>CM059974.1:2698527-4044040 GCA_030490835.1 Annona cherimola
TAGTGATATAGATTCAGTGCATGAGTCTTGTTTGGTTTGATGGTGTCCAGCGGGGACGCTGGAGCCCCAAGGGGGGGTGAATGTGATATCCCACATCGGTTAGGATGAGGGGGGGAGCCTGAGTTATAAGCGAAGGCCGCCAGGTACCTCAGAGAGGCGCCTTCTGGGGAAGGACGGAATGCACGTGAACCCAGAAGGGCAAAACCGTGAGGGGAAGGACGGAAACGTGAACCCAAAGCGGACAATACTTAGCAGAGAAGCCAGTGCGTTGCGTAACTCTGTGAGGCGCCTTTTGGGGAAGGACGGGATGCGCGTGAACCCAAAGGGGCAAAACCGTGCGGGCCGAGGCCCAAAGCGGACAATACCTTACTGTTAGGCCTGGGGCGTTACAGAAACAGACAGCTTTTTGCAGGAAAAACAAATAACTAGCTTTACCATAACAAAAAATTTTAGTTTGTTTGGTTCAACATGACATATATAATTATATAAATTTTTTTAGTGATGTTTAAGAAAAGATTATGTAATTATGAAGAAATATATTAAATAATGATGTTATGGGAGCATGATTATATACGTTATGATGTATTTTAAGCTAAAATACAGTATTCATTTATTTTATTTTATTTTTTCATAAATATGTTTTTGTGTTATATTTAATCTATATATCAAGTTTTTCCATTTTATAATACTTTTACATATTTATTTTTTATTTCTAAAAACCATCAATTTCAAGGGCATTTAAGTCAATGTTCATCCTTTAAAAAACTTGATTTTTACAAATAAAAATAAAAATAAAAATGTAAAAGTATTATAAAATTACAAAACTTGGTATATAGATTAAATACACTTAGGAAAACATATTTATGAAAAATAAAAATATAACTAATTATAAAAATAAATGAATGCTGTATTTTAATCTAAAATACATCATCATGTATATAATCATACTCCAATGTCATCTAAATGATTGAAATATATGTGATAATTGCATAATTCATAAGCAATGCATCCTTATTGATTCTTAACTTATTTAGTGTTAATATTTTAATATTTTATTGTTTATATAACTTTAAGAGGATACTACTTAAAAAAAAAAAAACCTTTAAGAGACCGATTTTTAATCCGTTCGGGTTGCTTTGCCAACTAATTATCAACTTGCGATCGACGCTGAGAGAAAGTTGGCAGAAGACGAAAATTGTCCCTAAATGTCAGTTATGTCATACCCCGGTTGTGATGGCGTGCTTCCATCTTTAAGAACTTTTATATATGGTTTTAATAAGAAACTAAATTTTAAAAAAGTTTTGATAATAGTGGTAAAAAAATGCAAGTGTATTACTCTATGGTAACTACCTTGTCCGAGCTGGTAATCAATATATCACACGCTGCCCTGCCCCCCCTCCCCCCCAACCACATGTTGACTCTAGTACAGTATCGTATGCACCAGAAAAATCTTATTTTTGCTGATGAACAGGAGCCTAAAAAATAAAGGGTTGATGGGTAGTTTGGCAGAAAAATTGAAGTGCATAAAACCACTGTAATATCTTTCAGCCTTTTGCCCTTTTGGAAAGACCACTGCAGGTAGATTTGCAGTACTGTTTATGAACCATTTCACATCTAGCCTCTCTGTGATGATACATATGAGACCCACGTCCTTGATCAGATGGTCCAAATAAAATAACAAAAAGTGAGCAGCTGACATTAGCAATGGACAAGCAAGGGAGACCCATGCATGATATGGCGTGGGGGGGCGGGGGTATACGAATTGACTTGGTGACACGTACGTATAAAATGGTTTGATTTGCATGATGATCTTCTTTTACATGACAGAACTTGGGCAGCAAGCATGCATGTGAGGTTGCCGTACTTGGATAACCTTATCACTTCCCATGCTCCCATTTATCTGCCTATATATATATATATATAATGGATTTCCAAAGCCATATTTTTAATATTTTCTAGTCTGTATATCCCAAAAGGGTTTTTTAATTAAAAAAATTCATCTGTTTCACTACCGCAAAATTCTTTTTTTAGCAGATTGTAACTTACGGATTATTAACAACGAAAGTGGGAAAAATTCCATATTAATAAATTTTTAATCCAAACGTGTAAGATTAATTACATCGGTTTTCTCAGATACGAGAATCTGCTTTGATATTTACAATTTTCAAAACGATCTTCTAATCATTCTTAATCTAATAATCCCAGCATCTGTTTCGGTGCCACATTTTACTTTTGGCCATTGTTGCCACTTTCTTACTGTTGCTAGCATAGTTTGTTGATGCAAACCTCGAAAAAAAAAAAGAAAAGCTATCAATGAGTTATTACTTAGTTAATTAAAAATCTCATATGTTTTTTATTTTTAGGATGTGTTTAGGAGATGATAAAATTTTTGGTGTAAAAATCTTTAAAATAAAAAAGATGCGATATGTCAATGATAATAATGAAAAGTAAAGCGAATAAAGTAAAAATAAATAGATCAGTAGGATAAGTAGCCGTGTAGAAATGATTGAAAAATAGTATAGTTAGAGTATATTTGTTTTTAAATAAAACTTTTCACTATTTACCACTATCAATTTTTTAAATTTTTTCTTCACATCTTTCTATACAAATTATCCTATTTTTAATTATTTTTGCACAATTATTTATATAATTAACGTATCTATTTTAACTTTATTCTATTTATCTGTCATCATTGCTTCTATCGTATCATATAATTTTATCTCATTTTAACAATTTTTACTCCAAAAACTTTTCGTTCAAAAGTGTTATCACTTTCCAAACACATAAAAATATGTAAAGAAATAATTAAAAAATAAAATAATTGTGGCAATTAAAAAGTTTCATAAACAAACACACCCTTAATTTGTACTTTAGTTTTATTTTACGCTCAAGTGTATTTAGTTTACGTAATAATTTTTTATCATTTTTAGATTTTCTATATATTTCTTATAAAATTTTAAAATTAAAAATTTTAGTCATCTCACACTTCCTCAGACATGAAAAGTATGAAAATTTTCAAAATTTAAAATTTTATAAAAAACATATAGAAGAATAAAATTTGATAAATTTTAATTTATAGTCTAAACACACTTGTTCCTACATAGAAGTAAAGAAAAATAAAAAATCTATAAAAAAAATACATGATATTGTTTTTTAGAATAACAACCCATTCTATAGTTTCATAAATCAAAAAAATACAACTAGCAATGAAAAAGTTAACAACATTCATCAAAAATTGGAAATTGGGCCAATTCAGATAATTAACATTGGAGACATAACATGGAGTGAATTATAATAACCAGCAATGGTAATTTCTTTTCCATTTGTTATGCTGCTGCTCACTCCGACGTGCTTATTGTAATTGCTTCAAAAGGCGTGCAATAAAAACCTCCAGTTACACTGGTTTTGAGAATGAAATAATATCGTCAATTTTAGAAATCTTAGCAATGCTTTTTAATTGCTATTTACATTCTGTATTTCTACTCTCTTTTTCTAAAAAAATTACTAGCATCACCATTTACTACACAGTGTATGACTTCATTTTTATCATACTCTTCCAAAAAAATCTTGGATATGTTTGAATTCAGAGGAAAACAGCAAAAAATATACTTTTTCTTAAAACTATTTTTCGGTAAAAAGGAAAGAAAAATCCAAAATCGCTTTACGCATGCCGAGGTCTGCCAATATCATTTTCTTTAAATTTTGCCACCCAGCGGAAAAATCTAAGATAATAAATGGAGAATATTATTCCATCCTGATATTGAAACTGAAATCTCACTCACAGACAGGCACAGGTACCTTTTGACAATAACAGTGGGTGGAAAACTACTTTTCTCATTCTTATTATAGTTTAATATTTTAATTATCCAACTATTTTTTTTTCACTTTTACCTTTATATTTCAATTATTTCTTATATAATTATCATATTTATTCTTATTTTAATTTTATTATATTGTATGGCTCTTGTACTTTTAAAAAATATTCACTTTTTTTTTTCTTCCTCAGTCCACTGTCAAACCATTGGTAATACAAGTGTTGACTATATGGTATGCAATATTTTGTAACTACGAAAATTTCAGCAGAATCGAATGTAAAATGATGTTCATTACCATCTAATAAAAACACAACCAACAAAAGAAGAAAGTGAAAAAGGATAATTTCTAGCAAAATCAAATACTCGGAAGAAACTAATTAATATTTCAATCACGAGAGTGACCATGAAAATTTGTAGCGGAAATTAAGGTACAGAAACATCGTCAGCGAAAGGTCAGAAAAAAGAAAGGGCAAAAAAAAAAAAAAAAAGAGAGAGAGTGAGAAAACTGCAACTTCCGATCATCTCAGATGGCAATATACAGAAAATCTGTTTCTCTACAAAACACCAAAAAGAAAGAAAAGAAGAATTAAGGTAAAGTTTCGTATTCGATCTTCAACCCCGGCAAAGAGGAGAGCGTTCTTGCAAGATCTTGGCCGGCTTCGGCTGCCGTAAGACCTTGATCGGACTCGAAATCCAATTCCAACCTTTCAATCTCGCATCCCCACCATGCATCCCGTCGGGATCTGAGTAGCACGACGACAACCCCATCGACCTCGATCTCGTCAACCGCCTTCCCATCGCCGTCGAGTTCTTCCCTTTCTCCTCCGCCGCCAGCTCCTTCTTCGGCGGCTTCAAGAAAGACAGCAGCCGGGAGAGGGAGGATACCCACCTGCGCTTCTCCGTCCGGCGCGGGGGAGGGTCGCCAATAGGGGGATCAGAAACAGCGTCAGCGAGGCGGTGGCGGAGGAAGTGGAAGGCGGCGGAGGATCGGGAGCGACGGAAAGGGGGCTCTCTGTCGATGAGGAAGGAGATGCGGGCGAGGGAAAGGTCGGAAGAGGAGGAGGAGGACGTAGAGGTGGAGGCGGAGGAGGACAAGGGGTTGGTGGAGGCGGCGAAGCAGAGGCAGGGCCGGATATTGGCGCAGTGTGGGCAGAGGAGGATGAGGCGGTTCTTGAGGCAGATGGGGCATACGCCGGTTCTGGATTCCCACGGATGCTTCCGACACCTGCCGCCGTATTCGTCCTCTACGTGTTCGACGAAATTCATCTTTCAAACACACTTCTTTCTGCTGCTGCTGCTGCTGCTGCTGCTGCTGCTGAGGGTCTGTTTAGCTCGGCCTTCCGAGCGGGCTTAAAAGAGATGGAAGAGGGGCGATATTTCGGAATCGAGAGAACTCCCGTTACTTTCGAAATATTAAAAAAGGAAAAAAAAAAAAATCCGCAATCCATTTTAGTTTTTGACTGCAGTTGAGTTTGAGGTGTTTGGTTGGGTGCACGCATCCCTCACGTAGTGGTGAGTGGTGACAGGTGAGGTGAATTTCGGCAACAGAGCATCGGGGTTTATGAAACTAGTCCCCGCAGCATTTGTAATTAGAATCTAAACAGAACCCTTTTTCGGGCGACCCTCCTAAAGAAAATTTGACCCGCCAATCTGATTAATATCCAAAACTTTATGAATCTTTCATTAGACGTGTTATTATTGTTAGTATGACTGATTTTAATCATTGTTATTACAGTAAAAATTCATAAGCGGTAATTTAATCATCTTTTCAGGATGACGGGTCACCGGCTACCAGCTTTCCCAGGTGATCTACCTAATTTCTAACGGCGCTCTTTGGATGCTGGTATGATGGCTTCCCGATCATTATTTTTTTTTTTACCCTTTTAGAAGTTTGGTTCTGCTTGATTAAAAAATAAAAAAATTGCTGGGTTCTGCTTCATTGTAACCTATATTACACTTAAAGACCTTTTATTGGTCGCGTTTGGTAACATGCACCAGTGCAAAGGGGTGGGGTGGGGAAATGTCCCATCCCCCCAGATTCTTTACAAATCATTTAAATATCTTAATAATCCCATATTTTATCCTTATAATTTAATATCGATCACTCAAATATCAAAATGGAATATATTCTAATTTTCATTCTCCACCACATTCCACTGTCCTATAGAAAACACATCCCCATGCGTCCTTTTTTTTATTGTGTGAAGGGCTAAGGCTCAAACGGAAATAAGAAGGGATGAGGTTTTTCATTCTTAATTTTCGATTTTAAATAAATTTTTAATTCTTTAAATTCATAATAACTTTACTTTTTAATTTCCAAACGTTGATCCTATTTAACATTATTTATTTTGTCATGGGCAAACAATTATCTTAATTGAGATTGCGAGTGAGTAATATTTGCGTAAAAACACATTTCTTTATAAATTATAAAAAATACTTAAATTCATTTACAAATGTATTAAAATGTAATAATATTTTATGAAATTATGTATTTGCAAGAAAATTTGAAATTAATATGTGATATATTCCAATTTAGCTCAAGTTGATCCTGAGTAAGATTGTACGCTAATTATCAAGAAAAGAAGAGCTTAAAAATCGCCAGTGTACAAAGAGAGAAATAGCAAGAGTGCAAGAAAAAACATCATTTACATATAGTAAATGGGAGTTTTAACATGGAAAAAAAGATTAGCTAGGAAGCTTTCAAGTGTAATCTCAAAAAACCACGAGAAATAGAGAGATTAACACTATGTCAAAAAAAGAAAAATATAATGTACAATAATGAAAGAGAGATACAAGTGATAAAAGGGGGAGTAAGCTCCTATGCACTTGCCATGGAGGACCTCCTAGTCCTTGAGTTATACCTTCATCATTGACATCATTACTTTGATGCTAAGGCAAGCTTCGATGCGTGATCCGCAACCATTTAAACAACCTCTTCTTTATTTTTTGTTTAAAATTTGTGAGAAAGAAGTGAAAGACTTATTTTTTTACTATCAAAAGATAAGGATTCGTGAAGATTCTATCCACTTATCCCTTTGTATTTGTGAGAAATTTTGGCATCTTGTATATTTTTGAAAATAAGATTTTTTTTTTATACAAACAATGTCAAATGATAAGTTCAAATTCAACCCAATCTCAAATTAAATTTAGACTTATTGATATATAAATTAAATAATTATTGTGTTTCCCTTATACATTTCTCAAATAAGGTCACACATATCTTTGATTTCAATGAAATTTGATTTTTGTTGTAATAAATAATTTTACATGGAATATGGGAAGTATATAATTTTTTTATTGTTCTATTTGGAGTCTTACTTTATAATATTTCATTTATCCGTCTATTTTTTTTTTTACAAATCAAGCTCGTGAATATTTACACATTTTCTTACAATTGAGCTCATAATAAATCTTTGCAAATTTTCTTATGTTATAAAAAGGAGATCAGAGTTCCTAATACGAAAGACTATTGCTCACACGCATGCGAAAAATGAGGTGGGATGGGAACCATATAAATTTAACATTATTGTAAAGACTACCAAAGTAAATAAGCTTACATTAAAAGCCTATGCATAGCCCCAGAAGACATATGTATATATCATACATATGGTGATACATGATCCCCCTCCTTTCCAAACTAGATAATTCTTAGTAATTTGCTACTCTCTTAACATCATATATAGAGAGAGATTTTAATCCAATGTATGCAATTGCATCATATAATTCACGAATTGTGTGACCTACTTGATCATGAATTAAAAATCTACTTTATAAATTGTATTTAAAATTATTTACTTTATCAGTACACCAATTTTTATGCAAATCCAACAGATGTATGGGGTCCATCTTAAAATGGTATAAAATCAACGTAATAAATTTATTTAACGTAAATATCAATTTGGAAGTTGTATTTTTAATATTTAAACCATCTAAAGTATGATTTTTATATGAATAAATGATTATATAAAGTATTATAACATTTTAATTTGTGTGGGGCCTATTTTTAATGGATTTCACTGTAATTACAATACGTAATAGGAGTGCAACTCAGACTCATAAAACTCGAGTTCACTTCAACCCTAACCTTAATTTATTTGTAGCACCTAAACTTCAATTTTATTTTTAAAAATCGGGCTCAGATGGAGTTTTGGATTGAAATTTAGACTGATGAATTTACATTCTATATAAAAGTGATATATTTGAATATATAATAATAACTAATCATGTAAGTAACCATAATAATATATAATCAATGTATAGATTTTAAAAAATATAACAATACAAAGAATATTTCAAAAAGAAATTTTAACATCAAAAATAAAATAAAGAAGAAAATTAATGGACATAAAAACTAAATGATAGAAATAAAAGATAAATATAAATAAACTAATATATTTTATTTAATTCAAACATCAGTAACATAAAATACACAAATAAAAAATATTATTTAGATATTATGTAGATAATTACATTTTAAAATAAATATAAAATAAAAAATTGGGCTTGTGTTCACTTAGATCCTAATTATATTTACAAATCAAATTTCTTAGATTTGGATTTTTTGGGCTCAGGTTATAAACATATAAGTTCAAATATTAATAAGAGCATATAATGATCATGTTAGCCCGGGCTAAGTAAATGTCTCACTTAGCCTACCTCAAAAATCTTATTTAAAATATTTTTTTTTTTACTTTTTTCTTCGTACACTTGTTTATCTAAGTGTATTTAATATATAAATAAAGTTTTACTATTTTTGGATATGTGTATATATTTTTTTAAAATTTTTAAAAATAAGGGTATTTTAAATACATATATACACATAGATGTTTAAAAATATCAAAAAAATAGATAAACATATTTTAAAATGATAAAACTTGGTTCATATGTTAAATACACTTAGATAAATAAGTTCACGAAGAAAAAAGTAAAAAAAAAAAAATATTATAAATAGAGTTTTTAAAGTAAATTAAGTGGAGGCATTTATTTAGCCCGGCTAAAAGATAACTTCTCCGCATATATAATGTGAAATATAGATATTATGAATACCCACCTACATGCTGCGGTGGCCAGCTTGTGGTGTAAAATGATGACGGCAAGTTGACGTTGTGGGGATGATATGCATGGACGCGGAGGTCCACGTGTAGCGCGTTAGTCCTTCTAGTCAAAAGGGGAGAGACGCAGGGAGGGAGGGAGGGAGGGAGGGACGAGAGCCGTGGAAATTCCCACACTCTTCTTCTGTCTATTCTAACTACGACTTTTCTTTAATTTTGCTGCTGTGTTTTTGGGTAGGTTTTGAAAACTCTCAACTGAACCATCTCATTCTCATCATCCTGGGGTTGTTGGCAGTTCAGGGAGGTGTCACAGCTTATGTAGTTGGCCATCTTCATCCGAGTTTGCCAAGTGCCCTAACTGGGTCAGTTTTTTTTTTTTTTTTTTTTTTTAAAAAAAAAATGGTCTAACGGGGTGAGGTTTTAAATTTGAATTTTTATACCGAATGTCATCTAAGCTATGCATACTTATGACGTAGGTACCTATCCAAAGACTAAGAATTTTTAGGGAAAAAAATGATTACTTCATATTTCTGGAGAAATTATCCTACTTATCGCTTTTTAAAACCTATGTAGATGCATGGTTTAGGAAGACTGTAACAAGCATGGTTACGTGTGAAATATTTATTTATTTTATCATTACATTGGATTATAGTTGACACCACGCTTCCGCCGGCAGTTGATGCCGAGATCAATACTAATTGATATTGCATATATATTTAAAATTTTTGAAAATAAGTGGGTCTATTTTTTTTTTTTTAATTCGTTACAGGGGGTCTTTTAGGATTAAACCTTATTTAAAATTAATTTTTATTTGAGAAAATTATTTGTTGACATCTTTGTAGAATAGTTACATCCTTGCTTTCTATTACGGTTTTTTTTTAAAAATCAAATTTCATATTATACTTTATCTTGACAATCCAAAAAAATATTTCAAATTCAATGCTTGCATATCTTAATTAAATAGGGTCATGATCAATTAGTTAGGCTTTCTATTATTAATGTGGCTTTGAAATTAAGTATCGAATAGCCGCGTTCTTTTAGTGTTATATTTATAACTTACCAAAAAGTACATTTACTGTTTTTTCCTCAATGGATTTTCCCCAAACAGTAGAAGATCATACTTCTAGTACAAATGAGAGACACAAGCGTCTTCTAAATAATGAGAAATAAAAGCTCTTCATCCTCAATTTGAAATTAGTCAACTGGCATGAAATCTAGGTGCCATTCAGTTGAGCTATACCCTTGGTGGTAAGAAATTCATTTTTAAATGCATAAATGTCAGCTTACTTAAATGATAGGATCTTGAATCCTCCTCTCATGTTGATATCCTATTTCACTGAACAACATTTGAGAAGCAGGAAATGCAGTAAAAAGTGATCAGAAGTAAATTTAAAAATTTTAAGAAATTGCGTACATGACTGGATAGGATAGAAGATCTTTGTTAATTAACCTAGTATATGATTAATAATTTTTAGAATAGATGATTGGTGTCATAGTGGATTGATGTGATTTACAAATGAATGACATAGATCACATCAAACGATGGCCGTTTCTCGTCGTAAGTAATGTAAAAAGCTTTTTTCTCGTGCGTGAAACACTTCAACTAGTGTAGGTTTGGTAAGGGAGGAAAAAAAAAAGAGAACTAATAGAATCAAAATAAATATTTGCGACTAAGATAGTATAGCTTGGTTGGTAGAGTCTTGACCCAGACAATTGTAGTTTTGATCTCTTACATACCAGTAGTTTATGAAATATAATTCAGTTATTATATTTAACAGCATTTGTACAGTTAGTAAATAAAGTCTTGTTCAAATTAAATATGTGCATGGATTGTATTTGTTAATGTATATATCTTCATGTGTAAATTATTAAAAATGTTTAGACCTATTTATACATATATTAGAATATAATAATATTTGATAGAGTTATTTATAAAGTTGGAATATGATAAATGTATAAATGTATCAATTTCTTTTAGTATATCATGTACTATTGAAGTACTTCCTATATATAGATGTAGATACATAACATTAATTGAAAAGAAATAATAACAATAATTAATATTACAAAATTAACTTTTAATATTTTTCCTCAATTAAAAAAAGAGTGGTAGATGGAGTCAGAAGAAGTATTATATCTTTTCATGGGCGGAAAAACTAAATTATTTTATCTTTTGGCCAAGCCTTCCACGTTCGTGAATCTTGACCACCAACTGTGCTGTTTAAAGTTGCTCTCAAAAGTCGTTTGCTTTCTTTTGCATTCGAATAAATAAATTGTGAAATAGAAGGAGAAGGATGCTAAGTTTAGTTGGGCCACATACGAGATGTTTCTAAATGTATTGTGAAAAAAGAAAATGGGTTTTTTTTTAATTAAAAGATTTTAAATTAATCTATAAAGGAATTAATATATTAATTAAAGGGTGGATGATATATAATGGAGACCCATCTCTTCAATTGCAACACATTACATCACGGAGCAGGGGTAGGGAACCCAATCGCCATGTTAATTTATCTCAGGTGGGGGGCAAAGAAAAAGGGCGAAATGTTCAATCATTCCACAATCATGCATGTAGATTGAGTTAGTGGCCCACACGGATTTGCAGAGGGCTTTGGTTGGGTGTCTGCCCTTTTCCTTGTCTAATGAATGGCCTCCAATGACTAGATTGAATGACTCTGTTGAATTCCCAAACACTCCATTGCTTTAACCTAACCAATTGCACGTGCTGATCATCATCCCGGAACACTCCATCCCCAACCTTCCATATCTCCTACTAATATCTATTCTTATAGCTCATGGCACATCCACTCCCCCAAAATCATATAAGTTCTGCGATTAATTAATGTTGCCAAGTGGGACCTCCAATCATAGTCTTTAATTTCTTTTCCACTTGGGCTAATTAATCCTGAGTCTAAATTAGATTTATTTAGGATCCCTTAATTAGAGTGTGCACGGTGTAACTTCGACAATTTTTTATTTCTATTGTTACAATATTTATGTTTTTTTAATAATCATAATTTATGCTCAACTTACTTTACACTTTTTCACTTTTACCTCAGCAATGGAGAAGACTAATGCTTCTTAGATGACGGACACTGCTTCCAGCAAGGATTAAAACCTCGAACAACTGACACCAAGGCAGGTATTAGTACCAACCCCGCGTTGGTGTAACTTTGGCAAGTGATACACTGCCCATCATATGTGAAAAGTAATAATTACTACCGTTGATTTAAAACTATAGTATGTGTTGAAAAATTGAAATAATAAAACAAGCAAGTTATTGGTAGCTCTCATTCTCATAAGAGAGAAGGATAATAATAAAAGTAAAAAACCCAGGCCGAGACCAATAAAAGATGTCATTTGCCATAGCTCACGTTCCCTTAAGTTCTATTAATCTCTTCAATTAGCCCATGTTGACATTACATTAGCATTAAAGTCGAAATGGATCTTCGGAGAATTAGAATTAAGAATTCGACGTCCCTCGTGAAAGCATTAAGCATTTAGATCAGAACGGTGTTTTTATCCCAAAAAAAAAACTTGATTAAGGTAAACAAATTGAAATTTACACTTCTAATTAGGGAGCCAAATATTTCTGAACACAAAAGATTTTTAATGGGCCAAAAACTCCTACGTGGGCCTCCTTTTTATCAACTAAGGCTCATTGCGTCCAGCCGATGGTCTACGGGCTTTAGAGCCTGTTATCGGTTTGGGCCTAAAAGTTTGTCGCAGCTTTTGTTTTTTTTGATAAGAAGATTTGTCCCAACTTGAAGCCTTGACCATTCATCATTTTCAATATTGTCCGTCCATTCTTGACCCGATCCAAAGCTTCCAAACTGAAAATGTGAATTTTTAAATATTTACATAGAAAAATAGGAGCTGCTAAGATTTTGAAATTGATTTTATATCAACTGAATTCCCTAATTTGAGTTTTCTTAAGTAGGTCAAACCATTAGACATATATATATATATATGTAATTGTTAATTAATTGAATTGAGAATTTAAGTATATGATTCGCATCAAATTGATTTTTTTTATCGGAATCATAGCTGCATGTGGGCTAAAGATACTGCTTAAGTACTAATGAAACAAACTATTTTGGATCTCTTTGGTTGGTCTACAGGGTGTAGAGTGGAATGGAGAGTGCCTTATAAAAGGGCCAAAATGGCATGACGAATATGAAAATTATAATAAATTTTTATTGGAAAAATAAAAATATTTTTAAAAATCAAAATTATTTAAAAGCAAGAAGAATACTTGAGTTTTTTTTTTTTTTTTTTATAAAAAAAAGAATTGTAAGCTGGCAAAGAATCGCTGGCAATGTCCCGATCGGTGGGAAGGGCCCAATCTGAGATAAGACGTTGGGACTCGTTCCATAATGTTGGGGAATCAAGTGGGCTGAACTTTTGATCTCTCCAGTGCAATGAAAGGGCCACAGATAATTCTACCAGGAAAAAAAAAAAAAAAAAGGCCACAGATACGAGGGTAGCATGATTATAAAAAGTGAACACTTCAAAACTCCCTTATTAGGCTTATTTTTATTGTTATGTGAAAATTAACTTTAATCATCGATCTAATCGTATTATTTATGTAGAAATAAAAAGATTCCCCTAATCAAAGATAGTGGCATCTTTCTTCCCATAGTTTCCCTAGGAGTGTCCATCAATTTGGATGTTCAGAAATATGATGTTAGGAAAAATTAAAATATTGGCATAAAATCTTATTAGAAAATTGCGAGAATGTCTCATGATCTGATTATAATATCAGTTGAGATCAATGTTATTAAAACCGGACCGGACCGGCCGGTTCAACCGGTCCCAAGTCCGGTTCGAATCACCACGGTTCGGTTCAAAAGCAAAAAACTGCCCGAACCGGTAAACCGGCGGTCGAACCGTAGTGACCGGTTCAACCGGGTTCGACCGGTCGGAAAATAAACAAATAATAAATATATATATTAAAAAAAAAAACGGACGGAAGATCGAATCGATCGATCAGCCGACGCCCGAATCCCCGATTTCTTCCCCTTGCTTGGAAACCCTAGTCGACGCCCTCTTTCTTCCTCATCGCCGTCCGCTGCACTCGCTGCCATCCGGGCGCCTCATCAGTCGTCATCTTCATCGTCGTTCGCGTCCGTGCCATCGTCTTCGTCGCCGTTCACATCCGCAGAGCTGTTGCTGCCTCGCCCGTGCCATCGTCTTCGTCGCCGTTCGCCGGGCGCTGGACAAGCTGTCACTGCCTCGCCGGGCGCTGGACGTGCTGCCGCCAGCACTGTCCGCTTACTCCACCGTCGTCGTCGACTTGTCAGGCACGCACTGCCGGCCGCCGTCTCTGCCTCTGGTTGCTCCGATCGCCGTCTCCCTGTCGCCGTCTCTCCGGTCAGCAGCGAAATTGCAACGCAGCATATTCGATTTCGAATTTCATTATTTCAAATTTTCAATGCTTTAATATTCATTTAATAAATTTTAACATATTTAGTATTATGTAATCTGTATAGTTAAAATATAGTATAAATTTAAGAAGAAAATTTAAGAAGGTAAATTCATTTTGATTTTTCTTATTTAAGAAGAAAATTTATCATTTTATATTTTTTTGTAATGAATTTGAAGTTAATAATTATAAAGTGATCAAAAATAAATTGCAAATATTTGTTGAGAGGATAAATGTAAAGTGTTAATCTGAATTTCAACTCAGAACTCAATTTAAGACTGATTTTTACTAAAAGGTTTAGAATTTAGATTTTACAAATAGAATTAGAATTACGGTTTAACTTTTATAAATAAATTTAGGGTTAGAACTTAGAATTGAAATAATCTAGAGTTTCATAAGTCCAAATTGTAGTCATACTTGATTTGATTTTTTTATTAGTATACTTGGGATATTTGAGTTGTAAGATAAAAGAAATAAAGAAAATTTTAAAAGTTTTTTCAAATAGAAAATATATCATATTTCTATTTTCTACACACCTTTTTATACAGGTGTCCTATTTTCTAATTATTTTTACTTATTCTTTATGATGGGAATGTTGATTGAATGAAAATTTGGAATGAAAGTGTATCAAGAAGGTAAATAAAATATATTGAAATTAAGAAAAGTCGTATTAAAAATGAAAAATAAGATGTTATTTTTCGAAAATGAAAAAAGGTCAAATGATGAAATGACATGATAAATATGAATAGTTGATTATAAGAAATATACTTCTAAATTCTAAATTACCGAGATAAAGAGGAAGAATTCAAGAACCAACAACCAAGCAACAACGGTCGTAGCTTATTATAAGTTTAAGTCTTTCAGGTCAGTTAATGTACTTAATTTTTTAAAACTCGCTATTAATTTTTTCTTGCATGTTTTGTTCTTATATTGTGGTCCTTAAAATTCAACATATATATTTAGGATTTATAAAAACATAAGTTTATCAATATATTTATTTAAAATTTAAAAAAATTTAATATTTATGATGTCATAAATATGTCATGCTGACGTCACCGGTTCGAACCGGTTCGAACCAGACCAGTTCCTTTACCGGTTCGGTTCTGACAACATTGGTTGAGATAATGTAATATATAATACCAATCAAAAAACATTTTGATTAGTTGACTAGACTAGAGAAAAAAAAATTCGCATGTTTTACACCGCTTTTGTTGTGACGTAATATTTTAGCCGGTTAACTTTTACTTTTTCTACATAATTTTATATAATTATTATTATCTAATTCTATTTTTACTTTCAGTGCCTTATCTGGGGCTTGTTCAAGACTTAGATTAGAGGAAGCATGGGATAGAAAAAGTATTTTTGTGTATTGAAAATTAAAAAATAGCAGAAAAGTATTTTTTTCAAAAATGAAAAATTTCATTGGAGTCCTCTTGTCCAAATTTTGAACCGAGTCATCTAACGAACCCAACTAGAGAGATCATCAATGATTCTATAAAATCATAGCCCACCAGAATGAACCTAGCCTATTATCATCTATCCGGCTACAACTTTGGTGATCATCCCAAGAAAAATAATAAAATAATAATAAGAACAACAAAGCGGGCATTCGAGTTACCAATCATTTGAGACTGAATATCGACCAATAAAATTGAAATCATCTGACTGCAAATAGGTTTCTCCTGCTTTCGACCTAACATCCACGTGCGGTCCACAAGCTGCTATGATTCCCCAATGACCAGGGTTTTGTGGGACCCAACCACCCCAGTGAGTGAATCTATGTATTTCATTTCATACCCAACAACCAAACAAATTAATTAACATGGAATTTTTTTTAAAAAAAAAAAAAGAAAAGGAAAGAAAGAAAGGGGAGAGACTCCGAGAGAAGCAATACCTACCACTCTTTTTGAGGAGAGGAAAATATCATGCCTAGGGCTTGTTCTGGCTTCCTTTTCGATCATTGTTGGAAGAATAACGCCTTTATTCCGAGAATCTCAACCACAGCCATTGATTTTTGGGCTCTGAATCATGGTGAAAGAGAACCCATCATGTGTTGGAGTGGGAACTCGGAAACTCCCTTCGTTCCTACACCCACTATCTCACCGCATACTTGCATATTATTATTATTTTTATTAATATTATATACTGTGACATTGGATATTACAATTTAGACACTCCCACAACTCTCATCACAATAGAATGACATCTTGTCCAAATACTCACACTCCTGTAAATATACCGTTATTACTAGGGGACATTTACCTAATTTCGACAGGGTTTGAACCGGAGTGGGCACCATCTGTGCCACAACGGGTTACCACTAGAGCACTGCCCTGGTGGCTGCATATCAATTTTATATATTAACCATAAAGGTTGCATTTGATTAGCAAATAAACTCCAGGCATCAAGTAAAAGGGTGTGACCACTATTCCAATATGGGGTCCATTGCGATGACTCGTGTACACTAGTGAGCAACCCATGGTTGACCTAACCCAACCCACTGGTCGCGTGGATTAATCGGCTATCGCATCAGTGTAGTTTGTTTACATGAATGGGCTGGTCATAAGATTGAGATTAACATCAACTAGATAATTTACCATCTATTACCGAAAAATTCATATAACCTGTTTATAAACTATAAAAAAGAGTTGAAGAGTTGTTGATAATGATTTTATAAGTTATGCATGGTTATTGACAACAAAGATAACATTTTAATTAATAATAAATATAAGGATTACTTGATATTTTAAATTCAAGTAATTTTTAGCATGATAAGTCTTAATCAATTCTTTATTTATGATTACAGTTTAAGTGATTTCTTATTTTAATTTTTTATGCTTAACCTATTAGCAATCAGCTTTGTAAACCTAATCAATTTGTAATCTAATTTTTTTATATTGCATAAATAACTCAGATTAATTAGGTTGAAATTTTTTAAATGGGGACATATAGATGTATAAACAGGACCATGTTATAGCGGCTAGTAGGAAGAATATAGGTCAAGAACAAGGTAAATAACTTTATTGTTACACATCGGGTGATGTCAAGTTTTGCCAATTTCTCGTTATCAAAAAAAAAGTTTTGTTAATTTCTAGTTTGAAAATTTGTTTTCGTTTTGGATGTGAATAATATATTTTTTTTCTTGAAAATTGGACATCACATGTCAAACTTTGTTCATAGTAGATGTAAAATATAACTAAAATGTGGTGGATGGTGTAGTTTACAAGTATGATGTTAAGAAAAGGTGGAAACATGGGCTACCATATTCCATAGGTAGGGTGTAAATAAAGGGGCATGGAATGTTATGGGTAGTAAGGCAAATACAACCAAAGAATCTTGGCAAAGTAGAGCAGTGGGTGACACCCAATCGTGCAAAGAATCTTGGCCACACATCATGATAAATTCCTTATCGAGCTCAATGTGAGTTGAAATAATAATTCCATCTCCACCGGCCAACAAGAACAATCAAGACCCGCATATGATAGCTACCACTGGCCTAAGAAGGAAGGGTTCATAAAATTTAGAGTGAAGAACAAGTCATGGATATATGTTGGGTTTTATTTTTAAGTCATTTAATTCATGGGTCTTGACAATTTCCAAGTACTGAGGTTGTACTATCTTGGGGAGTAAAAACTAGAGTATTAACCGCATAAGATCTAAATGTCATCAACAGTAAACAAATAGCTTGGATTGCATCAGACTTAATTAATTAAGTCCAATATGTAGCTTTTTGATCTAGAACCGTGCTATTGTTGTTCTATGAACTTGCTAAGTATACCCACTTAATTTGATCAATATTGCAGTCATATTCTTTACTTTATAAAATTGCAAAATATAGCAACACATTTTAACATAAAATATAAATATGGCTATATTCTACTAAAAAAAATTTTAAATCTCCAAATTGCATATATGTCCATACAAGTGATATATGGCTAAGTTGCTATCTATGTTGGTCATAAGACTATAAGATCACGTAGGTAAGTCTTACTTATACTATGTATACAAAAGAAGTCTTAGTTATACTGATTTACGAGGAATCTTAACTTTAATACAAGTGTTATCAATGTAAGTATTATTATTATTATTATTTAATTGTATTATCTCTTTGAATGACCAAGTAATCAACAGAGGATAATTCTAGAGAAAGGTAAATAAGACAAGTGTCTTTAACCAACTTCAAACACCAAATCTCTTGTTACACATACTCACATTAACCACTTAGTCATTTAAGTGGCAATGATGTAACCATTTTATCATTATTTACTTTTCAATTTATGTCACTTTTCTATTAGTGACATGAGATCTTTCTTTCTTTTCTTTTTAAATTTTTCCCCCATTTTTTCACAATAGTTCCTTCTAACAACTAAGGTAGTCTCATTTACATGTATTCTCCACCAATGTTGGCATACCTTAATTACCGGTATAGCCTAAGGCTCTAGGTTTTTTTCCTCTTTATATGTTTAGCTAGCAATAAAGATGTCATCCTCATAGAATAAATATTATTCAAGAGTTAATAATTAATATGCCTCTTATATATAAGTAGATATTTATAAATACTTTTGAAAATCTTCATCTAATATTGATACATGATTTTCCAACAATATTCAAATATTATTAATGCAAATAAATTTAAATAGCTTTTATGTTTTATATGTATATATATGTATGTATGTGTCCTTAATTAGTCAGCGCATTCATGTAAGAATTTAATCAAATTGATTTGAAGTTCTCTAGTTAATTAAATAATGTTGAACATGGTAATTTAATCAACTTGTTTGATTTTTGTTGCGGAAGCTTTAATATAAATCGAGGTCACAATTGTAAGTGAATATGAACAAGTCATCCACAAAAGGCGCACAAAATTTCTACGTACTCCACAATTTTTTGTATAATAAGGATTCATATGAGCTTTGATAACATGAACTGATCAGTCAAACTAATTTATTCACATGATCAAAACACAACCTACAACTGAAGCACTAATTCTCTCAGACCAATTATTAATTCACTTGCATGTTTTTTTTTTATTGGTATATTTTTACATTCATCTCAACACATATTACACTGAAGTTTAGAGACATTCTTACAAATCTGGAGACACTCAGCTCCTCCAAAGAAATCCGGAGACACACAGCTCTGCCAAAGAATAAGGAAGATACAACTTCCAACAACCGAACAGGAGACCACAGCTCCTACTAACTTCCACAGCTCCTACCAACATCTGGCCGAAATCCTGTACGCGGGATTCGAACCGCACACCGCATCATTAATTAATTTACTTGCATGTTAAGACACCTGAAAACTAACAATTTCATCAATTCATCACCTGTAAAGACCTTAAAAGATGAGATTTCGTGAAATTTTTTTTTCCAAGACTGATTCCAGTAGATAATACATCATCTTTCTTGCCTGAGAAAAACCAAATTGAGCATTAGAAATGCAAATCTTGTCCCCTTGCAAGAAGAAGAGGACAACAGTGGTAACTGTCCAAAGCAACCAAGTGATCCTCGTCTACATAAAAGATACGATGAGTTCTTGAAATATATTGCTTCTATCAAATCTTTTTTCTATGTAATTTTTTCTATTTTTAAAATCTTGATGGTTGATGGAAAATTTTTTCTATTCATTATGTTTAACATCATTTCTAATATTCTTGAAACTCTTTTTTTTTTTTTAAATTTCATTGTATATAAGTCTCATTTATAAAAGCATGAAATCAACGTAATAAAATGGTTCAATATTAAAATATCAACTTTAAGGTGATTTTTTCAACATCTAAACTATCTAAAATATTAATAATATGTGGACAAATAATTCTATAAAGTATTGTTATATTTTAATACATATATGAATGGATCTAAGTATTTATCCTAATTTACACATGAATATACCTATTTTTGAGCAAATGTGACCTATGCACATATTGAATTTGAATAAAATTTGATCTTCTAGCTAAACAAATGATGTTAATACAATGAATTGATTGAATTTTTTTATTAAATATCAAAATTTCAAAAATAGAAGAGGTTACATGAAATCGTCTCTTTCTCTCTCTATATATATAGAAAATATTACAGCGTGGGCCCCTCATGATCATGAATGGGAAATCCACCCAACCTATTGTACTTAGAATTGTTCACTTTATTAGCATACCAATTTTCATCCAAATCTAACATGTACATGGTTCTCATCTTAAAATGGTGTAAAATCAACGTAATAAAATAATTTAATGTAAAGATCCAGTTTAAAGTGGTATTTTCAATATCCAAACCGTCTAAAGTTTAATTTTTATATAGATAAATGATTCTATAAAGTTTTATTACATGTATTATATAATACATGTGGGCCCATTTTGCAGCGGACTGTACGTGCAAACGTGAATGATTATATATGTATATATATAACGACATTAGTCCCATCTAACTTCCATGCAACTCTGCATTAGTGGTCGTAAGAATTTTCTTTTTTAAAGGAAAGCGTAAGCATGAGCCATGTGCCGTGGCATTCATATCTATTATTTCCGGTGCATTTTGTTTACAGGGAAGTAAGTGTAATGATCACCAAATGAGTCTCTCAAGATTGCAATTGAGGCCAGTCGGCAATTGGCGGTGGTGAGAAATTATTACTCTGAGATAAAATGAATTTCGATGGAAGCTTTCAAGAAAGTAAATAAAAAAATAGCACTTTCAATTTTTAATGCAAAGCGATGACAAATAATTAAAATATAAGTAATGATAAAAAGTAAAGTTTTAATTATAGTACTTTAGACAAAGTGCATGAGATTTTATTTTTTTTCTTTTTGGGTAGTCGAAACCCATCAATTGTGCAGACCCAGCTGTCTTTTAGCTGTGGCTAAAATCTATATTAAGAATCAAAACATTTGATGGAATTAAGCATAGTGGGTAGTTGGGGTGCTAAAATTTTCATGATGAGAAGAATTTTGAGTCATCTAAATGGAAGCTTTCGAGGGAACAAAAACGGAACTTTCAATCACTTCCATTGTCCTGCTAACTAGCCAATGCCTCTTTTGAGTCAAAACGTTTTGATTAGGAGGATTGAAAAGCATTTAGTAGATAGTCGGCTACTCAGTTCAATCGCATGCAAAATGCTTGAAAAAAGGGAACAATCATACACGACCCTCCGTTTTGGAAAATTTACCTATTTTTAAGAAATGCATTCTAACAGTTGTTGGGCATAACTCAAATACTCAATTAATTTGTTTATTCGATTTAATTGTGCAAGTAACACTATTTTTCAGAATTTGCAATTATGCCCACTATTTGCAAAAAAAAAAAAAAAAAACCCTATGACATATTTATTCAACAGGAACATATATATATATGTATAGACTGAAAATAGTATAGAAGACAAATCTGAGAAATGTTGTTTAGACAAGGTGACAGCGCATATAATAGCGAATGAACTTGTTTTCGTTCGGAATTCAGAATAAGTAAAAAAGTTCAAAATTGAGGGTTATTTGCAAAATAAAAAGTAGTGGCTCACAAAATGCGAAAAATATAAAAAAACTTGTAGTCCATTTGATCCCTAATTAGTCTATCCTACATAATTTATAAATTAATTCCACCCCTCATAAGCAAATATGATTAACTAGTTAAATATGTAAAAGTAGCAGTGGTTGGGGCCGGACTGGGGATGCGATGGTAGGAAATGATTTGAGGAGTCAAGCGGGAGTCGTTTCACAGTAGGAAATGCGGTTGCCGTGGGGCGGCGTGGCCGGAAATTTTCCACGCGGAGAACGAAAGTCACGTGTGAAAGAGGGGGGGGTGGGGGGCACGAAGCTACAGAAGACGACAACACGGAGGAAAGAGGTGGGCCCCAGAGGCGTAGGCTCGGGTGCGGTATCGTGGACGACACGGGTGTGTGCCGTGCGTTCCTGCACGGCGCCTTCCTCTCTCCTCCTTCGGCAACAAGTCGGCCGTCGTGGCGGCGGCGGTCTGGTTCAACGCCCCCTTTGACCCGTCCCCAACCCCGTCAACACCCAACAACCCCACCCCTCCCCTCGCATTCCGCTGCTTGGCCAATGTTTCCAGTAAATTGCGGTGACGCTCCAAGGCCGTCCATTTTTAAGCAAATATTATATTCTTCTCTTTCATTGTTTTCTATTTTACTTACAATCTTATATTCTTATTAAAACGGGACCAGCGCACGAGATTAGTTAGTCGTCCAACAGGTTTAATCTTACCGAATAACTGATTTTCGATATACTTTTTTAGTGTTCGAAATTTCCAACATAAATATTTTCGGATTATACTATTTCAATAAAATTGGATGTATAAATTTTTGTTTTGATATTATCCAAAGGCATCATTGGAATTAACATAATTTATTTAGTTAAGATACCTACAGATTCTGTATTTCTTACACACGCACATACTGTACAAGTCGACCACTTGACATTAAAAATTTATGCGTAAATAGACTTTCAATGCTGCGGTTTATTATGTCTTACTTAAAATTTTTAACAAATAGTTTTTACAATTATAAATTCATATATCAGAATGATAGATTTGGATGAGGCCATTGGTTTGGATGCTGGGGTTTTTGCGTTGGGCGGTGATGTGGAAGAACATCGCACCGGGACAACAAGTAGGGAACGCACATCCTATTCGAATTGGCATGCATTATCCTCCCAATAATCAGCGGAGGTAAAAGGAAAGTATCATATATTTGTTTTTAATATCTAAACTATTAGTTTTATTCTAATTAAAATTTAATAGCATAAAATAATTTATATGATTTTCCAAGAATTAAATTTAGTGAACTATTTATTTTTGGTTAATATTAGTTCTATATTTAATTTAGTCAAAGTTCTATAGTTATTTTAAAATCCTATTGTTTTGGTCTAAGAATATTTTATTGTGTTAAATATAATCAGTAGACTTAATTTGAAAATAAATAATTAATATTATAAAAAAGCATTTCATATGCATTTAAAGGTTTATATCTTATTTTAGAATATTAATTACAACCGATTATATGATTTTAATATGTTCATTTTCTGAACAGTGATTTTAGCATGAAAGACATGACCAATAAATGGTTGAAATCCAACATGTTATAAACATCAATTTTAATACTGCTTTGCGAACGATAACTCAGCTTTTCGCCGACCATGCCGACGCTAATCTACCGCAGTGTTCGTGTACCCTCCCAGTAATAGGGATATTTACAGTTATGCTCCGGAGTATAAAGATATTTATAAAATGTTTCGTCCAAGTGAGAGCTGTGTAAAAAAAAAAAAAAAAAAAAAAAAAAAAAAAAAACTGCTTTACAATATCAGGTGTCACAATATGTATAATACCCATCAAAAATATTTTTAATAAAGCTCTTTTGACGTAGATGAGGCAGGGTGTTTCACAAAATCCATACCTAATAATCACGTGGACGACGTGGACCGCCATAGGGCCTAAGAATATATAACTAGATAGCTATGCTTTTGCGATAGTGGATTAATTTTTTATTATTTTTTTTAAAAATAGCTTCTATAGGAAATGATATTAGGCAAACATAGAATACTAAAATAATAAAATTTTGAGAATAAATTTAAAAAAACATTTGGAATAATAAAAAAAGCTTCGATAGATTTTTTTAAACAAATTTTATAAAGGAGAATTTTTTGCAAAATTAACAATTATGGAATAAAAGTAAAAAAATCCTACTGAGAAACAGTACTAAAAGAAATTTATTTGCACGTGGTCAATTGATTTTGATATTAACTTATCATTTCAATCCTATTTTTTCAACATTATTCATACTTTTTAATTATTATTTCCTGTTTATGCTTCGCAGCTGACACGATGCGTCACTGTCACTTTTTTTACATCATTTCCGATTTAAGATGGAATAGATACGGGCTTGAAATAGGACTAATGCATGCAAGATGTAAGTAAAAGATTTGATAATACACACTAGTGACTTTTCATGTTTTAAAAATATTTTATAAAAATCTAAACCATTTAGAGTATAAATTAATATATACATATAAATATTTATGACGTAAAAGTTACTTTGATGGGAAACTTATATATTCTAAATATTAAATATATTCCAGATCACTTAATATGTAGCGGTCGAAATTTTAAAAAATAATAGATTAAAGATAAAAATTTTCAAAATGTGCGATTTTAAAAATGATAACCAAACACATACTAATTTATATCCTAAACGGTTTAAATTTTCAAAAATATTTTTCAAGAAAGCAAAAATTACCGATTGTAGTTTGAACGAAAATTACAACTGGTTGTATAAAATCATAATCCTTTAATTAATAGGCATGTCTTGTGAAAAGCATTAGATGTTAACCTATTGTTCCACTTGTCTAACCCTATTTAATGAGGCAGATGATCTTAAATATTATAGGTTGAGACACGCCACGCAATATCATAGATTGTGGTGTCGTTGACCAAGTCCTTCGCTTCTTGAAGCATGGGGGGGAGAATGTTTCCATTTAAATGGATGTATGTGATTAATCTAGTGTTTGGGTAATGAAAATCAGGTCTTTGCCCCCGTTCGCCGGGCGTTTATACGAACACGTCGAGCCATATCAACGCATGCTCCAACCAAGCGTTGTGACTTGTACCCACTAGCGGAGCCACATGGCTCTAGATTTTCGAAAATTAATAATTTAGTCATATGATTTTAAAACACGTGTCATTATATTTAATCTGAGACTCACATATGAACTTTCAAAAAATCTCTCCTTTTTTTAATGTAAGATACGATTTTTGGCCATTACATATATAGATAAGAAACTCTTCAAGTCTTTTAATAATGTAGAATTTTCTTACCACTAACATTGATAATTTGAGAATAATGACATACTTGAATAAGTTAATGTTTTGGCTATTTTGTTAGCTATGATTACATACCTACTTGGGAATGTTACCATTTTAACCAAATGCGATTATTTTTCTTAAATCTTACACATAACATTACTTTCAGTTAAAATCAACAACTTTGCATAATCCTTATATATAAATTTATTATTGTGCCGCCACCACCCGCGTGCGTTGGTGGTAACACCTAGCGGCATTATGTCACTAAGCCAAGTGTTCAAACCTCTGAAGTGTGAACATTATAATTCCTTTCATGGTGTGAGGATCCGTTGTTGAGTGGGAGTTTATGGATATCCCAAGTCAAGAATTGGAGCATTGTGTCTCTATATTGGAAATTTATAAGAATGTTTAAGAGGTTAATTATAATATCGGTTGAGGTAGATATAAATATATCCATAAAAAAAACTTATTGTTGTGCTCTTATTGCAATATATTTTCAAAGAATAGAACTTTTGGATGCAAAAGGCAAACTTTTACAACAAATCCATCGTGTTGCTAATTTCACCTACCACTGGTATCAGAACTTTGAAACGGAAAAAAGCTATGTAAAAAAGCATAGTCATGGTTGTCAAAAATAAAAAAAGAGAAGTCGTGCATGCATTTCACATGATATAATGGGAGTATTTATATATCGCCCTCAAGCATGGCACAAAAGATACCATCAAACAAGCCAATGGAAGGGAGTGGCATTGGAGAATCATGCCCAACGGTCAAGGTTGTCCACCCTAGCTAGTGGCTAGGTGGGCCAATACTTGGTGAATAATTGTATATATGGACCACAATTTCTTGGACGGTAAGATGTGCATATATACTCACTATGGCCCACACGATCCATCACTTGGACAGTTGGCCATCTAACCTTCTATTGGTTTGAGATAAAGGTAGTGTTAAAGAAAGTAAAAGGGATGTGTGCATATGGATCTAATATATATTTTTATTTGTAGAGTGAAATAAAATAGACAGACTTTCTTTAATATTTATTGTTCCCCCAACCAGGTATGTAATAATCCATTAAAAAAGTGCTTTCGAAGAATTAAATTCTTATACTTTTTTTGATATATTTATATATCATACGATCCAAATGTTATAATGAAACATATGTCTACCCTCACACCATGAAGGGAAAATTTTGCCTAAATCTCCGTCATAGAGGGAAAATTATAAAACCTACATTACAAAAAGACTAAACTGTAAATATTTAAATTCTTATACCTGCAGCTGGCCTAGGGGTGAGAATTGGGGTAAGTCGATCCGTGACCTGGTCTTGATCCGACCCGTTTTTGACTGAGTAAAATCAATATATTTTTTATCCGGTATAGGGATGAGTCAGAAAATTTGACCTGAATTGAAAAATAGGATCGGGGTGGGTTGACCATGTCCCGACCCGAAGAGTCCAACCCGCACCGCATATATTAATTTATTAAAATTATAAGTCTATGTTTAAATTTTTTTTTCTTTTAAAATATTCACTTTTTTTTATAATCAACTCTATTAATAATAGAAGAATCTATTTATTCAGAAAGTAATATAATAATCAATAAGAAGAATTCGTACATATATAACTCTTATGTATAATCGTATATTAACCTATTTTAATAATTTATACTATATTTTCTCATGTTTCATTTTCTTAATTATGTATTTTTTAATAATTAGTGAAATATTAAAGCATATAATATTTAAATTTAGTATAGATGTATTTTTATATTTGATAGGTATATAAAATTTTAAAATCATCTTATTTGACCCGCATTTTTTACCCGACCTGTTGTTTCGAGACCGGTTCGATACTAACCCGAAGTTTGTCTTGAAACCTATTGAAAAAAATTGAGGGTCAAACCGACTTTGTTCCGACTAGATATAAAAATAAGGTTAAATTCAATCTTTAAAAAGTAAGATCAGGGTCGGGCAAACCCTGACCCGGTACGGCCCGTACCGATTCCCACTCCTAAGCTGGCCGGTGTAGAACCCATGATCTCTTCCTTTGTGAGGCCGATGAGTTAACACAAATTGTTATACAATTGAGTCAATGAATTCCAGCAATTCTCTTATGCCTGGAAGTGAACTTGTAATGGGGTAGACCTTGATCATAAAATCAAAATAGAATCCCGTAAGGTTATTTAATATAATTTGTTTCATTATGCTATTAAAAATTATTCCAACTAGAGTCTCAGGTGTGCTGTATCTCCTTTCAAATATGTAATAAGGTGAAAAATGTGAAAATCACTTAGATTCATTTGCAAGTGCATTAGAATGTGCAAATAATTTATTAAATAAATCATTTTTCTATCCGAAGAACGTTTTATGCGGTAAAGATGTTGAACGGTAAAATTGATATATAAATTTAATAATGTTCTTATGTTAATTTTACATGTTTTTTTAAATGGGGCTGTGAAAATACTTAACTAGATAAAATTTAATTTTCTAATCAAACAAACGATTGAAAAAGTAAGGGATGGAATAGACTTTACAAAATCATCAAGGTGAGCCTAAAAACAAAGGTTCCATAAATTCACTTAATATATGAAATCAGTTTTGGTAGACGCAAAACTCATGTAGAAAATGAGATTTTTTCAAAAAAAAACAAAATTTGGCACTGGTTGCGTCAATGTGGAAATTATCCCGTTTGATTTTGGGTGGTTGAAATGCAGGAGTGTTTTCCTTGCATCCGATAGTGGCTATATTCCCCTGGGTTGGATTATTGTTTTTGATGATAGCTGTGACTATGAGCACGGACTTCTAAGAAAATAGTTCTTTTTGCGGAAAAGTAGGAATGTTTTATCAAATCAAGGTATTTTATTATTGGCGAATGATATGGTTGAGATAAGAAAATCGGAATAAGGTTGAGTTGTCTCCCCATAAACGAAGTTCAAGATACAATCACACCTGTAAACAGATGAGGACAACTCGTTTGGTGGGCCTGATCATACCTGGCAAAATTCTTTCCAGAAAATTAAGCAAAATAAATAAATAAATAAAAATAAAATTCTAGCCCTGATCATTTTCTCTCCATTTATTGTCAATTTGCAGCTGGGGCTACTTCATGATTATCCATCACTTCATGTGATCATTTCATTTGGCCTTGAAGGATGTGTTTGGATGTATTAGAAGAAGAGTTCCTTTCAACTACACCTCTTTGATATTCTTTTTGGACAATTAATATAGGATAATTTAACTGCTCTTAATTATCATTATCATTATTTTTATTCTAAATTAGATTTCCTTATTTGTTTAGTTATGTCAGAATTTTCTAGCGAACCCTCACCAATGACGATCAAACATGCAGTTAACGTATTTCTTAAAAATACCAACTAAAAAATAAAGCTATCAATGCTAGCAGGCTAATTAAGCTCGTTTTAGAAAATTTGACACCTATTTATGACACCGAGACATTTTCAATACCAAGTCCACATATAAGAGACAATATATATGCACCCAAAATCACGAACTGCTATTTTGTTTTCATGTATCTTGATTCCTACTGCATCATCTTCTGCATTTCTCTCAGTAGTAACATTAAAAGGCAAAGGGGGGATGTTTGTTTCACCATTCAAGAACAAAACGACATAGATGATAAAATGGTACACGTGGTGCTTGTCAATAGAATCAAATATAGAAATCACTCAAAAAATTATTCAGAACCCAAGAGACCGAAGACTGCACAAGGGTAAAGGTGGAAATTGATGTCCATGATAAAATCCCACATGAATAATGATAAGCCGTTACGGAATGATAGATGGATTCATGGTCTTTGGATTTTTTTGGATTAGTATATATTCATATTCATCTCATTTTATATTACAATCAACTTCTAAGATATTCTTACAAATTTCAATATGTAAACATCATGCTCTACCTCTAAAGTTGGAAGACTTAAAAGCTCCCTCCAGATCAAGAACTCTCATACCTTAAAGGAAGTGTAATACCCAATCCCAAAGGATTCAAACACCTGACATTCGACATCTTTGTTGCAAGTGCTACCACCAGTACCTTACGAAATAATAGACAAATTTATGGTCTTTGGATCTTAGGAATGCTTAAGGATGTCTTTCTTAGGCTTCCTTGGATTAGATGGTTTGCTTCTCGTCTAGTTAGTAAGAAGAAGAGAATCAATTTCAATTTGATATATTCACTTATTAATAAAGCTTTTCAAGGTTATTAGGTGCATGGTATCCTGTGCGCAATATTTGTTTATTGAGCTCGCTTCTTTGTAGCTTCTATGTAACCGTATTACATAAAATAAGTTTTTTTTTGTCAACCATCAAAATATTCAAAATAAAAGGAGTCATACAAGAGAAATTTTTTATAGAAGCATTCTCATTTATGTATTTAAACAATGATTTCAAAATCGCTTATGAAATAGTGTTCAGAGGCCCTCAACCATTGTTCCAAAGGAAGCCTTATTTGTTACAGATTGGCTTCCAAAGACTCAGGCCCAATTGTAAATGTTAGTTGTTTTTTGCACATGGGCACCTCAATTGTGTGAAATTTGCACTTTATACCCGTAGCTTTCGTAGCTGCGTGATATGGCCTAAGGTTTCCGGAAATTTGCTCTTATTATGAGAATCCTAGCCTCAGTTTTTTATGACATGAAATAAGTGAAATACTCTTTAAATAATCATGTATAAACCTTAAATGAATTTTACTGGTGTTTAATGATATAATATAAAGTATTAAAAGGGCACGTATTTTGGTCATTCTATGTCCAACAACCCATGTCATATACATACCTCGAATGTGCTGCATTATTGTGATCCGATGCATATAATCAGGTTATTAGGAGAGTACTTGCTCATTTTATATCATAAATTAATGGAGTTAGGGCTTCACTTGATGGAAGGCATGCACCAAGTCCGCAAATGTCATGTAAGCATAAGCCATAGCATGCAAATATTTTTAAAGTTGTTCATAGTTGGGATGGGATAATCCTCTAATAGAATCTCCTATTTATCAAAAAATCCTTTTTCTCATTCTCAAAAAATAGCTATCTACTTTATAAATTTTCAATACAATTTTTTCATTCTCAATACACCTTTTTATATTTTCAATACACTTTCATCTCAAATTCTCATCCAATACACCCCATTTAAGCTCTAAACAAACCAAAGTTATAGGTTTGATATTAAAAAAATAGTTAACGGTATATATAAAAAAAATTCTGCACCGGTAACGGCCCCTTTTAAATGTGCTCTAAAAGAAGGTTTCCACCGGCAGTTTTCTAGGAGTATTTAATTTCTAAGTTGAATTTGTCCTTTGATGTATCCTTGTTGGTCTAAGGAAGTTGAACCAACTAAGCAACCGTAGCTTTAGGCAACTATTTATTAAAAAAAGAAAAAGAAGAAGAATAGTGTTAAAAAAAAAAAAAAAAGAAGAAGAATAGTGTACTCAACTTCTAAAATAGCCTCAGCGGATAGCCAAAAGTTGCAAGTTTTCCGCGTGGAAATAACACACGTGTGGGAGAAAATTTAGAAGGAAATCTACCTATAGAGATTCGGTTTCCATTTGGGGCAGGTGTTTCCATCAATTCTAGCTTTTTGATCAGTGGAGTTGGCACCATTTGATGGAGATTAAGGAGAAGTTTGGATATGTGAATGCCTAGGGTGGGATGGAAAAGCATGGGCAACACATTTTCCAATAAATGATTTAATAAATTAATAATGTAAAATTTTCATCTTTATCTTTATGTTTTAATTATTTTTCTCTTCAACTACCTCATTTATTCCAACTTTACACTTATTATTTCATATTCATTACACAATTTTTTAAAATATTCACATTATTATTTCTTATCTCATCCCAAAAGTCCATAAAAATTTTACTTATCCAAACATGCCCTGTATGTTTATCGCTTTTTTCCCTTGCAATTTCTCAAAATCTTCATGACTTTGGTGGTGATTTTGTTTTTTTTTTTTTGGGTTAAAAAAGAAGTTTCTTCGATGCCCCACTTAGCTATTGATGTGGATCGTGCCATCCGTTTTTTTATAGCAATGCATTTGGGATGGTTGGGTCTGCATGGACATACCATTAATATGCAATGCCAATATGCGGGCAACGATTTCATTTATTAATTTCAGTTTGGTCTTGTATTGGGGTGGCCTGCACTAAAAGTAGCTTCGGGCGGTGCAGTTACATTCCTTCGATTTTTTTTTTTTTTTTAATGAGTCAGACGTAATTTCGTTTGTTTTTTTAAAGTTTGTTGACTAATGGGATGCTGTGAGGATGAAATCAACATTTTCATTTTCAACCAACAGTTTTCTCATTCTCATCTTACGTTAACAAGGCAAGAAGCCATTGAAAATTTACAGAAAATTCATTTTTTTATTATATTTAGTATTTTTTATTTAACTAAACAAAGTTTGATCCAAATCGAAGATGCAATGATATATATTCATATGTAAAATATAAAAAATGTTCAGACTCATTTACCTGTACATTCTACAGATTCAAATAATTTAAATATTAGAAATTGATAAAATTTTCATGACAATATAAATAATACTATATTCAATAGACATACGGAAATTTCTCATCAATGATGATGGCAAAAAATTAGATAAAATTATATAGAAGTGTGGTTTTGTAGAAGTGATATTCTTTTACAGACCCTTTTTTTGTTATTTTGAACCTCAACAAGTGTGGATCTATCTTTCAGAAATGGAATTAGACAATAGACATATAACTTTTTTGGTTTCGGAAATTTCACCGGTATCTTCTACCGTGGAATTAAAAAAAAAAAAAAAAAAAAAGTACGCAGTGGAAGATTGTATGGTAATGTGTGTAGTCATGCGGAGCGTATGTACAGAATGAGAAATCTACAGTTGCAGCCGCAATCGGGCGCGTCTAATTTTGTCTACCGAACCCAAACCTAACTTCTAGTGTAGCTTGACGCAGATGTAGACCGACATTTCAAAATTTTATTTACTAGATTGGCAAAATGAAATCCTAAAAATTCTGCTTTCGGAATTTTCAACTAATAAGCTTGATCGCTAAAAGGCAGTTTCAATCGAGATAACATAAATACGTAAAATACAAAAAAAGATAAATATTATGGTTATAAAGTTAGAAGTTGGCATTATATTACATTCCAGAAAATGTTAATTATGAGGTGAATACAATTTTTTTTGAAAAGTATAGATAATATAATGACGTTGAAATAATTGAATATATCTTCATATGCATTGAGACATGAAAATTAAAAATAGAGCTTTTATGTCCATTTTGGGGTACCAAATAATGCAAAGGGCTGCACTGATGATCGCCAATGGGTTGTTTTTCTTTTGAAATTTATTATTCCGTTGAGTTGTGATTTTTTTTTATTATCACATGTTTATTCATGATTTGAGAAGTTATTGTTATTGGAAAATTATTTGTATTATATATGTTGTGGTAAAATATGAGAAAAAGAGAAAATTAAGGAAAGTGCTAACAGTGAAAATAAAATAAAGTTTAATTTTAGGGGTGTTACATTATCACTTTCTTTAAAGTAATTTCGCTAATAGTACTATATAATATTTATTATAATTTTGAAAATCCTAACAGTATATTCATTTCTAAACTTTTGCAATGAATAAGTTTTCATTAAATTAATTTTTAGCATTATAAATAATGTATAGATAAAATAAATATTTTAGATATAAAATAATTTAAAATAGAAAAAGAGAAGCAACCGGTTGCATGGTACCCGCTAAATTATTAGATGGGATTCGGGCCCTCTTATCACTCATCTACCATGGGGAGGGTCACTGCTTGGGTTGAATTTTTTTTTAAAATTTATTTAAGAAAAAGACCTGTGAGCGTCATTGTAGGGATGTCCAAAAACCACTTTCTAATTTCTTTTTAATGCAGAATTTTAAAATTGAGGAAGAGAGAGAGGGCGGAGCAGAGAGGCAGGGGGAAGGTCGGTTTCTTGCTAACAAAGCAGCTTTTGCTTCGGGGTTCGGAGCTAGGCTCGGTTGGCGACTTTGAGCGGATAAGAACGACCGAATCCTCGCATCAGAGCCCACTTAGTCATCTACCTTCTTCCCTCCCAGTTTCCCACTACAGGAACCCACGCCCATTTCTCTCTTCATTTTCCAAACCTCTCTCTCTCTCTCTCTCTCTCTAATCAGTCGTATTCCCACTTTCTTCCTTCCAAGCCTCCAAACTGGCGATCGATCAAGAACCCACTTTCAAAGGGATCAAATCCAAGAACAGAAGAATCATGGTAAGCATATTCATTGATTTTGATTTTTTTGTTGTGCTGTAAATATATGAATGAATGACTATATTGTGTTTGGTTGAAGCAGGGAGCAGGCGGCCCTGACGAAGACGAGATGTGGCCTTCCTGGCTTCGTCCCCTCCTCCAGACCAGCTTCTTCGTCCAATGCAAATTTCACCACGAGGCCCACAAGAGCGAATGCAACATGTACTGCTTGGATTGCATGAATGGCGCGCTCTGTTCTTTCTGCCTCGCCTACCACGCAGATCATCGCACCATTCAGGTCCGCTTCAATTCTCCATTACAACATATCTCATCTGGGTATTTACCCAATTCCTTTTCTGTGATTATAGTTGATGATGAATGTGTTTGTGTTGTGTGCAGATAAGGAGGTCGTCTTACCATGACGTTATAAGGGTGTCTGAGGTCCAGAAATACATGGACATTGCTGGGGTGCAGACCTACATCATCAACAGCGCGAGGGTGGTTTTCTTGAACGAGAGGCCTCAGCCCAGGCCTGGCAAAGGCGTCACCAATACCTGCGAGGTTTGCGACAGGAGCTTGCTCGTTTCCTTCCGTTTCTGCTCTCTCGGCTGCAAGGTATTACTCATACGCTCGCTCTGTTTCCTGTTCTTCTTCACAGACAAAAATGCCAATAAAATGGGAATGTGGGCTTCATCCAATCCAATCATCAAGATTCTAATCCCAATCGTTTTCTGGGTTTTGTTTCACTCAAAAGCAGGTTGCCGGAACATCCAAGAACCCCAAGAATCACCGGAAGAAGCCTGCGAGAGTGGCTTCCGACTCCGAGGACTCCTACTCAAGCAGCAGCAACCACCACCACCACCACCACCATCGACATGAGAAGACCGTCCGGAGCTTCACGCCGCCGACGCCGCCGCCTACGGCGGTGAATTTTAGGTCCGCAAAACGAAGGAAGGGCATCCCGCACAGAGCTCCGTTGGGAGGACTCCTGCTAGAATATTGAAGAAACAGGCGTGTATACACCCAATCCTCGGTGTATATCCAATGCCCTCATTACTACAATACTAGGAATAATAACTGGAAGAAGTCCGGTGTGGTGCAGTATGTGTGAAGGTATGGTGTATATAAGAATCAAAAAACAAAAAAGAAATTCAGAAAACTAGGAAAAATTAAATATTAGAGAGAGAGAGAGAGAGAGAGGAGAAGTGCAGGTGTACGTAGTATACCTAAGTTTTGTTAGTGTGTTTTGATTTAATTACTGTAAATACGTGTATACGTCTGGCTTGGTAGGGAAGAAAATGCTGAGATAAAAGAGTGACAGAGGTAGAGACGGAAAGAATGGGGTGTTTTTGTAAAATGACTTTGGATGGAGGGGTTTTTGTTAATGTAAAACAAGTTGTTTTTACGTAATGCGGTACTTGGGGGGTTTTTGGCATTTCGCAAGAAGTTGGATATGGGTTGGATCTTTCGCGGGAACGAGATTTCCGTTTCTGGCAACTTGCTCGTCACAACTCGCAGTGGCCGTCGAGTGCGTGGGGCCAGCGGGCTGCTTGTGGCGGCACGTGGCGATCGTACATTGGTTTAAGAAAAGTGGATGCGCCCCGCAACTTGGGTGTATGTGGGGCCCATTACTTTGTCGTCATCCGGGGCTGAGAGCTATCGGCGTGTCGGCCTCATCCCAAACTGCACTGATGATCCGGGCCGCCAACGCTTGGGATTTTTTTCGATGGAAAATTCTGGGAAGGACGAAAATTCGAGGAATGGTGTGATAAAAATAAAGAATTAGGGAGTACTTAAAAATAATAGCGGCCATTTTTGGGAACTCGATCCACGCGGCGCTTGATTCGTTTTCGGAGTATAGATGGGGAGAGGAGGGCAGATCTCGGGTCTTTCGTTCAAATCTTGCAAGAGCCCACGTACCACGCGTGCAATAGGAATTATTGTGTATTGGATTTTTAGTGGGCCATGAATGACAAAAACCCACCCGTAGTGCTTTGGATTATGGATCCATGATCCTGTCATGCAGATCGATGGCCTGAAATATAAATACTATTATATTTCTTTTGAAGAATAAATATCATTATTTTAATCTGATGTAATTTTTCAGCAAGATGATTTGTGATTAGCGTAGTTATTTCAATTATGATGGTGACGATGATAGTTATTTCAATTAGATAAATTTTAAAATTATGGGTACCAAATTCTTATTAGTTTATACGATTTAAGCTCGTAAACCTTTAATAATCGATAGCACAACTTTCTAAACGCATAATTGAGACGGTACTGATTTATGGTATTTTCAACATAAATTAAAAGCTAAAATACGATCTTCTCGACTCTAGAAATCTAGGACTCCGCCACAACTTCCACGCGTAAGTGTGTGTTGGCCCCACAAATTGGACGACTCTCATCGACCAACGTGCTAAGCCCAAGATTCCCAGCGTCGGACAAACGCCAATCGTCGCGGGGAGAGAGCTGCATGGGCCCCACAGCGAAGATTGCTGACGTGCCCCTATCTACTCGGCCGTCCACGCACTTCGTAAGTGGGCCGCTTCGTCGGAGCTGAGATGCGCAGCCGCGCAGGGGCGTAACATCTTTCGCTATTAAGGGTGTGTTTGGTTGGAGGTAAAACTTTTGATGAAAAGTTTTAAAGGTAGAAGTTGTCATATTGATAGAAAATGATGTGATATAATAGGGGTAATGATGAGGAGTAAAGAGAATAAAGTTAAAATAGATAGGTTAGTTGTATGGGTAGTTGTGTAGAAATGATTGAAAAGTAGGGTAGTTTGTATAGAAAAATATGAAAAAATAATTAAAAAATAGAATAGTTATGAAGAGTGAAAAGTTTTGTGTTGAAAAGTTTTAATTGATAAGTTTTGGCCCTGAACAAACACACCCTAAAGTAGGCGACGGTATTCTCATGAAAAAAAAAAAAGTAGGCGACGGTGCTGGAAGGTCCGTCAACGTGCGGCCATCAGCCATCCACGCGACGGGCCCACTTTCAACGATCTGTAAACCGTCCAAACTGTCCGGCCGCCTTACATGACTTGCGAGGAGGATAATTCAAAAAATTCCAGTGCAAGGCTGACGTGGGCAGCACACACTTCGGCCAATCACACGTCAGAATTTCAGGCCGTCAATTCGGAGGTCATGCCTTAAATTGCGAACCCGATTTGTTGAGGGCCCACCGCCGATTGCTGCAGTGATTTTCTTGTTAGGCAGGCCGCCCGAGAACAAGACTCCTTTTTTATTAAGAGTGTTTGGTAATGCATAAAATTTTTTAATTTAAAATTTTTTAGTCTCTAAAACTATTCTATTTCATAATTTTTTCATTTCTTTTTTTACAATTATCTTACTTTTTAATTATTTCTATAGAACTACCAATATTTCTAATTTATCTATTTTAACTTTATTTTCTTTGTTCCTCATCATTATCACAATCATATCATATCATTTTTTTCACATTTCAAAAACTTTTATCCCAAAATTTTTTTATCGAAAATTTTATCACTTCCCAAACACACATATTTATATTCGTTTTAATATCTATTACAATGAATTTCTCATACATTCTTACAAATGGTGAAGTCAATATAATCTCATCTAAGAAATTTGAAGATATATTGTTCTCTTTAAGAAACTTAGACACATAGCTCTACCAAATAACTATATAAACACAACTCCCAAATAATAAATAGGGACGAATGCCCCTGTTGCCCCTGTTGCCAGTCAAACTTGTGACAATGGGATGTCTGATGACAAAGTTACCACCAGGGTGGCGATCTTATAGTTACTTGAAAATAAGACTTAACTACCCATAAAAATATCAACTATATACAAGGACCATTGAGATTCTTGACAATGGGCCCGTCTCAACTCTAGTAGGGGGTTTGGAAAGTGTGGTTGCAGTGGAAAATAAAATGTTTTAAAAAGTGAGTGAATGATGCATTATGATAAGAATAAAAAGGAAATAAATAAGATAATTATGAGAAAAATGATTAGAATATGAAGATAAATTTGAAAAAAAATAGAATTACTAGATAATTAAGATATCAAATCATTTATAAGAAAATATGTAAAAGATTGACAAAATTATAAAAACCGGTCTCATGTGATAATTAAATGACTCCTAAAATTTTTGATAAATCATGTGTTGGCGCTTATTTAAAGCTTAAGTTTTAACTTGTAATACCTAAAGAGGGATGATTTTGTTAAGTCGGGCTAACTAAGGCCTTAGTTAGCATAGTTAAAAAAACATACATTTTTTTATTTTTTTATTTTTTTATAAATATGTAAAGTTAGGTGTATTTGACCTATAAACTGAGTTTTACCATTTTTGGATGCTTTTAAGTTTTTTTATTTTTAAACACAATAGCATTTTTGTAATTTCTGAGTCAAAAAATTATGAAAATATCACTGTACTTAAAAATAAAAAATACTTAAAAGCATGCAAAAATATAAAACTCGGTTTATAGGTTAAATACACATAGCTCTGTATGTTTATAAAAAAAATAAAAATAATAAAAAATAGATTTTTTGGTGGGACACATGGGGGCAGTCATGCGAACACCCCTATTTAAATTCTAACTTAATTTGTGTACATAGGATTGAGTTGAAACTCAGTTTTAAAAAAATTATTTATCAATGATAAGTTTAAATTTTCATGAACTCAAGTTGCAACAAATCCTTCTCAATATGTTTCGAAAATATTGTTGGCAAAAATCAGATTTTCAGGTTTGAAAGATAAAAATTACAATTATTATGACAAAATACAATAAATATGCTGATCATCAAGGTAGGTTAATATCACATTATTTTGTACATATTTTGTTGAGATATACCTAGTGGTGCATGTACCAAGGGGAGACCGGAGATGCATTCTTGCGATGTGTCACCCATGTCATGATTTCTCGAAAAGTCATGACAAGTGGTCCATATTTAACTGGAAAGGGGAACTCACATGTCCCACATTTTAGCCAATTTATTCTCACTCTTGGCCACCTAAAATGGAAAGATCCTTCAACACATGTGGCCCACCAGAATTCTAGGCTGATAATTGCAGTTAGGCAAAGAAATGATAATTATAATTCATAAAAGAGCTCCAATTCACTGAAGCGGGTTCCACCAAAAGAATTGGTAGAATCTCTTCGTTTGGCCCCATTTTGATGACTAATCAAAATCCAATCAGATCATTGTATCGAACATGATCATTTGTTTGATTATATATGACACCAGAAATCATTTGAATTCATGTTTTCTGAGTGCGGTAACCTTTAAAAATATATGAAAACGATGCATAAAGTGTAAATCATTTAAACACATACATATAAGCATTACAATACTATAATAATTTATAAAATTATTCATTTACGTAGTAGGAAAGTATAAATGCCTATTTAAAAGTTCTAAAACTCATTTAACAATTAAACCATTTTACTACGTTTTTATTGACCTTTAAATGATAATAATTTATAACGATTTTAATTATATGAAATTCGAACAAAAATAGTCACACCGGATTTTTATCAATCATCAAAACCAAACTAAGAGTTTCCCTATTTCACAGAGGTCGACCGAGTCGGAACTCTCCACAGAATATGTAAAATCATGAATAAAAAAATTAAGATTTGTAGCTACACATGCTCCCATTAGCTAATTAACAGAGGAGGACTATACAGAGAACAAGTTATACTTTATAGAGGTTGCACTTCAAAAAAAAAAAGTATTAGTATTATATGTAATTTATTTTTAATATCTAAATCATTAATTGCATTTTACTCAAAATTTAACATCATAAAACCAATTTTTGATTATTTATATCAGTTTTTAATTATTAAATTGATCAAATATTTATTTTTGAATTAATATTAGTTTTCCATGAATATTATATTGTTCTATTCTTTTTATTCTAAGTATATTTTAGTGTGTTGAATATAATGTATGAATTTATTATTTTTTTATGGAAGAATATAATATATGAATTTGACCTAAACCTAAGTAATAAATGTTAAAAATTTCACTCCTTAATATTAGTTATGACAGATTATACATATATCTAATAAATTTAATTTTTTTATATGACCGTTTTAATATGAAAATTATGGTTAATAAACAATTCAGATGTTTCATTAAATATCGTATAAAGCTAATTGCTTTTTCCCTTGCAAAGAGCACAGAACTCTTATAATTAGGGTTCCTAGTTAACCTGCCTCTGCTTTTCAACAGTGCAAAAGTTTTTTTTTTCCCCTTCTTTTCATTTTCTTATCCGATTTCGATGGGTGTGATACGGTGGATGCATTGCGACTACTTCCTAGGGGTACGTTTTTGTCTTTGAACAAGGAATTGCTTCAAAGGCTCGTACACATGCATCGCACGCTCAGCAAAATAGATCGAGCCATCGTCACGTGGATGTCGTGGCCAGCAATTAAAGAGCATGCCAAAGTTTGAAAACTAACAAGATGAGTAATTCTGTTAGTACGGGCTAATTAAATATCTCATTTAGCTCATATTAAAAAATTTGTTTATAATAATTTTTTTATTTTTTCTCTGTACACTTATTTATCTAAGTGTATTTAATATGTAAACTAAGTTTTACCATTTTTAGATTTGTGGATATATTTTTTTGAGATTTTTAAAGATAGAAGTAGTTTTTAAAGGTGAGCTAAAGAAGATATTAACTTAGTTCAGACTAATAGGATCATTCATTAATTAACAATTTCGCCTCTACTTTAGTAACCAATAATGGCTATTTGGGTTGGCCAAAGTGAAAACAAATGATGAAGAAACAAAAGTTATACAAATAAGTATATATCAAAATCAATTTAAGTAGGAACATAGTGCGGCAAATAGTAGAATTAACCAACAATAATTTTTACTCTGTGAAGCTAATTTTTTAATAAGTCGTACATAATATATATTTGGCTGCCTTAGATATATGTTTTGTGACTATGAATTAATTATTTGTGGTTAATTATTTAACTAAAATAATTAATTCATTTCTAAATGTTAACTTTTAGGTAAATGTAGTTAATTATTATATTAGATGTAGCCAACAGTAATATTTAATTTTTAGCTATAAAAAGCCCCGGTTTTGATTGAGTTGAAGGATCTTTTTTCCGTTATGACTACTCTTGCGCCGAAACTCCGGGTTGCTCGGATGTGGACGGGAGGGCACCCGAGAAGGGGATCTGGGGTCACCTTCAGGTGCATCTCGGAAGGAAGGAAATTGATTGCATATAGTAGTTCATTCAAGGTGAATGGTCCAATAAAAAAAATCATCTGTAAATAATATAACAGTAAGTGTGAATTGATAAAAATAACCTCACAAACATGATGAGGACTTAAAGACAAAAATTTAAGGTAAACGAAGCAAAAATTGAAATTATAAAAAATTATTTTTGTTTTTTAGGATTATATTTTGTGGGACTATATAGGTACATTTGCAAGGACGGAAAGACATTTAAAATGAAGTGTACATTTGGTAATCCGTAAAAAAGGCGCTGAAATACGTTTTGATCACTTTTTTTATTAATTGTTTTCGTCGATATCTCAATTGTGTTTTGATTTCATACTACTAACGGGTCGCGATCGTATACACTTGGGTGTACTACACCTATTTTTTTATTTTTTTTGAAATTTTTTTCATGAAGCTGTTAATCTAGGTGTATTAAACATATGTATCAATTTGTACAATTTTTGGAAATTTTTAGATTTTTTTTAGATTTATAAAAATCAGTATTGGTCGCCACGTGAAATTTTATAGTTTTTAACTTTTTCGATTTTTTTAAAAAATAAAAAATATAATTTGATACTTGAACGGATTTTGGTACAGGGGCCTTATAACCATAAAAAATAAAAACAAAAGTTAAAGAAAGATCTTTTGGCTGCCCATACAGGGGCTGATCACTGATGTAGTGGACGCCGCACAGAACATATAACTACCCTTCTCAAATGTATGGACTTATAATTAAGTGGGTGGCCGTGTATGTCACTCATCAATAGATCTGCGTTGTAAAGGCCTACCTTCCCTTCTTTCCTTGGAGGAGAGAGATTAGGTTGGGGCATTATTTTATTTTATTGCACATTATGATTTCATTCTCCTATAAATTACATTTTGGTCTCTTTTGCTTGACCCACTTAGCTTTTTTATTTTATTTTATTTTAAGAAAGTGTCTCTTACCATTATTAATTCCACTGTCCCATCAATAGTGGCCACGTGAGAGGCCCACCTTGATAAAATTTTGAATTGCCTAAGCTATGATGTCATCTATTTTTCTGAACCCATAGCTATAGATGCATGAAACACATTTTTTATGAGCGAACATGAGTACTTGATGACCTGATGCGTTTGGCTTATGGCCCACACATCCCATTTTGTCAACATTGACTGCTGTTCTATCGGGAAAAAGTGGAAACCAGCATTAATTTGGACGACGCATTCTCCTAACCATAATATTCTTAATTTTTTTGCCAATCCAGCGTGGGAGCACTGCGTCTCTCCTCGTAATTTGTTAGAATGTCTCATGGGCTCAATTGTAATAGAAATTAAGATAGTTATAAACATATGTTAAATAAAAAACTATATTCTTATTTTTTAAAAATTCATAGTAGTAACGTTTTTTCAAAACATACCATTTGGAGGGGCTTTTGCTTGTGGGCTCCTTAAGTTTGAGAAGCTGTAATAACTCTGATGTTTCATATTTACACATCGTGGATTATGAGTTTTGTAAATTTGAAAGCATAATCCCTGGGAATGACAAAAAAAAAAAAATCCATCTACTAATCCCATACAAACCTTAAATGGGTACCATAATTCGGTTATATTTCTTTACACGGCACATTCTTCGTGATTTTTTAAAGAAAAATAATGTTTGCAACTCTAAAATAGTTGTATGAATTTAGGTATTGGAAGCCATTTTGATCATTTCAATTTACTAGTTACCAATGATATGGCAAGCGGGAGGGATTTGATATTGAATGCCGCATGGCCGGCCCATTTATTCAATCTACACTCTTTTAAATTTTTTTCTATAAAAAATGTTATTCTAAGTGTAATTAATTTATATACTAAGTTCTACTATTTTTAGAGATGTGCATGTATATTTTTAATTTCAAACATAGCGGCATTTTAGTCATTTTAACCTCCTCGAAACAACTAAAATATCACTTTATTTGAAATTAAAAAATATATGCATCTTTAAAAATGGTTAAATTTTGGTAGATTGATTAAATATATTTACTTTATAAAAAAATTGTTTAAAAAACATGTTTTGAGTTGGCTTCATAAGTACGCATGCAGTCATGCCTCTTTGACATTATAAATAATATAGAAATTCAAATGTTGTCGCCCCCGTACAAGTAATGTGAAACAATGTCACTACTAAGATGACCAACTAATTAATATGAGTGTGTATTGGGTGTTAGGATATAGAGGTTCAAGTTTCGAAATAAGGTACCCCCGAAGTGCATCTCCATTAGGTATCTAGCCATCCAAGGTTAGTGGCTTGAAATAAATAATACAAAAATTCACATGCTATTATCTTCGTACAAGTAATGTGAAACAATGTCCTCACTTGAATGACCAAGTAGCAAACATAAGTGTATATAGAGTGTTAAGATAGAGAGATCCACATTCCAAATAAGATACCCCTCTAGTACATCTCTCTTAGGCCCTATCTGGTCATCCAGATAGGTGACCTGATTTTTTTTATTTATTTTTTTTTCTTTAAAAAAAGTAATGTAGAACGATGACTTCTACCACCCACATCGCCCTGTTAAAGTAGTAGTTGGTGGCTGGAAGTTTATAATGGGCTTATAGCTTATAAAAGCCCAAGTACTGATCCGGTTAAGATGGGCTGTGCAAGGGGCTGCGGTGTACATGGCTAGCTCTCAGAGGTTTTGATCAAACAGTTGCAATTTTGCGCTGTCTAGACAAGCTGCAGTGCTGCATTCTCACGTGCTGTAAAGTTCTTAAAATTGTGGGTAAGAGAGCAACCCTCCATAAATACATGGAATAACAAATCCAAAACAAGAACAGCATTCAATATTCGATCTCATTTCTATCTTCTTAATTTCAAATTCAAATACATGGAATTCCTTCCTTTCAGCGTTTAGGACGGTAGGATCTTGCTCAACCGAATCCACAATAATGCCTCATTTTTATTCCTACCTATTTCAGAATCAAATCTCTAGAGGGATGATGCAACTTCTCCACGCATCTGTGAGTCTGTGTATGTTTCATTTATGAACTCTTCTCTACTCTAAGAATTCTTCTGTTTGCATGGATTTCTTGAGGAACAGTCATCGACACGTAAGTTCAGAACCAGACCAACTACTTTAAAAAAAAAACCCATCTGTCCGTTGTCGGGAAAAACACACACACACACACACCCGTCCGTCACCGGTTACTGGTACAAATAAGATAAAATAAATGTATAGAAAGTTGCTTCCAGCATCGGCTCAAAAGCACGAAATGTTTTTGCACGGTCATCATTCTAAAATAAAGTATTTTCTACCATGACAGCACGAGTAGTGTATAACTGAGCAGGACCTAATCTCCCATTAAATGAAATGGGTTCGACGCTGATAGAATCTAGGGTGTGAATGGTCATTAACCTATTCGTCCAATCTATTTATAAATGAGTTTGAATTGAGATTTTTAAATAAATGGAGAAGGATCTGACAACCTATTCAATCATTTAATTAAATAAACAGATAAAGTTGAGATTTTATAACCTACCAACCCGTTTAGTAACTCATGTAACCCGTTCAACTTATTTAACTCGTTTAACTCATTAAAGTTATATATATGTAAACTCTTTGATTATTTTTCCCCGCTAAGTCTTCATTTCGCCACTAAGTTTTTATTTTTCCACTGCTGCTCTAATTTTATTTTTCAGTTACCGCCATATTTTCATTTCTCTTACGCCGAAAACATTTTTGTCATTCCCTACTAGATCATTATTTGTCAGAGTCTAGATATTTTGGTCGTTTGCTATACAACCTATGAATAATCCGTCAACTTATTTATTAAATGAATTGTAAATGAACTAGAGTTAAAGTTTTTAAATGAGTTAATAAATAGATTAGGGTTAAAATATTTTAAATTAGTTAAGATTAAGAACAGACTTCAACCTGTCTAACCTGATTTGTTAACACCCTTACCCACGAGATCATCGTCCACCAAAGTCTAGACTTTCAAATCATTTGTTATACAACCTATTAATAACCTGTCAACTCATTTATTAAATGAGTTATAAATGAGTTAGTTTAATAAATGAGTTAGTTAGGTTTGAAGTTTTTTAAATGGGTTAATAAATGAATTAGGATTGAGATATTTTAAATGAATTAAGATTGAGATTAGACTCTAACTCATCCAAATCGATCCGTTAATACCCCTAATAGGATCCCTGCTCAAGAAGACAGATTCCGACTCTCTCTTCATTGGAAGCTACTGGTTACAGAGCTGCTTCACAACCCTGGTTGCAGCTGTTTGTTTATGTTCGCTGAGAGCTGGCCTAGCTTTCTCTGCGATGGGCTTCGGCGGTCGCCGTAATTGGAGGCTTGAGCATCTCATGCTCGATCCTATAAAACTTCCACGAATGAAATCCTCGGAAGAAGCGGATGAATGTAAATATAGCTGCAAAGAATCCAACACCTGTAGACATCTCTCTCAAGTGATACTTATTTATCAGAATAATTACATATTATTTTATTAATCTCAGCCCTCAGTAAGCTGTTCGGTGATGATCTCAATTCTCTTCATTAAAAGCAACATGCTCAAGTCGGTCTTAGTTAGAAGTTGAGAACCAGGTTGACTGGCGGTGGCCCAGCAGATCTATTTTCTTGTTCCCTTCGGCAGACTAAAATATTCCTGTTTCTTAAATTCAAGAAATACACGTCTCAGAAAATAATAAAAAATTTTATATGAATTAATTGTGCATAAATAACAGCTTAGTGAAAAATCAAGAAAATTAAAAATATATGTAATGAGCTAGATCATGATCGTTCCTATGCATCTGGCTCTACAAAATTATTGCACTGATAAAATTTAGGCAAAAGTATATGTGGCCATATAAGGTCCACTTTCCTTATCTCTCTCTCTCTTTTTTTTTTCTTTTGGGAGATTACCCTTATCTGAGAATCGCATATTCGGAAGTTTGGAATCCGCTGGACTTTGACCGTGCTGCATATATCATTGAGTAGCATTATGCATGCTTTTGGTTATTGGTTGGGCAAAGGATATTAGATTATGTGGATAAAATTATGCCTTAATTTTATGCTCAAAATATATGAGTTGATATATTTATCAGTGTGGATTTATATATCTTTTAAGTTAAATTAAATGCATACAAGACTTGATTCATTAGTTCCAAAAAAAAGACTTGATTCAATAAAAATTAATCATAAGAAAAGAAGGAATTGAAATTATGTATTGATATACAAATAAATTTCTGCATACACACTAAGTTAACTAAAGAAAAGAAAGAATTCAAATATATACATTAATATATAAATAAGTTTTTGCATATGTATATATATATATATTAATATGTACAGACGAATTGATTTTTTGGCTAGGCGGGAAGCCAGTTTTCATATTACTTAGTGTTGATTAATTAAGAAACTCTAGTCCTAATAGAATTTCAACACTTAGCGTATACGTATTAAATGCGTATGTCTTTTTAGTATTGTGCTGACGTCCATCAGAGAACTTTTATAAGCATGTATACGAATTAATTTTCTTGTGAAAATGGGCTTGAGGAGGGCTGAAACAAACCCAACTTCTCCAACCCAGGACTAACCTAGCTAACTTCAAAGTTGGATGAACCCGATTTAATTTTCTTAACCCAACCTGACCCATCTTGATTTAAAATAAGTTAGTTAAATGGGTTGAGGGTTTGACCCAATCACACTTGCAACCCTGCAAATAAATTTTCAAGGCTTTGCACATTAATGATTTACTAGTGCGGCAAGGCATCATCTGGTCCAAAGTCTCTAACATTGACATATTTCTATAAATTATGCCAGCGAGATGATAATAATGATAATATCTAATTATAAAATAAATAAGATAAAATATATACGAATAATGATGGAAATACGATTAGTATTCATAATAAATGCTTGTTAAAAATAGAAGAGATGAATCTCATATGAAGAGATAATGACTTCTACACTCCTGTGTAATATATTAAATTGAATAAGTTTGTGGCAGCAATGAGTTGATCATACGGTGCATCTCCAATAACTTTATCTTTCAGCCTCTTTCTTCTCGAGATTAATTAAACACCTTGATGGATTGAGATGTGGATTCCATCTCCGGTAACTTCATTGGCATGATATGTCTATTGTAAGTAAAATTACTTTGTAAATGGAATTGCTAGATTTAGTCTTTGATTTTAATTTTGAGAGCTCACTTCGGTCTCACACATACTTCTTTTTTAATAATAAGATAGTTAGCTGTTCAGCTTTAATTCCTTTCTATTAAAAAAAAAAAATCAAGAGACCCAAGAAGTACGATTTTTTTTTTTTTTCTGAAGAAGTATGAAATTAGCGACGAAGAATATTGCTGGTCGGTCACTGCGCCGGAAATTGCCCGGCAAACACTCGTTGGACTGGGAGGTTGACCCAACCCCGGAACGCGTGAAGACTTCCAAGTCAAGCAAAGACTTTTGTAAGCTCATCGCTATTCACTAGCAATAATATTCGGAAAGATTTCAATATAATTCAACTTCAATTTTATCCATTAATTGGATTTTAAAAAATTAGCCATTAGTTGGCACAGTTAAGAGCTGAGAGACCAACCAAAAATCATGCGTACCGTAATTTAATTAGTAAAAATATTGAATGTTCTCTTAGTTAAATCTACGTTGACTTTAAACTTTTAAAAAACATTGATGAATACTCTCAAAATTTTAAATTTATTATGACGCATCAAGATTTTTAATCTGAAAAATTCTTTAATCTAACCCGTTATATTTTTACTTCTTAGTTGACGCATTTTTTTTTTTTTTTTTTTTGAGAAACGCATATTCCAATATTTAGTTAACCACTGGTTGTGTTCGCGTTTGCTATATTTTTATGATATTACAAAATTTCTCTGATTAACATTTACGTAAATAGTTCATCCAAAAAACATTTATAATATTTTATATAAATAAGAAAAAAAAACCTCATAGAATTCTTAAAGTAATTTTTTTTTATATATATTTTAACGGAGATAATTTTTCATGTTCAGGATGTATAATAATACTGCTTAACTAGCCGGACCAGAGAAGCAGTGCATATATTTAAAATGACTTAAATATCTCTGCATTTAAAAATCTAAAATAAATATATGCACATATTCAAAAATGGTAAAACTTGATTAATAGATTAAATATAACTAGATTAACATCTTTATAAAAAAAATTTCAAAAAAACAAAAAAATATTTTCGAACCAGTCTGATGATCAGTGCTCGTCCAACTTTGAACCAAAATCCACTGCGTACGTGCACCCTGTAAAGGAAATTATATATGTGTTAGTATCTACCCATAATTAGTATCAGAAAATAAAAAAATTTAAAACAGAACTAGTTCAATTGGCAATTAAATATAGCGATCTGCACATGTTCTTAATAATTTAATAATATTAAATTGATCTGAAATCAAGTTCTTATGATAATGGAAGACTAATTACCTAAAATCACATTTTTATATATTAAAAAAGCATTGTTCAAGGTATATAGCTAGCTTCTAATATTCTTATAAACGTAGAATTAAGTATGATATATATATTTTTTATGAAATGTATAATATGTATTTGAGTTGAATTTGACTTAGCTACTAGCTAATCTGCTACCCGTATGGATACATATATAAATACGTCATGAACTAGCCGTAACGTCTCTCTCTCTCCGTCTATAAATGTAAGAGAGAGTAGCTGCTTGAGAAAACCCAAACCCATGCATGATTGATAGTCTCTTTCTCCCTGTTCAAGGACTCCTCCTACAATATTGCAGCAGGTGGCGGTCAGAAATTATCCGCTGGCGAAATCCTTGATGCCCTGCACTTCCTCCGAAACGTGCCTTATAGGTTTCTATTTGCTGAAGATCTAGTGAAGAAGACCAAGAATAAAACCAAGATCCGTCCTCTGCATCAGTATTTAAATGGTGGAAGTGCTTTTTTGCTTTGATGATTATAACTATGCAAGCTTTTCTCTTCTACTTCTACTTCTTCAATTGTGATCAGCTTTGTATGCATCTCTCTCTCCAAATTACTTGTCCATCTGCACACACACATACACACATATAAGTGAGTTTTGCATCTCCTGGTCATGCGTGTTCGTTTGAATTGTGACGGCTGTAATACGTGGAATTTGAATAATCAACGGGTGAAGAATAATATTCTAGTCTGAAAACAAAAATTTATTGTTTGAAGAGAATTAGCTAGAAAAAGGATTCTCTTCTCTTTAATTATCCAAAACAATTTTATTTAATTTTTAATTGCTTTGCTTCAGGATTATGCTCATGATGATCATGGGTCAGAGCATATTAAAAATATTTTTAAAAGCCACTAGAAATTCCTTCCGTTTTATAATGAAACCATCAGAATTCTTAATGCTATACATATGGAATATTTTCAAGCGGAGTTGGACCACAGCAACTAGTTTTATTTGCTCGTAAGATGAAATTTTATTTTATACATTATATTTTAAATCATTTATTTAAATATTTTTCAAATTTTATTCAAATTCAATATGTATACGAGTCCCATCTAAAAATAATATAAATATATATTGTATACATCATTCTATTGTATTGAAAAACCTCGATATGCTACCAGAGACGATGCCCTGGTGATAGCACTACAAATCATCGTGAAGCGAGCGCTAGATTGATCGATTCCACACCTGGTGTGGGTATTCATTCTCTCGTAAAGAGTGGGAGTATTTACATGTCTTCCCTGAGTGTTGATAATATTTACAGAAAAATTCCTTCGAGAGTTGTAAAGATACCTAACTGCTAATACCAGTTATCACAATGTATAAACACCAATAAAAAAAAATTTGGTACAAATATGGGTCTTGCATTTACATACCCGCACACACTCATGTCTAGGCTCATTAGTCTTTTGCCGAATGCGAGACATAGTATGATTAAAATACCTAATATTTTTTAAAGAAATACATTTTTCGAAATCTAAAAATTTTGCTATGAACATGAGTAAATAATTTAAAATTTTGGTGGTTTGGAGCGATTTCTATTTTCTAATCTACCGGGCAAAATTCGATTCTTAGTCATGTCCGGCTTAAGTATGAGCAATAGAAACAAGCATAAGCCAACATGTCGGCCCAGGTAAAAGATCAAGACACGGCCCAAACTCGCAGGCTTCGGCTTTTTGGAACGTATATATGTGATTTATTGATAATTCTCGAGTGTTAATTTGGACGACTGGGCAACTTTGTAATAAGGTGGGTAAACATCCCTCCTTGGCTGCATTCCACTGTTTATTTCAATAATTTCTATGTAATATTTTCTTCGAGCCATTTTCAACTATATGAACACATTTTCTACGAAATTCAACTCATGAATATACATACGCTTTTAATAAGATGCGTTACACTGCACCTGAGTTGGGATGCATTATTCGGGAAACAGGGCTGACATTGATGACGAAATTTAAATTTAATGATATTAACATTTTTAAATTTAATATTTAAATAAAAATTATATGGCATTGATTTTACTCATTTTCTAGAGGGGCCATGCGCATATTTGTTTTTTTATGAAACTTGATATAATTGAATAAATGATGTTAACTCCATTTGGCATGGAAGGAAAAAATTAGGAGAAAATTATAGGAAAGATTCTTTGAAAAGTAAGAAAGTGATATAATAGGGTTGGTTCAATGATTAAAGATGAAGAAAATAATAAAGTTAAAATAGATAGGATAATTGTATAAAAGTATGAAAAAATTAAAAGATAAAAATAATGATTGAAAAATAAGATAACTAGCTAGATACCACATCCTATGACAAGGGTTGGAGGAAGTAAAGGAAAAATTCCACCCCCCCCCGTTGGCAAATAGAAATGTAATAAGTGGGTTTTAAGAGAAATAGAAATAGTGCAGTAACAGGAAACTAAAATTAGGATGACAATGAGAAAATAAAAATTATGTAATGGAAGAGAGACTTAAAGAGAAAAAATAATCAATGATTATATATATAACTTTAATGAATTAAACGGGTTGAACAAGTTATATAGGTTATACGGGTGACTATATGGTTTGGCAGATTATAAAATCTCAACTGAATCCGTTTATTTAATTAAATAGTTAAATGGGTTGGCAAATCATAACTCATTTATTCAAAAATTCCAATCTAAATTCATTTATAAACGGGTTGAACAAGTAAGTTGACCATGACCACTAACACTCCTAGTGCTAAGCCCATGGGAACCCTCACCCTCTTAATGGGAATTCTAAAGAACTAATTTTTTAATTTTACTTTAAAAATCTAATCATATATATTATTTAAAATATGATTTTGACTCTTCATAATGAAAATTATACAAAGCAATACAGATGATTAAAAAATACGATAAAAGAATATTAATAGTGTATATATTTTTAGATTATAACTAACATACAAAATAAGATTTGTACGATGTAAAATGTTATATACATGTATTTTATCTAAATGCGTCTAAAAAGTATTTTTTATTCTGAAAAAGTATTATATATTAATTTTTACATGCTAAATATATAAATTTTTTGAGTTTTACTTGTTTAAGGTTATATTAATATCTGCGCTTTTAATTTTCATTATGAACAATTGAAATCATATTTTAAAAAGTATTTTTTTTCCCAACCGAGCCATTGGTTAAACGGATATATGTTTGTTGTACATCGATTTTCAATAATAGCAAATGGCAGCAAAATACACTGCCATATTTGACAACAGTGGGTATGTTTGACAATAGTTAAAAAATATCAAGTTAAAACTTTTTAATCTAAAACTTTTCACTCTCCGCAACTATCATATTTTATAATTATTTTTTCACATTTTCCTATACAACTACCCTACTTTGTAATCATTTCTACACAACTACTCACACAACTAACCTATCTATTTTAACTTTATCATCTTTACTTTTCATCATTACCCCTGTTATATCACATCATTTGATAACTTTTATTTTTCAAAATTTTTCATTAAAAATTTTACGCATTCCCAAAAACACCCATTATTAAAAACAATTAACCCACAGTGAGTAGCACGGTTTCCAATGGCATTGATTCTGACCTCAATCTGACACGAAATGTGAAAGTGAATACAGCTGGCCATAGACGAGCAAATGCCGAATGGCCTCAATTCTCAAACCAACGCGGCCCATGCATTTCGCCGGGGCTAATAGTCAAAGCTGCATGTGAATTTGTGACGTCATCGTTGGAATTTACTCCGTCTATTTTCACGGACTCGTTTTTGTTTTTGTTTTTGTTTTTTTTTTTTTTTACCTCGAGTGCATGTGATCTGCCCGCTAAAGACGTGCTATTGGTGCACTTGGGAACATCAGCACATTTGTCCACAAATAGACCCACATGTATTAGAATATAATAAAATTTTATACAATCATTTATCCATATATAAATTTTATAACAAATAGTTTACAGGTTGAAAAAACTACTTTAAAATTGTTATTTACATTAAACTATTTTATTATGTTGAATTTGTACCATTTTCAGATGGGGCCCATATACATATCTGATTAGGATAAAAATTGGTATGATAATAGAATGTATTATTCTAAATACAATGGGTGGAGTAGATTATAATTTGATGATCATGTGTGGCCAATTTCAGCAATGCTGCACCTGAATATTTCTTTATATATTTATTAGTTTTTTTTATAAAATCATTTTCTCAAATGTATTTATTTTATACATTAAGTTTTATTATTTTTAAAAATATTTAAGGCATCCTTTGATAGGTGAGAAAGAAGAAAAAGTACGGGAAGAATGTGATATTGTTTCGGTAAAGTGGGAAAAAATATTATAATTTTATAAGAAAATAATTTAAAATTAAAATATTTAAATAGCTGAAATATCAAATATTTTTTTGAAAAGTTGCTAGAGAAATAATTTCCCACCTCTCATTATTAACAAACTATGCCTAAATATTTTTATTATTTTTAATTTCAAAATTAATAGCATTTTAGTCATTTTAAAAGCATATTCGTTTATATATAAAACTTTCAAACCAAAAATTTTCATGATTTGTTCGGAAAGTAATAAATTTTTTTACTAAAAAACTTTTTATGTAAAATTTTTTGAAATTGAAGAAAATAATATGATACAATAGAAGTAATAACGAAAAGTAAAAAAAAAAAATTAAAAATGAATGAATTAGTTATATAAATAGCTATGTAAAAATGATTGAAAGATAAAGTAGTTGTATTGAAAAATATGAAAAATAATTAAAAATAAAATAATTATAGAAATTAAAAAGTTATTGTATGAAATATTCCCTTGATCCAAACTTTTCACCTTCTAGAATTACCTTATTTTTCAATTATTTTTTACTTTTTTCTATTTACAATTTTTATTTTTTAATCATTTCTACTCAACTAACCATATAATTAACTCATATACTTTATTTCTATATTCCACGTCATTACCGCTATCCGATGGCATTATCATTTTATCAATTACCGTAAATCCTTCCCGACAGGTTTCGTAGCGCAACCGGAAAATGACGTGGAACCGCGTCTGCCCGATCCTAGAGTACCAGCAATGCCGCATTAATGATGAGACGTAAAGGTCGTAAGTTTTGGTCTTTTTTCAAACCTGCGTGTCTTGGGTCACCACAATTGGGCTCTACCATGTTTACATGATATTTTCACAGACTCGCTTTTTTTTTTTTTTTTTTTTTTGTTTCACCTCGACTGATACATCTAGAATTTTTCACTTTTCGTATATACTCTATTTTTTTCATATTTTATTATATAATTATTATAGTTTTCAATCATTATATATACTTACTGTACAATTAACTTATTTATTTTAACTTTATTCTTTTTAGAATAATTTACAAATATACATGCACAGTTTAATTATAATTGTAAATATGCTACATAGTTTCAAAATTTGCAAATTACTCCCATATAGTTTGACCATAATTATAAATATACACACACTATTACGACGTCGTTATAGCACCGTCACAATGTGAGAATATTTATAAAGGCTTGCAAATTATATTAATATATTTGCAATTTTAAAAATTAAATTAGTATATTTAGTTTTTATAAATATATCTACATAGTTTGTAAATCTTTACAAATATACTCACATAGTTTACGAATTTTTGCAAATATACCTATGGTATAATGGTGCAAAAACAGCGTTGTAATAACGCCAGTATATTTACAATTATGTTCAAACTATGCAAGGGTAAGTTGCAATTTTTGAACTATGTAGATATATTTGAGATTATGGTCAAACTAAGTGTATATATTTACAAATCACCCTTCTTTTTATTCGTATTATTACCCTCTTTATATTATATTTGAAAATTTTATCATTTCTCATGCGCATCTTTTTACTCATCATTGTTACTTTTATTATATTATATCATTTTCTATCAATTAAATTTTTTTATCAATTCTGAGTCATATCCTTAATATTCTTTAAGATCATTGAGAAAACAACATATAAACCGTTTATAATAAATAAATAAAACTACTGTTATATTGGAAAAATACCAAAATTTGTTTAATAAATATTTATCAATTATCATAATATATCATTGTTTTAGTTGGCGTAATAATAGCCCGAATTGTCAGGAATATAAACTCGTGTGCCTGAAGGTCCAAGCCTCTCCAGAGCATGTGATGCTTGTTGAATTGCATCCGCTGCTAGGGCGGCTTTTTCGTGCACCGGAATGCTAAAAAGAACTTTCGGTGCCCCGCAAATTGCGCCTTCGAGTTCTTCATTGGCTTCTTTTCCGCCTTTATTCCATGCCATTCAAATTCCAGTTCCACTTGCTTTCTACTGTTGAATGCGAAAGTGGCAAAAATCCTGACCGATGATCACATTATGTACGACGTGCATGTAATTGAGCATATTCATCCACCTAAAAAAATTCGGTCTTCTTTTTCATTAAAAAAAAGGTCTCATGTTGTCGACCCAATATGACCTATCCTAATAGTCCATTACTAGCTATAACTTGTTTTTATATTATGCCCGATTAGTGGGATAGATTAAAACAAAGGAAATTCATAAATTTTAAATTTCTAAATTCTGGACGTGACATATAATTATTCTAATAAAATAAAATCAATTTTATTAAAAATTTTACTTTTAAATAATTAGCATATTCCATGCTATTGATGACAATTTTCTTTTCTTTTTTTATTTGAAGAAAAATGATGTAAAAAAGGTAGCAAGAAAAGTTTTTTTTTTAAAGGTATAAAAAGAAAGAAAATGCTCTAGTCCATGCATCCCTTGACTTCTCTAATTTTAAATAATTTTAAAAATTGTAACTATTTATTATGTTTGTTCATATGTATTTGTTTATGATATAATAAATTATTTTTACCGAAAACTTATATTTTGAAAAACTTCAGTGCTCGTTCAAGGTTGTGAAATGTGATGAGAAAATTTAATAAAGCATTGTTGTGTTTTAGGATATGAAAAATTATATTAAGAATGAAAAATAATTTTAAAAATCCAACAAGTAGGTTTAGTATGCATTAAAATTGAAAAAAATTGAGAATCGAAAATTTTTTTATGAAAAATTTCATGATGTTTTGTATAAATTCAAACCACCTAAAATTTTTTCTATTGGTATCATACAATGTGACATCCAATATTGCAAATCAAGCCTATTCAACTTCGCGATAATAAACTCCCATTTATCTTAGATAAAACAACAAGCTTCCACCTATATATATTTTTAGGGAGGCAAAGCTCCCACGTTATCTATATACACCCGCTAGCTGCGTCAATAGCATCAGGTGTTATTTGGTGGCAAACCACTCAATTTTTTAATTTAGCTAAACTGTAAGAAATTATTACTATCTGGTATTTCAGGGAGGTATGGCTAATTTTCTAATTAAACTTATTTGTATTTATTGTGGCCCACCTAAATATCCAATATATAATGATGACATCTGATATTTTAAGTGGGTGTCTTGGATTTATAGTAACATAATGTGTAGATTGGAATGAGTGTATCATAATCCTGGACGCCCAACTATTACTTAACTTATAGTAACTTCATGTATTTTATAATTGTTAAAACTTTTCCACACGTATCTGGCACTTATTATTTAGTCTAACAAAATTTCGAGGTAATTAAATTAAAGGCCGATGACATTTAAGTTGCATGCACCTGAAAGAAAATATTGTACAGTGCTGCAAAATTGTCAAGAGATATTCAAGAAAAAGGGAAAAAAAAAAACTTACACCACCACCTTGAAATTCAATTTGAATTTATAATTAAGTAGCTAGGTATAACCTTGCTTGTATCTGCGAAAGAGATCTTCTGTCTTAGCATTTCTGAAAGCACAGCATCCAAGCAAGTAGACAATGATGAGTGCAACAAGGGTGAAAACCAGAATCAAATCTGCTTTCCTCCATTCCTTCTTCAGATTTGCCAGCAATCCTGCCTTGCATGACTCGCATGAATAGCACAGCTGCGTCTGCTCATTGCTCCACAACAAGCAGTCCATGTCTTCAGCACTGTTGATTGGGCTGATCCAATATGTCGGATTCACAAACGTGTATCCACATAAGGTTGGTGGCTTGCAACATCCAGACTGCAAAACAAGATTTTTTTTTTTTCCTTAACAAAAGGAAAAAGTAGTAACGATAGTATTTCATACCAGAGAAAAATGAGTGGCTAATAAACCCCTTTTCAAATGCATACTCCATCTAAATACGCTTGAAAAAAAGTTCTAGATTAAAAAGATATTATGAAAACTAAAAAATAAAATAGCTTTTGATTTTTTAAAAATTTGAGAACAGGAGATGATGATTGAGAAATATACATAGATCCAAACAAGAATTAAGAAGAATGATCAATTAAAAATGTTTCTAAAGGTAGGGATCCAAAAGAAATTTCACCCTTTCCCTCACTTGACAAACAGAGCATTATTTCACACAAGCAGATGAGAACTACAAAAAAGCTTAGAAACAGAGTATTATAGAGCATCTTGCATATATGCATATGATTTGTGGCTTTGAAGAAAATATGAATACAAACCTAATTCTAAATATTTTTATAATCAAATCCTCCTACATATATACACATATTTTCCGTCTTAATATTAGTCTTCATGAGGCTATTATAAACCTTTCTCAAAAACGACTAACGACTTCGACTCATTAGCTGAATACCAGAAGACAAAGTAAATATCATGTGGGTTCGTTTCCACCTGTAATGGGTCGATATGTGCATTGAAGAAATCTTGGGCAAATCGATAGCTCTGGTTCAGCTCGGCACACATGTTAGAAGAAGCGATGCAGCTTTTGATTCTGTTCCATTTCCAAGAGCTATGCACTCTCCGACGCAGCCAACCGGAGTAGTCGTCAAGGCGATATTCCAAGAAGGAGCGGCTGGGCACAGGGTGGCCGGAGCCTCTGCCGGTGACCATGAAGACAAACACCACCAGCACCGTCAGGAGGACGATGAGGACGAGCATGGCGACCAAGTAGAAGAAGAGAAGCCATGCGATGCGCCAGAAGGCACCGACAAAGCCGGCGAGCGCCACGACCAGGATCAGGATGCCGAGGATGATGACAGGCCATTGGAGGATCTTAACACAGCTGTTGTCAGGCTGGGAGTTGAGCCAGATGCCGGTGCCGATGACTGGGATAGAGAGAAGCATGGCGACGAAGTTGATGGCTCCGATGACATTGTTGCTCATGGCCATCTTGGGTGAGATCACAGAAAGACTATCGGCCAGCCAAAGATGCTGAAATGAGGTTGAGGTTGCTTAGCTACGGAGGAGGGGAAAAAAACAGATAGTAGAAAGGATACCTTGGATGCCACTTTAATTTGCTGTCCACCATCTTTTTTTGGGGTTGCGTTAATTATATATATATATATATATACATAATGTGTGTTTTTATCATTGGTTTCACAACAACATCTTTGGTTTTTCACTTTTTCTTCTGGTATTTTGTTTTGATCCAAGTCATTCATATTAGAACTAGTAATTTAGTTTACATATGAAAATTAATTAAATTGAAAGATTTTCAAATCTATAATTTTAAAAAATGACTTGAAGGTTGAATTTGGATACTGGGGGCTTTTTCCTTTTTATCGTGGATTGGGCATCGATTAGATGGTTGAGATTGCATTCGTTTTGTTATTGATTTCAGATTTCGTTGTAGATGGGAGCTCCTGGTTTGGGTTGCACCTTAGGAATTAGCATGTGGTGGTGAACATGCAACAAAATCCACGAGGGATGTGGGGCAGTGAGGGTTAATAAAGCAGGTTTGGGAGATGTGGCATACGCGGTTCTGTAATGCCTTTAGATTTGGCTGCTTTTTCTTTTCCTATTGCATCCCGACATGTTCACACGCTAGCTTGGAAGGATGACTTTCCATGCAAAACTTCTTTGTGCCATGCCAGGGTTTTCACCTTGAGAGCAGCAACCGCCAAAAATCCAGATGATGTCTTTTGGAAATAATGCATGATCCCACGGTTTAAGATCTTATTTGAGAAATTGAGCTTTCAATTTAAATTTTAAGTGTGTAACTCGGATAAAAACCACTTTTGGGGATGGGGCGGTAATTATATATCAGGGATGATTCAATGCAACATTTGCATAGAAGTTTTAATGCAAATGTTTGCATTACCCTTTTATTTTTATTTTTTGAAATTTTTTAATACTAATATACGTACCCGAGCATGTATTTTTATTTATAAAATTTTATAAATTTTAAACTTTTTTTAAATTTTGAAAATAAAAAAGTTGCCACTGTTCACGCCTCCCACATGAACCGTGGATTTACTTTGTTTTTAAAAATTTTAAAAAATACTATAAAATTAAAATTACATACATAAGAAGTGCATACTTTGGCTCCATATATTATTGCCAAAAAAAAACAAAAAAAATAAAAATAAAGGGGTCATGTAAAGTTTGCATTGAATGAGGATATATATTATTGAATAATATATAATAAGCAAACATTCCATTGATTATATACTATTAAATCTTCAATTGAAATCTTAGTACTTTTATAATCATATTATTATATTTTTACGGGTATAGAATTATATTAAAGTACAACTTGGTTCTAGTAGTCCAATCAGGGATGCATCTTACCCTTATTATATTTTCAAAAACTCTTATCTAATTCTATTTTAGGTGGATCGAAGATGGCCCTTACTTTATTTTTTTAAAGGTGGATTAGTTTGAGGTCAACAATATCCTATTTTTTTTAAGATCAAGTTAATTTCAATTTTAATTTCAAATTAATTCTTTAAAATGGTCCTTTATCTATATTTGAACATTATAATTCTTTTATAAATCTTTCTTTTTTACGTGAATACTATAAATTTCAGTAATATCTATAATCAATATAGTAATAATATAATTTTAAACGGGCCCGATCATATGCGTCCGGACGACTTCGTCCACCCCTTGCGCATGTAAGGGCGCCTATTGGATTGGGCGCGGGAAGGATGAAGCTGCGCCGTTGGATGGGATTTGAGGGGAAAGTTTCCAAAAAAGCCCTTGAGTAAGATGCTGCATCAGAAATGAAAAACCCAAAAATCCACGTATCTTGATTCGTCGTTCACCAATCACCGTCTTCGTCTCATGGAAGCGCCGACATGCTCATTATCTTCGTGCCAACATCGCCCCCATCAACATTGCCATTGCCGACGCCCGTCTCAATAACCAATCTGCCTTCATTAGCAAGCTCAACAATGAAGAGTTTGGCCACATGCTGGCCGACCGACATCCTCAAGGAGAATGACATCTCCACCTACAACATCCTTTTTTACACTAGCGCTCAAACTGCCCTTTCTCCTTTCTCCTCCTCTTTCTCTCTTCCCTTTCTACTCTTCCTTCTCTCTCTCCTTTCTCACCCTCTTCGTTTGATTTGGGTGACTTTGGCTGTCTTGTTTCAACTTTTTTCAATTCCAGCACCAGCTAAGGAGGACGATGAGTAAGAGGAAAATAAGTTGGGAAGGAATTAAGCATTCAAATGGCGTTCAATTTGGGTTTTTGTTTTTTTTTTTTTCCAAAAATGTTGGAGCTGGGAATTGCTAGTTTTTGGCTGGGAAGGAAATGGTAATGCCAAAAAGTGTTTTATTTTTTTAATTTTCCCCTCTGGGTACAAAAATGGCACTCGTTGATTTTTGCTTCGAATGTTACACGGGACATTTCCAGTTAACGAAGTCTTCCTGTGGGGTGAAAAAGAGTATTATGCCCTTATTAAGAAATAACTAATGTTTCTAGCCGGTTCTTATGTTGTTGAATGAGACAAGGCTAAGCATTTCCTATGCCCCTTTCACAAGTTTTATGTATCAGCTTCGGTCGGCAACGCCGGAATTGCTTCTTTCTTGGTAGTTGTAACCGCTCCACATGCATTTGCAAATTTCAACAGCTCTCTTAGCCCTCATCTCATCCAGCAAGTCAAACATCATGAGCTTCAGCTCTGATGCCATGGAGACAAGGCGACCTCGTTGGTGAAATTTTGTTCCCTGGTCAAAAATTCAAGCTCATTATCACTGTGACCTTAATGATGTCCTAGTTCTCCCATATGCTCATGGTCTGCTTGTGAGCTAATCAGTCAATGGCCGAAGTAGCAACCTTAAGTTGGGATCATATGATAGCAATGTGCTAGCATCCCTGCCCACATTGATGGCATGCAGATGGGCGGATCTGCAAGGCTCCATGATCAAGTTGATCGACCCATAATGGAAAATCTTCAGAAAAATCCAGAATCAAATGATATTTTGAAACTCACTTACTAATTGGATCTGCTCAAGATTGAGTTCAGAGTCCTTGAAGCGCATGTTGGTGCTAGGGAGGCGCCGGAGATATTGAACGACAAACAAGGATTTAGGGGATTTTGGGTTTTTCATTTCTGCCATAGCATCATTCCGCAGGGGCTTTTTTGAAACTTTCCCCTCAAATCCCATCCAACGGCGCAACTTCATCCCGCTCAATCCAACGAGCATCCTTACATGCGCAAGGGGCGGATGAAGTCGTCCGGACGCATATGATGGGGCCTGAACTTTAAAATGCATTGATCAGATGTGCAAAAATAATAAATTAATTAAACAAGTTTTTATATTTATACAAGATATATTTTACATATTTAAATATATAATATATTGCACACAAAATGTATTGCATATATATTATTAATTCAAGTCGGTTCCGAGCATTTAGACCTTGAAATCTACCTTATCCTAATTTAACTACATATTTTTTTATTTTGAACCTATTCTACCTTAGGGGTAGAAAAATATAAACTTACTCAACCAAATTGTACCCCTATAATCATATATCATTTGAATGTAAATTTTTAACTATAGAATTATAATTACAACTTAGGTATATTCAACATTTCATAAAATGTGTGGGTATGAATGAAATTTTTGGCCAATTATACAAATATATTTGAAATGATCGAAGGGCAAAACTTCAGTATATTTACGATTTCCCAGTAAAAAACTATACTAAACTTATTTCTCGTCTAAAATCATCTCTCAACCATCGACGTCATGTCGCAACATTTTTGTTAACTTGAAGGGCATACTATGAAACACCCAACATTAGGGGATCGAAATTACAATTATGAAAAGCTATATGGTTTATTTTGCAACAAAGCCCACCCGTTCCCCCACGCCACATGTCGCGTCCCCTGTGGGTGAATGCCATTGCCAAGATAACGGTTTCCCTGCATCTCCATCTACTGCGGCTTTCCATGGCATCCTCAGCGGCATCTTCCCTCTCTTTCCGTCTTTCCCCCACATCACCTAAGAATCCTTCCTCCTCGAAATTTCTAATTCCAATTTACATCTCTCCGCAATTTTTATATTCCCCTCACTCTTCTCCCTCTCTTTCAATCTCTTCATCCAAATTCCTCCATTCCCAGCTCTGCTCTGCTCTTCAAGCAGAGGCCCCCGTTCAAGATGAAGAAATTCAACAAGAAGATTCTCAGGGAGACGAAAATAGGCGGAAGCTCTACGTTGTTAATCTTCCATGGGCTCTCACTGCACCAGTTATCGAGGATCTCTTCGCCCAGTGCGGGACTGTCAAAGAGGTGGAGGTAATTGGCTTCGGTTTCTAGATAGTGAATAATGCTTTATGCTTCTGTTTCTTTTCTATTGAAAGTTTGGTTTTAATGTTAAATAATGCTTCCATTTTCTTTATTTTATTTTTTTTCAATTGAAATTTAGGTTGTAAAGCAGAAGAATGGTAAGAGCAGAGGCTTCGCCTTTGTCACAATGGCTTCTGCTGAAGAAGCTCGCGTTGCCATTGATAAATTTCAATCTTTCGTAAGCAGAAGACTGAGTTTCATCTTTCTCTCTTCTTTTTGTCGTTGCATTGAATTGGTTTTAATCTTTTGGATGATTTTCTGGAATGAACTAGTAGAATTTGGATCCTGGAGTTGGTGAAATTGTCTGTGTTGTTGGGCATGAGGGTTAGACTAAGTACTTTCCTTCGCTTTTGTTAAGATTAACATTCTGAAGTTAGGACTTTGATATTTTGATCAAATGGACTTACATGGTGCTTGGATTGCGTTGGAACTGAAAGGGCAGTTTTTGATAGAGACGGAAACTGACGCAACTATTACAGCGGCACTCACTGTTGTATGCAAATGCAGCTACAGAATTCTTCTAAACTGATCGGCAACAAGTTTGTGAAATAAAGAAGATTTTAGTAGCTTAGGAGATATGGTTATTCTTATCGAAATACATGGAAATGGATCTCCTTCCTTTTACTTATCATTTCAATAATTCGTGCTGATTGAACCACAACTATGAAAGGAGAACAACCAGCATGTACTGCAATGGGCAACTGCTATGACTTGAATCAACATCAAATCTCCATATAAATGATGCATGAAAGAGACCTTGATAAATGAGTTGCAGGGTCCTATGCACTAAACTCTCCCTTACAGTTTCAACGAGTAATTGAAGGGCTTTTAGGTCTAAAAACGAAGGATAAGAGAAATTTTCCAATATTAATGTTAATCAATTGTCACGAATCTGCAACCAGTGACTTGATTGTTCAGCTGATGTGATTAGATTGTGGCCCGACCCTCTAGATTAAGTTGCTAGAAGTTTGGATGTTATGCGTTTTTGAAACACCTGAGTGGGAGATTGCTAGGCGACATAGGTTTGGAAAAGAATAGATTTTTCTTTGGAAAAGTAATTAAGAAAATTTAGCCCAAAAACAAAACAAAACAAAACAAGGAAAGGTGTTCTGCTACTGCGTTAAGTTGCCAAAATGTCAGTTTTGGTTGTGCAGGAAGTGCAGGGAAGGACTATTAGGGTTGAGTTTGCAAAGAAACTCAAGGGGTCTTCCCCTCCAAAAGAGAATGAATTGGTCAGGGAAACAAGTCATAAGATATACGTGTCGAATCTTGCATGGAAAGTGAGATCTAGCCATCTCCGAGAATTCTTTTCTGCTAATTATAAAGACCCAAGTTCAGCCAGGGTGGTTTTTGAAAACCCTTCCGGGAGGTCTGCAGGGTATGGGTTTGTTTCCTTTGCCGCAGAGGAGGAAGCTGAGGCAGCTATTACTGCGTTGGATGGGAAGGTGATATGTTGCTTCTCTTGTTCATTTTCCATACTACTAATTGTCTTCAACACAAAGATAGATGCGACCACTGTTCCATAAAACAACCACATTTTATAATTTAGAATACATTTTCGGATTAATTCACCTGGCTAGCTGAAGTCTTCCAAACATTCTTTCTACGTGCTCCTGGTTTTAAGTTTTTAATTAAAAAAAAAAAACTTTTTATTTGATGTCATCCAATTCCATTGTCCTTGCAACATTTGAGAAAGAGTGTTTTATTTAGATTGACTTGGACATCTGTGGGCGGATTCATTTGCATCACGTTGTGAATTTAAAGTTGGTTTCCTAAGAGTAACGAAACATTTGGCAAAAGTACGGACAACAAAATGCTAACCATTTAGGTTGTAAGGCTGAGAGAGGACACATTCTCTCACATCATGTGGGTTACGGTTGTATGCACCCAGGTGCACTCGATGCACCCCGGTATATTTAACCTATTTTTTAAAAAATTTCAAATAATACCATCGATTTTTTTAATTCAAAAAAATATCTATAAATATTCAAAAATAGAAAAATTGATACACATATTAAATATACTTAGATTAATAGTTGTATAAAAAAATTTTAAAAAATTAAAAATGGAACCCTATAAAGAATTATTTATTGATTTTCTCCCTCTTAACGAGTTACGCAATGCAGATTTCTAATATTTTGTCCCTTGCACTGATTTTTTTTTTTTTTTAAAAAAAATAATAATAATTTGTCCTTTGTGTTGACAACATGGACACTTGGTTGGCTTAGGAGCTCATGGGCAGACCGCTTCGTGTCAAAATAAGTGAAAGAAAGGCAGAAGACTCCGACACTGAGTCGACGGGCACGAAGGTCGCTGGTGGAGAATTGAAAGAGTCATAAGGTTGAGAGCTCCTCTGGGCCATTGGGGCTCCAAATGCAAATATGCTAGACTGATGGGTCTAGGCTATGGAGCATGCAAGTCCCTTCCTTCTACATATAAACTTGTAAATACAAAGAGAGAGCGTGCTTGGAATTCTTCATATACTCTTTATTATCACTATTATTTTTAGTTTTCCCTTTTTTCTCATTTTTTCTTTCACATCGAGCATACAAGGTTGGTTCCTTCTTTTGTCAACAACTTTTATCCTGTGAAAAAAAATTCATCTTCCCGAAATATTGGACACCTGATGATGAGCTCGGCTCTCACAATTGCGGCTGGCTTGTTGGATTTTCTTCATAGTGCTCAAATCCCATCATTTACGATCCATAATACTGTGGCCAGTAGCAAGAAAAAGGGTTTTAACTGTGCTAAAGCATTTCTCTCCCTGAGTAGTCTAAACAGCCAATCCTTTGGATGTAGCATTGTAATCGGATTAGGTTGACTCATGTTGCGGTCAACCCGACCCTACCCCTGTAAGTTCCAATTTCATCTTATTCTTTAGAGCGACTTTTACATATAAATTTTATCTCGGATTTCATTCATGCATATGAATTTTCAAAAATTCAAAATATACTTATGTATTTTATCGGGAATTCACAGTTAAATAAGAGATAATTCTAAGCAGTAAAAGCATGATTTCATTTTTACAAAAGTATTAAAAAATTCATATGAATGAGAATTTTTAGCTTAGAATTATAATTAAAGTTTGGGCATATTGGTCATTTCACAAATGGGGTCATGAGTATAAATGAAAATTTAGGCAAAATAATAGATATATTTGGATTTTTTAAAATTTATGAGTATATGTGTAATTTACCTTACTTTTATCTTATTTTTAGAATCTCATCTCGGTCATTATCTTATCTTTATTTTTCACTTGAACCCGACTTTTTTTTATTAGTATTATATTACATCTTATTTTCAACTCATATTATAATGAAGTACAAAAATTCTTATATTATTTGGGAAGACCACAGCTTCCATCACACAAAAGGAAGACCAAGACTTAACTATTCCCCACCCTACATATGAGATGAAATCCCACTGAATCGGATTCAAACCCACGCATGCGTGCTGAAAATCCCAGTTGCGGAGGTGTGATCAACCGAGCCTTCCCATTGGTTGAACCAGACTATTGAATTCACATCGACATCAAATTATGATAATTTTTTAAGCATCTTTATAGTGCATACTTTACGCTAACCCTAAAATAAATTTTAAACTTTTATTTTTCAACTATATACGACATCTAAGAAAAACACAATTAAGAATAGCTTAGGTAATTAATTTGGGGAATATTTAATTGAGTGAATTCGTTTGACATCCGAATCCGAATCAACCAAAATAACCAGTGTAGCACCTGCCGCGAGCGCTACGATGGGCTCGGAATGGTTTTCCTCGCCTTGGAAATCTGGATCGTGTTAGATGGGTTTTCAACGCCACCAAGACAGCAACGTGAGCTTAGTTTTCCTGCATTCACATGGGGTAAAACACGTTAGGATTCACGGTTTTTAGATAGATATAGCATATAGGCATTTTCTCGTGATTTCGACAGCATAACGGCTAAGACCGGGCTTTTCGTACACGGATCAAGTCACAAATCCGGCAGCATAACAGAAGCGTATTATGCTGGAACCTGTGGACCCGCGTGCACCCGTCTTGCCGGGGCGTTAACTCAAACACGCACGCAAAAATAAAGAAAAACCGGAGTCACCACTGATCTTTAAAGGGAGATCAGCCTCTGTTTAATGAAATAAGGTATTAATCATACAGAGTCTGGGTTCCGACCTTTGGATTGAAGCAAATATGGCAAAATCTACCAACCCGAGGCAGTTTACACGGCGTGAAAGGGGGAAAATGAAAGACTTGAGAGAATGGGAGAGATGGAAAGGGGGGGCGTGGAAGAGAAACTTGGAGCTCGTAGAGTGGGAAAACCGGGACGCCGGGATGTTGCTGCAGACTCCCGTCCTCCCCTCTGGGATGCCTCTCCAAGTATGTGTCAAATGAGGGGGGTGCTCCTCCTTTTATAGATGTAGGAGTGGACTTTGGGCCACTTGGGGTCATGGACTTGGTCCATGGGCTTGAGCTTGAGGTGGGATCATGGGCCTTGGGCCACTTGAAGGGTTGGACTTGGTCCATGGGCTTGAGCTTGGAGTGAGAGCATGGGCCTTGAGCCATTTGAGGTGTTGGACTTAGTCCATGGGCTTGAGCTTGGAGTGAGAGCATGGGCCTTGGGCCACTTGAGATGTTGGACTTGAGCTTAGCGGGCTCCTTCCATAGTGGGCTAGAACTTGGTGGGCTAGAGCTTGGCTAAGCCCGTTGTTTTGGATGGGCCGTTGTAGAGGCTCAAAGTTGTAGAGAAGCCTGCTTCTGAGGCTTGGTGGGCTGGATTTGGCGGGTTAGAGCTTGGCTAAACCCGTTTACTGCGTCTGAGCTGCATTGTGGAGCCCGTTGAGGTGGCCTGTAGGAGCTTCGCTCTTGTGGGCCGGATCTGATTTGTTGAAAAGCCTGCTTCGAGGCTTGGTGGAGTTTCGCTCCTGTGGGCTGAGTTCAGGAGGGCCCGATTGGTTAGCTTGAACTTTCTTTTTGTCTTGAATTTGCTTGGGCTTGAATCTTATTCTATTTTATCCATCTTTGGGCCCAACGGTGGGGTGTCAACAACCAGTCATTTGAAGCCGAATTCTACAACCTAATTTTTCTCCGGTTCATCAAGTTTGAGTTGGACCAGAGAGGCCTAAATCCGATCCACGATTTCTCCATCATAAAAGAACGCTGGCACCAAGATATATTGTTTTTTTAAAAAAAAAATTTCATGTTGCAATAAAAAAAAAAGGGGGCCAACCCATGCATACAGCTACCGCACAATAATATTGTAGGGTTAGGGAGGAGCATCCACGTATGCAGACTAACCCTTGTTTAATTACTAACCCAATCTCAGGTAGCAAAGGCAACAAGTCCAGGTTGTTCAAGGCCCGCCCTCCATCTCGCAATACATAAATAAAGTCTCTGTTGGCTTCATTTCTGGTGCAATAGATTTTCATCTGATCACTTCAATATAATGCATATGGCTCCTGATGACGACAACTCCACCCACCAAATATCACAAAACAACTCCAAATTTTGAGAGAACACGAAATCAGAGGCACGCGGGTGGACAATTATTGCACCTAATCAAGAATTTGGGAAAGGTTTCAACTTCTTCTTTTCTGCAAATTTATCTCATTCTCTCTTAATGTTGCAGTTCAAACTTCAAACCCTGTAAATTTTTAAGCACATTAATCTTGCTTAGTTTCCATTTAAACCGGACAACATGATTCTTTTCTCTTCTCGGAAGATATAATTTGGGTTTTGCTGCCATAGAATTAATGAAACCCTGTGCAGATTTCACTCCCTTGGATTTCTGACTTTTACTTTTTTTTGTGAAAAAAAAAATAATTCAAGTCGTGCATACATCATATTCTTCTCCACAAATATTAATTTGTATGATATAAAAGATCGTTTTAATTAAATTATACACAATCCACTAAATTGATTCATAAATTGATCGTCATTAGTAAGTTTAGGGTGAACCGGAGAAGCACTATTTATTCTGGTTGTTCATCTACCCATATATTTATATAATAGACAAATGCCACACCAAACAACCATCCTTTGATATTTAACTTCGAGGACCTAAAATCTCAAGCTGGTTTTCTTAAACTATTCGCCGACTAATTGACATCATACTAATTAAGCTGTCATAGGTCGCAAAGAGATGATAAGGATCCATTATTAATTTGGATGCTTGCACCTGGAAGATGTAGAGAGTAGTCTTTTTTGAATATGGATATTTTGATTATCATTAATTTATTTTTATTGTTACACGCATTTTCAATAGTTTAATCTTGTTTTTTATGATCATGATATCATACCCTATTCTAATTTTCCATGCATGGATATACTCGAGGGAAGAAGCGTTTAACCAAATTGAAATCGGATGAAAAGATTAGATGAGGAAATGTCCTTATGTATTAGAAATTAACGATTGTATGAAAAATCGAAAAAACATCGTAATAAAAAAGGTAAGATTGTTATATATTGAAAAACAAGAGTGATCATATGAATGATCAAGTGGTTGAATAAGTGCATGCGTAAGATATTTAGAGTTTAAAAATGGACAAGAACATATATATTTTGGATGAAGCTTTGTTTCCCAGATGAAAAAATCTAAATGAATCGTATTTTGATTCATTATCAAAGTGCTCAAATTCGGACGTTAGAATATGATAAGAATGAGACAAGGAAATTAGATGAATTTAAAAATCATTATATATTAAAATATGATAAATTATATTAGAAATAAAAAAAATTAGCATAAAAATTAAGGAAAGTAGGTCGTATCTTTCTGCAAAAACGCAAAATTTCATCCTATATATATATCATAGATCCTGAACAGGCCCATCATTAAAGTGTTTCCTATTTTCTATTATACATACTTTTTAAATTAATTCGGCCCATTTAACTACTTGACTTTTCAAGTGATTGATAATCACTTTAATCCTCATGCACACGTGTATTAAGATATGCTTTGTGATTGCTTTCGGTGATTTGGGTGGTGGCACGTGCGCACGCATGAGAGCACGTCGTCGTTGGTTCTTTGTTCCCATCTTTTCGTTGTCCCTTCTAGAATCTAGTCCCATTGCGAATCATTCTCGCGACTGAAAAAATTACTGCGCATATGTTACTCTCTTGTCGGAGAAGGAGAACCGGGCAATGGGCATTCGTCCCTCCATGTTGCACCTCCAAACAAGCAATCCTGCTTCTCAATCTTTATTAATCTATTTCTTCTTAATTCTTAGTATTTTTAAATTCATAGCAAACTTCAAATAAAAATTTTATACAAATTTTCATAAATTCAACTAAAATCTTCCTAAATACGCAAAATAATGTCCAAATCATTGGAGACTTCAACGGTATTACTCTATTTTGGACACACCTAGATCATCAAATCAAAATATAACCTGCTCATTTTATTTAGGATTATTTATTTTATTATAATACTAAAAAACTTCAAATAAAGTCTTAGGTGGCCTGAATATTGTTTTAAAACATATAGGACGGAATATAAAATAGAAAAATCACTTAGATCACTTATAAAATCATTTCTCTGTATAGAAATAATATTTCAAACAGCATAATGTTTAACTAAGAGCTTTAAAATAAAGACAAATCAGAAATTAATCAAAAAAATTTATTATATTTGATTTGAATAAAATTTAGATTTCTCATTGGAAATAATCTTAAATATAATAAATGAGAGGGATTTCATATCATCATTAAGTTGCAAAAACGTGGGTAATGCATATTGAACCATAGAAGTGTTAAATACAGACTCTTCTCTTACGAATCTGAGAGCAACTTTCACTCCCTTGGATTTTCTATTTTTAAATTTTAAAAAAAATCAAGATCATGATCATATTCTTCTCCATAAATATTTGTATCATATTTTTTAATTAGATACATTTATAATTCACCGCAAGTACCAAATATCGCAAGATTCTTTAAAATCATATTTTTCAATTCCAGAAATAATAAAAACTTTCAATGAAGTTGACTTTTTGTTTTAGGCTAACTAATAATGATGAACAAATTCCATCAAAAAAAAAATGATGAACACAATGCATGGCCTGAATCTAAAGAAAAACTAAAAAAAAAAATCTAGGAGAATGCAACTTGCACAATTGGTTTCATAAAAGAAAACTCCTTTCAATGAAATATTCATCTAATTTATTTTAAAGGCCAGATCCTATGCGGCGACCCGTAAATTGACAGATTTATGGGTGGCTAAATTTTTTAAATTTTTATATGTACGTGGGCTCCTCTTAGGTAGGGGTGCAACTTGGGCCGGGTTCGACCCGAACCCGGCCCGCCGAACCCGAAAAATGGCAGTGTTAGAACTGTCTAATGGTAAGCCCGAACCCGATTTTTCGGGTTGAACCCGAGCCCGATTTGTAATCGGTTCGGTTTCGGGTTGAGGAGGACCCTAACCCGGTCAACCCGAACCCGATTTCGGGATCACATATTCACATATTAGGGTGCTTCGTAATTTTGAAATCCCTCCCCCTGTCCCCCATCGTGTTCGACAGCTAAAGCTTGTTTCCCCCAAATTTCCCGATCGTCGATTCCTCATGCTCGCTCGGTTGCTCTAGCTCTCCGCGGCTCCGCCTCCGGCCTCTCCCAGCTTTCCTGCGACAGCCGTGCCGACAGTCTCCCTGCTCGACGGACGACCGTGTGCCTGCAGCCCGCTTGCCGAACCTTCTCCCAGATCAGTCTCCATCTCTCCGCAGTCTGCAAAGGCCGGAAGTTCGACCGCATCTTCGGCATCTGGGTCGGCAGCGTCGAGATTCTTCACTCCTGCACCGCATTTTAGAGGTTTTCCCTACCCGCATTTTAGATTAGGGAAACACCGTGTGCTGGTGGGTTCGGATCGCCTTCTTCCTCAGCTGCTGGTGGGTTTCGGCACTTCACTAATACATCAAACAAGCTGCAGTTTTTGTGAGAGAAACCTGAGAATAACGAACTTTTTCTCAATCTCCTAAAATCCAAGCTTCACTGTGTCGCCACTCACCTCTCTCGACGAAATCCCTTGTCCCACCCCTGCTTCCTCCTCTTAAGGATCTCCCATCATATGTCCATGCTACTCATTTAAAGTGGGAAGTCATGCATTCCTCTCGTCCCCCCTATCTCTTTTGGAGAGAAAAGAGCGAAAATAGGGGCTCTCGGCGCCATGACTCTGTAGACTCCGCAAGACCCCAGCAAGAGCGTCTGGCGTAAGCTCGGCGATTCTTTATGAATTTTGCCCCCAGCCCACCCGGATACGCGCCCTTTCGCTGTGGAGTATTAGAGTCTGACTCTCAAATATAGAAGAAGCTTTATCGAATAGCTTATCAGATGAGGGCTGCGCCCTCTCTTTGTTCGTTAATAGAAGGCGCAAATAGATCTAACTAAGGCTTTCTCCTCCCATCCTACTGTCGTACCCATGCTGCCATTAATTCAATTTTATTTTATAAATTTTTTTTTACCACGGTTATTAGCCACATCCATGCTGATTTTCGCGGGACCGTTCCAGACTTGAATGTCTTGGCTTTTCATATTACAATTTACAACTATGCATGCTTGTATTTTAGTCAATTTGCACTGGTATAATTTTAGAAGCCCGGATTATGAATAGCCAGATAAACGTGAAAATTGTTGGATGATATTAAAGGCAAGTACCAAGTACATTTTTAATCCCCTTAAAAGAGCGCAGTACGCAAAAGCTAACCTGAATTTTGTTTCATGATGACTATAAATCGGTTGCCATCTGTCCTATAAAAAATGCATATCATTTTGTAGAAATTTTAATGTGGCTGCTGCATTACTAAATAAACTTATAGTAGCCCCATTTTCATGATCTAGTTATTGGTGTTTCAGGCAAAGAAAGATCTACAAGAAGTGACCCACAAGGTTTATTTTGATTTAGAGATTGGTGGTAAACCTGCAGGTATGTGTGCTTGTGGTTGGCATGCTTTCATATAGAATTCTGTACTTCAGCTGTGTTAACTATAAATAATTATGTGATTCTGATATTCATGTTAAATTGCAGGACAGACAAAGGTTGTACTTCTACATTCATCAAAACATGGTTGCTATTCAACTTAATGCGAAGAGAATGCCCAAAACGGGTTTTTCTTCTTAATACTCTTAAATGGTATTTAAAATTTTTTTGCTTTCTTCTAATAAATTGTTATTTTAGATTTTTTTTAGCATTAGATTTGTGATTAAATGATTGTAGGATATATATTTATAGTAACATGTCAACCCGAAACTCAACCCGAAACTCAACCCGAGCCCGAATTTCAAAAATAGGGTTAGGGTTGAGGTTTTACAAATAGGGTTAGGGTTAGGGTTAGGGTTGAAGATTTACAAATAGGGTTAGGGTTAGGGTCGAGGTGAACCCGAGTTTCATGAGCCCGAGTTGCACCCCTACTCTTAGGTGAGTCACCATGTAAAATTATATACATAAATATCAAAAAAATGGTCATGAATACATGTGCCATGCATATTTTTGTTTTTGAAAATAAAAAATAAAAATGAAAATTTAATATGGTAACTAATCGAAGTAAGGCTCAGATATAGATTGGAAAAACAAAGAAAATTTTTACCACCCGTAAATCGGCGGGCCGGCCGTATACTCGTGTAGGACCGGTTACAGTTGATTTCGCATTTTTCATAGGTCAATTCTCCCTCTGCATTTTATTTCTTTCGATTCATTTGCATTTGCTGGTTTGGTATATCGAAGCCAACGCCAGAATTTAAAAAATAAATAAATAAAAATTTCCTCCGTCGCATCGTTGATCAGCACTTGCGGCACATTTTCATCGATTTCAATTCAGTGACTTGCGGTACATCATCTAATCAGCGGACTACGCAGTCTAAAATAGAAATTTCGATTACGTGAATGGTACGGATCATGAGCAGCAGTTGCACAAGACGTACGTATTGGTGGCCGTACTGCAGACACACAGACGGAAACTGGAGACGCATGCGGAATGAGCCAGATTCTCCGTAGCCGCTTCCCGACTGTTGTTCCGCCCTTCGGGTCAGCTCGGATCTTTCATCTCACCCACCCGCCCATCCATCCATCTTCATGCACGTTGATCGAGGGCTCTTTGATCCTGTAAAGGAAATGATGTCACATTACAAGAAATTATTTTTAATTCACAAAATTAATTGCATACATGCCAACTTCAAGAAACAAAGTATTTGCGTTTATGCCAACTTTTTTTTTTTTTTTTATGCTAACAAATTTTGAAAATATCTCATATCTCTGCCAACATTGTTAGCCTCCATCTAAATGACTATTAAAAATAAATTTTTGATATGTTAAATTATTTTGCGTTATATTTAATAAAATTATACTTCAAGAGTATTCATGGTAAAAATTTACAAACTATGAAAGATACCTTTTTTATAATTCTTTGTATTTTTAGAATTTTCTAAATATATTTGTTTGTGTAACATAAATTATTCTTTATTTATATTTTATTTTTATAGTGATGGATATGCTATAAATATATTATATATTGTTTTTATATTAATATATATTAAAATAATATTGAAGGACATGCTCACCTGGGAAGTCGACTCTCTATCCAACAATTGTGAGATGGATGCTAACAGAATGGATTTAAAAGAAAAAAAAAATTGAAAATTGTTATCGTAAAGACGAAAAATAAAAATAATTGACATTTCCTTATTGAATTGGTATGAATAGAAATAACTAAAATTAATATATAAGTATAACATGGATATACTTTTTACTGCAGCCATGCAGCGGTGCATGCATGATACATATAGGTTTGTTAGAGACTGTTAAAAGTAGGGTATCAGAGTAATTTGATTGATTAGGGAAGAAAATGGAGAGTTGCGGAGCTGACCAAGCTTTGCTTTTCTCTTTGGAGTTTGGACAGGTTGCCGAAAGCTGATGGGTCTCCTCGACGTTATCTGTGAAAGCAAGCTGACCCGGCCAGCTCTGCTCTCCACAATCCGAAAACAACCCCTCACCTTTTTTATAATTACGAGAGAGAAAGAGAGAGAGGAGAGGAATTCTTGAATATAATTCCCATATAATTATATTGCTTCTGTTCCGCGTTAGACATATATGGTTAAAGCTCATGCAGGCACAGGAGGAGCATTTAAAATTGGACAGACAGTCATATAAAAAATTAAGTTGCATTGTCGTCTGGCCTGCCTGGAAATTATAACTCAGAAACATGATTATTTACGGGCGTTTCTTCTTGTTTGGACTTGGGATAATCAGCAAGACATTAATTATTTGGGTAAAACAGTTGACTAAGATTAATTAATTAATTAATTATAGCATGGAGTCCACGTCATTAAGCACGTCACCATGCAAGGTATCGGAATGAATGAGAATATAAGAAAGCTAAGCGTGCTCTCTAAAATTTATTATTTTGTAACTTCTTCATCTGTTGCAGGTTGTTAAACAATTTGTTATTCTTTTCAGCATTTGGTGATCCAAATTGGAGTGGCCCTCAATTCCTAAATGAAGCCCCACTTTAGTTATTTCTATGATCCACGGAACCCCTCTCCTTTTATCGATTCTTTCAATTTGTTTCATCGCTTGATGGATTATTTTACAAGACTCAAGCAGCTCATTATGTTCAAAAATATATTTTTGGAATTAATGTATTTTAAAAATACCAATTTAATTGAAAATATGGGTATCACATTGATAAAAGTTTTTGGGGTCATGTCTTATATCTTACTCTAAATTTATTACTCCATAGCTCCCTAGATTGATGATTCTAACTTCTAATTAACTAAAAGTCTATTGGTGCAAGTGCAGTTTTATTATATTTAATAGGGTAGGGTGGCTGGTGAAGGGAAGGACCGGAATGTTAGGAAATGGGTCGAATTAGGTGGACTACCAGGGTGACCAAATGCAAGATGAGATGCATATGTGGGCTGAGGTGGTGGGACTCGGCAGCGTGACTTGCAAAGCAGAGTTGAAAAGAATAAGACAGTAGCGTTTGAGAAACGAAAGAGCAGAGAATTAAAAGCAAAGGAAAGAAAAAAATGAACAAAAAGAAGACAAAGGGATTGCTCATATGCATGGCTTTTTCTCTCTCTTCACTCTCCATGCCTGCCCACTTTCATATAGATTGAAACAACAAAAATTTAAAAAAATTCCGATCAGTTATCAAGAGAGTTATTTTTCCACATGTGAGAGATGACACAAGAGAAGAGCACTGTAAGTCATAGCACTGATTGGCTGTAAAAGCAACTGCTTTTGTTCTAAGTCCTAACATGAAAACATTCTGGCTCTTTTCCTGATATATATTATAATGACAGACAGACGTCGTCTCCCTGTTCCCCAATCTTTTGCAAGCTTGACCAATCCACCCTACACAATTTAAAACCAGAACCAGACATCATCATACAACTGTTTTGATCACCCGAATTAATTTACTGACTGTAAGTGGCAAAATTTACACTGATAAAGCCAATATTAGTGGGGCCTGCCACCAGTTTAGGCCATCTATTTTACATCAGTTTTTCGGAGGAAGATCAACTACCACTTTCAGGATGAAATTCCAGTGGCACGCTCTCTCTTTTGGGCAAGTCCACCTGTTAGGTCTGACCCTTTTTGTAGGTTACAAATCATGGTGTGCCTAACAAATAAACAAATCAAAAAAAAATTTTAATTTATTTGAAATATTTCTGCAAAAACTATTTTTAAAGATATGAACAGCATGAGGAATTAGCAATCCATATCTACTTAAAATGATAAGTGCAACTTACTTCAGAAAAAAAAAAAATTTGATAACTGCATTTTGTGAGTGCTCAAATTTTGGGGTCCTCTTTATTTTCTTGTTCTTTTGTTCAACTCCTTGTTGGAGACAAAAGGCTGTAAATCCCATGCAACGCCTCCCACCTTCTTCAACCATTCCCAACCCAAAACAGCACGCTGATTACTTTGAAGAAACCCCACCAAACATCACATCTTTGTCAACAAACCACTATCTTCCTTCTCTTCTCCCATAGAGATAGGGAGCAAAAAACAAAGCCAAACCCACCTCTCTCTCTCTCTCTCTCTCTCTCTCTCTCTCTCTCTCTCTCTCTCTCATTGCTTTGCTTTCTACCAAAGCACTTTGGTTCTAACTCCTTTTACACCCCACTCTTCCTACAAAAAAGAAAAAAAAAAATACTAGTCAAATTAGCACTCTTCCCAGAGCCTCCTCTGGCTCACCCCTGTTTCTCATCTCTCACGTTCACCAAGAAATCCCACTCCACAAAATGCCACTTTGAAGTCTTATCTGCCTAATCATTATGAAAAGACCAAAAATGATAGGGAATCATCACCAAAATCCATGACAGTCTGACTCCAGTATCGGATCCCGATACAGCTATCAGGTACAATCCCCCGATCGCACTCTCTTTTCCACCACTTGATCACGATAGCATTTCCACAATTACGAGAAAGCCCACCAATCTTCTGTAAATTCGTCTAGTGTTCTGTGTATCTGTGATTATGTTATTGATGCGCCTCTCTCCTTCATAACTTCCAAAACTCTTTTTTTTTTTTAAATTCCATTCAAAATTCTAAGAGGTCTTAGTTCCAAGAGGTGCGTTTGATTGGCAATGGCCTCCCCAGACAGTCAGCAGACATGGGTTCCTTACCAGAACCCAAGGGACTGCTCACAAGGCTTCTGCAGCCTGTATTGCCCACAGTGGTGCTACATCATTTTTCCTCCCCCACCACCCTTCGGTCCTCCCGAGGATGACTCCTCCGGCGTCAATTTCTCACCCCTTGTCATTGCCATCATCGGCATCCTTGCAAGTGCTTTTCTCCTCGTCAGCTACTACACCATTGTCTCCAAGTACTGTGCGAATGCCGAATCCTTGCGGAGGAGAACCCGACGCCGGCGAGATGGAGAGTATGGTGAGGGCGACGTGCAAAGTGAGCAATGGCAGACGGCCAATTCGGGCTTAGACGAGGCGCTGATTAAGTCCATCACTGTATGCAAGTACAAGAGGGGAGATGGGCTGGTAGAAGGAACAGACTGCTCTGTTTGTCTCAGTGAGTTTCAAGAAGATGAGTCTCTAAGGCTATTGCCCAAATGCAGCCATGCCTTCCACGTCGTTTGCATCGACACATGGCTGAAATCGCACTCGAATTGCCCTCTATGCCGAGCCTGCATAGTTTCTGCTATTCCTCTTCCTCCTATTCCTAGTCAACAAAGCATCCCAAATCAGGAGTCTCCAAGTGAAGGCCAAGAAGATGACCATACAATCACAATAGTGGAAGATTCAGAGAGGGGACCAGAAGAACTAAACACAGATGGCAGGATTGTCTCCAAGCATCCATCTAGAGCTCTTAGTGACTTGGGTGGCTTGGAGAGAGATACCATCATTGAGATTAGAGAAGAGGAGATTCAAGCAGTCGGAAGATCCTTTTCCATGGATTCCTCGCGTCAAGGTCGCATTTCAATTGCAGATGTGCTGGGAACAGATACAGAAAAAGATGAAAGTCAAGATGATTGTCCAATTCCAACGGCAGTCAGACCATCCAAAAGATCAGGCGGAGAACATGCCATGGGTGGCAACAGCAGGAGCGGAGCATTGCATGGTGTTATGAGTCCCGTTTCAATGAAGAGGTCTTCTTCAGGTGGGAGGTTCTTGCTCACCAGGAATGGAAGAGGGAGGAATGTTTCTGCCTCCATACTGAACTAATTGGGGGAGCTGGGGGCGGGATACCGTAAACTTTCCATTTCCACTAGGATGTGTAAGTAAAAAAAGGGAGGATGGAAATGAAGAGAGATTGGAGTGACGAAGCCCCGAGAAGTTGCAAAAACATGTTTCTGTTTTTCCTTTGCAAAGCTCATGATCAAATCCAGTTGTATTCATCATGGCTGCGATTTTGTCATCATTTTTTTTTACCCAATATGCTTCTTGTTCCATATCGGATTTGGAGGATTGAATGATTGATTGAAAATTGGGATTTAATCCTCGAGCTTTTTTCTTTTCCAAATAGTACAAGTGCTTTTGATGTTGTGTAGTGATGTCGAATGGGTTTTGCAGTGGATTTGCTTTTTTCTGTTTCTTTTGAGATTCTTAAAACAGTTGTGTGATGTCCCCATTCCTTGCGATGCAAGAAAAGCAGGGAAATGCTGACAAAAGCTGGGTCTTTGTGTGCATTTCTGAGTCCTGTAGGTGTTAAAAAAAATGCAGGATTTAAGCTTCGTTTTCTATGTTGTGATTGGAAGAATATATCTCTTTTATAAACAAAAATTAAGCAATTCTGCATTCATCTGAACAAGTAACCCTCACCTGCAATCCTCAAAACGTTATTAGCTTCGAAGGTATAGAAGACCAAGAGGATGATCAGGTTTGCACCTCGCATCTAAAACCTTATCCAAGGAATGAGACCAAATTGAGACTGCATTGGGTTGAACAATTTGGGTCGATTTTTAATTATAAAATTTACAAATTATTCCCATCAATTGATAATGGATATCCGAAAGTTCGTTGGAATAGCATTGTTAGTAATATAAATATAAGGATGCATGTATGGATTAGCATGTGCCCTAATAAGTGGGCTCGTAATGCCTTGAGAAGCGCATACGTAATTAGGTGTAGAGAATAAGCCGATCCCGCAGTATTCTTAATAATTTATATATAAAGAACTGGATAAACCTAGCATGAGATGTCTTAAAATAATGTTTTAATGCTAATATATGCTCTTATTTGGGGTTTACTTTGGAAAGCTAACGAGGCATCCATGTTGATATGAAATTCCAACCTTCTAATCGATACCCAAAATGGGGAATTACATCTCTTTCCGGTCCTTTCTTGTGGTTCATGACCGCCTGTCACTCCTTGGTAACTCGACAATGATAAAAGGCTTCATTCCGTGTGGGCTAAACCCATAATACGCATGTATTATATATATATATATATATATATATATATATATATATAATGGGTCCCACATGATAATAAAATTATTTATATTTCATCCATTATATTTAGAATAATGTATTCTATTATTATATCAATTTTCATCCCGATTAAATATGTGTATGGACCCCATCTGAAAATCATATAAATTCAACGTAATAAAATACTTTAATATAAATAATAACTTTAAAGTAGTTTTTTCAAGATGTAAACTATTTGCTATAAAATTTATATATGGATAAATGATTATATAAAATTTTATTGCATTCTAATATGCGTTGAGCCTAAAAAGGACAAATGTACCATTGTTCCAATGTAATGGCACTGTACTGGAATAACTCTCTATATATATTATTAAATATTTAGGTATAGTTACCTGCACCATAAATTATGGTGCAACTGCCTCAAATGGGCCCCACATAATTATAAAATTATAATATACTACACTCATTGTATTTAGAATTATGTGTTCTATTACTATACTAAATTTCATTCTAATCAGATATGTGTATGAATCTCATCTGAAAATGGTACGAGTTCAATATAATAAAATATTTTGATTTAAGTAACAACTTTAAAGTTGTTTTTCAACATGTAAATTATTTGTTATAAAATTTATACATAAATAAATGATTATATATATGAGACCCTTTTCATTGCAGTTGCATGCACCAAAACTTATCATACATTTGGTCTAAAATGGCCTCCACATGTACTTAAATGTATTAATATTTTATACGATCTTTTATCCATACATAAATTTTATAGTAAATAGTTTACACGTTAAAAAAATAAGGGATAATTTCAAAGATACCCACAACCTTTACCCTTAATTTCAAATATACATACTAAGTATGAAAATTTTCATATATACTCATTATGTTTTCTATTAATTTCGAATATACCCAATCTATTAACTTCCATCAGTTAAATAAGAATCGGTTGTATTTTTTTATGGGCGAATTTTTGAAAATGACTAGTGTACCCTTCCATTGCAGAAGAGGAAGATCTTGGTCGCTTCAATGCCATCTTTCTTAGTTGCTCTTTCCATATTCAGCCGCCGAAGTCGTTGAATCTTCAATCCACTCCATGTGATTGATTTGCGAAGCAGAGACTGCACCAAATCTGTGTTTACGGTCTTATTCTTCACCATTTTCGGCCACGACTGCCATCCCTATTCAACCGCCCATTTTTATTTCTCCACGGAAGTGTTGACTTTGGGTTTCCTCCCACGTGGAGATGGCCCACATTGAAAGAAAAAAAAAAACAAAACCTACGGCGCCCGTTGTTTTTTCTCTCTCTCTCTCTCTCGTTTTCCTTTCCCTCTTTTTCGCTCTGGTTTCTTTTTCTCTCCGCAACGTCTGTTCGTCGTCTTCGGCGAGATCTATCATCGGAGAACGTTGTTCGTCGTCTTCGGCGAGATCTATCATCGGAGAACGCTGCGGTAAGAAGATTTGCAGTTACAAACAGAGCTGGACAGAAACAGGGAGGTTTCGAGCAGTTTTCTTCAAAGAGAGATATCTCTTTGATCTACCGTCCGATTAAACTGATTTTTGGACAGGTCCTTCTTCGCTCGTGGTTCTACAATCTGACCATTGTGATCGTTGAACAGGAATCTCAGGAGAGAGATACACACCCAGAACAGAGGATTCGAGTTTGTGTAATCCTAACTCCCTTGTTCTTCTTGTTGATTCTACATGTGTTGTCAAGATTAGTTAATCTTGAGATTGATGCATTATATGCTTCTAGCTTAGCTAAAGAGAACATTGTGTATTCCCATTATATTTTGATAGTGGAGATTTCAGAAGACCCGTGGTTTTTACTCCTTAAGTCAAGGAGGTTTTCCACGTAAAATTCTTGGTGTTCTTGTGATTGTGATTGAAATTGTGCTTGTGTTTATTGCTGCTCTACAGAATTGCTTCCTGTTAGGTTCACACAAGAGAGGATAAATATTATTTATTGTTATAAGAACAGGTTTTATCCCATCAAGTGGTATCAGAGCGTGGTTTTAGTAACCTTGTGCCTTGTGTTGAACAATGGAGGTTAATACAAGTAGAATGATTAATTTGAATGGTTCAAATTATCATGTGTGGAAGGGAAAAATGGAAGACCTGCTGTATGTTAAAGATTTTTATTTGCCTGTGTTTGCGGAACAGAAACCGGTAGATAAAACTGATGCTAAATGGACTTTGCTTCATCGTCAAGTATGTGGGTATATCAGACAGTGGGTAGATGATAATGTTTTAAACCATGTCAGTGAGGAAACACATGCACGTTCTTTATGGGACAGGCTTGAACAACTGTATGCTCGAAAAACAGGGAACAACAAGTTGTTTCTAATAAAGAAGTTGATAGGCTTGAAATACAGGGATGGAACTCCTTTATCAGATCACTTGAATGCTTACCAGGGAATTCTTAATCAGTTGGCTGGGATGAATATCAAGTTTGAAGATGAGGTGCAGGGGCTATGGCTTCTAGGCACATTACCGGACTCGTGGGAAACGTTTAGAATGTCGATATCTAACTCAGCTCCAAATGGTGTAGTCACTATGGATTTGGCTAAGAGTAGTGTTTTAAATGAAGAGATGAGAAGAAAGTCACAGGGTCCGTCACGGTCAGAGGTCTTAGTCATGGAAAAGAGGGGGAGGAGCAAGAGTAAAGGTCCGAAGAACAGAGACAGAAGCAAAAGCAAGTCAAACAGGTTTGCCAATGTTGAGTGTTATCACTGTGGTAAAAAGGGGCATATAAAGAAGTATTGTCGACAACTCAAAAGAGACTACAAAAATGAAAAAGGGACAGAAAAGAAAACTGATGATAGTAATGATGTTGATAGAGTTTCTGCCATCACAGATAACTTCCTTGTTGTGTATGATGATGATGATGTTGTCAACCTTGCATGCCATGACACTAGTTGGGTGATTGATAGTGGTGCCTCCATTCATGCTACATCACAAAGAGACTTCTTTACATCTTATACATCCGGAGACTTTGGGATTGTTAAGATGGGTAACAATGGTGTAGCTAAAGCCGTAGGCATGGGAGATGTGTGCTTGGAGACCAACAATGGTACGATGTTACTTTTGAAAAATGTTAAACATATTCCTGATATTCGCTTGAATTTGATTTCAGCAAGTAAACTTGATGATGAGGGGTTTTGCAACACCTTCAATGATGGTCATTGGAAGCTTAGTAAAGGTTCTATGATTATGGCTAGAGGCAAGAAGTGCTCCTCATTGTACTTCATGCAGGCAAAGGTTTCTGCTTGTATTATCAATGCAATGGAGAATGAAAGTACAACAGAGCTATGGCATAGAAGACTATGTCACATGAGTGAGAAGGGTTTGATGGTTTTGGCAAAGAAGAATCTTCTTTCTGGATTGAAGAATACAACATTGAAGAAATGTGCTCATTGCTTGGCAGGGAAGCAAAACAGAGTTGCCTTTAAAACGTCCTCTCCTTCAAGAAAGCCGGGTATACTTGATTTAGTATATTCTGATGTTTGTGGTCCCATGAAAGTAAAAACACTTGGTGGTGCTCTCTATTTTGTGACTTTTATAGATGATCATTCAAGGAAGTTATGGGTCTATACCTTGAAGACAAAAGACCAAGTGTTAGATGTGTTTAAACAGTTTCAGACCTCAGTTGAGAGACAGACTGGGAAGAAGTTAAAGTATATCAGAACTGATAATGGAGGTGAGTATTGTGGTCCTTTTGATGAATATTGCAAACAGCTGGGTATTAGGCATCAAAGGACACCTCCGAAGACTCCTCAGTTAAATGGGCTAGCTGAGAGAATGAACAGGACACTAGTTGAAAGGGTGAGATGTTTACTTTCACATGCACAGTTGCCAGGATCCTTTTGGGGTGAGGCTTTGAGTACCGTTGTACATGTGTTAAATCTCACACCCTGTGTTCCTTTAAATTTTGATGTTCCAGACAGAGTTTGGTCGGGAAAAGATGTATCCTACAGTCACTTGCGTGTCTTTGGATGTAAGGCCTTTGTGCATATTCCCAAAGATGAGAGGTCTAAGCTTGATGTCAAGACAAGACAGTGTGTATTCATTGGCTATGGCCAAGATGATTTTGGCTATAGGTTTTATGATCCAGTGCAGAAAAAGCTTGTAAGAAGCCGAGATGTTGTCTTTATGGAAGACCAAATCATACAAGATATTGAGAAAACAGTTAAAACAGTTTCTCAATATTATGATAATTTAATAGACTTAGATCCAGTTCCTCTGACACATGTGCCAGTACAGGTTAGAGATGAAGTTCAAGATGACCAGGATGGTACGGTTGATGTTGATACTCATACACAGGTTGAGATTAATGATGATATTCTCGAGCAGTCGCCAGTATCAGAAGTTTCACCAAATGTTTCACTCAGGAGGTCTACTAGAATCGCCGTCCTTCTACACGATATTCTGTTGATGAGTATGCGTTACTGACTGACGGGGGAGAGCCCGAATGTTATGCAGAAGCCATAGAAGATGAACACAAGAAGGAGTGGGTTGAAGCCATGAAAGATGAGATGAAGTCACTGCATGAAAATCATACATTTGAGTTGGTAAAGTTACCTATGGGCAAAAGAGCTTTGAAGAACAAGTGGGTATACAGAGTGAAGCTAGAACAACATACCACACAACCTCGATACAAAGCAAGATTGGTCGTCAAGGGATTCAATCAAAAGAAAGGTATTGATTTTGATGAGATTTTTTCTCCGGTTGTTAAAATGTCTTCTATTCGTGTGGTTTTGGGTCTAGCTGCTAGTCTTGATTTGGAGATTGAACAGATGGATGTAAAGACTGCTTTTCTCCATGGTGAATTAGACAAGGAAATTTATATGGAGCAGCCAGAGGGTTTCGTGGAAAAAGGAAAAGATGATTATGTGTGTAAGCTGAGGAAAAGCCTTTATGGTTTGAAGCAAGCACCAAGACAATGGTATAAGAAGTTTGAGTCAGTTATGGGGAAATATGGCTACCGGAAAACAACTTCTGATCATTGTGTCTTTGTGCAGAAATTCTCTGATGATGATTTTATTATACTATTGCTTTATGTCGATGATATGTTGATTATTGGCAGAAATTCTTTGAGGATTGACAGGTTGAAGATGCAGCTAAGTAAAATTTTTGCTATGAAGGATTTAGGGCCAGCAAAACAAATTCTTGGCATAAGCATTCATCGTGAGAGGAATGCCAAGAAGTTATATCTGTCACAAGAGAAGTACATTGAGAAAGTACTTCAGAGGTTCAACATGGACAGAGCTAAAGCGGTTAACTCTCCTCTTGCCACCCACTTTAAGCTAAACATCGAGTAGTGTCCCTCTACAGACATAGAGAAGAAGGACATGGAAAGGGTTCCATATGCTTCAGCTGTAGGAAGTTTGATGTATGCAATGGTATGTACAAGGCCAGACATAGCTTATGCAGTTGGTATTGTTAGCCGGTTCTTGTCCAATCCTGGGAGAGAGCATTGGAATGCAGTTAAGTGGATTATGAGATATCTACGAGGTACTTCCAGTTTGAGACTTTGCTTTGGCAATGAGAAACCATTACTAGTTGGCTACACGGATGCAGATATGGCAGGAGATGTGGACACTCATAAGTCTACCTCTGGTTCCTTGATTACTTTTGCAGGGGGAGCTGTAGCTTGGCAATCAAGGCTACAGAAATGTGTTGCACTTTCTACAACTGAAGCGGAATTCATTGCAGCAACTGAAGCATGTAAAGAGTTGTTGTGGATGAAGAGGTTTCTACATGAGCTCGGTTTCAAGCAACAAAGATATATCATATTTTGCGATAGTCAAAGCGCAATTCACCTTGGTAAGAATTCTTCTTTTCATGCAAGATCAAAGCATATTGATGTGAGGTATCATTGGATAAGAGAAGCTATTAATGATAAGTTGTTTGAACTTGAGAAAATTCATACCAATCATAATGGCTCTGATATGTTAACAAAAGCTCTACCGAGGGAGAAGCTTGAAGTTTGTCGTTCAATCATCGGGATGACGAATTCCTCCACATAGTCGGAAAGGAGGAGATTTGTTGACTTTGGGTTTCCTCCCACGTGGAGATGGCCCACATTGAAAGAAAAAAAAAACAAAAGCTACGGCGCCCGTTGTTTTCTCTCTCTCTCTCTCTCTCTCTCTCTCTCTCTCTCTCTCGTTTTCCTTTCCCTCTTTTTCGCTCTGGTTTCTTTTTCTCTCCGCAACGTCTGTTCGTCGTCTTCGGCGAGATCTATCATCGGAGAACGTTGTTCGTCGTCTTCGACGAGATCTATCATCGGAGAACGCTGCGGTAAGAAGATTTGCAGTTACAAACAGAGCTGGACAGAAACAGGGAGGTTTCGAGCAGTTTTCTTCAAAGAGAGATATCTCTTTGATCTACCGTCCGATTAAACTGATTTTTGGACAGGTCCTTCTTCGCTCGTGGTTCTACAATCTGACCATTGTGATCGTTGAACAGGAATCTCAGGAGAGAGATACACACCCAGAACAGAGGATTCGAGTTTGTGTAATCCTAACTCCCTTGTTCTTCTTGTTGATTCTACATGTGTTGTCAAGATTAGTTAATCTTGAGATTGATGCATTATATGCTTCTAGCTTAGCTAAAGAGAACATTGTGTATTCCCATTATATTTTGATAGTGGAGATTTCAGAAGACCCGTGGTTTTTACTCCTTAAGTCAAGGAGGTTTTCCACGTAAAATTCTTGGTGTTCTTGTGATTGTGATTGAAATTGTGCTTGTGTTTATTGCTGCTCTACAGAATTGCTTCCTGTTAGGTTCACACAAGAGAGGATAAATATTATTTATTGTTATAAGAACAGGTTTTATCCCATCAGGAAGTAGGCGGCTTTGAAGCTGTTATTATCTTCTCGTGTCGTCTGCTTCCAGATCTGGTCGGAATCCATGTTTAGCCATCACCACAGGAACCACTTCCGTCCAGATCTGCTTCAAGTTCGTGGACATATACGAGGGACTCCACGACCTTGTTCCCGTCGTGGCAAACTTCTCAAAGCTCAATTTCGAGGTCGCCTGCGCTCGAGGTAAGCTCACGGAGGTCGCCTTCTCCATGTTCGTGGATCTAGAGAATTCCATCTAGAGCGACCACGTGAAGACGCCCGCCCCAACGAAGTAGTCCACACCCTCACCCGCTTCCCTCCAGATCTGCTTCAAGTTCATGGAATATACACTTGCAAATACAAGGACACGCTAGAGTAGGTGTTCCGAGAGCTTCAAGCTTCAGGAAAACCCATTTTCTCTGGCAGCAGCTTTGAGCTGACATTATCCTATGTCTGCTTCCAAATCTGGTAGGAATCTATGGTTAGCGATCATCGCGGGAATCGCTTTTCTCCACAATTGACAAACTCCATTTTTCACATTCGGCTATGATTAAGAAACTACGAATTCATGCCGGCAAAAAACCTACCTTCTTCAACGGCAGAGTCCATACGATCACAGAAGCTTACAATTAAGGCCAGAAAGATAAGTCATCAAAAAACACCACCGATCAATTGTTGTCCCCTGTTGCAGCACCGAGCTCTGATCGAGCAGCAAATCTGCAACCCAACGATCGATTGTTATCCCCTATTCCGGCATCGAGCTCTGGTTGTCTTCACTTCCAACCCATCTCGAGAGCAGCTTCCAGTATTATGTGATGAAAGCTATCAATTTTGGCAATAGTGTCGTCTACCCGCTGGCACCAACGAGCTCACCTTGGCATCGCCATTAAATCAAGCAGTTACGTTCTCTTGCTCTTCGTCGGCCAATAAGAAGGCAACATCACTTCTTTCTTCTTCCTCACCTTTTAATTATGGAGGCAAAATCTCTTTCAACAAGCAACCTCATCTTTCCCAAATCTTGTGGATGATGGTGACGTAGAAGATGGTGGAATTGATTTCTCGGCAAGCATTTGACAGAGATGAATTTGTTTGCTTAGTTTGGAAGATGAAGAAGCACAAGGATAATTTTGGAATTGACGAAATTTTAGGTGTAATTTGGACCAAACTGACTCCATTTCCGGCTACCGTCATTTTGTAGGTTTATTTGATATTAAGGATATACTTAATGGGTATATATGAAATTTTTCGTACTTAGTGGGTATATTTAAAATTAAGGATAAATGTTGTAGGTATATTTAAAATTAAGGATAAAGGTTGTAGGTATATTTAAAATTAACCTCAAAAATAACTTTAAAGTTGTTATTTATATCAAATTATTTTATTACGTTGATTTTTTACCATTTTCAGATGGTGTCTATACAAATTATCAATTTGAATGAAAATTAGTATGGTAATAAAATACATAATTTTAAATATAATGAGTAGAGTAAATTATAATTTTATGATAATACAAAGACCATTTTGAGGTGGTTGCACCATAATTTATGGTGCCGATAATTGCACCTGAATATCTCGCTATATATAACCTATCTAGTGTAGTTAACTTAAAATGGGCCTTATATCACTTAAATGTATTGATATTTTATATAATTATTTATCTATAAATAAATTATATCTGAAATAGTCTAAATGTTGAAAAACAACTTTAAAGTTGTTATTTATATCAAACTATTTGATTATATTGATTTTGTACCATTTTTAAATGGGGTTCACACACATATCCAAATTGGATGAAAAATTAGTATCCTAATAAAATAAATAATTCTAAATACAATTGGTGGAGTATATTATAATTTTATAATTTTATAATCATGTGGGGTTCATTTTGAGCCAACTGCAATGTAAGTTAGGGTGTAGTCAATTGCACTGGAGTCTCTTTCTCTGTAAGTTAGGGTGTAGTTAATTGCACTAGAGTCTCTTTCTCTCTCTCTTCCATAGTCCCCTCCATTTTTAATATATTGGTGGTATATGAAAATTTTACTTCGTCTATTATATTTGACATTATTTATATTATTATAAAAATCTTTTTCCACCTGTTTAGTATCATTGTATATGGGCTCCCTCTACGAACGTGTAAAATTAATATAATAAAAAAATATAATATTAAATATCAATTTTAAGTAGTATTTTTAACATTTAAATTAGCTAAAATATCACTACTATGTAAATAAATGATCTTATAAAACACTATTACATTTTAATACACATATGAATGGTTTTAAGCATTTTTCCTAATTTACATATGAGTATATATTTTTGAGCAAATGTAACTGATGTATATATTTAATTTAAATGAAACTTAATCTCTTAACTAAACAAATTATGTTAAATACGATGAATGAATTAAAATTTTTTTTATCAAATATCAATATCTTAAATTTTACAGGAGTTATATAAAATCATTTCTATATAACCCGGTTACATAAAAGTGTAACTTCCATATGTACACATATATTTATATACGTGTAGTCATCTACTTCTCACCAGACTCGAAGTCGAGTTTACATGCACACACACCCAAAACGTGGCATCACAAGGCTATACCTTGCTTCAGATATCTGGTGGATGATTGATTGTACAAAACTGCTTAATGCTTCAATATCTGTGGAAATGTATAAATAATTTTATAACTTTTATAATGGCAACTGTGAATATGTAGATTTCTTGGGTAATTCTAAATGAAGGACTATTTGAAATTGCCTCTCCTTTTTGTGACATTTCAATTTTTAACCATAGCTAGTAATTTTGTAAAAGCATTTTCATTTATGTTTGAAAAGATGCTCCATTATTAGAACTTTCTAGTATTTTAACAGAATTTAATGTTTGATCAGTTAAATTTGACCCACAATTTATATCGTTATATAACAGGATCGTATCATAGTCAATGGGCCAAAAAGTAATTCAAAGTTAACTGCAACCAGTGTTTTTCGTGAAAAGTTCATAAGTGGAATGTAATCGATAGTTGTGGGATTTGACAAATGCAAATATTCCTTAAATAGATAACAAATAGAATAGAATAGAATGGAACAGAACAGGAAAAGTGATCAACTAACTTGAAATTTCTTACTCAATCCTGATCAATTTTTCTTCTATAAAGGTTATTAGAAAGGATAAATTTCAAATATATCCATTACATTTAACCTTAATTTCATACATATCCATCACGTTCCAAAAATTACAAATATATCCACTAAGAACAGACTAAATTTTATTTATACCCATTCTGTTAGTCACCCTTAAAAGAAGTTATTTACTGTCATTGAAATGTCTAAAATACCCCTTTTCATTTCATCGCATCAATTCCATGGATCTAATGTCGATATAGAGATGACGATGCTAATTGCCTGATTTGATGAGTTGTTGGTGGTTGCTACCGGGTGGGATCTAGAAATTGGGTGTGGGTAATATAAGTTTGGGAAAAGATGCAATGAAAACGTTTGCATTTTTGGTTAAAATGCAAACGGGGGCATTTTGGTAAATTCAAGCATCGAGAGTATCTTTGTAGCTTAGGTGTGAGTACGGGTTGGTGGGCTTGTTATAGTAAATCATTGTGCAAATTTTTTTATGGTATACTATATGCTTTTAATAAATAGTATAGATAATGAACGATCTGAAACGTTAAATGTGTAACATAATCATCATAAATGATAATAGAAAATATATGCTTAAAATTTGGAACAATAAATCAGATTTATCAAAAAATATAACTAAACGAATGCAGTAATTTAGCTTGTTTTACAGATTTTATAGGTTTTATGAATTTTACATGTTTTATGGATTTTACAGTTTGTATGCAATTCATGGGGATGATAAGTTGTATAAGTTATCTATTTTCGTTTTTTCCCATTAAATGTATTTTACAAGTTATTCGAGTATTACGAAAAATGTGCATATGTAATTGATAGTTTTTTGGATGTTTTACAAATTTTACAGAATATATTATTTTGTTATACAATTGTTTAATGACATAGACAAGTTATATAGTTTTGACAACTTATATAAGATTTATGATGTTTTATTTTCACAAATTTTTTTTGTAGATTTTACGTTAATATTAGAGAATGATAAACTCATATATACATGGTTTATGACTTTTACAAATTATTCAAATTGTAAGGTACTGGTTTGATGGATTTTACGTATTATTCATATAATCTATATTGAACGTATCATCTGCAGGTGTGAAATGAAAATTATAAAAAAATATTAAATAAGAAATTCTGGAAGCTTATTAAAATTTTATTAATCTTTTATTGAACATATAATTTAGTTAATATATTTAATGAAGTCAATAACTTTAATTTACATAATCACTTATTGAATAATTACAAAATAGTCTCTATACACTATAATTTTGTAGATTAAACTCCCATGGTTCATTTTTTATTTAAATTATTTCATAAATAATTCAATATTATTGTCGCAAAAATATTCGATAATGATAATTTATCTTAAAATGCACAAAAAATTATGATAAAATTGAAAGTAGATTTTATAAAACACGTACAATAAACTTATTAATTAGGAGGAGTCAACCTATGCAATGGTAACCGTTGGTAAATGTGAATATTGACAAATACAAAAGTAAATATATTTTATTTTTTATTACTTGAATTTTATTATATAAAATTAAAATACAATAGTATTTTATTATTCTTTGAGTTTTTACATAATGAATTCAAGGCCTCATAATTTTAAGTAAAATTTTTTTTGCACTTTTATGAAATAAGCTCTACACATTATAATTTTGCAAATTAAACTCCTGTTATTTATTTTTAATAATAATAAACCTTATTTTACAAATAATTTTGATATTATTTTTCATAAAATAATTTAATAATGATAATTCATTTTAAATTTTAAATTTCACAAAATATTATGGTAAGTTAAATGTAGATCTTATAAAATACACTGATAAGTTATATATTTCCCATTTAATTCATTTTTTACCCCTTTATTTCAATAAAATTGCACTTTCATGAGGATTTTATGGAAAATTTTAAGAAAAATTAATTATTATTATTATTATTATTCCATTATTTGGGGAAGATTAATGATTTTTTGAGATTAGTGGGGTAAAATTTCAAGACATGGCAACAGTTTAAATTGTCATAACAAAGTTGCATATACACTAATAATTGTACACTGCTAGAGTACCCTAATTATGCGTCTTCTCCCAAGCAGAATTTTCATGGCCGCCACGAACTCACCATCTCCACCAACCGATGTTTCATCTTAGATTCTGCAAAAAGAAACACCTACAAGCAGATCCAAACCATCCAAATTGTTGGTAATCAGAAATCGTGAAGTTCGGTTTAAATTCCTTCGTCAGATTCAAGCAAAATTCCTTGAAGCCCCGCTGTGATTCGTTTTTGAATCTTAGCAAAATCAGCAGTAGAATTTATTAACCATTTTGCCCTATTTTTTGTCTCGAATCTAAGCCTCTGACACACGAGATTAGCCACGATCTCGTCAACCAGAAGAACAGCAAATCTCGATTCCATGAAAGGCCACAAATTGTGCACAATTTCTCGTTAGCAAAAGAAAATCAGCCATCGTGCTAAAATTCTTCCACTTCGACACAGCGGACACCCCGTGCTGCTGCAGTGCGGAGCGAAGATGGTGTCAGGCACATACGAGACGCTGCTAGGCTATATTGACGCGAAATTCCTAGAGCCACCTCTTCTGGCTGAGTCGAGGGAGGCTATCCCAGATGTGGCAGCAACCTGGAAGAAGACACGTGGTGAGGGGATGGCGGTGGATCTAACGATGGCCAGCTCGAGGATGGATGTGAAGAAGTTAAGAGAAGTTACACGCAACTACTGCAAGTAATGCTGGTCACGCACAGATGGAGGAGAAGATTTTATTTCCGGTACAGGAAAAAGCTGACGGAGTCGTCTTCTTTGAGTTCTTATCATCCAGAACATCCGCATATATGCGTGTATAAATTATAAAATATTAACATTTCCATTTTGCCCCTATCAATCTCAGCCACACATTTGAAATGGACGGTAGATATGTCGTTTTCACGTTTACGCAGCGTAAAAACGTTTGTAGGGAAACCGGTCTCTATAAATTTCTCTAACTTTTTAAATTTAGAAGTGAAAATAAAAAACTACAGCAGAAAAGCCCCTTAAGGTGGCAATGGATTTACGACTTCAAATTTGCACGTGGCGGCCGTGACTTTGATCCTTGCTATACCATCTTTGTCTCTTTCTCAGAGATCGACTTGACAAGGCAGCATTTAATGGCTGCAATAGACAATTTTACAAGGGGCGTTATCTTTTTTTTTTTTTTCCCCAGCCCCAACGGCGATGGTTATTGTTTTCTATGAACTATGATTGCATGGCTGAAGAGACTGCGATAATAGCTGAAGACGGTGACAAGGATTCCTACACCATACAAAATTGAATTCAAATAAGGGGTCCTACATTCCGGCTATTCTGATGCTTGCCAAATCTGACCGTCGCCATTTACCATTGCCATCTAGGAATTTTTAATTGTGCTGGATCAATACAATTTCATGGAGTCGCTGCAATGTCGCCCGTGTCGAATTTCATGTCTACCACCATCAAGTGGAAGAAGAAGGCAGAACAGTGTCTTCTGTATGTTTTTGATGGCATCAATTGGATGGACAACTTGGATCAGTTAATCAGGGACCATCCGCATCAAATTTGAGATGGGTTTTTGGATCTCTCGAAGAATGCAGAGATGGGGATAGTGGGTTTGATCGTCGGTGGTCTTGGAGAAGCAAAAGGCATGTGGTTTCAGGCTTTCCGACTGTTGATCGATTTTGGATTATCCGATTAAAGTTTGCTGGTGCCGAAACTGAGGTAGGTTCTTCCCTTTTCCTATTTTTTCTTTGCCATCAAGCAGAACCGTTGCTCGCTGCTGGCTTGAGAAGCATCGCTAGATCTATCTACTACGTTGCAAATTAAATGATAGCAATAAGTGTTTTTTCACCAGCACAGTATCAGAGCCAAAGGAGATTCTTTCCACTGACAGAGTACCGGAGCCATGGGAGATGAGCTAACATGGGTATATATCGTATTTCATAAATTTAAAACGGCCATTATTGCCATTCGTCACTCAAATGGGTGTGGATGAAATTTACTTTAAACGTTCTGGGTATATTTGTAATTTTTAAAATATATCGTGCGTTTAGTAATGAATAAAATTTTTGATTAAAAGTTTTGGAGAATAAAAGTTGTCAAATGATGTGATATTGCAGGAATAATGATGAGTAGTAAAGAAGATAAAGTTAAAATAAATAGATTAGTTATGTAGATAGTTGGGTAGAAATAACTGAAAAGTAGAATAGTTGTATACAAACGTGTGAAAAAATAATTAAAAAATATAATAGTTGTAGAGAGTGAAAAGTTTAGATTGAAAAGTTTTAACTTGACATTTCTATCAATTGCCAAACACACTCATAAAAATTAAGATTAAATGTAATTGGTATATTTGAAATTAACCTTTTTTATTATCATAATTTATAGTTAACATCATTGGTTTAAGAAGAGAACAACACTTTATACCTTCGAGATACACATGTAACTATCTAAGTAATCTCATTTTTTATTAACTAGCATCATTTCTTATGTTGCTGAAAACATGGGTATTTCGATTTTGATTCTGAATTAAACGAGAAATCGAAGTAATCACTCAACCACTAATTAACAGATGCACCCTTCAACATATATCTACTCATCAAGCACAGAAATTCAAAGCCAAATGTTTTCCAAATCTTGTGGAGCAATCTTTGGGATGAATCAACCAAGTTGGGGGAGCAACAACATATCTGCTTCTTCCTCAATGATTGTGAGCATGTGGTGGACTGCAGCAGCAATGTCATCAGCTGAGCTTAGATGGCATTCTTCCTCAGCCTGCAGTAACAGCAGCAGTAGCAGCAGCAAATTTGAGGGAGGGGAATTGAATGCTGAGACATGGAAGTGGGAATATGCTTGTAGCCCATTTCAGGAAATCCCTACCCCTTTCAATGAAATTATATATCCTATTAATCCACACACCTTTCACTACTTCGACATTCCTGACAGAAACTCATGCATCATTCATCTCACCAACTTTTGTTCAGACCCTGCAATTAATGGCCCCCCTGACACATAGACCATAGATAGCCCATTTGTCTAATTCCTTGAGACAATATCTAATGTTTTTTTAAAAAAAAAAAAAATTTTTTGCCCTCATGTGAAAATTCCTCAACATGTGAGCACCACCTACATTAGGGCTTGATTGTCTGAATATATGCTCCACACATGCATTCTTTCAAACATGTCATGTGGAGACGTGGACCACACGGGAAATGGATGATGTGTCAAGCCCTTCCCACCACTCAAACCGGAAAAGCATTTACAGCACAGGCAGGGCGACATAAGTGTCAGAGACATTTGTGACAAACTGTTTTGACTGGAATTTCTTAATATTTTGACTAAATCAAAATTAATTCGCTCTTTTTCTTAATCAGAAATACATGTGGGTTATGCGTTGGTAGGATGTAACTAAATAACATGATTAATTTTAATTCAAAATAAAATATTTCGATGAGCTCAGACAGAATTGGACATAAACAAAATATCTATTGAAAAAATCTCGGTAAACTAACCGAATCTGATTTTAAAAGTTTTTAGATGAATCTCTCTTTTTATTGGACTTCAAACATGCTGCAACTCTTAGCGGTGTGAATTATAAATTTAAAATTAAAAAGGATTAAAATGTATAAGATATTAGCAAATTCTGTAAGCACGGTACAATTTTTCGTTGAACCAATTACCACTGGCAAAAAGATATTTCCAATCAAAAAAGTTACCAGTGGCGAAAACACCACAAGAAAATTCGCTTTATGCAGTTAATTTGTTTAGCCGCATAAGACATATTTTAGCTGCAATAGATATATGAGGACCGATCTTTTCAGACCGGTCGGAAATCCCGTGATTTCCGACCGGTCCAAAAATATATTTTATTTATTTATTTTTGAAAAATAATTTTATAAACTTGTTAATCTAGTTATATTTAATTTATAAACCAAGTTTTATCATTTTTAGATATGTATATATATTTATTTTGGATTTTTAAAAACAGGGGTATTTAAGTCATTTTAAATATTCTTAAAATGACTTAAATACCCCTGTTTTTAAAAATCCAAAATAAATATATAGATATATCCAAAAATGATAAAACTTGGTTTATAAATTAAATATAACTAGATTAACAAGTTTATAAATTTATTTTTAAAAAAAATAATAAAAAAAATAAACTTTTGGACCGGTGAAAAGATCATGCGTCTAGATATATTTAGGCTAAAATTAATTACTGATCAAAATTATCACCTAGCTTCGTTTGATGTCGATGGCCGTGAAAAGATCGTTGGGTCTTGTTGGGAAGAAAAGAATGGAAATAAGAATTCATCCATACCATAAAGATAAAGTGGAAATAATGAAGAATAAAGAAAATAATAAATGATAAGAATAAAGATAAAGTGGAAATAAATAAAGAAAAAAGAAAATAATAAATTTTAAGAATAAAGATAAAGTGGAAATAAATAAAGAATAAAGAAAGTAATAAATGATAAGAATAAAGAAAATATGATAAAAATTAAGCATTAACCTTTGCATTTTCATTCCCTCTGAACAAACTGGATGGCATTTTCCTTAACTCAATAATTGGATTTTTTTATGAATATTTTACAATTATCTTAATTAATATTACAATCAAGTTTTAAAACATTCTTATAATTTTTTATACTAACAGACATCTAACGCTATTCCTAAATCTCTTGCTGAGAGGACACTCCGGTGAAAATTTACAAAGACTACTACCACCAACTGTTAAACTCACATCCGCAGTGTGGTGGCGGAATGAATTACCACGAAGCTAGATGTGTCATGGCAACTCCATGGTTTGACTTGAGAACTGGTTTTTAGGTAGAAACAGTCTCATCATTTTTATTTGCAGATGGGTCGCATTTAACATTTGTACCTGAATAAGCTGCTACTTACTATTACCATGCAAGTTAATTATAATGTGCTCCACACTCAATAGATGATCTGAGTCGAATTTGAAGTTATATTATATTGCAGCTTTAATTCAAAATTAATGTTGATCAAAATAGTGATCATGTAGCTAGATTAACTATATTCAATTCGAAATACCAATATTAATGCTTTGATATTTTTAAAAGCATTTTCTTTGACCGTCGTTCATTAGAATTATAATTTCGATTAGATTTAACTTTTGGGGAATATCTGAAGAATTAATAAGATAATATAATACCCCAAAATATTCGCGTTGACAGCAATGTCAAACTCCCACGATCCTCAACCCACACAACCCAAAAAGAAAACTTCATTTATAAAAAGAAGAAAAATAATATTGAACTTCAAATCTGATTAGTAGTTGAATTTTTTAGTTTGAAAAATATATTAATCTTCATTTTATTAGATAATTATTTTGTTTTCCATAATTGTGTCTATTTGCATCTGCAGAATGTATTTTCTAAGCAAATATTTCACACTTTTCTTTTGCAATTTTAACTATTCAAGCGTCAAATACATAGGAGAAGAAGAACAAAAGCCTTTCATGCCCAATTTGGCAATTTAAAAAAGGTTAAAAATATAAAACAATTAATACCATAAGAAAATAAATTTTTAGCAGTGCTGAAATTTATTCTCGTTTGTATTAGTTGATACTGTGATGTCGTTGCAACTAATTAGTCTCTATATATAAGTTAGTCGCAAAAGACTTTAACGATATTTTTTTTAAAAGTTGGTAAAAGTATTACTTTTAGTGACATGATTTGCTATTAAAATTTTTTTGCAATATTTGTTATATTATTATTATTATTATTATTAAAAATTAATGTTCACTAATAAAAAACTATTTATGTCAATAAATAGTCATTAAAAACATGCTATAAATTGTTAACTTCTTGTAGCATAATTCAAAGAAAATCATAGAAATGATTAGTCAAATAATTAGTAATAAATTAGTTATTATATAGTTAAAGCGTCATATATCATTATCATGAAGTATCTATGAAAGAAAGGCTTATTACTCAATAGAGCATTAATATAAAAAACGTTACCAAAATTTATTTCCTTAGACATTGAAATGACATTTAACGTACTAATAACCAATATACTTTTTTACGTATTAAATGATTAGCTTTCTAAAGATTTTATTTATGTTTTTTTATTCATTTTGTAATATTACCCATTACCACTATAAAACACCAAACAACCACTCAAAAATAAATAATCCATATATATAATATCGTGATTTAATGAAGGTCAGTAATTCGTTAGATTTTGATGAATGAAAATGCGAGGAGTAATTACACACGTACCTTCAAACTGAAAGAATAAAGCACCAAGGGATCCAAGGTGGTAACATTGACGTGAAGGATGGTGAGCCTCATCGACTGAAATCCGGCTACAATCTTCATCAGCTGCCTCGATCTCCTCCTCGACAGAATCCTTAGATTTGCATGGCTCTCGGTCATCGTAGCCTCAATGTCAGCCACAGCTCTCTGCCCAGTACTGCTCATCCGATCCGCTGCCTGCTGCTGCAGATAATGCTCTCTTGGAGCTTGTTGACACCATGAATACTGAGGATAGCTGAAGAACTGTGCAAAAGGAGGAGAACCCAAGTCAGCAATATTGCCATTGCTGCTGTTGCTACTGCTCTCATGTTTGCCTTCTCTTCCTAGTTTCTGTTGGCTCAGCAGCCTTCTTTGGGCTTCTAGAGATTGTAGGTGTTGCTCAAGCTCCTTCACAAAATCAATGGCGCCACCAACCGTGGAAGCTTGATCGCTCTGGAACGAGTGATGCCCAACAAGAAAAATAAGAAAAAGAATAGATTGCACTGATGCAATCTCACAGGCGTTAACAGAATCTGAAAAAGAAAATGGAATTAGGAAATAAAAACCCGCTTTCCTTATTTCTCTCTCTCTCTCTCTCTCTCTCTCTCTCTCTCTGGGGGGGATGCTGAAAATCAAGTTGCAAAACATGACAAACGTTGCGCAGTTCAAGGCTGCTGCCACTAGCTCACAGCTTTTGGTCTGATCGAGCGGGCAAAACCCACCTTTTCCAAGGATTGCATTTTGGAGTTGTAGATATGGCATGCAAAAGTTTAAGCTCGTGAATCATTTGTATTTTCTGACATGAGCATCAGAGTGATAAAACCTGACGAATCTAGTGTCCCGTGATTTTCCTAAGCTTTTTCATACGCTTAATTTCTACTCGGAAACATAACACGGAAGATGAAAGAGGTTTTCATGGCACAGTGATCGAATTTACAAAAATCTCAATTACGGAGAACTTCTTGGTTTGGATACCTCGTGGTTACGTCTATGATGGGAATTTCTAATTACTGCAGCATCGGAGTTATAGAACTAGTGAATTTCTTCCTTTTTTGCAGGCTGACCCCAACTTTCTCAAATTTCTACTCTAAACATATGCAATATGGAAGATGATCAACTAGGTTTTCAAGGAAAATAATCAAATTAAAGAATTTCAAATGAGAAGAATGTCGCCCCCCGTGTGTTGCATGGTTTAGACTTATGACTCAAATTCTTCTAGATCTTTTTGAATGATGAAAACAGCTAATATATACGAGCAAAATCCACAGAACTTGAGTAAGCTTTTTGGGACATGTTTCTGCAAAAGGAGACCTCCCAAATGGATATTTCAGGCCAATGGAACGGACCCCAATTCCAACTTCAAGACCCACAGGCATCCCAATCTGCATATCTGATACGTCGGAAATCAAGCAAAGCAAAAGAACAATGTGGGGATGCTGCTAACCCTCTGAATATATGATTCAGGCATCAGAGACCGCAACACAGCAAGATGCTCATTCATCTGTTTGCGCCGGTTCCTTTCCACAGCTATGTGTGTCATCCTCTGAGTCTCGGCCTCCTCTTTGTTCTTGCAAACCCTAGCCCGCCGCCGCCTCCTCTTCTTGCCTTGGCCCCCGCCAGAATTCGGCTTCCTTCCCACTGTTTCTGATGTGTTGGAGCTCCCAAACATCATGGGGGACTTGCCCAATTGCACATGAAGATTGAAAGGGCATAAATCACAGCCAATATTATGCAGGGCTTGTGCAGCCGCCAGGGGCTTGGCGATATCGGTGTGGGGCAAGAAGCCTCTGAATTTTGGAGGTTTTGGGTGTTGTTCAATGGCTGGTATAGGATCATGGATGGTGAAGGTGGGGTTGTTATTGCCAGCGACTGCCTCTAGAGCCATATTATGCACGCAGGTCTATGTATGACTATGGCTTAGCAGTGGGATTTTAAGCTCTTGTTATCTCCTCGCACTCATGCACGCCCAATGGGGCTCCAAATGAAGAGGCCATGATCATTTAATACCAAAACCCAGCTTTTTGAAAAAGCTTGTTCTGAGGCCTACAAAAGCTGGGGGGCGAGAGAGAGAGAGAGAGAGAGTTGAATTGATGACGTAAATTATCAGGACGAAGCGAAGAGTTCAGTGGTAGTTTACCACCGATGGGCAATTTGCAGTGGGTGGTCATCACAAGCAAAATTAAAAATGGTTCATAAAGTATGGGAAATCTTTTAAATGGACTGTTAAAATGAGATATAAACTTATCATAACAAGGATTTGTATACGGGACAATAGAAGGCACATCATATACTACTACTACCATGCTTTCATATCTCATCTCTCCTCATTAGCTGAAGTCTTGATGATTTCTACGTTTCATATCCCTATCACAGGATAAGGGCACCTTCTTTGCAAGATGTTTGTAAGTTGGCTCCAATACCATTTTATCCAGGAGGTCTCTACCTAACTTGCTGCGGTGGTTCAACTACAAATTTGATTGGAAGAAAAGAAATCAGAATGTTTTTTTCTTGAAAATCTTATTTTTCAAGGTACGATTTAACTTAAACCTATCATAAAAATCTATCCTTTTTCATCATCACTTGTATTTCTAATCATTCTTGTAGTCTATTTTGACTTTATTCATTTTATGACAGATATGGCCTTATAATTTTCTTTCCTTTTTATTTCGATTTCTTCAACCAACAGGCCGTAGAAGGACCCCATCCTACACTAATAATAATGAGCAAAGTAAGCTTTCTAATGCCTATATATACTATGAAACTAGAGAGGGAAAGGAGAGGAGGAAGCTTGTAGATGAGGTAAATGGTTCATAAGACTTCAGTAACAGTTTACTGCACAGAATAGGTCATTCGAAGTACCATGGGAGCAACCACCTTGGTCATGGCCATTGTAGCTGCTCGGAGGGGACACATGGTAACATGCCAAATTGAAAAGGTTCATATATATGATGTGTGTAAAATCTATTAAATGGCAGTTAAGAATATTTTAATGTTTGTCTATTTCAGGCAGTTGAGTTACATACATGGTAAAATAATCATACTACTATCTGAAATTGGATGGTCCTCTTCAAGGCATGGATTGCTAATACAGAAACATAGCATGTGATGCCCAATAATGAGTTGCCATCAGTATGAAATTGGGTAGAACTCGATTGTAAACCATGAAAACACTTGCTGCAGGGTGGAGAGTTCCTTCAAATCAATAGATCTTCTTCGCACTCAACGTGATACTGGCTAGATATCGGCCGCCCATGTACAACGGACATTCAATAGGATAGAACTAGCTGCAAAAGCTGCGTATGGCTCAAGTGGAGGGTCCAAGAAGTGGAGAAATTTGCAAAATCAATTGAAAAAATTTGATGGCAATTCGCAGAATGCCCACAATGTTAATTTGAGTAGTAAATATTGTCACATGCAGGGAAGGCAAATGCCTGAATATCGGTCATCAAAGTCAGGCAGAGTAGAAAAACAATGTGCGTGGTAGGGTGAAAAGGGTTTGCACGTGAGGAAGTCAGTAACGAAGAGGTGTGCATGTCTGCGTTCAGCAAGTAAGGTAAAACTGTAAAAGGTGGCCCTCCCTCCTCTTCTCTCTCTTGCCCATGGCATTGGATTTCCCACTCAGCAGACTGTCATGCGCTGCAGCAGCCTGTGGCCTCTCCTCTGCTCTGCTGTCCATGAATCCAATATTTTGACACGAGAATTTACATAAAAACAACAAATGCAAATCGAGATGGAAAAAGTCACCCTGGACCATGCTAATTTGCAACAAACTACTGCATGTCCCCGGTACCTTAGATTCTTAGCATACACACACATGGAGCTCATGTATTCAATGTCCCCCCATGGAATTCAATTGATGCAAAGAAGAAGTATGAGGACTTGTCAGCTCATGCGCCCAATTGACCCCTTGATGATGATATTTTGTAGAACAAAAAAATTCTAAAAATGCTCGTTTCTTTAAAGAACGTTAGGTACGTTAATGGTGTGCGATCCGTTTAAATACTAATTATATTTTCGTAAATATGCAAAATATTCTAATGTAAAATAATAAAAGAGGAATCAGAAGGGAAATGAAATTAGGATTATCCAAATTTGGAGTTCTTGTAATTAAGCTATTGGTGAGTTATGTTGTTCAACTCTTTCAATCAAATTAGGTTAATTTGCAAAGATACTCACTTAGTTTGATTCAAATTAAAAGCATACCTACATAGTTTTGAAAATTATAAATAACTCCTACATAGTTTAATCATAATTGCAAATAACCTTCGTGATGTTGTGACATCTTTACCATATCATCATAGCATGGGGGTATTTGTAATCATGGTTATACTACGTGAGGGGTTATTTGCAAAAATTAAATATATTACTTATTTTTGAAATTACAAATGCACTCATATAATTTGTATATTTTTTAAAATATACCCACATCGTAATGATGTCATAACGGCATAGGGGTTATTTGTAATTAAGGTTAAATTATATGAAGTTATTTACAATTTTTGAAACTATGTGAGTACATTTTACAATTTTGATCAAACTAAGTAGTTATATTTACAAATTACTCATCCAATTATAAATTTAATGGGCGAGTTAGTAATCTCACATATCAGTTAAAGGAGTTTATTCACATTTATGATAAGATAAGCATTTTTGGTATTAAATACAAACATAGTAGGTATATTTAAAATTTTAAAAACACCATGAATGTACTTAAAATTAAGGCCAAATGTAGAGAGTATATTTAGATGAATTTAGAAAATTTAATGTTAGTTATCCAACATCGAGTGTAAGCGATCGTGAATGGTGCGGTTTTCAGCTTTGAGCAACAAATATATAGGCTAAAATGGTTGGACCATGTGCAAGGTGGGCATGCAATACCTGAATTTGCAGTTTGCAACCAGAGTACCACTTTTAATATTCCATCCCCTTACTCAAAAAATGTAGCAGCAGCATTCAAGTGTCGGACGTAAAGCTGCTTTAATACTTACATATGAAGAATCCTTCAATTACTTATATTTGGATGCTTAGTCCATCCAGCCAGCTGCAGGTGGTCCGGCTGACCGAGACTATTTCTGATTCATTGCCGTAGTGCATTTATCCAAGAAAAGTAGGACATGAAATCAATGGGGGAGAGAATTTCAACTCCCTCATGATACCCCAAAACGCTTAAAAGACAAGACTGGAAAAGGAAAGTAAAAATAAAAAAAATAAAAAAAAAGAAAAGAGAGAAAAAGAATTCAGAGAGAAGGAACATTTCCCAAAGAGACCAAAAAGGTGGTGTTATTGAATTCCCAAGGTCCCTTGGGAAGCTTAGCCGAAGCAAGCAAAACCATAATTGAAAGGAACAAAGGAACAAGGAAAAGAGAATAAGGTTAACAATTGCAGACGTTGGACAGGCTGTACACATTGAAGATCAATAATTAATTTACTGGTCCAAAACTGCAAAAATCTATCAATGCACTTTGTTTTCTTCAGGGACATAATTTGCTTCTATGGAAAATTATATTTATTTCGAGCAATGTTGTAACAACCGGATGATCGGACCGTATGGTCGTCCTCTTAGTTCTACTCTAAATCCGCTTGCTTTCCCGTCTGTTGTAGTCCGGTTCTTCCGAGCTTGATTTTATGACAGAGTAGATTCTTGGTTGGCTTTTGCAACAGTACATTGTTGCATACATTGAGAATTTATACATCTACATGTTTACACTTTTATTTACTGTTTGAATAGATAATATAGTCATAGAAAAGCCAATACAATAGTTCAATCCGCTTTGACAAAACAGTTTAAACCAGTTCTAAGTGAACCTGTACGCAGATTGACCCATGAGTTTTATTTAACACGGAAGGAAGTGTCACTGAGCCTACATTTCGTAATAAGAAAGATGATTCGAAATTACGTGTGATCATCTGATAGAAGCGTTATGCCACTGCCCGCATATCGCCGATCAGGATCGCAGTCCTTGGTGTAATTTTTACACTTTTAACAATGATGTCATAATGCTCGTACTAATTTTATAGAATTATTTATCCATCTAATAGTGATCTTTTAAATAGTTTAGACATTAAAAATAAAGCTTTTAAAATTAATATTTTAATATCGAATTATTTTATTATGTTAATTTTATATACTTGTAAACGAGATACATGCACAATAAAATTATACAAATGATGATCATTTTCATGGCAATATAAATAAATATAAATAATGTTAAATATCATGATGAAATTAATTTTTTATCAATCATCAAGATAATAAACATAAATGAATTGCATCGTGTAACTCGATATCTTGTACCTCTTTACCTTTCCCTTTTACATGTCTTCTATTTTATCGCCGTTACTTAAGAATGTGTTTTATAGAAGATAATACATAAGCTTTTCTAATGTAATATAATTTTGTTCATTCTTGAAAACTTTTTACTTCTCAATATTCATATATTTAAACCATAATCTCTTATTTTTCAGAAAACCTTTTTATTTTATTTGTATCGATTTTATGAATTGCATTGCTCTTTATCTAATTTACTAGAATCACCTGCTCTTTATCTGAATTACTAGAATTACCCTACTCTTTATCTAATTTACTAGAATCATCTTGCGTCATTTAACAAAGCATGATTAAAAAAAATAAAATTAAAGGGAAAATGAAGATTTATTGGCGGCTGCGATCATTTAGGGCTGCAATTTCCAAGAATTGAGTCCGGCTGCAAAATATGTTCTATTTATGTGGACATGTCTATTTTATTCATTTTTAAAATTCCAAATAAAATAATAAATACTTTTCAGAATTGTCAAATTTAATAGAGATGAAAATATAGGTAATTTTTTAAACAATTAGCGTACGGCCATAATCATATGTTAGATCAATTATCTTATGAGTTGTGAAGGAAGAAATAGGGGTGGAAACTGGAAAGGATTCCCATCAAAAGCCTGGTGGCTTTTACATCCACTAGGTACAGAACATTAAACTTATACCATAGAATTTCCCTTTAAGAAAAACGCAATCACATGATCCAGACCGTCCAATTTCATATTAGCACAGCGAGAGAAGATAGTGTACAAATGGATGGTCCAGATGCCACCGCGTGTGTTGATTGATTAGGCCCAGCACAACGAAATGCACATCGCATGCCCTTCCTAGAAAATGTGACCCTTTATCAAGGTATTGACGAGGACATTTGAAAAGTGGGCATGGATAGCTTGAGGCCTTTGCCTTTGGAGGATGGTCCATATGTCAGGCCCTCTGCAAGGCATGCAATCAATCCATGTGAGCACATCAAACAATCCTAGCCGTCCATTCTAAAAATCCCACATGCGGAACGGACATTGGTAATCTCTTTGCCTGCTTCCCACGCCATTCCATTTCTGTTATAAAAAGCAGGGACGTTGGTTCAATGCGCCCAGGTATATTGAGTCTCAATGCACTCGGGTGTATTTCACTTTTTTAAAAAAAAAAATTTTTTACTAATCTAAGTGTATTTAACATGTGTATAAATTTTTATTATTTTTCGAGATTTTTAAATATTTTTTCGGATTTTTTTAAATGAGTGAATGTCACTGATTTTAAAAAATCCGAAAAAATATCTAAAAGTTTGAAAAAATAGTAAAAATTTATACACATATTAAATATACTTAAATTAACATTTTTATGAAAAAATTTTAAAAAATAAAAAAAAGGTGAAGTACAACCGGTGCAGCCGTGCATTGAACCAGCGTCCATTAAATACATACCAATCCCCTTCGTACGCGGCCCCGCCCCCACCTCACTTGCGAGCACAGGCAATATGCACGGATCGTTCCTTGCCTTTCTACTGTGAGCCTGATAATGAGTAATCTCTTACTCTCGATAAGTAATTACCCGACTTAGCCCTTCTTAAGAAATTCATTTACAATAATTTTTTATTTTTTCTTTATACATTTGTTTATCTAAGTGTATTTAACATATGAACCAAGTTTTACCATTTTTTATTTGTTTATGTATTATTTTTTATTTGTTTATGTATTATTTTGAAATTTTTAAACATCTATGTGTACATGTGTATTTAAAATACTCTTATCTTTAAAAAATTTTAAAAATATATACACACATTCAAAAATAGTAAAATTTGGTTTATATGTTAAATACATTTAAATAAACAAGTATACGAAAAAAAACAAAAAAAGTTGTTGTAAATGAGTTTTTTGATGTGGGCTGAGTAGGGTATTTACTTAGCCCGGGCTAACAAGATCATTCCCCGAGCTTAATTATATACACCATAATGTATTTTAAGCATCATTCATTATTTTATTCTACGTTATTTTTTCTTCATAAATATATTTTAAAACCATATATCAAGTTTTGTCATTTTATAATATTTTTAAATATTTATTTTTTAGTTTTAAAAATATTAATTTTATAGGCATTTAAGTCATTTTCTCCTTAAAAAACTTGATTTTTAAAATTTAAAAATAAATACGTAAAAGTATTATAAAATAACAAAACTTGATATTGGATAGAATACATTTAGGAAAACATCTTTATCAAGAAAAAGATTAAAAATATAACTAATAAAAAATTAATGAATAATGTATTTTATTCTAAAATAGATCATGATGTATAAAATTGGCCCCTTTTATTTTTTGGATGTGATATAATGCAACCCGATGCATCTACACGGCTTTTCTTAATTTAAAAGTATTTAATGTAAAACAATGTATTTTATAAACTATAAAATAGTACTTATTTATAACATCAAAAATCGTTCCAATTGAAAACTTATATGCTTTAAAATTTTAACATCTTTTGAAATTGAATTTCTTTTTTGGTTTTGAAGAGTTGAAGCCAATTTCTAACAATTAGAAATTTAAAATAAATATACATCATTGAAAATTTTCAATATATGTGATTTTTATTATATATTAGGGAAAAAAAAAACTTTCAAACTAAAAAACTTAAAAGGGATTCATGGATGTGAAAAGTTGCATTAAGATCATGGGTTATAAATTATGATGTAATGCAACCTACGTGTCCATACACCCCTTTGCATCTTTAATTTTAACAAGTGTTTTTTAATATCTAACCATTTTTGTCATTCGTGTATGTGTAGATTCATCAGTGTATATATTCATGATGCGAAAAGTCACGTACATCATTAACTGTTTTATATTATATATTTATTTTTAAATTTTAATAGTTTTATATTCACTCTCAAATATATGCTATTTTTAAACATAAAGTTTCCAATCCAACTGATTTTTTATTTTATACCTAAATATATATTGGTGGAAATAGTAAATAATTTTAGATTTTTCAAAAAGTTCTTTATAAAATTAAGGAAAATTTCCTTTTATACCCCTAGCATTTGGACCAAATTCATAATATACTCACAATCTTTTACTAATTTCTTTTATACTAGTGATATTTGACCCGAAATTTCTATTACAACTACGTCGTTAACACAACTATTATTTACTCATTAAAAGACAATTTTACTCATCTAAAATTTTTCTAGTTAAAATAATTCAATTTTAATATGACCTTCGAGTCATTTAATGCAATATATTGATGATTTACTATCAACAATTAAGTCATATTAGGATTAAATTGTCTCAATTGTGAAATTTCAAATGGGCAAAATCATCTTTTTATTATGGCAACAACAGCTTTGTTGACATCATGAATATAAGGGAAATTTAAAATGAAAGATTATGAGTATAAGAAGAATTTATAAAATATTGTGAATATATAAAGAATTATATTCAAATATTATTGGCATAAAAGTGATTTTAACTAAAATTCAAAAAGCAAGGCGTGCGTGGTTTTGGACACCTATTGCGTACAGACGATTGGGTCGCCAACATCCGCACTTGATCCAGGGCTGCCCCGGTGCTCCGTACGTGTTGTCGGTGGTAGCCGGGAAGTGGTAAAATGCATGCGCGATGCGTCATGATGGCGAGCTACTTCATATTCATTTATCTGCATAACAATATTTTAATTTATACATATCTGAAATATACCTATTTCTGTCATTACCACGAATAGGGTCCTTTTATATCTCATATTTCCATTATGTTCTTCTTATAAATATAATTCTATTAAGAATTATCATTCAGTTTGAATATTATTCTCAGAGATATTAGTCGTGACCCTTTTCTATCTCGTATTTACATTAGGTTCTTCTTATAAATATAATTCTAATAAGAATTATCATTCGGTTTGAATATTATTCGGAGAGATATTATATTATCTTGGAATACTATTCTCATTTCACCTCAATTCAAACAGAATATAATTTTATAAGAATAATATTCCAAGATAATATAATATCTCTCAGAGTAATATTCAAAACTGAATGACAATAAAAGTAATAGAAGCATAAAATTAACTTAATAAAATTATTTCATTTATATATATTTCAAATGTGTTAATTCAATGTCTATATCATCTCAAACATTTTTTGGTTAGTGATAAATGATTTTCTAAATTATTAACATTTTATTATAAATATCTTTAATCAGGTGCAAATCATCTAAAACCTTAATTAAAATAATTTTTAGCATTGTAATAAAACAAATGATTTTAAAGGCAATTAGTAGATTATATTTTAATTCGATCATAAGAATATATCAAAATGAAGTTGTAAGACTAGAGACTTTAATAGCATGGGTTGCATCAAAATATTCCCTATTTTTTATTCTCATCCAACTGCACACTTATCTTAATTATCCCATGCAAACTGTTGCTCGCAGCCTTCGGCCAGATTCCATGCGCGCGGTTGGTTTCCATTTCATTTAAAATTTTTGGGTAATTTTACCAATCAAGAATTTTTTGAGTAATTTGCAAATATAATCTGAGTAATACTCATTTAGTTTCAAAAATTACAAATAACTCGCATGGTTTACGTACAGCGGCAAATATGTTTGTTGGTTTTGACTTAGTAAAATCAAAATTTTAAATAGAAAAGCAACCCCTTTATGGCTTATGCAACCGCTTGCAATCATGGTCGTTATCCAGGTCTCTAATTCTTTACAAAGTCCACTGACCGTTTCGTTGTAAACTTCGCCTCTCATGGCTTTTCCTTTTGGCATGACCCAACACGATCAACACCGCGACGCTCATCACTGTAATTATCACCTCTATTTCGTCATCACTTTCGTCACAAATCATTATATATTCTATCGGCTTGTGGACATAAATTCCATCTCTTGTGCTGTTGCGCAGTTGTATGATGTCCCATTCTCCATACCCGCTCTGCTCGCATGGTAGTATATATAACATATGCAGCCACTTCCTTTTCTATTTCTAGATATTATTTTTCAATCTAGACCATTTGATGTTTTTACCTATGTGTGTTTACTCTTCATTCCGAAAATCACTTTAATTAGATATTTATAGAGGGATGGTCCCGTTAGTCCGGACTAAACAAATATCTTATTTAGCCCATCTAAAAAAACTCATTTATAACAAATTTTTTTGTCATTTTTTTCATAAACTTGTTTATCTAAGTGTATTTAACATATAAACTAAATTTTACCATTTTTGGTTATCCGTATCTATTTTTTTTAAGTTTTAAATATAGGGGTATTCTAAAATACATGTATACATATAAATTTATAAAAATCTCAAAAAATTTATATCCACACATTCAAAAATGGTAAAACTTAGTTTATATGTTAAATACACTTATATAACAAATGTATAAAGAAAAAAGCAAAAAAATTATTATAAATCAATTTTTTGAAGTGAACTAAGTAGGATATTTAATTAGTCCAGGCTAATAGGATCATTCCTCGTACTTATATAGTATATATTGTTTTCAAAAATCAATAATTAATGGTCCGCTTTCAATAGACATTGAATTTTTAATAAAATATAAATTTGCAATCAACATCATCTTTGGACTTCATGAACAAATATATATGAATAAATATAATAAATAATTTAAATTTAAAAATATTTTTTGATTTTTATTGTATAACATAACATCTAACATTACAAGTGAAACTCGTTCACCAAAAAAAGACAGCTAGCTTCCTACTTGTTTTTAGGAGAGACAAAAAGCTTCCAATCTATTCTTAATGAAAACACAGAGCTCCCCATCTATACTTCACAGGACATTAAACTCCCACTTTTTTATTACCAGGGACAATTGCTCTCTTTCACCCGCACATGAGGGCATTCGATCCTCCATAAGGGCTGTGAACATCTATACCCCGGGGACTGAATTAGAAAAACAGAGAACTGAATGTGGGTTACTATACATGTAAAGGCTTGCATATGAGTAAAGTCAGGCCCATATACCCACCAAGTCCTATTTTTATGTATATATATATATATTAAAATTTACCATTTTAAAAATCCTTTACATATATTTTTTTTACGATTTTTCAAAAATAAAAAAATTTTCATTCATCTCGTACTTTCAACAAATGAAAAAGATAAAAAAATTTAGATTTCGAAAATTTATAAAAATATTTCAAGAATGGTAAATTTTAATATATGATTTAAATGCATTAGGCTAGCATAAAAATATAAAAAACAAAAAATGATGCAACCAACGTTGCATCGCATAAATCATCAGGCACACCCACTTGGCCGCATTAGTAGTAGGAGTGTAAATCGGGTCGGGTTGACTCAGGTTGGGACAAATACAACCCTAACCCACCTTGTAAAATTCCAATCCAACTCTACTTTCAACCATACTTTTCACATCTTAACCCAACCCTATTTCAACCCACCTCAAATCGGTTCGGTTCGGGTTAGGAATCGGGCTAATAGATTACACATATTATCAATGCTAGTTAAGTTTTTGTTCACCCAAATCTCTAAAATAACAAAAACAATGATAATTGTAAAAACAATAAGTACTAATAAAAGTTCTATGTACCTTAAAAGTGAATGATAAGTTTAGTAATTGATTCATTCTTTTGCTTTTGTATTCTTTGAGCAATGATGTCTTCTGCAAGTAAAAAAGTGAAAGCCAAGTAAAAGTATTGCAGTAAATTATGCAAAATAAAAAAAAGAATATTATAGTCTTACTTACCTTCTTAGTTGACTTCTAAGCAAAGCAGCAAAACTACAAACATCTCAAACTCCCAATTGACCTGTTCGGTTACTCCAAATCACCAACGCAAGCAAACATCTAAACAACTTATTTACAATGCAATATAACCAAATAATCCAAACACAATTTCACAACTAATTAACCAAATATATTTCCAAACTAAATAAATTCAAATAACATTTCACAACCAAATAGTCGAACATATTTCCAAACTCCACACAATTGTATTTAAATATCCAAACAATATGAATGAAATACATTGTCATAAACATATCCAAATACATATCTTATGAAACATAATCATATCCAAATAATTTATTTTAAATAACATGTCCACAACATAACTCATTTAAAAAGCTAACACAACTTTTCTCTTCAAATCAAGTCTTATGCCCTCTTTGCGACTAGTATGTGCGATTTTCCTCCTGAAACAAACAATTATCAAAGTAATTATGAATATATAGTTATATTTCTTATAAAAAATTCTTATATGAAGCATCTCTACTTAAAAATATAAGTACCTAGATCATTTTAGTGGAAATTCGTGCAGGCTAAAAGTTTCAGATTCAACACCACCTTGAGTAGCTGTAAAATAGAAGAAATCAGTTATAGTATTAGTTGCAAGTAGTCAAGTTATAAATACATAATTATAGATTCAAATTACCTTCAAAAGGATGACTAATTTCAACCAAATCTTCTCCTTCCATTTGAAGATTCGCTGATGGACGTAGTCAATCTTGAGCACATATCAAAGCCTCAACAACATGAGATTGCAAAGAGCTCCTAAAAGGATCAAGCACACGACCTCCTGTACTAAAGGTAGACTCTGAAGCAACAGTAGAAACAGGAATTGCAAAAATATCTCGAGCCATGTGTGATAAAACTCGATATCTTGAAGAAGCCCACCATGCTAAAATATTAAAAGAATTATCATCATCATCATCTATTTCTACAGGGTCTTTCAAGTATCGATCTAATTCATTGCTCACATCAAGACCTGCCTCTTTTTTTAAAAAATCCTTATATGAAGCATTTCCACTTGAACGAGAAGACTCAACACATTTTTCATTCTCATAACTAGTTTCCTTCGCCTCTTGAGATACTGTCATTGGAGTATACTTCGCTTGGTAACTTTTGAATACCTCTTGCATTTTCAACTGAACTTTTATCAAAATTTCACTAACTTTTTCTGCATTATACAATAAAGAATATTGGAATCGAAGATATTTTAGCTTATACCTTGAATCCAAAACAACTGCAATGACCAAGATCATATTGATTTTGTCAATATATCCCCAATACTTGTCAAACTTCTCTTTCATTCTTTTGCACATATCAACAATGAGAGGGTCATGGTTGGTTAAAAAATCCCTTAACAACCTTTGTGTTTTGTAAACTTCAACAAAATATAAATTCCCAGTAACATATGAAGGCCCTGACAAAATTTTAGTTACCTCATGAAATTGTTTTAAAATAGCAATCAGCTGAGTTGCCTTATTCCAATCTTCATGTGTTGGTGGATCTTCTCTAATAAAGGAGACATCTTCTAACTCCATCTGCTCAAATGCTCTTCTGAATCTCAAAGCATTTTCTAACATAAGGTATGTATAATTCCATCTAGTGGGCACATCCAAAACCAATGCACCCTTATCTGTAATGAAACATTTTTTGATACATTCCTTAAACAATCTTAGCCTTGAAGGAGAGCATCTTACATACCGAACAACTGCTCTAATACGAGCAATTGCATCACCAATTTCTTTAAGTCCATCTTTGACAATCAGATTTAAAACATGAGCAGCACATCTTACATGAAAAAATTCTCCATCAAATAACAAATCATTTCTATTTCCAATGCAATGTTTCAAATGGCGAATTGCAACATCATTGGAACTAGCATTATCAACTGTCATTGTGCAAACACTTGAAATTTCCCATTCCCTTAAACTTTGATCTATTGCAGATGCAATTGCTTCACCAGTGTGTGCACAAGGGAGAAGAGAAAAGATAATAATTTTCTTATGCAAATACCATTTTGCATCAATAAAATGTGCTGTGAGACAAAGATAACCAACATTTTGAATTGAGGTCCACATATCAGTAGTCAAGCAAATAGTTTGCACCTTTTCCCTCAATAATTTTCTTAACTTTCTCTTCTCTGTTTGATAAATTTCTAAACAATCTTGAGTAATTGTTTGACGAGTGACAAAGTTAAACTGTGGCATGCCTACTTGTATTAATCCTCTAAAGCCAACACGCTCAATAGTGCTAAAAGGCATTTCATCAATCACAATCATCCTGGCAATAGCTTTTCTAACAGCAAGTTGATCAAACTTCCAATTGCCTAATGTAGTCTCTCCACTTTCTTGGCTAGTGAATTGCAAGATTTGTTGTAAGGTCCCATCACCACCTTTATAACATTTTTCTGCATGTCTTCTAAGTGTACTTGTGCCAATCTTGCTCTCACATCTATATTGTGTTTTGCATTTTTTACATACACAGATTTGTGCTTTTGAAGATCCAGGTGCATAAACTTTTTCAAAAAATTCTCACACACTCGATGTTGCTTTATATTTTCGTTTGTGTGGTTTGTTGGATGTAGCTTCAGATGCTGCGGATGGTGTTGATGATGGTGTATTGGCATGCACTTCTATAACATCATCCTCTTCCATTCCAATTAATGCACAAATTCTATAACACTTTAGAAAAGAAGTAAAAATGAAAAAAATTGAAATAGTTAGTGTCATGTGATATTTATGAGTAATGATTATGAGTAAAACCCATTGAGACATGATCAAATGAGTTAATTTAATATATATGGCCACCAGCGTAATGCATAAAAAACCCAATTTTAATTTTTTGCTTTTATAAAAAAATTAATTTTTATAACAAGAAATTAAATTTCTTGTTGTTGCTTGTAATGAAAAATATTTGAACAAATTGATATGACGACTACATGCATTCACAAAAGATACACAGCAACCACAACTTTCTTCGAGCTGCTGCTCAACCAAGTTACCGAATGTAGAAAATCAGATAAAGAATTCAATAACATCTTTATGAATCGAAAAATAGAAAAGCCCTCCACATCAGAGATTTCCCCAATATGGCCAGGAAATTAATGATTCAGCGGCTTGGATTATCAGGAGAAAAAGGGAAAAAAAAGAGATTCAGCAGCTTGACTCAAGTACTGCTATATATAGATGAACCTTTCTAGCTAGCTAATTTCTAACGCAATATCAATAACCAATTTCTACCAGAGTACTAGGGCAATGCATAAATAATAATAGCTGATGAAAAGGAGGATCGAGGAAGAGGATATAATTGCATGTGGATTGCGGAAGTACCCGGCACAGCTGTCTGCACTCTGTAGTGTTGTCTTCCAATTCCTGTCCTCCGGCGGTTGAAAAAAGAAACAGCAGGCACGATTCCTTCTTCTCCTCCTTCCAATTCCTTCTTCTCCTCCTTCTCCCGAGCACGATTCTCAAGCGGTAGACGGCGGGCACGATTTCAGCGGCACGATTTGTAGGTCGCAATTGAGGCCATCTTGTAGGCGACAGAGGGCACGATTTCTTCAGCGGCTGATGTCGACTCGGCTATAGACGGCGGCGGGCACGATTTCTTCAGCGGCACGATTTGCAGCCGATGACCGATGTCGACTCGGCAGAGGTGGGTGGGCGCAATTTGCAGGCGACGCCGCAACAGAGGGGCAGAGGGTGGGCAATTTCGGTGTAGGGTTTACTCGTTTAGGTTTAAATCAAATAAGGGATTCAACAGGGGCAAGTCGGGTCGGGTTGACCGACCCCTAACCCAACTCAAACCGATTTTTAAAATCGGGTCGGGTTGAACCTGATTTTCAAAAACCGAAATTGCAAAACCTTAACCCAACCATGTTAAAAATCGGTCCCGGTTGATTCGGTCTTGGGTTGAACCCGACTCGATTTACACCCCTAATTAGTAGATTGTAACAGTCCAATGATTGTTCCAACGCAATAGTTTATGGTACTCATTAGTCATGAAGCCACATCAACCTTCACACACCCTACCTTACTTGTACAACAACCTTGATTGTTGCCTTCGAGTTACGTGGTTCACATGTAGCACAGTAAATTTCGTTTTATGTAGTTAATTTTTTATTTTTGTATGGTATATGTGTATATATTTGATCAAAGACCGTGCATTTTATCACTAGGTGTTTGTTTGCACAAAAAATTTTCAAACAAAGGACGTGTTTGGCAAAAGTAAAAAGCTTTTATATTAAAAACTTTTTAATATAAAATTTGTCACTATCCACAACGATTTTTTTTTAAAAAATTTCACATATTTCTATGCAACTATTATACTTTTTAATTATTTCTACACAACTACCTATATAATATATCTATTTTAACCTAGAGCATGATTATATACATCATGATATACTTTGGACTAACATACAACATTCATTTATTTTTTGTAATTAGTTATATTTTTATTTTTCTTCGTAAACATGTTTTCTTAAATGTATTTAATTTATATACAAAGTTTTTCTATTTTACAATACTTTTACATATTTATTTCATTTTTTTAAAATATCAATTTCAATGGCATTTAAGTCATTTTTCATCCCTTAAAAAATTAATTTTTAAAAATAATATATATATATATAAGTATTGTAAAATAACAAAACTTTGTACATAAATTGAATACACTTAGATAAATATGTGTATGAAAAATAAAAAATGTAAGTAATTATAAAAATAAATGAATGTTGTATTTCATAATATATATAACTGGGTTCTTTTTAACTTTATTATCTTTTATTTGATTTTTTAACTTTATTATTTTTATTTATGATCATTACCTTCTATTATATTACATTATTTTCTCATATTTTAAAAATTTTTACGTTAAAAAATTTTCATCTAAAAATTTTATTCTTTTCCAAACAGACTTTAAAACTTTTGACTATATTCACAATTATCTTATTTTTAATTATTTTTCACTTTTTATATATAATTACGTTACTTTTTAATCATTTATAAATACTATCCATATATTTAACATATCTATTTTTAACTTTATTTATTTTACTTATCGTTATTATCCCTACCATATCATAATATTTTTCCTAATTTTAAAGATTTTTACATCAAAAATCTTTTATTACAAATTTTATCATTGCTTAAACGCACATTTCTTACCTAGGTGGGGTCGACTGCATGGTTTCTGTTGTGTTATTTTTGGTGATTTAAGATTTTTTTTTTGTAATTTATAATATTTTTAAATATTGTTTAATTACTTCCATCCATATTTTTTTATTCTTCCTCTCATCCTCCTACACCTTCTACTTGGATAGACTCTATCCTCCCAACCGGTGCTACTTAGGCCTTCTTTTAACATGACTAAATCATCTTAATCTATTTTCTCTTATTTTATCACAAATTAGTCTCATTTTTAGGTTTTATTGAAATATTTCATTCCTAATTTTATCTTTTCTTGTTTTACCACTCATCCATCTTAACATTCTCATTTCCGATACACTCATTTTTTGTACATGTTATTCTTTAACTGCCCAACATTCTGTCTCATAAAGCATGACAGGTTTAGTCGCAGTCTTATAAAATTTTCCTTTTAGTTTGATTGGAACTCAAGGTCACATAAAATTCCTCACGCACTTTGCCATTTCTTTTATTCTGCTTGAATTTTATGTATTATATATTTCTCAATTTCCTCGTTCTCTTGAATTATTGATCCTAGATACCAGAAATGATTTGTTCTTATTACTACTTTATCTAAAATCTTAATTGGTTACTCATCTGGATTCTCACTATTATTAAAATTGCATTTTATATATTCTGTTTTTGCGCTACTAATTCTAAAATCATTAGATTCTAAAGCATCTACCCACCTATTTAATTTTAAACTTAATCGTTTTTTAGTTTCGTCTATTAGAACAATGTCATCTGCAAATAACATACACCAAGGTACTTCTTCTTGAAGATGTCTAATAATTTCATCTATTACTAAGATAAAAATGTAATGACTCAAGGTTGAGCCTTGATGTAAACCTATTTTAACTAGAAAAAAATTAGTATCTCCACTAATGGTCCTCACATTTATAACAGTCCCCTCGTACATATCTTTAATAATATCAATATATCTATTATTAATTCATTTATTTTTCATTACTTGTCATATTAATTTTCTTGGTACTCGATCATATGCTTTTTATAAATCAATAAAAATCAAACACAAGTTCTTTTTCTTCTCTCTATACTTTTCAAATAGTTGTCTAAGTAATAAAATATCTTCAGTGGTTGATTACTGACATAAAACCAAATTGATTTTCTGACACATTACTTTCCTGTCTTAGTCTATGTTCAATTACTCTTTCTTATAATTTCATAGTATGACTCGTTAGTTTTATTCCACGATAATTTGCGTACTTTTGAATATTTTTCTTATTTTTATAGATTGGGATTATAATATTTTTCCTCCATTTACTTGACATTAACTTTATTTTTATAATCTTATTAAAGAAATTTGTTAATCATGTTGCACCTACATCTCTCATGCACTTTCATGCCTAAGTTAATATATTATCTAAGTCTAAGGTTTTTCCTATTTTCATTTTTCTTAGAGCTTCTTATACTTCAGATATTCGAATTTTTGGGAAATAATTGATATTCTTGTTTTCTTCTTTATTCAAACTAACATCTTATGTTAAATGTTCGTGCGGAATATCATTTAGTAAACTATAAAATAAGTTTTCCATCTTTCTTTAATATCATTATCTTTGACTATAACTCTTTAGTTTTCACTTTTAATACATCTAACATGTGTTAAATTTTTGCCTTTATTTTTTCTTAATTTAATCAATTTAAAAATATATTTTCACCTTGTTTAGTTCCTAATCTATCATATAAGTTGTCATAAGCCCGGTCCCAAGCCCGGAAAAAAAGCGAGGGTTGGCATGTCAGGCCGGCAGCCGGTGCTATTAAAAATCACCGTCACATCTCTTATGAATTCTGAAAATATGCTAAAAGTCATTAATGTTAGGGTGTCCCCTATAAGTGACGCGCTGCAGTGGATTCCAATTGTAGTGAGAAATGGACAAGGGTTGCTAGGGCGTCTCTCCGAAAGCGACATACCACAACAACGTACGGTTGTGACAAGAAGTCGGAAAAGTTTCCCATGCCTTTATGGATGTGATTTAAAGAGAATGTAGTATTAAAAAACAAAGTCCGTTTTGCCTCATAGAAGGAAAACTATAGAAGTAGTAGATGTTACGAGAATGAGAATAATTAATATAGCATGTCTTCAAGAGACTATATGGAAATGAGAGAGCTAAAAAGATCAATCGATTTAGATTATGGTATATAGGAAATGATGATAATAGAAATGGTGTAGGGATAATAGTAAAAAATAAATTTATAATTTGTAGATGTCAATAGAGTAAATGATATAATTATTCAAATAAAACTTGTATTAAGTGTATAGGTTATAAATGTGATTAGTGCTTATGCACCACAAGTAGGATTAGATGACAGGATTAATAAACAATTTTGAGATGATTTAGATAGTGTAATGCAGAAGATACCTAACTAGAAAAAGGTTGTGATAGGTAGAAATTTAAATGGACGTGTAAGAAAGGAAAATGTAAGATCTAAGAAAAGTCATTGAGGTTTCGGCTTTGGAATAAAGAATGAAACGAGGAATACTATTTTTGGACTTTACTATAGCATATGATTTGATTATAACAGATATCTTATTTCAAAAATGAGACGAACACTTAATAATTTTTAAGAGTGGGATCAATTATAGTCAAATAGATTTCTTTCTCATAAGAAAATTGGATAGATCCATTTGTATTAATTGTAAAGTTATTCTAGGTAAGAGCTTAAATATACAACATAAATTATTAGTGATGGATATATATATACAAAAAGAGTCGACAAAAATTAAATGGTAAAATTTAAAAAGAAACAACATAAAACTTTTTAGTAAAGAAATAATAGAAGAAGGAAAATAAGACACATAAGAACATGGAGTAGAATCAATGTAGGATGAAATGACAACTAACATAAAAAAAAAATAGGATAAAGTATTGTAAAAATATATAAAACTCATAGATCCTCTAACAGAGAAATTTTGCGGGGGAATGAGAATATTTAGAAAGCTATGAATATTATATAATAAAAGTTTAAAACAGGAGAAAGAACTAAAAATGATACAATGATACAAACTCACCGCCCGAGCGGTGCGAAAGAAGTCAAATAGCCGCTGCAACGCGGGAAATGCAAATCTCCATTTCTGTCTCACACTCTCTTCCTTCTACCGCGGACGGACATTTCGTCGAACATCTCCCCTGCACATCTCGCCCTTCCTTGTTTCCATCACCCAACGACGACAAGAACAACATCAACATGACTCTTTGTCAGACATCATCTCCATCATCAGAGGAATCTCCTCTCATTTCTCTTCCTACTCACTCCATCGCTTGTTTCACAGACTCCCGTCCTCGGACTCGCCTCCTCTCCGATGCCAAGTCCTATCGCCAGGTCTTCTTCTGTGCCCGATTACAGAATCCGCAAGTCCTCCTTCCCCTCCAACCACTCCACTTGCTCCTCTCAGTCTTCCACCCACGGCCGGCGCAAGCCGCCGGTGTTTCTTACGAAGCACCGGCGGAGCTCGAAGAGCTGCGATCTCACCGAGGAGAGCCTTAGCGAGCACAACAGGCGGCAAGCGGCTGAAGGGAAGAGGAACACCCAATGCAGCCCTTACTACAAGGGCCTGCTTGATTCCCAGCGCCACATCGACCGCATGCGAAGCGTTAGAACGAGCTCCGGCAATGAAAGCATCGCCTCAAAGAGTTCCAGCCCCAGCTCCATATCCACCATCATTTACAAGATCCAGGGTTGGGGCTCTTCCTGCTTTCGAGGAAAAGGGAGCAAGAATGCCGCCGCTGCCGCAGAAAATGCTCCTCCTCCTGCCCAACCTCCTCCCCCGCAGCCGTTGGTTCGGGCGCCTTCCCCTTCTCGCGTCGTGGAGCCTGGGAATTCTCTGTCCTCTGGGCAGAGCGAGATTCCGGACTCTTTGCTTTTGAAGGAGTTCGAGCGGAGGAATGAGGTCAGGTTGGTGGAGCAGAAGCCATTGAGGGAGGGAGTTTGGACGCCACCATCCAAGGGTGGCCGCGTTCAACAGACGCAGAAGGAACCGACGGAGGAGAAGTTTGGCTGGGCTAAGAAATACCGACCCAAGTTTCTCAAGGATTTCATCTGCAATAGAGATAAGGTCCAAGTCCTGCAGGACCTGGTGGGGAGAATTACTGCACCCTGTTCTCTTAATAATCTTCATCCCATGCTTCTGCTGAAGCAGATTTCCTACTGAAAGTGGAAAATTGCAACTTCTAAGCAAGGCAGACGATCTGATGGGGCCCAATGGACCATTTCCTAGAAATTCTCCTAAATCGTTGAAGCGAAACATGCCCATTTCTGTAATTACACTCTTTGAAAGCCGGTATCAACTTGGAGCATCACGGTAGGCTTTCAACATGGTGATTTAGGAGTATCTTCTGGGCCATGGTCCATTGAAAGCTGTGTGCCTTCTGCGTTTCTTTGCCCCCACTGATCGGTACACATTTTGCAAACCGGAGTTGCTTTGTCATATGGTTATAAGAACATGTCTCTTTGGATGGATGAATTGTTATAGCAAAAGATATGGAAAGAAATATGCAGCCATGGATAACAGTATGAGAAAGCAAACTTATAGATGGTTTGGCAATGTAACTGTTATGTGGGCTAGGAATAAGCAGACTGAGGTTGATACTTAGAATTGTAAATGAAATGCTCATAGCGACGGTAGTAGTAAGAAATGCATGCTGCTTGTCATTCCAGCAGCAGCATGGTTTTTTATTGAGTGGAATTGTAGAGTTTATTTGTAGCGAGACCCAATAAGGTTTGAACAGTATTAATCTGCTTCTGAGGTCATATGATAAAAATGACAACATATCAATTGGTTAGTAGTTGAAAACCAGGATTTCACATTTAGTGGACTGAGCTGTTTCTAGGATATGCCATATTTAGATAGTGGCTTATTAATTGAGAATTCTTGCAGTTTGATGGTAATATATACTCTTGTGACAGACGGATAGTATTTCTCAGGTATTTTGTCCAATCTATACATCCCGTTTCCTCCTGGATGTGCAATATACAGGCATCAATTCTTGGAATATTTGTGGAATGATTTTCCCATTTTCTATCATGAATACTTTGTTTTGGCTACTGATGGGATGGCGCTTGTGCACCTCTGTAGTATGCCGGTGTAAACCATACGATGAGCTATTTCTCATTGTGGTGGGAACATCAAAGCTTCTGTTTCTTCTTTTGAATTGTTGATGTTATGTACTACGTCATTCTGCCTATTTTTGTTGAGTTGTTGCAGATCCGCACACTTAGCATGCAGCATAAATAGGTTGTGATACTTTTGTATTCTTGTGTCAGTTAATTGATATGCATCTCTTGTTCCTCATGGGGGGGTGTTCAGGTGTCCCACGGAGAATGCAACCATATAATTTTTGAAGGTCCTCCAGGAGTGGGAAAGAAAACCATGGTTTGGGCTTTGCTAAGAGAAGCTTTTGGACCTGAAAAGTTGGAGGTAAAATATGAAAAAAGTACTGCACAAATATAAGCAATTGTGCTTGTCTAGTGCTAATGATTTAATGTTCTTTTTACAGACGAGAGAGGAACTGAAAGAATTTAAATTGAAGGTATATGTGGTAATTTCTGTTGAAAGCACCATGTTTATAGTTCTGAAAATAGTTGACCATCTTTTTCCAGGGGGAAGGTGTGGAAAGCATTGAAGTAAATGTTAGAATCTCTTCTAAACATATAGAGATTGATCTGTCTGAATTGCGTGGGCATGAGAAAAGCATTATAGTTGCTGTGATTGAAGAATCAAAGACCACAAATGGAGAATGCGATTATGGCTGTCGAGGTCTCTGTTGTTGCTGATAGTCTTATCGAGTGTGTCGAACTTCTTATAAGGGTTCTAAGAATTTTATCGGTATTTTGCAGTGGTTGTTCTTTACCAGGCGGACAGACTCTCCACAGATGCCCAACATTATATCCGATGGATTATGGAGCGATATAAGGGCTGTATAAAGGTCATGTTTTGCTGCTCTGATGTCTCCAAGCTTCAGCCCATGATTGATATTTGCAAACACATTCCCCTTTCACCACCTTCAAAAGATGAGGTGATTTTATTCATTCTGGGGCATTGATCTGTTAGAGTTGTGATTATCCCAGCACAATAACATTAGCAACCTCTGTAGATAATTGAAGTCTTGGAGTATGTTGCTGGCCAAGAAGGCATTAGTCTATCTCATACATTCGCAGAAAGAATAGCAGAGAAATCCAAGCAGAACCTCCGTCAGGCAATTCGGTCATTTGAAGCCTCTTGGCAGGCCAAGTACGTTGGACATGATAATAAGTTGTGCCTTCATACTTTATTCTGAAAGAGGGATTGGAATTCTTCACAAATCATCCATATTAGATTCTCCCAATGTGGTATGCAAAAGAAGTTTTCACATCCCATTTGGATCACCCTGTATGAGGATCTACTCATCTATTCTTCAAGATGACACCACCTTAATCCATCATCCAGTTACTACTACTACTACTACTTGGTATGACCTTGCACCAGAGTTGTGGTACTGTGTGCCACAACAGGCATTTTATAATATTGTTCACTGTGAGGGAATGATCTGTCATCTAGATAGTTGGAAGTGAACATTTCTCTCATGTCCCATGGAAACTGGATATATCTGGCTTTCACTTTACGCACCTTATGATTTTTAATTACCAAATTTCTCAAAGTATATCTGTACAATTCAGCCCTTTTGATGAAATGTTATGTCGTTGTAATACCTGCTGGCTTTGTTATTAAATGTAAGGGGCCAAAGATGAAAATCTCCCTTCTGGCTTCTTTCTCTTTATTTAGAAGCCTGATGACAAATGAAAGAAACAGTGGTTTGCAATGATACTGTCAACCTAGTTGAAGATGCCTCTCGTCCTGTTCTCATCCTATTGTTGCTAGCTTCACTCTTCAGTTTGGTTGTTTCCAAAACATTGATTTTTTTGACATGCCCTATACCATTCTTCGGTTTGATTTGTTTGAAAAACATGAATTTTCAGATTTAACATGCCCACATCAGGTCAGTAAATTTCTGACACCTTAATGCAATAAAACTATAATGGCCAAACCGCTATGCCTAAATCTATTAATTGACAAGAATTTGAAACTTCTATCAGTAAGAAACCTTTCACCAGCTGATAGCTACTGAATAACTATTCATGGTGTTTTTTATATTTTTATATTCTGGATATAACTTGTTTGTGGCTGACATATAAGACAGAAACACTAACCTGCACTGCCTTTCTGCTTGTGCATACGTGATCATGGCTCAAATCAGCTACCCATTTAAAGAAGACCAAGTAATTTTGACTGGATGGGAAGAAGACATTGCCAACATTGCCAAAAATATTCTTGATGAGCAAAGCCCAAAGCAGTAAGAACTCTGTTTGAGTTACATGATCTGCTTATTTTGGGGAAACTCTTACAAAATTACATCTATAGATTCTGTCTTAATACAATAAACATATTTTATTTTAAAAATAAATCAGGGCAGATCAGAGCTATACTTGATGACGGTTGTTGATGCCTTGTGTAGCATACATTTCTTTGATGTGGAAATGTGCGACTTGTGTTGGTAATGCAAGTCATTAACTTGTGCCAATATGTTAGATGTGACTCATCTGGTTTGCCTAGCATGTCATGCAAAGGTTTTTAACAAGCTAGTGAGCCACATGCATGGGCAAAATTTCGGGATTTAACAGTCGAGGAGCTATCCATGGTCAATGCAAATGTATGACTCACACTAGAAGTGGGCAAAACTGTTTTCTCAGCCATTGTACTCACAACCAACCAGATCAGGAGCAGTCTATGGAAATATGTGATTTTCACAAGAAACAAAAACTGTTTTCTGAGACTTTGCACTTACAGCCCACCAGATGAGTAAATGAATGGATCTGACATATGCTACAAAAGAACACTTGGAGTGAATAAGCTTCACATCTCGCTCTTGTGTCCAACCATAGAGTGGTCGGCGAAGATATCTTATCTGTACCTGCCACCTGGTGTGTCTTTTGGTATAATCTTCATTCTCTTGTGCCATTTGGAAGAGAAAAGAATGTTATTCACTTTTTACAGGCTGTATGTTATTCGCGGAAAGCTTCAGAAACTCATTGAGCATGATGTGTCGCCAGACTTCATATTTGATGTAAGATTCCTTCTTTGAAATTGGTCTAGTTGTCATTCCCACAATTCTGCGGTTGTGATTGACAATTTCTTTACTGAAGACTTTGGTGGAAGAACTGAGGAAGCATTTGGAGGACTACCTAAGACCAAAGCTTGATGCCTTTTGTTTAGAATATAAGGTGAGTTTGCTGATTTTCCCTCATAAAATAGCTTATAACTGAAGAAACCTCCAGTCACAACCTTTGTTTATTCTCCTCAGCGGAAGAATGGACTGCTGCTGGATGTAGAAATGACTATAATTTTCCGCAGCCGAGCAGAGGAACCGGACAAGAGAAATAATGACTCAGGGGGAAACGATTTTCATGGTTTCATGAAGATTGAAGGTATATCGCTGGAATTCTTACATGATGAATTTTTTGATAGCTTAGATTTTATTGAATTTGCAAAATAGGAGAGACCAAACCTCATTATCTTATTTTACACGTCCTGAGTTATAAAATGTTATTTTGAGTGAGTGAAAGTAACTTTAAGATTAGGTTTTTCCTTTCCCACATGATACCTTGCAAAATGTCCTTGGCCTCACAATGTCTCCACATTCTCTTAACAGCTGCATATATATGTATATGTATATGTCCCAGATTTTCAGATTTTAGGGTATTCTACAATAGTTTACATAGTGTCAACTATCCCATTTGTCTTATTTTTCAATCTAAATCTGTCTTCAGCTTCTTATTTTCTAATTGCACTCACACCTTTTTCTCGATGTGTTTTCAACTCATAGCTTCCTCCATTCTAATATGTTCAATCCTAAAGTTTCCTCCATTACAAGAATCATTCTTAGCTTTTCTCATTTTCTTCAACACAAGGATTCCCTCTTTGTGGCATTGGCAATGCCATTCAATGCTGAGTTATAGGGGTATGGGCCAATTTCCATAGAACAGACAGGTAATTGGTAAGCACCCTTATTTTAAGCAATCCTAATAATCTGCATGTTCTCTCCTTGACAGAATTTACGGCAAAATTCATGAGCTTCTACAAGTCTGTCCCCAAGAAGGATGACCCAACTGCTATGGAAGTTAGAGAGGAATTACTTGGGAAAACCATGCTTGAAACATAGATGTACAGAAGATTCAGCAAATGCTTTTGAAGAGGAATAACCTGAGATCCATGTATTATATGTTTTGACTTCACAATTTTTTTTGCTACTGCTATCTATAGTACATTCAAGAAATGCCCTTGAAATTTTGCTTTGTCGCTCTGTTGTATGCTGCAGTTTATGGAACAATATTTTCTACCATTTACAGGAATGGTATCTCAAAGATCTACCCCAGTTTGGGAACGCATTGTGTGAGTGCATGGCTGCGGTCACCAAAGATCCATCTGCAAGACACCAGTCTAATTGAACCTCCAAAGTAAGTCTTGAGAGAGGGTATTTTTTCTGAAATCACAAGTGATTTGCTCCACTGATGTTTGTTGATTTGGACACGGAAATGTCATCAGTTGGATTTGCTCTAGCCGGCAAACCAGAACTGCTGTATTCTTGGTTGTAAACCCATGAATAAAAGACTCAAAGAGCCATCCTTTGGGTGAGCTCTTCATGCGTGCAACTAAAGCTGTCTAGCCAGTAGCCAGCCATTGTAACTTGCAGGGTGTCATGTCCTGAAAATGTAACCTTGCATATCAATCAATTATTTACATAACTAAATCGATAAAGAACTCTTCAATCCAAAAACATAAGTAGATAAAGAGGAGTCTAATAACAAATCCATGCATTAAATTTTTACCGTCTCATCTGCTCTCATTGGAGGATCCTTCACCTCAATATCGGCCAGCACCGTGCAGCTCCTGCTCCTCTGATCATGTAATCCATCCTTAAATTTCCCAACTGTTGAGTTCCCTGTTGAATGGGACCTGGACAACCGCCCTGCTGGCAGCTTTTCTCTGTGTTGCCTTCTCCCATCCATGTCATTGTTATCACCTTCCACATCACAGGCGTCTTCCCTGAAAGAATTTCTGTGCTCATGCCTTCTGGCAATTGCTTCCCCTTCCCCTTCCTCTTCCTCTCCTTCCCCTTCCCCTTCCCCTGCCTGTCTGCTGTTGCTTTCTGGCATTTGAATAATGACTTCCACCTTCTCGTTGTTTCTCTGATCAAGATCATGCCGGCAGATTGGGCATGTCGTGTGGGTCTGAAGCCACAGACGAATGCATTCCAGATGGAAGACATGGCTGCATCCAGTCAGCATCCGCAGCTCATCATCGTCGGAGAACTCTGCCAAGCACACGGTGCATTCTGGCTTATCGTTTCCATGCTGTATATTCTTGTCCTTGATGGAAGAGTAGGTGAAGGTGGGGAAGGAGGAGATGACAGAAGTAGGCAGACCGCGAGGTGTGGCAATAGGCCTCTGGCGGAGGGTGTGGAGATACTCCATGACGTAGCGAAAAAGGTAGAAAGTGAAGAAGGTGACGATGAAAAAGAGGAGGAAGATGAAGGCGATGACTATGGGGAGGGAGCGTTGTTGGATGGACCAGGGCTCGTCAGTTCCGGAATCTGTTGGTTGCATTGCCAAGAGAGAGAGTTGCTCGGTTCCTCCCCTCTGGCGCGCATGTGATGCGAAAAAGGAATGAAAGAGGGGAGGGAGATAGGATGGTTTTTGGGGCCCCGGATGAGAATGTAGATAGGGAGGAAGGAAGGAGAGAGATGGGGGGGGGGGGGGCGGGGCAGCTTCTTCCTAGGTAGGAAAGGAGGGTGTGACGAGGGAAGAATGACTGAATGCATGCAATACGTGAGCGTGGGAATTGGGCAGGTTAGCTGAAATGGTGGGGGCCGCTGGCTGGGGACTCGGGTGATGATGTGGCCACGAGTCTGTTTGAGGTTTGTGGTGGCGTTGTCTTGCTCTCTTGACCAGGCCTACCGTTTCTTTTCTGCCTGCTCTGCTTCATTCCAATCTTCCTTCACTGGCCAAACTGGATGACGGATCATGCACAGTGGCTGCACCGTTCCACCTCACTGCTCCTCCCACCATCTACCTCATGCTCCCCTGTTTTAACAATTTTACAATCCCTTTTTCTATATCCATATATTTATCAAGCCAAAATTCACTTTATGTAAATTTTTAATTAAGGCATATAGATATAATTGTTTACTCAAAGTGAATTTTGACATCATAAGTACGTGTTCATGTACATAGAAGAATATTGTAAATGGTCCATATTTGAAAAATTAAAACATAAAAAAACAATGGCAGATTGTATATGATCGGCATTCCCAAAATATTTTTATGATACAACCATTTGTATAATACAACCATTAAAATGCGATGCATAATAAAAAAAATTCATCTCCTATAATTTATATTTTTATATAAAATTATGCTATAAAAGATTTTATATATTCCATTTCGTTACATTGAAATATTATTTTATAAAGTTGTCTTCGTAGGTGGACAAATTGGTCTTTTATCACATATTATAATCTCTTTTAATTTATATTTTTTATAAAATTATATCATAAAACAAAGATTACATAATACTTATCTTCTTGAAAAGATGAATACAACAATCCACATTTTCTATATAATTTTAAATCTATTTAAATTATATTTTATAATTTTTTACTTTTAGATGGACTAATTACTATAGTTGGTTCTGTAAGTTATAGATATTCTCATATATTCCTATTACATTAAATTTATAGATTAGTTGAAAATACGATATATAAAATGAGTTTTATATACTCTTATTTCACTAAATTTATAGAGTAATTTGAGATATAATGTAAGGATTCAAATCTTATGCATCTGGGTGCACTTAGGCTCGGTTCACTCATGTGCATTTAACCTATTTTTAAATTTTTTTTGAATTTTTTTTATACAACTGTTAATCTAAATGTATTTAGCATGCGTATTAATTTTTACCATTTTTGAAGTTTTTTAGATTTTTTGAATTTATTTAAAATCAGTGACATTTTTAATAATTTAAAATTATGAAAATGCCATTAACATAAAAAATTTTAAAAAATATTTAAAAATCTCCAAAAAGATAAAAATTAATAAACACGTTAAATATATTTAGATTAACAATTGTGTAAAAAATAAAAAAAAATAGATAGTTGTACCCGGGTGCACCGAGCCTAAGTTCACCTGGGTATATGAGATCAGTTTTCATGATACAATGACATCGAGTTATATCATGTCTCTGTCCGTATATCGCTGAATAATAGTTTTCCATGATTTTTTATATTCTAATCATGTCTCTATAATTGTACTTATATTTTAATACATTTTAACATTATTTTCTATTAAATTTTTTTATTTTGCCAATAGTTCTCCGATAAAATTAATAATATCTATGATAAACACATTTTATCTTTTTTTGATCGATCGATATATTGAACTTCGCAGATAAAACGCACCGGTATAAAACACAAATTGAGTAGCTTCCCACAAACTAGTTGCGCTAGAAATGCTTTGTATCTACCAAATGCTAGGTTAAACAAGAAACGGTCTGTTTACTTGAGTCGAGGTAAATTACTTAGCTAAATACTAGAATATAGCAGGATTGATACACACATTGCACCCTAGATCACATGCACTATTTTTGCATTTTAAGGGAAATCATGTTATTATTATAAAATTAACTCAGTAAAATCTAAGGTGGACGACGGTTGTTTGTGGCAACTGATCTACAATCGAAACCAATGGTCATTGTCCTGTTGTCTGTCTCAACTTAATTTTCAGTTATGAATTATGACTGATCCCTAGATTGCGTTCCATATGGAAATCAGGGCAATCAGCCATGGCACCCATGTATTCCAACATCTTTCACAAAAGAGGTCCCGTCAGATGTATGATCTGAACTTTCCATTTTTCTGCACACGGTTGTACTAGGAGTCATCCTATAACCGTAATTTCCGTAGTCCTCGAAGCCATCTTTACCGACTCAAAAAACATGTATAATAATAACACTGCCTGAATATTTTATTTCAAACAAGTTTCCAATTTCCAATGCAATTATACCCGTAGCAAGCACTAGCAACATTCGACAGAAGGCCTCCCGTATATTCAGGGTGCGTTTGAGAATGAATAAAACTTTTGATGAAAAATTATAGAGAGTAAAAGTTGTAAAATGATGTGATATAATAGGGTAATTATGAAGAGTAAATAGGATAAAGTTAAAATAGATAGGCTAGTTGTGTTGATAATTGTGTAGAAATGATTGAAAAGTAGAATAATTATATAGAAAAATATGAAAAAATGATTAAAAAATAGAATAGTTGTGAAGAGTGAAAAGTTTTAACTTGACAACTTTTACTCATTAACAAACACACTCTCAATTTATCCCATCCAGCACGCCCTTTTTACAGCCTTATCTAGACAATTCACACCCGAAATATTGGGGGGGGGGGGGTGTGTGTGAATTTAAACACTTGCTGATATCAACAGAATAATAAGAGATGACAATCCCTCTGATGTAAAAATAAAGAAGATAATGAGATGCGATGAGAAAAGGATGGGTTATTGAAATAGCTATACAGTAGTCGCCCAAACACGCCCTCATCTTAGCAGTTCACATTCATAGTTGGTGTGCTCCAGCATTGGAGCCAGCCTCACCAGCTTTGGGATGACGATTTTGTCCCTAATGGCACATCCCGCAGGATTCTCCCACTGTAAGAGGGAGCCTACAAAGTTGGCACGTACAGTTAATGGAAAAATGCGAGGCCATCTCTCCTTGCCATATTCTTCAAATGCCTGTTCGATATGCTGTGGCCCACTCTTGAGTGCTCGAGAGAGCTTTCCGGCAAGGACAACAGCATCTTCCAATGCGCAGCAAGCACCTTGGCCGAGGTTGGGCGTCATGGGATGCCAGGCATCACCCACAAGCACCACGCCACCAGCTGAAACAGGGGGGCTCACAGCTGGCCACAGCCACCGGTCGACAAGGGGTGTCTTGATGACCGTTTCATCTGGAGTGCTCTGCACCACATCTAGCAGCTCTGAAGGCCAGGTCCTGATCAGTTCTTGAGCATGCTTCTTCAGCAAATCTGGGTCTGTGACTTTTGGACCTGACATACGTAATCCAAATTGCCAAGTTAGACAGCACTCTAAACCTGGAAACTTTTAGACTACTCCAGAAAATCTGGGCAAAATTAAGAAGCCAACATCCTGCTCAAAATATCTACCAGTTCCCCATGCCATCGATGCAAGGTTTGGAGCCTTCCATACATACTTGAATAGATGTAGCACAGTAGCAGAGTTTTCAGCTTTGAAGTAGGCAAGAAGAACAGAGATGAGTTTCCAGTTTTGAACCAGTGTGTGGCCAAAGATTTTGGCATGGTGTTATGTACTCGCAAAACATCACAGGTTGTGACTACCCACAGGAGTTTAAGAAGGTGTCATCCCAGTGAGTTTAGGTCAATCAAGCTTTGAAGAGTCAGACCAAGGATTCCCAAAGAATTTCATGATTTAAAGATATTGACATCAGATTGTAGTTGGCACTTATTTTAGTTTTTTCCACTTTCATTTTGAGTTGCAAAGACCAAAGACAGTAACACTGTTGCAAAAGCCACTTCAAATCATCATCAATGCTTTACAAATCAACCCATAGTAATCTTCCATCACTGTTGATCTAGACTGCAATGGAAACATGAACTAATGGTGAATATGATTGATGCCATTCCACTAACATATTCTGTTATGCATCTTGTAATCATATGGAGGTCAGCTACATGAATCACAATCCGCTGTTCCTCTACTATGTTCCGAACCACTCCCAAAATTCAGAGTAATTGTTTTCATAATAATCCAACATCGCAAGATGAGTGTTGTAAATATATGTAACCAGTTTTCTGTGGCTATACCTGGAGATGGACTGTTGTAGCAGATGAACCAATACACTTTTGTAGAAGAAATTGGAACAAAACCAGCACGCAAGCCCCTTCCATATACATAAGTCAATTTTTGATCAAAGGGCTGGCCATTACGGTAAAATGCAAGCCCACGGAAAGCACAATGGCCAACGTAGCGAGGTTCAGAGAATCCCATCCATTTTGCTACAGGGGACCGGATGCCATCACAGCCGATTATGATCTGCAAAGAGGTTCCAAGATAAGATTCCACAAAATCAGCATTATTATGCCAAAAACTGTACTGATTTAAGTTTTATGATTCAAGGCTCCTCATTCTTGTAAGCGGAAATGCACTGTGTGTTGAGAGCTTTCCCCAACCATTTTGCCCAATCCTGTAGTTTTCTTGTTTCAGCATTCCCCGTTCAAATGCCTGATTTATCATTATAATTTTCGAAAGAACTCCTGCCATGAATCTAATTTCAACCCCAATGAATATAGGAAAGCAAGCATTGCAAACACAGGCACCACAATTCAGTCTCCTACATTGTAAGCTGTATAGATTACAAAAGAACATTGAATTACTACTAGAATGCAATGTCCAACACAACATACACCTTGATGAAAAGGAGATCAATTCAAACAAGTGAAGCATCATCAACAAACACCGATATAACTTCCTGTAGAAAAGAAATATCTAATGCAGCTGAAAAACATCAAATACGTGAATGAAATCTGAAGGAATAAGACATCAAATCAGTTCTTATTGAATAATATTGAAAGATTGGTCTTACTAGAAGCAAGTATTCATACCATGAAATGAACACAGGCATGGAAATTCATTCAAGGAGAAGGATGTTTCCAAAATCAAGCAAATGGATTGAGCCCAGATTCCCAATGTTGTGTTATTATTTTTAGTGCCAAGTGCACACTACCTTTGCTTGCAATTTTTGGCCGTTGTCAAGTTCCAACAATGTTTCACCATTTTCGGTTTTACTAATCCTTGCCAGTCTTGATGAAAAACAGATTGTATCTGGCGGCAACTGATTCGCAAGGGATTCCAAGAGCAGTCTCCTTTCAACTGCCCGAACTTCTTGACTGCATGCGAACTATGGCGTAAGAGTTTATGAATCTTCGTAAAGTAGAAAAGAAAAAGAAAAGAAAAGAAAAGAAAAACCCTTGGGCACCCAAAAAATTGAAGGTCTTTTTGTTTGTTACCCCACTGATTCATCCTTGAAAACAAATGAGCGCAATTGCCTTCCATCATCTGATTTTATTACCATCCTGCAAAAAGCTGATCATACCATCAAGAAGTTTAGAAGAGGTCAAATGCCAGCTAAAACACACAAGCAATAGCATGCAAGAAAGATCCATTCTCTTTCTCAGCAAGAAGAAAATGCAAGAAAGATGCAAACACAAGAAGTCCCTCATTCTCATCACAAACAAAGACACAAAACACAACAAGAAAGAGTGAGAGAGAGTGGGTTCTCTCTTTTTACCCTTGGATTTCAAGAAACTGAGTGCGAAGGTCATCTCCAACTCCAATGGCATCGAGCACACGCCACCCATTCTTGAAGAGCGTCAGGGACGTTCCCCCAGTCCGGAGCGACCCCCCCTGCTCCAGCACCAGCGACCGAACGCCGAGCCTGCAATGGAACCACCTCCGACTCATATCCACGACCATCCAATCAACCAATTCCAAGCAGATGGGTTCATCTCCCTAGCTAGCTAACTCTGATTCGAAATCAAAACCTGTGAAGGGAAAGCGCCATGGTGAGGCCGGCGATTCCGGCTCCAACAACGACGATCTCTTCCTTCCGTACGACGTCCTGTCCTCCATGGGCCGCTCGAGGCAGAAAGATGCGATTTTGTCGCCGTGGCATGATTGGAGAAGCGATTTTCCTTGGTGGGGTTGTTTGGATTGGAAGAAAAAAGTGGAATTGAAGAAGAAGTGCAGAGGAAATTGCCGGCGCCATGGGAGGTATGGAAGACGTATTAAGGGAGGAGGAAGCATCATGTGGAAGGAATATATATATATGGAAAACGAGTGGCGGAGAAGCTGCGATGTTGTCTTCAGCCGCTCCACAAGAATCACCGAAAAAACAGAGCAGTCGATGTTACAGCAGAAGCAGAGCGCGAGCAACCGATAGAGAGAATCGGAACAGAAGCATGGATAATTGGACACTGACTCTCTAGAGTCTACATTGTTAACCAGGCGATGAAATTTGTGGATGAAATAAAAGTTTGTAAATGAAGAGAAAATGATCGTAACAAGGTAAGAATAATGAAGAAGATTAAATGAAATAAAGTTGAAATAAATAAGTTAATTATACAAGTAAGTTAAAATAAATTCGTTAGTTGTATTAGTAGTTATTTATAAAATTATAAATAATTAAAAAGTAAGATAATTGTATAAGAAAGTATAAAAAATGATTAAAAATAAGATATTTATAAAAAAAAATGTTTAATTTTTTTTTTTTTAAGTTTTTGTAATACCTAAGCACGTCCATGATTTAAAAGTATATGGCTGCCCACCTTACATGACCGCCTGTGCGTAGCAATTTTTTTATATTTTCAAATGGATATTTGGGCCCAAATTATATCATATCTCTCTAAATTTAATATTTTATTTTAATTTTTTAGATATGTAGGATTATTTAGCTATACCGTCGTCACCTTATAAATAAATAAACATATAGAAAATATTAGATACAACCCGCTGCACATAGTTAAGGTGTCTTTGGCTTAGTTAAGGTGCTGTTGGAGCCACGGATGGACGATGAAATCTAAATCTAATTGATAGGTAATGATATAAGATAATTTTCCAAAAAATATTCAAATAATATAGAATCAAAATTAAAGAAATATTTTACAAAATTCAGAACTACAGTTCAGGGAATTATTTTGCATTTTTCATTGCGCATTAGGAAATTAATTTTAGTTTTTCAGATATATATATATATTTATATATGGAAATATATTATATATAAGAGAAATATGAAAGTTTTAAAATTTTCATTCAATATTAAATTGATTATTATTCTTATTATTTGCATATATATATATTTATTATTTAATAAAAATATTATTATTATTTATTAGTAATATATTTATAAATATCCCCTTAATTTAAAGGATACTTTTCTTCATTTAGAAAACGAAAATTCATCTCATATCCTAAATTTGCTTCTAATTCCTTATATGCTCATAATGATTCATAAATTCTTTTTGTATTATAATATTTTATCATAAATTCTTCTCATGCCCATGTCGTCCATACAATCATTATCTATTCTATTGGAAAAATAATTTTATCCATTCAAAATTTTTTAATCGTGATCATTTAACCTTAACATGACTTTATTGATGATAATAAATAATTAATATATAATATTAAATAATTCAAGAGTCATATTAAGGTTAAATTATTTTAATTAATTTTTTTTAAAAGAACAAAATTATATTTTCAATGGGATATATAATGATTGCATTAACAACATTAGTATAATAGAAATTTAGAGTGAAATATTATAAGTATAAAAAAAATATATGAAAAGTTGCAAATATATTAAGAATTAGATATAAATATTAAGGGTATAAAAAGAATTCTCTCTTTAAAAAATTAATGAACGAACCTAAAAGCTTAATGAATAAGAAACACTCGCAAATTTATACAAATATTAGGGTCACGTATGCGAATGTGTCAAACTAATAAATGCGTCTACAATACTACCGGTAAATCCTTACAGGCATATTTGCCAGAAAAATCCTAAAAATGATAATAATTATTAGACAACTAAGAAATGGAATCGCATTTAAAATGGCTGGGGGAAAAAGTTGGATTCGATCACGGTCCGGGCTCAGCGAAAACAGCTCATTATGCTTGAACCTGATGGCGTTTTCTTCCTGATCAGTGATCAGTAAAGACTAGAGAGAGAATCACATGCATCGCCGTATTCTTCTAATGGAGGAAGAGAAAAAGGAGCAGCTGGCATAGCAGTAATACATCGTCGCTCCTTGCGATTGCAACAGAAAGTGGTGGAAATGGAGAATCCGTTTACGTTGAAGGTGGGGCAGATATTTACGGGCTTCGGGGTCGGCTGCGGAGTCGGAATTGGCGTCGGTCGCCCTTTGTACTTGGGTATCTTCTCACCATTTTCGTGTTTTTGCCCTTTTTGGTCCTTTCTCTCAAAATTAAGGGCACTCGTAATAAACCTAAGCCCCTTTTCATGTGGGAATATGGATTTCATCTGCATAAGTTAATCTTACTTGTAAAAACTTTAGCTTTAAGTTCGGTAATTGAGTGGCTGTAGGAAATACCCATTTTGTTTCTCATTTTCTCTCCGAGTAAATTCCGGATGCATTGGAACACAGCCATTTGTCTTAATCTCCATCACATTGTATGTAAGAATAATGATTTCAGCTGCAGAAGCGGATTTTATTTGGAAAACTTTCATTTTCGGCTATTGGGTGGCTGGCAGATACCACTTTTGTTTTTGGTTTTGGTTTCTCGATATCTCTTGCAGAAAACTGGAAACATTTGAAGTTTTGATTACTTTGATCGGTTGTAAGCATCCTGATATCTAGAAAATTAGTGAATTTTAGTTGCTCCGTTGTGGTGAATACCCATTTTAACTTCTCGTGTTCTCTTATAGTGAATGCTTGAAATATTTGAAGGCTCTGATTGCTCACAATTGTAGTTCATTGTGTTGAAATTTTATGAGGAAAGAATAATTTCAGCTGCACATGGGAGTTTTTCTTTAAAACGCAGTGGTTGTAGAAAATGCCGATTTTGATTTCTTGGATTCGTGATTCAAAGAAAGTTTATTTTGAGTTGTAACGACATTCCTTTTAATTTTTACTTGGATGTGACAATGCTTGGATCCTAGTGATGATTGAAATTCAATTCTTTGATGCTTTGAGACTGATGTGAGAATCCCTCCAAACTGTAAACACTTGGTGAATTTCTTGATTTATTCTGACTCACGAAAAAATCATTACAGGGATTCTGATGTATGACTTAATTCTGGAATCTTTTTTGGCTGTGACACAAATTCGATGGATCTTTTCTATTTGTATACACTATCAGTTTTGCTTTATTTTCCGATGCTTTTGATATGATCTTAGCACATGCTATCTAATGCAAGATTACCATGCTAATCAGGTGCAATACCAGCCCTGCAACAAGTTATGAGTGCCACCAGAGGTGCTACTGATGCCTTTTCTGGAGTTGGAAGATATGTTAACAATTCTGTAAGTTATTGGATGAGGATGTTTTTCATAGGGTTGTTCTTATTCTGGGAATTTAAACCTTACGCTTTTTCTTACCCATGTGTTCCGTTGTTGTTCTTCTGGTGTTATGATAGTACAAATACACTTCCTTTTTGATGTGATAATGAGGAAATTACGGTGTTTAGACCTTGAAGAGTATGTGAATCATTTGCGGTTGGCATTCTGTATGCTTTGTGACGCACTGTCAATTGGTTGACACTTGATAGTATCATTAACAATTATTAAACTTCTTTTGATCATCAGTTAAGACGATTTGGATTGAAGAACATTGAAGTGGGCATTGGATGTGGAGTTGGATTTGGTCATGGGTTTGGTGTAGGTACAAGTTGTTCTATGATTTGTTCCAATTCATTTGTGACTTATGGAATATATTCAAATGAGCATTTTGACATTCCAACAGAACGCAGTTGAGTATTTGGTGTTGTTTGAACAAGACATGTTCTGTCCTGTCAGATTTTGTTAACTGCATGAATATTTTGATCTGAATGTTTTCTATTGAGAGATGGTTGATGAAACTGGGTTCGAAGTGGGAACCAAGGAAGTTATTGTTCATCGTGATCTTCATCATACCTTCCAAGACTGGAATATTTTACCATATAGAGGATATATCAACAACAACATCCCTGTATATGGCAAATCTATTGGTAGTTAATCTAATAAATATGACAGATAGAGCCAAGTTTTAGAAGTCTTATTAGAAAACTCTGGATGAAAGGCATTGAGTGTTACCAGAAATTTATGAAGACCAAAGAATAACATCGTTTCTCTGGAAAACTTTCATCTTGTGGTTTCTTCCTAAATTTTGTTTGCTGAGCAACTATAATATGTACTTCCAGTTAAAATTTTCACTTAAAACATCTAATAACTTGACATGTGGGCAATGAACTATATTTTTAAATTTCGATACTAGTTAAATAGAATGTGTGTGTGTGGTTCAATAAACACTACTATCATATGTCAGTGATGGAAATAGAAAATAACAAAATAGGAGTCTTTCTTTGTCATGCAGCAGTGGTGATGGCTTGGATTTTTGAATAAATCCAGCGTTTTGCCCCTGGCCAAGCACATTTCCTGCCTTCTCAAATTGTTAAGCATCCTTGTATCCTGGCCATATACAAAAAATAAAGAATCCATGTACTAGCGTGCATTCATTGGACATGCATATACTGCAGAATGCATATCAGAGCTTCTATATGCAAATGCATGACATCAAATTCAAATATTCAACAGAATGTCGATATATAGGAAATGAGAACTGAAATGTTGATTGCAGGCCTTGCTATAAAGCCTGGAGTAGTGAACCAGATCCAATCTTTTGTTGGAGTATGTTTCATCCACCTTCAAGTTTTATAAATAGACCTTTTTCTTGTTCCCTGTGCAGTCTATCACTCTAATTTGATCCATCATATTTTAACAGCAAACAGCTATGAAGATGATGTCAAAAATGGGGATTGCACCTGGCTCGCTTAGTCAGAGCATCATCCCAGGGTCAACGCAAAGCAGCATGAGTGTGATTCCGCAGATGCCTAGGGCAAATATTCAAACCACAGCTAGCAGTGCTATGCAGATGGAATCTACAACAAGAAATACCGTGGAAGATGGATCGAGAAGAGAGGTTCTTGGCAGCCACTCTGAAACAGTTATCAGCAATTTCTTGCAGAATCCAGTATTGAAAGATGAGGAAATGGAGATCAATGAATTGGTATGTGAACAATGATGACAAACCTACTAGGGGTTGTTTCATGTGAACAGAAAGTAGCCTTACTCTTTCAAATAGGGGTTGTTTCATGGCAAACCTACTAGGTGTTGTTACTGGATTGTCTAAGTTTTTAGTTCTTTTATGCTTCCCTATCTAATATTTTGATATCCTTCCATTTTGATGGGATATGACACAAGACTACTTCTTTACACTCATAGCTGATTACAAAGTAAGAACAAAGTGCACAGCGGACACTACCCTCATTACCTGAAGCTGCATAATTTAGATCATGAAGAAGACTGTATGACATATGTATCAAAGACTGGGAAGCTATGCAGCTGATAGAATCTTTTCAGCACCATCTGTTTTTCATGTCAAGTTGAACAAGAACATTTTTTTTTTTTTTTTTTGCAGAAACTGAATCGTAAGCATTTCCATATATTACTTGGCTTGTGTATTTATGCATTGTGAAATTCTTTGTTTTGAATTTTATCTGCAGGCTGGACAGCTTCGATCAGAAAATAACATTTTTCAAGTGGTGAGTTTCTTTGCGCGGTTCCTTTGTATGGAGACCTACTCTCTTCAAAACTAGGACTGAAGTGTGAAGCCATTTTCTTTATTTTTCAGCTGTTGAAACATCAAAAAATCATTGAAGAGTTGATGGAAGAGAATGAGAAGCTCCGCCAGGTTCTCATGGAAGATCTGAATGTTTCTCCGAGCAAGCTCCAAACTACCAACAGAAAACTTGGATCCCAAAATCCATGTTCAGATTGTTTCCAATGCCGTAGAAGAAGAAGAAAATCAAGTTGGTAAAGTAAGCTTATTCAAGAGCCATTCCAACATTGAAGTAAGAGTCTGATCCAATATCTTTCACGTTTTAGTTTGAGTTGTGCACACCACCACAGAGCAAGAATCCCATATACCAGAACTTGTCAATAGTTACTAGATGCAACCTTGGGAGTATGTTGTCCTTTTTCTGTATTCTTTTTTAGCAATGGATCAGTGTTCCCAGTTGCACATGAGGAATTTTTTGATCAAGTTTAACAAGATCAGAGATAACATGTTAAATCATAATGATAACAGTGAGACAGTTACAGCTTCTGGATTGATATATATATATTCCTATATATATATATATGAGATCCGATCATGTGCCGTCGGACTGCACCGTAATTACGGTGCAGTCCGCTGTAAAATGGACCCCACACATATTAGATTGTAATGAAACTTTATTCATTCATTTATCCATATATAAATCATACTTTAGACAGTTTAGATGTTGAAAAAACCACTTTAAACTTGATATTTACATTAAACTATTTTATTACGTTGATTTTGCACCATTTTAAGATGGGGACTACACACATGTTGGATTTGGATGAAAATTGGTATGCTAATAAAGTAAACAATTCTAAATACAATGGGTGGGGTGGATTTTCTATTTATGATCAAGTGGGGTCCACAGTGCATGGACTGCATGGTGCAGTCACATGCACTGGATTATTTCCCTATATATATATATATATATATATTATAGTCATTATAGGAGAATGAGAGAAAGACCAAAAAAACATGGACGTAAGTAATTAAACAAGATTTGAAAATATTACAAATTACAGAAAGTTTAGTCTTAAATCATCAAGAATCCATGTAGTCGACCCCACTTAGGTGAAAAATGACTTACGATGATGATAATGATGATTCATCTGATGATGTTGTGTGAATGGCTGACTTCACAATGAATCCTAAGATATCTTGTGTGAGAGGACCAACTGAAGACGCCTAATTCAAATTCCATAGATCGAATCAGTCAGTCAACCCAACTTAAGCCCAATCTCATGGATCATGAATTAGTCAGCTCCTAATCTGCATTTCTAACCATATGTACTATAAATATAGTTGTTTCTAAGACTGACAGATAGTGGGTAAATGCAGAGATTATTTTTCAGCCATCTCTTTTCTTTGAATTTCTACATGGTATCAGAGCCTGCAAAGGCACGAAAACCTTCTCCCAAATTTATCTTCAAACTGACGTTTCTAAATTCCGTTGTCCCATGGATCGTAGATCAATCAGCTCCTACTTTGCATTTCGTTCCATATATACTATAGATATAGTTGTGGGTGAAACACGGAGATTATTTTCAGCCATCTCCTTTTCTTTTTTGTTTTGTTTTCTTTCTTTCTTTTTTTTTTTTTTTTTTTGGAAATTTCTATACCTTGGGCATTCTCTTTTTTATATAGTTATCTACCTCTCTTATTTTTCTTGAGTCTTTGTGCAGGATAGGCAGTGAATTCCTCATGGATGAAAAGAAGCACCAGGTTAAGATGACGGTGCAACGAAACAGAGGATACTTTTTGCGGGTCAGCCACTGCAGTAATGAGAGTAACGGGGGAGATTGAAGTGGGGAAGGCCCATCTGGTTGAATTGAGCAGCGGCAATTCTTTTCTGGTATGGATAGAATACAATAACGTTGGTTAGGCACATCTCTTTGCGTAGTGTCTAAGTGAAGCGGCGGCTGATATACGATTGTGTGATATTTCAATTGTTGACACCAGTGCGTGCATTTGCATGATCAAAAAATAAAATAAAATAATAATAATAAAAAATAGAGTTTAAATCATGTGATGCTCACCTAGGGAGGAAAAAATAGGCGTAAGCCACCGATGATCCTAAGGCCTACCTTGAAAATGATTGACCCCGTTGGCTTTAGATTTAAGGTGCATTGGATTGAAGGATTCTGCTTGGGATCCAAACTTGATTTTCTCTAAGTTGGGTTGGGATATTTGATTTGGGTGAAAAAGTTGCAAATGAATTTGATTCAATTTCAAAATGGGATTCAATTGGAGGCTATTCGTGCCGTGCTTAGCATGATATTGTTGTTATATAGACAAATGTAAATGAATAGCTACCTGCTTTAATCTTTTACCATTTATACATTTATGAATGAGGCCAAAATGAAAGGGCAATGATTAACTTTTTTTTAAAATCATAAATTAATAATTCATGGGCATCTTTTACTGTACAGATTTGTTACATATTTTTAAAAATTAAATGTATCTATAAATTTATTAATTTTTGCGGTCATATCAAATTCCATCTCTGACCATCATCTGTAAAAATATGTGTAAATTTTAGCTTTTACTTGAATTAATTTAATAAATGTATTGAATTTACTAAATCATACACCATAATTGCCTTGAGTAGGATAAAAAATTTTGATGTATCATAGAGTAATTAAAGGTCTTGGATAAAAAAAAAAGGTCTTGGATGTAATAAACAATTTATTGTGCTGCTAATGCTCAAGCAATTTTAATGGATCAAAATTCACCCTCAAATAATAGTTTATTCTGCGACCAACATGAATATTTTTTTTTTTTTTTTTTTTTTTATACACGACGAAGCTATCGAGTCTCAATTGATGCTACCGATGAATCAAGCCTCTTTCACGTTCTTTGCTGGTAGAATTAAAATAATGAAATTGCTTCCATAAAACCTAATCAAATTCGATTCATTTCAAGCCACCCCTTTTTAGGGAGTCGTTGGAAATCTTCAAAAGAGAGAATCTTAGCTGTCTGATATTATTATTTCCAATTCAACGGCCGGGAGAGGATATCGTTCCTTGTTTCCCTCCCCGCACGCATACACCTGCTTGTGTATTAGCAAGCTACCTCTTATCGCGGTAACATAGAGTCGAAGGTAATGTTATCAAAACCCCAACCATTTTTCTGTCTGATTCAAGTTGAATCGGTTCAAACCGTTTTGAACCGTGATATTAATATGAAATAATTGTCACTGTGCACACTATTAGAATTCAATTTTAATTTGATTCTTCAAATAAAATATATTTTTGTCTCATAATTATGATAAACTGCATATATATAATTTACGGAGTGTACTAGAGAAGATGCGGAGTAAAAATATTGTATTTTTATTTTCTTTTTTAATATTATAACACCGAAAACCGGACCGTTAAATTTCTGGTTCACGGTTGGATCGATTCGTCCGATTGGGTTTTCAAAACAATGGTCCAAAGAAAAGACTGTCGGACTATTTTAATCTACGTCCCAAGGAAAGCTTATTATAGCCCCTTAAAAAGGGAAACTGTCGTTTTCCTGACGAATCGCTTAGATATTTATTTACATAGGATAAAATGAGAGTTCATAGCATTGAATCCAAAGGTCGGCCAGATTAGGTGGGACACGCAAGCTATAGAATAAAGAAATATGATGGGAGAGTGGGTAGAGGCTAAATAAAAGCATGCTTTATTTTCGCTTTGACTTGGCCAAATAAATTGGATTATTTTTTATGATTATGGATTATCAATTCAATACAATATGAGCATAAATAATTAAAGCATGCTTCCAGATTTACGCTAGTGGTGTTTGATAAAATATTACGGAAGCCCCTTGTGGTTAATTTTTCTACACGAATGTCAAAAATGTTAATTCTTGTGGAAAGCTAGAATTCTTAGTTTTTATTAAACAGTCTGCTTGTTGGTTTTATCTTCTTTTAATTGATGTTCTATATTGTTAACTAACTAAATGTTGGTTTTATAATCCACAATCTTTTCATCACAATTTTTTTTCCCCTATTTTACATTTATTCTTTGTATTTTCGATCAACTTTCGATATGCTCGTTTATGGTCACCAGTTAATCTTTTGGTTTTTGAAAAACTCTATTACTTCTGTGAAATTTAAACCAATCGATCTCCGATCATAATTTATTTAGTTAGCGTATATTAAAGATTATTTGGATGAAGGAAACATGTAGCCTTTGACATTCAAATTTTTTAAGATAATCTTATAAGCTATTCATTATTACGACCAACCAAACATTTGAGAACAATGAATCTTGAGATGATAAAAATGTGTAAGAATAATTAAGATGGTTATTTCTGGATTTGGCTAAAATATCAGAGAATAAAAAGAAACATTTTGTAAAATTGTGATAACTTGGGAGGATCTGTTTTGCTGGACATTGCAAGTTGAAAGAGGTGCAACAGTTACCCATTTTATTAATCTTTGGAGATTGAAAGCAACACTTTATTTACAGTTGACAACTTCAACGACTCATTTTTTCATTGTTACTTGTATTTTTAAAATAGATTTTCAGGCTTTTTAATCAAAAACTTATTTTGTAAATGTCAATATCTTCTACATTTGTCTATCAATCCTTTTTAGTCTAACCCATCCAAACATACCCCTTCTTCTTTTCCAAATATGTTACCAATGTATCGTGTGCGCTTCCAATGGGACCATCATCGGCTGGGGCACCACATCTAAAACACCCCCTTCACTGTCTAAAACTTTGAAATTTCTGAATACAGATTAGGTAAACGTAGAAAAGAATGTTTCCATGGCATGCGTATGCAAGAAACAAGGACTGACAGAACAGAACTACTACTGCAGGACACAAAAAGAAAAGAAAATGACATGTTCTTCCTACCCCCTCTAGAATAATTCTTGCTAGGATCTCACTGCTATCGGTCTATCACTATATAACCAGTTCTGATCTTTACCTCCTTCCATATACAAAATCCATCCATACGCCTCCGCCTCTTCCCTCCTTCCCAGCTAGCCAACCACACTAGTTAATTTCTTGTATTTTCGGAGACTCAACAACACAACTAGCTAGAGCCATGGCTATCCCAGCCGCTCTTCTTTTGATCATGGTGATCTTTGCAGTTCCAGCTGTGTATGCCAGGGTCTACAATGTGGGTGATTCTTCCGGATGGAACACTGGTGTGGACTACAACGCATGGGCATCTGGGAAGACCTTCGTGGTTGGCGATTCTCTATGTAAGTGTCACGAATTAATGAGTGAGAAACAGATGATCGACCAGCAGGAACAAATACAAGAAAACAGGATTTTTTTTATTTTTATTATTGGTAACAGTCGTATTAATTTGAGGAAGAAATGTTGAAGTAATCCCATGGGTGGCTTTTATTTCTATTATTTTTAAAGCCCTTTTCAAAGCATTTCATATATCTTTGGACTTGGTACATGGTTTTTCAAATTGTTCGTTTTAACGGGTTTTTGCGTATATATATTGCAAGTATGTTATTAGTTTTCAAATTTATTTGAGCAAAATTGCAAGTATGTTATTAGTTTTCAAAAAATTGTAAGCGTACTTACATAGGGTATATTTGGTTGGAGATAAAACTTTTTTATGAAAAGCTTTCAGAGTAAAAGTTGTCAAGTTGATAGAAAATGATATGATAAAAGTAATGATGAGGTATAAAGAAAATAAAGTTAAAATAGATATGTTAGTTGTATGGGTAATTGTGTGGAAAAGATTGAAAAGTAGGGTTGTTTATACAGGAAAATGCGAAAAAATTAAAAAAATATGATAATTATGGATAGTGAAAAGTTGTAGATTGAAAAGTTTTAGTTAAAATTTTTTGTGTCAAACCAAAGACACTCATAGTTTCCCTGAAATTAAGAGCGCATCATTCCCGCTAGCATTTCATTTCTAGCCATTAAATTTTTAAAAAAAATAATGAAAATCCCCTTTATGTAAATGTTTATTAATTTGATTATTTTTATTATTTAAATATTCATTGAATATTTTATTATTTAATAGCATATTTTTTTCATTAATTTTTATAATATTTACAATAAAAATAATGATTGAAAATAGTAATAATTTTATTTATTTAAGGGCATTTTCATCATTTCTTTAAAATTTTTAACAGCCAGCAACATAATTCTAACAGAAACCGTATGCCTGTAATTTCAAATAAACTTGTAAATATGCTTACAATATTTTAAAAACTACTAACATGCCTACCATTTTTTCAAACTACGTAGGTATAGATGAAAAAATCTTTTATTTTAATTTAAAAACTAAATTGCGTAGCTGGTTTTAATTTAGACGTTTTTTAAAAAATATTTGCTGGTTTGGAACCTAAAAATTCCATTGACTATATAGAGAAGTGGGATTAGAATTTTTTTTGAAAAGTAAGAAAATATATGACATGAGAGAAATAAAATAAAGTTAAAATGAATAAGATGCTTATATAGAAAGATGTAAAAAATTGAAATTTAGATATAACAATAAAAAAGTAAGATGATTAGTTAATTAAAATGTTAAATCATATAAAAAAAGTACGCAAAAAAGATAAATTTTTTTTACCTTTGCTTTATTACTAAGAACACCTTTAGCTATATTTTTTTTTTTTGCAAAATGACATTCGAAAATGACCTAATGAAAATCAATAGTTTTTTGCCAATGCGCGCTTAGTGCCATTGGTAAATGCCACTACCTTGCCTCAATGGGCTTGATTTATAATATCATATGTTGCAGTGTATATAATACTAATAAAAAGCTAATAGTTCTTTGATACGGATTTATCAAACTGTTTTAATCTAAGGTCAATTGGAAAAATATTTTAAGCGTTAAATGAACAGCTTTTTCTTTTAATTTTCTTATTAGATATCTGGGAGGCTTAGAGGAATCCCAGTAAAATAGACCGCTAGCTAGGACGTTGACACTGGCATTTTTTTAATGGAACAGTGGGAAAGCATAAATGTATGGATCGATAAATTTATTTTTCGAAGAAAGAAAAAGGGTTTGGACTTTCTTTCTTTAACAGCAGTTCTTGAGAAGGAAATTTGACGAGACTTTTGTCTTGCCTCCTCTCAATCTCAGCCAAATCTAGCTGGCTTGGTAGCAAATGCAGGGGACGTAGCTTGTTTTGATTAGAAATAGACAATAACAAGTATTGGATGATGTGCATGGCTAAACAGTTGGAGGCCACAAGAAAAGCTTCCTTATCCCAAAGATATTAGCTATTAAACAGGTTTCAAAAATTGGGTGATAACATAGACTTGTAATAACTACTGAATGTGGAAATTGGATGAGAAGGGATTTTTTCTTTCCTAAAAATATTTTTCTCACTTACTATATAATTTTTTCAACTTTAATAAAATTTTTACTATTTTCAATACACAACAACACATTTTTCATCCTACCTCATATTTCATTCCATTGTATGACACTGGCATTGCCCTTGTATTTATATCTAGAATTCAATTTTGGGCCTATTTAGCATTAACTAGGGTGGGATGCTTTTGCTTTCAATAATTTTTTTTTTTTTTTTTTTAGGATGAATTTGCTTTCAATAATTTCATATCGTGCTTCTTCTAAAAGTGATATTTTAGAGATTTTTTTCTGCGCCTTTTGAATTCAGAAAGCACGTAAAAAATTGGGAAAAAAAAAAGGCAGAAGTTTAGATTACCCAGCTAAACGGATGTTTCTAAATGTCATGGAATTAAGCTTATCCAGAAGCTCAGAAGGGCTATCAATAAGAGTAGCCAAACGAAGCCTTTGAATAGTCAGGTACCAAACTGTCATTTCTAGCTAGCTACTATCTGACATTTCTCTCTCAAGTCGAAGTCTTACTGCATTCATCGTTAACAAGTTTGCTTGGCCATAACGTAGGACAGCTTACCTAATCATCCTTTTTTGATTGAAAGATGAGTGAGGAGCACCTATTCTGCCAATCATCCTTAGGAAGAGAGAGAGAGGGAAAAAAAAAAAAAAAGCCAGAAGATATTGCCTAGTCCTCTATCTACTTTGTTTGAAAGAGAAGCGATACAAAATATAGTGCGATTGGTTGTGCTCCTGATGCTGATATTGCCGTGACATATCCGAACAGTTTCATTTTGGGGTAAACGAGACTCGAGGTTTTTTTTTTTTTCTTTTAAAAAAAAGGACTATTATTTTTTAACTTTAAATTAGACCATATGGTTAATTTGGGTTTTGTAAAATGAACCTTTAAAAATATTCCAATTAATACACCTGATGTCCAGTTCACAATGGATTGAAGGTATATATAGTTTTCTCTATAATGTTTTGAAATATATTTAAAAACATGATCAGCCCATTTTATATTTAAAACTGCCTCATGAATATCAATGTCAAGATTTATTTCGCATTATTCTAAGCTAGATCCAATTTATAAATAAAAAAGTTACGAAATCTATATTAAATTAAAAAATGCCTCTAAAACACGCACACACACATATATATATATCGAGATCGTCATACGGAAGATGACCTCACTAGTAAAATTAATTCATTGGCTAGCTAGGTCATACGTGCATGGTGGATGACTAGATGATGATCATCATCATCATCAATTAAAGGTTGTTTTCAGTCCGGTGAAATTATCTATGCATATTGATACATTTCTTCTATTAATTATTATATTGAATTATGACCTTAAACATGACTGTTTTAAAAATAAAAATAAATTTGGGCCTTCTGCTATATGTTCTAATAATAATAAATCGAAACAGTGTTCGTCTATGGTTCTCTGCACGGCCTGGACCAGGTGAACCAAGCTAACTACAACAGCTGCACCTCGAGCAATGCCATCAGCACCCACAGCGACGGCAACACCAGCTTCAATCTCACCGCCCCAGGTTCCTATTATTTCTTGTGCCCAACACCAGGCCATTGCGGCCAAGGGATGAAACTAGCAGTCACCGTCAGTGCGGCTGGCACCCCCTCAACGAATCCCTCCTCCTCGTCTCCTCCTCCTCCTCCTCCTCCTCCTCGCAGTGGCGCGACAAGGCAGATGGTCAATGATATGGGGCTCGGAGCTGCTTTCATGGTTTTGGCTCCTTTGGTCGTCTTCTTGGGCTAGCTAGGAAAGAGGCAGTGCTTCTGGCTATATATATACATATAAAGTATATGCTCTTGCGTACTTAATTTAGTGTTATCATGACAGTGATGGAGCCGGGCTTCTTTAGCCATGGCTCGTGAATTGTAATTCGTAGTATAATATGGATATATGCGTGGTGATTGGAGTAGGACGATGACGACGGTGTTGATATTTTGTTTGCATGTGAGATTTGTTAATAAGGTTTTTGATAGTTCTCATCATCATGTGTTTTTAGTAGTTTGACCACAAAACCAGGCTTATCAGGTGTCCAAAAGACAATATTAGTTTTGACTTCCAAGGTAAGTTCACGGAAAAAACAAGCATGTTAAAAAAAAAAAATTTATAATTATGTCAACATGAAATCAGCAGTTGAAATATAAGTTAAATATACAATAACCAAACACTCCTAACCAAGATGACAGCAGCTGATGCCCACCAACGGATCCTTGACTATCTCGTCGTATAAGAACAAATGGGTCATGCATGTTCTTTCTTCATGCCATGTATTAATTTTAAGAGAGAGCAGTTGACTTTCTTGGCCTTTTCTTACTGCATAAGACATGACAACATTGGGTGCTACAATTATTTCAAATATATATATGTATATACGCAGGTAGGTAGCTCAACATCTTTAACTGTCATTTTTATTATTATTATTATTATTTTCTTAATGTATATGTTGGCCGGCTTTCGTGGGATTGAACTTGCTAGCTTAGTCCTCTGGAAATTAAAATTATCCCAAGAAATGGATCATTTATTCACGATATAATAACGGCCCTACTGTAACTGCACTTTTGTAAGGTTTTTTCACCTCCGGTTTCATAATAAACAAAAACATTGTAGCCTGGCCAAACAAGTTTCAAAGAGAGCTTGCTTAGACGAGAAAGAAATTAGAAAAGGCCCTGAAAATGCGGTCAAAGAGGCTTAGCATAACTACTGTAATTCGATATATGACAAAATATGATATGATGAGATTTGTCTAAAGAAATTTTTGAGACTAGGATGAACAAGTTGATTTTTTTTTATTATTTTTTTTGTAGTGCTCATCTTTTTACAGTCTTGAATGGATAGCCCAAGCTTTTTAAGCTCTTTGATCATTGGTATCAGAACCTTGGCAAGCCCTCTGCTATGTTTTGACTCTTTGTGGACGATAATTAAAACTATCATGAAATGTGAGTAATAGTGATATGAAAATCCTTCTATATATGATATATGACAATCCTATTATGAAGGGAAAATGACTTATGATGGCTCCCCAAGAGAAATTATGAAGATTTTAAACTCCTGAAAAGAACAGAGAGAAAAAGACTGTAAAATTACCCTCTGTGAGATTTGTCTCTGTTAGACTTTGTTTGTAATTCCCACCCACCAGAACATCACTTGCAAAGAGATTCAATGAGGTTTTGTGTGATTTGTAACAGGTTAGCTTAGCTGCTCCCACCAGCGAAGTGCTTGAGACCACAACAACCTCACCTACCCTATGGATCTCGCACCCCAACACGCAAACCAAATCCTGATAGCCCACCACTATATCAACCTTGTGCGGGTGTTATGTTCCTTGTCTGCATACCCCTATGGAAATGTGCATAACAAATTGCTAATTTTGGCGTAGGTTATCAACTTGATAAAACAAATCCTCCAAACAGACAAAAGCCCAATCCCCCACAACACCGTTTTCCTCCAACAATTCCTTAATTTTTCAATCCTTCTTTACCTCTCATGTCCAGCTTCCTCTTCCTGCTCATCTCTCTCCTCCTCCTTGGCTTAGGCCCTATGCAAAGGTGCACTGCCACCTTGTACAATGTGGGAGACACCTCAGGCTGGGACATAAGCACAAACCTTGATACATGGCCCATTGGCAAGGGTTTCAAAGTGGGAGATGTTCTGCGTAAGTAATTATATTTCTCTTCTTCTTCCTGAAATTAATAATTAACAGCTTTTTCATATCTACACATTGTCGCTAATTCTTCCCCATAAATATATACTCAACCTTGGTATGTTTGAGTCTAAAAACTTCCACAATGATTACACAGAACCCGTTTCCACCGCTCATTGATCCTAACTAATATTTATCTGTTTTACCCAAATTATATAGCTAAACTGATCATGTGAACAGATGGAAGCCAAGAGAGAACAATTTTAAAATTTTGATGCAGTGAGGAACTGGTTCTAGTGGTAATTCAGTGTCTATTTGGCGAAGAGGTATAGTTGATTTCAAACCATCGTGGAAAGCTAGAAAATTCTAATCTTCCCAAAACCTTTAAGCATGACATAAAAAGCTCCATCAGCGAGTAATGGCAGCCTGGTTCATTAAGTTCAAATAACCACTTGGAGTCTATGGTATACAAGCCTATGACCGGTCGAATCACTTTGATTCTTTAGTATACAACTATGCGATAACAACTACATCGTATCTCCTTCAAACGAAAAAAAATTAAGAAATACTAAGATGGATCTTATCTCAAAGTCGTATGAAATACATGCTTAGGCTTCTATGATTTCTTCAATTCTCCAGGCCTAATGTTCTGTTTTGCAGTTTTTCAGTTTTCTTCCCTGCACAGCGTGTGTGAGGTGAGCAAAGACGGGTACGACAACTGCGACAGCAGCGGAGCTGTGCTACGCAGCAGCAGTGGAAACACCAGCATCCCACTCACCACACCCGGCAACAGGTACTTCATCTGCGGCACACTCTCCCACTGCTTGGGTGGAATGAAGCTGCAGGTGAGCGTCGCAGGACAAGGCGCTGCAGCAGACAATAGCCCTGCTTCTGCCCCACTGCCCCAAGCTGCTGCAGGCCTAGATCCATCTTCACCTTCCAATAATCCTCTTCCAGCTCAGCCTTCCTTGGCCAATACTCCAAAGAACCCCCTGCTGCTTTCAGCTTCTTCTTTTTGTATTCTTGGAGCCCTGCTCTGGATGGCTGTTGTTTGAGTAGCCCCAGATGACCAGCTGATAATCCGATAGATAGATACATACATACATACATACATACAATTTGGAGGGTAGATCGGATTCACTTGGGTCTGTGAACATGTATGATTTTTTATCTAATCGATGTGAATCAGAATTCTTTTTCCTTTTCTTTACTTCATCTGGGGACGGTACTTTCTCTTCTTAAGTTAAGTTGACTTGCAGTTAATTACATGCTTCTTAATGATGCGGATTTGCTGATCGCTGCGGCAAACTGAAGAGAATAATATACATTTGGGTATTTGACGGTATTTTCCTCAATAGTATGACTACAGGTATATCAGATTTTTCTTCACAAATTGAGATGGAATCATGACGACATATAGTATACTTGCAAATTTTGACAAATCTTATGCGATTTCTACAATTTTATAATTAACTGAGAGGAACGTAATTACAATATCACTTGTAGCAACAGGCTAATTATATGTGAGTTGGCAGGAGCAGGTGCCATCACTTTCGTACCCAGTTCTTCTTTCGCTCAATCTCTGAAGTTTGAGATGCCCCGTATTCTGGAAGTCATCCTGTCCTCTCGTGTTTCTTTTCCAATATAATACATATACTACCGGCTAGGTCTCCATTTAGCTCAAATGAATAGACTCGATGCGTGTGGTACTTGTGTATGCATGGCAAACATTTGATGCCTATATATGCTCTGTTCATGACAAGTTGCCATTTGCAGTTGTGACATGAACTTGGTTTGAACTTTGAAAGTAACATTTGAAAAAATATGAAGAAATAACTAATAAAATAGAGGAATGTAACAGCAGAAATGTTAGGATTCGGAAAACAAAAAAAAATTATTTAAAAGAATACTTACGTCCTTTGTTGAGGAATATAATATGTACAATAAGACACAAAAAGAAAATATAAAATGGTGTAGATACTACAACTCTTCTTCATTAGGAAGCAGAACAAACAAAACAAAAGTGAATTTTTATTCAAGCAAGACATGAAATGTTAGAAACAGCATGCTAACTCTAACCAGGTCTACCTCCAAAAATCACGCGGAAAGATAATTCTAGGCAAAATGTCTGTTCCGATTCACATGAATGCAACCACAGCCCCTCCAGACGACCCCAACAACATTGCCATCGTAGCTCCACGCACAAATGCACCTGAACCAACGTTACTGGCTTGGGGCGGAGACGCCGTGCCCGAGGGCAGCGATGCCACAGAACCGAGGACAGGCACTGGAGACAACGGCAGCTCAGCAGAAGGGTCAGGTTCCGACAATATCGTAGGGGAAGGTGGGATGGCTGACGAAGAAGACGGCGCCAACGCAGTGGAAGGCGTTGGTGAAGGTGCGGTGGATTGGGAAGGACTTGGCATGGGCGAAGCCGCCATCTCCGGAGGTGATGAGGAAGGGATAGGTGGTATCGCAGTGGAAGAGGGAGCTGTTGCTGGCCCCTGTGCAATGATGCATGGGGATAGGAAAGCAAGAGCCATGGTTAGAACAAATGCCGCATGTTTGAAAGCCATGCCTTTCTGCTCTGTTTTTTCATTTTGTTGGTGCCACTCCACCTAAGAGATCGATGCAGAGATGATGAGAACGGTGATGTTTCTATAACAGGCCGGTGAGGGGAGTGAATTGGGTGGTGGTCTGTGGTGGGCATGGACTCGTACTCCCAAGAGCACCGTAAACGGCATGTAAGAAGCATGCATGGACCGAATTCTAATTACGAATAAGTTTGTGGGTTAATGTCTATCTATGCCTAAGATACTTTGGATTTTAGGGTCTGTTTTAAAGGATGCAAAATCCTTAAATGGAATATGTATACCCATTCCAAGACTGCTTTTTCAATTCCTAAAGCAGTTTTTTTTAAGTTCTTAATACAATTATTTATATCTTTAATATAATTTTGCTCATTCTCAATATACTTCATCGTACTCTCAAACATTCCTTAACCATAGTGTCAATGATGAGTGATGTCATATATTTAGGCTTAGGGCCTAAAGCATCGGAGAGGCTTGCCTGGGATGTGAATGTCATAAATTTTTTACCTTTAAAAAAAAATTTCGCTTTAATATAATATTTCATTTTTTTGATGCATACGCATAACAATACTTTTTCCTTTTCAATATTAATTTTCCTAATCTCAAATTTTCTATATAATTTTTTTTTTTCAACGCACACCAATCTTTTCTCATCTCGTTAACATATTATTCAAGGACCGCGATTTAATGCACCCGGGTGCACTGAAGCTGCACCGGTGCATTAAACTATTTTTTATTTTTAAAATTTTTTTTATACAAGTGTTAATTTAAATGTATTTAACATATGTATCAATTTTTACCATTTTTTGAGTATTTTAAATATTTATTTTTTATTTTTGAAAATAAGTGACATTTTATTTTAGTTAATTTAAAATTACTAAAATGCCACTGATTTTTAAAAATAAAAAATAAATATCTAAAATACTCCAAAAATGGTAAAAATTGATACACATGTTAAATATACTTAGATTAACACTTACATAAAAAAAAGTTTCAAACAAAATAAAACAAAATGGGTTAAAATGGGTTTAATGCAGTGCACCCGGGTGCATTAAATCGCGATCCATTATTCAATCCCTTAATATACTTCTGATTACCCCATTAACACACAAATATATCAATAGTCAACATTCGATTCCACAATAAAATTTTCGAATTGTAAGTATACTTGTACAGGTAACAGATGATTTGTTGAAGACAACGGAGATAAACTGCTAGGCATGGATGATTTGCATAAATGCTAACTACATCATATATCTGATTAGTGCGAGTGTTGTTGTAATTTTAGAAATCACACGTGTGGTTATATTTATATTTTAGAAGGGTTAATTTTAAATATGATAACAACTTTTACCTATATTTCAAACATGATCATATATTTCATAAAAAAATAAATATAATTAGAAAACGTATTTTGGTATTCGCAACTGTGGAAGTTTTTGTTTGTTTTTGAGTAATGATCCAGTTACCTTAGTCAATGATTTACTTAGCCTAAGAAAAAAACTACTTCTTAATATTTTTGAAATTTTTATAAAATTGTTAAGTTGTGCATATTTAGGGTGTGTTTCGCAATTTGCAAAAGTTGTAGTTAAAACTTTTCGATCTAAAACTTTTCGATCTTCATAACTATCCTTTTTTTAATTATTTTTTTACATATCTTTTTATACAACAATTCTACTTTTCAATCATTTCTACACAACTACCACTACAACTAACCTATTTATTTTAAATTTATTCTCTTTACTCATCATCATTACCCCTACATTATCACATCATTTTCTACTAATTTAACAACTTTTACATTAAAAAATTTCATCAAAAGTTTTACAACTTCCCAAACACACCCTTAGTCTATAAATTAAGTTTTATTTTTTTGAGACATTTAGTTTTTTTTTGAATTTTGATAGAGGGATTTTTTAATCTTTTCATTAAGGATGACTAAGATACCTCTATGTTTGAAAATATTTTGAATTTTTTAATTTTTTATTAAAGATGTATTTTGAAAGTGATAAAATTTTTAGGTAAAAATTTTTTACAATTTTTTTTTGAAATAATAGAAAATAATATGATATAATAGAGGTAATAATAAAGAATAAAGATAATAAAGTTAAAATAGATAAATTAGTTATATGGATAGTTGTGTAAAAATGATTAAAAAATAGAGTAATTATACAATAAGATGTAAAAAAATAAAAAATAGGGCAGTTGTGAAAATTTTAGGTGTAAACAAACCCATCATAAGAATGACTAAGATATTAACTTTTTAAAAATAAAAATATATATTTCTAAAAATGGTAAAAATTAATTTATAAATTAAATATGACTAGATTAATAATTTTATTAAAAATTTAAAATTTTAAAAAATAAATTTGTTTACTCACGCTAAGTAATGATTTTCTTAATAGGGGTCAATTGGACCACTAATCTTTTATCTATTTAATGATTAACTTGGACCTGGGCCCTTTCGGTTTTGGACCATGGAAAGCAAGCATTCAAGCTAGCTGTTCTCGAGAATTCCAGCTTCGCTCCCGTCTCCCTTCTTACCGCCGCCGCCTCCAGCAAAAACCGAGAGAGATCGACGGAGAAAATGGCAGGGATGGAGGAGGAGTTCTACCTGAGATACTACGTAGGGCACAAGGGCAAGTTCGGGCACGAATTCCTGGAGTTTGAGTTTCGCCCCGATGGCAAGCTTCGCTACGCCAACAACTCCAACTACAAGAACGACACCATGATCCGCAAGGAAGTCTTCCTCACCCCCGCCGTCCTCAAGGAATGCCGTCGCATCATCGCCGAGAGCGAGGTCGGTCTTCCCCACTCTTTCCTAGGGTTCCCCGCCGCCCCCCCCCCCAGGGTTTAAATTTCTTCGTCTGTTTTCTCTTTCTTAGATCATGAAGGAAGACGACAACAACTGGCCCGAACCCGACAGAGTGGGCCGCCAGGAGCTGGAGATCGTCATGGGCAACGAGCATATATCCTTCACCACCTCCAAGATCGGCTCCCTTGTCGATGTCCAGAGCAGCAAAGATCCTGAAGGGCTCCGCATTTTCTATTATCTCGTTCAGGTCTAAAAAAGAAAAGAAAAAAAGATTACACCTTTTGCGCCTTTCTTTTTAAATTTTTTTTCTAATTTAGATTCGTTTCAGTTGATTAGTTTTTTAATTTGAATTTTCTCGTCTTGGAAAATTGGATTTAACCTTTTTGACTGGTGGGAAAGAAAGACTGAATTTTTAATCATAATGTGAAGATTCACCCCATGGGAAGTATTGCGAAAGCTCTGCAAGACATGGATATCAATCCTTAAGCAAAATTGAAAAATTATCACGCTGAATTCATTGGGTGATTATTTTGATTCAATTATAGTGTGTTACAAAATTCATTTTTAGCAGATGTATGCCTAGCATCATGCTAAAAAATTCCAAAAAAATAGGACAAGAATTTTTTCATCTGTACCCAGTTCTTAATTTGCAGACCGTTGTTACATGCGAATTCAATGGAAACTGCTTTGAATTGTGTAGTTCGAATAAATGAATTTAATGGACTACATTTTTTTTTAATGAAAGAATGGACAGTGCTTGATCAGCATATGATTAGATTATGTGCTGGCCTTTTCTTCGTTTATGCATTCTCCAAGAACACAAGGTGTCTGTTTGTGTAGGATTGGAGTCAGCAGATTGAAGATTATTTTGGAGTTTGATCTTCATTGTGTTGTGTTATCATACTACAAGAAAATTGCAAATGTGTGTTCTTGTGTGTAATCTAGTTTTTTCTACAATTTGTCTGTGACACAGATTTTTCAGTCTAGGATCTAAGTGTACCTTTTCCATTTTCAATCTGAAGTTGTCGATTTGAAAATTACATTATTGGCCTTGTGCACTTCCCTACATATGTCAGATTGGAGGTATTCTGGAGGCAGAAGTGACTGTTGTAGATCACTATATCACCAAAAATCCATGTCTTCAGTCTTTTTGCTACAAATTCTACTTTATTTGATAGAGCATATTCAGATATTCTTCTTTTCCTGTTTCTGGATGACTGGAATTGTATTAGTCCCTTGAAGAAAGAGGAATAATATAGCCAAAAAAAAAAAAAAAAAAAAATTAAAATTTAAATAGAAGGAATATGAGATGGGCAAAGATGCTCTGTTTTATCCTCCAACAGAGTTTCCAGAGTACTTTCTTTTGATGAAACTTTTTGAGTTGCGCAAGTTCGTTTCCTTTGCTCCAAGATTTTGCCTCCTTCACATCTTTCTACAGAGGATAATTGTATTTGGTGAAGGTTAAAAAAAAAAGGACACTATGAGCTTCTCTTGTTTTGCTGTATGACCCGTTCTTTTGTTCTTAGACTGAAAACATCACTTCAGTAGTTTATTCTGAGTCTTGGCGTTATTTACAGTTGCTTTTTAATTGTTACCTTACATTGTGTAGGGCATCATGTTAAGAAATATGCCCCTCTAAAGAGGATGATAATCACCTAGGGCTCTAATTTCGCATCTTCCAACCGATCCTAATGTCTCTGGTGGACCTTGGTTCACAATATGGACATTGAATATGCCATTTGATGCTGCAGGTGCTCCTATGAAAAATATTTGCTGATCTAACTTGAATGTGTACATGACTGTTGGTTCAATTTCCTGTTGACGTGTGTCAGTTGTAATTGCTCTGAGGAGACAAGTTGCTTAGAATTTGATGTGACCTTCCATGCCACATATTAAAGCATCTGAATATGGTCAATCTTTCAAGTTCATGATAATGTGGTCATTTTACTATTGTTGTTTGGACTATACTCTTTAGAAAGGCCTTGTCTTCAACTACTTCCAACTTACAGATTATGCCAACTGAAAAGTCAAAAAGCTTGTCCATTCTCTTCTGACATCTTATTATCTATTCACTAGTTGTTTCCAGAGGCTGCTGTCTTCAAAACTAGACCATTTCCATAAGAGGTTCTACTCTCAAAACATCTGAACTTCTAATTGTACTTGCCCCCCTACCTATAATTTGGAGACCTCATGCTCTACCTTTATCATAGAATGCCTCCAAACCTTTTATCTGAATAGAAGGAGATGGAACATCAGGAATAAAAAGGAGAGAAGTGAAAGCAACATCTTGAAAGCAGTGCTTGTCAGTAGTTAATACACTTCAGCCTTTTGGTTTGGTAACATGTAGCCATAGAATTGCCTGTTTTTCTCTTTGTTTTGTACGTTTCAGTGGAGGAATTATAACTGAATCAAGTTTACGTACATGCATCTCTAAATCCCGTATTTATTATCATCTCAAGCCTCTATAGAAGTCAAAAGTAATCGAGCCCGGAATTACCAAAGCACTTTTTGTGAAGCTTTTATGTGCATGTTCCGTCCTTTCCCTCAATCTGAAGTAGTGGACAATCCAACATTTTTTTTAACACTGTTAACAAAGATTGAGCCACACTGCCACAGGCTGGTTTGGATTGTTCATGAATGCGTTTAGCTTTTGATTTTGATGGATAATCATTTAGAAATGGATAATGGTTCCTTCCTACTCTTTTTCTTGTAACATCGGGGATTTGTTTTGAACCCATTAAAAATGATGTTCTCGTTTGTCAGGCTAACATGAAAAGGAAAAATAGGAAAATGAAGGGGATGAAGTTACCTGGTCTTTGCTAACATAATGAATCTTCTTAATTGGGGAATGGTTTTTCTGCCATACTGCCTATTCTCTTAGTTGGCCCGTTCAGTTAGCAGCTGTAGTCCTGACATATGAGAGTTGTTTGCTAGTGCTTTTGATACATAATGTAATACATATTCACTGATAATATCATAGCAACGCTTCTCATTAGATATTCCAAAACCTTGCAAGTTACTGGCTTCAATTCTTTCTTTCAGAAAATGGAGTTATCTCTACTTTGATAGTGCTGTGTTCTTACATGTCCTGTTGGGTATTTCTCCACTGCAGGATTTGAAGTGTTTTGTGTTCTCGCTCATATCATTGCATTTCAAGATCAAGCCAATCTAGTCTGCTGAGGCATGCGTTTTCAGCATTTAACATCATTCATATGTTGCTCTGGTTGAAGGGGACCTGAAGTTGGCTGAGGAATGATCGTTAACATTCATACTCTCGCAATTGATCATTTTGGGGCACGTGATTTGTTTTGGGGAAATCATCCTCATTCTTATAGCTTGGTCTTCTGAAAGAGGCGGTTTGCTGGATGTTTTATGTGATGTTTCTGCTAATTCTGACATTATGATATATGTTTCGATTTTAGGAACACTTCGGTTATGATGCCTTTGCTCTGTTTCTGCTAGTGGGCTTGCTTTGGAACATAAGATTAATCATGGCTAGAAGTTACACAATCTTTTGTGGGACTGCCATCAATGCACCCGGACTACACTTATTTTTTTAAATTTTTTTTGAATTTTTTTTCATGAAGCTATTAATTCATGTGTATTTAACATATGTATCAATTTTTACCATTTTCGGAGACTTTTAGATATTTTTTTTAGATTTTTAAAAATCAATGGCATTTTAGTAACTATTGATTTTTAAAAATCTAAAAATCTTCAAAATCAGTAAAAATTGATATATACATTAAATACAATTATATTAACCGTTTTGTAAAACAAAATTTGAAAAAAATGGTTATATGCACGCGGGTGCATACAACTGCAGCCCAATCTTTTGATGCTACATTGTAAAAATTACAAATTTAGGGATATTTGCATTTTTCTTTCCAATTTTTTGGTATTTTGGATTTTTAACCCTAACTATTGATACCTTTACTAAAGAATTTTAACTGCAGAAATACTCCCAATGTCAACTTTGAATTGATGTTGTAACATAGTTACATTATGGGGGTTTGCATGTATATTCCCATCGTGCTTCCCTTGATCTCGATGGTCATTATATCAATCAAATTTTTTGACTTTTGTTAACCCTCGATGATGGCACCCGGCATGGTTGTTTTTTGCAAGCGAAGTTTATGAGTGGCATGATTGTTTTTGTGAGTAAGTTTACAAGAGGGGATGTTGCTCTAAAGTTTAGTTATCTCGGAATCATAGAGTGTGTTTGTGAATAGATAAAATTTTTGGTAAAAAGTTTTGAAGAGTAAAAATTGTCAAATGATGTGATATGATAGAGGTAATCACGATGAGTAAAGATGATAAAATTAAAATAGATAGATTACTTGTGTAGAAATGATTAAAAAATAAGGTAATTATACAGGGAAATGTGAAAAAATAATTTAAAAATATAATAGTTATGGAGAGTGAAAAGTTGTAGATTGAAAAGTTTTAATTTGAAATTTTATATTCATTAGCAAATACACCCATAAATTCATAAAAGGATGGGGAGAAATGAAAATAAACTAGCCTTTGAAGTAAAACCATGGATTTCAAAATTTGAACGCAGGAGTGTTACGACAGCAACCCCGCTTTCAGCAAGCATGGATCCAGGATGTTCCCATAAGCATTTAAACAGCATTTGAGAAGCATCTAATTAGATAATAAGAGTTTGAATTACTTTTCTCGTCATATATACAATCTCATTTTTTAATAGATAATGATATTGTTTTTTCATTTCTAATATGATTTCACTTTCTATGCTTCACTTTTTCCATTTTTCATTTTTAAGGTGTGTCTAGCAAGAAAATTTGTTTATATAAAATTTTTTATTTTCTATCGTTGTCTTATTTTTTAATATTTTTTCGTATCTTCCTTTACAACTATTATATTTTTTCATTATTTGAGTCAATTTATTTTAACTTTTTTCTTTACTTCTTAGCATTATTCTTATCATATAATATCACTTTTTTCATTTTATAAAGTTAAACGCAAAAATCTTTTCTCCTAGAATTTTATCGAAGGCCAAAGACGCTCGTAATTCTATCTTTTCCTCTCTCCGTGCAATTTTTCAATATTCACGGCACAATAGGCACTATAGCCCATCCGCACCTTCTCATCGAAATCCGAACATGTTATTGAAACAACAAAAAACATAAATTATATATGGAATACGATTTTAAAAAACTTATCTATTCTTCATATCTTTGTTTTATTGGTTGTATAAAATATTCATTTCATCTTTATACTACGATGAATCTCATGGAATAACAACAAGCTTATCCACTCTAGAGAAGAGAACCAGCTTGGAAATGCAGTACGGCAGTCGACGCCGTGATCGCCCAGTTGGCTATTCTTCATATCTTTTAAAATTTATATGAGAAATTGTAAACTATGAATAAATTTATTTTATTATTATTATATATTCTGACCTTAAAGAATAAATTGGATCCAGAAGGCCGATTTACCCGCGTGGTTTTTTATTACAAGCTTTTATGCTACTCTTGTCGATGAGGTGGTTTGATAATCAATGGAGTATTTGTAAAATGCTAAATACGAAAAATGAAAGCAAATTAAAAATTAGTACAACCGATTGTGTTATTTGTGTCCATCAACCGGTCCGGACGTTAAAAAATGCCGGTGATTAATAGCCGTTTGTGGCCATTGGAGGCAGTAACGCTGAATCACTTCACTACTTGCCCTCCACCATTCATCTCCACTCATACGTTTATCTCTTATAGCAAATGATTGCCGTCCGAGGGCAGATGATCATAGTTTTTTTATTTTTATAATATGAATTATCGTTAACGAGAGAATAAACACCATTTAGAAATCTATTATAAGAAGTATATTTATTTTTCAAGCAGTGATGGTTTGATATTTATTGGGCTTGTTTAGAAGTTGGAAGTATGAAGCACAAGGGAAATGACTGACAAACTAAAAATAATTAAAAAATAAAATAAATAGAGCCTTTGTGAGAACATAAAGTCAATGATAAAAGTACAGTTAATAATAAACCCATAGGAGTTTTTATTCTTTTAATAAAAATTTGAATTTGTTTGATATTTTATTTTAATCTTTAAAAATTAATAAAATTGGTGCATGTATCCGTGCTCATTTTATTGATATTTCAAAAATCAAAAATTTTATAAAAAGGCAAAAAAATTAAATGGGCCCGCATATTTGTGAAAAGAGTTTTCGATTGTCTAAGATTGGCAACCTAACAAAAGCAGGAGGAGGAGGAGGAGGAGGAGGAGGATGTAGCCATGCCCGCTGGGCTGAGCAGAGACAGAGAAACGGAAGGGAAGAAAGTGCGCGGGATAGCAAGGGAAGCGCAGGAAAAGGAACAAACTCCCTCGGCAACTGCAACTGCAACTGCCCTCTTTCATACCCTAGATTGCTGCCGGAGCTTCCCGATCCGATTCTCAGGGTTTTTCCTGACCCAGCCCTTCCACATTTCTCCACTCGTGCTTCTTCCGCCACAAGCCTCCGACTTTCGGGGCCCTATTCTCGCTATGTGTCTCCTTGTTCTCACTTCTTTCTTGTATCTTGCTACCAATGCTGTTCTAGAGATCAAGATCTTCTCGTAAGCAGGAGTGGAAGGTTTCAGGTTCTAATCATCGACGGTCCAGATCGACCGGGGCGTATATACGGCGATGGGAGGCAGCGGCCAGTTGATCTCCGTTCAGCCGGAGGAGCTCAGATTCCAATGTAAGCGTCTCTGCTTAATTTGTTTTTGGTGTTTGTCAGGAATAATCGGAATTCTGCGGTGATTCATTAGGTTGTACTAGTTTTGAAAAAAAAAAAGAATCATAAAAATCGATAGAATCCCATTGATTGCCTGTTCTCGATTCAGAATCTGTCCTTCATTTGTTTTTGTTCACGGGTCCGCATTTCATCCTATTTAAGGGAGATAAAAAAGTATTTTAAATTTTTTTTTTATATATATAAATGTGTCAGATGTTGCCTCGATCAAATTCGATAAGTTTTAAAATTTGTTTGGTTTTTATTTTTGAAAATCAGCTAGAGTCCATGCTCTCCAGTTGATTTTCAAAAATAACGAAAACAAATAAATTCATACAATGTGTCAAAATTTTACGGAGGCAGGATCTAGGAGGGGCCAGGTGACAAAAAATAAAAAAGTATTTTGGGGTCACGCATCATGATGAACACTTGACATAAAAAATAAGGCCAACGCGAATTTGGAGACATAAAAAAAGAACGTAATGGTTTTATTATCGATGTTGAAACTGATATGAGAACTTAACGAAAGACGAATCTAGCCCATGCCTGCAATGCTGGAAAAGGTGGGGAAACAGTGTCGATGGCTCAGTGGTGGAGCGAATACCTTGGATGAGGGCCCTGTGGGATCGCCATCTTTTGTTCACATTGATATTGGATTGCTGTTTGAATTTTGTCTCTGTTCTCCGTCTCTCTGTCGTGCCTGAGTTTCACAGCTTCCATTGAGGAGTTGAAGGTATCGTATTTTCCTGTGTCTCCAGATCAGCCTGAAATGCATGTGTTGCTAACCTTGATAACCTAGTTTCAATTACTTTCTGCCTTTTTTCGCCTTTCATTATCAAGCGTCGATAGCTTTCTACCTTTCCTGCCTTTCATTATCATATTCTCTCCATGTACAATATATGAATTTGAACTCATGAGCAGTGGTAATTAATTATGTACCCAGTTGAGCTTGACAAGCAATCATATTGTGATCTTAAAGTAGCGAACAACACTGAACATCATGTCGCGTTTAAGGTGCCTACTTTTAACTGATATTCATGCTTTATTGTCAATGCTATTGCTAAGTTATCTCGGAAGTTCGGTTGGTTTTTGCTTAATTCTTTCTGGTTTTTTGGCTTTGCTAGGTCAAGACTACTACACCTAAGAAGTACTTTGTAAGACCTAATACTGGCATCATACAGCCATGGGACTCATGTGTTGTAACAGGTGCAACCTTTATTTTATTGTGTCAAGTTCTGCCAAAGTAGTCAGAAGTGTTTGGTCATGACAAGAAGATTAACATTTTATGACATGATTTTAGTGACCATAATGTTTTTTATTGCTAGGTAGCAATGCAATACAAAAATTAACCTTTTGGCAACAATGAAAAAATATATATATTGTTGTAATAAATTTCACAAAATTGTTGCTAAAGCGTTTTGCTATTGACATATTGTGGGTGACAAGATTCAACATCATTGCACTGCCAATCACCCATTTTCTTGTAGTGGGTGATCTCTATATATTTTTTGACTTTGGTGGCTCCTATTGCAGTCACACTACAAGCACAGAAGGAGTATCCACCTGATATGCAGTGCAGAGATAAGTTTCTACTGCAATCCACCAAAGTTCCTCCTGCTATGGACACTGATGAGATTCCCTCAGATGCTGTACGAGTTCTGTTGTCAAGGGCTAATAACTTAGTAGAATTTTTAGCTACCTAACTCGGAGATGATCTATATTGTTTTGTGCAGTTCAATAAGGATGCTGACAAAGTAATAGAGGAGTGCAAACTCAGGGTTGTCTACACCATGCCCGGTTCTGGTCAGGGTTCAGAAGTGGAATCAGGGCTTAGTTCATCAATTTCAACGAGCTCAAAACATGGTTCTGAGGTAGTTAATTTCAGTAGGATTTTCTTCTTTCCATAGTTAACCCGAATATCTTGCTGTTTTCCTGATCTTCGTGCTCTGGACATCATCAAATGGCCTGATTTTGTAATTTTAAATTGACAGATGGATGGTTCCTCAAGCACTGAAGATGTGAGTAAACATTCTCAGTGTCCCCCCTCCTCCCCCTTTCCATTTGCATGTGATTGGTATCGTGGTTTCTTTTTTTCCTTCGTTGTTGTTTACCTGACTACATTCTAGTATGTCAATAAACTAAACATTGATGAAACCTTTCAAATGCAAGACTGTCAAGTTTCATTCGGAATCAGTACCAGACGATAATATCAAGTTGCTTCTGAAATAAGTTTTTTTTTTTTTTTTTGGATGTTAGGTGCTATAGTTTTTGGGTGTGCTTGATATCAGAATATTGCCTAATGGATTTAGATTTCCTAGATCCTATGGCCTTTGGTGCTCTTCTGGTGGCAGCTTGCATTGTTTTTCACTGTGCATTATTAATATTAGGATTCAGCTTGTGTATTTTTGTTAAATGTCATTTTTTATATTGTTTTCCGCAATTCAAAAGATTTCTGCAGAGTAACTTTTGGGGGCATTTGGACATTTCTATTTTCATTTTTAACATTTCGTGTTTAGTTCCAGGCATTGCAGCGCCTAAAGGAGGAGAGGGATTCTGCACGTCGACAAACTCAGCAATTGCAGCAGGAACTGGTATGATTGCATTGGATCTTTCTTACAATGTTTAACTGCGGCATCTTTCTCATTCGATATCCTAAACTCTGTATTGCTGTAGCATTTTCTTCCCAGTTTCGTGTTCTCAATTTTTTAACGTTTTTGAAAATAAAGAGTAGTGGTTGCTCATCATTGATAAAAATTTAATAACGATCCCCTTATCATCACTCCACATGCTAAGTCTGAGATAGCGAGATATTTTTCACATTGATTAAAGGCTTGAAGAGTTTATGATTTATGGATGAGATAAGTTTCCTGTTTTTGTTTAGTCATTTTGATGAATATCAAACACATTTTCTGCTTATTCATTTCAGGAGATGTTGAAGAGACGTAGGAGCCGCAGAAACGATGAGGGCTTCTCCTTGACTTTTGCTGCCTTCGTGGGACTTATTGGCATCATTTTTGGCTTCCTCTTAAACTTAACATTGTCTGCGCCGCCAACTCCAGCTGCATGACTGCATGTAAAATTGTCGTAACGAGAAAAAAATTTCTTTTATTGTGTTTTGTAAATTAATATTGGAATCCTTTTTGCTGAAAATGAATATTTATAGGTAGCCATAGGACATGGTATGGTTCCATTCTGTATTGTCTTTGTGATAATTCAAAGTAGTGAGAGAATCTACTTTTTACCAGCTGCATGACGTTCACGTAACGAGAGATTTTCTGATTTCCATTTTCCAAATAAAACCTAGGCACCGTTTAACATTTGGCGTGCAACTAAGCTCATGAACTTCGGGTTCATCTTAACTGTAATTCTATTTATAAAACATTAGTCCTAACTTTAACTCTATTGATAAAATCTAAACTCTAATACTATTTTTGAAAATCGGATTCGATTTGAGTTTCAAGTTGAAATTTATTGATGAAAATTTTATGTAAAAATAATAAGTTTAGAATTTCATATAAATATATAATAATAACAAATCATATAAGTAAATATAATAATATATAGTGAAATTATAATTTTTTTTAAATAGCATATCAAGAATAATTCTAGAAAAAATTAACATAAAAAATAAGACAAAGGAATAAAATTAATAGATGTAAAAGTAAATGATAGAAATAAAAGATAAATATAAATAAAAATACTATATTTATTTATAATATAATTATAATATGTCAAATATGTATTCAAATATAAATATAATTAAGATAAATGTGTAAAATATAAAGAAATATTGTTTAAATATTATGTATATAATACATTCTATAATAAATTCAAAATGGAAACTCGGACTTGGATTCTTCGAACTTGGGTTGGAAAAAGTTAGTCTAAACACGGGTGGAAATCGAGTCCAAGTTGCACCTCAATTTAACATAGTGGAATAAGATAAATATGAGATGAAAAAACTATTGTTTGGAAAAAAAAATATTGGAAACGAGAAAAATATTATTAGAAGTTGAAATTGTAAATTTGTTGTGTATTGAAATTGTATTGAAAACGTTGGTGGCTTATGAGGTGTTTGTTGATACCTATAATTTTTTTTATGTAAAACTTTTCAATATAAATTTTTTTATTTTTCATAATTATTTTATTTTTAATTGTTTCTTCATTTCTTCCTATAAAACTACCGTACTTTTAAATTATTTTTAGATAACTACTTATACATCTAACCTATCTGTTTTAATTTTATTTTTTTACTTCTTATCATTGTTTCTATCATATCACGTTATTTTCTCACATTTTAAAAACTTTTACAACAAAAACTTATCATTAAAAGTTTTATCATTTCCCAACACACATTACTGCGCTAAAAATAACAATTAGAAGTATAAAAATAAAATAAACTAGATATGATAGTTATATGAAAAGATATAAAAATAATTAAATGTAAATGTAATAATAGCAAAAAAAATAGTTAGGTGTTAAAGATATTACATAGAAAAATGATCATGTTAGTTTAGGCTAAACAATGTTTCGCTTAGCTCACCTCAAATAAACTATTTAAAAATATTTTTTTAGTTTTTTATCCATGCATTTTGTTTATCTAAATGTATTTAATATATAAATCAAGTTTTACTATTTTTAGATATTTGTATATTTTTTTTTTTAAACACATACATACATATAGATATTTAAAAATATCAACAAAATATATACACATATCCAAAAATGAAAAACTTGGTTTATATGTTAAATACATTTAGATAAACAAGTATATTGATAAAAATAAAAATAAAAATTTAAATAGGTTTTTTAGGTGGATTAAGTAGAACATTTGTTTAACTCGGGTTAACAAAATCACTTTTCTATTATACAATGGGTGTATTTGGCATTTGAGAGAAAAAATTATCTTTATTTTTTCATGCGCTTTTCTATTCAATGCAATGTTTTAATTGTTTGATTATCCTATTTTTAAATTTTTTTATATTCTTATATAATTATCTTATTTATTTCTTTGCTCATAATTGTTATCTTTATTTTATCATATTACCCTCTTTTCAAAATTTCTGGAGAACTTTTCATCTCTTATTAACTAATGGAGCATAAATGGCTTTTATCTCCCAACATATGATCCAACGTATGCTCATCACAGCGAAAATCTTACTTGTCCAATATCAAAATCATTAAAAATCCAACAGCAGCTCTTTACAAAAAATGTAAGAGGTAATTGGGTAATTTCAGGCCGCTTTAAGTGGCGTACAACTCAGGGGTGGAAATCTGGCGAGTCATATCAGGTTAAGGTTTGTCCAACCATAACACTACTTTTTAAAAATTGAGCTTGATCCTCACTTTTTTTAAATAGGTTTTGGGATAAATTTCGAGCTGGTATCGGACCGGTTTCAGAATAGCAGGGCGGGTTAAAAATACGGGTCAAATAAGATAATTTTAAGAATTTATATACCTATCAAACATAAATATACATCTATACTAAATTTAAATATTATATGTTTCAATATTTCACTAATTATTAAAAAACACATAATTAAGAGAACAAAACATTTGAAAATATAGTATAAATTTATTAAAATAGGTTAATATACAATTAAACATAAGTGTTATATATGTACAAATTTTTTTTTATTGATTCTTATATTGCTTTCTGAATAAATTAATTCTTCTATAGTTGATAGAGTTGATTATAAAAAAAGTGAGAATTTTGAAAGAAAATAATAATAATATTTTAACATAGACTTATAATTTTTAATAAATTAATATATGAGAGACGGGTCCGGACATAATCGACACACTCCGATTCTATTTTTAAATTCGGGTCAAAATTTCTGACCCAGCCCTGTACCGGGCAAAAAACAGGTTGGGTCACGGGTCGACCCGCTTTACTTCCCACCCCCAAACTATGACCTGCGAAATGTTTCGCGGGCTCACCCCTGCGGCCTGCGCACCCTTTCGCACGGAATCTGCACGACCTACGCGCACTCATGAGCGAAAAGCGCGGGAAAAATCCGGGCAGGTGCTTCCCCCTCAAAATCCACTTGAAACTCATTTCCGCGCCTTCCTTCCTCCTCTCTCTCTCTCTCTCTCTGCTTTCCCATGGCGATTTCCAGACTGTTATTCTCCACAATCTCCCAAGTCCAAACAGCTCTGATCTCAGAAGCACCAGGCCTATGAACTAGGTTTTGCTTGCAGCGTCTCGAACAGCCAGACGGAAAAACCCTAATGCCCTTTCCACAATGTTAAATTCTCCTACAATCACCGACTAATCCCCATTTTCTGCATCCGATCCAAGTCGGCAATCCTCTGGAAGGCGCCACTATGGCTGGCTACCTTAACAGCTCCGATCTGTTGGCTGCGACCCCGACCGAGACAGCGAAAGCATGGCATCTTCTTTCAGTTCTGCTGCGGCTCGGCCGCCCTGCTAGGCCGGCGGAACTCGCTGCAAGGTGCGAGCTGTTCCCCGCGTCGGCTGATTTCGTCGAGTTTCTTTGTGCGCTGCCCGATTCGCCGCTTTTTCTGACGAGAGATCTGTTCGTGACGGCGTCTCTGGACGTGCTTTCTTCTTTTGGAAATTTTGCGGCGAGGGTGTTTGCCTCGTTCTTGCCGAGAGTAAGGGTTTTGGGGCAGCGGATGAGGATCTGGGATGAGTCAGTTCAAACATACTTCCGGAAGCGCAAGGGGGCGATGATTGATTCGGTTCTGTTGCCTGCTGTGAAGCGGAGATTGTTGCTGAGTTCTGCAAATGGTAGAGTGCGCTTCTTTTGAGATTATATCTGCTTATTTGAATCACTTCCCTGTTCATTTGAGGCGCCATCTCCCGATGGTGTGGGGGCACTTTTTCATGATCCACGCTACTCATTAATCGCCATTTTAGGCCAACTGGAAGGTGCCTTGAGTTGTCCGCTATCAGCGTTTTTCTATCGCCTGAAAGGCGTTGGATCCTTCTAGTATGAATGCTATGTTCAATGAAATTCAAGAGCAACTACTGCATATTTCCATATTCTAAATGGTTATCGATTTGGTGATTTGAGATTTACAAAGTTGATTTGGAAACAGGCGAAGATTTCTGGAAGTGGCATTCTCCAGTGAAGAAGACCTGGACCACCCTGTTTCAGGTATCCTTTGTTTGCATCCGTGTCTGAATATGCAGTAACTATTATATGCAATAATATTCTAAGTATGAAGTACATAAATGAGCAGAACTCTAGCTCAAACCAAGCTAAGCTCATTACCACTTCATATCGTGTTGAGTTGATCTTTTTAAGTTTCATCCTGGTTTATGTAGCAAATATGCTTGAGCATTGAGTTTGAGCCTAGCTGTATGTAATAAAGTTCTAGGTCATGCTTTGTCTATCTAAGGAGGCTTCTCAGCATGCTTAGCTTTTCAGTCTCATTAATGTCAAATCACAAGCATTTGTATTACCAAGTAACGTGAGGACGGAAAAACAAAGACAGACTTAAGTTCAATAATTTTTAATAGAGAAGGTGATGCTATCTAATGCAAGCACAACCTCAATGGGTGATATGTAACTTGAATAATCCTGGTGTTCAAGCCCTGGAATCAGTTTAACTTTTCCTTTTGCACATCAAATGGGTTTTCTGAGTGAAGGTCACAATGGAGACAGATTTCTTCTCATTAGGAATCTTCTATCTTTTGGGCCATAGAGTACAAATCTACTCTGGATGTTCAGTTGGCACTGCTTATTGTAGGTTCTTCCAATCTTGGAAATTCTGGTTACTTCTCATTTCATTGATGTAAAGAGGAAGTATTTGGTCCCACTTCTGCCAGTGAGTGAATTGTGAAGCTATCTACTTACTGATGCCTCAGCACGCTACGCGTCCTCTGTAGTACTGTAACACATTCTTCGCTTGATTTTTCTTCAACTAGTTCTTCTTCTTTTAGTTCTCCAATGACTCAAATGTGTTGAATCTATGACCTGTGACTCACCCAAGCGAAAGCATCATTCATGCCATAACATGGAATACGTTAAAGTATTTTGTTGGGTTTCTTTATCCTCTTCATACTTTCTTGTTAGTCATGGACACACTTTATTTGCTTCTGTATTCTTTACTTCATGCAGGAAAATGGTGATGTTGGGCATGATACATACAGAGAAAAGAGACTTCTGTCAGTCAATGTGCCTGTCATGGAGAATTGCTTGAGTTTCAAGCAAGCAAGAAAAATTCCACTCTTACTTGACTGTAATTCGATGCTACCAAGTTGTGGACCAAAAATTACTGAGCATCTCAATAGTGCAGATGTGAGTGAGGTGCAATGCAATAATATTCCAGATGCTACTGACGTTAGGCAATTAATAGAATCTTTGGAGTTGGAAAAACCTCAGCAAAATATCTTGAATATTGAAATCAATTTGAATGCTAGTATTATAGATTCAGATATAGAACCAGGTCCTATAATGAGCACTCTTCGAGTGCCAGATCTATGCAATGGAATGCAGAAGGATGAGAATTGTTCCAAAGTGAATGATCAAATTAATATAACCAACAATATTCTTTCAGCTATTGAAAATTGCCTTGGAGTGACGCAGTGCATCAGTTCACCTTCAAGGAAGGTTGTGCATGATAGTCCTGACGTCCATGCGCCAATCGGTGGAACACCCGAACTACCAGAAACTTTCACAAAAGGAGATGTTGATACCCGTAATTTTAGAGGTCCAGAAATTTTTGTGCCTCTATATGGTGCTGTTCGGATGGGCGAACTTCCCAACACTACTCCAACATTATTGAATAAAATTGATTGCAACAATGTAATGTTGACTCTCAGAGAGCAATCATCTGGGAAAGCGAGAATCCCAGCCAGGGTCGGTAGTGCTACTGCAGTGGAACCTTTTGCCTCTTCAAAGATGCTGAGAAAACCCCTTGAAAAACAAAAGGCCTTGCAGATGGATCCATTAAATCCTGGTCCCCAGGTACTTTTGGAAGCTGATAATAAAATAATTAATTCCCCTATGCAACTGGAGCAATTGACAGGAGGTGACAAGTTGCTGAAACGTAAGTGGAAGCGCAGTCGTACTCACACGGCACCTCATAAAGAAAAGCAAATAGATCCAGCATCCAAAGGTCCAAAGGTAAGCTCTGTTGTGTTCATGTTAAGTGATTAAGAATACAATGAAGGTGCTTTGAAAGTTGTTGCAAATTATCAGCTATTTCATACCATAGTTACCTGACGTTCTATTGATGCTAAACTAATTTATTTATGGAGATAGTTGGTTGAAAATTTGTAGAAAAATATGGAGCAGAAGCCACTACCAGATTTTGAGTCTTTTGTCATAGAGGAAGAAGAAGGTTCAGGTATTTGAATGGACATCAATGATATTTGTTGGCTATTCTGTCAGACCTTTTTCAACTTCTCATGTAAATTTTCTGATATCTTTTGCACTAATATACAGGCGGCTATGGCACTGTCTACAGGACAAGAAGAAAGAGTGATGGAAAAATATTTGCAGTCAAATGTATGTGCAATAGTAGTAATATTATCATGGTAGATTATAAGAATTTTTTTTTTCGTGTTCTATGATCTCAATGCTAGGCTGCTAAAAACACAAATTCTAGTGGCACTTCTCCAAAAATGGATGAATTTTTCTATTGAAAGAAGGGATCCACATGGATTGCCAACATGTCTGGACAAACTCCAGCGAACAAAGCAAAACAGTGCTCATCTGCAGTGAAGACCTAGACCGAATTCCATCAAAAAACAAAATGAAGGGAGAACTCTCAGCGCTGGATGTGAGCTGGTTATTAAGTGAAATAGAGTGCTACTCATCTCTTTTTATATGAAAACATTTGGGTTGAAATGAAGTTTCTTTTACTTGCTATAGGTTGTTATTAATTCATTTTACATTATACATGTGGAAATTCTTACGGGCATTTTCTTTTACTCAAAAATTGGTTTCCAAACCTGAAAATTTTTGGATTTTCTCCATTTTCCTATGAAATCCCATTTTTCGATAAATAACAATCCTATTTTTCTTCATCATTATCTATATTTCCTATCTTCTAAGGAACCTGATTATATATTTTTAGTTGTATTTTAAGTTAAAATACATTATTCATTTTTTTTTCTTCAAGCATATGTTTCCCTAAGTATATTTAATTCATATACTAAGTTTTGCCATCGTACAATACTTTTACATGTTTATTTTTTATTTTTAAAACTCAAGTTTTTTAAATGCCCCTAAAATTGATGATTTTTTTAAAAAATAAAAAATAAAAATGTAAAAGTATTGGAAAATGGCAAAACTTGGCATATGGATTAAATACACTTAGGAAAACATGTTTATAAAGAAAAAATGAATAAAAAAAAATTAATAATGTATTTAGCTATTACAACTAAATGTACACAGTTGGGCTCCATCTTCTAATACGTGATGTGAATACAAGAAGAAAGGGAAATTGTAAAACACTATGACCTAGGCTAGGAGCATGTCTAGATGAGAAAAATCAATAGAATTTCTCCATGTATGAGTGTCTTTTGAATGATATAGGAGGCATGGTATGAAATTGTTGACTGAAAAAAAGATGCAAGATCTTTTTGTGAAAAATTCCAGATGCTTGGAATAGTTCCAACATCGAAAATTTTTAGGAATTCTGAAAATTCTCTGCATATCTAGCAAAACTGTTTGTCGGAAATATCTGTGTGAAAACAATATTAGAAACATGCTTAACCATAAATTCTCTCATCCTTCATGTTTTTGGGCTGCTTCTATTTTCTTACTATGATACTCCTTTTTTTTTTGTTTCAACAACATTGATGTAGTTGAAGAATTTTTCTTTGATCGTGCATTGTGATTATATCTAATTTGTACTGCTCGTGTCCTGTTCATTCATATTTGTGGGATTGTTGCTTGGTGGAAATTTTAAACTTTTTAAAGAGATTAACTTTTATCTTTCCAGTTGCATTTGTCTTCTTTATTTGTCACTAGTCTAAATGATCATTGTGATAGCATGCACTGAGTTTGCATTTTATGGATGTCAGGTCCTCATCCCAATGCGCACACACAGCATGTTGCTAATGAGCTGAGGATGCTACAGCGTTTTGGGTAAGGATAAATGGATAATTGAATTCCTTGTTATTTTTTTTTGTTTGTGTTTTATCAGCTGTTGCGTGAATAAAGAATTACATGTTATCACTTGGATATAAATGCTTTTGGCGCAGAGGTAGGAATTTTGTGGTAAAATATGAAGGTTCTTTCAGGAGTGGTACCTCTGAGTGCTTTGTTCTCGAGCATGTCGAGCATGATCGGCCGGAGGTAATTTGCAATGAGTCGTTATTATAGTCTTATCCTTCTTGTATATAACAATCTTTTGTATAACAACAAAGCTTATGTCAAATTTAGGTGTTGAAAAGGGAAATAGATGTATCTGAGCTCCAGTGGTATGGTTACTGTCTGTTCAGAGCACTGGCAAGCTTGCACAAGCATGTAAGGGAGTATTAAAACAAATCCTGTCTGATTTCTGGCTTCTCATTTACTTTTCTTATTTATTTTCTACCTTCGACCTTTACAGGGTATAGTTCACAGAGATGTCAAACCTGGGAATTTCCTTTTCTCTCGCAAACTTAGCAAGGGTTACCTAATTGATTTTAACCTAGCAGTGGTCAGTATCAGAATACTTAATTCTCTTGCAATTTCTTTCTGCTGTCGCCTTACTGAATGCGATGAGAGAAACTGTTTTCATTTTTTCTCACAGGACCTCAATCAGAAGTACTGCGCAAATGGTAAGGTCTACATTCCTCATACTTTTTTGGTTTGATTTTTCTTGAATTGTGAAGAAGGAACCATCAACTAGAATGCAGAGGCTCTTCTTTTATTAGTACCACCAGTTGTGTTTTTTCATTTTTATAAAATTTAATACAAACACTATTCTTTGTGGGAACTATCTTTCCGCAAAATGCAGACTAGTTATATGGAAATCTTCCATTATTAGAAGGTTCATACACCCTAACAACCTGCAGTTTGGGGTAATGTGTCTCTGCAATTGCCAGGAAGTATTATGCTGAGTCTGCTGTTTGTCATGCCATATAATTTTGAGAAGCTTGGATTGTGTGTTATGTCTTGGACACACCAAAAAGCCATTAGCATTAATCATTTACTTCTATTGTAGAACTTAGACGTGGATTAGGGCAGTTCACAAACTGTCCCCGTGTGACAGTTCATGATTGTAAGGGAGCATGCTGCCTTGGTTAACAGGCTACCTTACACTAATAATTGTCATACGGGGATAGTTCGTGAATTGTTGTAATCCGCCTCCAAAGAAATTATGCAGTAAAACTTTTGATGTGTTAATTCTGGGTGTGTTAGGGAAGTGGTAAAACTTTTGATGAAAAGTTTTTATGTAAAAGTGGTAGAAGATGATGTGATATGATAGTAGGTTAGTTGTATAGATAGTTGTATAGAAATGATTAAAAAGTAAAGTAGTTATATAGGAATATGTAAAAACTAACTAAAAATAGAGTAGTTGTAGAGATTGAAAAGTTTTAAATTGAAAAATTTTGATTGAAAAAGTTTTTTTTGTTTGCCAAACACTTCCTTTGTTCATTTGTCAGGTAATCCAAAAGCAAACTATGTAGGAAGCTTGGATGATATTTCCTCTCCTCGCACCAAAGATGTCCCTTGTAGCAAGGAAGGTGCAAAAACCGCTCCTGGTAAGTTTTTGAAAGCAGTCAATAGAGTGCCAACAAAGGATTCCAAATCACATCTAGAAACCAAGGACGCTAAGAAGGATCATTTGAAGGCCTTTCCTGATCGGAGCCAGAGAAATATACACAAGAATCAAGCTGGTGATGGGTCTGGTGTGACATCTGCAAAGGATGCAACAAGTACTCGGACTCCGTCTGCAGAGAGATTGAGGGAACCTGTGCCATGTCATGGAAGGAAGGAACTGATCTGTCTGGTGCAAGAGGCATTGCAGAGTCCTAACCGCAAGGCAGCAACTGCTCCTGTTTCTCAGCGCAAGAGGATTGCTGCACATCCAGGAAAAGCAGACAGAAAACTCATTTATCTCTCACCTATGCCCCTGCATTCCAATGGTATTGCAGTTGCAGGTGCTGGCCTGTTAAAGGCCAAAGGTATGGCCAGAATTTCTCTACACCTATGATATTGTATCTGCAAATTTTGGAGAGAGAAGTTAGCCTGTGTGCTGTTTTCCCTGGCAATCCCAAATGTGTGTCAAGCCTAGTTTTGTTGGGCTGAAATTCTGACATTTTCAAATTCTTCCTTGGTTAGTGAAACAATATATATATTGTTTTATCTCCACAGCCACCATGCTGAGCATGTGCTTTTCATTGGTTGCAGGAGACAAAAAGCACAAGAGGGAAGGACCTTGTGTTGGAACAAAGGGCTTTCGAGCTCCAGAGGTATGGTCAGCCTCCATTTTTATTTGAATATGTGGCACACTGCAGCATTGATTATAAGGCACTTGGATTTCTGCAGGTCCTGTTCAAATCTCCACATCAGAGTCCAAAGGTTGATATCTGGTCAGCAGGAGTGACTTTGCTTTACCTCATAATGGGTAGAACACCATTTGTTGGGGATCCAGAGCAGTATATCTCTTTCCACATAGTATATAATCAGTTGAAGCTTTTTTATTTTATATTTGATTCAGTTTGTCCAAAAAGGTTTTTTCTCACTGCAGAAATATAAAAGACATAGCAAAACTAAGGGGAAGTGAAGACCTGTGGGAAGTGGCAAAGTTACACAATCGAGAAATGTCTTTCCCTCTGGTAACATGTCTTTTTCTGCAGGCCATATGACAGTCAATTAGGTGTTAAAGTTGTTCACGTTGGTCTTTTCCTTGCAGGATCTGTTTGACATCCAATTCCTACCATCAACAGAATTGGAACAATGGTATGAGATAAATACGAAGAGACCTGATTTTCATGAGCAGAATGCTCGGAAACGTGATTTCAGTGAGCTTCTTGACCTCATTGACAAGTGTTTGATGGTGAACCCAAGGCAGAGGATTAGTGCAGAGGAAGCTCTGCGGCACAGGTTCTTCACAGCTTGCCACGAAACCTTGAGGAAGCAAAGGTTGCTTAGACAAGCAATCAGCTCAGAGCCTGGCAGTCAGTATCCGTGAGAGATTTTAGCCTGCTGGCTTTCTGTGGACCTGGAATGCAAGCTGGCCTATCACCCCCACTCATCTGCAGGTGATCCCAAGTGATCAATAATGATTGACTTGCTGCATTAATCCCCAGAGACATCTCATAGAGCAATCTTGGGATGTTTTGATGTTTTTAGCTAGCTGTAGGCCAAAAAATTTAGATGGCTAATGCTGTCAGATCTAGGAAAAGCGGCACAAATAATGCGGGGAGAGAACCGGATCGATCCCCTTGGCATTAACAGTAGACTTATGTACAGGTATGAAGATGCAGTTGACACCATTTCCCTTCTCGGCTGAGATGTAAATTCCTAGTTTCTAGTACTATCATTCATTTGACTGTTGTTTCATGGCGTTCTTAAATTGTTGTATCATGTAAACTTCTTGAACTAACTCAAGTAACAGAAACTCTCCTATGCTATGAATATTTCATTAATGTAAAATATCGTACCGAGAAAAATATTAGTATTTGAAAAATATATACCTTAACTACAGCATCTTTCATGTTCTTGTTTGCTGAATTTTTCAAGTGTGAATGTTGCAAAATAGATTCCATTAATTAATGAAAGCTTGAACACAAGGTTCAAATGCGATGCAAAATTTAGTTCTAATTTACAATTAGAGAAGTTAGGAGATTAGCATTTTTTTTGCAAATTGGCAGAGCTGTCACTGAATAGTTTCTTCAGTATGTCCATTGGTAAATTCATGTTGAGGCATATTGCTTAAAAGGGGTTTAAGCCCATTTTTGAAAAAAATAATGAATTGGGATTTTGACAGTATCTCTTCAATGAATTCAGAATTTCAGATAGATGGCCTCACCCACCAAATCTTTCTGCGATGACTATCTAACCTTTGTCCTGCAGCTTCCTTGATAGCTGAGAAGGGACGAACCAGTTCGATTAAAAGCTTTCCAGATTTGGGTTGTGGTGAAAGAATTATGATAAATGATAAATCTATTGCGATTCCAAAATATAGTGTAGTCGGAATAATAGGATTGGTCTTTAGTACACGTTCACTTAGCTTGAATAGGTGTACATACGTGGTGGAATTGGAATGTTGATTCCGTATGGTTAATCACTTTCTGACTGTCGTCCTCTACGGAAGCTTCCAAATTGGAACAATGACTTCGGGCCTGCTTGATTTTGGCATTGATCTTCAACAGTAGTTTGTTATTTTAGAGCTTAAATATTTTTATAACCATCTTTTGGCAATGATAAAACTTTTTTAAAAACATTTTTAATATAACCTGACACCTTTAGTTATCTAAAAAACTTTTTCTTGTTGTTATTATTTATGTTTTTAATCGCTATATTTAGCTAAAATTTTAATGTGATCTTTATTCAACTTATTTTCAAAATATTTCTTTAGAATTTAAACCATTTATCATATTTGTCTATATCCATTTATTTATGATTTTGTATATTATGTATTCTAAACTTTTTTACACTATTAGTATGGGTATGTTTGTTTATCTTCGAAACTTTTTAATTTAAAATTTTCACTCTTCTTAACTACTTTATTTTTAAATTATTTCTTCACATTTTCTTATATAATTTTCTATTTTTCAATCATTTCTACATAATTATCTATATAGTTAACCTATATATTTTAACTTTACTATCTTTCTTTCTCATCATTGCCCTTTTTATGTTACATTATTTTTTTGTACTTAAAAATTTTTTATACAAACTTTTTATTAAAAAATTTTACCACTTTTTAAACACATTGTATATTTTAGAAATTCAACAAATTCCTTCAGTTAGTATAACGCGAAGGATTAAACTTGATAAATAGTTGAAATTAAAAAATTATTTTTATTATAAAGAGTTATACTTCACCCATTTTTATATAACTCAAATCTATTTTTTATACTTTGATAATCAAAGGAAAATTTTCTCCGTCCTTCTATTTAGCATCATATGTGTAGTCAATGAACTCTACCAATCTACCATCTGTCTAGTATTAGCATGCACTAGCCTCATTTCAAAAAATGCAAATTAATGCGATAAAATATTTGGTTGATTTGCAAATATAGTTTAATTATAATTGTAAATATACCTTTATAATTTTAGAAATTACAAATAACTCCTACTTGGTTTGACTGTATTCAAATATACTCATGCTGTTATAACATCGATACTGCATCGTCAAATTATGAGCATATTTGTAAAAATATGCAAACTATGTAGGTATATTTGCAATTTTAAAAATTAAGTGGGTAAATTTAGTTTTTACAAAAATATATATGTGGTTTATATACCTTTGCAATCATGGTCAAATTATGTGGAGGATTATATGCAGTTTATGAAATTATGTGAGTATATTTGCAATTATGATTAAATTATGTGGGTGTATTTGTAAATTATTCTAAAATATTTCAATGTTAAATATTAATCTTAAGATTATATTTTTAATATCTAAATTATCTAAAATATCATTATACCATGTAAAAGGTGATTCACATTCTAAAGTATTTGTGAATGAATTAATTATTTTTATAATTTAATATGAATATATTTTTAAGCAAATGTGCTTCATACACACTTAATGCATTTGAAATTTCTTATAGATAAACACAATATTAAATATGATGGACTGAGTGAATAGAAAAAAGAAGAAGATAAGTGTATAAGAAATTGTTTCTCGGTAGGAAATAAGGAGATGCGTGTGCATAGAATGATTACTCATCTTTCAATATCTTGTACACAAGAAGCAAACATTTTCCAAATAACAGGACCGCATTCTTATATTTTTTACATGCCAATGAACATCTTGAAGTTGGAGACAATTAAACTTTTTCTTTTTTTTAAAAAAAAAAGTCAAGAACCAAAAATAAAAAAATAAAAAAACAAAGAACAAGAACGAGAAGATCTGTCCGGCGTACAAGTCGCACGCGGTACACATCTGCCGTCCACATCAAGCCACGTCACTCAGCGCGCCGGATATAATTGTAATCCCCGCGGCGGAATGGGATAGCTATTGCGAGCGAGAGGGCAAGCAACAATCCCTTCCGTTTCCATCCGTCACACGCCATACCTATAAAATGCATATCTCCTGCTTCGCTCCAACTGCTTCTGCCGCCGCCCGCTGCTCTCCGGTTCTCGTCTTCTCTCGCTTTTCTCATTTCTCCTCCTCCTCCTTCTCTTCTACTGCCAAATTCTGCTTCGGTTCTTCCTCCTCCTGCCATAGTTACCCAAAAGCCCTTCTCTTCCGCCCCATGAACTGGCTCGGAAAGCTAGGGTTTGGATTCGGAAACCGGTCGCCCGGCGCCATGTACTCTCCCTCTTCTTCTGCCACCTCCCCCATCGCGCAGGGTCCCGACGACGACATCCCGGCGCCGGGGCAGCAGTTCGCACAGTTCGGCGCCGGTTGCTTCTGGGGCGTCGAGATCGCCTTCCAGAGGGTCCCTGGCGTAACGCGGACGGAGGTCGGCTACACACAGGGGTTCTTGCATAATCCTACGTACGAGGACATCTGCTCTGGCACCACCAACCACTCGGAGGTGGTGAGGGTGCAGTTCGATCCCAAGGAGTGTAGCTATGAGGATCTGCTGGGCGTCTTCTGGGCGCGCCACGATCCCACGACTCTCAATCGACAGGTAATTCTCGTTAACTTTTCTCGTTGTTTTGACGTGGTTCGGAAGTGAATGGGGATGATTTGGATGGGACAAATGCAAGAAGTGTCTGACTTGGTTATTAGTTAGGTTTATGGCCAAGCTTTTTATAAATGGTTAAGCTCTGTCCTAATCGAGACTTGATGGCTGAGTCTTATCTGCCATCTTGGCTGGCGTTGTTTCTAATGTGGGAGGAGTTTGGATGTGTTTAGAAGTAAAGGGGATTGCTTGTGCATGTATATTGAGAATTGGAGCCGCTTTTAAACTGCAGATTTTTTTTCTATATTTTGGACTTGCTAGGATGAAAATATTTATTGGTAAAAGTTATTGCAGCATACAAACTGGATGGCTTGACTTCCTTTGGAGTCAACCCTAGCTGTATTTTCAGAACCTCTAACCTATTTCTTCATCAGGTTGGTTAGATAGGTTTCGTCTGGTTTAATTTTGGTTTGGGTTTTATTGAACCCTAAACTAAAATTTTCTTGGTTTTGGCAGCTAGTTTCAAGTTGAACCTGGCCATATCTCCACCCGTATTGTCAGGTAATAATTCCATGATAGATGAAAGAGAGAATTGAAAGAATATATATATATATATATATATATATATATGAGATCCGATCCTGTGCAGTCCGCTGTAAAATGGACCCCACACATATTAGATTGTAATGAAACTTTATACAATCATTTATCCATATATAAATCATACTTTAGACGGTTTTGACGTTGAAAAAACCACTTTAAACTTGATATTTACGTTAAACTATTTTATTATGTTGATTTTGCACTATTTTAAGATGGAGACTACACACATGTTGGATTTGGATGAAAATTGGTATGCTAATAAAGTGAACAATTCTAAATACAATGGGTGGGGTGGATTTTCTATTTATGATCAAGTGGGGCCCACAGTGCATGGACTGCACGATGTAGTCGCACGCACTGGATTATTTTCCATATATATATATATATATATATATATATATAGAGAGAGAGAGAGAGAGAGAGAGAGAGAGAGAGAGTAATTCCATGATGGATGAAAGAGAGAATTGAAAGAATATATCTATATAGATATACATGGGACCCATTCTTGTGCAGTCGGTACGGTGCAATCCGCTGTAAAATGGGCCCAACACATATTAGATTGCAATGAAACTTTATACAATTATTTATCCATATAAAAATCATACTTTAAACGGTTTAGATGTTGAAAATACCACTTTAAACTTGGTATTTATATTAAACTATTTTATTACGTTGATTTTGTACCATTTTAAGATGGGGACCACACACTTGTTGGATTTAGATGAAAATCGGTATGATAATAAAGTGGACAATACTAAATATAATGGGTGGGGTAGATTTTTCATTCATGATCATGTGGGGCCCACAGTGCATGGACTGCACGGTGCAATCGCATGCACTGGATCGTATTCCTATATGTGTGTGTGTATGTGTATATATATATATATATATAGAAAGAGAGAGAGAGAGAGAGAGAGAGAGAGAGAGCGCGCTTGTTGTGTGAGGCAAGTCTTAGAATGACATGAAGCATTTCATTGACAAACATGATGAGTTGGAAGTGGAATGTTTGGTGTCTGAAGGTGATGTGGAAGAATCTCTTAAAGATTAAGTATTCTTTGCCTCTAAATCTCAAATTTAGGTGCTCTGAGATTGTTTCTCTCTGTGCATCAATAGCAGGAAGTAGGAAAGTTGAATTAAATGTTTTTCATTTCTCGAAGTGGAAACTAGTTGTCATGCTTTGTTAGAGAGAGGAGAGAGAGAGAGAGAGAGGGGGGGGGGTGTTTGATTTGATTGGATGGAACATTTATTTCGTCCGTATTCATTCTTTGTTGCTGTACGCTGTTTCACTTCGTTTACTTCCCCATCTTCATGCTTTGGTTTGCATGTATCCTGCATCCACTGTACTCATGCGAACATGGATGTGAAGTGAAGACATGTTAGAAAATAAGTTGAAGATTAAAAATGGGAAGGGCCCTTTACTAAAGGGAATAATTTTTGGCAATAATGATGAAGTGTAAGTATTAATAATAGCTTATCAATTTGCGTTAGCCTGGACATAACTTGGTTAGATTTTGCATGTTTGTCTTTTGGATGAAGCTAAATCTGAGGATTTTAATGAAAAATCAGTGGATGTAGTCGAAGTGTCTTAGGGTATTCACCAAGTTTTCTTTTTTGCCTCTGCTTATCTGGTGGGTAAAACTATGGTGCTATCAGTATTCTGTAGATGATGCCACCAACTATTTCCAGAATTTCAACAGTTTTTTTGTTTTTGTTTTTGTTGGGGAATACCCAGAAATTGGAGCATTGAAAGTTGAAACCACTAGGAATAGTGAGGTTGGGAACTGGGGTACCTTCTTCTTATGCGACAGAGGTGGAAGTTTGCAGTGCAGGTTCCCCCTGTGGCTTTAGGGAAAAAAGGCAAACTGAAAAAGAATAAACTGAGTAAATAAAGAGTCTTGTTGGTGAATTGGTTTGAATTGCCACTTTGTTACAATTTGAAGCTTTGTGTGACTTTCAATTCTTTGTCATAGTTTGGGAGAATTTCTTTTATACCCCCAACATTTGTACTTAATTCCTAATATACCTATAACGTTCCACAAATTCCTCTTATACTAATAACATTTCACCATAAATTTCTATTATACCCATGTTGTTAACACAACCGTTATCTATTCCATTAAAAAGACGATATTGGCCTTTTAAAAATTTTCTATTTAAAATAATTCAACCTTAATACGACTCTTAAATTATTTAAGATCGTATATCAATGATTTACTATCATTCATTGAGTCATGTTAAGGTTAAATTGTCTCAATTAAAAAATTTTGAATGGGCAAAATCATCTTTTCAACAAGGTAGATAACGGTTGTATTGATGGTATGGCACAAGAGAAATTTAGGGTGAAATGTTACGGGTATAAAAGAAATTTATAAAACATTATATGTATATAAGGAATTAGGGGCAAATGTTATGAGCACAGGAGAAATTTTCTCTCATAGTTTTCAATCATGCACTGAAACTGTGTGTACAATTTACTGATAAGTTTTTATTTGTTGTCTTTCTTTTTTCTCCTGTTCCTCCTGGCAGGGAAATGACGTAGGAACACAGTACAGATCAGGAATATACTTCTATACTCCTGAGCAGGAAAAAGCAGCAATTGAATCCAGGGAAAGGCATCAGAAGCTCTTGAACAGGCAGATAGTTACCGAGATCTTGCCAGCAAAGAAATTCTACAGAGCAGAGGAATATCATCAGCAGTATCTTGCTAATGGGGGCCGTTTCGGTTTCAAGCAATCGGCAGCTAAAGGTTGCAATGATCCAATCAGATGCTATGGTTGATGAGTACTAATTGGACAATATACTTGGCAGTTTGTGTCACAAATGAGTCAGCTCTGTGTATTCTCTACCTTCATGTCATTTTTACTGAGGTGACACTGCTACTTTTGATTCTGTTTTCATGTAATATAATGTAATATATGCTACACTTCAGCGATCTAACTTTTAAAATCTCATGGCAATTTCTAATGGCTCTCCGAGTAATCTGGGTGTGCTAGATAGGATTGAGATGCTGTGTAAATGGGGATTGTGTTTGGACCAAAAGATGGGGCGAAGGAAGATCTGTATGCATATTTATTAATTTATTCTAATTATCTTTAATGAAAAAACGACGCGATGAATATCTTATGAACCATGTATAAAAATGTATGAACGAAATGAAGTGATGGAAGCCATAAATCAACTGATTTCCTGTTTGCAACGAGCATTGACTACAGCATCTTGCATCGGAGGCTTTTTTAGTGATCTTTTATTTCTTTTTTGGTCTTTCTGCATTTCATTGGTAGGGAATTTTTGATGCATTGTAATCTGGAAAACACTCCTACTGAACTCAAGGAATTAAGAGAGAAAATATAAAACCTTTTTTTTTTTTTTGGGACATAGGAAATGTACGACTCTTAAATGATGTATAAAAGGCATTTGTTCTGCATTCAGCCCTCTGGCTACCTTTCATTTCCCTTTCATCTCTAGACTGCTACAGATGAATATCAAGACTAGTATTTTCGCTCTCATCTTGGTGGTTCTCAAATAACAGTCCAACCATCATGACAGTATCGCAAATATGCCCCTTACACCGCCGAAATCTCACATTGATAGCACCATATTCAGAATTTCATATTCTTCTTTGTTTGGAGGTAAAATTTTTGATGAAAAATTTTTGGGATAGAAGTTGCCAAATTAATAGAAAATGATGTCATATGATAGAGGTAATGATGAAGAGTAAAGAGAATAAAATTAAAATAGATAAGTTAATTGCATGAGTAGTTGTGTATAAATGATTAAAAAGTAGGGTAATTTGTATAGAAAAATATGAAAAAATAATTAAAAAATAGAATAGTTATGGAAAAGTGAAATTTTTTTGATTAAAAAGTTTTAGTTGATATTTGTTTGCTCTAAACAAACGCACCCTCGTGTGTTTCTTTCAAATGCTCCTTTTCAGCCAATCTTTTTCACGACTAAAACAAGCATATTGTAGCAAATTTCAATAGTCACGAATTCTAGACGTGGAGAATTCGGAACCACACCTGTACGTCTTTCGACCCAACGGTTTCAATTGGCGACAACGGCAAGAATTCGAGGAGAGGAAGCATGGCGGTCGAGTATCTCTCCTCTTCGTTTCTATGTTCTGTGTGAACATATCCCGGTGCATCTCTTCATTTTCCATGCTCAGCCATCTAACCACAGGATTTGAGACACCATCCACCAGTGCAACTGATTGCCTTTTTCTATTTAAGACGGCTTTCGTATTACGTCCGAGCCTATTATTCATTCGGTCATTCCTGTACATTTATTTCTGAAAACAACTTGAGCGGAAACTCAAATATATCAGAGATAATACATGCGGCAAATATTATAAATAATTCTGATCTAAAAAAATTATGTTAAAATAAAAAAAAAGGCAGTCGGTTGCTCTGATTGCATTAGATTGTCGGACTTTAATTCTATGCTCCTGGGAGCATGTTCCCGGGTGCATACACTTATTTTTTTATTTTTGAATTTTTTTATAAACTTGTTAGCCCAAGTGTATTTAACGTATATATCAATTTTTACCATTTTTGGAGTATTTTAGATATTTATTTTTGATTTTTTAAAATCAGTGACATTTAATGGTAAAAATTTACACACAGATTAAATACACTTGGGCTAATAAGTTTATAAAAAAAATTTCAAAAATTTTTTCAAAAAATAAGTGTATGCACCTGGGAGCATAGGACTGAAGTCCTAAATTGTCACCCATTTGTTTTTTGGTGAAATCAGTAAGACTATAAATCTGAGAGCTTCACTGTCTACATATGGCTTTGCATCACCAAAGGCTCTCAGCTGGATGGATAATATAGTCTTGTATTGAGATGCCAGTGTTTTTGACTTCCATGTTTTCTTCGCTCTCCTCCTAAAGCTGGAATATATATAATTCAGAGTTTTGTAGCTACTAGCTAGAAATTCGAGTGCTGATCATATGCTCTAGGACCATACACTTTTTTTTTTTTTAGTTCTTTTGAAATTTTGTTAATAAGATTATTAATCAAGGTGTATTTAACAGATGTATTAATTTTTAATATTTTTGGAGTATTTTAGATATTTATTTTTTATTTTTGAAAATCAGTGGCATTTTAGGTAATTCAAAATTACTAAAATGCCACTGATTTTTAAAAATCCGAAATAAATATATTAAAATCTTCAAAAATGCTAAAAATTGATATATGTGTTAAATACACTTAGATTAACAAGTTCATGAAAAACTTTTGAAAAAAAAATGGAAAAAATAGGTATATGCACCCGGGAGCACTGAGGCTCAATGCTCCTAGGTGCACCTAATCAGAACCCTAGAAATCCCAGCATTCTAAACAAAATTATCATGGCAAGCCCCCCCGAAAGAAGAGCATCCAGATTTCAGCATCGGACCATTACTCCTTCCACCCCCCACCAACCCTTTTTGTCATTTCAGCCTGGCCGCTCGTGGTGGGGAATTAAGAAAGGTAAAGCTCAATTCCCCAGTAAAAAGACACTAGTCGAATTTAATAGAATAGAGGTCAATGCACGCATACCTTTTCTGCTGCTTTCTTGCACACACACTCCTCATTCAAGAGCAAGGCATGCAGCTCAACCAACATGGGGCCGACGTCCTTCCCTCGTGTTCCAACAATACCTGTTCATCTTTCCAACTTGTGCCTCCTAACAGATGATCAACCGACCTTTTTCAGTTTTCTTTCCCTGCACGGAATTTTGGGGGGCCTCCTTCGGTCCTTCCTCCCCTATCTGATGCATGCCCTTTTTTTTTTTTTTCTTTATTTAGTGGGGAGAGCACTTAGCAGTGAGCCAGTGATGAAAAAGCGGGTCAGCCCCACAATTTCTTTTTTCACATGCCAGCAGCAAAAAAAGAGATCTGCCTTTCTAACTTCCACTATATACATACAAGCAGCCTTTTCCCTCCTTTGGTGGAAGCATATATCATCTCTAGCCATTTCACGTGCCAAATTAATTTCCCAATTAATATTGTCACTATAATCAATATAGTCCTTATACCCAATTTCGAGTCAATTATAGTCTTTGGTTTGGTTTGGCTGTCCACCTGACATACACTCGCCACATGCAACTTGCAAGTACACCTTACATTGCCTAGAGTATAGCTAGTAGTACTGCAAAATAGGCTTTCTGAATGAAAAGGTAAAAATCAAATAGAATTTTTAGGATTGTAAGAAACAGTTAAAAAATATTACATTAATCTAAAAGCACATAAAAGATGGTTATTCACCTTTTTATTACCCGTCTCTTCCACGCAGTTTTGAACTCTATTTATGTAAATCTAATTGACTCTTTTTTTGGGTCATATAGACTAATGCCTCAGCTCAATTTCAAACTTCGAATTTTTTAGATAAGCGCATACTCTCACATATCAGAGTCAACTACTTAGTCGCGTAAGTGGTAACTCTACTTGGCTCTTATTTTACCCTTAATTTTGAAACTTCCATAGGAACTTATAGATATATATAAAATCTTTGGAGTCGATGATTATAATGATATTACAATTATCATAAATACAAAAGTATGCGTATAAAAGAGTCCATGGATGAGAGAGACTAATTTCATTGTCATTTTTTTTCATCTTGTTCACAGATTTACGAATTGTTTTCTAAACCTTTTAGCGTGTTGTTTTTGAATCTTAATAGCGAAAACTCAAATCCGATTACTGTAGATATCGAAACGTTGATATACACTTTTAGCTATTTATTTACGTAATAATTCTATAAGCATATATATGCACATACATTTTTATTAAAACAGCAAATATGCCTGCATATTTTACAGGTTCATTTCAGATTAAAATATTTTAAACATGGTATATACGAAATGAGACATTTAAGAAGCACCCCTGGCTGTAAAAGCTCAGATCCAACACACGTGTCTGATCTCTTATGTGGTGCGTGTGCATGAGCAAGATTCTCAAGCGCGCGCGTGTGGGACTGGGTAATACCATGTCTCACCTTTCTAATATCTATATTTGTAATATTACGGGAATTGGGAAACAGGGCCACGTCTGGCAGTTGAACTTCCTGCTATTTCTGCCGCCCACGATGGATACCACAATTTTTTATTTTTAAATCAATTATTAATTAATATTTCATCCCTGCATAGCGATATGATAACTCACTTCCAAAATTTTTATTGATCGAAAATTAATTAGGGTTGGACTAGGAAGATGCAAAGTAAAAATGTAAAAGCGGAAATAGGAAAAACAATTTATTCTGTCTCCTTTTAAAATTGAAAAGAATAGGACATCTGTGACGTGAAAAAATGATAGAAATGTAGTGGTAGAAATAATAAATAAAGTAGTTAAATACTTAAAATATAAAATTATATTAAAAGGTGGGTAAGGAGGGAGATTTTTTTTTTTACTTTTATATCTTATCAAAGAGATGTTTAATGCACCATAGCGCAGTGGTAACGCATGGAGGCATATACCTGCGTTCAATATTCTCTCCTCCCACATAAAATGGAGTGAGCGTATTTTATTTTACATGTCCCCTTCGTATTTTATACAATTTATCCCACGGTTTTGGAATATTACTGGAAATATTCTCTTTATTGTATGAAAGTTACGAATGTATTTCATTGTAACATGAGTTGTCATCATGTATAAATACTAATAAAAAAGGACCTTTAATGCACTCTTTACATAAGATCATAGAAGTTAATTAACATGTACATATAAAATACTTTCAGAACTTCTATTTTATTTATCCACGATTTTAATTAATATTGCATCCTAGGATAGAGAATATGACCATAACTGATACGTCAAAAATTAATTTATTTATCAGAAGTTAATTAATGCACCCTTTCCGTATTATCATAAGTTATATCGTATACATATCAAAGACCCTATATCAAATACTTTCTTAACTAGCTAGATGATGCTAAATATAAATACTTTTTATGAGTGTAAGATCCATGCATACTAGCTTTTTTATATTTATCTATTATATCATTATTCTCTAAATTTTTTTATTAATTTATTTAAACATTTTAATTATAGTATCACCGGTATATATACTTTAAATATTTAAATAAAAAATTTGTGTAGAATTTATACCAACGAAAAGTTTCGAAATGTAACATGCATGGTCGATCAAGCATGCAGATCCAATTTTGACTAATTGATTCACATTCCATGAATGAAAATTAGATAATTTGGTTGAGCAGATATCCCAAAGTACGTATCGTTGTTGAACCCCCGTTGATAAACAACGTGATTGATCGAGTTTAGCTATTTGCTTATGTCTCATTAATGTATATTGTACATGGTCAGATGAACTTGCCGCAGCAGCAGCCTGCCTCAGGGGTTTTTTGCAAAATGGACCTTATAACTTTGTCAATAGCTTATCCCCCCATTTGGTTTGGGTATTTGCAGAATAATTAAACATTCTGAGTTTTAAAATGTCGCAAAATGAATCCCCTTGTTGACATGTCACATGTGCAAGGCAATATTTCTAGATATTACTAGTGTTAGATGTGATTTTTCTATGTTTTTTAAAAACATTTAAAATTAAATTTAAAGCATTTGATATATATATATATATATAATGTCCTTACAAATGGCCAATTTAAGGTTCATTCAGTAATATTTTGAAAATTTTGCAACTTAATATACATTTGGAAAAAAGATGTAGGATCTATCAACATCCTCATCCGACAGAGCATGTATAGAAATTTTTCGACTTTTGTCTTGTTGCGTTTTCAAATGCATGATGAATCGATGATTATGTGAATTGCTATTGGACTTATTAGCCGAACAAGTTCGATTGAAATTTGTCCATATTGGCCATGTGCCTTCTCATTCCTTCTTTCCTTGAAATCTGATGGGGAACAAATAATAATAATAATAATAACAACAATGTTTGCCCTACCATGTGGGGAAATAACTTAGCTTTAATTTTCTTATTATTATCTACATTAATATAAGTTTTAGTCTTGAATATCTCCCATGTTATTACTACCAATTATAATTTTTTTTGTTTACCTCTTCATTTTTAGGTGCTGGGGGATAAAATAAGTCATTATTTAGTATTGTAGGTAAGAAGTGAGTATAGAATATTTGGGTGAGAAACTATTGAAATATAAGGATAAAAATGGAAAGAGTAGAGTAGTTAGATAATTAAGATATATTATTTTTCGAAAAATATGAGAGAAAGATAATTTACCGCTACTTTGTTGCCAAACCGTGCCTAAGTCTCTTTTTCTTGTCTCATGCATTTCGCTGAATTTATTATTCTACTATCTCAATAATTTTACATTTTTTTATTATTTATCTATATTTTCAATAGTTAAACACTATCTATTCTCAGGTAAAAAGGAAAATTTATTTTGTTTCAATCATTTTATTTATTTTTCTCTTCTCTCTAAGATAATCATTACTTACATGAATTGGATGTATATATTTTAAGGGTACGTAATGAATTTTGATACATGATCTAAAAGATAAAGGGTGTAAATTTTTTTCTTTTTGATATTTATTTATCTCAAATAACTTGTTTTTCTTATCCTTGTCCACATTTTGTTTTCAATCCCCACCTTTTACCTCTTCGTTGTAAATTTTATTTATTTCATTCATAATTATTTATTTTATATTTGATACCACTTTTATTTATGCATCCCAACATGTATATGATTTCTGTTAGACTTTCATGACTAGAATCCAACATATGACAATAAAGTCCGATGAGAACTCATAGGATATATTGCATGGTCAGTATGCTTCTTCAAGTGAAGTAGGTAGTATATTCCCCACCCACTTGCAAACAATTCATCAACTCACCACTCATTTTAACTCCATTTCCTTGTTTACTAGCTCCTCCTCATCTTGGCCTTTTCTTTGGTTTGGCCGGCTTTCATACAAGGTAAGAGAAAATGGAGAATATCGCACATGCAAGCATCTGTTTGAACTTGAAACACAAGGAGTGCATGCGACAAAGGAGAGAGCGCCAAAATTAGACACACGGACAAACAAAAGAGCCAATGTCGTGAATAATCGATTTTAAATTTAGTTACAGATTCATTGTAACTCGCCAATGCTACGTTTACTTCTCTTCTCTACAATAAAATCAACCATTCTATTTTATCCAAGCCTCATAAAAAATGTCACCGTTCTAATGTCCAAATGGTTTACATAAGTGTGTAAGATGGTGGAAGTGAAAAAAGTGGATTGGTTATCTTGTCCCAAGAGTATATCTCTCTCACATGCTCAATTATCCAAGGTGAGTAACACAAATTTTTTTTTTTTATAAAAGATATATATATACACGGCTGTTTAATTTAATAACCCACCTCACCTATGGATTTTTTCTTGTAAAATTTAGTATTTTAATTTTTTTTATCCAAATAGGCCTTTAGTTTGTTTTTTAAAAATCGAAGTAGAAATGTAGAATACAAAAATTCAAAATTTATCAAATTTCATGGGGGAGAAAAACATAGATAAATCCTATATATTTATGAAAAGGTTAAAAAAAAAAAATTACCAGGCGCATTGAAGCGTACAAAATTTATACTTGTTTTTTCTTTTGTCGTCATCTGCACGATCCATGCAGATCAGCACAGACACTTCCAAAAGATGTCAGGTAGACAATATTCGCGCAATTCGCAAAGGTAGTTTAAATAGGAATTTTTCAAAAGTAGGTTGCTGGGTTAAATAAGTCAATTAATTTATTTAAATAAATTAAATATTTGATATAAACGGATTAAGCGGTTGAAAATTTTCAACGTTGTTGTGCGTATGCCTCAAATCGGTTTCTGTCTCCCGGGTCAGGGGTTGACCCGCACGCCATTACGAAATTCCTAGTCTTATCGGTGCGCACCAATAAGAAGAAAAAGTCTTACGGGTGCGCCGCGAGTCTACCGAGAAGGTATGCACAAGCAGGCCAGAGTCGCTTACGTGGCGTACTTTATCAGCTTTATGCGCGCGTGTGAGAAAAATCGTCCTTTGGTGTGGGGCCCACAAAGCAGACCAAAATACAAATGATATCCAATAACAACCACGCGGAAAGATTGGCCCACGTCATTAGGTGCCGTCGCCGATATGCCCAGGCAGCTATACATTGACAGCGAAAATGTGGGTTGGAATTCCGTCACGGTGCGGGCGTATTTTTGGGTGTGTTTGTTAATAAGGAAAAGTTGTTAAGTTAAAGCTTTTCCATCTAAAACTTTTCACTCTCTATAATTATTTTATTTTTTAATAATTTTTTCATATTTTTTTATACAACTACCCTACTTTTCAATCATTTCTACACAACTACCAACATAACTAACCAATCTATTTCAACTTTATCTTATTTATTCATCATCTTTACCCCTATCATATTACATCATTTAATAACTTCTACTCTCTATTCAAAAATTTTATTCATTCTCAAACACACCCTTTGTTTTACCTTTAGAAATTCGGAAGCATGTAAGTTACCTCCATAGAAATTCGAAAGCAGGTGGTTTTCTTCTTAGAAATTCTTGAACTTATTTTTGATATCATAATTGAAATATAATGTAAATACACTAATAAAAAAGTAGTTAAGCTAATATTGTAATTATGTCTATTAATTTATAAAATTTTTAAGATATACTAATATAGTTTACCATTACTTTTAAAAAAATACCTATCTATTCGTGTAGAGTAACACAAATTTCACATACATTAATACTATTAAAGTTTCAAGTTTCAACCCATTTGTTAAAATAAAAAAAAAATAGCTTCTCAATTACCGATGTGCTCATCTATATCTTCCATATGGTTAACATTTTATATTTTTATTATTATCTTGAAAGTTATATTGTTTTGGTTGCTTTTTTGGATACATGTTCATTGTGCAAATGGGTATAAAATATTTTCTTCAACGAAATATTTAACTATTCCTAATTAATAATTGTTCTCTTTTTTACTCTTTTTATGACTATTAATATTTTTTATTTTCATTTAAAAACATTTATAGCTAAAAATTATGTTTTTTTTATTCATTAAAATTTTGTTTTTCTTTTTTTATTCATTGACATACGCCCACATAAAGTTTTCCTCGGTGCATGTTTCTCCATTCGGCAGATGTGCATGAAATAAACGAAAAGTTGTTGGACCGTCCACCCACAGACCCACCGCATATCTCTTAGTCCCCAATTATATTCGTGGGATATTAAGCACTGTATTAATCCACAATGGCCTTTTCTTTTTTCATTCCTAACCGCATCTCTTGACAATAATACACACCCATCTATTTCATCAAAAAAAAAAAAAAAAAAATACACACCCATCTATTTTTTAAAACCACCAAATTTGGATATCATTTCTTATATTCATTCGTGATAGGAATGCATTTTGCACTTTCTATGGACCACCAAAAGAATATGAACCGTACAAAGTTGCATGCACATCTATTTCAGACCACCAACCGCCACTTGTCTTCCAAATTCCATTCCAAAAGGTAGGCACTCATTCATTGCATTAAGAATATAAGCAAATCTTTCCGTATTTCTCAACAGGTGTGGTCTTAGACAAGGCGTTCGCAGTATCGATCCAATCATTTTTCATATTTGTAAACTCACCCATTTATTTTGCATATTTGCGAGTTTAACCCTCTAAGCATTTAAATATTACCACATGAATCCTACTTATTTTTGAATTGCTACAAAATATACCTTCTAGATTCTCTACCGGGGTGCATCTTTTTAAAATCCAGATTGTAAATTTTTTTTTTTTTTTTTTTGCATCATGTGAAATACAATTCATCCATCTTTATTGTTGTTAACATACAATCATACAAGCAAATACTCCTCTGTGTCTCAATATTAAGACCATTTAAGAATATTCAAATCACTTTGTTCAGAAAAAAATATATTTGGATAGTTTCAATGCAAAATCCAAACTATATATAAATGTTAATTGCATGCGAAATATAATGATTGTATAAGATCTAAGTAGGCACAAACTGTATGGGTACGGATGTACCCCTTTTTAAAATATATTAGTTAAATTAGATCTCATGCAATTCACAATAATAAGGTGACACCTTCGGAAGTTTCAGCGATTGACATCGTTAAGGAGTGCTTACAAGTTTTTTTTTAAAAAAAAAAAAAAAATTAAAAATACCCCCTTTCAAAATTTCAAATCTACTTTCAACAACAAACCAACAAACGATCCTACCGAATCCAGCCGTTAATAGAATTTTCCTATTTACTAAAGAGCAGGAGGATCTTTTGATCCCCTTAGATCAGCGTTGGATCGTCCTCTCTCAAGTGTGCGTTACATGAGATCAAAATTCACTTTGTCCATCTTATTTAGGGCATGTCCTTCGAGTTTTAAAATTTTTGCAACTCAAATTTTTCACTCTTTAGTTTTTATAATTATTATGTTTTTTAATCATTTTTTTATATATTCCTATATAACAAGCTCACTTTTTAATTATTTCTATATAATTACCTGTAGAACTAACTTATTTATTTTAATTTTATTTTTTTGCTTCTCATGTTACCAATATTACGTTACATTATTTTTTATCGATTCAAAAAGTTTTACATAAAAATTTTTTCATCAACAGTTTTATTAATTCATAAACACACCCTTAGTACATTCAAAATTTTATTAAAATCAAATACGTTAAAGCCTCATCTTAAAAAAGGTAAATAAATTATTATAATATTGTAATTGCTCCGTGATTAGATATAAATGTTTTCTGTAATTTACTTATGATTAGACGTATTTTTAAGCAAATGTGGCCGTCCTAGATTTCGATTCATCTGATATTTGGTATTATCACAGAACGAATTATTTTAAATGATGTGAACAGTTGGATTTGGATTTTATCATGAATGTAGGACACATTATTATCACACGTGCGAGAAACACGATCTCTGTCTTTCTATATATCTCTCCCCTGGCTCGCTCCGCAGCTCCGCTCTGCTGCTGCCGTCGCTAATCTCGCCTGCTTGGCTTGGAATTCCGACAGCACAACCGGCGCTCCTCTTCCGTTCCTCTCGCGCACGGCGAATCGCGATTTCAACGCCTTCGTCTCATAAAACGCTTTTCCAACGGCTACGTGCATGCATTTCTTCTTCTTACCTTCCTTCGTAACGTATCCAAATGTCAATTGCCGAGACGCCGCCCGAAACCCCCGAAATTCATGAACAAGAAGCCTAGAGAAGAAAAAAACAGAGAACCGGATCTTCAAACCCTAGATTCCCGTTCTATACGAGCCGTGTTCTTCGTCTCGTCTGCGTCTTCTTCTGCTATGCTAACTTCCAGCTGCTGCTGATTTGATTCTGCTCGTCGCCGATGGGGAGCTAGTAGTAGAGTAGTAGCTCGTCGTGGATGGTGGTTTGAAGGTTGCTTATGGATGACGCCGGCGGATCGTTTGTGGCGGTGAGGAGGATTTCGCAGGGTCTCGACCGAGGCGGAGGTTGCCATTCCACCTCAGGTGGGATATTCGTCTTCGTCTTCGTCTTCGTCTTCTTTCGTTATTATCTGCAGGGATTGGGATCATCGGATTGGATTTCTCAAACTTTCAAAGGCTGAGAGTTTCTGATTTTTTGCTTTTTGGTTTTGGATCGTTGGCGATTCTGGATTTGGATTTTTTTCCTCTGCTATATTCGATGTTAGTGTGTGAACTGAATGCTTGCTGTGACGCATTTGGCCATTTTGAATTTCTTTTTTCAACTTCGTTTTTTCAGCGGGAGTTTCCGGTGTTAGTGAATGAACTACAGCTGCTCCTCGTGGCCCAAATGTCATCGTGATTTATGTTCGACAGCAATTTATCAATCCAAACCATTCAATTACAAGCTGATTGAGAATTTTTCTCTGGATTGAAAATTTTGTGATTTCCACTTTTTTAGTGTCCATCAGCATTCTCGAGATTTTGCAGCATCGTTGGTCTTCTACACAATAGCCTCTATGCTGTTTGACTTTTCGAATGGAGAAATCTCACTCGTGGTGCGCTAGTGTATGGTTCAGATGTGCATTTTGTGGGGATGGATTGTTTATGATCTAGATCATGGAAAATTACGCGTTGTTGCGGATGACCACAGCCGTCCACTGGTGAGCTGTGTAAGGGAGTTGTCGCCACGAGGATTTTGTGGGTGGAATATTCAGCACGTATTTTCAATTGCAGACAATCCTTGGCAGGACCTACCCAATGAACTATTGTAATCGTTTGTTAATTGTTGGCTACCCTATTTTTGTGTCCTGTGAATATAGCACGCAGTGGAGACAGGCTGGAAATGAGCTGTACTAATGAGCAGTAGTCCTTGAATTTTCAAACTGATGTCCATCAAATGGGTGGAACTTCTCAATGCATAACCTTAAATTTTATTGCATTTTGGTATTGCTACAGCTGAGCTTGTGGCAGGGTCAGCCGCATGGATTGGGAGAGGACTTTCGTGCGTTTGTGCTCAGAGAAGGGACAGCGATGCTCGCCCCTCTGTTGATTTAACTCCTGCCCAGGTTGTAATTACCCTCTTGAGTTTTAAATCTACTCTCTTAGTTATACTGTTTGACTTGTCCTAACTTAATTGATGGACTTCGAGGCAATCCTTGATTGATTTATTTAATTTGGTAATTTTCTGCCTATTATCTAGGTACTTTATAATGACACCGTTTGCTATCTACTTATCTAAAAGCTTCTGAGGTTCTTCACAGAGTAATTGACGGGAATCATTCTTCTATAACCAAATCATTATGTTTTGAAATTTGTACCCCATTTGTAAACTGATCTCATCTACAACTCATGTAGCCCACCTTCTAGAAAGCTCATCTGGTGATGTATGTGGCAGATTGTTAAATGTACTGAAGGGAGCTGCTGACTGTAACCAACAGAAGTTCAAAGTAATCCCAGCTGAAGAAACTAACATATGCTCAGAAAAATCATCTTTTTGAAACAAAGAATGTGTTGAACGGAGACCCAGGCCTTCTACCGGGGTGATAGTTGTTAGAATGCAAAGAAAATATTGCTCATAGAGACAAGTAAAACCCAAAGTGGAATTCCTAGATATATTTAAACTAAGCTCTTATCCTATTTCATTCATTGCTTACTGGTGAGTGTGTTTTTTTGTTTCTTGAATAATTTGTGCAATGATTCATGTTTCATGTAATATATAACTACAAAGACTTTCCTCATCTATGGCTACTGTCATCCATTCATCCTTATCATCAGTATGGTAAAAAGTAAAAACTGAATCAGTTCAGACTGGCTGGTTTGAGCTGGTTCTTGGTGCATCTCATCTGGTTTTAAAACCAATTTGATTCTAAAAATTCGATGGACCTGTTTAACCTACTAGTTAGACTACAAAACAGATGAACTGGGCTGATTTGGTAAACAAAAATATCTTATGCTATTAAAATATGCAAAATTTTCAGCTTGGATGAAGATAGTAGTTTTGCTTCCCATTTCAGCTTTTGGAGTCAGCACAACAAACATTTTCACAACTTGACTTTAAATACTATTTTTGTCATGAGCTAATAGAGCCAGTTAAAGTGGTTTGAAATAGCAGTGGAACGGGTTTGAGATTTCAAGCCACCAGCTTGACCTCCAGTTCTAAAACATTGATCATCATTTTATGTTAATTTTTTTTAGGATCTTCATAGTTTATACTTCTCCGTCTCTTCTCATGAAAGTGCTACTGAGAATTAGCAATTGATGCTCCAGTCTTTCTTTTCACTTTTTTGGATGCAGGAGGAATGCTTGCATAGGCTACAAAAACGCATAGAGATTCCATACGATGGTTCCAATCCAGAGCACCAGGTAAAATCATTGGAAATCACTATAATAAGCTAGTATTTTGAATCTTATTGCTTTCTTACATGTACTCCTTGAAACACTTAGGGCCATTGTTGTCATATTTACACTGAGAATTTCCAAACAAAATAAGGTGCTATTTATGCCGAGCCTATCAAATTTATTTTCAATTGATAAAAATTTTTCTTATGATATCAGTGATTCATTGTCAGGAAAGAACCTTAAAGTAGGATATGTACTTGCACATTGAACTTCAATATTCTTTTTCCCTCTTTTATTTATCATGTACTCGTTCTTCAACAATGAGGTACCCAATCTTGAAATGCAACTAGCTACAGTGTTCCTATTATAGAAGTAGTTGTTTTATTTGTAAAATTCTCCTGCAGAAAACACATGAGGCATTAGAGATTAGTGTGATTGGTCTTTTTCTTACATTTTTGAAGATATGTGTATATCCTTCTATGGTAATTGAACGAAGGCAAACCTTGAGATATTGGTAAGAATTACTATCTTTGTGGGAGCTCTACAAGTAAGGCCATCTTTAGTAGCTCTTCGTTTGTATCATGAACAAGAACGTAAAAGAGCCTTATGTCTGTAACTGTGACATTGATATATTATTGGAACAATGATTTCATCTGTCCTACTATTCTTCTTCTTGTTGTAGGCAACATTGAGAGCCCTCTGGTGTACAGCTTTCCCTGGAGTAGAACTGCATGGTTTAGTATCTGAGCAGTGGAAGGATATGGGTTGGCAAGGGAAGGACCCATCTACAGATTTCAGGTATTTCGGGATGTTCTTGTTTTGCTTGATGTCTTCTTTTTTCGACCTGAACTTCCATTGAAAGATGTTTTGTACACAATCTCTGCATTGTGTCTTGTAGGGGTGCTGGCTTCATATCTCTCGAGAACCTGCTATTCTTTGCCAAGGCATTCCCGGTTCGTGCTTTCCTTTTCTATTTAGTCTTTCTATTTGTTGACTTATTCCAAAATTGTAATCTCTTTTTTATTAGCAATTCTGGAAGTCATAGTTATTGCGTGCTTTGTTTTTAATACAACTAAAGGGTATCACATCATAGAAATTATTATAGGAATGTGACAATCAATCATATGATTCTAAACAACGCCTGCAAATCAAATGAGCCATATGTAAGGTCCCATGTGCAGTAAGTGGACAAGCTCCTATATTATTCTGCATCCAAGTTCCATTAAATTGATTGCCTTTACTCAACAATTGATTAGATAATGTCTGCAAAACCACCCAGCTACTTGGTTAAGTAATGAGCGCCTTTGCACATAGTTTGTCAGAGAAAACTTATCATCAATGGCATTGATAACTCAGTGCTGCATTAAACTGTATCAGCATGCTCTTCCTCTTTTTGCCTCTCTCACTTCAGTCTGCTTATGGGCTATTTTTCTGGTGACTTCACTCAGGCATTTACTAGGCAAAATCGAGTTTTTATTTTGCAAAAAGCCCTCATTTTCCCGAATTACTAGGCAATGCAGGATTTGTAAAAAGTGAAATTTTACTTGTCTATGTGAACTTTGAAGTTTTCAAGCTTCTGCATAAGTGGTTCAGCCTATGGAGATATAAGACATCCATCTAACTTAGAAGTTTTGTTCACCTATTTGGATCCATTTGAGTTCTTGGACTCGGTGAATTTATTGTTTCCTTGCATGCCTAAATAGCCACCTAATGATTTATTGATTACACAGTGTGCTCATTGAAAGAGAAAATCTAAGCAGATTCCTCATTGATGCAGAAAACCTTCCAAGATCTTCTCTGGAAGCAAGAAGGTGTCCGTGCAATGTGGGAGTACCCATTTGCAATTGCGGGTGTAAACATTACATTCATGCTTATTCAAATGCTTGATCTTGAAGCTGGTTAGTCTTTTGCTAGCTTAACATATTTGTTTTCTTGCCTTTTTAGTGTATGGTGGTTGTAAGATCACTGTTGTCATCTGATGCTTGTCTCTTGCTGGTATGACATGCGAGGGGGGGTTGGTGAGGAAACATCCTTGGGTTTAATATTCACCAATAAAAAAATCTTGATTGGTCAAGATATATATTTTAAAAAAAGATCCGTTAACTTTACTGTAAATGAATCTTAGGTGCTGCTAACAGCATGTGCTTTGCGAATTTACAGCCAAACCAAGAACAGTGATGGGGGCTATCTTCCTGAAGATACTTTCAGGTCTGTTGATAACTGGAATAAGAAAGATGAGCCGATCGTTCTTACTACTGGGATTCCTGCAAATTTGGAAAGCTGCTAGAATTCCCTGTTACCGTCAAACTGTTCATTAATGTTTAAATCATGATATTCTGACAGAAAATGAGCGGGCTTTCGATCTCTTGTACTGCCTAACGTTCAAGTTGATGGACCGGCAATGGCTCTCCATGCGTGCTTCATATATGGATTTCAATGTACGACCACCAAATCATTTCTCTTACTCTATATAGAAGTGCAGTGTTCACTCGCCATTTTACCCCTTTGTTTTGTTTTTTCGGTGTTTTGTTTTTTCGGCTGCTTTCCCTTTACAGTCAGTGATGAAAGCCACGAGGAGACAGCTAGAAAGAGAGCTGCTGCTTGAGGACATAACACGTATAGAGGAGATGCCTTCCTACAGCCTTCTCGCTCGGTAGGAATGGCAAGTGCATTTGAATCATTGGATGATGTATCGAATACCAGGGACACTCTTTTTCGTGTTTTTTTTGTTTTTTTCCTTAATCCTGTTTCTTTTTATTAGGGGGTTAGTTTCCACTTCTACCAAGAAGTGCGTGATTGAAGATTCCACTTCTATCAAGCAGATTGCTTGCTAGGGTCTTGCTTTCGATGATTCTAGTGGCTCTGCACTGGCTTACTTGTCTAACCACATTCAATGATTCAATTCAGTGGGGTTTGTCTTTTTGATTGCAGCATCGCTCATAATTCCGCCACTTCATTGCATTTCATCCCACCTCAAAAACAGGTGAACCATCATGAATAAATGAATGACCAATGATGAGTTGCAGAGAAGAAAGGGAAAACGAAAACAAAAACAAACAGGCAAATGGCGATGGTGATATCACTCGTAAATCCAGGGATGGAGGTTGCTCTGCCAATCCACAGGGCCGTCAGGAAACCATAGAGCAATTTCCTTCCTCCCATTCTCCACAGAATCGCTTCCATGAATAACATTCCTGCAATGCAATGCAGAGCCATCATCTCAAAATCAAATCATTCAAATCGAGTTTTTTTTTTTTTTTTTTTTTTTGAGAGGATAGAATCAGAAATGAAGAGAGAAAAAGGACCTGCCCATGATGATAGCGAAATCACCACGAATGGTTCCAGGAGCAGATTCAGATGGATTAGTAGCACCAATGATCCTGCGACCTGTGGCCACCACATTCTTCCCTTCCCAAACCATGGCAACCACTGGCCCAGATGTGATGTATTCAACCAACCCGCCAAAGAATGACTTGGTAGACAAATCTTCGTAGTGCTTCTCTGCGGAAGCTCTCTCCGCTCTCTTCAGTTTCAAACCTGCAACGCATCAGCGTACAAACTCAAAAATCGATTGATTTTTCGTTTTTTTGAAGTAATACCGTTACCTTTGAGTAAGCAACCCTTCTTCTCAAACCTGCTGATGATCTCGCCTACCTGAAGGATAGAGGAGAGGGAAGCATCCAAAATGCATGTCAGCGCACAGTATCCAAATTGACTGTTGAAAGTGTTGGAAAGGATTCATAATAATATTATCTTTTTTTATTGAAATATTATATTTTTATATTTACTTATATTTTATTATTTTGTTATATTATGTTTTACCTTTATGATGACCAACGGCGGGATTGTTGACATCAGTGTTCTTTTAATTAGGAGTTTTATATCTGTACCTACATAGTTTGGGCAAAACTGTAAAAATATATGATGAATTTTAAATAATTCCAGACGAACAGTTTGTCTCAAATTATATGGGTATCACTTTTGTTTAAAAAATTATAAAATGATAAAAATGTCCCAGCAAACAAATAAAATTATAAAATGCAAAAAATCACCTTTAAAATTAAAAAATAAAAGCATATCTACAATCAATGTCATGTCATAATTATAAAAGTAATTTATGTAAAAGTGATAGGTATAAGGGCAAATAACTTTATTTTTAGGTGATTTCAATACTTACAATTATCAATTCTAAATCGATACTTGCTTTTATGAAATATTATTTTTAAGGACGAAGCCTATATTAATTTTCCATCAAAATTTTTTTCATACATTAAATAAATAAATGTAAACCGGATAATAAAATCATCGTTTATTCTTAAAATGTTTATTCATTTTATGATTAAATCATTTTATTGTTGCAGTCACCAGGCCACGTTGGACCCCATCGGGCTTGATCATGATGAAGATCTGTTCCATTGATTCCTCCTGCTCTTCTTCTTTGCTTTCTTTTATTTTTTTAAAAAATTTTAAACTCTTCCAGCTCCACAATCCAAAGCTCTGTGGTTGAAATTAGGTAGGCTTTGTAACAACCCTTTAATAATCAGCTGGACTGAAGAGCCCATCGACTTCCCATGCTCTGTGGATTCGTCGCTTATGCTTGAGATCCGGCCGTTCGATCGCCTTACGACCCGGATTTTCCCGTCCTGCCCACACGTTCAATCAGCTTGCATTTATAAAAATAAAATTTTTTTACCATGCATTTCAAATATATATATATATAGGGAAATAATCCCGTGCATGCGACTGCACCGTGCAGTCCATGCACTGTGGGCCCCACTTGATCATAAATAGAAAATCCACCACACCCATTGTATTTAGAATTGTTCACTTTATTAGCATACCAATTTTCATCCAAATCCAACATTTGTGTAGTCCCCATCCTAAAATGGTGCAAAATCAACGTAATAAAATAGTTTAATGTAAATATCAAGTTTAAAGTGGTTTTTTCAACATCTAAACCGTCTAAAGTATGATTTATATATGGATAAATGATTGTATAAAACTTCATTACAATCTAATATGTGTGGGGTCCATTTTACAGCGGACTGCACAGGATCGGATCTCAAATATATATTTTTATATATAAGGGCTGTTCTGGTGCAACATAACTGCATCGGAACAGCGGTACATTTGCCCAAAAGTGGACCCCATACATATTAAAATGCAATAAAACTTTATACAATCATTTATCTATATATAAATTTTATACCAAATGGTTTAAATATTGAAAAAACCACTTTAAAGTTGTTATTTACATCAAACTATTTTATTACTTTGAATTTGTACTATTTTCAAATAAGGTCCATACACATATCCGATTTGGATGAAAATTGGTGTGTTAACAGAATACATTATTCTAAATACAATTGGTGGAGTGGATTATGATTTGATCATTATGTGGGGCCCATTTTAGTGGTGCTGCACCTGAATATTATATATATATATATATAACCCAACACACCCGTTGTAGGGGCATTTATAAAGTTATAAACCCTTTTTTCTATTTTATCAATGTAATTTTAGCAATACATATCCTAAATTAAGTTCTACTTACCTTTTCTTTTCATTGTCTATATTTTTAATTTTATTTTAACCAAAAGTTATTGATTTTAGTTCTACGAATTTAATGTACGATTGAAATCACTTCCTGCACATATTTTCCCATATTCCTTGTAAGATAATGTAAAGAAAAAAGATAAAATAATATCCCTACTATGGGATAAACAAGAATGATATGAAAAGTAGGACAGGGAATAAAACAACCGAGATAAAGGTTCAAAAATATATGGATGGGCAATAATATTATGGCCTCCAACATTCCGAAAAGTTGGATGAGCTGCGCTTGGGGTTGAAATTGGACACAATTTTCTGGCCAATTAATTCAAGCATGTCTTAAGCTATCACACTATTTTTAGGTTTTGAAATTATCACTGATCACGAGAGGTTAATTACTTCCCAATTCCCGCCTACTAATTCAAATTAATTAGCTCAGTAATTGACTAAATTTTGGTCTTTTGCAATATTGGGAGAGTTTGTACTTTGTAGTCGACTTTTTAAAATGCACCCGGGTGCATTTAGCTTGGGTGCACCCGGTTGTATTGACTTATTTTTTAATATTTTCTATACAATTATAAATTTAGGTATATTTAACAAGTTTTGCCATTTTTAAAAATTTATAGACGTTTTTTTGTATTTTTTTAAAATAAGTGGTATTTTCGTAATTCGCAAATTACAAAACTATCACTATTTTTAAAAAATCTAAAAAATATTTATAAATTTTCAAAAATAATAAAAATTGATATAAATAGTAAATACACTTATACTAATAGTTATATAAAATTTTTTAAAAGAAAATATAAAAGTTTTTGCATTTAGATGAACGGAAGCTAAATGCCCGTGTGCACTTGATTGCATTCCGAGTTTGCACCCGCTGCACTGATCTATCAACAAGCAACAGCCTCCTCCCTCCTTAATATTCGGGCCTCCGCCGCTTGTGATATGTCAGATTGTCAGTGCAGTTCATACTTCATACCCGCCCTAATCCGCAGTTTGAGCTGTTGGAATCAGTAGTAGCGCTCACTTCCATGGTATTAATAAACAAGTCAGAACACCACGTCCTCAGCAAAATCTTCTGGTCCGGGATTTAGAAAATTGTGAAATTAGATATTTCGACCGTTTTATGTTTAAAATGTGCACTAGAAGGGTCTTAGAAATTTGCAGTCATAGTCATTTCAAAATTTTTTAATAATAGTCCTAGAAGCCCAAACATTATCAACTTTTTTATATAAAATTACCAAAACATCCTTTTAATAATTTCTTCTTAACTTTTAAGTGCACCGTACTGTTAGGTTGGATTTTTAGGTCGTTTTTAATTAAATTAATGTCTTGTGAGAAAAAAATTATTTTGAACTTTAACTGGAGTGCTTCAAATATTTAGTTAGAAGATCAAAAGGATCCTTTGGTTAGTCATTTATGTCATGATTTTAATGATATTAGGGATTCACTTGGCGAAATTGCAAGTGCAAATTTTTAAAACTTAAAATTCATCTACTATGAATATGAAATTTAAGGGTTAAAGATTACAAATTCATAAAACATGAGAAAACTATGGGTGTGTTTGTTTGGGGCAAAAAAGTGTCAACTAAAACTTTTCAATCTAAAACTTTTCACTTTCCATAATTATTCTATTTTTAATTATTTTTTTCACATTTTTCTATACAAACTACAATACTTTTCAATCATTTCTATACAATTACCCATACAACTAACATATCTATTTTAACTTTATTCTTTTTACTCCTCATCATTATCCATATTATATCACATAATTTTATATTGATTTGACAACTTCTACTTCAAAAACTTTTCATTAAAAGTTTTACTTCCAACCAAACATACACTATGTATATATAGGGAGAACAGCGGTACATTTGATCAAAAGTGGGTCTCATACATATTAGAATGCAATGAAACTTTATATAATCATTTATCCATGTATAAATTTTATAGAAAATGGTTTACATGTTGAAAAAACACTTTAAAGTTGTTATTTAGATCAAACTATTTTATTACGTTGAATTTGTATCATTTTCAGATGAGGCCCATATACATATCTGATTAGGATGAAAATTGGTATGATAATATAATACACTATTCTAAATATAATGGGTAGAGTAGATTATGATTTGATGATCATGTGGGGCCCATTTCAGCGATGCTGCACCCGAATATATATATATATAATATACAAAAAGCCTATATACAAGTACGGGCTATGCTTGTCAAAAAAAAAAAAAAACTGCCCGCTATGATTTTTTAGACCAGTCGAAATGGCTCAATCTTAAACTGGTTTGAAATATTATTTCTTTAAAATTTAAAATTTTGTAATAAGATTGTTAATTTAGGTATATATTATCTGTAAGCCTAATTTTATAAATTTCGGAGACGTATATATATATATATTTATCTTATATTTGTAAACAAAAGTGTATTGTGGTCATTGGTAAAGGAGTAAAAATGACAATAATACTTCTATATTTAAAAATATAAAATAAATATATATGCATTTTTAAAAATAATGAAACTTAATTTATAAATAATATATACTTAGATAAAACTAATTTATACATAACATACATTTAGATTAATAGCTTCATTAAAAAAATTTCAAAAAATAAAAAATAAGTGTTATGAGTTATGATCGAGTTCGTAGATGATCATTCGGCTACAAGTATTGGTGACATTTCTCCTTTTTAATTTTCTTCTAAGTTTTCAAGCAATGTTAATCGGGGAGAAATCTCCAGCAGAATTTCTATATACCATCTTCAGCTGGGATCAAACATAATACTACATCTCTCTCTCCTCTCTGTATATCTCTTGTCGACTTGTCCCGTCTACTTTTGGCATTGAGCACTAGAGCAGCTCTCTATCTCTCTCATTCTTTCTACTTTTAGCGACGAGCAGTAGAACCACATTAAGGAGCTAGAAGGTGCCATTCAAAATTCAAAGACCAAAAGTGTAAGAAAGAAAATGGAATTTTGTTAGGGAGGATATATGCATGTGAAATATCAGTCGTCAGTTTGCACCACCACTTCCGCATGCACATTTCAGCAAAGACATGATAGCATGGGGTGGGTGGCAGACATTCCAAGCTAGAGGAAATGATACGTGTAGAAACTTACCAGGTAAGGTAGGGTGTCTTGCAGCCAGTTGGGTCCAACGCCCAAAATTCTGCACCACTACCCATTTATTTTGGTCTAGAATATCATCTAACAGATATTTATTCATCAGGTGGGTATTTAGTAGGTAAGTATAATAGATTGACGGGCATCCATCTCTCTCTCTCTCATGTCAAGCTTGTTGGAAGAGAAGTGCTTTTGTCTACCTTTTTCTCTTGATTTGTCATTATAATTATTTTTCGAGTTATTACTTGAATTTCTAATCTATTACTAAATTTTCTATTAAAAAAAAATTTGTCAGGTCGAGAGCAACATACATTTTAAATTCATACTCTGATATACTCTTCTCTAATATTTAGCAACCTTTCTACTTTCTAATGCTCTATCTATAGTATAACATCGGGTCATTTGCATTTGCCTACTTTTCTCTTTTTTATTTTTTACCTAATAATTGTTAATCATGTAAAACACCCATGTCCTTTAATGCTGTTAGAATTCTTGACATATACGTGTTGAAGTTTTATTGATAAAATCCGACCTGACAATTAGGAATATTCTAAAAATACCATTTTATAACTTCAATAGTATCTATGGGACATAAGATCCAATTAAAGTTGATGAAAACTTTATTATACAGTGGTTATTATCATCATTATCAGTTGTTTTCTGTGAAGTCATCCGGATGAATCCTTCCGTTTCATTCTTGACAATCATGAACGGTGCTAATGCCTTCATACGTTTCTTAATGATTTTTATTCTTTTTTTCCTTAGCATTTTTTTTTTTTGTTCTCTTACGATTTTTTATTTGCATGAACATTTTGTTGAATAAATGAGCTTTTTTTTCCTATATTTGAGTTTCTACGCTTAAAATTCGGATAAATATTTGATTCCATGCATCCGGATACACCAAATAATGACTCATTTAGATACGGGTTGGTTAAGATGTGGAGAACTTTTTATTATCAAATTAGCCCTCCATTTAGCATATCCCAATTACCTTAGTATATTTTTCTTATTTTCTTATTTATTGGTTTCATCTTTAATTATTTTAGATTATTTATTAAATTTTGTCTATTTTTTCTGAATATCTATCCATTCTTGATTTTTGATTGGCATATTGTTTTTTACATCTTACTTAATTTATATTACAATCGAACCTTAAGACATTCTTACAACTTTTTCAAGATTCAAATAACATCTTTCTACTTATCAACTCAGGAGACACAAACTCGGAAGACAAAGCTCCCATCCAATATAGGGGAACGATGGCCCTACAATTTGAACGCGGGTATGTCCCATAGCAGCCAATTGTATTATCAATCAAGCATTGCCCGGTTGACCTCTCTATTCTTGTTTGGATTAGCACTTGTATACCTTAACATTCTACTTTCCCTTCCACTCATTCTATGGATGTATACATTTCTCCTTGTTTTGCCAACAATATCATTGTGAATTGTTCACAAATTAACCTTTTAAGTATGCATGTTTAGGCTTTGACATAGGAGTTTTTGATAATTGAAAAAAATCTGTTCCTGAGATGTACGAAATGCCAAGTGAATGGGAAGTTTGTAAAATATTACAAATGCCCTCAAAATAGTTTGTATGACTATTTTTTCCCATCTAGTTTAAAATCATGAGTGCATAGTGTGTATGAAAAGATTTGAATCTTATAGGATGTATCTAGAAAAATGATAAAACACACATATCAAATGTAATTACACATAATTTTTGTTTATTTTGCTAACCATTGCAACTTAATTGCCCCCTACTCAAACACATCTTAGAAGTTTATAAGGTTCTATCATAGTATAAAAAATTATATTGATAATGTGGTTATGAGCTTGTTCAATGTTGATGCTAGAATTACTATTTTTAAATTTTTAAATGTTTTCACATAGTTATACGAGCCAAGCAAGTGTTTTTTACATATGAAGTTCTATATATTCATTTTAAAAGTTAAAATATTTGAAAGTATAAAATTTCATGCGTAGAGAAATCTTGCTTGGGCCCATATATATATAAAAAAAATTAGTAATTAAAAATGGATAATGCTAGCATAAGCATTAAGATTCAATCCTCACGAATGGATCATTGATTATTAGTCAAATCATTTGTGAGGTCAAAAAGTCATCCACTGCTTCTCCTCAGCAACTTCTAAGAAGCTTAGAATAGCTACCTCATATCTATTTCAAATTTATTAACATCATTTATATAATATTCTTTCCATTTTTATTTCTATTTATTTCCTTTTACCAACCAGTCCCTAGTCTTCTCAGCAGACATAGAAACCGAAAATCAAGGGTCGTATCTTGATAGCGGTTTGGCGGCTGTTAAAGTAGTACATGTGCCCCTCCTGTAATCATACACAAATTGAAACGTATACGCAATAATTACCAATCTTATCTTGCACATATGCAAAACAAAATACTTTCATTAGCTTTTTGAGCATTAATATCCATTAAATAATTAATGCAATAAACATTTTTAACTAGAAGGATGAGATGAAAATGTGAGATGAAAATGTAGTGTTGTAAGTTAAGATTGAAAAAGGAAAATTGTATCTGAAAGCAATGGTTATTTTTTTTGGACTAAAATAGTATTTTTTGGAAACATGATATTTCGTCCCATCTAATGTTAACAGGCTAGATCGATTGACGAGGTCAAATTGTAGTGGTTAATTTTTATTATAATTGTACTTATAAGCTAATAAAAGATAATTATTAATCAAAATCAATCTGATTTCTAATTTAAATATCGTAAATTTTTTAAAAAGTTGAAATAAAGTTGCACAAAAAATATTTTTAGCATTTCATAATCGGTTGGTTTCGTCTCGTGAGAGTCGGCAACGATGCGTCTGAGACTCTGAGTGGTCGTCCACACGTGAAATTCACGTGATCTGCGCCTTCCCATCTTGTCACGTGACATGAGACCCAATTTGGACCTTTTCAGGCCCACCAAATTCCCACATCCCATTTTTTGTCGCTCTTCCCTTCCAGGCAACATATGGAAGAACGCATGGTCAACACGTGTGACAGATCTGCATCGTCCATCAAATAGATAGGTGTCTTTTAATGCGGTTTATGCGATGAGAGTGAGATCTTGTCTCATATTCTGAGTAGTTTTTTCCTCCGCATGCTACCAAAAATTTGAAAAAGTAGAATTTTCTGTTCGGATCTTAGTTTTCTTATTTTCTGATTAAAGTGGGCGATGGATATTTGATGAATGGTCCAGATGTTGTATGTGGGGTGGAATTGGCAGTGTCTTAGCGGGTGAGATGTGTGTGAGAGTCACACACGAGCGAGCGGGTACATGCATGTGTAGGGAATAGGCATGTTCATCAGTAGATTGGCACAGACTCCACCATCATGAAATTCCAACCCGAATTTGAAAAGAGTGGGCTATGATAGTGGCATGGAATTCAGAGCAAGGACAGGGCAGATGGTTTGATGATCCACGTCCATGTCTCGGTTATTGCTTGCATTCTCTTACTTTGAGTGGCCCCACCTAATGATGACAGCTTGGAAACAATGACAATGAAATCATGAGATGTACATGGAATCTCCATTGCAATTAAAATAAAAAAAAATCAAGTATCAATTTTTTTCAAAATTTCATTTCAATGAAAGAATTCCATGTCACTTTTGAGCTGCCGGCTATGCATGTCAATGTCAGTGTAGTATGCACAAAGAGAACAATATCAGAATTTTTTTTAAGTGTTTATTGCCAGACACAACCTAAAATAAAATATTTATTTATTTGGTATACTTATGCTACATAAATAGGCAAAATATAAACAGAAAAAACACATAATGGGAAAATACAAAAAAATGTACCTTTGTCTTTTAATATCAATTGTATGTTTGTTTAACATAAAAACTTTTCAAAACCTTTTGCTCTACATGACTATCATATTTTTTAATTATTTTTCATATCTTCCTATATAATTATCTTACATTTCAATCATTTTTACACAAATATCCATATAACTAATCTATCAATTTTAACTTTATTTTTTCTATTTTTCATTATTATCTCTATCGTATCACATTATTTTCTCTTATTTGAAAACTTTTATATTAAAAAATTTTCATCCAAAAGTTTTATCTCTTTTTAAACACACACTAGACATCAGTAAAAATTTTATTACTGTAAATCATTTTGAGATTTGGAAAGCATCTTAGAACCAGTGATAGTACCGACCAATTTAAATTTGTACATTACTTCTGTTTAATTATATTCTCTATCACTTGTGCTCATAATATTAAGATGTGCTAGGAAATATATATATATATATTTTTTAAGAAAATTATTTTTCATTCTTCTTGCATTCATTATAACATAAGATACGCATACACAAAGAACAGAACGCATATACCACAAATGGTAAATTAACGAATGCGAGGGCTAAAAGATGGCCATATGAAGAAGCCTAGCTTTTGTCTAAAAAAACAATCGTTCTCTATTTCTCTTTATAATCTCTCTCTTCCCAATCCACCTTCTATTTTCAAATTAAACAAATTCCTTCATTTAATTAATCAATCCTCCCAAATGCAAGTACTACTATTTACCTTCTTTTATCCTAGACTCAGAATCCCGTCTCTCATGTACACCACTAGATATGTCCTTGGTAACATAAAAGAACACTAGCTAGCTTTTCTCTGCGAACAGTCGATAACCCTGCAAAATGTCCTTAAGCAAACATCATCTCTCTCCCCAAATTCACCTTGATTCATTTTAAATTCATACCAATTGATCCTCTGTCTCCCAAGTGCGACTTCTAATACTGTTAACTTCCCTTTTTGGTCCTGACTCAAATCCCATATTCCCATGTCTCATATGCATATATGCTGCATGCATGAGCACTTGCTGTGTCGGCACATGGGGGAATGCATGATGCTCCTGGTGTAGTGCTGCATCTCATTAATTGCATGTGTACGTACGCAGCTTGCAGTAAATTCTAAGCTCTAGCTAGGGTGCTTACCACTTTAAATGGTGCCTACATCAATTATAAAATTAAACCCTATGTATATGACTTAACATTATTGTTTCATTACGGTACCAACAAAAATCCTATTTTGAGTTTTTCATATGGCTCATATTTTGTCACGCTTTGGCCAACAGTCGCATGTATTATTTGCTTTGGGCCGCAGCCCGTACAGTTTTGTCTATTTGGGCACCCGTAGTGCTGAATGCTTGCAGCACCCAATAGGTGCCTCGATCATTCAACTAAAACCTTCGCTTATAGCCCAAACTCTTTCCTTCATCCTAGCCGATGTGGAACGTTACATTCACCCTCCATTGGGGCTCCAATTTCATCGCTAGATGAGTTCCCGCTGGACACACCAGCGGGATATCAAGAGTCGACTCTGATACTATTTTGTCACGTTCTGGCCAACGGTTGCAGGTATTGTCCGCTTTGGGTCGCAGCCCGCACAATTTTATCCCTTCGGGCATCCATAGCGATGAATGCTTGTAGTACTCAAAAGGCGTCTCGACTATTTAATCAAAACCTCCACTTCCCAGGTTCCTTCCTTCATTCTAACCGATGTAGGATGCTATTTCTTTAAAATATATATTTAAATTATAAAAATACTTAGATCTATTTATCATTATATTACAATGTAGTAATACTTTGTATAACCATTTATTTATATAGGAATGATATTTTAGATAGTTTGGACGTTGAAAATACAACTTTAAAATTAATGTTTAAAATATAATATTTTATTGCTTTGATTTTGCAACATTTTAAGAAGAGTTCTACACACATATCTTATTTGTATAAAACTTGATATGCTACTAAAATAAGCAATTCTAAAATACAAATATAATTGGTGAGTGAAATTTTCATTTTATCATTACTGTTATCCATTTGTATAGCGTATATGACCATAACACATCCCAAAATTAACATTTTCTAACACACTTTTGGCAACGCATAACATTTTTATTGCAAAAAAGCTTTATTTAGCTACATAAATAATTGTTGTCCTAATAGGGACAATAACATAACAGATGTTATAAAAAGTAATTTTTTAGTGTTAAAAATTGTGTATGATTTTAGTGACAAGTTCGAATTTTTTTAATGCGTTTCTAGTAACGTAATTGTAGTAATATTATAATTTAAATTAATACAAAACTTTGCAATGCTAAAGAACTGTTCTGTTACAGTGTCCCTTCTTCTTAGCTGCTCCCATATATGTGAGTGCCGCATGTACTACGTGCACAAATGATGATGCAGAGGTAAGTCACATTAGTGCCTCCTCCACTAAGGTTTTCCTTCCTCTATCCTTTTTCATCATCCATTTGCTCTCTAAATAACTGTACGCTTTCGAGGTTATTACGTATATAGATTCATATTCATTTGTATAAAAATATTACTTTTATTAGATCTAAATCATATACAATATTTTTCGATATATTTATTCATCGGTTTAACTTTTTATGTATCTCATACTACCAAAGTGGACTGAAAGGATGGTCCATATTTTAGGGTCCATGTATGATTTTATAAATCCAATCAATCTATTAGTTTTGTTGCTATGTATCTGGTTAACAAAAAATTGTTCAAATCAAATACTTGCATTATTTTAAATATTAAAAATTGCTTAAGATTAATTTTTAAAACTATTAAAAACCTATTTGTTTATTTGAAAGATCCTTAGAGTAATTTTAAAAATATTAAATTTTTTATGTAAAAAAATTAAAACTTAGTTGTTTGTTATAAGTAATCACAAGCTCACAATTCAACATCAAAACCATTTAAAACATTTATCCTACTTAAAAAAATTATTCTATATGATTTCATTACACCGTAAAATTTAGTGCACCAATCCAAGTAATTTTTAAATTTATACATTTTTAAACATAACTTCGATTGATACGATGCCAACATTTTAGTTAAATGAATAATATTAAATACAATGGAAGAAATAAATTTGACATGAATCATCAAAATAATGGATTATCTTACGAATTCACTTTGACAGAATGGGATGCACGAAAGCTGAAATTTTATTTATAAAAGATGTCGAATAATTATGTTGATTAGAAATTAGCCTTATATATAAAAAATAAAATTATTTAAGAGTGAATATGAAACTGTATAAGTAGAAGTACTACTACGAAAATTTTTAATGTGTCCACGTTTTTTATATAGCCATTGGGCAAGAATTGAAAAAATGTATTTGGAATGACGTTTTTTAGCTACACTTTTTTGGAATGACTTGAGTTGTAAGATAAAAATTTAAAAAATAACAAAATCAATTTTGGTACTTTGATTAAGTGAATAAATATTAATGGCATAATAGATGGCCATTAAAAGTATTATAAAATGGAACCCATTACAGTATGTATCATAGAGATACATATGGTACTTTTGTTTCATACAAAATTATTATTCTCCACAACCATCATACTTTTTATTATTTTTTACATTTTTCTATATAACAATACTACCTTTCAATCATTTCTACACAGCTTTAATCTATTTATTTTAAATTTATTCTCTTTATTTTTCATCATTACAGTTATTATATTATATTACTTTCTCTCAATTCAAAAATTCTACATCAAAAAATTTTCATCCAAAAATCTTATCACTTCTAAAAAAATACACTCATAAAATCATAATTAAGAATTCAAAGGAAGCAACGAGAATCTAGAAAGATACATAACATCGTAAGAATTGAAAGGAAGCAATGGGAATCTAGAAAGATACACAACATCATAAGAATTCAAAGGAACCAATGAAATTCTTTTTTCTCACCTCATCCAACGAATGTACTGGACCCCAATCATTGTATAAATAGTCAGTTGTGCCATCGGAACATTTTGGAGACAGGCTGTCACCTCTAGCTCTAGCTTTCTCTACGTATAGTAGTCCAAAAATCAGAGATGGTCGCCCACCCCACGGTCGAAATTCAACCATACATCGCAAAAACTTTGTTTAATTAGTTTGCTTGGATTTAATTAGCTTTCGTGGACGGGCTAACATTTTTTGGATGGGTGCAACCTTACGTTCTATTTTAATTTAATATGTTGTACCCTAGTTGCCTTACCCCAAAAATATTTATTACAATCTGCATTTTCTTTTTTCATGATTTTATTTATTATTTTTTGTTATTATTTATCCATATATATTCTAATATAAATTACTGAAAACTTACATAAAAATTACTGAAAACTTAATTTTGAATGTCAAAAATAGCACAACATGCTTGATGCAACTGACTCTATTTTGGTAAAAATGACTTAGAATGATGATAGATTCTCTAATATAACTTATTGAAACACACTGTTTTATTTTAAAATTTATAGAATAATTTTTTACTTTATTTTTTGCATTTTATCCATTAATTATGCCATTTTATCAATTCTTGTGGTAGTATTCGTTGTATTATATACTTCACCACTCTTCAACACACCTATCTGAAATTTAAATAGGCCTTAAAGTTTTTTGACTGGTGATCATGTATTTAAATATTCAAGGGTTGTGGCCAATTGACTTAAGTTTGAACCAGGAGGGAGAGCATTTGTATCCCATTTATTAGGAGAGTTTGTGTCTGTTGGTCTACTTTTTGGAGCAAAAAATTCAATGAGCGAGTTGTAAACATAGCAAATAAAAGATATATATATATATATATATATATTGTTCGTAGAGCTGACTGATATCACTTCCCATATCTATAACCCAACAATATTTGAGCCATCCAGATCCGGCGGGACATATCCAGATATACGCGTATAGCCCTGATCATCTGAGAGATTAATTCAAAATAATTACAAATTATATTTTCGTTATCTTTTAATTTACATTGTTATTGATACTTGTTTATCATTATGTCTTATATTCGACGACCGTCTGTAATTTAATTAGTACGTACTCTCCTAAAAGATTAATTCAAATTAATTAATCAGTACGGTCTTAAACAATCGTGATATTATAATTTTGTTTTCATCATGTAATATGCATACACTGTATGTAATTATCTTCTATTAACGTGTTCACAATTTCACATCAGTTATTATTGTATTCTTGATAAAATAGAAAATAAAAAGCCGATCCGGCATTGCATATTCCCCATCGAAGAACCGTTATACTTTCCATATCCCTCTCCAAAATGCTTCTTCACATCTTTCATGCACTCCCGCCATTTTCGATCAAGAAAGATGGATGGCATTGTATTATCATCGCATATATAGCACGGCAGCATAAGGTGTCTGTTCCACGTGCAATTTGCAGTAATTAAGAAATACGTGCAACGTGCCTAGCTAGTACCTCAACTTTTCATATTTGTGGATAATATATATCCATCAACATCCCCAAGCACTTAATGCTTGAATGTGTGGGGCCTATCATACGCCTTAGACAAATTAAAGACAGTTTGATATTTTCAAATGCCAGGAGCCAGTACCTTGCTGGTAATTCATGTTGACTCATTGTTGGTTGGTCGTGAGATCGACTCTCTTTCCCCTTATGCGATGTGTTATTGAAAATTTTCCTCTATTGTGTGAAGGTTGTGAATGTGCTTGAATGTAATATGAATTATCATTATGTATATAAGTATACATAAAAAATTCTACTTTCTTTTCATAGTTATAGTTTTAATCCAGTCAAAGTTGATGTAGGGGTGTGTGAAGGTTGTGAATATGCTTGAATGTAATATGAATTGTCATTATGTATATAAGTACATATAAAAAATTCTACTTTCTTTTCATAGTTATAGTTTTAATCCAGTCAAAGTTGATGTAGGGGTCCGGTATTTTCACTAATAAAAGAATTTTTTGTAAGATCATAGTTATAAACTAAAAGTTACAAAACTTAATTAAAAATGGCAGCAGGAGACATGATTTTTCTCCATGCAATTAATTTATTTTTCACTACTGCTGGTGGATAGCAACATTATAAATGAGATTTTATATTATTGTTGTTTGTTGCTGCTGTTAATATTTGAAGGATGGTCTTTCCAGCGACAGTCCATGGAGTTACACGGACAACGAAAATTTTCTTTTTCCTTCCTGTAAAGAGGTGTGCATCGTCCGATGATCAGGCGGAGGTTATAAAAGAGGCCGTCAATGGTATACGATTTGGAAGAATTTATATGTTCTCATCATTTTCTTGAAAATGTAGGAAATTATGGAGTGGATCACCTGCATAAATTAATATATGTATATATATAGCTCCCTACTTACAAATGTACTGATACATCCTTATCAGGCTTCGCGTGGAGACAGCCAGATGCTATGTTGGACGGTCCATTTGGCTACATTCTTGATCTATCACAACAATTTCAGTTAGTTTTTATTAATATATTTCGTTTATTTCTGGCCATTAAAGCCATTTATTAGATAAGGCATTGACCAATTAATTAATGCGTGTCAGCAGCCTGGAAAATTAACGGATAGTCCAGATTGATAGGCATTATATGTACTGGGGTTATATTAATTTGGACTGATTGGTAAACCATACTCGAGCTGAACCGGTTCCACTAAGTCATGTGTCACGTTGGAAGCGAAAGAGACGAGGGAAACACGTGGGGCCCTTCCACTCATTTCGCTGCGACTTTAATACTAATACCAACAACAAATAAATATCGTTGCAATTGCAGGTGGTTTTCGAAATGGAAAGAATTTCCATTTTCAGCAACAAAAATTGAAATAAGTTTTGTTGTCGTTGCTCCGTAGCATCTTTCTTTTTTGATTGGAGTATTTTTACATCGCATCTTAATTGATATTATAATCAAAAACTAAAATAATTCTTATAAATTGCTAAATATATACTAGGGAAACCATACCTCCCACATATCAGTAACCACCCAACCCAGATTCAAACCCGAGACTTATCCTAACGTAGACTTCATCTACCTTTGCATCTCTCTTTAGGCAGCGAATATGCTGCCTTTTTTGTAACATGATAAGATACGTAGTAAACTTTTTTTTTTTTTTTTTTTCCTTTTACACTGCGTGGAGACAATACTCTCTACCAGATTGGATACCAGGGCTTTATACCCACGCGTGCACATAGTATGAGAAAATTGGCAATAACAGTTCGCTAACTTTGTTGCAGAAAGCAAAAACTTGTTACAGAGCTAAAACTGATCTGACTGCATTACAAACAACCTCTATCCATCAATCTGAAACTAAAATGCATTCTAAGTAGTCATATTTCATTCCATTGCTAAAAGTAAATTTTCATCGGCTATGGTGTATTGCGGTGTGTGTGTGTCTATACAGCGGGCTACGCACCAGGTCCTTCACATAAAATATTTATTTAATGACTTTTAATGTTAGTTTAGTTTAACATTTTTGCGCATAACTAATGTAGAATTTCATCTACTTAATTAAATGATAAATGTGCATGCAGTTTTCAATGATGAATGAAATAAAAGAAAAAGTAAGAGGATTAATTTACTTATATTAACCACACATATCCACCACGCGCAGAATAATTATCATTAATTATTTTAATTTCAGGTCACCAATGGCGTATACATAGCAACATTGCTTCTGCATTAATTTTGGGCAGTGGACTAAAAACAATGAGAAGATAGATGTTGTTGTGGATCGGTTACTTTCGTTGCGGTAGTTGTTGCTGCAGTGATATATAGACATGGTGGGGGTGGTTTCTGTTTTTTTCTTTTTTCCTTTGTGATATCATTATAAGTTCAGGTACTAAAAATTCAAAACCTTGGATTGCAAGACTGTGCTTTTACAATAGATAGAAATGTTGAATTGAGTAGTTACAGCCTCTTTGACATGGATGTGTACCTTCTTTTCTTTCTCTCTTTTTCCTTGCCAGCGACCATAGGGATATATATGGAGGAGACTTAGGTAGTGCTGTTCTTGTTATATATAAGCACGGATATTTTTTTGTGGTTTTATTTTTACCTGTGCGTTATGTGTAGGATGATCCGACCAATTGCACACACAACTATAAGTTGATAATAGACAAAAGGGAAGTGATTTATTGCACCCGGGTGCACCGGGTACACTTAGCTTTGGTGCACCCATGTGCATTTAACCCATTAATTTTTTAAAATTTTTTTATAAGAGTATTAATCTAAGTGTATTTAACACGTATATCAATTTTTTACTTTTTGAAGATTTTTAGAATTTTTTAGAATTTTTAAAAATCAGTATCATTTTAATAATTTAAATACCACTGAATTTTTTTTTAAAAAAAATTAAAAATATTCAAAAATGGTACAAATCGATATGTGTGTTAAATACATTGGATTAATAGTTGTGTAAAAAAAAATTTAAAAAAATTAAAAAAATAAGTATTTGCACCCGTATGCACCAAAGGTAAGTGCACCTAAGTGTATATAATCATGTTCCTAGACAAAAATGATTTAAAGAAACCAAAGAAAGAAAGAATCTCAAAGCACAATAATAAATAACGTAAATGCCAAATAAAAAAGAAAAGGAAAAAAACTCTGCTTTTTAAAGTCCTTAATGAATGTCAAGTCACTCGTAATTGGCTTGTATTTTGTTTGTTGATGTGTGTAATATAATTTCGAAAGAGGATAAATGCACCGGGTCCACTTAACCTTAGTGCACTCACGTGCATTTAACTTATTTTTATTTATTTTTAATTTTTTTATACAACCGTTAATCTTAGTGTATTTAATATGTGTATTAAGTTTTATCATTTTTGGAAATTTTTTTAAAAATAAAAATTTAAAAATATCCGAAACTAGTAAAAATTGATAAATATATTAAATATACTTAGATTAATAGTTGTATAAAAATTTTAAAAATATATAAAAAGTGAGTTAAAGCACTCGGGTGTACAATATCATGACCCATATAATTTTGGCTACCTATAAATGAATTTGGCCACAACTGACTTTAGCTATAAATATTTAGTTGCTTCTTCAGTTGTGGCATTTTATCAAATGCACTTCTTTTTATATCAAATGTAATGAAAAATTATATTTGCTGTAGTTGTATAAATTTGGCTGTAACCAGTAATAAAATTTGGTTGCAAGTAAGATAACATTAGATGCGTTCGGTATTAAATTTATCAAAATTTAGTTTAAAGGTAGTCGTAGATAACTATCACTACTTGAAAATATATTATATATAATTAACTTTTTACAGCCAAAATTTTAAGTTGGCCATGTTTGATCAAATGCAACTAAAAATTCGACTACATTTGATCAAGTGCAACTAAATCTTATGTTAACTGCAGCAAAAAAAATTATTATTATTTGCAGTTAAATTTTTATAAATACTTTTAAAATGTGCTTTCTGGTTGCATTTTATATAAAAAGGATTACATTGAACCAAATACTACTACTTAAAAGCAATAAACTATTATAGCTAAATAATTGATTGTAGTTAAAGTATCTAATCGGATAAAAAATTAGCTATATCAAATGAAATTTGTTGTAGTGTGTTAAATTAAGAGATTCCTTTGCAATTTCCAATGAACTAATTCAGTTGGTTCCCAACCTTCATTGCTACATATTCTTGTAGTGTACACCTCGTAGCTATTCAAATACACCTTTACATAAAGAATTACAGAACTCTGAAAAGTAAAACATAAAACGAGAATCATTTCTGTATTAAAATTAGATAATTATCCTACTATATATCCCGCGCCCCCATGCTGAATGTTGATGCTAACAGTACAACAGTCGACGCAACAAATTTCATTGAATAAGGTTAATGTTTTGAATGCGAGTAATATATATTTAGTTGCATTAAATGTATCCTAACTACAATTGATTATTTAGTCATAAATACTTCATTGCTTTAGAGTAATTACATTTTGTCAAATTAACCATTTTTTAGTTAATTGCAACATTGTAATATTCACTACCACTATCAGATTTTAGCCGCCCATAGAAATAAATCTTTAGCTGCAATTAGTAACAACTGCAAGCAAACTGAAATTTGGCCGCAAAAAGATGATCACGTATAACAAAATTTGGCACAGTGAATAATCTATAAAAATCTTTAAAAGAAAATTCAAACTTATTATATAAAGGTGAAAGTGTCTACCACAAGTCAACATTATAAAAGTGCCTTTTGTAAATTTCAAAACAACCATCAAATCGTCGGTTTCGTATGTGTCCTTGTTTCGCCTCCCTCCTGACTTGAGGAAAGAGTGTTTCGCTGCCGACTGCAGGCCACATGGCCAGATGAATGGTCCGACGATTGGGCTCTCCACACATACCTGCCTCGAATAAAATTCATTGATTTTCTTTGCAGCTAGTCTCCATTCAAAATGAAGTTTTAAACTACAATGGGAGTGAAACTTTCAGGAGCAAAGAAAAGAAAATGACAGTATTGCCTTCACCAGTAAAAGGCCATACACATTTCTTTTGATTACCCGAAGCACACTTATGGAGCCACAATTTCAAATTTATTGACTTTTTAGTACAATTAGTTGGGAGAAAGTCTGATCAGTTGAACTGACTATTTTAATTTATAGCAAGTCAGCTAATTTAAAATAAATGCGTTTGGCTTTGATCAAAGCTAAAAGAATTGAAATTTTACGAACGGTTACACTAGTTTTTCAGCTAAAAGTTATGTATATAGGTTGCCAAAATTTAAAAAAAAAAACCTCTAATTGAAAGAACTAGCGGCAAATAGATTTTGACGACTTTTTGATGAGCATTTTTACAAGCATCTTAACAATTATTTTTCCAATTAATCTCTGAGATAATTTAATAAATTTCTTATAATATACTAGTACACAGTTAACAAAATTTCTAAATTTATCTAAACAGTTACTTATTTTTTTTGCCAACAACCACGGTTGAAATAAGCAGCCATAGAGTGTCGAATCCAGCGCCTATCACAATGGGGCATGCCCGATTAAAACTGAGGCACTGCTTCAGTGGTGATTTTAACAACTTAAATAAGAAATTTTTTTTTATCTATTTGAAATGTTCAAAATGCGACTTATTCCACCCTCATTATTCATGATAGGCATGAAAACAAAAAAAGATTAATTGATTTTAAGCTCGCAAAGTGGAAAACATGTGCCCTTTGCCCTGATGCATGGTTAGTAATAAAATCCAAAAGAATAATTGATAAGGATTCGTTTGTAAGAGGTAACAATTTTTGGGAAATTTTTTGAAAAGGATAGGACAATAATTGAAAGTAAAAAAATAAAGATGAAATAAAATAGAATAATTATATGGAATGATATGAAAAAATTTGAAATGTATAAGTATTAATAAAAAAAATTAAGATTTCTCCTTATGTTTAAGGTATGTAGAAATAAGAGATTTTTTTTTTTTTTTTTACATTTTTTCACACTAACCTTAAAGGGAATTTTGTGCTTTAACTTAAATAGACATTTTTGAGTTTCCAATATCAAATGGTATCATAGCCAAACTTCAAATGAAATCAATGAAATGGTTGGACAGAGAGATGAAAGACTAGAGAAATGTAGCCTTAATGAAGGGTGAGGTTTAGCTGACTATATATATGTGATGCCTAAATACTTTTCTTTCTTTCTTTTCTTTTCTGGGTTTTTTCTTTCATTTGCAAATTCAATGAACTGAGGCCTTATTTTCTTGCCGGCAACAGCAACAAGCCGAAAGTTTTATTATTATTTTTCTCTGACCCAATATTCGTGTATTCATACGCGAGAAGGTAAAGTATCTTGTGTGATTTGTGACGTGCTACTTTTATTGTATTTGTTATCTAGGAATTAACCTCTTATAGCCACAGACAGTCAACAGTTTCGCACTAAGAATCATGAAAAGGAATTGAAGTGGGCAGCAGATAACAACAATCAGCCCACCACTTCTCCTCTTCTAGCTTGGCTGATATTTACAGGCGCGACCAAAAATGCAAGTGTGAAAAAGGCCAATTCCAGACAGCTCAAGCTTTTTAACCTACACACCTCCATTCCCATATTGTCAGATTTCTTAATTTCATGTGGGTATGTGATGTGGTCTGCCACTGAAGCAGACAGATAAGGAATAATTAGAGGTGTGCCGCTGGGTGTGTCTTCCATGGAAGGAGAGAGAGGAGGAGGAGGAGGAGGGCAGCGTTGTTACGAGCTCGAAGGATCGTTTTCAGGCCCTCCTCATCAGGCCATGCATGAGATGGAGTTTGTGCAGATGGAAGAAAGTCATGGCCTCAGCTTCATGGTCCCATCCCATCACAGCAGTAGTCATCACTTCCCAACACCTCAGGCTTCCATGCCTTTCAACGGCCCTTTGTCATTCAATGATAGCTCTATCTCCAAGCCATGGAATCAAGACCAGGTGTGTGGGTGGGAGGGTTCCCGGGGGGCTGAGGGGGGCGGGAGAGAGAGAATCATGGGATTTTCTTTGCTTTGTCTTGGGGCCTTCTCTAGCTAGCTAACTTGGTTTTTCTTTCTTTGCATGATGGTTTTTTGGAGTTGGAAATTTGCAACAGGTGGAGAACTTTGATTCTAGAGGAGGAAATGAACAAAACTGCACCAGCGGCAACGCCAACGATGCTTGCAATTCATGGTATCTCTGCACTTAATTTCCCTTCGCCTTCTCTCGACCCCTCCAGTTGTCTTTTGATGTTCATTAATTTGCATCATCTTTTAAGAAAAAGTAATAACTAAGATTATTATTATATATATATTTTTGTGGGTTTGCAGGTGGAGAAACTCCAATTCAGAGAAGAGCAAGGTAAAAATGAGAAGGAAGCTTAGAGAACCCAGGTTCTGTTTCCAAACAAGAAGTGACGTGGACGTGCTAGATGATGGCTACAAATGGAGGAAATATGGCCAAAAGGTTGTGAAGAACAGTCTCCACCCAAGGTATTAAACGTCATAGCTCATCAGTTAATTCCTCCTTTTTTTAGCAATTTAGTAAGGACATTAAACTGAAAGTCTGCTCCAATGTATAAAAATATTGCACTACCTCGCTAGAGATGATTTCTTAGACTCGCTGCCCTTGTTAAACAGTCATTCATTCCTCCACAGTCCACGGCTTAATTACTTTGATAATTAGATTCCACAACTCCCTAAATGGCTAACATGCAGAGAGCCATGAATTGGAAACTCCACACTGTCAGCTGACAACAGCATTATCATGGCTTAGAAAAATTTTTATCTACTTAAATGATTTCTCCATGGAGATAATTAGCTAAATGTGAATTTCTGAATCTTCATTATTCGTAAGAAATATTTGTTGGAGTTCGATGATTTATCTTTTTTTTTTGAGAAGATTTAATAACTAACCACCATGTTGCTCTTATCACAAAAAAAAAAAAAAAAAAAAAAAAAAAACTACCATGTTGCCCAGTCGCACTAGCGGCCAGCCTGCTGCTTGATTGATTGATTGGATTCCCTCACCGGGGCATCGAATGGTTTGATTTTCTATGCCATTTTTGTCTCATCTTTTGCAATGAGCTTAATTAGACCAATGGGCAACAGACATTACCACATGAAAGCATGTTGGTACTGATAAGATCCAAGCTTCTCAATTTTATGTCTCTGGAAACAAGATTTGAAATTTACTTCCTATTCTTGCAACGATTTGCAGATCTAAACTGCTTCTGCAATTTGTTATTGTTACCAAAGTAGATACGTGTTAAACAAGTCATTACATGCGGAATACATTGTCATTTCCAGATAGTTTCAATCAGAGTAGAAGTATTGGTTAGATAAATACAAATAGAGATTTGCTAGCATTGTTGCCAGCATTTCAAGCAAAATTTGCCACGTGGAGAATACCCTTATCAGCAGAGATTCTCGTGTCCGTACGAAGTGATGGAATTAATTGTACAGGCACAGCTGACAGCGCATTAATTTTGTTCCTGCTGGACTACTAAATTAGGGCTCTGAATCGGACCATAGAACAAACAACAACCTAGGGAACACCAAATGTGGCACCATGAAATTGAACTTGACGGAGACAAATGAATTCTCAAAAAAAATTCAAGTGGGGATAAAAAGAAGATAAAAATTTACGTTTATGGGAAATCTTATCTTTTAATATATGACTTGATATATATTTACTATACAGAATGAACTTTTAAATTAATTATCTTTTCTGTTAATTATATTTTATCTATATTTTGGCATTAGGCATTTTAGAGCTCCAATCTCATCCAACCATGAATTTAAATTCATTTAACCTCTTCGTTTGTTGCCCACCTTAATAATTATATGAATTTCAATATGTTATTATACTTAAGGTTATTTGTCTAATTTTTCTTTTTGAGATGCTGTTTGTCTAATTGAGTAGCCAAGGTCGATCCAAACCAAATATATGCATTTGCCTATCTTATAAGGTGTGAAACACGTGTAATAAATTGGTTTGAGTTATATACAGATTTAAGATCTAATTCACTATTTAAATTGTTTAATTACTAGGGCTATAATCCGCTAGATGACATCCTGACCTATGTGTCAGTTCATTCAAATTCGAACTGGGAGGGAGAGTGTTTGTCTCTTATTTATTGAGAGGAAACTTGTGTCTCCTATTTATATTAGGTGCGTAGTCTTCTACTGTTGAGCAAAATATAAAAAATGTACTTCTAATAGTTATAAATACAACAAATAAAAAATTGTTTAAAATATTCTTACTATATAGATAAATAATTCTATAAATTGTGATAATGTTCAAAAGCATATGTTAATGGATTTAATTGATTTTCATAATTTACACATGATTATAAGTATTTTTAAGTAAAACAGTCCACCCAAAAAAAAATTCTTGTTTGCCCAGGGATATACTCAAATCCCTAGCGCGAAGGTTAGTTTTCTTAGTTTTTAAGCACACATTTCATAAGGTTTGGAGCTTGAATATAAATCTCAGAAAACTAAATCGAACAATGCCTTGTATATATATGTTACATTAAACAAAAATATTATATTGTGATCCTTGACAGAAGTTTTGTTATTTAACTAAAAAGGACATTCATATAAAAAAAAAAAGGTAAAACAGACACAGTCTAACAAATGGCTGAGCTAGACTACTTGAATGCAAAATCCACTACATCCACCTACCAAGTGGGTATTGAGCTGTAGAAGTCAGACCTAAACTGAGCTCAAGACAAACATTATGCCTCCCTACAATGCAAGCAACCAATAGACAACATATGAATATCAAAAAACTAAGGAAATTAAAGTGGGTTGGGCTAGATGTTCATTTGTTTCTTGACTATTCTCCACCTGCTGCTGCTAATGGCAGAATGGAATCATCCTATTTTTGGACCAGGCATCTAGATCTAATTAAGACCAATTCATGGTCACCTACTTCACCTACTTCTGACACATGTGCTGTGAGATATATGCAAATCTACTTTACCTAAAGGAGGGGATTTGCAAATGCATGCCGCAGCTACACAAGCCAATGGGCCATACATGAAGGGTGTGTAGCAAAAAAATAATAAAACAAAACAAACAAAAAAGCAAACAAACAAACATCTAAGGTTCCTGGACCTTTTTTTAGGCAAAAAAAAAAAGGTTCCTAGACCTTGACGTTTACAGCAAAACTACAGTAGTATGATTGTACCTCTCTTGACCTTCAGGAAAAGAATTGGGATGTTGCATGAGATGAAGGTTTTTTTCTTTTTCTCTTTTTTTTACTTGCACCTTGAACATGTATATAAAAAACTACATTCAATTAAACTTAACAAGATTTAGAGTGCGTTAGGACCTATATATTGGATAATGTGAATTTGAAAGAGGTGTATTAGATGTATCTGAAATATATACATATATGTGATATCAGCAAAATATCTTTCAAACGAAAGTAATTGGAAATGCTTAGAAACATAAGTATTAATAAGAAAAAGTAGATTTGTTAAAGGTAATTAAGGTACTACACCAGTTCAAAAAGAAGTGCAAAAGAGGTATATCTCGAAAACTCGTACCTAATAAGAATCTAAACACTCATATCTATTTGGATGAGTGTAACTTTAGAAGTTATAATAGAATTAAAGAAAATGTAATAGAAAAATGTAGTCATTAATGATCTCAGGAATATAGGTATTTTATTGGAAAAGTATGGAGACATAATTAAAAACAATTTTTTATGTTAAAACAATTAATTATATAATTAAAAAATGGGTTCTTAAATTTGTTAGGGAAAACTGAACAGCACAAAAAAATGGCATTACGCAGCCATGGAATTAGTGGATATCTCATTTCTTTTCTCCCTTTTTTTGCATTATATGTACAATTACAGATTTGCAACAAAAATTAGCAACATGACGAATATGCGTCTTAGACATCTATCAGCTGGCATTTAATTAAAAAATCATCTTTTCTTTCCTGTTGGTCTTGGGTGTTTGTATCAGAAGCTATTACAGGTGCACCCACAGCAACTGCCGAGTGAAGAAGAGGGTGGAGAGGCTCTCTGAGGATTGCAGGATGGTGATAACCACCTATGAAGGTAGGCACACGCATTCTCCATGCGATGACTCCCAATCCTCTGAACATGAAGGCTTCACCTCATTCTAGCTGAATACATATATGATACTCGATTAATAATATATAGAATAAGAAAGAAAGTGAAATTAAATAATATATGTTGTAAGATTTGATTAATTAGATTGTCTTGGTAATTAAGGATAATGCAATTACGTGTCGTACTTCTGCATCTGCAGCAATCTAGCTAGCTCCAAGCTCGGATCATCATCCATATATGGATAAAGGATCGCATGGCATGCATGCATATTACTGTGTGAGCACATATATCAATTATATGCAAAATATTGCACCATGATATGGACCTGTACGTATATTATTTGCTGCTGTATTGACATTCATTGAATTTACTTAATATCGACGTTGGAGATCGACTGATTTGTCAACAGACAATTTCGGTCTTTTGAAGTGTATGACGATCTCACTTGTAGCCTGATCTTAATGCGGCTTTGCCAATTCGGCACGAGCATTTCCCACCAAGTTAGAATTTGAGGACAAGCACGTGCATGCAAGCTTAAAGCATTAATTTTCTGATAGCATGCAAGGCGCTTGGCATGCACTAGCTAGCTAGCATCACAAGCATGCAAAGGTGAGTGGAATTATTATTATTATTTTTTTTAGAGAGAAAAAAGGTGAGTGGAAATTAAGGAAACAAAAAACCAACAAAAAAGGGATAATAGGGTAAGATTTGAAATATACACCTGTACTGGCGATAAAGAAAGGAAGGATTATTAAGGAAAAGGTTATGTCAAATCAATCCTCTGGAAACCGTTTCATCAAAAAAAAAATCTTTGGAAAACGAAAATTTCCAAGTTAATTAAAATTTTAAAATTGATATGGAGATTCTTTTCCATTCCCTTTCTAGTATCCATGCATGTTACCGATCACCGCCTTCAGCTATGTTTTATTCGAGGAAAAGAGAAATTAAACATAAGAAAAGAAAAGAAAAAAAAGTAGCTAGAAAGACAAGAAAAATACAAATAAATTAACTATGTTTTTAAAAATAATATATTGATGTCGGAAAAGTATGATAGCTAGTTAATTATTGATAATGAACAAAGGCAGGCAGATGCTATATCGTGAGTGTAAAAAAGGAAAAATAATTACAAAATAAAAGTCGTTTTTAACACTTCACGTACGTGCAAATGATACATATATTACGGTTGCATGCATGCATATGCCTGCATGACGTCGGCTCTGTGGGTGTGGCGAAATAGCAACGGAGAATAATCACATGACTCACCATCTCCCATTGGAAATCAGAAATCAAAGGGGTTCGGTAGGTGGTCTCAACCTCCAAATTTAGTGGGAATACATCACGATCTTAAGCAATAATCATTATTACTTGAGTTCTGAACGTTTGAACTTGTCACTATTTTATCCTTTCCATGCCCCATGTGCAAGCAATGTCCTCATTTTCCAACATCACCATCCATAGTTTATTTGGATAGTGGATGATATCAACATTATTATTAGTATGATTTTAATTATATAAATAAGTCAACATTATTATTAGTATGATTTTAATTATATAAATAAAAGTATAATATAAATGAGTGAATGAGGTCATTTTGGTTCAAGAATTCGTTATCTATCTTTCCAACGTCACGTAACACCATTCGGTCATGGGATTTGATTTCTAAAATTATGAAGTTAATATGGTTCATTTTGCAAATATTCGAAACACGTTGAAATACAACTATGCCTAGGGCACACCGTACACCGCAAGAAAATGTAGTACATATGGTCAATTTTTATAGTCAAAATTTTAATTAGCTATACTTGATCTAATGCAGTAAATCCTTAGTTAATTACAACCAAAGTTTTTTGTTGTTTGTAGCCAAATTTTCATGACTATTTTAAATATACTTTGATTGTATTTAATGCACAAAAATGATTATATTTAACCAAATGACACACTCAAAGGCAGTTTATTTCTAATTAAATAATTAATTGTAGTCAAAATATAACTAATGCAACCTAATTTGTATTACATGTTGTTAAAAAGTTAGTTATATCAAGTGAATTTTGTAATAGTATTAGAGTTTTGTCTTGTCTTGATTGTAAAAAATTAAATTACTAAGTGTTAAATATGTCTACCCTATTAGGATTCTCACGACAGATCGATATATATGTTAAAGTTAACATCTAAATAGAGAAAATCAGCCATGATTTATGTTTGGTGTTTGTGATCTTGAAGTTTTACGGTTAACGTCTACAGCAGCTAAATTATAAATATAGATATAAGGCGTGTCTACAATTTGGAAATGTAAAATTTTAACTGAATATCATGGAATCTCAAAGGTGTAACCATATTCACCATTCAGCCTCACTTTCACGTAACCTAATCATATAAAAGCTTTTTTTAATGCAAATTCTTTTTTATATATTTTTATATAAATTCTTACTTTTATGTAAATTCATTAATTTTTCTGAAGATAATTTAGTAATATACCTACTTAGTTTGACGTTAATTGCTGATACACCCACATTATTTCATGAATTATATATTATCCCATAAAATTTCACAAAAATTTCTTGTGTACTCCTGTTAATGGTTTAAATTTAATGATTGTTAAATAAAAAATATAATTTTCTGATGTACCTATTAAGTTTGTCGCTAATTGTCAATATACCTACATTATTTCACAAATTGTATATTATTATCACGAAGTTTTACCAAAATTGCTTGCATGCTCATTATACAATTTTACCGCCAAACATGCATCAAAAATTTGAATAATGACAAAAACGACCTTATTTAAAACTATATTAGTCTCTTTTACTTTTATAGTCCCATAAAATTCCAGTTGGAAAGTACTTGAATTTGAAAATTTCATGGTATAATGAATTATTTGCAGTTAACAATCTCCATGCCTGCTTCACGACTAGAGCATGATTGAAAGCTACTAATTTTCTGAAATTAAGACCACTTGCTACTTTCTAGCAAATAGTCTTTTCCATGCCATCCAGCTTACCGTCCTCCTACCCTCATTCTCACCCTATCAAAATTTACTCACCGTGACATTTAACAGAATAACATAGAATCTTAAAGGTGTGACCGTATTCACCATTCAACTTCACTTTCATGTGACCTAGTCATATAAAAGCTTTTTTTATATAAATTCATCAATTTTTCTCACATCAATAGGAAATATACTTTATCCAACAACTAATAGACTGAGCTTATTCACATCAAAGATGTGCACATGTTATATTTGCTTAAAAATATATAGATTCATGTGTAATTTTACAAAACACTTAAATTCCTTTATTAAAAAACTTAAATTCATTCGCACGTACATTAATTAGAACATAACGATACATAATAAAATAATTTGTTCACATGATAATAATATTTTAGACCACTTAGATGTTGATGAATATCATTTTAAAATTAATATTTAGTATCAAATTATTTTATTATCTGATTATGTATAAGGTCATATACAAAGATATTAGATAAATTAGGGGTTTGCATGACTAAATAAATTACCTTAGACATAATCGATAAAGTTAATTAAAATGTTATAGAATCTTAAACTTAGTGACCATATTTACTACTTATGTCAATACAAGTATATTTGCGATTTTACAAACTAATTGACATAATTGCAATATTTCATGCGAGTATATTTACAAATTACTTTTATAAAGTTAAAATAGAAAATTAAATGTAGAGTACAAATATATGGTCTAATGTGATTATGAAAAACAAGTATTAAATCAATCATTTGGAAATTTATAGATGTTCCATAAAATTGAATTCCAACAAATAGCCTCGCAACAATTCTTGTCTTCCAAAATTCTAAGTTGCAATGTTAATTTTATGTCTATAATTATAAATATATCTATGAATTAAAGTGCTTGGATTGTTGAACATAAACATGTTAAAGATATTGAACATATAGTTGAGAAGATTATTATTATTATTTTGATAAAGTATTGTATTCATTAAAAATGGAAAGGAAGAGTTCCTAAACTCCTATTCGCATAACATACATAATTACATGCTAGTAGGGCTAAGGAACTTCACCTGAAACACTATATAAAAAAATTAAAAATCCCTACAAAGGTCCTCCAAAATACAAATAAGAGTCTTATCTATCTATATCTGTTCAGTCCAACCATTTCTCAATGCCCACTTTACTAAATGATGAGCACAAAAATTAGCAATTCTAAAAGCATAAACAAAAAAAATCTAATTTAAAACATTTTTCATCTCTCTAGCTATTACACAAGGTCTTCTGCACTGGACAAGATTCTCTATTCTCCTTAGAGCTAATTGATCAAAATCAAAGAGTCAAATTGTAGCATTACTTTGCTGAAACCAAATTCTGCCACCCATTTCAAACCTAATATAGCAATTTTTGCTTTCATCCAAATGGATTGTTGTTATTCATTCAATTTTCATTTTTTGCAACTATAAATAACTCATTCCAATCTCTAATCACAACACTAAAATCTATTAAATTCAATTGTTCGTTTATAATTACATTCACATTTGCTTTAAAGAATCTCCTTTTGGTTTCTGCCACCTAGCTAGACTAGTGTACATGTTTATGCACCCTTGTGAAGAAAATTTAAGAATTATACACATGTATAAATCAAATACGCTGAGGAACTAATGGGATGCAGTTGTATGCACCCGAGTGCATTGAGCCTCAATGCACCCGGGTGCATACAACCATTTTTTTATTTTTTTTTGAATTTTTTTTTACAAAACGGTTAATATAAGTGTATTTAACATATATATCAATTTTTACTAATTTTGAAAATTTTTAGGTATTTTTTGTAGATTTTTAAAAATTAGTGGCATTTTAGTAATTTTAAATTACTAAAAATGCCACTGATTTTTAAAAATCTAAAAAATATATCTAAAAGTCTCCAAAAATGGTAAAAATTGATACATATATTAAATACACTTAAATTAACAGTTTTATGAAAAAATTTCAAACAAATTTTTTAAAAAATAGGTGTATGACACCTGGGTGCATACGATGGTAGTCCGAAACTAACTTATTAAAATTGATATGTTCACTCTTATTGAGATTCTTGTTTCGAATGTGTCATATTCTCCAGCATAAGGTTATAAAAAAGCAACATATGATAGACATCCTTGTTATTCAACAATTATCACAAATATCTTTGATATTATTAAAATCAAAAGATAAAAAATCGAAAAATGACTATTATTAAGGATATATTTCACCTTATTGCATCTTCATAATATATGTAAGCTTGTTTCTTCCTCACAATTTTGTCTACAGAGCAGACATTGATTACAAACATCAATTTCCTTCTTTTGGAGGTTGGATCTTAATGGAAGTGCATCCATCATGATCCTCTGTCCAAATATCTAAACTTTTCTTGAAATTTTTCCTGCCCATATAGCTTTCAAAATTTGTTTAAACTGCTGATCAATTTGTGAAAATGTCTCTTGACTCTTCTTCATATTCTCCTCATGAATCATCCTGTAAGCAAATTTGACAGAAAAAATTTCATTTGGAAGTTCTAATAAATTTCTATCCTCCTCCTCTATTTGATATAGGAATGCCTCTAATGATCTCCCATATCACCTCACCTACAGCCCTTTTAATAGTAATCTCAATTCACCTCCTCTTTTTCACTATCAATAAACATTTCCATTCCAACATCATCAACTATCTCCCGTGGAAGAGGATTAGCCATAGTGATCTCTGCATTTGCTAATCGATTTCAGGAATCTAATATGTTTACCATTACAGACTTTTCATTTACATCCCTTTTTTAGGATGTAAAGTGTTTGTAATATACGTCTCCGAAGAAATGAGCAGTCTCTTTTACTTTTATAGTCCCATAAAATTCTAGTTGGGAAGTACTTGACCTTGAAATTTTAATGGTATACTTATTTGTTTGTAGTTGAAAATCTCCATGCCTATTTTGTGACAAGAGCATGATTCAAAGTTGCTAATTCTTTAAAACCAAAACCAGTTGCTACTTTCTAGGAAACACAATCTTTTCCATGCTACCCAGCTCACCGTTCTTCTACTCTCCTTCTCACCCTATCAAAATATACTCATCATGACATTTAACTCTTTGCATAGCTATTTAGGAACAAGGAATAAATTCGTGGTATAGCTTGGGTCACTACTTTAATCAAAACCTCTTTTCCACCACATGATATAAGTCTACCATGTCATCCTTGAATTTGTTTCTAAACCTTCTCTCTTATATTTTTTCAACTATTGTATTTTACAATTCAACTTATACCTGTTTCCTGGTGTTGCTAATAGGGCGATTACGAAGACATTGCTTCGAAAATGGAAGACAAATTTTCCTCATCGAGACTCAAAATCTGGACTTTCCGTATAGATGTATGCCAATAGTAGTTGAGAAGATTATTAATTATATTTGAATTGACAAATGAGCCTATGCCTAACGTGTTGCTTGAATGGTCTGAACTATTCCACAAATACAATCAAATTGCAAGAGACTTTCTATTTCTATTTTTTTATTTTTAGGGTGTGTTTATATGTAATAAAACTTTTGATGAAAAATTTTTAGTGTAAAATTTTTTAAAAATGAGAGAAAATAATGTAATATGATATGAGTAACAATCAGTCGCAAAGAGAATAAAATTAAAATAATAATTAGTTGTATGGTAGTTGTATAGAAATGATTGAAAATTGAAGTTGTTGTGTAAAAAAATACGAAAAAATAATTTTAAAAATAAAATAATTATGGAGAGTAAAAAATTTTAAATTGAAATTTTTTTCATAAAAACAAACACAACCTTAAAGGAAACTAAAGCTTTAAGCCAATGAAATTTGCATTTTTTTATGTTCAAATAAAAAAAAAAAAAATTCAGGTACAATACCACATGTATTAGCTTGTAACATGAAATGACCAAAATGTCTTTCTAAAACCCTAAATATATATTTTAAATCACTTATTTTGAATTTAAAATACTATTTTTTGCAAGAAGCTTAATGAAGAAATCAATATAGAGGATAAACCTAACAACACTTAGTTACCAATAGTTTTAGATGATACCACTAAAAGGTATTTTAGTCATTTTAAAACATTATAAATTGATGATGCTAGATTTCATCTAAAAAGAGTGATTGTGCCTATGAAACATCGTGACTGAAGGATAAAAAAGTACAAGTTTCTTAAAGTAAAGACATTTATCATTTTAAAAGAAGTAATACAAAGATAATGATTAAGGTAAATACAATAATAATAAAATAAATTAGATAGTTATAGAAAAATAAAAGTGGTTAAAATACAAATATAATAATAACAAATAAAACAATTAAGTAAGAGACATATACAATACATCATAAATAAGCTTAGGGTGTGTTTGGGAAGTTGTAAAACTTTTGATGAAAAGTTTTTTAAGTAAAAGTTGTCAAATTAGTAGAAAATGATATGATATTGTAGGGGTAATATGAGGAGTAAAGAGAATAAATTTAAAATAAATAAGTTAGTTGTATTGGTAGTTGTGTAGAAATGATTGAAAAGTAGGATTGTTGTATAGAAAGATGTGTAAAAAATAATTTAAAAAAGGGTAGTTATGGAGAGTGAAAAGTTTTAGATTGAAAAGTTTTAACTTGACAACTTTTGTAAATTGCCAAACACACTCTTAACTTACAAGTTACAATATTAGTTTTTTAAATTTAATTTTAGTTATTTTTAATTTTTCATAAATATGTTTTCCTAAGCGTAGTTAATCCATATACTAAGTTTTGCCAATTTACAATACTTTTATATATTTATTTTTGATTTTTTAAAAATTAATCTTTTTAAAGGGTGAAAAATGACATATGGCCATAAAATTGATGGTTTAAAAAAAATAAAAAATAAAAATAAAAGTATTATAAAATGACAAAACTTGGTATATAAATTAAATACACATAGGAAAACATATTTTTAAAGAAAATTTAAAAATTTAAAAATTTAAAAAGAATATTGTAAGTTAAGCATATGTACAATATTATATATTCTCGTGCCTCATTAAGGAGACATTTGAGAATTGAGAAGTCAATGGAATTTTGGAATGGCGTGATAGTGAAAAAGAAATACATTTTGAGAATTGTATGATTGACATAAAATAATAGGGGTAAAGTTGAAATAAATATAATTAGGATATAAGGATAAAGTTGAAAAAATAAGGTTGTCGAGTTGTTAAATTATCTACCAGAGAATGTGCACCATGATTTACTATCCATTTCCGCACTTCTTAGTTCCCAAGCATCCCTTGAGTAATTACAATATAAGTCATATAATTTTTTTTAAAAAAAGAGATAAAATGTTTTTTTTTTTTTTTTTTTACTTTTTACCAAATACCAATGATGAATTTGAGTTGAATAAGTTTGATTCAGGGTCAACCATACTTTTATTATATTTTTAAAAATTCTCACTATATTTTATTTTATGTCAGGACAGTTCTAAGTCTATCGTATTTTATTGTTTAAGGTTGAGTCGTTTGTGATTTAAGTTCCAAATTATAAGTCTTTATATTATATTTAAAATTATAATTTTATTATAAATCTTACTTAAAAACCTATAATAAATATCATAATAATATATATTTTTAAATATATTTATCCAATCTACTAAATAATGAATAAATTAAATAAGTTTCTACATATTTAAAGTATATATTTATATTTTTTAACATAATTATATTTCCTTAAAATATATATTAGTAGTTTAGGTTGGTTTGAATTCTCATACCTTGAAACATACCATACCCTAATCGAGCTAAGTAATTTTTTACTTGAACTTACTTTGTCTTATGAATAAAAAAAGTAAGAATATACTCTGCCCAGGATACCTTACCCTAGTTGCCTTGCATAAATGCTATTGGTCACGGTCTACGTCCATAATCTTATGCCGACTGCCGAGGCTTTGGTATATGGGCTGTCAGTAGTTTCTGTGAGCCGGACCAACACCCTAAAGGAGCCCACGATTCATTGGACTCGCAATCGCCTTCCCGCTTAAAAATCACGCGCCCCTGTTGCAGCTGCTCAACTCTCACTCTTGAGTAGCAGCCGCAATGATGGCAGCAAAGCGGAAGGAGGAGACTTCGTCTCGCAGCAGCAGCTGCTGCTGCTTATCCAGCATCATTGATAGCTACGGTGATTTTTTTTCCGCCTCTGTTCTCGAAATTTCAGTTCAACTGCTTGGTTACTTCTGACTTTCTGGATCGATCTGTCTTAGGATGTGATCTCTTTCTTGGAGCGATTGCCGCTTTCTACGTTTTCATGGCGCCCTACACGAAGGTCGAAGAGAGTTTCAATGTCCAGGTTCGTTTCTCTTCCTGCATTCTTACTCTAGTTACGACTTTGCAGTCGGGACGGCTCCCATGAAAAACCCTAATGCGATGTTTTCTCCTTTTTCTGAATTGTTCGCTGTTGGTGGGCATGGAATCGATGGATTCTTTCCTGGGATTTCGTGTGATTCTCTGGCGAAGCATAATTGATCATACTCATGCACTGCCGCAAACTCCTGTTTAGTACTAAATTCGAGATGGGCGGACACTGGGTTTCTCGGATTGCAAATTGGTCTGGGTTGGGTCGGGTAATGAGAAAAGTGGCTGGCAGAACTGGGTTGGTGTCTGGTCTACACAGTTTGATCCTACCCGATTGCTGATGTCAAACATATGTAAATTAGTCGAACCACAGTATGTCCTTTACAATTTACATGCCTGCTCATTTCGTCTATGACGTTCTTCATTTTCTCCTTCCATTTTAATAACGAAAACTTTAAAAATATATTCTAGGGCTTTTTGAAAGTGCCCAAGGCTTTGTTTGGCCCCACATTTTAAGAGTGCTTATTTCGTATCTCCAAAATAAGCCATGATAAACTGAAAAATCTGTTTGGTTGGTCGGTGGCAGCTTTCACACTTTTTACATTTTTGTGGGCATTTTAGTTGGAAAAGCGTGAATAGGTGGAAGCACAATGAATTGCTTTGACCAGTTGCCAGAAATACTTGACCATTTTCAAAAGCAAAATGCTTGCGCAAGAAGCAAGGCCAAATAAAGCCCAGGTTTTTGTGATTTTGCAACGTATAATTCTTAATTGCTAAGATTTTGTTTAGCCTTACTTCATGTGCAGGGCCTTTTGATTTAAAAATGGCCAGCAGACAACAATGCTTCTGGTGGAAGCGAAATGGTTTGTTAGGGTTTTCCATCTGCGTTTTTCCGACTAAAAAAATATCCATAAAAAATGTGAACATGTTGCCATTGCCCTGCCAACTGGGCTTTTTCAGCTTGTTGTGAGTGTTTTTGTAGAAGCGCATGAATGCTCTTGAAAGGATGGTTGAAACATAGCCTAATTAGGCAAACGCCCCTCACACATGGCCGTTATTGCTGATTCCCTTTCATGACTAAAATTTCCACTCAAAATTATCATACTTTTGCCCTTTGCTAATGACAATGAAATAAGGTCAAACTTGTTTGCAGCCAATTGCTGGATGAGTGAGAGCAATTAAGGGAGAAAAAGATATTTGGTTGAAAGTTGGGAGAAAAGTCCTTTTTTAAAATATTTACAATAGTTGTTAATTTTTTCTATTTCATCAATAAATCATAATGGAGAGTAGAGGTATGGTTATTTTGAATGGATGGTAGTTGTTGAGGTGAAATAGCAAAAAAGTTCATAAGTGGGACCTTCATTTGCAAAAATAAAAAGTTTTGTGGTATAAAAACTGCAAAATCTCCAAAACTTGGGTGGTCACCCTATTTTAGTATTGTATGCCACATGAAAATTTTGTGTAAACTGAATCCGCAATACAATTACTACTGTTAGAATCAAAATTTTGGTTTTTGACTCCAATAGTTAATCCTTATTTAACTTTTAAAACCCACTTTGATTTCCTTAAGATGTGTTGGGATTTTAAAAAAAGGTGAGTGAGAGTTGAGAGTTCACAAATAGGATTAGGATTTGGTTGATCCTAGACCAACGTGGCCAGATCTGATTTAGCCCCCTACGTCTGATGTCGTTGGTGAATGCAGTTGCATGCATTTGGAAGTTTCCTCATTTGTATGCTGAAAGATATGTCATTTTGTCATGTTTGCTAGACACAATCTACTCGTATAGATTTTCTTTGAATCTACTAACTCATTCATTATCTTTTGGTGTTATTGTTTTGCTGGCTATGAAGGCAATGCATGATATCATTTATCATTGGCATCAGCTGGAGAAGGCAAGTTCAGTTCTTTTGCTATCAACCACCTCGGGCATATGTTTGCAGGTTTTTTGACAGGATGGGCCTGTGGAATTTGACTGGAATTTTGTATGGAAGGGGCATGCCCATATCTGGCCTAAGCACTTGCCCATTCCGATGCCCACCTTATTGACATCTTGAAAGGGCTCCTTGAGAGTCTTAGTTCTCTTTGGCTAACAATCTATGCTGACTGTTGCAGTACGACCACTTGGAATTTCCAGGAGTTGTTCCGCGTACTTTTATTGGTAAGGCATATCTTGATCGACGCAGGAATCTGGTTTGTCATTGGCTATTTTCTATTGAATTCAGTGGCTCTCTGAGTGGACATATAATGTTGTCATCCTTTTGATTATGATTTATGACCCTATGCGTAGCAATTTTGATATTTATTATTTCCAAGTGTGCAGTTATATCTGTTTTTTATCCTAAATTGTCGTTAGAACTTCTGAAATTTTCTCTGCTGTAGTGATAATGTGATAGGTTATTTGTATCCATGCCAACTTAAGAGAAAACTATTTGCATCCATGCCAACAATTTCAAACTTGTTACATCAATGCTAATTATTTTTAAAATGTTTTTGAATTTATGCCAATGCCATTAGTCTTCATCATAACAGTGGGAATTTGCAAGATTAATTAATTCCAAATATTCCACATGTTAAATAGATTAATTTGGCATCTTCAAGGTTTTGCAAATTCCTACATAAATATTATCAAAAAATAATTGTAATAAACAATATGACAGGGACTGACAGCATTGGAGTCGATGCCAGATGCAACAGGTTTGAAATTGGCATGGATGCAAAGATTTTACTTTTGAACTGGCATAGATGCATGTAACTCTAAAATTATTGATAAAATTGATATCAACTAATAAATGTGATTATATCTTTTACTAGAGCTGGTTGTAGTTGAGCAACGTTGCTAACATTGCGATCCATTTAATCAGTTATTCTCTTTGCAAAGACTGCTTGTATCTTGAGAAGTTCTTTGACGTGGTCACCTGTAAAGAGAAGTGTATAAAATTTTGAATTTCCAGACATCTGTCACTGTTGTTTTTGTTTTAAGAAAATTTAGAGAAACCTATGTCTTCACAGAATTCAGAGTTGAGATTTTTGTATTATTGGAAAATTAGACTTTGGTAAACTGGTGATGACTCAATATGCTTCTGCAGGTGCCATTATTGTGTCAACTTTGGCATCGCCCTTTGCATTAGCAGTGCAGTTGCTACATATGCCTAAGATTTGCAATCTGTTCACAGGTTAGTTCTTTATATGATGTAATCTCTTTGATTTTTTGTGTTTCCTTTTTTTTTTTTTTCTGGGCCCTTCAGGGTAGTTCATTTGCTATGCAGTTGCTACATATTGTTGGTCGGTTAAACACTACATGCCATTATCACGATGTGGAGAACTGGAAGTTGCGTTGATTATTGCTAATCTTTCTTGTTCTCCTCTCTTGAATTGCATAGTGTAGTCTGTCAAGCTTGTTGAGAATTTCTAGAAAGTGATCAAAACAATCTTAATGGAATTTACTACCTTCGTATTTAATATTTGATTATGGGGTTGAGGAAAGATTTGCTTGCGTGTAGTTTATTTTTATTCTGTTCTCTTTTAGACTTGCTAATTTTTATATATTTGCCTTTGGCAGTTCGTTTGGTCTTAGGTTTCATCATATTGTCAACACTGCGGTTTTTCCGCATTCAGGTATCAGATTTTTACCTTCCAATAGTTGCCACAAGTGGCTATATAAGAAACGTTGTAATCGGGGATGAATTTCTGGTAATGGGGGATGAATTTCTGATGCAATTTGGAGTAGCACCAACATATGAAAGATGAGAAAAAATAAAACTTAGTGGCCTAAGGTACAAGAGTGGAATACCAGCAGCCCAAGATTCATGTTCTGACTTTGGAAACAGCTTAAATGATGATGATGAAGTATTCATCTTTGCTTCTTGTCCAGATTAAGCATCCAAACTACACTTCCATCTATTTGGTTCTGTTCCAGTTTAAGAATGAAATATTTTCAAGTTGAAATATAGGGTACTTCTGTTTTGGTGTCAAAGAAAGCACTCAATGGGTGTGTTTGGCAACGGTTAAAAAATGTCAAGTTAAAACTTTTCAATCTAAAACTTTTCACTCTCCACAACTATCATATTTTTTAATTATTTTTTCACATTTTCCTATACAACTACCATACTTTTTAATCATTTCTACACAACTACCCACACAACTAACCTATCTATTTTAACTTTATTATCTTTACTACTCATCATTACCTCTATCATATCATATCATTTGACAACTTTTACTCTTCAAAACTTTTCATCAAAAGTTTTACCCATTCCCAAACACACCCATTGAATGATTAACACCTGAAACCTGACTAATTGAGAACATCTTGCACGAGTGTAATTCTTGGCCAGTAATTAACACCAGTTCTAATTTTTTAGGTTATCAATTTGCTGATCATTGCTTTTTGGTATTTATCTAATGTTCGCTAGTTTCTTTATTGAGCTATTTGCTTCTGGTTTTCTGCTGGGTTCTTTTTGCCGCTTGTAATGGCATATTATCGGGACATTTTCAAATGCACCCAAGTGTACTTAGCTTCAATGCATCCGGCTGTATTTAACCCCTTTTTTAATTTTTTTTGAATTTTTTTTATACAAGTGTTAATCTAGGTGTATTTAACATGCGTATTAATTTTTATCATTTTCGGATATTTGCAGATCTTTTTTTGGGGATTTTTTAAAATTAGTGGCAGTTTTGTGATTCATAAATTACGAAACTGCCACTAATTTTAAAAAATCTACAAATATCAAAAAATGGTAAAAATTGATACACATGTTAAATACACCTGTTTAACAGTTGTACAAAAAAATTTTGAAAAAATTAAAAAAAATGGTTTTTGCACCTAGGTGCACCAAAGCTAAGTGCACGCGGTTGCACTAAATCGCGCTCCCATATTATCTGTGTGGCTTCTGATAACCTGGTATAATGTATCCATGTAAAGCATATAGCTTATGGAGGGATTGTCTAAGTTTCATAATTATCTATTGTCTTTGGCTTGTATATTTTGAACAAGCTAGTAGTAGGTGCTTCATATGAGATATTTCTGCTCTTTAACAACAACTCTGCTTTCATTTCAAGTATTCAACCACTATTGCTGAAAACATTTGAATGTGTAATTGCAAGTTATGTTTCTTTCTTTAAATTTCATGCATTATGATTACCTTGCAATTTTTGTTTATCCTACGATACACTTCCTTGATACATGCCTGACCAATCATTGCTGATCTTAACAGGTTAGGAGGAAATTGGGTCAGCAAGTTGAAGTGTTCTTTGTGATACTAACAGCAATTCAATTCCATTTGTTGTTCTACTGCACACGGCCGCTTCCAAATATACTGGCTTTAGGTGTAGGTAATTTGTTCTTGAAAACTTGTACATCTTGTTTCTTGAGTGTTATTTTATTTAAATCATTGTTATGGCCCTTAGCTGGTGATAATTCTAATGCTCATACTTGGGGGTATGAGGATATGCTTCCTCTTTCTATTATATACTGTGCATTTCCTCAATTATAAAGATTTCTGTTTTGTGATTTTGGCTTTTGTTTCTGCTAGAAGGTATATCTGAAGTTTATGCAGCAAGTCTATTGGTGATATTTTATTCATATTTGTTTGCAGTTAATTTAGCATATGCTTTTTGGTTCAAGGGAAATTCACTGGCTGCATTAAGATGTCTGGTATGTTAACTATCAAAAAAGAAATATGTGAAAATTAATTTGAAGTGTCTACTGTAGTTTACTTGAGGAAATTTCATAGTCTTGGATGCCGCAATCTTAGTTAAGCTAAATTCGATTCCCATGAGGTCAATTTGTTTTGTTTTCATTGTCCTAGGATATCATGATGATTTTTATTGTTTTATTTCATTTTAAAGCCGATGCTACATTATTTTTTTCCAATATATGAAAATTCGGGCCATCTATAGTGCTGTGTTTCATTTCAAATACAATGCTGAATTACATCATTTATATGCATTAAACAACTGGTGATATGTTTAATAGTGTAAGAAATTTCTGAATCTATCTTTGTATAGATTATTCATTAATTGAATTTATCTGCTCTTGATTCTTTATACAATTTAATTATGTTTCTTTGCTTTGGTTTTCTCCTTATAGATTCCATTAGCTGAGGATGTAAATACTCTTCGAGATATGGTTGGGATGATATTCAAGATTTCTTGTTAAAAAGTTAAATGTCAATGGGGCTAGGCAGTAGAGAATATTTTGTGGGCTCTGCAATACGTAGATGTGCCATCTACATTATCAGCAGAGAATACAAAAAAGATACCATTGAATGTGGAGGAAAAAACGGGCACATTGTGTGAGATAATTATCGATTGCCTTCTGATATAACCCCTGTTCAGTTGCTTGATCTCTTGAAATGAAATTAACACTATTAAATGCGTAGAATGGACATTATTATATTGAAGGAGACAATTCTGAGAAAGAGCCCATGTTTAGTTGTTTGATAACTTGAAGCCACCACTCTTTGTCTTATGTTTCTAATCTGTTTCTGGGTGTTCTAAATGAACTTAACATTCTTATACATCATCATTTTTTCCTGTACAACTTATCTAATTTTTTGTGATTTTTATGTGGCAGACTTTTGCTACGGTTGTATTCAGATGTGATATCCTCCTGTTATTATGTCCTATTGGATTAACATTTCTGCTGGTATGGATCTTTATCATATCACTGATTTAGATTAGTGGCACACATCCCTTGTTGTTGCAAACTTAAGTCTTCCTCTGTTTCCTGCCATATGATGGTCATCGGCACACTGGAAGGGCAAAATTATTACTGGCTGCACAAGTGCACATTGGTTATACCGGACAAGTGGGTTAACATACCTAAAAATTTAAGCCGCAGAATCACAGTGGATTGGATAATGCCGTTTCTGGTCTTATGAGTCGAATATCTCTATTTATTTTTATCTGCACTGAATCATTTTCTTGATTTTCCTTCACTGACCAAGCTTTGTTCCAGCTGACATTGAAATGCGCTCTTCCATAAATCCAAACTTTAATGATAAATTCATAAGCAGCAAATTAGTAGGAAGCAGGTGGGTTCTGCATTCTTGGTAGAAAAATTTACCTCTTTCTCACGTCCATGTAGTTGACCCTCTTCAATTAAACTTGATATTTCTTTAGTGGCCATACTTCAATAGTTGCGCAAGCATTAAGCTCAATGCTTACACAAGTTTTATTTTAATTTTTTTTTTTTCATGGATATGTGGACCCAAACAAGCTCTTTTTACGTATGAAATTTTATGTTTTTATTTTGTAAATATTTTTAATTTCAAAAATAAAAAATGTAAAATTTTATAGTAAAAAGACCTTGCTTGGGTGCACATGTCCATGTAAAAAAATTAACAAATTAAAATAAATGGTTAAAGCTTGAGCTTGTTCAGTTAAATTTGACATTTCTTTAGCAACACCACAGTCCTGCCAAGCCATAAGCAAAGAGCAAACCTGACTTGCTCAAATGCTTTCTACAAGGGGCCCCCTTGTTCTATTATGCTTTACCACTCTGTCACTCTGTTAATTCCACATAGAAAGCTGGAATCATTTACCACAACGTATTGCTTTACTGGGAAGGTTCTAGTTGATGAGCAGTACATGCTCTACCAAACCAGGAAGGATCGGTTCAACACCAAACAAATTGGAAAAAGGACTCTGGGCAGCACTGCCATGTGCACAACTCAGAAAGTGATTTTCCTTTGTGCTTGTGAAGAAAATGCCTAGTGCCGTAAATAAGATTTTCACTCATTATTACCGGGTTCCACTTTTTTTGCGACTGTTTAAACCATGCGCTTATGCAATTGGCAGTTGTACATGTTATGAAGCATGCTGTATGGTATTGACAATTGTCATATCAGGCTAGCCTTTCTAGCTGTTTTTGAATTATATATATATATTTTGCTTTAGTCTTTTATGCTGCATTTTGTTGTTTTTCATGTATGTCCAATTTTATTATTTATTACTTTTGTTGCTGTCACTCTAGCAATGTAAATAAACTTCCTTAGGACCTTACAGTCACCATGCTTTGACATTGTTTAGTGGCTGCATATCTATTTATGTTTGACGTTAATAGCAAGTAATAGCTGGGTAATGGCATTTTATGAGCTTCTATTTGTTCATGACAGACCAAGTCAGTTTCACTATGGGAAGCAATGAAGTGTTGCATCAGCACTGCTGTTATAGGTGCTGGTTAGTATGCTGACCTTTGATAGCCTCCATATAACTCTTTCGCAGTGGGTGCGTGATTTTAAATGACGAAAGCTGCTGCATAGGTTCAGCCATTCAGGTGATCACCATGCCTGAAGGTTGCGCCTAATCTGTGGCCATCAAATCTGCTCTTTGCACATCCATTATCAACCTTTTGGGCATTCCCCTTGTTTCTAGTTGACCCAAATTATGGGTGTGTTTGGCAATTTGAAAGTTGTCAAGTTAAAACTTTTCACTATCCATAACTACTCTTTTTTTAATTATTTTTTACACATCTTTTTATACAACAACCCTACTTTTCAATCATTTCTACACAACTGCCAATACAACTAATCTATTTATTTTAAATTTATTCTCCTTACTCTTCATCATTACCCCTATAATATCACATCATTTTCTACTAATTTGACAACTTTTTCATAAAAAAACTTTTCATCAAAAGTTTTACAACTTCCCAAACTCACCCTATAGTGGTGCAATCTTTGAGACATCACGAGACCCATCAAAATGAATGTTTCCTCATTAGCCTAATTGGTTAAAATTCCTAAAGCCCATTGACTTTTTGTCTATGCTTCTTGCATATACATCCATTTTAATGTTACCTTCTACATTTGTTCACAGCAGTGGGCTAAACTTCATAAGAACATTAATTTTCTGTCTATGCATTGTCTTTGCATTATTATCATGTTAAATTCTTTTTTGCATTTGTTGGGTGATCGTGTTATTCCTTGATGGCATTATACTTTTGAAGTATTGTATTCTTTTATAAGATAGAGAATGATTGAAAATAGTTATTAACTATTAAGCGAAGGGAATGGTTGGCATTGAGGAGAGAAAAATTTTCTCCTTCCTTTTTTTACCCTTTTGATGTGATTTGAGATCTTAACTACTTTACGACCCTATTTTTTCCATTATTACTTATATCTTCAATCATTATTTTACAATTTTCCATAAATTATTTATACATATTCTCTTTACTCCTAATAATTGCCCTTATCACATTGCATCGCTTTCACTTTTTAAAAAAAATTTCCATACAAATTTTCCCCTACATTTTTTCCTCGCTACCAAACTCACCCTAAGGATATTTCTGATTTTGTAGCTGTCAACCAAAATTCACTTCTCAGTTTGGACTGTGTGATCACATAAAATGCAATAGCAAATTGCTTTTGCTGCTCAGTTCTTTATGAATTTCTCATCAATTTCATCTGGTGAAACATCAACTATGGTTGAAGTGCTGAACAGAGTTCTCCTACTCAATAATATTGCTGATTTGTTTTTGGAAGCCATTGATAAAATGACACAGCAGAAAACGAAAACTTATATATATATATTTTTTTTATTGATGATATCTTACTGTATTATTGATAATACCATATTTTTATTTATTTTGCCTTTTTTTATTGAAAATTTTGCAATTTTATTGATAGATTTGTTTTTAATACAAATGATTTGCTCCCAATTTTAAAATATCCGATTTTATCTATGCATATTCAATCATAAACATTTGAGTATCCAATGCGAATTAAATTTTAAATATGAATTGAACTTGGATTCCTTTTGAATTAAATACTTCGAATGTATAGACCTTCTAGGCAAATGCCACAAATAAGGTAGAATTGACTCAAAGCTTTAGAAACAGGTTTAGTCTTAGGGTTCAGGAACCTGACCCAAGTTGCACACCTAGGACCAAATGCCAACTGTTGTTGTATTGCTACTCAGAAAATAAATTCCACTCTCTGCTTTTTGTCCTTCCACTAGCTTGCAGTTACCAATTCCAAGGAATGTTCTCAATTCTTTGTTGAAAATTGAAATTTGCTAACTTTGTGCAGTGTCATGCAGGCATGTCTGTACTGTTTGACAGTGTCATGTGGCGGAGGTGGTTGTGGCCTGAATTTGAAGTGTTTTGGTTTAACTCTGTTCTAAATCGGAGTTCTGAATGGGGTGTATCCTTTTCAAACTGGAGAACTGTGATGTCTTGCAATAATAAAATGTCCCATAAGCATTGAAATCCCTTGTGCATTGGATGTTCATGGTATCATGTTCATCTTCTGACAAGGTTTCTCACACCACCTTCAAGAATTGTCATTTAAGCAGTGTATTTGCTCGACCTACTTTTCGCTAAATAATTTCAATCAGTTTTTCTCCTGACAGTTTGTGAAAGGTATAATTGTTATGGTTACATTAAGGTGGCCACAGAACACTGACCCTGTTCTTAGGTTTTTAAACCATCTATACGATTTCCAAATTCCTTCAAAGAAGATACTTATAACAGCATATGTTAGAAAATAGAGGATAAGCAAGTAAAAACTAGATCATCAGTTTCTGATTCAGGAATAAAGAGAATTTATTATCCTCTCTCATAGACACAGAATAGATCTTCTTGTTTTTGCCCTTTAATTCATTACTAGAGGCATTTTTTCCCTAGAAAGTATTATAGTATTGCATAATGCTATCCGTTAGTCAATTTTGAAAAGTGCAACTATGATAGAGTTTGGATTTCTGCTACAGCTAACTCAGAGCTACAATACTCATTTGCTATTTTGATTGTTTATGTCCATTCCAAAAGGGATGTAGCAAGCTTCCATGTGATGCAAATGAAATTATGTTGCCACCCATTGATGGATCTTGTGTTCCTATTTAACATTTGTGCTCAGACACATGCACTATATTGGTACTTCACATCAGCACTTCCCCGCTCATTGCTTGTGGCATATCCTCTCTGTGTGGTAAGTTAAGGAATTGATGCTTCATTTTGATAATCAGTTATCATATCGATTTCTTGAAATTACTTGCATCTTTCATTTTCATAGTCAATTTGGCTCTGTTTTTTGAAATTACTTGATGCAACATAATGACATTTGCTTGCTTGCATTTGACTGCTTGGTTACTGCAGTCGTTCATGGGTAAGTATATTCATCAAGTGCCTCATGATTTCTCTTTTAGGTTGTTGCCTAGTTGTTTAAGGTGCAAAGAGCTCTAGGGGCCTAGGTGAAAAGTTCATGACAGCACAAGCGAAGCAAAGCCTTTATGTCAAATTAACTAAATTTAACAATATCTGTAAATTAACTATATGAGAATTGTAATTAAGAATAAACATCGGAGAGAACGAAGGACGTCAACTTTAGTTAAATTGGCAAAGAAGGTTGAAATTTTAAGGTTAAAATTTTGTTTAAATGTTAACAATTCTTACGGTTTTGGGCAAGTTCAATTGTTTGCACCAGGCACATCTCAATGTGCAAGGGGCATGCCTGAGTGAGCCTTGAGCCTAGGTGCATGCATAGGCATGCTTGTTAAGAACCATGGGTTATTGCGTCGATACAAAAGTTTCGTTATTTTCCTTGCAAAGGAGTTTTTGATTACATTGTTACTAGCCATCCCTAGAGTATTGAAAAATACACGGTAAGAAATGTAAGACTATGATTTTTCAAGAAAGCATCTCTTGAGACCCAAGAAACTTGTCTGATCTCTCATTCTCTTTTTGAATTTGTCTTTGTTGGGGTGTATGATGAAGAACTCTAATACTATTTTGATGTAGAACTAATAAGGGGGAATTAGAAAAAGCTGGATCTGCTTAAAGCAAAGAAAAAAGAAATTAGGGAATAGAAGGGAAGAATTTTAGAATAAAAAGAATTAGAATAGAAGAAGGGAATAACTTAGGGGAGAATTAGAGGAAAAGGAAAATAAAATTAATATTAAATAATCAATTGAATTAAACTGTCAGAACCCTAATAAATGCTACTCAATTTATAACAATTGATAGATCCAAAAATTGCAAATACGTTTATAATGAAAGAAACTGCAAAGCAATCCCTATACAATAAAAACCATAGTTAAATGCCTATTCGAATGTCCCTAAGAGATGTGCAAAAATAAAATGCCCAAGGCCTTGCACTTTCATCAATTGTTTATCCTTGATAATAATAGTAACAACACAATGGCACTTTTGCCAAAAGCATCTTGGTTTCCCAATTTAAATGCACTTCTCTCCAAAAAAAAAAAAAAAAAAAATTGTTTGGTTTGAAGGAGTGATTTTACATGATGTTAAAATGTCAAAAGCCTGCTGAAGTGAACTGAGCTTCCATTTGAGGCTCTCCTCCAGTGTGATAAAAAAAAAAAACTTACAGCCCAGCCGAATGGAGGCTTAGTGCATCTCCTAAGTATTTAAGGGGAAAATTTTCCACATAGATTGCTGATTTTGATGTACATTCATTCTGATTGATGGTTCAAAACCTTGAGGATCAGTATAATATATTGTTAATGTTCTTCCAGCACTGTATATATTGAGGTTAATTGTCATTCAGCTGAGGAGCTCAATGGTGAATTGAAAACGAACTGCCTATTGTGTTGCTGACAAATGCTTTATGTTTTGTTGCGAGGTTAGCCAATTTTTCAAGGTGACCTGGTCTCATTTAATGTATTCTCTGTCATGAGTTAAACCTGCAATCTAGACAAAGCTAAATTTCGTTGGGTACAGTGCTGGTTGGGTTTGTTGGAAGGAGGGAAAGTCAAATTCCTTTCCATCCCGGCTTGACCATTGTCCTACTTGAGCCCTGAAAACTGATGTTCTGGTTAGCATATCAGGATGGGCTTGAGTGGTGCATGAAACTATTGGTGCTTGTCTAGGTGCTTGTCCAGGTCCATGGTCAAGCATGCTGGCACTGGTTTACAATGACATTATGTGATGCATTTGCATCTGGCCCTGGTAAAAATGCATCCATATGTGCGCACAAACACAATCCCACTTGTGTAAGCAAGCAAGGCCCCATGCAGCACAAGCACATGTCCACCTGCCTGCCTGCCTGCCATCATCAAAACCTGACTCATACAAAGAAAAAAGAGCATGAGTTGCATTGCATGATCTTACCAGCAAAGACTAAAAGGAGGTTAGACGATATGCCCGTTTCAAGCTACTGCCATTAAAATGATTTAGCCAAAGACAATCAACATGCAATTCCTACAGTTTATTGAGTTAGGATTCTCATGATGCATTAAACTCACTGTTCCTAACTGTCAAATATTAGAATCTAGTATATAAATAAGGATACTTAGTCAAACAAGGAATCAGTTGATGTGCTTTTGATTTTGCAGTTGGGGGTGTTAGTTGAGAGAAGGATCTTGTTGTACATTTTACCAGTGTTCTCCTTTGTTTTACTCTACTCAAAGCTACCACATAAGGTCTGCAATAACAATTCATAATGTATTTGAATTGCTTGCTTATAATATTTTATGCCTTCTGAGTTTGCCATTTCTTCTGATGCCACAGGAGCTGCGCTTTATAATTAGTTCAATTCCCATGTTCAATGTATCAGCCGCAATTGCAGCTAGTAGAATGTATGTACTGTGGATATTGCTGTTTTTTCTTCAAGAAATTCTCTTTTGCACACAAGAGGTTTCTTCTACTTTGACACTCACTAGACATACAGCTTATGAATGTTTAATTGATTCTTCTCAGATACAATAACAGGAAGAAGAAAGCTTGGAAGTGGATTTACTTCATTATGATTGGGTCTTTTGTTGTCAGGTTGGATGAAATCTATTGCTTTTTGTGGTTTTCATATTCCATGCATGATACATGTCCACTCATATTATCTTCTCATGTAGTCTAGGATGCTCATTGATAACATTCTTGGCATCATATGAGAATTATCCAGGAGGTGATGCTCTTAAAGCTGTGCATCAGCTAGGTAAGATCATTGTCCTGCAATTCCTATTTTTTCTTTGGACTATATTTAGTCAGCCTGTGTTGTTTCGAGAAAACCGTGAATGCACGTATCACTGCAATAGCTGATTTTTTTTGGATTTGATCCAGTTGTGGGTGGTGAACCACACTGAATTTTCTTCTCAGACAGCTGTTGGTAATCTATTGAAATCTTAAACGAAATTAGCATTTATTTTCTCCTAATGATATTTCTTAGTAAGCATTACCATAAGATAACTTCAAACTCTCCAGCTAGAGCTTATATGGAGTTGACTTATTTTTCAGTCACCAAAATCTACAGATACTACAACTATAGCAATTTAGGACTTTCCCATGAGGTTCAAGCAAGTGTTATGGAGCATCCTCTTACATCACCTATTGTTATATATCATGATGCTTTTCTCAGAATATATATGTTTTTTCCATTTCAAGTGAACAGTTCATTAGCATTTGAGATTTTGACATGGCCTATAATTTCGAGAATATAATTTTACTTATATTACAATTGTAGTTCTTTCAACCCTCCATTGCATGCAGATTCAATGGTTCCTCAAAATGATTTCAGATTATGGGGATCAGAAAGTTTGAAGGCCATGAGTATTTTGATTCTTTAGCAGTTGTTTACTACATTTATGATATCTGACAAAAATCTGGAGTCTGAACAAACTTTTTTTCCATTTCAAGTGGACAGTTCATTAGCATTTGAGATTTTGACATGGCCTATAATTTCGAGAATATAATTTTACTTATATTGCAATTGTAGTTCTTTCAACCCTCCATTGCATGCAGATTCAATGGTTCCTCAAAATGATTTCAGATTATGGGGATCAGAAAGTTTGAAGGCCATGAGTATTTTGATTCTTTAGCAGTTGTTTACTACATTTATGATATCTGACAAAAATCTGGAGTCTGAACAAACTTTCCGGGAAATCAATGGAGGCCGAGAGTATGTTTTATCAAGTTCCTGATCACGATGTGGATTTTATTAGAAGGGGAGAGAAATGAACAACCTGTCCAGGAAATCAATGGAGGGCGAGAGTATGTTTTATCAAGTGCCTTATCATGATGTGGATTTTATTAGAAGGGGGGTGAAATGAACAACCTGTCCGGGAAATCAATGGAGGGCCAGAGTATGTTTTATTGTGTTTTATCGAGTACATGATCATGATGTGGATTTTACTAGGGTGTGTTTGATAAGTGATAAAAGTTTTGGATAAAAAATTTTTGGTGTAGAATTTTTTGAAATCGGGGAAAATGATATAATATGATAGGGGTAATAATGAGAAGTAAATAAAATAAAGTCAAAATAGATAGATTAATTATATGAGTAGTTGTGTAAAAATGATTAAAGAGTAGGGTAGTTGTATAAGAAGATGCGAAGAATAATTAAATAATAAGATAGCTATGGAGAGTAAAAAGTTTTAGATTGAAAAGTTTAATATGTAGCCAAACATGCTTGAAGGGGAGTTAAATGAGGTCAAAAATTTATTGAATGATGTTGGGCTGTTAGCTGTAAAGTGAATAAGGTTAAATAAATAGAATGAGCTTGTTTTGGGTAGAACATGTCAAATCCAGCCTTGGACAGGAAATTGATTCCAATCAAATCCATTCTGGGAAGTCAATGAAGCCCTAAAAACAGGGAGATGATATCCATTGGAAACAATTCTTTTGCATGATGTGTTGCAGTTTGCATTTTGTTCTTCTTCAAGGCTGTTCAATAATTTGTGGATGTTTCTAGAACATTCATCTAAGCAAGAAAGATGCAAACCTTGATTACAACCAGCCCTTAAAAAAACCCTTAATTACAAATATACCCACTAAGTATGAAATTTTTTATATATACCCATTAAGTATGTCTTAAATATCAAATATACCCCGAAATTGGTGGTCCATCAGACATGTAGGAAATGGAGTCGATTTGGTTGGATAAATATTAGTAAATGTCCAAATTACCCTGGAATTTCGTAAACACCAAAATTATCCCTGTGCTTCTCCGCCTTCCAAACCAAGCAAACGAAGAGCATGAAGCTCACTGCATTTGCCCTCTGGCAAATCAAAAGTTACGACTTTCCTTCTTCAAATTCGGCAATGCAAAGCCCCATTAAGCCTTCATAAAAAAAAATAGCACATCATTTGCAAATGAAATCGGCTATGTTGAGATGTATTTGGAGTTTATTTTGATTTGTTGAATTGTAACTTTAGTATACAGCCATGGCAGAGTGAAATTTCTTCAACCTCCACCATCTATGGCATCAAATCTATCAGAAGAAAATCCTCATGTGGATTTCCAACGCCCAAACTGGAGCTTGTACAAGTGTGCTGTTGCTTGAGCGTATCCATGGCTGTCGAACATGTGGCGTTGTACGACAGAGGTAGGGGTAGTCGGTTTTGAGAAGGGCTTAGATTTGCCAAAAGGTGCCGTGGGTGTTTTTTTTGGAGGACATTGCTAGGCATTGAGTATGTTTATCCCTTCATCCACACTGGTCGATTTGGGGAAATTGCTCGGCAGTGAATGCTTTCGATGAGATTGGAAAAGGGATGTTGCTGAAATCAACAGGAAGATGATGGATTGGTGGGTTTTGATTGCTACAAACTTCTCCCACCTTTGGTTGCTGATTTTAATGTGGCTAATCGGGATTGAAGAAGAGATGCTAGTACGGACAAAGAGAAATGCTGCAATTTAGATTAGCTGCTACACGTTGGATTTTTTTTTAGAGGGCTTGTGGTGGTCAGAATTAGATGCTTATTGGAACTGCCAACTTGATGCTGGGATTAGAAGACAATGGTGAGATTTGAAGATGTTCTCACCAGTGTCAGTGGGTGAGTTCTAATTTCACCAACGGGAATTTGAAGATTGCTAGCTGCAAGATTTGTTGAGGATGCTGCAACAATCGATGGAGTCGCCAGCTCTAATTTACACAAACGAACTTGCTGCTGGATCCTTGAATTTGATGGGGGCAATGGGTTTCTACTGGTCGACAGCTGCCCGACTAAATCGAGCAGTGAGTGGATGGATGGATTCAGATGCTGAAGCTGATGGAAACTACATTGCTGCCCAATGAATTTGTGCTGGATCGGGAGGAGCAAAGGTGTGCTATTGAATGGCTGGAACAGGATTTTCTGTCACCGAAATCTGTTGCTGATTTCTGGATGGCATTGCTGTCGAGATTCATGGCTGCCAATCATTGGTGAGGGTGTCACTGATCAGTTGGATTCAAGTCCTAAATCAGAGGGCTATTTTTGTTATTTCAAATCAACGTTAGTTAGCCATCATAACGTCCGTCATGTCTTAGGTATATCTGGAATTTACGAGATCCTTAGTGGGTGTATATGAAAATTTTCAAACTTAATAGATATATTTGAAATTAGTAGCAAACGTAATGGTATATTTGAAATTAACCCAAGAAAAAAAATATTCTTTTTATGCTTAGAAACACATGATTATTGTTTACCCATTACTTGTTGTACATTTTCAGAAGGTGCAGCCAACTTCCTAGCATTTACAAGCCTCCTGAAATCTCTATTAGAAGACCTAAGGATTCAGAATGTTTTTTTCCTTGAGTTTGAGCTTACAATTACCTGCATTTTCTATTTTCGTGAACAATTAATTATTTTTACTTGGAATAACCGATTTACTCCTAATTTTGCAGGCCATGCTTCTAATAGTACTACAGATCTATGGGTTCACATCGACCCCTTTGCAGCAATGAATGGTATTTCACGCTTCTGTGAAAATAATTTCCCGTGGAGGTATGGCTTCCTTTGACTTAATGGGAAATTTGTATTACTAGAGCTACAGAATCTCAATACTGTAGTTAGACTTACAAGGTCTTTTGTTTCCTTGCTAGTTTTCTCTTATTGTTATTAAAATCGATATGGCTGTGCAGTTAATTTTGTCTTTTTCCTGCATCTCATCCAGGAATTGTCATTCCATGAGACCCATTTGTGTAATTTTTAGCTTAAAGAGAACTGCATGATAACTTCGCTATCTTAAGTCATCACTCAAAAATTGACACCAAAAGCAGAACTATTGAGATTGTTGGCATCCTTACATGCTGCATATTCCAGGTGTAAAGGGTTAAATTAAAGGCCTGAAAAGACCCAGAAATATAATTGGACCTCCAGAATTCCATAAAGTGGCTGGCATCAATGAGGTTTTTGTTTGGCAAATCATTGAGCTATGATATTTAAGTCTAGGGAAGTTTGATCCTCTGTCAGACTACTTTTTATCAAATGAGTTTGTGCTGTAAGAGGAACAAGGCTAGCAGTGGATAGGACCAAGCTTGAATCTTCAAATGCACGAAGAACCAGACTTACCAGAGAAAGTTATCTGATCCTTGACCTGCTCAGCCTGGTGATTCCTTGAAAAATTTTATTTTCGAAGTTACATTTCTTTTGGAGGTTCATTCTCCACATTTATTCTCATTTCTGGTTGCAGGTATTCTAAAGAGGAGGGGATTGATATTAGAGAATTTTGGTCCAGAAATTTCACATACCTTGTAAAGTGAGTGTGCTGTTTCCAGAAGTATCATCCTCTATATAAACAGTTAAACAGGCGATTGTGGGCATTCTGTGGAACCAATAAACATCCAACAGTTTGTCTCCTGTCTCATCATATGGGCCGATCTAGCTAACAAGCAATGTTGGTGTCTACTATTTTGACACGACTGATTCCCAAAACGAGGATGGTTTGTGATGATGCCTCTAAAGCTGCATGGCCAGTGATTACATCATATTTTCTTGCCCTCCTATGTTCTATATCCTCAGTGGGTCTGTCGCAGTATCTCTGTGCTTAATACAAATTAATGGACCTAAAAACAATGGATCCACATGGGCTTTTTGATGCCCACATTCTTGCATCCTCATGCATGTGGCTTGACATGATATTTCTTTATGCCTCTAGACATCTTACGGACATTGTCCAGAGTAGGACTAGCCTATTATGATGGTGTTAGCGGATATATCCTTTTTCTGCAATTTTTATTTTCATTTAAAAATATTGTTGCATAGATGTTCACACATTGCATGCTTGGATATTGATGTCCTGCTTCAACCATTTTTATCACCTCTTATTCTCTTGTCAGTGAGCATTCTAAGATTGATGGGTTCAAATGCTTGTTTGCTGTGAACGGATTCTCTAGACTTCAGTTGAGGAAGGGGCTCCCACCAATTGTACTGGTAAGTTACTATTCATGTTCTCAGGCCAGAAAGAAGGCATCAGCTGGCAAAAGAAATTTATACAATTTAGATTCTGAATACCACCCTCATTCAGTTGGTTCTCTGAAATTCTGTTAAAAGCTACAGGAGCCCAAGATATTCATCCATGGGAATATTAGAAACCAGGATGTCGCCAACTCTGAATGGCCTGGCTGTCCATGATATGTGGCACCACCGTCCTCGGGAGGAAAGTAGTGATATGGGTTCCACACACAGATTCAAAGTTTCTACACTCGTGCTTGGAGTGAAAAATGTGCCTTGTTAAATTACTGAGTCCATGCTTCTGAAATGATGCTGTTACAGGGATGAGTTCCTTTGCTTGCCTTGTTCTTTACAAGCAAGCCCTTCGATGTTGCGGATATTTATTTTTTGTACAACACGAGAATTTATATATGTAGAATGGTTCCCGCTTCCTGAGCCCATTATATATGGAGCCTAAGTTCAAGAGTCCTGATAACAATGCTTGACATTCCCCTCTTAAACAATTCTACGTTTGAAGGGCAGCATGCCAGCGGAAGGTGGCCTGAGGTGGCCTAGAAGAAGGAAAGACGGTTAGATCACTCGTGATCAACGCGGAGTAATTCTGTTAATTCCTTGTTGGGAAAGATCCAGGGACGTGTGTTTGACTCATGATACAGCGCACCCGCCCGAGTGTAATTAGCTTTGGTGTACTTGGGTGTAAATTTTTTATTTTTTTTTTGAAAATTTTTTTATACAATGAATTATGAAAATGTCATTGATTTTAAAAAATTAAAATAAATATCTGAAAGTTTTCAAAAATTGTAAAAATTGATATGCGTGTTAAATACACCTATATTAATAATTGTATAAAAAAGTTTCAAAAAATATTAAAAAATAGGTGAAATGCATTCGGTTGCAGTGAGGTTGCATGCAGTCAGCCCCGTATATGTTTAGGGCCAAAAGTTGTGGTTTGATTCTGTCCGATTCAGATCAGATGGTAAGACAAGTTACTATGGGCGTTTAGAAAGTAATACACGTTTATGCGTGAATAAAAGAATTCATTTTTTTGGCGAATGAAACCTTTGTTTAAACATGAATAAAAGAATCCACGTTGAGAATTAAAAGAAGAGAAAAAAAGAATCCATTTTTTGGTGACTTTGGACTGGATACACGATCTCCTTATCTCTTTGCGTCGGTCATGGGACACTAGATCACAGTTCCCCCGCCGCCACCGTTTTTTTCTCCCAACAGTTGGAACTCCTTTTCTGACCTTATTAGGGCAATCTCGTCCGTCAGTTTGGATCACGGCCTAGTTTTGTCCGTCGCATGTCAGATCTCCCGCGTGTTATTCGATGAAATTACAAGGAGGGATTGGAATTTTAAGGGCTTTTTCCAAATATTCACCCTAATATTAATTATGCCTACTTATTTCTGAAAATTCTAAATTTACCCATTGTGTTTGGCATTTGATCTCAAAATGCTAATTTCGTTAGAATCTAGAATCTGACAGGTAAATTAACAGTTAACATATTTAAATGCTGGTTCTATTTTTGTAAATGCCCAAAATAATAAAAGATGAAACCAAATAAGTGAAAAATGAAATTAGAGATCTACAGATTTATAGGTCTTGTGCAATTAGGGTAATGATGAATTACGACATTTAAATTTGTCAATCCAATCCCTTATTTGATGAGAATATTGGTAATTACACGTATAAGCTAAGCCCAAATTTTAAAGATAAAGAAAGAATAGGCAGCATGTTGGTGAGGTCATGGGAGGCAGCAGCCAAGGCCAAGTTGGGGAGGAAGTCTCTGGGGTGGGGCAAGGTGAGGTGTGGGAGGGGCCTTTTGGACTTGGACAAAGCCACAGAGATTAAATGAAAGGAAAGGTTAGTTGGGATGGATGCTTTTATCTCTTCCTGAATGAATGGATCCATCGTGGGGCCCTTTTTCACAGAAAGACGTTGCAATCTCTTGAATATCGATTCTCTTTTGCTTTTCTACCACCACACTAATTTTTTTTTTTTTTGAAAAAAAAAAAGAAAAAGAAATGGGTACCGATTGAACGGTCAGGATGAATGATATGTATTTCTGACTGACTGACTCAGGCAGATCTTATCGGCTTTTGTTGCCTCATTTTGTGCTCTCTCACGTGAACTAATGAAAGTAAAAAGGGTTTCTTCTCTCGCCCACAAATATGGACGGAGACAGACAAGACTCCTTGGAATGCTGCTGCTTCCTTCTTCATTCAACGTCGCTTGTGCCTTAAAGAGCGCCTAATCTGTACCCTTCATTTCTATATATATATTTTTTCCATTCCCATGCGATGCCAATTTGGGCACTTTACCCAAACAAAACACTTCCTAAGTTCATTAAATAGTTAAGTGGTTTTGTTTTGTTTTTTTTTTATATATATGATTTGTATCTTTTTCTTCTATAAACCAATCAAATCATATCCTTGTGGGCCCTGAGAAATGAAAATTCTAAAATATAATACGATACAAAAAAAAAAAAAAAAAAAGTTTTTACGTAGTTTTGTTTAAAGTTTATTGGTCAAGTTTTGACTTGACATAGAAGAGTGTTTTTTACAAACAAATTAAGTTCACAAATGGTGTGTTTTTGTGAAAGCTCATTTTCACAGAAATTACAAAATCGGAAAGGATGGGTAGGTAAATGAAAATGACTATTTTTTTTATAATAAAAGAGCTTCATCCAACGCTCAAACACATGCCACAAAAACAATATACTTGGAGCACAATTGGGTTAGCTTCATTGAATTTGGTTGCAACCTAACTTAATTAATTTACACCTTTTTTTAGCTGAATGAATCCAACCTCGACCAGGTGGGACTCAAGAGAGAGTTTTGGTGTCGCTTTCATCTTTTTCTTGAATTTTTTACAATTATCTTGATTGAGGATGAAATATATTTTATGCCTTTTGGGGGAAGCTCCAGATTTGAAAGTCTAGGTCACATGACTCGCAAGTCTTCTTATTAAAAAAAAAAAATACCCAAATGCGTTAAAAAAAAACAGGAAAAGGTAGAAATTAGAAGGAAGAGTCTTCAAATTAAGGAGTTTGGAAATTTCTATCAATTAAAAAAAATGCAAATTAATACTATTGACAGCCCACTTATCAACATCATATGCCTGCAGAGTATCAAAGGCAAAACTCGCCTCCATTTTCGAACTTACTGCATCAAATGCAGTGTATAAATAGCAGGCATCCTAAGTAGTATTCTCAAAACAAAAGAAACATGATTGGGACGAGACCAAAAGCTGATCTATCAAACCCATTATCTTATGAACCGACTTCCAAGTAAGCCATTAGATAGACATATTGCAATATCCGACGCATAAAAGCATTAATTACACTAGTTTGTTTGTATCTTTCTCTGTCTGGTTGTCGTCGAAGGGCATTTGGTAGCCATTATTTGGCTCTTCTTTCTTGGTGGAAATTGACTCTTGGTTGCAACGGATGGGGGACAATTTCTGCTGTTTAACTGCAATATTTAGGTATACATAGCTAGGCCGGCCTTATCAGATGTTCTGGTATAGCAAGAAATTCCCCAGGAAAATCAGATTGGCCAATGCCGTCAAGACAGGCCAGACTCCTAAATTCCAAAAGATTTTTCTAAAGGTAGGTTGGATTTCAAAGTTAAAGTGTGTATTTCGGATAATGGTAAAAGATAAGAGTAAAAGTCCATTTCGTTGATGTCACGTCTAATTATTCTTTTTTACCATCTATCATGATCTTTATTTTCTGAAATATAACTTTCTTTTCAATAACATTTATTTTATCTTTTCACTTATTAACACTATCTATTATTTAAAATATTCTTATACTTTTTCTTTCCTTTTAATCTCTTTTGTTTTGACGCTAAAACCACCTGAAATGTTTTTAAAAAGTGGGAAGGTAATAATAAATCAAACAGTAAAAATAGGGGGTGGAAAATAAACAACGCTTTTAAAAATTTAAAGATATGGTAACCGGAAACATAACAAGAATGCCAAAGAGTAAGGTTTTTAAAATTAAAAAAGCGTCACATTAAAAAAGAGAAAGGATGAGGAATTTACCCAACACCTTATTTATGATAAAGACCAACTTGGAAAAAATTTCGATTAAATAATTCAAGGAAGGTATAAAAAAAATTAGATGATAGGTTGTGATGGAGTATTGCATGTTGCCCAAATGATCTGATGGGCGTCTTTCGTAGAGCATGCCAGGTGAGGAATCGGACTGCATGTGTAGGCATTATTGTGTACTGCTGGAGTAGGAAGAAGCACGGCAGCATGAATACGCAGGACGCTGGGTACATTGAGCCTCAATAGTCAATTCACCCGGTGAACTTCACTTTTTTTAAAAAATATATATATATATATTTTACAAGATTGTTAATCTAAGTGTATTTAATATGTGTATAAATTTTTATTATTTTTGAAGATTTTTAGATATTTTTTTGAATTTTTTAAAATCAGTGGCCTTTTTACTAAAAATGCCACTATTTTAAAAAATTCGAAAAAAATATCTAAATATTTTTTAAAATGGTAAAATTTTATACACATGTTAAAATACTGATATTAACATTTTCATTAAAAAAATTTAAAAATAAATAAAAATAAATAAGTGAAGTACACTCTGGTACATTGAGGCTTAATGCACCATGTGCATTCAACTAGCATCCGAATAATGCAGCCGGTGCTGGCTGACCAGGAATTTGTTACATAGATAACATCTGGTTAGGCCGGCTAAAGCTTTATTTAGACAGGCCTAAAAATATATTCAGAGGTAATCTTTTTAGTTTTTTTATAAACATGTTAAGCTAAGTGTATTAAATATATAAATCAAGTTTTACTATTTTTAAATATTTTTAAGTATTTATTTTTTTATTTTTAAAGACAATAACATTCTCCTAACTTATTCTGTAATTTTAGAAGGAATTGCAAAGTCGTAAAATGTCTAAAAGGAATTTTAAAATTGGATAAGTTAACAACGTCTACATTGAGTTTAGTCAAATAATTATTAATTTAAGTCCAGATGGAAAGATTTTACGAACATAAATTAAAATAATTTCATTGAATCAAACTTTTTTTTTTTTACCGTGGCTCACCTGCAGGCCTAACAAATATATTTGGAGGTTTTTTTTAATTTTTTTCATAAACATATTAAGTTAAGTGTATTGAATATATAAATCAAGTTTTATTATTTTCAGATATTTTTAAGTTTTTATTTTTTATTTTTAAAGACAGCAACATTCTCGTAACTTATTCTGTAATTTTAGAAGGAATTGCAAAAAGGAATTTCAAAGTTGGATAAGTTAAAACGAACATAAATTAAAATAATTTCATTGAATCAAACTTCTTTTTTTTTTTTTACCTTGGCTCACCTGCATTCCTTTCTACAATGTTTTGCTAAAGATTATGCTAGTTTTTGGTAAGCGTTGGGAACACCTGCGCATCAAGCTTCACATGCCGACCGAGTAACAGTGATCCCTTGCCGCAATGAATGACTTTCTGAAGGGTCAGGATCTTCTCTTTCTCTGAAACGATCAAGCACCTTGCGACGTGGACACCATCCATTCCGTCGAATTGGTGGAAAGCATTACAGGGGTCGCACGTGAATTTTGCCAAGAGTCCGTTGGTGATTGGGTTGGCATGACTTTTAATTGGTATGATGATAGTGGAGATGATGATGTTGGAGTGTTTGGATGTCACCCACACTCAAAGAAAATTCCCCCAGTTAATGCTCGACTTCGTGGGGGTGGCAAAAAGACTCATTTTTTTCTTTCGTTTTATTTTCTTTTTCACCTGAAAAAAATTGCAGCAAATTTCAAATGAAAATTCCCAAACACACACACTAAAAAAATAATTTTTTTTTAAAAAAAATCCTGCTGCAGTTGCTCGCTCTCAAGTCTTCAATTGCACTTACCTTATTTTGCATTTTTCTACCATTCTTTTTTTCAACTCATTGCACTTGCTTTCGTCTTCAACCGTCCTTTTAAGTAAACTGCTTTTATGTGCAGAAAGGAAACTTGAATTTTATGCTTTTTGAACGATTCTTTCACTTTTGGAAGGTAAAAACTGCTAAAGAAAACCTTTTTTTTTTCTTTTCTAGAAAAGCTATGCAACAGGAAAATAAATATTTACATCCATATTTGAAAATTTTGAATCGCTTGTGCTTTTTTTTTAAAAAAAAAAAATTTTGAAACTTTTTTCATATCTATAACTCTCCCTTAAGTTGGATCCCAATTACCTCCGATTATACACTCAGTAACTCATATCGGCCCATTGTTAGTTGGTTATGAGTTTAATTATTCTCTCCACCATTTAGGTAGAGTGGGAGTTTTTCTGTTTACTCCTGTTGGCAAAGATATTTACAGTTTTTCCTTTGTGTGGAGTATTATTAAAAATTTTCTTCCATTGTATGAGGGTTATAAATGTGATTAAATGTATGAGTTGTCATAATGTATATAAATACATATAAAAAACTGTGCAGTTAAAATTTCATGTGAGTTACTCTGAGAGAGCACACGTGAAACGATGGTTCGCCCATTCGATGGGGTCCATTTTGACTATAAAGTCAAAATTCAACATTCACATTGGTTTAATAAATTAACATTATTTGTTTTACGATGAGACTAAAAATTATGTCAATGATCTATACCTCTTACGAGAATGCTATTGTATTTAAAAATAAAAATTCTTTAAAATATCAAAAATAGTAAAAATTGATTTATAGATTCAATATACCTAGCTTAACTTGTTTATAAAAAAAATAAAAAATACTTCAAAATATGTTTTTTAGGCTGGCCTAATAGAATCTTGCTTCATATAAGAGTTGGTTGAATTTGAGCTCGAATGTGTCTGTTTATAAAACTAATTTTTCTATTTATTTTATTTTTTAATGTATCTAATTAATATACCAAATTTTAACATTTCTTAAGATGCATATAATTTTTTAAGAATTTTAAAATATACATCTAAAAAAATGTTAAAATTTGGTATATTAATTACCCAAACTTAAGATAATAATTTTATAGACAATGAAAAATATAAAAATAAATTGTGTGACTGAACGCATAAGCGCTCCCAAGCGGCCGGTGCAAATGATCCGCGTTTGATTACATGCACTTGGGTGCATGGAACTTCGGTGCACACGAGCGTAAAAATTTATTTTTTAAAAGTTTTTTATATAACTGTTAATCTATGTATATTTAACATGTGTATTAAGTTTTCATTTTTGGAGATTTGTAGATTTTTTTGAATTTTTTAAAATGAGTAGCATTTTCATATTTTGGAATTACCAAAATGCTACTAATTTTAAAAATCCAAAAAATCTATAAATCTCAAAAAATAATAAAACTTAATACACATGTCAAATACGCATAGGTTAACAGTTGTATAAAAATTTTTAAAAATATATAAAAAATAGGTTTTTGCACCCAGGTGCACCGAAGCTTAGTGCACTCGGGTGCAACTTTAGGTTGTACTAGGTTTGAGATTAGAATTCGGATTTGGGTAGGTTAGAATTAGTTTCAGTCTTAAAATTCAGGTTACTTTCAAACCAATAAAAGTTAAAATTATCAATAGAAATAACGAATTTTTTGCACATTATTGCATTTCTACATGAATAATTTACGTAAATGCATTTATATAACCTATGATATCTTTGATTTGGATGAAAGTTGGTATTTTAATTAAAAGAAAATTCTAAATACAATAAACGTAAAGAGTTTACACGTAACAATCAAGATAAGAAAATAAATGAAATTATTATCTAAAGTTTGATAAAAGTGAGACTTATATATCTCGTAGTTAATTGATATTATGCAATAATTTTAAAGAGTTGATATATTTGTAATTATTTACAAATAAAGTTAATGTAGATGTAATATATTAAATTTTTATGAATAAATGTATATAACATTTAGGTTTTAGAGTAAACATTTTATCATTTAATTAGGTTATGATTATATGGAATAATTTTTTTCATAATTATAGTTGAAATATTTAATACATAAATAATTATAATTATTTTAATAAATTATGGAGAATATTAGTTCGGATTGGATTGATGTAAACCTGGTATTGATTTCGAGTTTTCTTGGGTTAGTTGAAACCGGGGTCTAATCTGAACTTTGTTTTGAAATCGAGTTAGGTTGGGTGAGTTCGGACCTAAGTTGCATCCTTATCAAATAATGGTCCCATATAACCAACCAATTGGTGGTAAATCAATACGGATAAGTGTACGTTGATGTCTATGCAGCCACTAGTTATTTTAATTTAAATTGTTCTTTTATCAAATCTAAATCATTTATCATGTTTATAAACTATACACATTTATTTATAATTACAAAAATAACATCAATTGAAATTTTTTTATATACTATGTATACACTATAATTTTTGAAAAAATAAATAGTTATATAAATTGACTCTCAAAAAATAATGTACTTTCACAAAATATTAGTTTCCAACGAATACATCTTTGATAAAGTGATAAAACAAATGGTGTCAAACAAAAAATGGATTGGATTTTTTAAAAAAGAAAGTTAAAATAAAAAAGGATTGCATGGACATCTTCATATACCCGGCTGCATTTAATTATTGCCCATGTGTATATAATTACCTGCAAAATGTGAAAACGTTTAGATCTGATGCATTTACATTGGTATTTACAATGATGTACTAAATTGCATACTTGACTAGAGTTTGGCTTTTTCTGTTACGATTGATAGGAAGATATTGAAAAGAAAATTCTGGATTTCATGCCTTCAGGTTTATCATTTTGACTATTTTAATAATTAATTTTTTCATTTCCAGTAAATGAAAAGAAATTAAGGGAAATTATGATAATAATTTATTAATGTCGTAAAAGTAAAATAATGACTGGTTTTCCCCTCCAAACAATGTCTAGTTCCGCTAGTTTAATATTTAATTACTGGCAAATTATCCTTTAAATCGGAAAACCCTTAATTAGTGGCTTGACAATCCAATGTATTACTTGTAACTCGGATAAACTTCTCACTCAATTCCGAATTCACCGCACGGGTCTGTTTGTAAATGAAGAATCGAATGAATAAGATAAGAATAAAGTGCTAAAAAAAAGTAAAATTAGATAGGTTGGTAATAGGAAAAAATATAAGAAAATTATTAAAATATAGAGGTAAATTTTTTTTATTTTAAAAAAAGTAGAGAAGTTGTTAATAAATAGGTTGAACCAACATATTTATGTTGAATAAAAAAGACTTAAAAAAAAGGTGGTCTTTATTGGAGGCTGACTGACTCCGGCCTTTTGCATCATTTATTCATTCATGGCTTGGTTGGCTGGAGTTGTTGACTGACCATGGGTTCCACCAATAGTCGTCCTCAATTATTTACGAAGAGCCTCCTATCCAAAATAATAATAATTATTTACGGAGAGCCCTTGTAATTAAATAAACGGACAATCTCTTTGGTCATCCACACTTTGTGATGTGATTAAATAGCTTGGATTTCGACCACCTATCGCTTGTCCATCAATGACCCACCACCTGTTCTTTTTACTCCCCAAATTCAGGGATGAATGTGTGTCTGTTTCTTTGTAAAAGTAAAAGCAATGGGAAAGTTTAAAAAGGGGTAGTTGAATTTACCTTTCAACTTCTCGTGATTTTGTAATTTTTATCCACAATTATTGAAATTTGCAAACACACCTCATAAATTCATAAATTTGTTTTTCATTGATTTTTCACAGTTGTATATAGAACCAATGGACAATGATATTAGATAAATAAAAGAATTTTTATAATAATATACATAATCTTATATGTAATAAACAGATTAAATTTTTCATCAATCATCAAATACTAAAAATGAAAAAGGGTTACCTAAAAGAAATTTTTCATAGAAGCAAAGCTTTATTTATGCGGAGAAGTCAAATTTTGACCGATCAATTTTGATTTCCTTATCATCAATATCAAGTTGGAGGCGAATTAAAGATACCATTTGATGGGTTTAATCAAAATTTAGCCACAAAATTCAGTTTTAACGGTATTTTTTTTTAACAAAGTTGATAAATAAGGATGTTTTATAAAAAATAATAACTCTACACTAAAATTTGCAAAATCACAAAGAAGGGCGGTAAATTTGAATAATCTAAAAATTGTTGATCAATGTAAAAGTCCTCTTGCTCAGTACGCATTATATTTTAATCTAACAGTTCTATTCTTCATTGATCTGACGGAAGCCTTTGGAAGTTGGAAGGGTTAGTTCGAAGATAAGATAAGATGAGAACGCAAAGATATCACATTTTCCTGTGCAACTTTCCTAATATATTTTTATTCATTTTCAATATAATTTTAACTCAATCCTAGTACATCTTTACCTTTTCTAGTATATTTCTATCTCAAATTTTCATCCCGTCTCATCTCTAAACCGCGAGTCATTTCATATTGAGTTGACCAAGGGTCATTTGAAGAAATTTGATACAATTATTAGGCCAATTAGCATCAATAAACAGCCCTAGTTATGTAATGCATAAAATTATGCGTAAACTATAGAAATTCTATAATAATATTTATTAAAATTGGTGGAGAAGGATTTTCCAAAATATCAAGTGTAACTTAATCCTTTAGTTTTTTTTTTTTTTTCTAAACAAGTATTGTAAGCTTGATGGTTGTTGCATTGGACTGGATTTCGCCCATAATCTTTTTAGCCCAAAAGGACAAAGTTGTATTGGATTACATCTTTCATATTTATTTATTTTGTTGCAATTGTCTTTAATAATTTTAATTTATCTTTATTTCTTCTTTTTAAAAAAGTCCACATATGTATCTTCCTTTTATTTATCACTCTCATTTGGTCAACACAATCACTTCTTCTAGAACTTTTTCATACATTTTATTTTATTTTCCTTGTGTCCATTTGGTATATTGTAAAAATGTATAATTTTTGAAAAAAGTAATAGAATGATATAATAAGATAGGTGTAATGATTAGTAATAAGAATAAAAAAGTAAAAATAAAATAGATAAAGTAGTTACAGTAAAAATATAAAAAATGATTGGAATATAGAATTGATAATAGAAAAAAATTAACTAATTAGATAATTAAAATGCCAAATCAATTAAAAAATAAGTATAAAAAATAGAAAAAGTTTTTATGACCTATATTAAACAAAACTCGTAACATTTTACACTAAAAAGTGGAGCATTTTATAATATCAATGCAAATTTTTTTTATTGGTATCAATGACAAAGTTTTGATAGCAAGCTCCAAGTCACCGTGACTTAGGCAAGAATGATTTTTTATGCATATTTGCTTTTTATTGTTGTTCATGGATTTTTTCGTGCCAAGCCAAGATTTGTTGAGCAAGAGGTAAGAATATTAGGAAAAATTATAGAAAAATGAGAGAGTAATGTAATATGACAATGATAATAATTAGAATTAAAGAGAATAAATATAAAATGAATTAGTAATGATTAAGGGTAATGACAAGATTCTTGTTTTGCTTCTCTTTGTAGCTATTAAGCTTTAATTTTCTTTCTGTAAAAATATCAAAATATAGGCATGTATGTGAAGTGTTAAAACTTTTGGATGGAAATTTTTTATATAAAAATTTTTGGAATAGAAAAAAATTATATGATAGGGGTAATGAAGAAGAGTGAAGAAAATAAAAATAAAATAAATAGACTAGTTGTATAAAATGATTGAAAATAGAGTAGTTATATAGGAAGATATAAATAAATAATTAAAAATAGAACAACTATGGAGAGTGAGAAATTTTAGATTGAAAAATTTTGGTTCAAAATATTTTTTAAGTGGCTAAACACATCCTATATTAAAAAATAAGTGACATGTGTATTTAAAAAAAGGTACGTGACATAAAGTGGAAAAGTTTTTTTTTTTATTACTCCTGACAAAAGGAAGCAAATTAGAGCAGTTCTTGTGTTGTTTCCTTTTGATTATTCAAGGATCATATAAGGCTAGGGATGGTAACAGATTAGGTTGAACGAGTTGGAATTTAATTTTAATCATAATCTATTTAAAATATCTCAACCATAATATGTTTATTAACCTATTTATAATCTCAATCCCAACTCATTTTGCAAGTTGTTAACAAGTTATATGTAGATGACTTAAATGCTTAGACTCCAAAAGAAGTTAATATCACCAAAAAGGGTGAGAAAGTGTTTTTGGCGCTAGAATAAATGAAAATAGTGCAACAACAGTGAAATAAAATTCGGCAATAATAGGAAAATGGAAATTAGGCAGCGGAAGGAAAACTTAGCGGGAAAAATAACCAAGAGGTTTATGTTTATATATTTATATATATAACTTTAATGAATTAAATAGATCGAACATGTTAAATAGGTTTCTAAACAGGTTAACGGGCTATAAAATCTCAATCTCAATTAATTTATTTAATTAAATGGTTGAACGAGTTGATGGATCATAAATCATTTATTCAAAAATTACAACCTAAATTCATTTATAAATGGGTTGGACGAGCATGTTAATGGGTCGACTATGACCATTAACACTCTTATACAAGGCTATGAGGCCTATGACATGGGTGCCTGCCACTGCACCAGGCTTGCAGTGATGAACAAGGAGTAAAATTAAGCTATCAAATTATATTTTAAGAAATGTACGAGAAAAATATGAAAAAACACTTATTTATGCACAGAACCATGATTTAACTACCTTCCTATCATGTTCTTTTATTATTATTTTTAGGTTCGGATCATTTTTTTTATGGAGCGTTTTTTTCATATCTTTAATTCTATATAACTACAAGTTTATTTTATCTTTTATGTTATAACATCACGTACCTCATTTTTTTAAAAAAATTGCCCATAATTTTCTTCTACCATTTTTTTCCGGCCACCGAATGTGCCTGTTCCTTCCTTATCCCTTTCAATGGAAGACGGCTTGTTGAAAGGACATCTGAGATTTTTAATTCAAAAGAAAATTTTATGTAGAGTCCATTTGAGTTGACTAAATCAGCGGGTTAAATGGAAAACACTCCTTCAGCCACTTAGTTCAATCCATAATCCCAATTTTAAAACCATTGTTGATATAGATATCTATTTAGTTATGTATCTGTTAATTGGACATTAATTAAACATGTTTTGGGGCTGAGATCTGAATTAGATTTTTTGTAGGAATCAAGTACGACAATTGCTTGGTGTAATTAATGAAGGACATGTCCCAATCTTATCACAAGTGGCCCATGTACTGCATAAAAAGTTTCCAATCAGATTACGCATGCGTTAGGTGTCAAATGACCCATGAAACCGCCCAAAGAGCAAGTGGGCTAAAGCAATATACGTGTATTACTTTTTTTAAAACCTCCCATTAAATTAAATTTTTTATTTTTCCATTTCGATGAAGATTTTTTTTTTTTTTTTTTTTGCTCTCGTAACTTTTTTAATCTAAAAGATTTTTTTATATATCTTGATTTTAATTATTATTTGTTTTAGCCTCTCCGCTCTATGGATAATATGTTTGTTCTTGTCATAGTATATTAAATTTCAAAAATTCCATATAAAAAATTGGATGGGCGTTTATGTTTTCCTTGTAAGAGAATAAAAAAACAGATCTTATGATTGATTCAACTCGATATGCTATGAATTATTTTTAACTCTGTGCACATAAAATTTGTGTATAATTTAATTTGACTCAACTATGGCAAGGTTAAAAATAAACGGTTCTCAAAGAGGTTTGTACAAATGGCTTTTAAAAAGTTTCATTATACTTTTTAATATTTAAATCTTTTATAATAATAATAATCTATACATAGTTAGTTATGATGATAAAAATCAAGTGTTTTAAAAAAAATTCTACTTATTGCGTTTCGTTTTTGATGGAGATCAGCATGTTAAAAACATCTAAAAACTTTAAAAACTCTCTGTTGAGCTCTGTCTGCTCTCTTTACCCTATAAAAATGGAACTATGAAAATGGTGAGTCTGAGCTCAGGTTGTGGTTAGGATGATCCTAGACCCTCAGAAACTTGATGATAATTTGTAGTTGCTATTAGAAAATGACAACTTGGTTGCTATTTATTTTATCTGGCATGGTGATGAGGGTAGTTGCAGTGAAATTCATTTGTATTTCAGATTATTCGTTTCCTGTAGTTGGCATTAGAGATTGTTATTGATGACACATGACTTATATTAGGCTTGCTTCCATTTGATATAGTGGAAAGAACCAAGGCAGGCTAGCAGGGAGCACCTAGTATTGGTGACGAATTAGAGACCTCCCAAGGATTTATGATTATTGCATTGTTATATAAAAGTCAAGAATTTTACGTTTTGATGATGGATGCTTGTTTTTTTTTTTAATAGAAAGCATATGGATGTAAGAAATATTACAAATAAAGAAAAGGCACTCATGGTGGAACCAGAGCACATTTGAACCCAATACTCAATCCTATTTTATGAGTACGAAAATAAAAATCTATCCCGCATATTTTAAAGTTTTCAATTGTTTACTTCACAAATATTCTACTTAAATTGCACCCTTATTCATAATATCTCTACCTTAGGACGTATGCACCATTGGCACCGATTCGAGTGCCCCCGTTTGCACCATTTTACCGAGTCTATTTCATTCATTATATTTAAAATACTATATATTAATTAAAAACATATTATTGTGGTTTAAAAATGAATAAAGGTGGGGCCGTGGGGCCATAAAATAAGTATAATTTAAAATGAACATTAACTTGTTAAAATTTGTATGTAAAATAATGTTAAGTAGCATTATTAAATAAATAACAGCAGAAAAAATGTATTCAATTGATTCTACAAAATACTGCAAATGGGGCCACTTCAACCATTAAACATTTGTCAATTGTGAACTAGTTATAAGAGAACACTGCCTTATGTTAATCTATTTCAGCTTTGTCCACTCGTAATTTTTTTAGGAAAGCAATTTTGGGTCAATCTATTTCAGCTTTGTCCACTTGGAATTGGTACTACATAAATTCCAGTTTTTGTTTTTAAATAAAGCAATTTTAGGTAAAATTAGATGACTTTGTTAGCATAGATTGTAAGTCAAGATTTTTTTTTTATTTAAAAAATTCGATTTTAATTTAAAAGGTGCCACCGAACATAATTGATAGATTGAATTAGGTAAATACATCATTGTGTACATCAAACCAAGCATTTCAATGTGATTATAACTCAAAATGGGACACCCGATTTAGCTGATCTGCGCCCATTTTTAAAGCAAAAGCATATCAATAATAAGGTGCAACTTATTTGTGGGTCCAGCTTATGAGAGACAACCCGATCCATCTCATTCGGCCTCATCCATTGATGATATCTACAATCCACACAACTAGCCTCCAATTACTGCAGCCTATCGACTATATCGATGCGATTGACATGAATGATATTTTAAAAATAAAATAAAATAAAACCCTGACTCTTATACACAGCCCTTTTGGTAATTGGATTTAACTGTCTATTTTATGTCAATCCCTGCAATATGTCAATGATCCAATCCATTGAATAAACGGGCCAGAGAAATATGTAAGATTGTAAATCCCATACTTTGTTACAAGCGTAGCCGACGTGGGAGTGTATGGATTACCACCGTCCGCTGGAGTAAGATGCTTTTCTACTAAAATTTTTAGAAAACTACCTGCCCCGTCTGCATTTGGTTAAAAAAATAGCAATTTTTTAAGCAATTGTATTTTGAAAGCTGAAGCAATTACTTCACACACACCACCAAAAGTCTTCCGCAAAACCAAAACCAACACCGCTTCTCACCACCATTTCTCCACCTTAATTCGATTCCCTAGATGGGTGCTTTTTTCCTCCATTAGATTGTACAGATTCCGTTCTCTAAACCCATTTCAATCTTGAATTTTTTGGTCTTTTTTTTTGCGTTTTTTCGAGATTTTTCTCAGATACTGGAAGGCAAGCTTTCTTTCCTTTTTTGGTTCTTGGGATTTCGGTCTCTGTAACTCTTATTTGGGGGTTTTGCAGGGACCTTCCACAATCAGTGATATTCGCCTAAAGCGATTACTGACAATAATCATATTTATGCAATATTAATTTTGGATTTTTTTCATAAAGCTTCTTTATATATATTTTCTTTTATTTTTCCATTTTGGAAATTTTGTTGGAGATTGAATAGAGAGAGAGAGAGAGGCATGGGCAAACAGGGGCCTTGCTATCATTGTGGAGTTACAAGTGAGTTTTTCGATTTTTTTTAAAAATATATTCTTTGGAACTTTCTTATCTTGAATATTCGGATTTTTTTATTTTTACTTTCTGGAATGCTGAAATTAATGGTCTATATGCTCAAATTGATAAATTAGCAATTGTTGCTAAGACACAATCAATTTTCTTGAATCAATTTTTATGATGGAATGCAGAAAAAAACTTCACTTCTACTATTTCTGTCACCTTATTTCACTTGCTCTTGGTATTTATGAATTAATACGCGAATCGCTGATTGACCAAGAAGATTGAAACTAATATGGTTCACTGTTTTTAGAAATAATTTATTTTTCATTAATCTATTGTGTGAATGGTCCAATCTACTCTTGCTGTGGGATTTTCATTGTTTATTAGTGAATTGGTTGTATTGGGATTTTTTCTTGTAAAGAATACCGTTTTTCTAAAACTATCAATAAGGTTATTGTTTTTCCATATCAGTGTAATATCTACTTTCCCATCTTCTTTCTTTGCTCCTGTTCACCCTTTCTTGCTTCTTGCTCTGTGAAACTTGTTCATTTACGATCAATAAAGTTATTGCGTTACCTGTATACAGGCTACTGAATTGGCTTGATAAAAAATTCTTTTCAGGCTTCTAAAATGGGTAGTTCTTTCAATCCAAAGCTAATGGAATTCCTCTTGCTGCAAAGTTACCAATATTTCATAGAAATTCCAGCTGCTTGCAACACATTTTTGTTGGGCTGCAAGGAAACTGATGGTTTCTCTGAATGCCATAGGACAGTTTTTTATGATGATTTGTACTTTGATCTCATGCAAATCTTTGTATCGGCTTCCAGTTGAAAATCCTACAACCTACGTGAATAATCCCATCCAACTTTTTTCATCTGTTTTCTTTGTGGGAGAAATTTCTTCCTTTCTCATTCAATCTGTCATCTGTTGTCTTAAGTTTCCAATCTTTCAATCAATTCTCCTTTTGGTGGTGCATTATACAATGACCTATGAAAGTTCAATTCTGACTTCTTACCACCTGTGTATTGCACAAGGTTCAAAATTAGTAGAAATGGTAAGGCCATGGTTCCCAAGTCTTTGTTTCAGCTTAGTTTGCAAGTCTTATTGCCCTCGTCTATTCTGTTCCTTGAAGGTGGGGAGGAGAGTATTAGTTTTTTCAGTTTGTGAATTTAGTCATCAAGACTTCATCCTAACTTCCTGTTATGGAATGATTCTAATTTCTTTATTGCGTTCGCCAGTGGTTGGTCAACTTCTCATATTCTTTGCAGTGGATTACCTAATTAATTTATTTGGCAAGTCTCCATGCAACTTTACTTTGAGAGGGGCACTGTCATTTCATGTGATTAATTTACATGATGTTCAAAATTTAGTAATATACCAGCCAATTCACTCAACTATGTAGGTTGTAATGAACTTACTGGTCAGCTGCATTCACTGTAATTCTTTCATATTGGACCATTAGAGGAATTTAGAAAACTACTCGTATATGGGTACATAACTGTTCAGTTGCAGCAATACATTTGAATTTTTATTTTTGTTGAATACGATCTCTCTTAGAAAAGAACAACAATGAACAATTAAAAGAAAAAAAAGAAAAAGAAAACATTCCTCTCACACCCACAACATTTGGCTATTAATCCTTTTGTACTCACAACATTCCAAAAATTTCTCCAACGCACATCATTTCTAATTCCCCAAACGCCCATGTCTTCAATCTCAACCCAAACGGATGTCAAGTGTATGCAGAAATGCTGATTTTGCCCTCACACCATTATGTAAATAAAGATGAAATAAATTGATGCTCTATTTTCATTATTATTTGAACAAAAAATACATTAAATCTGTTTTACAAAAAATATGGTAAGGATTCCATTTGGAATCTTTGTCTACAAATGGTGTGGGGGGCAAAATGAACATTTTTGCATGCATTTAATGTCTGTTTGGGCTAAGATTGACGACATGGGCGTTTGGGGAATAGGGGTGAAATGATGTAGGTGTCGGAGGAATTTCTGGAATGTTGTGAGTATGAAAGGAATAATAGACAAATGTTGTGGGTGTGAGAGGAATTTCCTCAAAAAAAAACAGTAGTATGTATTTTGTTGAAATTTTTCAGAGACAAAGGTTAAAGGGTGGTACATGGGGCTGGATCGTGTTTTGTGAATTCAATCATTAGTCAGTCTCAAATTCATTTTGCCTGAAAATACAAACAGTTCAAAGGTGGTTATGAAGGCTTAAAATTGAATATGAGAAGTTTTTGCTGCATCCGTAATGCTGGTGGATGTTATGATTCTATTGACATGCTTATATAAAGAGCTGGATCGTATTCCATTTGTTGGTTTCAAATTGTCATTGAATCCTTTTTTTATATTTTATTCTGCGGTATGTCTAATTCTGCAATCCATGTAAGCATCTTAGGTTAGTTTTTGCTATAATCTATCACCTAATTTTTAATTGCACCTATCATTTGTTCTGTTTCTATTCACAGATTGTACTTAGTTTTGCATTTACTTTGGAAATAGTAGTAAAACTAAAATGGACTTGTTTTGATATGCTAGTGTTACTAGGAAAGAATGCAGATGTAGGTTACCTTCAAGAGTTTGCTGTGGTGGATGTGGGGGGGGGGGGGGGGGGGGGGGGGGGTGTTGGTGGGGTGAAGATCCTGGTGACAATGCACCTTTCTGCCTTCCGTCTCCATGGTCAAAGTGGTAGATGGTGATTGGCTGAGTTCTATCCTATCAAGTTGTCTTCTCTTCCATTCAAAGTTCTTACCATCCCCAAGTGACTGATTTTCAAGGTTGATGAAATACTCATTACCCTTTTTGGATTTTTTTTTTTTTTTTTTTTTCACCTCATCATTGGAACCCAATTCCTATTCTGATGTTAACCAGGTTTGGTGCCTTGACAACCATCAGTTCATGGTGAAATCTTGTCTCTTACCTATAATACGTCGTCTTTCATTGGATCTAATCATTGTTCACTGGGTGCGATTACATGAATCTTGTGTCAAAATTCTGCTTGGTTGAGGATCATATCCTCAGTTGATCCATAGTTTATGAAGCCTGTTTTTATTGGTTTCATGGCTATGTTGTCATGCTGTAAGTCCTTTTCTCTCAAGTTAGTGTTCTCCACTCGACTAAACCTTGCTGCACAAAGTGCAGTCACGATCCTTGGCTCTCTCCATAATACGAAACTACTTCCCCTTGTCTTGTTACCTATTGATGCTTTAAGTGTCTCCCAAGTTGCTGGATCCTTCCCATCTCAATTGAAAATACCTTCACAGAGCGACTGTTTCACAAATCAAAGAAAATAAGAACCTGTTGTGTTGATTTCTTTTCCTTTATTTATCTTATAGTTTCTTGTTTAAGATTTTTTTTTCATATTATTCATTTTTTTTTCTTGACGGGTCATTCTTTCATTAGTTCATCTCCTCCACTCCATATAAGTTTCTAGGTTTAAGATAAGTATTCAGCAAGTTGTGGTAAAAAATTTGAGTTGCCTGGCTATTTTGGAATAAGAGGATTGTTGCATTCCCCGTGGTTTAATGACATCAGCCTAAATAATTGACTGATGGGCCCACTTAGTGACTGTAGGTGCTTTATGATGAGATTTTTCTTTCTAGACTGGATGTGAAGTATTTTTATTGGATTATACTTCAAATTTTCAAATTTTCTCTGCATTTTTCTATTTCTTTTTTGCAAGTTAAAGCTTAGTTTCTTGATTTTTCTGAAGTATGTTCATATCTGAAAGGTTGTTTATGCAACAGGTACTCCACTGTGGCGAAATGGACCACCTGAAAAGCCTGTTTTATGCAATGCATGTGGGAACAAAGGGGACACTTACAAACTATACCCCACTGCATGCTCGTGCGGATCTCCTTGATTCCAGGGACTACAAAGTAAATAAAATAAAAAGTATAACTATTAAAATCAAAGAACCAAAGCCGCAGAAAAGGAAGTATTTTGAAGATAATGCTGAAATTGATGGGGAATCTGTGAATTCTGACCAGAACTTCCAGAAAAGAAAAGGTTTTGATGAGGAAACTAGCAATAGATCTAGTTCTGGATCAGCAATATCCTACTCGGAGAGTTGTGGGCAGTTTGGCAGCACAGATGCAAGTGATCTGACAGGTTCTTAGTCCAATCAAAATTTCATCCTATTTGAATTCTTTATGTATTGAGCATTTACTTCCGATGGTTCTTTATTTCAGCTGCAGGATGTTGTCACTTTCTGTGTAGATGAAGTGATGAACAGACTCAAATAAATAAATAAAAATATCAGGCACATGTTCAAATTTAGGGTTGCTTACCTTAGTGCCTATTGAGATTTTACTTCGTTCCCAATTCATTTCATTTCAATATCTGGTGTTTCTTAAAATGAATGTAATAGTTGTTGACGTTTCTGTTTGTTTGTTTGTTTTTTTTTTAATTAGGCACAGCACAATCCACTGTTTTTGATTCACTTGTGCCCTCAAGAAAGAGAACATGCATTGGCCGTCTGAAGCCATCTCCTGTCGAAAAGCTTACCAAAGAACTGTACTCCATTTTGCACGAGCAGCAGTCATCTTACCTGTCAGGATCTTCAGAAGAGGATTTGCTTTTGGAAACTGGCACTCCCATGGAGATTGGACATGGAGGCATTCTCATCAAGCATCCAAGTTCAGCAACTAAGGAGGAGGAATCAGAGGCAAGCTCACTTCCAATAGATAGCAAAAAGTACACTGCAAGTTATAGTTATTTGGATTCATCATCCGTTCCTGTACATATTGAAAGCAAAGGCATGGGGATTCCAAATAATGGCAGTGGGAAGGTTAAGAAGATTACCGGACAAGGGGCTCTGGACAACGTTAAAAGGTGCTCTAATTTATTTTTATTTTATTTTAGGGCCATTTTGTTGAAAGGATTATGGAATTTTCTGGTCAAGTGGTCGTTTTAGGTGGAATATGTTTCATTGTATTTAATAAAATTTGTGCAATTAGATGCACCTTGAAGTTGGATTTTTCTTCATTTGGGAATTGTGTATAACTTTCTTTTTGATGAAATATTAACTCCATATCTGTGGCTCATGTTTTCTCCATCTGGCTTTGTAGGGATAAGCCTACCCATGACAAGTTACATTTTCTTTTGAATAGCAACTCACCACTAAAATCCATAAACCTAAGAGTAAGATATTGTTTTTGTCATCATTTTTTTGGTTGTTAATATATGATGACTTTTGCCAAGATTGAGTTCTCTTGCGTGCACTACTCGGGGCTGCTGTGCACACGTGGTTCCACAGTTTCAATGATAAAATTTGCAGTTCATTGTGCACCCATTTCAGATCTTGTCATTGTTAGTGGAACAGAGCAATGGTGGTTATCTTGCAAATAGGTTGCTGAGAAAAACAGATTGAAACACTTATATTAGATTAAGAACTATGATCAGTGGATTAGGATCTCTAGGCATGGTCCATGCTTAGTTGTCCCCATTGACTTTTTGAATCCTATAGTTTAGAGTCTTTAGACTTTGTGCACAATGGTACTTTGCTTCTAATCTTGTGGAGGGCTATAACTATCGGAACATGATTTTATGCACTCGGGTGCACTTAGCTTCGGTGCACTCAGGTGTATTTAACTTATTTTTAAGATTTTTTTTACACGAATGTTAATCTAAATGTATTTAACATATATATCAATTTTTATCAATTTTGGAGGTTTTTAGATTTTTTTTTGAATTTTGGTATTTTTAGTAATTTTAAATTACTAAAAATGTCATTGATTTTAAAAAATTCAAAAAAATTTAAAAATCTTCAAAATTGGTAAAAAATGATACACATGTTAAATACACTTATATTAACATTTATGTAAAAAAAAAAAAATTTAAATGGGTACTTGCACCTGGATGCATGAAATCATGTTCCATAACCATCATGGTCCTATTAGTCCACAATAGAGAACTCAATTAGCATGTTTTACTCTGGTGGAATTACTTAGTAGATTACATAATTGCGGTAAATATTTTTTTTATAGGATGTTGCAAGCTATGAAAATTTCATGGGACATCTGACAAATGAAGAACAAGGACAATTGATGAAGTATCTACCTCCTCCTGATACAGATGGAATTCCTCACAGGTCAGTACATATCCTTTATCATGTCTAATTTTGTGACTTTTCACATTAAAAAAAAAAAAATAGTGCAGCGTGAGGCACAGTGTAAGCTAAACTTCAAGCATTATCAGATGTCTAAGGCCACTTTTTCCTTACGAATACCACCTGGCTAGGTTTTTTCCTATGCTGATTTCTACCATGTGTTTATATAAAAATCTTTCATTTTGATATCTATCTGTCCTTCTCTCATCATATATTTCTATTAAAAGTCATCTCAGAATCTCTGATTATTTGTATAGGCACTTACAACATCTCACTGCTTTTGCAGCCTTAAAAGCATGTTTGATAGTCCACAGTTTTTGGAGATGTTATCCTCATTTCAGCAGCTGCTTTTGGAGGGTTCATTTGATCTTTCTTTCCCAGGCATAAATGCTGAAGAGTGTAGGACTTTGAAGAAGCTTGCATTGGTCAATTTCTCAAAATCCAAATGGATAGAGCACTATGAACTCCTCAAGGTCTGAACTTATTGATTACTCTTGACATTGCAGCAGTCAAGAAATCATATTTACATATAATAACATTTTTTTCTCCTTTAACAAAATTTCTTTGAGATCTGCTCTTCATTTTATCACATGAAAGTCTCATATTTTTTGTCCGACTGATTTTTGTTTTTGCTTTTTGTTAGGACACTAAATTCAAGCAAATGATGGGAGGAAACGAAGTTGGAGCCAGTTGTGATGGATTAGGTCAATTAGCTTCAGTCAAGAGACCCTGTGATGGTCCAAATCAAAACTTTTCTGGTTAGTTAGATATCAGCATTCTACCATATATTTAAACATTTTTAAAAGACTATGTTGGAATAAATCCTCTTTAACATTTTACTTTTCCAAATATTGGGCATTCTTGAGTTTATTTTGGTGAAGTAAGCATGCCAATAAAGGTTGTGAAAGTGAATACCTTTGAGCACTTAGACCAGAAACCACCCGTTCAATATTGTCTACATAATAATATTGCTAAGAGAATTGTTTGGGCCCAGGGGTGGCCGACGCATACAGAAAAGCAGTATTTCTTCTATTTAGGTTTTATTGACAATAACAGAAATATGCGGTGACATACCCTGCGGCCAGCCGCAGTTGGGCCCTAACTGAGTCTGGCCATTTAACATTTTTTTTTTATTTTTTATAAATATTTGAATTTAGATGTATTTAATCTATAATTCAAGTTTTATCATTTTTTGATATGTATATATTTTAAAATTTTAAATATAGGGGTATTGTGGTCATTTTCACAGAAGGAAAATGACTGCAATACTCCTGTGTTTAAAAATAAAAATATATATAAAAAAAGGTAAAACTTGGATTACAGATTAAATACACCTAAATTAATATGTTTATAAAAAGATAAAAAATATGATTTTTGGCTGGCCTAAGTGGTGCCTATGATCGGCTGTCCAGAAATATTATGAATATTTTGTCTCCAACTTATTGATTATATCAGAACCATTATAATTTGTATTGGTAATTTTTTTGGTAAAACAGAATTTATCTTTTTAAAAGAATTCAGAGAAACTTCATGGTAGATGAAAATACATATCTTAGAGTGAAAGATGTTGCTTACTTGCTTTATATCTGTATTTGAACTACAAGGGGTACACATATATGATGCATACATTGTTAACAGGTCAAATATAAGGGAAGAGAAAAAAATTTATAATATTGAACCTAATGTCTCGTGTGAACTCTTGAACATATTAAACGTGATTAAATTTTACATATGGTTTCATATGTACCTCATTGCTAAAATGATATTCATGTAGGCTGCTCAACATTGCATCGGAGTTGTATTAATTCTATAACAATTTTTGGATTTGTATGTAAAGGTCTCACTTGTATTAACATTTGTCATTATTTCTATTCAAAAATGTCTTTGGTTTTAAATGTGTAGTTATATTTATTTAGTGTATTCTAAAGTTTCATTTAAAAATTTCTAATTTTCCCAATTTTTTTGTTTATCTTTCCAACAAAGTTCCTGATAGAAACAATATCATCTCTAATAAAATCAATAATATCTTGTCTTGGAGCCATTTATATATTCTTGATTACTGACAAGTGAATTCTATTTGTCCAAAATCCAAGGAGAAATTGTCATGCAGATCCTTGATTGCAAGGGTTCCAATTAAGCTTATAAAATAGGAAATCAAGTGGAAAGGAGAAAAGAGAGAAATGAGATAATGACCTCAGCCAAATTGCATTCATGGATCATTGATTGCTACAAATGGCATGATCTAACCCTATCTAGTTAGAGCACATGATATAATTTGTCCCTAAGACAACACATGGATTATGCCCCTAAGCACCTGGATCAATGAACATATGCTACACGAGTGGCTAGGCACCTGCTAATTCATGTTTAGCACTTGATAACTCCTACGTTGGCACTCCATCTAATCCAGTCTCATCCACAAGTGCCAGGTCATCGTGCCTGTCAACACTTGGTTTACATTGCCTTGATCCTGAATATTCATACTTTCAGAGTTCTGCTCGCTTGGTCTAGAAAAGTCATGGATTAGATGAATTTGTTCACTGGTGTCATGGTTTTCACTTACCAGTTCACCAAGAACTTCAACAATGATGATCTCAATGTTACCAAATTACACCTAGCACTAATGCCAGTGTGAATGGTGGGGGATATGCTTCTTCATGGGATATATCCAGTTGATGCATTTTTTTGTTTTTGACCATTTTTCTGTTTCTGTTTCTCAAGTTTTTTTCCTGAATGAAAAGCGTTCTATTAACATACTACGTGGTAAATCTCAGAGCCAAAATTAACAGCCAAGAGCCCCCACAGAGTGCACAAAGCTATTCATGATATCAAAGATGTGGACAATGATGGATCTTGTTTCAGCCCTAGAAGCCTTTTCGCTGTGCCACCAGACCAGAGCTCTATGATGCTGGATCCTTTGCAGTTCAGTGACGACAGTTCAGATCAGGATGTGCTGCTTGATGTGCCTTCTTATGCATGCTTCCCTCAGGCTGAGCTCCTTGATTGCTATCTTTTGCAACGCACCCCGTCCACAAATTCCAAGGCTGAGAATCGAGATGAAAGGAAAGAAGATTCTTTCTCGAACCATCCATCATCAACATTCAACAGCCAACAGCTGAGCAGCAGCAGCAGTGTAGTGCAATCACAACTCATCCTCCGGTGACATGCAATTCAGTAATGTTGATTTAGCTCTGATCAACTGTGGATTCAGCCAGCCACATCGATCCCTCTCACATGCATTGCACGCTTAGCTTGCTTATATCATAGATGGCTGAACTATGTGCTTGTCAAGTCCCCAGTATGCTTTTTGCAGTTCCCCAGGTTTTCCGTTTTTGCATAAGGGACCAAATGCTTCAGTGATCTGGTCATCCAACTCGTGCTTTCTAAATGGGTATGATGTTTTCTCGACCTTTTTCAATTTCTCAGTAGACTGACACTGGTTTCAGACTGGCATATTAGGGGATGAATGTGGCTGGGTTTTGTATAGTAGGTTGACACAAGCTTGTTTTTGTATAGTTCCATAGTGCTCTAGAGCCAAGTGACTATGGCCGATGGGTTGGGAATTGAAAGTAGCATGTCATTTCCCGTCATGCATATGAACATTCATGGAAGAGATGGTTGGTCAGACTAAGTGAATGGCCACCAGCTGCTGACCTGATTTTGTGTGAAAGTCAATGTAAGGCGGGGGTGCCTGTGGAATGGTTGCTTCTGATACATCAGTGGTCATAGAATGCATGATCTCTTCTCTTCAATGGAAAGCAGACCAGTGTGCATCGATCTGCACAAGCAGGTAGAACTGTTGATTCCGTTGGCACTCATGAAGGTACAACCTTCACCCTTTGTTTGGGTAGAGGCTGAAATGAGACCAAATCAAAGAATATAGTAAGAAAATGATGTCAGCAGTATAAAGTATAACGGCACTCATAAAGTGAATAAAGATAAAGAGTCCATTATAATATATATAGATGAATGATCCTATTAGCCCGGGCTAAGCAAATGTCCCACTTAGCCTACCTCAAATAACTTATTTAAAAACACTTTTTTTTGTTTTTTATTTACACACTAGTTTATCTAGGTGTATTTAAGTTTTACTATTTCTGGATATATATATATATTTTAAAGATTTTTAAACATAGGGGTATTTTAAATGAGGCCTGATCATTTACGGTAAGACACATGGGGGCAGCCATGCATCCGACCCAAAAACACACATATTTTTGTTTTCCCTGATAATTACCGAAATGTCACTGTCTTTAAAAATCCAAAACAAAGACTTAAAAAATTCAAAAATGGTAAAACTTGGTTTAGAGATTTCATACACCTAAATTTACTTGTCTATGAAAAAACCAAAAAAATAAAAAATATATGTTTTTGGGCCGGATGCATGGCTGCCTACATGCGTTCGGCCATAAATGATCACAAGTCATTTTAAACACATACATACAGATATTTAAAATTTTCAAAAAAGTACATACGTATATTAAAAAATGGTAAAAAACTTAGCTTAAATATTAAATACACTTAGATAAACAAATGTACGGAGAAAAAACAAAAAAAATTAGTATTTTTAATTAGGTCTTTTAAGGTGGACTAAGTAAATGCTTAGCTTAGCTCACCTCAAAAAACTCATTTAATACAATTTTTTTATTTTTTTCTTCATACACTTGTTTATCTAGAGTATTTAACATATAAATCAAGTTTTACTATTTTTGGATATGTTTATATATATATTTTTGAGATTTTAAAACGTCTATGTATATATATGTATTTATTATACTCTTATCTTTAAATGGTTCCGCTTTTGTATTACTGGATTACATAGAAGCGGACTCATGTAACCCATTCAAAATTTAGGATTTTGATCCTTAATGGAAAATTTAATTTATTAATTGTATTTAACATCATTTATTTATCTAGGAGACCAAGTTTCATTTCAATTAAATATGTTTATGAGCCACATTTGTTCAAAAAAATATATATTCATGTGTAAATTATGGAAAATGCTTGGATCTATTTATCCATATATTAGATGTAATAATACTTTGTAGAATCATTTATACATATAGAAATAATATTTTGGACGGTTTAGATGTCAAAAATATTACTTTAAAATTGATATTTTAGCATTTTTCATAATTTACATGTGAATATATACATTTTCTAACAAATGTGGCATATAAATATACTTGATTGGAATGAAACTTGATCTCCTAGATAAACAAATAATATTAAATACAATGAACAGATTAGATTTACCATCAAAAATAGAAAATTTTAGATTTTGAAGGAGTTACATAAGTCTGCTTTTATGTAATTCGATTACATAGAAGCGAAGTACATCCGTAAAAATCTAAAAAATATATATACCCGTCTAAAAATGTTAAAACTTGGTTTATATATTAAATATATTTAGATAAACAAATGTATGATGAAAAAAGTAAAAAAAAAGTTATTGTAAATGAAATTTTTTAAGGTGAGCTATGTGGAGCATTTCCTTAGCCCGGCCTAACAGGATCATTCCTAATATATATATATATATATATATATATATATATATATATATATATATATATATATATATATATATATCAGAAATATTTAGGTGTAGCATCGCTGGAATGGGCCCCACATGATTATCAAATCATAATCTACTATACCCATTGTATTTAGAATAATATATTCTGTTATCATACTAATTTTCATTCCAATCAGATATGTATATGGGCTCCATCTAAAAATGGTACAAATTCAACGTAATAAAATAGTTTGATGTAAATAACAACTTTAAAGTGGTTTTTTCAATATGTAAATCATTTGCTATAAAATTTATATATAGGTAAATGATTGTATAAAGTTTCATTGTATTTTAATATGTGTGGGGTTCATTTTTGTTCAAATGTACTGCTGTTCCGGTGCAGTTGTGCTGCACCGGAATAGCTCCCTATATATATAGAAATTTTCTGGTGCAGTACAGTGGCGTCAAAATGGGTTTCACATGATGATAAATTATAATCTATTTTACCTATTATATCTAGAATAATGTATTCTATTACTATATTAATTTTTAGTATAATCGAATGTGTATGGACTCCATCTGAAAATTGTATAAATTCAACGTAATAAAATAGTTTGATATAAATAACAACTTTAAAGTGATTTTTTCAATATGTAAATCATTTGCTATAAATTTGATATATGGATAAATGATACATGTGTGTGTGTGAGAGAGAGAGAGAGTTGATCCGATGCAGCGCAATTGCAGTGGAACAACGGTACATTTGTCCAAAAATGAGCTCTAGATATATTAGAATGCAATGAAATTTTATACAATTATCTATATATAAATTTTATAATAAATAAGTTTATATGTTGGAAAACTATTTTAAAGTTGTTATTTGCGTTAAACTATTTTATTACGTTGAATTTGTACCATTTTCAGATAGGGTCCATATATATATTCGATTAGGATGAAAATTAATATGGTAATAGAATATATTATTCTAAATATAATGGGTGAAGTAGATTGCAATTTTATCACCATATGAAGCCTATTTTGATGTCATTGTGCTTGAAAATCTCTCTCAATATATACATATGAGGGTAAATTTCATATGTATCCATATAGTTTAATCGATATTGCAGATATACCCACGTAGTTTCATAAATTGTATATTACCCCCACATAGTTTCACCGAAATTGCGTATTACCCCCACGCCGTTAACTGCCGTTAACATTTGCCGTTATATTTTTGAAAAATGACGAAAATGCCCTCATCCCTAGTTTCACAAAATTGCATATCACCCCCATGAAGATGAGGGCATTTTCGTCATTTTTGAAAATATAACGGCAGATATTTACGGCAGTTAACGACGTGGGGGTAATACACAATTTCGGTGAAACTATGTGGGGGTAATATGCAATTTGTGAAACTACGTGGGTATATCTGCAATATCGATGAACCTATGTGGGTATATATAAAATTTTCCCTATATATAGAGAGAGAACCCATCATGTGCAGACAGACTGCACCATAATTATGGTGCAGGTTGCTACAAAAATGGGCCCCACATTAAAATGTGATAAACTTTATACACTCATTTATCCATATAAAATCATACTTTAAATAATTTAGATGTTGAAAAATATCATTTTAAACTTGATATTTATATTAATCTATTTTATTATGTTGATTTTGTACTATTTTAAGATAGGTCATATAAGCATATTTGATTTGGATGAAAATTAATATGCTAATAAAGTAAATAATTCTAAATAAAATTAGTGGAGTGGATGTTAACTTCATGATCATGTGGGGCCCATTTACAATGGACTACAATATAATTATAGTATAGTTCGTTTGCACTTGATAATTTTCCATATATATGTGTAGACATGTATATGGGTTCTACTTGTGTATGACCATGTTACACAAAAATAATTTCTCATATATATGAGGAATATTCATGTGCAACATCGCTGAAATGGGCCCCACATGATCATCAAATCATAATCTACGTCACCCATTGTATTTAGAATAATGTATTCTATTACCATACCAATTTTCATCCCAATCAGATATGTATATGAGCTCCATCTGAAAATGATACAAATTCAACGTAATAAAATAGTTTGATGTAAATAACAACTTTAAAGTAATTTTTTCAACATCTAAACCATCTAATGTACGATTTATATATGGATAAATGATTATATAAAGTTTTATTGCATTTTAATATGTGTGGGGTCCATTTTTGGGCAATTGCACCGTTGTTCCCGTGCAGCGCAACTGTACCGGAACAGCAGTATCTTTGCTCAAAAATAGGCCCTACACATATTAGAATGCAATGAAACTTTATACAATTATTTATCTATATATAAATTTTATGGCAAATGGTTTACATGTTGAAAAAACTACTTTAAAGTATGTTATTTAAATCAAATTGTTTTATTATGTTGAATTTATAACATTTTCAAATGGAGTTCGTACACATATCCAATTAGAATGAAAATTAGTATGGTAATAGAATACATCATTCTAAATACAACGGGTGAAGTAGATTATAATTTTATGATTGTGTGGGGTCTATTTTGGAGCAACTGCACCTGAATATTTCTTTCTATATATATTGAGGATTATTAGGTTGAGGCATTATTTTTTTTCAATTTTTTTATTTTTCAATGAAAATATGGACCTAATTGTGTTTAATTCATGTAACAAAATTTATAGCTTTTTTGGATTTTTATATTGTTTTTTGAATTTCAAAATCAATAGTTTTGTATTAAGTAATTTCACCCCTAAAAGTTGTTGATTTTTAAAATTTAGAAAAAAAAACTATATATATATATCCAAAAATTATAAAATTTAGTATTGAATTAAATACACGTGGCCAAATTTTCATGAAAAAGCAAAATTTTTTTATAAAATGTATATGGACTCCTATTGGCCCAAGCTTAAGGGCATATTTTAAGAGGATTGCTATTGTATTATTTAGCTTAAAAAGCATTATTGGATTTTATAAAAAATTCTAATGGCATCTTAATTAAAGAGAAATGCTTGCAATTTTGTGTAAATTTTATGAGTGTATTTGTAATTTTGGCAATCTTAAGACATGAATGTAATATCGGTTAAATTTTGTAGACATATGTATAAAAGTTCTTAATTTAAATAAAACTTAGTCTTTCAGCCAAACAAATGGCACTACATATAATAAATGGAGTTATAATAAATGGAGTTAACTCATTAATTATTAAGTTGAAAAAAATGGATGGAAATACGTGAAATGGATTCTATGTAACCTAAAGAAGCGTGACTCATATTTAAATTGTATAGCTCTAACGAATTTTCATTTCTATATTGCATATGACGTATTTTGCATATTCATAAATAAAAGATATGAATAATTAATTTAGTTGCTTTTATCCAAATATCATTGTTGACCAAAATGGTGGAAATTACATAAAGAAATTTTGGTGAGACTGGTTACACAGAAATATGTCCTAGTATAATTAGTTAGGGTACGAAATATATATATTCTAACATAATAAAAATAATTAGAACAAATAAGGGTAATAACCCCATGCGTCCGCTCCAAAAACATTTATTTTTTATTTTTTTCGTTTTTTTCATGGACAAGTAAATCTATGTGTATTAAACTTATAAATCAAGTTTAACCATTCTTAGATATTTTAAGTATTTGTTTTGGATTTTTAAAGATAATGACATTCCTGTAATTATCTGAGACAGGTAATTACAAAAATGTCACTTTCTTTAAAAATTTAAAACAAATACTTAAATATTCAAAAATAGTAAAACTTGGTTTATAGATTTAATACACCTAGATTTACTTATCCATGAAAAAAATAAAAGAAATATATTTTTGGGCCGGACCCACGGCTGCCGCCATGTGTCTGGCCGTAAATGTTCACGGCTCCTCAAAAAATACATATAATAATGTGAAAAATGTAAAATTATTTTAGCCGTTCCCAAAAAAAAAAATTACTATTTTCAATACAATATTTAGTTAGGATAAATCCAACAAGGTCGACTCTACACGGCGGTCCAATCTGCGTAGCGTGACGAAAAATGGCCGACTCAACACGGCGGTCCACGCAGCGTAGCGTGACCGAAAAGGCATGGAATTCTTGCTTCAATCCGTTCTCACCCTCCGCTGACTGCTTCGCTGCCAAGAGGCCCAAGACCATTCGCTTATGCATGCATGGAATTTCAATGTCCCAATCTCATGTTTAAAAAAGACGTTGCACATTATGATGAAAGTAAATAACTGTTTAAATGTACTAACACAAATATTAGATCTTTAAAACATGTTTAACAATGATAAGTATTTTTTAAAAAGAGCTTTTTGAATCAAAGGAGTTAATAATGCTAAAATCATGTTTAAAATATTGATTTTCTTGCAGTGGGATTTGAACTCCAGGTAGCAATGATTTGAAATTTTATCCTGAGGAATGAATTGGAAATATGGATAGGAAAATAAATGGATGAGTTCGACAACACAATTTTCCAAGAATTTTTTTTAAAAAGATTAATTTAACTTATATTTTCTAAATAATTATACTTTATTCTGTTATCATACATTTCCATTCATAATTATATATGCTTATTTTTGCCTTAACTCATTTTATGGCCTTTATCGTTACTGTTCTCTATTCTTCTTTTCGTTCCTTTTTTTGTCTGGCCACTCATTCCTTTTTATTCAACTAAATTTTGTATAACAACGTATGTACTTCTATTTCAATTATCACCGATATCATCTATAACGAACGTGTTTACTTATGTTTTCAATTATCACCGATATTATCTATAGCAACGTATTTACTTATAATTTCAATTATCACCGATATTATTCTTTCTCATTCAATCAATCACTCCATAAAAGAAATATAAAGAAATGATTTTCAAAATAGAAGAAATTATATCAACCACAAAGTAAATGCTGTTAACATAAATATTATATAATTATTGTCATCATTTGGATGCCCAAATGGCTTACGTGAGTATGTATAGAGTCATGTGAATAAGAGATTCATGGTTCAAACCTTGGATAAAGTCTAATGATTTCATTATCCGTCTCTAGAATACACCTCCATTAGGTGGCTGGTTATCCAAGATAGGTCACATTATTTTGAAAAATATTTTCTAATTATTAAAAATGTATATAATGATGAAACAGAATAATTGTTACGGTAGGATAAAGGTTACTATAATAACTGCATCTCAGGTCAACCATTTTTCATCATCTTTGAACTGTTTTTAGTCCACTTGGGTCAAAATTACTGAAGCAGACCAGACCACCCACAAAATAATAATAATAATAATAATAATAATAATAATAATAATAATAAATCATGCGTTGACGGGCGACGGGACTTTTTTCATTTTCTGAGCATCCTACAAATTCTACAGGTAAAAAGTCCACGCGCTTCAATCACTTCCCCACCCCCCACCCACAACAAAAATAAAAGCTCGGGCAAGACAGGCAATGGCAAACAGAATCTGGCACTCAGCCGTCCCTGTGACCAAAAAAACCCACAAGCTCCCATCCACTACCCAACACATTCATGGCTATCACTGCACGAATGGCACGAATGGCGCCCATTCTGCTACGTGAACTTTCCCATTTCCATGCATGTAATGCTGTTCTCCTCTGCTCTACTATCTTCATCCAACTCTTCTTCTTCCCAAGTCACGAATCGACAAAGGTGGTTTTGATGGAAACGACAATATTTGCTTGCTTCTTCCTGCTTCTCTGGCGTGGATCGGTGTCTGAAAACAAGATAACTGGCACCTTTCTTCTGTCATCTTTAGTCATCGTGACTTGTATTGAGCTTGCCCACAAGCAGGCACTTGTTCATGTCTTCCTGTCATGTGCGCTGGACTACAAATCGTACCTCTTCGCGCACCAAGCCCACTAGTAGTTTCTGAAAGGGGCATGGTGAAATAGTGGTTTCCATGGAAGAAAGCCAAGGAATCCACAGAAATGGCATTTGTAATTGTGTTTGTAATTTTTCGGTTTCATGTTTCACCCAATTGTCTTGGGTTTTTCAAAGGACTCTGCTCCCAGCATATTATTGCAGAGTTCCAAGATCACCTAGGGAAATCTCGAGTCAAATCCAAGGTCAGTCAAATTCAATCTGTTGTTAGGGACTTATGTGAAAACTGCATAAATTTTGGCAAACAGAGCTTTGTAGAAGGAACTCGGCCTTGGCAAAATAATTCCATAGAGCAACTCGAATAAAATACAGAATAGTCTAGAAATTGAGTTATATTCATACTTTTTGGCTTGATTAGTTGGATATATATGGAGAGGATTGAAGAGAAAAATAAAATAACAATGACATGATGTCAGTTCATGATATCAACCCTAAAACGAATGATAAAACCATTACCATTTTCTTCAAATAGACCATATATCTACATGTTACAGTTTACCCTCGTAACTTTTGATGCAAATTGCGGGCAACACTCATGAGTAAAGATCCATCTCAACACCCCAATTAAAAAAAAAAAAAAAAAAAATCCATCTCAACATGTTAAAATAATTTCAAAAATATTTAGACACCCTCTTCTTCTTCTTCTTCGCTAGCACAGCAACCTTAGAAACCTTAACCTAAACCCATCATGGCCACATCCACTTCTTGTCACCACTGGCAATCAGTCCACCAACAGATCAGAACCGTTTACCCTAACATATCAGTTGGTTCTAGCCTAAGCTTCCCATTGCTATGAGCCTCATGTTTAAAGCCCATACTTCTCCCCAACTCCATATTCTCTACTAACATCTTGTATCAACCCTTCTACGGAAGATTATCTGTTTCTTGTTCAGATCCAGGTCAGCATCCCCAACACTACAGGCACATCAATCATTGTTCCGGCCATGCTTCCTGACATATCACAGACGGCTGGATGTCAATCAACTATGCTGCGCACCACTTACCATCAAGTTTCTGAAAGTTCTTATAGTTACAGGTAGTCAACTTGGTCATACGACGAGACTCTGGCACAGACAGCTTGGGTACAATTGCAAGTATTTTTTCAAAAATGGTGGAGGATTATTCGTTATTAGTAAACGAAAAAACATACTTGTAATATCACTGAAACTATAAAGGTATGTTTAATAAAAATACCCCAAAAATGTACCTCGCCTCTGCTACCCAGGAAGTGAGGATGACAATCAGGTCAAGTGTACAAGGGAAGTTGAGAGTGACTCGAGTACATAAGACCTAGTCACCAGCAAAGTTTGGGACAGCTAATATGCCACATGATCCGATCGACCATTTAGTCAAGTCAATTAATTTTAGTACCAGGTGCCGGTTTTTGGAATCTGACCATCTAGACTCTAAGCTTGTTTGGAGGAAAACAAGGACAAGTAAATGCCGTAATCTAAAAAATATATATAAAGAATGGGATAAGATGGCTTATCTTTTTGGTTGGTTAGAAAGAAAAAGAAAGGAAATGATACCAACCACATAGAAGTAATGATGTTAACCATGAAGTGCATGACTTACAGAATGCACAAACATTTCGACAAAAATAATAATACTAAAAAAATTAGAAAAAGTTGAAATTTACATTATCTTTTTCCTTTCGAGTCGACCAAATGGTACACGTGCACTTACCCACTAACAAGATCAGCCATGTAAAAGTCTTCGAAGGACTGCTATCACTCGGTTTGGAGTCCCCTGACCAATAAATCCTGGTGGGTTGGAGATTGGAACTGTGGAAGTTCATTGATCTAGAAAGACTGGTCCCCTATCAAATAAGGAGCTATTTTGCTTTGAACAATTTAGCTCGTAGTCCTAGATAGATAGGCCGCCTCGTTTTCCCTTCCATCCTGCTGAAAATGGCCAACTATGGGACTGTCAGACGACCTTCTTACTTGGCAAAATTTCTTCCCAGTGTGCAGGTCCGACCACTTCCGGCGTTTCTCCACACGAATTCAAACTCCTCAATTATTTAGGTCCCATCAACCCCAGAGGCATTGGTAAAGCGTGATACAGAAACCTGGCTTACTTCCAGTATTACTACATCTTCTCGGTTTGGTTGATATTGTTCATCAGCCTTGTTCCTCAAGGCCGCATCTCTCTCATCTTCTTGGTGGAAACCACAGCTGTGGCATGCCTCTATCTGTTGCTGGTGTGAGCAGTGCCTGATTCGGTGGTCCTGCACAGGATTGTTGATCAACGTCTTGTCCTGGCATTTGTAGGAATTGTGGCTGTGGTCGAGCTCACACTCATGTATGCAGTCATTCATCTCCTCGTGTTGCTTGCTATTGGAATTCTGCTTTCATGCCATTTTAGATTGCAGGACGATCAGTTCGTGAATGAAGAGGCTTCTGCGGCAGGCGAGTTGGCTCCCTTGGTAGATAAGAAAGAAATCAAAATTGAATCACATGCAATTCACATTGAAATTGACAAGTTAAGATACTTGCTATGTTACCTCCAAAATGTAAGCAAGAATGCTGTCAGCTGATCAGAACTGCTATATTGCATGCAGATATGATGTATAATCAAAAGAATTGGTACTGTAAAAGTTTTTGCTTCTTCCTTCAGTATGTTACTTTCGTCAAATTTTGCTGTAATTCTCCTTCAGATGATCTTTTTTGAGACTCTTGGCATTCTTGGTAGACAGAAATGAGATTGCGCAAAAGAAATAGAAGAGATCTTTGCTGTATTGGTCAGCTGGATAGATTATTATCACAGCAGAACTCTGTCAGATTGCACCATCTCGGTTCACCGTCTGTGATTTCTTGGTACCTGCTTTTAGAAGAATCTCTGATCATGATTTGTATAGGGCTCATTTGAAAAGAAATTCAGGATTCATAAAATCATGATCAGAAGAACCACCAACAAAAGTTACAGTAAAACATTATTATTCCATTTGTGTTCAGTGCAAATTACAAACTATACAAAAACAGCCTGGTATCTTATTCTTCAACTTCCTTCAAGATTTTTCACGCACCCCATATATCATATCCTTCAATGCTAATGCCTTCCATACAACATTTTTCAGGAATACCCTGGGTACCATATTTTGCAATATCACTACCTTCCCTAGAAAATTTTTCAGATACGAATTCCTATTTACACATTCAAACACAAAAATGGTTATCCTGGCCTTGTACATGAAATCCATCCAAAATTCAAGACAATACCTCTACCTTCACTTTGAGTAACCCTCAGAGTGCCACCAACGTGGCTTTGGAAATACATAGCCAGCCTGTTTGGCTACCTCCATAATACTCTCCTGTTCAATGACATGTTCGGATTCCTTAAGCAATGCCTTTGCTGTACCTAAAAGATGTGCATGCCCATTGTCAAATCCTTTTGCATTAGAGGGAGGGTTACCACCTGTTTCAGAATGTTCCCTATTTTCATCTAATGGGCCTTGGATTGAAGGAGGCAACCTTCGTTTTTGTTGCAAACAGACATCTTTGGAGTTTGACTTGTTCATTCCTGAGGCTTCTTTGATGAACTCCTTTGAAGAACATTTCCGATAATCATTGGAATGATCGTTTCTGATATTAGGAAACAAATCTACAGCAAGTCCAGTATCATTACTGGATGGATTTCTCCCTGCATCATGATCTAGATAAGATGGTGGATTCTCCAATACCTGCTCTTTGTTAAATTTCTGGTCCGCCAGGTCATTCGACCCATTTGGAATAACACCAGCAGATTTAGAATGCTTGTTCTTGGCAAGGAATTCATTCGGGATTCTTCTTGAAGATATTGAAAACCCTATGTTGTCATCATCTTGTAACTTGCCCTCCTGAGCATTTGCATTTGGCTTGGGGGAAGGACTTCTACCATCGCCTGGAAGAACTATGGGTATACTCACAGTTGTACATTTCTGTGACTTTTCAGAATCTTGAGCAGCAAACTGCATCAATTCCCCTCTTGATTTTGACAACATCAGGTCTGCTTTCATGAGAGAGCCCTCTTTTGAAACAATGGTATCAAAATTCCCAATTTTAATGATTCTCTCAAGAAGCTCTGAAGACAAGGACATTCTTGAGTCTTTCTCCTTGGACCTTAGCAATCCTGCATAAACCTGCTCTGGAGATTTTCCCTCTGAAATAGCAGCATCAACACTACAAACATTGAGCATTGAAGGCAAAGACCTTCTAAAGGATTCTTCCTTCAATTCCCATAATCCTCGATCCTTCTCCTCGGAAACAGCAGCATTGCCATGTCTCAGCTCCGACGCTGCAGATTTATCCAGTGAGAATCCCTTCCACTCTGAAGACCTTTCACCGTTCGCAGCAGGAGAAATTTTTTCTTCTGAAGCAGGGGATCGCCTCACATTCTCGGAGTTAATGCCAGCTGTGATCCTCAACATGGAGGAAGACTTTCCCTTTGGCCGCTCTGATGAGCTCGGACCCAAAGAGTTCCTCGAAAAAAGTCGAGCTTTGAGCCTCTCAAAGAATCCCTTATCCTTTTCTGCGGCGGATTTTCCTTTCGAAAGGCCCAACTCCAGGGAAACCTCGACGTTTTCAACACGGGGAGGCGCTGAACCACCGCCGGAGAAGGAATCATCTCGAGACTCGGCGATGACGAAGCGAGCTTTCTTAGCTGGACTACCGGGAGAACACCGCAACTCCATCTCCACCATCGATTTCCTCTTGCGCCCTGAAGATCGCGGGTCTCCAGCACCGTCCTCGTTGCCACCAGCATCTTCCTCGAGACTGCCCAGGTTTAGGTTTTTCTCGTTGGACATATGTCGAACATCGGGTGGGCATTTCTCTGGGGTTTTCTCTTGCAAAGTTCTGCCTGCAGGTGTTTGGAGAGGGGTTTTTTCTAGGGCTTCCTGCAGTCGAACGCGAGATGGGGATTCTTCGAACATGCCAATTTCTTCCTGCTGTTGTCCGTCCTCCTCATCAGAGGATAGTTGGTGGGGTGTAGAGATGACGATTCCGATGGGAAATTCGGGGATATGGGCGTTAAAAGTTTCGCCTTTTTGGGAGGCGGAGGTCGTGGCAAGAGGGTCGATGGATTCCCCGGGAATATGGGAGTGGCGAAGAATTTCTTCTTGGGAAGTACTGACCAGGCAGAAGCGTACAATTTCCCCGAACGGATCCATGCTTCTGAGAATTTCGAAAACTGGCTGGGAGAGTTAACTTCACCCGTTCCACCTTTTTAGAAGGTCTTTCTGCAAATAACAAAACTTCGGTTTGAATTTTTTTTTATTTTTTTTTATTTTATGAGAATATACCCTACATGTATTCCAGTAAAAAATCGCGTTTGCCTCACCCCGTTTCTCCCCCAAAGGAGAGAGATGGCCTGGTGGCTGACTACACAAAATAAAAATAAAAATACAAATAATCCTAACAGGAGTGTCCTCAACAGTATATCAACAATGCAATCTGATGGCTGATTCCACCCATCAAAATGAATTTCTTCATTTGTAGTCGCACATTTTGCATCCACGTGTGTCGCCAGATTTGCGCTACGCAAAACATGGTAAAAGGAAATACCATTGAAGGCTTTACACAACTTAGTGAAGTCCTGTAGAATGACATCCACAGGAGTCTCCGTCTTCTTCTCATCTATGAACGAGTTATTACGATTAGGGAGTCACTGTCCATTTCAATGCAGTTGATACCCGATTCTTTCGCCAGATCAAACGAAAAAAGCAAGTTAACATCTGTTTGAAACGTCGAAACGGCTTTAAAAGGATGTTATTTTCACTTTTTTTATATATAATGTGTTTAGGAAGTTATAAAATTTTTGAATAAAAAGTTTTTAAATTTGTAGAAAATGATGTGATGCGATGTGATATGGGTAATGATGAAGATTAAAGAAAATAAAATTAAAACAGATAAGTTAATTGTATGGGTAGTTGAGTAAAAATGATTGAAAAATATAGTAATTATATAAGAAAATATGAAGAAATAATTAAAAATATATAGTAATTATAAATAGTGAAAAGTTTTAATTCTAACCAAGCATGTCATTGTTTGTATTTTTTTAAAAAAAAAAACGGTGTATAAAGGATGTTGTCTCAACCTAGGCTTGAATATAAACTTCTTACACATGTCAATTACTTAGTCACAAAGATGTTGACTTTTGGACATAATTTTTCAGTTAGAAGATCCAAGGCATTTCAGAAATTTAAAAAGAAAAAAGTAACGACTGCCGATTATTTTCAATTGATCCAATCTATAGAGTTTTTTTTTACAAATATACTCCTATAATTTAACTAATATTGCAACTAATATTGCATTTATGTCTATTAATTTCATATTACAATTATGTCTATTAGTTTATAAAAATTAAGAATGTAGCAACAATTTGACACAAATTGTGAATATGCTAATACCACTTAGTTCATTCCTTTGTCAAATTATTAAAAGAGTTTCTACATAGTTGAGTTATAAATATGCATACCCTGTTAAAATTCTCAAAATCACACAAATGTTCTGATTCATTGCAAGCATTTTGTCGTTTACAACGTATGGAAATCATTTACTGCAAATGGGTAGAGAGGTTATCAACCCGACTAGATTTGAGATTTGTACGTCAGTATAAGATACAATATAACATACAAAATGGAATTGATTGTCTGCAATGACTATGTTGTGTCTAACTAGACACAATATTTTTATTTTTTATAAATATGCAAGTCTTACTAATATCTTTCTCTCAGTAAAATTTGACCAATTTTAATTTAAAAATAAACAAAAAGAGAGGGAATACATATACCAATGAGGCAAGAGAGGCTGTGGAAACCTTCGGCTTCCTTACATATGCCTCCAGGTCCAAGGTACGCTATTCTGCGGGTTATAATATGTTGGGATTTGTAAATCTTTGAAATAATTGGGTTGGATTTTGTTTTATTCTCATAATGTTTTTAAGAAATTTCTATAATTTTTATCAATATTACCCATCAGTCAAGAAACTAACAATAATCTTCTTTAAAATCTTAATCTATTAGCACAAAATTAAAACAGATAAAGATTAAATGTACAGCGAAGTTGTTAAAGACAATATAGGGGACGTTTGGTAATGGGTAAAATTGTGGGATTGTGAGAAATTGTGGAAAATGAAAAAGAAAATATTTTGAGAAATGTGTGATTGAGAGAAAATGATAGATGTATAGTTAGAATAAATAGGTTTGTTGTATGGAGTTGGTAGGGAAAATGATTTGAATGTAGGGGTAAAAGTGAGAAAAATAGTGTAATTGATGGAGTAATGATCGGTTTTGAGAAACCAAATACCATAGAAAACCATGGTTCCCATGCTCATGCGTTACCAACATGCTCATGCGTTACCAAACGTCCCCATAATCGCCTATCAATACATTTTAAGGTATTTTATTTCATAACAATTCATCTTTAGTTGAATTAACATGAATAATTTTTTATATGTTACAAGTAACTTCTGCTACTCTTCAAAGACGTGGTTTGTACTTTATGCTGGTTATTTCTTCAAAATAAGATAATTAGTTTTTCAATATGAACGTGCTTAATTGCTCTAATATCAATAATAAAATGTAAAAAGCTATGCTTTTATAAAACCTCTATTATGTGTAACTTTCTTCATTTTTAATATCTTAATGATTGATAAAAATTTACTTTCTCAATTATATTTAGCATAATTTATATTATCATGGAAACATTTTCATTTATTTAGCATAATTATATATAGGCTTCATCTACAAATATATAAAATTAACATAATAAAATAATTTAATATTAAAAATTAATTTTTAATACTATTTTAAACACTAAAATATGAAAATTATGTAGATAAATAATTTTATAAAATATTATTATATTCTAATATATGTAAATATTTCTAATTATTTTCATCATTTATACATAAATATAATTGTTCTTGAGTAACTTAGCCCATGCGTATATTTTATTTGGATGAAATTGAGTATTCTAACTAAACATATAACGTTAAATATAATAAAAAATTGAACTTTGCACAAATCATTAACATCTTAGAAATTGATGGAATTATATAAAGTGCTTTTATGTAACCGAATGTAAAGAGATAGTTCTTCATAGTTTATATTAGTAATAGGGTGGTTTTCATAAAAAGTGTCTAAACGAGAGTTCTTTGTAGCATGGGGATTTCAGGCATAAATTGTAAAATAAAAAAGATCTGGGGAGACATGAAAAAGAGCTCTGAGGGAAAAGGTTGAAGGGTGCACGGATGTAGGAAAGCATGCCATGCTTGCTGCCAGAGTAGCGTCAGATACTCAGATGTACTTCCTTATAAATACTCCAAAGCTCCAAAACAGGCTTGTTCTAATGCTGATTGTTGAGACTCCGAGCGGCGCCTTCTCTCACCATGCGCGGGAAGAAGAAAATCAGCCCCGACTTCCAAAGACAAGCTCGCCCCATCCAACGTCGCGGCGGCAATGCGGAGGGTCAGTTCTTGCCCCTTTTTCCGCCTTCTCTTTTCGTAGCAAATCCCGACCAGTGCCTGATTCGCCTCCTGTTCTGCCATCTTCTCCCGTCCCAAACGCTTCAATTCTATGACTTTTTTTTTCCCCATTTTTCTACCATTCTCTTCTCGCTTCTTTCTTCGGTTACTTGATTCTTTCTGTTTCAGTTAGTTTTTCTTTTTGTTTTTCTGTTAATCTCGATCAAAGGACCGGTGTGTTCCGCCCATTTCGTCGACTTGGGAGGCATGTGGCGGGATTCTTCCCTAAATGAAATCTAGGGTTTTTGCTTTATTTGTCTTTTGTTGGTTGCAGGACTTCTGAAACCCTAGCCTCCTTGCATGTGCCTCTAAGGCAGAGAGACTCTGGTGATCTGTTTTAATTCTTTTCGAGTGAAGATCAGTTCTTGCTTTGTGTTGATGTTGGTGGAAAAATGGTGGAATCTGGAAATAATTCAAATCCATCAAAAAAGGAATCGTTGTCCAATGGTCATGTGGCAAGAGGCTCTTGTTCACTGTCCGGACTGTCCGGTGAGGTTAGGTTGGAGCAGAATGGCAGCGTTGCTGCACCTGTGGATCCAGTGAAGCTTAAGCGACGTAGTGTTTCTGCTGTCCGGGACTTCCCACCTGGTTGCGGGCGGTTTGCTCCAAATATAGATGCAAGGCAGAAGGAAGCTATGGGGATTGACAGTGCTGGTGGTTCTTCAGGAGCTGGCGAGTCCAAATTTCTCAGCCATTCTGAGAACAAACGTAAGGAATTGCTGAAGAGTTCAGATGGGGTGGCATTGCTCAACTCATCAAATGCTGTGTTACCTGAAGCTCAGGAAGTTTCTAAGACCAGTGCTGGAGGTTGTGTAGGAGCGGGCAGTTCTGAATCTCTACTAAAGAGAACCAATGGGGTGGCGTTGCCCAACTCATCAAAGGCTGTCTTACCTGAAGCTCTGGAAGTTGCTAAGGTTCCAGACAAGATGAGAATGGCTGATGGTCAGGAGAATCTGAAATTTGAAAGATCAGAGCCGATTATGAATACTAACCACGTGGAGAGGATGAAACCATTGAATTCAAGTCTGGTAGAATCAGCAGGCTGTCAGCTTGGGCAGATGGAAATGCCAGGTATTTCAGGTCAAGTAGAATCCTTGCAGCCACAAAAGTCTTCTGGTGGGACGGGGCCAAGTGATTTATTGAAGCCTAATGCTGTTATTAATGCCTTAGAAGAATGTGTATGCAAGAAATACCCTCCTCGAAGGAAAATCTCTGCAAATCGTGATTTTCCAACGGGGTGTGGGAGAAATGCCCTGCCCATTGCAAAGGAAGTAGAGGTCAAAGGCTCTCAAGATTTTCCTCCTATCCGTGGTGGTAGCACTTTGGGCATCAAGGAGGATGGACACATGAAATCTAGTTCTCCCATTGGGGTAAAGAGTGTGGACAGTGAAAAAGCGCTTGGTCATGACAGTTCAGCAAATAGGATGGTCTGTGGAGAGGTTAATGGAAAAATTAAAGTCAAGTCTCCATCCAGTAATGCTTTTGAGGATGAAACCCTGGAAATTAACGAAGTGAATGTGCTCAAAGAAGTGGGCTCAAGGGAACATATTGGAGAAGCTGATATCAAGATTACCTCCGAGGTAGCTTCTAGCAGTAAATGGAAGGGAGATTGTTCAGAAGAATTGGCTCTTGATTTTGAGATTAGCAATACCAATGAAACAGCTTGCAACTCTAAATTAAAGGGGGAAGATTGGAAAGATATAACCGGAGCAGCTAGGAACATAAGGACCCATGAAACGGTGTTGAGCAGTAAAAATAAAGTGGCGGTTTCAAAAAAAAATAAGGAAGAAGTTCATGTTAAAGTTTCTCATGGATCAGAGTCTAGATCTAAATCAGAGGCCCATAGAAAAGACAGCACTGAACATGTTCAAAATAAAACTTCTTACAAGGCAGCTTCTGCAGATAAATTGAAGGGGATGGCTGCAAAAGAATTTAATGAAGAGCTTCAAGACACAGCAACCCGTGAGACTAAATTGCGTCAATTAGATTCATCTTCTCCTTCCACTAGTAGAAAGACTAACAGAGGAGTAAAGGTCCACAAAGAATTGGCGAAAGAAACCGAAGATAAGAGTTTCAAAAGCAACATTCTGGGAGGATCGGGAGAGGAAAGTACAGCAGGTAATGAACCTCAGCAAGAAGAGTACACTGACTTGAACTTCCCCACTGATAGGGCGATTGTGCTGGCCTTGAGTGCTGCACCCTATTGTCCATGGAGCAAAGGGAAACGTGCCAAGCAGATTCTAAGCACCCCACCCCACTCTGGCTTAGGAGGAAATAAACCATCTCCAGTTTCCAGGAAAAATGAGGGTGGCATCTCTGTTTGGAAGTCTGGAAGTTTGGAAGGAAGAGTAATGAACAAGAAAGCTCCTGCAAGAGGAGTTGCTGCTTCTCAAAGAGATATTGCAAGCTCTGCATATGATGAAGATACCGTTTCCAATGGTGAAGAAAAAGACTATAAGAGCATCTCCATTGGTCAAGAAGTTAGTGTGAATGTGATTCCTTTTGGTCTACCAAGTTCGACTGATAAAGGTGCCCGGAATGAAGTGCGTCAGGCTCTTCGTCTTTTTCAAACTCTCTGTCGGAAGCTCTCACAAGAGGAGGAGAAAAAGCCCAAGCCCAAGGTTCCAAGGCAGATTGGAACAAGGGTTGATACAGCGGCTTACAAACTTCTCAAAGAGAGCACTAAATTTGTAAACGCCGGAGAGAATATCTTGGGAAGTGTTCCTGGGGTTGAAGTTGGGGATGAGTTCTACTATAGAGCAGAACTAGCCATTATTGGCCTTCATCGTAACCTTCAGGGTGGTATTGACTACACGAAGAGAGAAGGAGTGATTGTGGCCACTAGCATTGTGGCCTCTGGTGATCAGGATGAGATGGATGGTTCTGACATTCTGTATTATGTTGGCCAGGGAGGAAATGCTGGTGGGAGAAATATGAAACCTGAACCCCAGAAGCTTGAGCGTGGAAACCTTGCTCTGAAGAACAGTATAGAATCCCAAACACAGGTTAGGGTCATTCGTGGATTTAAAGAATCTAGATGCAATATTTCTTTGGGTGCCAGGCGGAAGACAACTTCAACGTTTGTGTATGATGGTCTTTATTTAGTGGAGGAATATGAGCAGGTGGATGGAGGAAAAGGATTTTTGGTTTTTAAATTTCGGTTGAGAAGAATTCCTGGTCAACCAGAGCTTCCTGTGAAAGAAGTCAGGCAGTCTAAAAAATTAAAAGAGAGGAAGGGCCTTTGTATGATGGATATTTCTGAAGGGAAGGAAAAGATAGCCATTGGTGTGGTAAATACTATTGATCGTGAATTTCCGCCGCCTTTCAATTATATCACAAAGATGATTTATCCTTCATGGTACAACCCAAGTCCTCCAGAGGGCTGTGATTGTACAGACGGATGCTTAGATTCTATAAGATGCATATGTTCAGTTCGGAATGGAGGGGAGATTGCTTTCAATAGTGATGGTGCCATTGTAGAAGCAAAGCCCCTTGTTTATGAGTGCGGCCCGTCTTGCGCATGCCCTCTTTCTTGCCAAAACAGAGTCAGTCAGCACGGTATAACAATCCCACTAGAGATCTTCAAAACAGAATCCAGGGGTTGGGGAGTCAGAGCCTTATCATCTATTCCGTCTGGTTCATTTATATGCGAGTATGCAGGGGAGCTGCTTACAGAAACAGAAGCTGAAAATAGGACGGGTAATGATGAGTATCTTTTTGATATTGGGCAAAACTACAGTGACCAATTGCTGATGGATGATGTCTCTAGTCTTTTATCCAAATCACTGTCAGATGCTTTAGGTGAAGTCTCAGAAGAGGCAGGCTTCACCATTGATGCTGCTCGGTATGGCAATGTGGGAAGATTTATCAACCACAGCTGTTCTCCAAATCTTTATGCCCAGGATGTCCTTTATGACCATGGTAACAAGAGAATGCCTCATGTAATGTTCTTTGCAGCTGAGAATATTCGTCCCTTACAGGAATTAACATACCACTACAATTACACAATAGATCATGTTCGTGATTCCGATGGCAACATTAAGAGGAAAAATTGCTACTGTGGTTCACATGAGTGTACTGGTCGGCTTTATTGACTTTTCTGTTCCATCTGTTCGTTAGGCAGCGATCGCTGGAAGTTGGTAGATGGTACCCTATTTTAGAGCTGCTGTTGCTGCTTCTTTTTCTTCTTCTTTTTTTTGGGGTCTTCACTAATAGATGGGATGCTGCAGCTTCAAAACACTGCTTCTTCTTTTTTTGGGGTCTTCACTAATAGATGGGATGCTGCAGCTTCAACTGTTTTGATATGAGCTAGTAGCTGATCCTGTCATCAAATTGCCTTTGCTTTCGGTCAGTGACCTGACCTACTATGAAGTCTTGCTCTGCTTCGTCAGTTCCGAATGCACCATCCTTTCCATCATTAGCATTGATTATGCCCTGCATCATGACGCATCTTCAGTTTTGACTGTGCCATCCCTAGCATCATTGACATGGATCCTGTCCTACACATTCCTTTGGTGTCATGATGCATTGTAGATACTGTTGCATTGCCTACGTTGTCTGTTAATTGAAATTTCCCCATTAGGCAATGGATGCATCTGAATCCATTCTAAGCAGTCGTGATGGGCGTTTGTCTGTGGCATCTGGTTTTGAATAAGTATCGTGCATTATGCATCTAGAAGCATTGTATTGAGAGCTATATTTCAAAGTCGATTTCTTTCACCCACGCAGCCACAACTACGAGTGCAAATTAAGTAGGGTATCTCGGCCCATTGCATATCATAAAATGTCTAGGGTAAGTTCTTATTTTTATGCCCTAGGTTTTGAGTAAAAGATCTTCGATTTAATTAGAGTATGGTAGGTTCTTAAAGTTTGGGTACCTAGAATTAATCTGAATTATTAATATATGTCAAATATGTATTTTACAAAATATATATTGTGTTAAAAGATATAAATATATTTTTAAATATATAAAAACTTTTTAAATTTATGTTTAATAAATGGGTAATTTGTATATATATCTACATAGTTTGACGCTAATTGCAGATATACCCATGTAGTTTTACGAATTGCATATTACCTTCATATAATTTCACAAAAATTGTGTAGTTCTCCCATGTCGTTACCTGCCATTAATATATGACATGATATTTTGAAAAATGACGAAAAATGCCCTCATCGTTATACATAGTTTTATGGTGATAATATGCAATTTTGATGAAACTATATTGGGGTGATATGCAATTTGTGAAATTACCAATGGGGGCATTTTTGTCATTTTTAAAAATATCACATCAGATATTAACGGTATGGGAGTAATATGCAATTTTGGTGAAACTATGTGGGAGTAATATACAATTCGTGAAACTACATAGGTATATTTGCAATTAGTGACTGTGTGAGTATATATGCAAATTACCCTTAATAAATTTATTTCAAAATTATGTTATTATTATCTTGATTATATGTTTTTAAGTAATATTTATAATAACATTATAGTTTTTAAATATAATATAAAACTATTTTAGGGTGTTTTTGGTAAGTTGTGAAATTTTTTTGGAAAAGTTGTGGAAAAAATTTAAAGAGATATGGATAATGATTAGAAGTAGAAGATAACTATATAAGAAAATATGTAGAAATGATTGAAAATTGACTCATCCTCAAATAGGAAAAAAAAAATTTTAAAATGGGATTGCGTGTAGGGTCGAACTTGGATTAAACCTACAACTCGAAATCATTATTTTTTTTTTATTGTTTTCGATCTTTTAGCATTCAAATAGTGTTAACATGGGGGACCTAGGGATTTGGATAAAGAGTGTTCTTGTGGGAGACCTTATGTGGGTATTAAGTTGAGAAATTTTCTAATATACTCTGTCAATTTTGACTAGAATTACTCGTGTACCCATGCATTTTCAACAATTTATCACATACCTATATATTTTAAAATTCTTCCCATATCGAGGCCACTAATAGGATTGCAACTGCTGTTATGCAAAGGATCAAATGACTAATTCAACTCTCGTACACCTCTCTTGAAATCAGCACAAACCTTCTCTCCTGCGCACCCTTGATCTCCATGAACACTAGTCAAATTGCAATCAAAACACCAACAAATATCTTCAGCAATTTTTATTTGCTAATTTTCAGAGGGATGCCACAATTTGCGCTAGGTTTGTTGTCGTTGCAGCCATGTATGTTGGAATTGGCAAATGCTTCTCGAATTTGAGTGGTGCAGTGGTCACGTCCAACTTGTTGCAACTTCGTCGGTAATTGCAACAATCAGTGATATGCAGTGTGGCTGCCTTGGTACGTTGCTATTAACAAACAGATTTGAAGATGTTGTTGAACAATGAAGTGGATTTTTATAGGTGGATTGAGGTTGAAAATTTGCAAAGTGACACCAAGGGGCATCTACTGGAATCGAATTTGGTGGAGACGCTTATGACGAAGATGCAGTTGCCACTGATTAGGGAGGTCGTTACTGTCGATGGGTGCATTGGGTCTACTGTTTGATAGAGAAAAGGCAAAGAGTTTGCTGCAAGATCTCTGACTGTCATGGTGACAGGCAGATGCCGATCAAAATAAGTATTAGATTTTGTTGTGGTAATCGTGGTTGCAAATGTTGGGTTTCTATCAGATTTCATGGTTGCAGAAATATGGGAAAGACGAGTGACGGAGGGGTGCTAGAAAATAATGGAGACGATTGATCTATTTGCTACTAGAAGGTTGCCAGAATTTCTTCATGTAGGCTGTTGGAGCTGAAAATTGATGTAGCAGGAATCAGCAAAGTCTTACACACCCGGACTTCACCGTTTTTTATTTTTAATTTTTTTTTTCATGAAACTGTTAATATAAGTGTATTTAATATGTATATCAATATTTTATTATTTTTATCATTTTTAGATATTTTTTGGATTTTTAAAAATCAGTAGCATTATTATTAATTTAAAATTGATAATCTAAGTGTATTTAAAATTACTAAAATGCCGTTGATTTTTAAAATTCGAAAAAATATTTAAAAATATTCAAAAATGGTAAAAATTGATACATATGTTAAATACACTTAGATTAATAGTTGTGTAAAAGAATTTTCAAAAAAAGTAAAAAATTGGGTGAATGCAGTTGCATACAACTGCAACTTGTTATGTTTCCATTGAAATATGGAATGTAGAAAAATAGTGTAATTTTCATATTGCTCGTAAAATGCAACGTATGGTTTTGTTTGCCGTTGAAGATTGGAGACTGTGATGGATAATTTTGGGGTTTTAAAAAAAGATTTTTCTCAAATATATTCGCTATATTTGGCCATAATATAAAATATACCTGTTATGTTTTTAAAATTCAGATATACTTACTACGTTTGTAGTTAGTCTAAAAAATACTCATTCTATTAAAAACCATTAGTTAGATTTTTGTAAATACCCAAACTACTGCTGTTTAAAATAATAAAAGATGAAATAAAATAGAAAAAAAATGAAATTATAACTCTTCAAATTTAAAGTCCATGTGCAATTAGGGTATTAGCGAATTATGACATTCAAAATTTTAATTATGTTCAAAATTTAATGTGTATATTAGTAATTTCATATATTAACTAATGATGCTAAATTAGGATTAGGTGTTTTTAGGATTAATTGCAAATGTAGTGATTATATCTAGAATTTTGGAAACGTAGTGGGTATATTTGGAATTAGAGTTAAACGTAATGAGTATATTTGAAAAAAGCCTTTTAAAAATAATAATGTAAAAATATTCGACGAACTAAGGGAGCTAACAGCCATGGGTACTGTAGGAATTTAATGAAAAACGTGTGAGCACACCAGGAGGTGGATTACGGAAAATGGATAGGTATATTAGAAATTAAGGTGAAAATTTATAGGTATATTTGAAAAATATCCTATTACGTTGTTAGTTGTATGAGTAGGAAGAGGAAACGAATGTCTTGACGTAGCTTGTCATTTTAAGGGAAAGTGGATCGAAAGGTAACAGCTCACCCTACATGATGACTGGCACGCATGGAACGTAAATGTAAAGAGAGAGGAGCAGCATGGCTACATGTCATCACAAGAGGGCTAGGAATAGTTTATGCTCCGTTATAATCCAATTCCATTTTAAATAACGGTATTAGAGCTAAACTTAAGTTTATTTTTTAGGATTTTTTCCAAATAGACTCATTATATATTTTACTTTAATCTCAAATATACTTATAACATTTCCAAAATTCTAAATATACCTATTATGTTTGTATTCGATCCTACAAACGTACATTTTGTGAGTTAACGTCGTTAATGAATATGTAAAATTACTAATATGCTATTCGAATTTAGTACTAAATTGAAAAAATTAAATATCATAATTCATTAATATCTTAATTTGACACGCGTTTTAACTTTGGAGAGTCATATATTTTTTTTTCATTTCATCATTTATTATTTTATAATAAGGTATTTTGGGAGTTTATAAAAATTTAACTGACGATTTTTTACAAAATTGGTAATTTTCAGATTAAATACAAACATAATGAGTATATTTGGAATTAAGGCTAAACGTAATAATATATCCTGAAAAAACTCTAATTATTATTATTACATCTTTCCGGGCCGAAAATAATTGGGCTGGGACCTTTGAGGAGTCATATTGTGTCCAAAAGTAGATGGGCTTTTTGGCTGGCCCGCAACCTCCTTTGACCTGCGTTTGTCGCATCTGCCGTTAGTGGAGTAACTGCGGATGTGCTGACCTGACACACGTGCTGTTAAGTGCACGTGTCTGCCCTGCCTAGTCGCCACCTCCGCCGCCACCCGCACTCACGCCGCACTAACGCCTCAGAATTCGTCCGGATATTTCGAAAGCGCTGCTTGCACTTCTGTCGCCACGTGGCGCCTTAGCATTCCCCGCCGTTTCTTCTCTTTTCTACCCTCCACTCCCCCCTCCTCCCGCCGCTGCTCCGAAAAATTCCACGGAGCTCTCTCCGAAATCTAGGGCTCTGGCGAGATGATCTGTTCCGGTCGGATCCTCGCCCTTTCTACACCTCCAAAGCTTCCAATTCTGCGCGATTCTCCAAAATCAAATGATAGATTCCTGCACGGAAGGCTAACGCCCAGCTCCTTGAGATGGCGATCGATGGCGACCGATCCCGACTCGTCTTCTTACGCAGCTTCGGTCGATGCCTCCACCGCCGGCGGTCCTAAGTCCGGGGGGTGAGTCTCGATTTGCTGTTCCGATTCGCCTTTTGAGCTTCTTTTCCGATTCTTTCTTATTTGAGAGTGGCGATGGAGTTTCCTATGTTTGGCAAGTCGCCCTTCTTCCATGGTTTCTTGTATTCGGTCGTGAAATAGAGTGCTACGTGGGAGCTTGATCCGCTTTGTATCACTATCATGAGGATCATTCATCGATTATCTTATGATACCGAAATTCGCCCATTTTCTGTACATGTTAGGCAATTGCTGAAGTATTCGGATGGTCTTTACAAGTACCATGAACACAAGTGCATTGGAACTGCTGGTCTCTTTGGCCAAGCTTTTGATGATGCAACCCATCGCATAATACACATTCAAAGTCACAGTCGTTCACGTTTGACCACTTGTGTTTTTTCATTATTTATCTTGAGATTGTTCATAATACTTGAAAATTTTCTGCGATTGTTTAATCTGTTTGGTGTTATTGAGATATCTGTGCAAATGCAGCTTTTGCATCATCGAAGGACCAGAGGCAGTGCAAGACTTTGCCCAAATGGAGTTACAAGAGATCCAAGACAATATCCGTAGTCGCCGAAATAAAATCTTCCTGCATATGGAGGAGGTGAACTTCAAAAGCCCTAGTGCACGTTAAAAAATATTTGAATTAAATGCTTTGGTTGCATGCGCAGTAGTTATAATATTTCCACAGAATGATGCAGGTTACGTTCTGTGACCTTTTGGGTGTGTTTGCTTCAATTCAAAACTTTTTAAACTAAAATTTTTTCATTTAAAACTTTTCACTCTTCACAACTACCTTATTTTTTAATTATTTCTTTACATCTGGTTATAGAACTATTCTACTTTTCAATCATTTCTACACAACTACCAATACAACTAACCTATCTATTTTTACTTTTTTTTTTTTACTCACCATCATTAACCCTATCATATCACATGATTTTCTTATATTTGAAATTTTTTTACACTAAAAACTTTTTATCCAAAAGTTTTATCACTTCTTAAATGCATCCTTTATAAAATGTAAGTTACATTTTTCTTGAACTCTGTGACTTGACTGTAGCTCTACATTTTTCTAGAACTAAGTGACTCCATGGAAGCTCAGTGAACTACAATTAGTGAGATGCACTCTAAGCCACTAGAAACTAGTCAAGTAAACTCCAGGAAGTCATAATAAGTGGTCAAAGCCGTTGATAGCACACTGATTATGAAGTCTTCAACTAATTGCACCTAGTTGTGAACTACTTGCAACTAGTTTTGTAAATTCCAGCAAACATCTTGTGTTATGTCAATGTCATTGCACCATCTTTCCATTTTACCTTAAAAAGGAACATCGAAATTCGTAACTGATTGACACTCAACTTGATCTACAGAACAAATGTACGCAATTTCAACATATTCTGATCTCTATCCAGATCATTCTATCTCAATTTCCTTTTGGCGTACGCGGCCATCAGAGTTTTACTCTCTTTTTTTGCCTTTTTTTTTTAAAAAAAAAAACATTTTGATGCCATGTTTCTTGACTCTTGCTTCTGTGATGTCTTAGGTTCGTAGACTTAGAATACAACAGAGAATCAAAAATGCTGAACTCGGAATACTCAAAGAGCAGCAGGAGAATGAACTTCCTGATTTTCCATCTTTTATCCCTTTTTTGCCTCCTCTTGTAAGGCTGTTTATTGTCATTAACTACTTTTTTTAGCATGATATAGATTTGTACTGTGGAAGGCACTTCCTTTGTTTCTTGCAATCAACTATTTTTGTCCAAGCATCATCAAATGTGATTATTAAGTATTAACCAACAAATTGCATGCAGAACCCCGGAAATCTTAAGGCGTACTATGCCACGTGCTTCTCTCTCATTGTTGGAATAATCATTTTTGGTGGCCTTCTTGCTCCAACGGTAATTGCATCAGTATTTTTGAAACTAGGCTAAACCTTACTCTTCCTGGTGCATGTGATATATTTGTTGAAACCTGTATGCCATTGCAAATAAAATCGGATGGACAACCTCTGTTGTGTTGGTAATTGGAAGATGGGGAGGAAAAGGTTTACTCTCTATATTTCCTCCCTTTTAATGCGAGTACCATCAATCTGCTCCATTTACCTTCAACAATCCTATATTTTCCCCCCACCATCAAATCTCAACCCCTTGCCACTTACATTATTGTTGGAAGAGTTCATGATGGCTAAAGAAAAGACACACACTGCAAGAAGATAACATGATTTTGCTTTGTCACCCTTTCAGCTTGAGCTTAAACTGGGATTGGGAGGCACTTCTTATGAGGATTTTATTCACAGCATGCATTTGCCTATGCAATTAAGGTATGTGGTTATTGTTCTTACTTTCTTCTATCAATGCTTTATTCTTTTCATTTACCATGTCATTCTTATACCTATGCATCTTTTATGTTGACAACTTGAGATTGGGATCTATTTCCCAGAAATAAGTTTCAAACCTGCTGTGCAAGGAAAATATATATGTTTCTTTCTGCTTGTCTGGTGCCCTCAGCTTCTTACAGCCTCTGGTGCTATGTAGTCCGACACTTTAGATAGCTTTTGGAAAGAAAAAAACAATAAGGCTGATGTGGAAAGAAAGACTCAAAAAGTGCTAACTTCTATGTAAAAACCTTTATAGAAAAAAAATCATAATCTAATTAATTCAACCATATTTGCTGATAATGCTCTGGGACCAATCAGACTTACTCTATTAGGCTTGTTTCATGTAAAATTTCATGGGATCTTATGTTTCCAAATTATGTTATCATAAGTTACTAGTCAGGATTACATTCATCAATCATCCAAGTCATATACCTGCCATCCAGGGTTGACTACATGTCCTGCTTGCTAGTCATTTGGTACAGGCGTTCCCATCATATGCATATCCATTGGATGCACACTAACACCCAGAAATGATATACCTGCTATCCAAGGTTTGCTTTACCTGTTTTGTTTGCTAGTTATTTTGGTACAGGTGTTCCCATTGTATGCATCCTCATGGCATCTACACCAACAGGTGCATTTAGGGTTTCCAACCCACATTAGTATTGCTGATTCCAATTGGCATGAATTGGAATTCTGCTTTTTTTATTTAGCTTTCCTCTCATCTTACCATTAATGAGCAAACTGCTGGTTCTGCTGTCACAGGACATCTTTTAGTAGCATCTGCAAAAATGTTGATGAATGATTAGACCTTTTAACTAGCCTCATAATTATTGCATCTTGGGTTGCACATATTCCAATAAAAAGTAACATGCCTTAAAGAATGAAATAGTCTACTGACAGCTTCTATCTTGCTATGTACAGCCAGGTTGATCCAATTGTAGCATCATTTTCAGGAGGAGCTGTTGGTGTAATTTCAGCTTTGATGGTTGTTGAAATCAACAACGTCAAGCAGCAGGAAGATAAGCGCTGCAAATACTGTCTTGGAACTGGTAGTCTGCATAACATTTCCTCATCAGTAGAGATCACAAGTATTTGAGCTATTTTTTCCTTCAATGTTTCAAACATGCTAGTACCACTGCAGACAATTTCAACCTAGAGAATCCATGTCAACAGCATCCAAGAAGACTTTTAACCCATGTTTTTATTAATAATTGTCTCTTCCAGCAACCTTGCATTTTGCTTTCACTGGGCTCCAGTGACTTTTTAGCTTTCGGTGAGCTGTGAGCTCTTCTGTGGATTTCAATACTTTAGGTACTGTTTATGATCCATCCATCAAAAAGGGAAATTTTCTGCTTTTATCAGAAAGGGAATTTTCAGCTTTTACCGATTCTTTCCCTAGGATTGCGAGTTCAAAAAAGCAGGGCAGGGACAAATTTTTATCTTGTCTTACTGTTGATCTTTGCTGTTCAAGTAATGAGCATAGCTGCTAATCTTTTTCATCATGTGGACGTAGGATATCTTGCTTGTGCACGCTGCTCGAGCACAGGGTCACTTGTTTTGGCAGAGCCAGTGGCTACAGTGAATGGTGGTGATCAGCCACTTTCTGCCCCTAGAACTGAGAGATGTTCGAACTGTTCAGGAGCAGGAAAGGTACATATCCATGTTCAATCTTGTTATCCTTGGCTGCTTCTCCTCAATAAGCACTCAATTATATTCCGTCCCATTCCTCAACTGTTGATGGAATCTAACAATTAAAAAAAAAAAAACAATTTTTTTGGAAAAAGAGAAACTGTTGATGGAATTTGCCTGATTTTATGCATGTTCTGAAAGCCTTCATGCCAGTGCATCATCCGAATGCTTTGAACAAGCATTGATAAAATATTGGGAATCCTTGATTCCTCAGAATTACGTGAAAGAAGGGCCCATGTAGACTGTCGATTGTGTGGAAGTAGGAATGATCTGCAATATGCCATATCCATATCTACTTCATGAGCTCCAATGCTCTGCTATTAGTTTTTAATCCGTAATCATTGGCCTGGCAAGGTACCTTATAATGATTGGACAAATTGAAGTAGACAGATATTAGAAAATGTTGCAGCATCGCAAGCAACAGACCTGCGTCAGACACAGTAGAAGGTGCCATACTCAATCAATGAAAATGCATTTAAACTTAGAACTTAACTGCAGATGGTCAAGAGGAGAATGAGAAAGGACAAAAGATATGATTTTTACGTTGTTTATTCCAAGTCATTTTATATGATTGTTGGCCGACAAAAGATATGATTTTTACGTTGTTTATTCCAAGTCATTTTATATGATTGTTGGCCGACAAATTGATGATTTTATTGGCGTGATATTGCTTGATGCAGGTGATGTGTCCGACGTGCCTCTGCACAGGGATGGCCATGGCGAGTGAGCACGACCCAAGGATTGACCCCTTCGATTAAAATTGCTGTCCATTTTGCCCCATAAAATTTGCTGAAATGCCCTTTTTCCTTTTATCTTCCAGCTGCTTGTAAACCAAGCCTTCATGTAAATATGCGTATGTTGTAACTTGTAACTGTTGTTAAGTGTCTTGAAAATGAGTCACTCTTCGAAATCTAAGAACAGTGAAATGAAGAAGACCAAACTAGCAAATTGCTATTTGGGATACTTGAAAATGTATAATAGAGAGAATTTTGCTTGTCCGATTACTTGAAACTATGAAGTTGTATATCTTTGAGCTTCAGAGGCGTTTCGTTTGGAAAAGGTTGCACGACGATTCTGTAAGGGAGTTGCTCTGTTATGGACTTATGGTGGGGTTATACTCATGTAGCACCTTCCGTAGGCGGCAGGTGCTAGGTTGGTTTATTTTAGCTAATTTAAAATAAAATAAAATAAAAAATGCTAAAAGTATGCTGTTGGAATTTATATATCATTGTTGCAATAATATAAAAACTAAAGCATTAAAATGAAAATAATAACATAAAATAAAGTGGAATTGCTACTAATCTTTTTGGGAAGATTAGAACCCAAATATTATGTTGATAAAGTATTGGTATTACATAAACAGAGATTTGGGTTACAGGTAAATTATATATTTATGACATAATAAAAATAAAGCGGCATTTTTAGAAGGGGTGGCTGGGATAGTAACAGCAGGATGCTGGGGCTTTGGATTTTTTGATGGCTGGAACAGTGGCAATGGATTTTCTATTTTTCGGAGTCTTGAGTGGAAAGAGAATGAGACAGCTGAGACGTTGGATTTTCGGACGGATGGAATAGGTGAGGACTTAGTTTTTATTTGGTGGTGGAGGCAGCAGGTTTTTGTACGTTTGAGAAGGATAGAGGAGGCGGCGGCTAGAGAATGGAGGCAAGTGGGCTTTGGAGAAAGAAGGAAACTGGAGAAAGGCGAGCTCAGCAGGCTAGCGGGACAGAGCCTTCCTTCTCTCCATGCTCCGGTCTTATTTGGAGCTTATTGTCTGTTCGACGCCTGGAGGATGCCTCCATTTATAGGCGTTTTGGGCTAGCTGGTGGCTGACGTGGTATCGTTTCATTGGCTGAGTGCGTATGGGTTCTGGCATGCTTCGGACACTTGAGCGTCTTCCTTGTTTCGGCTCCTGTAAGGGAACCGGGTAAAAGCCATTTTCCACACATGCAGCTTCGTTGTTTGATGGCCAAGTAATCATACTAGCTGGATTGTGTTGGCACCGGGCAGGCTGGTTACTGGCTTACTGGCTTACTGCTGCTTCTTTACTCCATATAATTTTCTTTCTCACCCAATAATACACTACGACGGTGGAACTCGTTGAAGCTATGGGCGGATAGCGTCATGGTGGTCGGTGACGGAAGTGCTGTTACGGATGTCGGGCGTGAAGAGGATGACGGCTCATGGTTGGATCTGGACTCGGTTGGCTTCATATGGCGATGGGCGCAGGCTGATTGCAAATGGGTTGCGGTAGAGATACAACAGGGCAGTGGTCACTTTCTTCTTCTATGCTGTCTAACCATGGCAGAGTAGAGGTAGGCGGATCCGCCGGCGTGGAGAGATGGGCGTACAGAAGCAGCATGCTTTGTTGATGGTGCATAGCAGCAATGGCGTGAGGTTGAACGGGGAGGTTGAAAGAAAAATAGAATCACGGCAGCAGATTGTAATTCGTCTCTGCCGGAGAAGATGAAGGGGCTTTAAGATTCTTTGTCAAAATTCCTACCAGATTCGATGGATTCGTGGCTGGCAATCTGGCTGACGGAGACTACAAAGGCTTGGGGATTTTTCACCGAACTCCTTCGTGGAAGAAGTCGTGGGGATTCGGGGAAGATGAGATCCAGTTTCAGTGCTCCGGCGGTCCGCACAGATCTGTACACATGTGGCCCATGTGAAGACAATCTCAGCCGTTACTCTTCATATCTTGATGATCCAATAATTTTTTAATAATCCATAAGTATAAATCTGACTTGATGCTGTATCTTTAATTGCAAATTAATCCAAATCACGCATATGGTCTTCAAATAGCTTCCTTTCATGCAATAGGTCCAAAGTTAATTTATATGGCCTGAAATGGTTTTAAAAATGGGGTGTCTAAAACTCACTTGTGAAGGTTTTCTCCATGGCTCATTAAGGGCGATGAAGACACATATTCATTTGTGAATTTTAAAATTATTCTAACAAAAGAGTCGGGTGTTTTACGAACAGTGAAATTTTAAATATGCGTAGTGTGCTAGGTGACATGAATTTTTTCTGGTAAAATCTTCAATTAAGTGTAGATGTTTTGAGGAAGGCTTTCTGCGTGACGTGACGATTGCTGATCTTAACAGTTGCAGAGGTCTTCACTAACTGATTTTTCTTCTTTTTGATTATCGTCTTCAGCTTGCTTACGAAAGGAACGCAAGTGGTGGGAACATTCTCTCTAGAAAAGGAACACATCAAACATTGAAAGTAGATTTTTAAAGCCAGCACAAGACACTGATTACTAATTCATCACTGATAACAAACCACACTACAAATTATTTGTTATTCTGCTAAGGATAAAGAGCAGAGCGAGAGAAGCTGTTATTTTAAGTATTTATAAACAAGAATAAGAGCTCTCTCTCTCTCTCTCTCTCTCTCTCTCTCTCTCTCTCTACAGCTGAATGGAAGCGTCATAAGCTGCCCCTGCCTGCCAATCGCTTGGTATCACATTCCCTACTTGAACCCACTTCACTTCTCCCTCTCCACTGGCCTGGAAACGCAAGGAGAGGGCACCCCTGGGAGGGTTTGCCATATCCCACACTGCACCATACGCCCTTCGCATCCCCCTCCACTCCTGGTAACTCTCCTGCAACCCAACATGCACACAGTAGTTTATGTCATTAACAACTGATGGTTTGGCTGTCAAATACTAGCCAAGAAACAGAGAACAGGATTGGTATGAGATTGCGGCATCTTACCTCCCAAACGTCGACGGCGAGAATGTCTTTCATGCTGGATTGATACAAAACGACAATGGCCAGATAGTCTGGGAACTTGCTGTGTTCATGAACCTTGACCATGAGGTTCTTTCCGGGATATCGGCAGGGCACCCTAAGGAAAATGACATAACATGATGCACTTGTTAATCACGTTATTTTTTTTTAATTTTTTTTTTTTTTGGATTTCCAATCGCGGTAGTTAGTAATAAGAGAAATGGAGGTGCATTTTAGCAACTTCTTTTTATTAAAAAAAAAAAAAAAGGGAAAAGATTTATGGGAACATTTTCGAAAAATGGGAATATGATCAGATCAAAGAAAATAAAGATAAAATAAAATGTCAAATTATATCGAAAGTTTTTACTTTACTGAATGCCAAATGGACCCAAATAAGTAAGAGTGGTAACGTAAAAAGCATGACAAGCATGTTCATTGCTAACATTTTAATGATGCAATAATAAGGCAATAAATATATAGATTTGGTTGCACAAATGGATTTTAACACTCATATATAGATTAATAAGCAGTTTGATGTTTGGTAATTTAGATTCACCTTCGGTATTCAACGTCTACAACGCCGCGAGCGAGCAAATCCGCGCCCATGTTTGGACGTGCGAGTTTGAGGAATGCGCTGGTGCTGAGGATGAAATCCGTGTTGTCACCATAACCGTGGTCTGTGACCACCACCTGCACCCCATCCTCCGTGCATCGATCTGGGCTGTTGATGCATCTCACCTGGTAGCACCTGCCGCAGCCGTTACCGTTGGCATAGAGCCGGCCGGCGGCCCCCACGTCTCCTCCATTCAGCTTCCTCCCAAATTCTCCATACCCACATGCACCACCTGGTTAATTCATTCCAAACATGATTAATTAATTCTACCATTCTTCCACATATAATTACTTAGACATCTCAAACTTATATCAAACATTAAGTTTTGAATAATTCGTTTCAAAAGAGTACAGTTCCTGACCTTTGGCAAACAAGCGGGAATGTAGTCGCTAAAAATAGCTTCTAACAATGGATTTTTTTTTTTTTTTCCCGTGTTAATTTGCAGTTCTCCAATCAAAGAAAAATACATGATGAATGAGGTGAATAGTGTAGATGAAAAATATATTTTAAAAATAGAAAAAACAACCGGCAGTTGCATTACGTTTGTACCCATGATATATAATACATCAGAAGTGCGATGATCTTTGCATTACTATATCTGAATTTCAGAAAGTTAATTTTTATTTGATGTGGCCCACTTAACACAACAAGTTGCTTGAAGAGAGGTACTAGGTAGCTGGGGAGCTTACTTGGGGTCCCTAAGCAATCAGGGCTACCATAGTAAGTTGCCCTGGACCGAATATAAGCTCCTTGTGAGTTACATGCTGCTGCATGCAACAGCACCAAAAGGCTGCTGACGATAATATTGTTCATGCTGCACCACATAATACAAGAGAAAGAAATATGAGAGAGAGAGAGAGAGAGAGAGAGAGGGATAGGATGAGATGTGGGAATTGCAAACACCTTGTTTCTCTATTTATAGCTTGCGGGAAAGAGTGAGATTGTGAAGGTGGCAACCTAACTAGTTCCTTCCACTTCCACTAGTAGATAAGTTAGCATGGTGGTGCATGGGTGATGTGTCCAAATATTTTCTGTACAGCCTTATTTGTTGTAGCACTCTACATGAATTTTAAAATAATAAATATGCATACACATATATCTGCTTTTTCAACATCTTCCAGCTCCACCCATTTCTTTCATTCTCACATATATTCATTTTTGTCAGAAATTTATATGTTCTTGGCCCAGATGTCATTCTGTCATATTGTTCAAAATCTTGGCAGCTAATTAGGCAGTTGGTGATGGCGGCGGCATGCACATTTCCAAAGCTATGACCATTGACATTAACGCTGGTTAGCTAGCTAGTAATGTCTTGGCACTAGTACTACTAATCAGCTTACAAAAGCCACCAAGAAAATTTATTAATCCTATTCAGGAATGAGATGTAATGTGGAATGAATGAAAAAGTTGTTATTTTGTATTGAAAATAGAAAAAATTATAATAGAATTGAAAAAAGTTATACGAGAAATAAGAAATATTGTTGTTTTTTGAATAAGAAAATTATTTTTGAAGGATGTAATATTCTATCTTATCCCCATCCTATTCTATTCGCGAACAATCAAGAAGGTTATTAAGTTTCTTCAATGAGTGCCAGGTTGTATATATATCATCATATATCCTCGTGAGCACTAGGTAAGAGAGTGCTACATCTACACTCCAAAAAAAAAAAAAAAAAAAAAGAGAGCTACATCATATATTGGTTATATACATCGTCGTATTTCTAAAATTATTTATCCATGTTCTTTCAGTGATGCACTGATCTAGTCATCATGACAAGAGCATTTGCAAAACAGACCTTAAAACTTTGCATAATCATGAAATAGCATTAGGTCTTTGCTATTTGGAGAATAAACCTTATAAGTTTAAGAATATTGCAAAGTAGAGTTCATTGACTGGCAAAATCTGGCACTTGAGGTTTAAAATACAAAGAAAATGGTTTATTTTGTGACAAAAAATTTAAATGTTATTATATTTTGCATTTGAAACAAGCCACCAGTTAATGTGCCTTATTTTACAACAAGTTAAAGCTTAAAAAGTCTATTAAGCAATGAGGTGTGGGATATATATCCACTACCACAAAATTTATTATATGTAGTCATCTTTTTACAGCTACATTTTAATTTGGTCGTATTTGATACCAAATTCAGCTAAGTACTATATTAATTAATTGCATAGAGTTTTTATGACTACTTATATGTAAATTTTAATGGCTGTATTGAAGATTATTCTTGGCAACTTTTGAAGTAAAAATGGCTGTTTTTACTCAAATGCTACCACTCGAAAGCAATAAATTATTTGCAGTTAAATAATTAATTATAACCTAAATACATCTACGCAGCTAAATATATTATATATGAGTAAAAATTAGCTACATAAGTTGAAATGACATTTTGCAACGTCATTGCTGAATGGGTTGTTACAATGCCATTAGCCAAATGTTTCGTCGTGGCGAGTATCCAATATATACGCGCGCGCGCGAATATGAAGGACAAGTAATAAAAAAAAAATCTCAAACAATAAAGATGCACGTGTATATGATCTAATTGCAAGATGAAAATTTCTCCGGGGATGGCGCACTACGGTGAGGTCTACCAATTACAATATTGCTGGGCAATCCTGTCTACTGTCTCAATAACTCAATATGCATTGGCAGGAAAAAGGAAAGGACCCAACAATGGGTTTTTTTTGCTACTCAGAGCCCAATATATTCTATGAAAATGACTGCCATAAAGAAAAGAAAAGGTAGTGGGTGGCATTGAATTCGAGTATGTGTATGGCGTGTGCTTCGATCGCTTCTAGTTCACATCCCATTCCTACACCTGGGGAAGGAGAAGGTGAAGTGGGGAGTCTCCATAACAGCACAAACAGCATGGAGAGGAGAGGAGAGGAGAGGAGAGCCGCCTCATCAATTGTGCTAATCGATTTGGCAAGTCAAATATATAATAATATTCAAAAGAGTCGTGAAGCCAGCTAGCTACGTATATATGGCAAGCAAATATTGGAAAGTGGTGAGATTTACTCATTCCCACTTCCGGCATTTCTAAGGTATATGTGCCATCTGTATGCCATTCATGACAGATTGTGGGCCTCATACATGACGGAGGAGAAATTAAGGCTTCGTTTGACCACGCTCAAAAAGTACTATTTCAAAATTACTTTTCAAATCATTGTTTAGCTAAATAATTACCGTGCGTAGCATCCTAATCTGAAAATAGCATTAAAAAATGCTAATAAAAGAAGCAAACTGAAACTACTCCTTGGTTCACTTTTGTGCCTAATTCACCCCTTTATAAGACTCGTCGCTACAAGAATTAGCAACGACTTCAATTCATTATTAAGACATGAAATTTCTTTCCTAAATAATTTTAGCAACCATATTAGTTCATCATAAACTTTTAGCAAAGTCATAAATATAATGTTTGGTACTACTTATGAATCTTTAGCCATAAATATCTGAGCATCAAGCAATGATAAAAATAGTTTTGTTGCTAAAATTCAAATTTCTATTTTTGAAATGTTTCCATTCATATAGCCATCAAGGCAGGCCCCAAATGGAGGGCTTACATGAGGGTGTGTTTGGGAACAGACAAAAGTAAAAATAAATAAATATTTAATTAATTAAAATTAAAAAATAACACACTTTCTTAACTATCTAACTACACTACTTTTTCTATTATTACCTATACGTTCTAATCATTTTCTACATCTTTTTATACAACAACTCCACCTGCTTTAACTTTATTCTCATCTTTTCATACAACAACTCCACCTGCTTTAACTTTACTCTCTTAACTCCCAATTATTATTACATATATCTTGTCATATCGCTCTCTCACCATGTAAAAATTTTTCATACTCCCACTTTCTCACTGATAATGTTCCCAACGGACCCTCAAATTCATGAAATCTGTTCCCCTTTAAGTAAATAAAAATATTAACCGAAACTCAGTCTATGGGTGAGTGTCTCACTAAAAAGGTCTATAAAGAAACAGGGTGGCCTCCTCACCCCACGCCACACAGCTATAAGAACCAATGACAGATTGCGGAGGGATAATTTCGGGATGCATGAGCAACCAAGTGCAAGGGGCATAATAAGATCAGGCAATCCCACGGGTTTCTTCATTATCGTGGAGAAGAATTTGGTTTAAGCCTGCCTTGGACAAGAAAGTAATAGAGTCGAGGAACTCAAGTGGATTCAAGCAAAAAAGGAATAAATGTAATCAGCGAAAGAAACGATACCTTTACTAACCCAAATCAGTATATTTGGTTACACTATGGCAGGAAAAGAATTTTAAAAATTAAATTAGAAAATCTACTTGTATTGGCTCCAATCTATATTCAGTTCTGATAAAAATCAAGAAGAAAATTTTCCTTCCTCGCCTAATGAATTGCATGACGAGTATGTTGAAAAAATAACGAATCCCACGTCACCACGGCAAAAATGCGGCAGACGAGATGCTCTACTTCAGAGTCCAGGAATCGATTCAAGATTGTACTTCTCAGGCGCTGCTGATTCAGATTCACTTTCATGATTAGGCTGTGTCTTGGGCTTCTCCATGGCAGTGAGGGTCTGAAGGTAGGAGTAGGATGTATTCCGGCTGGCAGGGGGGGCTGGATTGCTTATCCTGCTCGCCAGGAATCGACGGATCAAACCCCTAAGGAATGGGGCCATGGTGTCTGGCTCATGTTCTAAGTAGTACATGATTCCACCCATGCAAAAGCAAAAGAGAGCAACCTGCAAAATTTGTCCTTTTTTGAGTTTTATTACCCTTACTTGTTACCTAAAAAAAAAAATGCAAAGAAACTTTGTATAAGGTAGTAATAATACCTCTGCATTCTTTATATTTGGAAGCAGATGCCTATTCACTAAGATATACCACAATGAATCTCCAGCACGAGGAAGAACATATAGAGCCAGTTCTGCCCGTCTTGACTTTTTTTCTAGAAGTGCTGAGAGTGCAGAAATTCCACCAGCAAGCCAGTACACAAGTTTATGATCGGTTGTTGCAACTTTTCTGTGTAAACATATGACACCCTGGTACCAGAAAGAAAATAATATAAGGAAAACAACCATACAAAAAGAGATCAGGAGAAATTTAAGATTATAGAGTTTTTACTTGGAGGATAGAGTGTGACCAACTACCTGAAAGATTCCAACAAATGCAGACAAGAACGCTGTTGAGCGAACAGCGTCTTTTACAGCAAGACAACAAGTGCGAAAAGGAGACTCCATGAACTAGAAGGATCATGATCATGAGACGATTAGTTTCTACATGCAAAAGTACTACCAAGAAATCATTCAAAAGAAGGTTCCAACTTTTCACCAGTAACTTGGCATACCAGAATTGTTGCCTGAACTTTGGCTTTAAGGGCCCAAAAAAAAAAAGAAAAAAGAAAAAACTTGAAGTTTAACCATGGTGAATCATCCCCACAAAAGAATAAAAAAAAAAATCATCCATTGAATATGCACAAAAACATTTACTATTAGGCCATTATCCTTTCACAGCTTTCTGGCATGTCAAGTTCCATGCCTTGAACAGAAACAACTATAACGGTAGCAAACTTGAGATGTGGGAACAGGAAAAGAATCGAAAAGTGGTTCTAATTGAGTAAGCTTCAGACATAAATGTTACAACCAGCAAATCTACAATCTGATCATAAGCACTAGACACAGAAGAATACAACATGAGCCAGCACTTGCATAAAAAGCGAAGGATTTGTGTTGACTAGGTTGGAATTTTTTTTTGTTTGATCTAGAGGTTGGATAATTAAATATGTAATATATTTGACCTGATACTTATTCTCTATATGAATCCTTGTGGACTACTTCCCCTAGTCCCTGGATCTTTCGTGAAATTTCATGCTAAACATCACCAATGCAGCAATGCTTATGTAGCAGAAATACAGAACTAACATACCAAACACCATTTAGACCTTAAATTTTAGCAGAACATAGAAACAAGAAGCTCTACTGATGACTGTTTCTTCAACTTATGTTGCTATTTCTTTTAGATAAACGGCTATGGAGGTGAGATTCCACTAAACCAATCAGCATGGTATGATGGACAGATGGAGGCCATGGTGCCAATTGTGTTGAACATCATATCAAAGTCAAGGGCTGCATATTTTAATGTCCTTCCAGAAACTTATAATTATAGTAGATATCAGTGTAATTGAAAACATTTAACCAATAATTTGGGACAGTGGGCAGATTCAAGTATCCAAGAGATCGGAGATCAAGTCCATAGGCTGCAAACTTTGTTTAAGGAGATAATCAGGCTATGTCAATATGGTCATCAACGAACACATTAATGAAGGATTATTCTTCAAACTTTGTTTAAGGAGATAATCAGGCTGCAATTCAATAGGCTCAGCTTATCAGACATGCTGATGAAGAGTAGCATCATCCATCTCAAAACTCTTTTAACTCCAACCAGCATACTAAAAGATACAAAGTGCACATTTTCAATCAAGGTTCAATAATCTTTTCTGGCAGCAGAAGTGTTTTTAAGCTTTGAACATGAATATTTTTTTCACTAAAAGAAAAATACTGAGTTCAAAAAGCCATTAATAAACGAACTCAGGAAAGCTTATATCGTACTTTTTGCAGACGCAGAACAACAAATGGAACAAATGTTAATGAGAAATATAGTGGAAACGTCTTCCTGAAAGTTGCTGATGCTGCTGCTGTGTTGTGCGCCAGACATGAAGTTGTATCTGGGTGAATGATAGAGCATGGAATGACAGAAGGATACTCTGACAAGCTGACAGACCCAAACCCTTTTTTCTTTGATAAGTAAACAGAAAGAGCAGCAACATCTACAGGTCCACCTCTACAGCATTCCCTCACAGCCTTGTATACAGGTTCTGCAACTGGTCCTGTCTTTTGGATAAAATCTTGATATGCTTTTGGCAAGCTTTCAGGTCGCATAACAAAGGCATACATCACCTAAAACAAAACAAAAATCCACAGCTGCAGAATTAGTAAAAGGATTCTCAATTATTTTTCAAAAGAAATTGATTTAGGGTACGTTTGAGAAGTGATAAAACTTTTAGATGAAAAGTTTTTAGTATAAAGTTTTCGTAATGGGAAGAAATTATATAATATAATAGGAGTAATGATGAGGAGTAAAGAAAATAAAGATAAAACAGGTAGGTTAGTTACATGGATAGTCGTGTAGAAATGATTGAAAAGTAGAGTAGTTGTATAAGAAGACTTTAAGAAATAATTGAAAAATAGAATAATTGTGGAGAGTGAAAAGTCTTAATTTGAAATTTTTTAGCTATAAACAAACACACCCTTAAAGAAATACTTCTTTCATTTCTATCTTTGAATATATATATATATAGAGAGGGTTGTTCCGGTGCAGCGCAACTGCACCGGAACAGCGGTATATTTGCCCAAAAATGGGCCCCACACATATTAGAATGCAATGAAACTTTATACAATTATTTATCCATATAAAAATTTTATAGCAAATGGTTTACATGTTGAAAAAACCACTTTAAAGTTGTTATTTACATCAAACTATTTTATTACGTTGAATTTATACCATTTTCAAATGGGGCCCATAGACATATCCGATTGGGATGAAAATTGTTATGGTAATAAAATACATGATTCTAAATACAATAGGTGGAATAGATTATGATTTGATGATCACGTGGGGCCCATTTCAGCGGTGCTGCACATGAATATCCCTCATATATATATTTATATTTATAAATAAAACAAAGAATATTTCATGATTTCATCTCATTATTTGCATCGACTGCCGTAAAATGTAAACATAAAACAGTCTTTCATAGTACTCCAAGAGAACTTATGGTGATAGACATCCTCTTTAGCTGAAACAATTCGAGGCATTTATAACTAAGAAGATGAACCTGCAGATGTTAATATGCTATTCACCACCCATTATTTTATTCACATAAATGAAGAGTAACCTTCCATCCTAATAATGTTGAAAACAACAGTTAGAACAAACCCTTTCCATGTTCACTCCAACCCCAACCCCCCAGGGACAGTCCATGACACTCTCCTCTCATTTTCCAGGATGAGAAAAGAAATAACACTAAGCATGACAGGAAAAAAATGCCAAACTGCAACAAAACGTGGCTTGGGAATTAATGCAAAGATGTTAATATGATTGAGATCTTGCTAGAATCCAACCACTGTCTTGAAAGCAAGAGACAACTGTTAAGTATTAAGTAAAATCAAAATCTCATGTGGCTTAGTTACCTATTTTGTCATTAATTTTCTTCCCCTGAGGAGCCCTTTTGTATAAATTTCAGCAAACAAATAAAACCATAGACTTGCAATTGCAGATATAAGGAAGCATCTAGGGGGTGACACCTAAAAGAAAATCAATGTCAACAAATTAAGGCACCGCATAAGTACTCGAATTACAACGTCACAGAGACGACTAGCATGTCTGAGAACTTCAAAAGGCTAGTCTTGTATAGATGTTATTTTCTTAAAGTAAATGTAAGTCTTCCTTAGGGGCTGACCTATTGCATAGAGCTCCCGTCATGTATAGCAGTATTGTTGTGTCTGGGGAGATGCATCCATGTATGGAACCTTACCTTTGTTTTTGCAAAGAGGATGTTTCCAGTGACTCAAACCCGTGACCAAAAAGGTAGCAACTCTTACTGTCCCACCAAGGCCCGCCCTCAATAAATGCAAGCCTTACTCACAATCTACAACTAAAGTAACAAATCGGAAGCACATACGTAGGCTATGCAGAAGTACAAAGAAACCCAACAAAATTGAGTTAAAATGGAGAATCGTAAGTTGAAACCATATAAAGAAATAATTTTCGATCCTGTAGTAATGTAGTACTTTTACTAATTGGTTTCAGTAAAATGCAATAACACACCTGTGCGGATGCTAAAGCAAACAGTAAAGAATCTCCATGCTTCCAATGGCTCCCCCAGAGATGAAACTTATTCTTCGATTTTGCAGAATTATAAGCACACTGAAGCAAGTTTTAAAGCACAGCACCAAAACTAGTCAAATGAGACAGTCAAGATTCAGGAGATACGGTAACTTAGTCAACATAGTTCAAGAACTTGTCCATGTACCTGTGCCAGCCTAGCTGAAAGATACAGAGCAAAAGTGCGTCTTCGGCTTGAATCATCTAGAGCTAAAATAGATAGTCCTGCAACTGAACCTGCTAGCATTCTGCTCCATCATGCCCTTTAACTAAGTTATGAATATGGAAGAGGATGGCAATGCATCAATGCATCAATGCTACAAGAAAGAATAAATGAGCATTAGGGATGTGCCTGAACGTACGCATTCATAGGAGTTTCCTCCTTTTTAAGCTTCCTCAACAAACATCGAAGGGCATGGTATGATCCAGTGAAGCCACCAAACAGCAACCCAATACGACATGCTTCCTCTCTAACTATTAAATCTTTCTCAGACACAAGTTGCTGCAAATGGAGCAAAAGCATATGATATCAATACAAGAGTCCACGTGCTCTTATTAAGAGCAAGAATTGCCTTTAGTCCACATGATTTAATTACAGGCAATAATTGTCTTTCATAAGGAAGGAGAAGGAAATTCAGGCATATCATCACATCTAAACACACAGCAACAGAACTCTTTAGTCGTGAAAGAAACCCTCAAGGAGAAAACTGTCACCAGTGCTTTCATGCCCTTAAATTTGGACCAATCAAAATTTGAAAAAAGATGAAGCCAATTAATATGGCTTACTTCTACCGGACTCGGCTGTGAGAATGCTGTGAGAATTCAAGAACATCTATCACGAGGCATGTAAGACAATAGCAATTATTTAAGAAATTTAACACATTTCCTTCTTATGGTGACTTGCTATCTTCTACTAAAGAAAAGAATAAAAATTACCGCAGAAATAAAACTAGAGAACCAGTTTTTAAATGCGTTCAAGTTATATCCTATCACAAAACTTTATCCTAGCCATCAGAGTATATCCGCTACGAAACTGTTCTCTTTGAGCTGACCAGCCCAAAACCCTAGATCCAGGAAAAAAGTTTCAAACCATGTCCAATCCAGCCACCGTAATTTCGCAGGCCTTAAACTATTTGAAGTGCCTTGTCATGGTTGCATTGAAGAAACCATCTGAACTAAACCTTTACAACCAATTTTCCAGAAAATCAACCCCATGCTTCATTCAGAGATCGTTTCGGACGAACCAAACAACCCCACACGCCGATACAAACAAATGCAATCACGCCGCAGTTATTCAAACTGGGTGTAGCAGTGCAAATTATGAACGTTTCGGCTTCAGGACTCGCAATCCAGTACAAATTCAAAAAGGACCAGATTGATTTCGAAATTCAAGGAACCTATGGAATGAAATAAGATGGAGCAACAGAGATAGAAAAGGAAATAAGAACGGAGCGGGAGAGATTAAGAGAGAAGAAAGACCTTGAGATCGAGGATTGAAGAGTATGAGTGGCGGCGGGCGAGCTTGAAGGCACGGAGGAGGATTCCGATGCCGACGCGGACGCCGTAGGAGAGGAGGAAGCTCTGGCAGAGGTTGCCAATAGCGTGGGCGACGCAGGACTCGTCGGCGTGCTCGCAGGGCGGGTGGTGGCCGCGGGCATGGAGCTGCTGCAGCCCCTCGATCGCCTCCCGCAGACGGTCCTCAGACTCCCGGATCCGGCGCCCCGCGGCGCCGTCGGAGCTATCATGCGTCAACGACGGAGACGAAGGGCCGGAGGCGGAGGGCGTGGCGTCGGCGCTGGAGAAAGGGAAAGGCATTGCAAAGGCGAAAACAAGCGAGAACTAGAGCCTTCCCGCATGGAGCTTTAGAAGAAGAAGCAATGAAAGGCTGACGGACATCGAAGGCCGAATTTCAGGTACCATGAGTGCCCAACCATCATTGTATCAAACTGCCATGCGTCCATGTAATTATTCCCTTTTCCATTTTTTTTTAAATGTTAAATGGATTACGAATCTTTCTAATTTTGGATTAGGGTTGATAAGATATAAATAATAATAATTAAAATTTCATTTTTTCTATACAACTTAACTGTTACCTATCTTATTCTTTGTTATTATCTTTATATTTCAGTTATTTTTTACATGTTGATATAATTATGTATTCAATTTATTTTTATTCTCTTTTATTCATAATCAGTATTCCTATCATATGATATAGCCTTCTCACTTTTTAAAATTTTGTCTTCCGTTTATCTCATACCCTTATTTTCTATTATAACTATTTAACACCAATGTTTCAATTTATTTATTTTTAATTAGAGGAATGATTTTTTTTGACAAAAATTAGAGGAATGATTCAATGCAAATATTAACAATGAATTGCTGTGTGATTGTTTCCACAACTCGTATTTGTATTTTTTAGCATTGTGTGGGTTAAGTGTGCATATCTTATGTATTATTAAATTTTAATATTTTTTGAATTATGAAGACAAAAGAGTATGTCTGTTTACAATAAAAAAAATTTCAAACTAAAACTTTTTACTCTTCATAACTACTCTATTTTAATTATTTCTTCATATTTTTATGTACAATTACTCTAATTATTTATACACAACTACATATATAATTAACTTATCTATTTTAATTTTATTTTCTTTACTTTTTGTCATTATTTTGATTGTATTATATCATTTTCGCATATTTTAGAAATTTTTATATTGAGTTTTTGGTGTAAAAATCTTTAAATTTGTAAAAATAATGTGATATAATATGAGTAATGATATGAAGTAAAAATAATAAGGTCAAAATAGAAAATTAATTTTATGCGTAGTTATATAAAATTATTGAAAAGTATGATAATTATATATAAAAATATGAAAAATGATTAAAAAATAAGTTAATAATAAAGAGTGAAAAAATTTTATTTTCGTTATAAACAAACATGTCTCGGAAACTTTTAATCCGAAAGTTTTATTACTTCCTAAACACACTTAAAACATTTGATTGTTTATAAATCTTAAATCTTACAAAAAAATATATGTGTAGGCTCATACATTATTGTCAAAAAAATAAAAAAATCATTCAAATTTTTGCATTAAACTCAATGCAAACATATGCATTAAATCATACTGCTTTTTTTATTATTATTTTCTATAAAAGTAGAATTGCGTTAAAAGTTATAACATGAACAATTTTTTACTTTGAATATTCATTACAACCTGAACCATTTAGTCGAAATAAATTTTAAATTTTTTAAAGTTCTTTTTGATCTTTTTATGATTTGATTATTTCTACCTTAATTTCTAATATTTTCTCTTAATCATGTGTTTGATATGTAAATATATAAAGTAAAATACTTAAAATTTTAAATTAAAAATTACTAAAAGAAGTCGCTATTTTGTAAAATAATCTAATCATTATATAATTTTTAAAAAAAATTGAAACTAGAGACAAGAAGCTAACTTATTTATAAAATTGGAATTATAAATCTGCCATTAGTTTCATCAAACAGAAAAAAATGTTTTTCAAAGGGTAAGCATACGAGATCCCTATAAAAATCTACTATAGACTAATGTTTTTAGACGTCTTATTTTTAAGTTAATATAAGTTGACGATTCTGCATTTCGAATTCAAAAGCTACATGAACGGTTTGGATTGGTGGATTATTATCACTACAGTTGGGACGAGAATGTTGCGACGTATCCTCGCCATACGTCGAGATGCACCGTGCACGCCAGTAGCTGGATGGGAAGCATGGAGCGGTGGGCGTTGGGTGTTTTGTACGGGAAGTTCAGTAATGGCGAAGATGCGACTGTGCTCTGTTGGAGTATGCGAGTAAAATACACATTTCGAATAAATTGTACTGCCGCGCGGCTCACGTGAGTCCTCGGACCATTGAAAGGACCCTTTGAAGGTAGAATAGCTCGAGTTTTGGTAAATAAATATCTAAAAAATTAATATATTTAGTTTATTTATTAAATATATTTAAATAAATAAATATATACAGAATAAAAAATTATAATGAATAAACTTTTTAAAATAAGCTAAATATTAGCTCGGACTAACGGGATTGTTACTCGCTCGCGTTTTGATAATAGTAAAATCAACCAAAAACTTCAAATTTTGAGTATATGCCCGTCAAGACTTGAACAGTCCTAACATTTATCTATCTATTTTGATAAAATCATTTCAACTTAAAAAAATAAATGAAAAAAGAAAATTTAAGTTTCAATTCGGCGATCCCAAGAGTATTGCCCTCCATTTGTGTGATTTTTTTTTTTTAAAATACTTTTGGCACTAACGTAAATCGTTTATATTCAGAAATTTTATATTTCTGTATTTTTTATTTTTTATTTTTTAAAATAGAAAAGACAAATATTTCATGTGCGCAGGAAACAATTGCCTTTTTCATTCAAAGAATATTTAAAATTTTAAAATATAAAATTGTAAATATAAACAGTACTTCATGCTTGAGCCGTCATATTGTTGATAACTATCGAAAAATAAAAATAAATAACTCTCACGAGTGTAAACATTAAAGCTTAATGATTCGGAAAAACGAGCCCCGACAACAAAAACTCATCAAAAAATAGTTAGGAATGATCTGACAAAAATTTTATATGAAGGGGAAATTATTATTAGGGGTGTACGTGATATTTATAAATTTAGAAATCGAGCACATTTTTTAAAAAAATTTCAAAAATTTAGAATATTTAAAATAATAACTAAAATGTAATTGTGATTAAAATCAAGTTGTTAATGGTAGTTAAGGTGATATATTAATTTTAACAAGAAAAAATATACCTTTAATACTCTTCTCTTTTTGTTAATCCAAACGAACGCGGGTTGCCCTTCTAATCTTGATTGTTAACTTTGGTAAGAGGGTTAATAATAAAATTTTGAGGGTGGATGAAAAACAATGTTAAAATAAGAAAAAAAAAATCAGATCCGAAGAATCAAAAGGGCAAGTCCGATACTTTCTTTTTTTGATTGAGCAAGTCCAGTACTTTAATAAAGGAGTGTGTTTCTAGATTTCTAGACTTTAACGCAAATAAAAGAAATTGGATTAATAAATATAATTGCAGCCAACTACATTAGTTTGCAAACAGATCTGACTTTGATCTCTTATATTCAATAAACTGATAGAGCATTCATCAATTCATAATTAATAGTTGTTGGAGAGAATTAAAATGTTAGTTAGGGGACAGGTTCCAAAGGTAGAATACTAATAGCATTGATGGCTCTAAATGTTGTTAGCCGGAAAGGAGGTACTCTCAACTAGAAAACTAACACAATTTAAAATATATTTTTATATAAATAAATAAGAATAATGACCTCTGTCAAAAAAATAAGAATAATGATAAAAAATTACAATAATATTTTAAGAATAAATTAAGTTTGGTGAGTGTTATATATAAAGTTAAAGGGGAAGTAATATGATATTAATGTTGCTGCATGAAATTTGTATTAGTTAATTCATTTTGAAACAATTTTTAGGGTTAATGTCAAACATAAAAATTTATTTTTAGGTAACTTCGAATATAAAACAAATAACCATCCTCTTTTTTCTATTATTGTCCCTATATTTCAATCGTTTGCGATATCTTTTCAACTATTTTATCATATATTTTTATATAATTATCTTATTTATTTTGCATTCTACTTTACCTCAACTGTATTCATTTTTTTCTCATTCCATTCCATTCCTCTTTATTATCCTCTAAACCAACACACTCAAAATGAGATTTTTATTATTTTAATTTTTGATAAAATTTATTAAATCTCGTCCTGAAAGGATCTCATCGATTATCTTTCCATAATCATATACAACTCAACGGATCAAATGCATCCATCAAAATTTTAAAAAAAAAAAACCAGATCACTTGCAAGAATGATTTAATGTCTAATGACGGGGGTACGTCGGAAGGAATTTGTAAGTATGGACGATTTAAGGGCAGTTTAGAGCATGGACGAGATGATAATTTAGCATGGAAATGTATTGATAATGGGAAAAAATGTATTGAAATTAGAAAAAATTGTATCGGAAATGAAAAAAATATATTGTTATTTTATTTTTTGAAAATAAAATAAATATTTTTAAAAAATGAAAGATTAATTCTACATCATTCCATCTAACTATGAACAACCCCAGTGGACGTCCTTCGTAGGATTCCGCTCCCGCCCATAAAATGGGCCCAACACAATCTAACTCTGACCTACTGGCTAATATTGGAGCTGATTACATGTACCCGGGCGCATACACCCATCTTTTTTATTTTTTTAAATTTTTTTTTATAAAACTATTAATCTAAGTGTATTTAACATATTTATAATTTTTTACCATTTTTGGAGTATTTTAGATATTTATTTTTTATTTTTGAAATTCAATATGCCACTGATTTTCAAAAATAAAAAATAAAAATCTAAAATACTCCAAAAACAGTAAAAATTTATACACATATTAAATACATATAGATTAACAATATTGTAAAAAAAAATTTTAAAAAATAAAAAAATATTTGTATGCACCCGGGAGCATGCAGCGCTGGCGCATGAGATCGGGCTCCGCTAATATTATCCTTTGCCAATAAGCAAAACCCAAAAAGCGCCCATAAACAAAAACAAAAAGATGAGTGGAAAACATCTGATTAATCTAACAACTTGCAAATTGGAAAGACAAACTGCAATATTAGTAACACATTGCTGTTGAATCCACTGCGATTGTGCTAGTTCCCTTTCTCTACCATCTAAAATATTTTTTCAGATGAATAATCCTCTAAATTATGATAACATTGCGACAAATTAGTAAATGAAGCGAAGTGATTTCTTATACTCTAAATATGATTATAAATATTTTTAAGCTTATGACCTACATAAAACTTTAACGTGAATGATTTTGATATGGTAATAAAATGAATATATATATTTTTTATGGTTATATTTACATACATCTCAATACATATTACATTGAAGTTCTGAGACATTCTTACAAATATAGAGATACATAACTTCTCCGAAGAAATCTGGAGACACAGTTCCACCAAAGAATTAGAAAGACACAGTTTCTACCAAGTCAAAAAAAGACAATAGCTCCCGCACCATTTTTTTAAATCGAAATCAAACGCCTTGTTACTGCTGCGGTGGTGGCTCGATTGGTTAATAAAATGAATATTAAATTTTAGGGTAATCACCAAATTGACGAACTTCGGCGGTGACACTCAAAAGGGTATCGACGTGGGATTGGTGTGTAGAGAGGTGCATGTAGCAGCGGACCACAGACAAGTACGCGCAATTGCAATTTGCAAGCCCATCCGAAATCCGAAGTCCAATCCAACCTGTTCTTTCCTCTCCTTCCTCATCTCTTCTCAGTTGAGACTTCAGACCACTTCCTCATCAGCCCATGCACGCTAGCAGAATGTGATATCTCTCTCTCTCTCTCTCTAACAATGTCTCTGTCTTTCTTCGGCCTCCCTCTCCCCACCACTATCTTTGAAAGGCCCCATCTTCCCCACAACCCATGTCTCCTTTCCCCGTTCAGGAGCCGTCCACTCCTCATTCTCCCAATGGCTGCCGCAGACAATGGGCCTGGAATGGTGGGCCCCTCTGCTCTGGAGGACAAAGCAGAGAGGAAGGATGGAGCTTCTCCTCCTCCTCCGGAAAAGCTGGAGAAGGGGGAGCAAGGCTCCCTCGGTTCGAATGGCACCGCAGCAGCTGCAGCGGAGCTGGCGGCGGCGACCATGAAGTTTAATGACACCAAGTGGGTTGGAGGGACTTGGGACTTGCAGCAATTCATGAAAGATGGCAAGACAGATTGGGATGCCGTCATCGATGCCGGTAATAGTTCCTTTTTGTGGATTTTCTCCTGGGACTCTCAATCTTGGCTCTTTGGGACTGGCTTTTGCATTCCCGGATTCATTTCTTCGCCCGATTTGGACACCTGCATGCATTCAAATCAATATTTTTTGGGGTTTTACCATTCCACCTGCGCCATTTGATTTTTAGTTGTAATTTGAAGTTCTTTTGGTTGGGAATTTGTTAATTTTGGAAGTCATCATGCTTGTCCGTTGAGGAGAACTTAGCAACATGAATCGAACAAAATTTTTACAGATGAAGGGGCGCTGTGGTGCTTGACTGCCTGTTGCTTACGCTGTGCTATTCCTGTCTTACATTTGTGGGCAAGTGTTCTTGAATTGCTGCTTTGAATGACGAATGATTGGCATTACTGGGATTAATCAGTGCACTTAAATTGCAGTCAAGAAGCAATCCCTTTGAGTTGCTATGGAACTCCGGCGGGCCTTCTTTGGAATGTAATACCTGCAAAATCCCTCTTTTGGTGGATGATTGCTTGTTGGATAAGTGTTAAAATTTCATGTTCTCTTGCCTTTGCTGCATGAGAACACAAAAAATGAAGTGCATGGGCCTAAGAATTTTCAAATCTCTGTAATTGAAAGTAAAAGCTGCAAGGTGAGACGTTTTGCACTCTCATGATTCTTCTCCTTGTATTTGTGAAAAGCCAGAAAATGCGTGTGGATTCTAATGTGAACTGCAGGTGCAATGAAGCCTAATTACTTAATCCCATGCGAGCCTATAGCCTTCCTAGCATTGGCCTATTGCCATCCTGCTTTGCGGACATGATTTTCCTCATTGAAGGATGTTTTTTTTTTTTCCTTGATTGATTTTCTGCAGGGCCTAGTTGTTTTGTTAAGTAAAACACATGATTCAACATTCGAGATCTGTTTTGACTTCTCATAACATTTTTCTTTCAGAGGTCAGGAGGAGGAAATGGCTGGAAGATAAACCTGAAACATCAAGTAATGATGACCCCGTAGTCTTTGACACTTCCATTATTCCATGGTGGGCATGGATGAAGAGATTCCATCTTCCTGAAGCGGAGAAACTAAATGGTTAGTGTCATTCTTCCTTTTTGTCTTTGGTCTAATATGAGAGCTGGTGCCTGCTAAGACATCCGATTTCTATGCATTGACACAGGACGGGCTGCAATGCTTGGGTTTTTCATGGCATATCTCGTGGATAGTTTGACTGGTGTGGGTTTGGTCGACCAAATGGGAAATTTTTTCTGCAAAACTCTCTTGTTTGTTGCTGTTGCTGGTGTGCTGTTGATTAGGAAGAATGAAGACATAGAGACACTGAAGAAACTCTTGGAAGAAACAACTTTTTATGACAAGCAATGGCAAGCTACATGGCAGGATGATAAGCCTAGCAATTTGAAGAAAGATTAGAGGCTTGCGTTCTCTGATTCTCATGACTTAGCCATTGACTTCGTCAGAAGTTCTCAGCTTTTAATGCCTTTCTTTCTGTAGTATATCGTAGTATTTATGTTACGCAGATCATAGTTTGATTTTGATACTTACCATTTTTCTCCTCCACCTCTGAAAATGTGATGAAGTATGAACAATTTTATGCTGAATGATGAGTTATGAAAAAATTTCAGGAAGAACAGTTCTATTTGATGGACAGCATTTGAATATTTGTGTGGGATTACAGCATTCTATATTATTTAATACTTAGTGGGACCTGAATGTTAGGAACCCAGGTGTGGTCCTTCGTAAGAAACCATTCTCTTCGAAGCTGATGTCTATTTGTGTTTGCACTCCTCAAGAAAACGAAATGGTCATGGCTTCTCCTGCAATAGTTTAGCAACAGTCCCGAACCTAGAAAACTGGAAATTAGAGTACCTTAACAAGTAGCATTCGTTCTTCGGTTTTGCAATTTTATGCTTATGTCAAATAGGTGAAACAATAGCATCCGGATTGCCTGTTGTGCCCCTGGAAACATTGCCAGGCGCATATGCTATAGATTTGAAACCGTCTTTGGAATTGGGTTGCTGTCGCCAATGCCATCAAGATTTTGTAAAGAGGCTTATGTGGATCAAAGACCATTGTAAAGAGGCTTATGGGGAAGGGAGGTGTTCAATTCCAATGGGCAGATCACCCTAAGCTCTTGTTACTATTTACATGCTTCAGTTGCATCAAATCTCTTGATGCCCATTACTAACTACTCGTGCGTCTGAAAACTTTCCATGATTTCTTCTGCTCTCTAGTTCCCACAGCAATGTTTAAAATATTGTTCAAATGTCTATCCCTCGCATTGTTTACAATTTGTTGATCTTGGCCTCTCCAAATACTGAATTTAACGTCCATGAACATGCCGGTATTAACGGGTCCGGTAGTTTTGATCAGTTTTGAGGTTTTCTAGCTTGTGATGTTATGGGGCCGCAATCTACACCTTTAGAAGATCATTTGAGACTTTACAACAACTTGTTGATTCTTTGTAAATAACAAGAGATGCAAGAAACTCCACAATGACCCATGAGGATACGTTGTCCTAAGAGGCGTAGCTTTCTAGTTCTTATTTGCTGTCCTGGTGGAGCCAAAATAGATCGGCAGGATTAGGCAATCATAAGTCCATCTTCGTGCCCCTGAATACCGAACTTGACCGAAGCCATCTTCAGGTGCATGAACCATCTAGGTTTATACTCGTTGCTTTCTTCATCTCATAATGAACAGAAAAATCATCTCAGAAATGGGTGACTGCCCAACTAGACAAGTACTTTTGTGCATAGCCCTTGCTGTGTTTGGAAAGAGTTCATTTGATAAATGATAATATGCATTGCAAAGGTGCATTTGAAATGTTTTAATGGCGTTTCTAGAGATAATGTCATTAAAATAAGCTTTTTCTAATGAAAAAATATGAATATAATGGAAAATACAAGTAATAATGAGGGAAAAAAAAACTAGTCTGGTTAGAGTTAGTTATAACGTCACATAAGAGAAAGGAGCCATCAATACACTCCTAAAATGCAGCTCATATCTAAGCACACCTTAAATTATTCCATTTTCCCGTCTATTTTCCGTGTCATTTCAGTTTAAAGTAGTGAGGGGGGATTAAACGCTAAAACTAATTTCGTATAGAGGGGAGGTTCCTTATTTATTCGCTTGGTTCCTTTCAACTGGAATTGCAAGCAACAATGCCACCCTGTGAGAACCGGTACACGATCAGTAACAATGGTAAGAAAAAGAATGCTTGTTCATGCTTCCCAGCCCCTTAAAAGGGTAGCCCGTGCCACCCGATTTACGCCCAACGAGAATGCACCCATCCGAAGGCTGCAATCATGGGCTTTACACATTGCCTTGATGTTCATGAAAGCTTTTCTCATGTACCTTTGAAGTTCCTGGTTTACCTTCTCCTCCTCCCACATGAATCCCTGGATGTTCTGCAACGAGACATTCACCCTCTGTGTAAGTTAACATTCACAGACTATCGAAAAAATAAGGATCCAACTATAGAACAAACTTCTTTGCTTCTTAAGATTTGTGCCACTGGTAAATACCTGAACCCACTCGAAGTAACTCACTGTCACGCCCCCGGCATTTGCATATATGTCAGGAAGTATAATGACTCCTTTTTTAGATAAAATCTGCAAGACAAGTGCTTGATGTCAAAGTTCAGATTACCATTAACTTATGGAATCCTTTTCTATTGTAATTGGCAAAGTCACCTCATCTGCTTCTGGATCAGTCGGATGATTTGCAGCTTCTATAATGTATTTGGCCTTCACATCACCAGCATTTTCCCTTAACAGGAAGAAAAAGATAACAACATCACTAAAATTGAAGGACAACAACTGAGAAGCATCGATAAACACCATTGATGATCGCATGGTTGCAAGAATAAACTGCGGTTAACACTAGATTAGTTGGAAAAAAAAAGGAAATTTTTGTAGAAAAGCATTGACAATTTGTCATGATAGAAAGGAAATCAGAGTGCAGAGCAATTTATGCTTTCTTTTGAAAATTCCTCAGACAAAATAAGGAAGTTTATAAAGAACTCAAAATTAAACACGAGCTATAATTTATACCAAAAAACCAAATTTCTTTGCAGTGTGAAAAAGTTGTGATGAAATCAAATGGAACGGTGATGAGATTATTAAATTTCGATTATTACCAATTTATGCACCTGATAATGCCACAATGGTGCCAAATTGATAAAGAAAAACAATACAAAAATGTATCGGATATGAACCTGTTGAGGACCTGATAATGCCAAAAAAATGGTGCAGAATTGACAAGAAAAGCGATACAAAATCTACCAGATATAAACATTAGTTGAGGACCTGATAATGCCACAAAATGGTGTGGAATTTTTTTTAAAAATAAAAAACACACACACATGCGCACGCGCGCACTGGAAATGAACTTGGTGCACGATTGACCATAAAAAGATACATAAAAACTACCAGATATGGACCTGTTTAGGACTCCGCCTAAGGCACAGGGAATGAGAACATCACATTCATGTACAAGCAACTCATTTACATCCACGGCATCTCCTCCTTTGAAATCCTTTAGACTTCCTTTTTCAGTTTTGTGCTCAAGCAAAGCAGGAATGTCAAGGCCATTTGTGTTTTTAATTGCCCCTGTGACGTCACTCACTGCAACAACCTTGCCACCTTTCTCATGCAATAGACGGGCTGCCCATGAACCCACATTCCCAAAACCCTGAAATACGAGTGAATTTCATGGAATAACTACTAATTGTCTGCTCAAATGAGTTCTTAAAGTTGGTTCAACTGAAACATTGACTCACTTGGATGGCAAAGGTCATTTCTGGAATCGACTTCCCATATTCAGCCAACAAAGCTTCTGTTGCGAAAACAACCCCCCGCCCAGTTGCGGCATCTCTACCAAGAGATCCACCAAGATCCTGCAATGACAAATGCCCTTTGATATCTTGTTTGAATTGCAACGTACTTGAAATTTAGGAAGGGTGGTGGGCAGGGATTAAGTCATGGAGCAGATTATTTCCCACTCACTTTTCTCTTCAAAAGCTCAAAGAATGGTCCATCTGTTTCGAGTAATAATATTCAAAATGATAAAAATGTTCTTTTGCAAGAAACAGTTCAATTGCACCACATTTTCCCATTTACTACTGAGAACTTACTATTGGCTTTCCTGTCACAATGGCTGGTGAATACCCATGAAACTTCGAATACTCATCCAAAATCCACGCCATTGTCTGTCCAAATCCAAGTACGGGCAGAAGAGATTAGGAACAAGAAAATTGGCAGTCTAAACATAATGTGGTTTATATTAGTTTCATCTGAACTTGACAGGTACCTGAGAATTTGTCCCCATATCGGGGGCAGGAACATCTGTCTGGATTCCAATGAGATCATGGATCTTCTGTGTAAAGACTCGGGTAAGGCGTTCCAACTCGCTGAGGCTCAAATCCCTGGGAGAGCATCCAATGCCACCTTTAGCTCCACCATATGGAATGTCTGCCACGGCTGTCTTCCAAGTCATTAGTTGAGCCAGAGCATTTACCTCATCAGGATCAACCTTGGGAAGCAATTACACAAAACATTTCAGTGAGAGAGATTTAAGCGTGTCATACAGCGCCAAAAGTCTACATCTGAACATGAGCAATGTCGATCACCAAATTTAAGAAGGAAATATAAATGTATAATTTCTTGCATAGTCAATAACAATCCAGATCCACCTCCTCCCCTTCCCATTCCATCTATACTACGAGAATCGAATCATGCAAGCTTCTCAACCTCTTGTGAAGTAATATAGTTTCTCCTAATTATGCACTTTGCAGTCTAAATGAGTCGAGCTCACAAACCAAACAACCCAAGTGCCCAACCGTACAAATTGCAGACTGGTGGTATGATCCTTGAGGCAGTCAAAATAATTCCTCAAAGCAATCACACGAAGGGTAAGAGTACTACAGCTAAACTTATCTATTATCTGCTAAAATGCTGAATGCTAGGATCACCACCAATTTCAAACTAGTGAAAGATGTTTTCAGCTGGCAAGTGGTAGAATTGTGGTACTCGTTTATCAATAAGATATCACTGCACTACCAACTGAACTTTCTCAGCCTCAGATCATCAAAAGAAGACCAAGGTGATCCCCAGTGTCAAGGAACAAAAGAATAAAGATTACACCGAAACCCATGTACCACATTCAATAAATAGATAAGGGCTAGTCAAGACAAGTTTTAACTTATTTATTTATTTAAAAAAAAAACATTTCTCACATGCAAAGAATCCGATTCTTTTTTCAATTAACTGATCAAGCACTTAATTAGCGCTTGGCAGTAAAAGATAATAACATAATAGGAGAAAAATCCAAACAAGTTCAAAAATTCCCAAATAGAATTTGACAACAATCTTCATTAAAAAAGCACTCAAAAGAAATAATTATTAGAAAGAATAAAATTTTAAAAAAGGGAGAGGAAGAAAAAGAAGGAAAAATGCAACACCTCTGGATGATATCTGATCCCCCCTTTCATTGGCCCACGAGCATTGTCATGCTGGACTCTGAACCCCACATAAGAAACCAGCGTGCCGTCGTCTTTAGGAATCGTGCATTCAACCTGCGTAATCAGCACAGATATGTAAAGAAAATATCTCCAGAGACATATGGGACGACCCCAAGAATTGCAAAGCCAAGAAAACACTACTTTGATTTCTCGAAAAGGGATCAAAAGGCTCTTTTCGAGCTTGGAATCCAGACCGAGAAGGCGAGCTGCGTGGCCAAAATTACGGCTGGTAGCGACAAGAGCGTTCATAGCTCTGCAAATTTCAGAGGATTGAAGACAACGGAAAATGACAAATCCAAAAACAAGCGAAAAAAACGGATCCGAATGTGAGTGTGAGAGCAAGAAGAGCTGGTTGAAGACGAAATGCAGACCTTCGCTTCTCTTTAAAAAATAAAGAGTAAGAATCTCGAACTAACTAACGGCTGCGACTGGAATTCCACCAGCTCTCCTCGCACTTCACTTCCTGTTAATAGAAATATGGAGGCCCGCCATATTTTTATACGTGACTTTTATCTAAATCTTCTGTCTTATAAAAATCGATAATTTCTAAAATTCATTTCATATTTTATTTTATTTTTAAAACCTAAATAAACTGCGAAATAAATTTTAAAAATATTAGATTTCGCTAAAAAAAATCTCAATGAGCTCGCATATGTGTTAAAAAAAATCAAACTATAAAAAAGAATATCTTTTCTACTCATTTACAAATTGCCTAATTTAGGAGCAACCAAATGTTCTAACTAGCATTAAAAAATTAACGTTAATGATTGATGGTTGAACTTTAATCCACATAAAATTTCCATGGGAAGTGCTTAGATGGACTAACTTTTCGACGACATTAATCAAAATTCAGTTGTTGGCTTCACCACTTGTGTACAAATATTTGTTATAAATCATTCCCCGCACATAAATCCCGAAATTTTCTTTTCTCAAACTATGTGATATGCATAAATTTTAAAACCTATAAGATATATTAATATGATATTAAAAATAATGAATATCTCGTAGTTTTGGAAAAAGGCTTTCCTAATCCGGTATTAATTTTGCAAGCGCGTGAATATCTAGCGGTCCTTCGTTTGCTCCGAGCAACCCGTAATTTCGAGGAATTGCTTGGACGACGCACGTGTACGAAAACATGCAAAGTCGCTACTTCGGACTTCGGAGGGGGCGGCCGCCGAGATTCTGGAGCATCGCGCGAATCGCACAGATGCCTCGTACGTTTGTACTTGTACCAGACACCAGCGGACGGCTGAGTAAAACTTGGCTAAATGAGACGTAAATATGTAATTGGTGAAGAAAGAAATTTTAGCAAGGGTGAAAAGAGCAAAAATAATATATATATATATATATTTTTTTTTTTTAAAAGTACGAAAATAATGAGATATGCAGAAGTAAAGTGAAAATAAATATGATAATTATGTAAGAAAATTATTTAAATACAAAGGTAAAATATAGAGTAGTTAAAATAATTGGCAGCAATACATAGGTAAAAATGTATTCCCCTTCTCCTCTTTTTTCTACTCACCTTACAAAACTCGCTCATAGTTTATTAAAAAAAATAAAATGGGACATGTTTACCAATACACTTTGGTGTTCTACAATAGGTTTAACCGTAACATTTGTTCAATCCCTTCAGAGCAGTAAACTCGTCTGAACTTGGCATAAGCCAATTGGTGTTATGTCTAGGCATGTATGCTTGAGACCTAGGGTTCAAACTTCAAACTGTGTGTTGTCATATCTTGAGTTTCAAACCTTACGATGTAATGAAAAAAATAGAAGGATTGGTAGTCAACGTAACGACTTTGCACCCCTAGTTGTCCTCCTATTATTTCAGGAATATATATACATATTGATATATTTTAAGCTAAAATAGAATATTCATTTTTAATTATTTTTATTTTTATTTTTCATAAACTTATTTTCTAAGTGTATTTAATCTATATACAAAGTTTAGCATTTTATAATACTTTTATTTTTTTTATTTTTATCTTGAAAATAGATTCTTAAAAAGGTAAAAATGACTTAAAAGTCCCCTAAAATTGATTATTTTAAAAATGAAAATAAATATGTAAAAATATTGTAAAATGGAAAAACTTAATATACGTATTAAATATACTTAAAAAAATATGTTCACGACAAAACTTAAAAAATAAAAAATAAAATAAATTAATAATGTATTTTAGCTTAAAATACACTATGATGTATAAAATCTGATTTTGAAAAACATGTAAAATTTTAAATTATAAATTCGCCTATATAGAAATAACTAACATTTATCTCCGCGATTTTAAATTATGATCAACGTATGTAGCAAATCAACCATGACTGGTGTAGGCATATTTTGAATTCAGAAATGTAGAATTCTTTTAATAGAATGTAGATATATTTATAATTTGGGTCCATACCATACGGCCTCTTGTGAATCGGGCCATTAAGGGGCGAATTGAAAATTTTTCTTATAATAAATGTGTAGACCTTGCCAAGATCTTGCCTGCATTCAAATTTTAGCACCTTTTAGAATTCGTCAGGTTTTTTTTTTTTCTTGAAAATTTAAAAATCAGAGAAATAGACACGGATGCATGTGCATGTATTAGTTGATTTTCAAAATTTTAAATTCTGTCCAGTTTCATACAGGACAAACTCTGTAGACACAGTTACAATACTCAGAACTAACAGATGCAGTTGCAATATTGTCAAAACTATGAGAGCATATTTCAGAAAATATTGATAGTGCGGCTACAGTAGTTTATATATAAGTAAATTGTCATGTCGGAAAAAGGTAAAACTGGAATTATTCTTTTGCTCCACCAGCCTCCCAAATCTACAGAACTTTTATCGATCAGTTCTAGTAGGTGAAAAATGTGGATTTTAATAATAAAAAGGGAACTATCTTGTGTAGTCAGCCGTCCAAATCGAATGGAACAGAGGTTTCCAAATCTAGCGTACTGCCAGCGTTTGGCTGTAATTAAAATTTCTGTTAATATCCACAACGCTCAACTTGATTTTACAATTAGGCGCAACATACGTGTTAACTTATCCATGAATACAACATGCAGAAATATTAGAGTTGTAATCCAGTGCTTTTTATCATTTTAAAATTCTTTCTCATCCCAGCACAGAATTTTTAAATATGAAATTAAAAAGGCATACTTTTCCACTCTCGAAATTCAATAAAATATTTTACAAGATCCAAAAAAAAAAAAATGTAAAATTTCATGATTGGGCTCACGTATAAATGGGGAAATTTTTTTAAAAAAAAATAAAAAACAAATGGCTCACATGAGCACTGGATCCCAACTCCAATAATTCAAATGCCCACTGTTCTTCTTTCTTTTTTGATTCTCTCTCATATCCCGTTATTCAAAAAAAAAAAAAAAAAAAAAAATCTCGTTATTTGATGGAAAAAGATCATGTGGCAGGTGTAGGAATATGGCTTTGGCTTTACATGCACGGAAGATGGTGCGTCCATTGATTTCTGACTAAAAGGTCATTGAGCCAGCGTAGCGGAATAGATTGCGCAGCAGTGGGAATGGATGCTTTGGTGTTGCTGACATGAAAACGTGCGCCCTATCGCTGACAATTTCCACCGTCATTACGGAAGCTAAAGCGGTCATTGAGTTTGAAATTGTTTGCCTAGATAGGTACGTAATTGCTTAGAGACGGGAGCAGCCGTGCGGTCGTCCATCTCATCCGGAAGATCACCCTACGTATACTTTCCATATATATATATATTTTTTAAATTGTGAGCACAACCTAATTAAATTATCTAGATAGTTTTTTATGAGACAAATATTTTTCTCATTTTAAAAATTTCCAACAAGATAATTTAGAAAATTCTGAAAAAAGTTATATCAACCTATCCAGATGAAACTAACGTGTAAAACACAATCTTTAAAAGGTGGGTGATCCCTAACCGCATGACCCACGCGGTTAACGAGGTAGGATCACATGCCGTTGTTACCATGATAAAAATTTTAATTCAAAATCAACTAAAAGTAAAAATAGAATTTTCACCCGCCAAAATTTTTATTAAAATGACAATTACAAACACATAAAAAAAAAGCATGATTCCATCAATTCAAAAACATGTTTTTAAAAAAATTATTTTAGTTTTTCTACATAAAACTTTTATTCTAAGTGTTTGCATTAATCATCAACTAAAAAATGAAAGGAGTTACCGAAATGGAATCGCTTATCTGTGTAAAGCCCTTTAATTTATATAATGGAGATATGCATGTATTTCTTTTAAATTTCAAATATAAAGGTATTTTAGTCATTTTGAAAGAGTTAAAACGACTAAAATATTTCTATGTTAGAAATTCAAAAATATATATCTCAAAAATAGTAACGCTTGGCACATAGATTGAATACATCTAGAAGAATAAAAAATTTGTAAAAATAAAAATAAAAATAGTAATAGTAGGTTACTATTTTTGAGATATATAGTAGTAGTAGTAGTAGGTTACTATTTTTGAGATACATAGTAGTAGTAGTAGGTTACTATTTTTGAGATATATATTTTTGAATTTCTACTACTACCAACTACTACTACTATAATAATAATCGATAAACGGGCAGCTGCATGATCGTTCGAATGGCATCAGAATTCCAGAAAAAAAGATTTCAATAATTAACTGAGTTGGATTGGGTAACTATGAGGAGTGCCTAAAAATCTATTTTATAAAAATTTCTTCATTTTTATAAACTTATTGATCTAAGAATATTTAACATATAAACTAAATTTTAATTTTAACATTTTGAGCAATGTATATTTTTTAAAATTTTCAAACAAGTACTTTTATAAATTTTAACCACCAAAATCGACTAAACATACCTGTTTTTAACAAACCAAACAAAATGATCGATTGGCGATATTAAGTACAAAAACTTAAAATATGATACTAAGATTTTACAATTAATGAATTTCATCGAATACAAATTCGAATATACAATATCATAATAAATTTGGATTAAGACAATTTATATACGCTCTTTATCAAGAGAATGAATCTTACAAATATGTACAGAGTACTGCAAGATGAGCCCACAGAAACTACAAGAAATCTTTGATGAGAGATTGGCCGGGTATTCTACGACCCCCCCCCCCCCCCCCCCCAAAAAAAAAAAAAAAAGAACATCCTCAGGGCATCCGCCCAGGCAAAGTCACCTGCATCAATCGAATGAGAAAAACTCCAACAGCGTGAGAAAAATTATTCATTCTCAACTGACATCAGCAGACACTAATCCATTTTTCTGGGAGGGTTGATTTAAAGAGCCTTATTTGAGAATGGGAAAATAGCTGAAAAAGATAATACAATAGCCACAGCGACATGAAGGAAAATTCGGGGAACCACAGAAAACATAAGAAACAAACATGAACCACATGGGAAAAAATATATGAAAGAAAAATAGGAGAAAAAAAATGAATGATCACTAATCTACTCACAACAAGTCATTCTCATATATGCAGGAGCAAGAGATGAAATCCCAAGAGGACCACACAAAACATGAACTGCTAGGAACAAGAAAGGACAAAGACCAAAAAACAAGCAGTACTTGACACCAACAAGTTTCATGCTTCAAACGAACATTAATATAACAGTATTAAACAATGATGAGAAAGGGTCAGATAGTTGCTAATCTGCTCAGTGAATAACAGTGTCATTCTCAAACAAGAGGTGTCAGAAAAAGCAGTCATCTTCATTCCCGAAGAAAAGGAGGACACTCAAGGAGCCAACTCTACTACACCCTTTATTCTGGGAAATAGAGAAGGGCTCAGAAAGTTGCTTATGTGCTAAGAGAACAACCAGGTCATTCTTGTACAAGAGGGGTAAGAATAAGCAGTCAACTCCATTCCCAAACAAGAAAAACAAGGAAATACAGAAAGGCTTCCATGCACTAACCAAGCGACAAGCTCGACCTTTTATTGTAGGGATGAGAAAAGGGCTCAGGTAGTTGCTTATCTGCTCAGCGAACAACCAAGTCAGGTCATTCTCGTACAAGAGGTGTCAGAATAAGCAGTCATCTTCATCACCCAAAAATAATAGGGGGAATCCATTGAGATAGCATAAAAGAGAGAAGAACTCATGGATTGCTCATTCTGCGAAAGTGCTTTTAAAAAAAAAAAAAAAAAGTATCTTCTTCCTTTTGGTTCTTTCATTCTTCTATTTTTTCCACTTCAATATTTCTGTCAACAGATTGAGGGAGCCTTCAAATTAACATTTTTGGTTTGCATATCCAATCTGTTATTTAGGCAAAGCCATAAGATCCTAGTTGCTCAGACTTTGACACCTGATGAAATAAATCACATGATCCTCATAAATTAAATGATTTATGGAGTAGATTCAACAGTTAATCTCATATGCAACACATGTATTCATTTTTCCCTGCAACATAATCTTCCCAGCTCCTTTCATCAAAAAAAAAAAAAAAAAAAATCTTCCCAGCTCAACTGGGCAGAAAAAGACCTTGATTTATGTCCCTGTGGAATGGCATCCAAAAATATCTTTCCTCTGTACTTCCAAGTTTGCAAGAACTAATAAAATATTATGCTTTGCAGGAAAGGAAGACCAAATATATGTGGGGGCCTACAACTGTTGCAAAAGGGGGGGAAAAGGAGATAAAAATGTTACCTTTCATTAAACTGAGATCATTTCCACACTTAGCCTTCAAGACTAACCTTCTTTCCTGTCATATTCGTAACCATAACAGGAATCAACAAACAATCTCAGTAGGAAAAAAACTGTTGACAGAATCTATATATGAAAAAATTGCAGGACAAGTTTACAGTGACAATTTTGGATCCCATAACCTCTTTATCCTTATTTTTCATTTCTACATACCCACTAGGATTTCTTATGAAATCAAATGTCAAACAAAGGAATTGATCAACAAATTCAAGGAAACATGCCTGCCCACAGAAAAATCTTTGGCTAGTCCATAATGAATAACATACATCCCACAATGAATGTATTTCCAGATCAATTAGAATGACGCATTTGATGTGACTAAGGAAATTGAGAAAGATTGAGAAAGTAAAGGACACACTTCCTCTTTCTTCGGTCACCAACCCCACTATTTCGCATATCTGCCCTTGAAAGAGGTCCGGGTGGCATGCCATATTGCATCGGAGAAAGCGCCTGTGTGCTGCCACCTCCAAGATTGCCACCGCCAGTGGCGGCAGCACCACCACCAACAGCTGTGTTTGAAGCAGCAGCAGCAGCTGGTGGTGGAATTGCTGGAGCTGCAGTAGGAGGTTCAGGAGGAAGAGGACGTGGTAAAATATGCTTCAATCGATTGTTTCGATAGTTCTTCCAAAAGAAAAACTGTTGCCTATGAGCCAGCTCCTGAGAAGGAAAAAATAATTTAAAAGTCAATCATCACAAATGCAAGCATGCATTCAAAGGACATAGAACTAATCACAAATGAATTTGACAAAGAAACAATTGAGCATAGAACTAGCCACCACAAATGCATCCACACATTTAGAAGCCATGCAAAAGGATTGAAGAATAGGAGTAGAATGGACATGATGAGCCGCACAGATTTTCCAAGCATTTTGAATGGAGTAACTCAAAATCATTGCTTTCTCGTACAAAAAAACAGTAACAGCCAACCGGCAGTTATATGGTTTTAATGGAAGAGAAGCAAGCATGATTTCATAAGAAGATAGTCATAGGCTCCTCACTAGTGTTTGTACAGCCACAGGTTCCCACATATTAATTTTTCCAAGCTCTTGGATCTCTTCCCAAAAGAGTTCCATTTTATACTCTTAAATCACAAAACCATAACCTCATTGATCCATACTGACATGCAGACATCACATAAATTAAATTAAGAAGAAAGAAATGGGATTTCCTCCTTTTGTTCATGTTAACAAGCACTTCAAAGTTAAATTGACAAACCTATGAAAACCAATTACTCTTCTCATCTTTAATAGACTAACCTTGCTGCCTGGATGTGCCATTGCATTACGGAAGTTTGAATTTTGGAGAAGCTCAAGAAAGAACAAGCAATGAGGATACCTATGTGTCAGGAAAGGAAATGTACATCATTCCCATAGACAAATGTTGTATGGCACACATTTCTTTATAGTAAAGAGCTTGCTTTACAATAGAGCTTGACAACCTTAAATTGAAATCCAATTGAATGGATATTTCACATGAGTCTCCACAAGAAGCTTACATTATGAATCTTATGTACTCAGGTCGTTGCCAGTACTGAAGATATTTCAAATAGCCAATGAAAGCCTCATCTTCAAAATATCGATTTTGAGCCAAATCTGCAAAAGAAAGAAAAATCAAAGGGAAAAACTATGAAGAAGAAAAAGATAACCATAGATGAAACAAAATGTCTAATATGAAACAAAGAAGACAGCTAGAATGCCTTTTTAAACTCGTAACAAACACATAAGCTGCCCAGCAAAACCACAATTCTAGAATCTCCACAGTTTATCTTTCCACCAACAACAAACACCTAAAAAAATATTTAATTGCCCTTAGTCAGGAAGTAATGATTGCAAGAAAAAATATTTCATTGCCCTTGGTCAGGAGGTAATGATTGCAAGTTGAAGCTCAACCACCACATATTGAGTGTTTATTATAAAATGCTGTGTAAAGAATCTATAAACAAACAAAGGTTTGCGTCATTAGGTACTGTCCAAGGTCTATAGCATCAACAGGAAGACTGACAATCAATGCCACTTGGGGTTATTAAATCTCACTCCCTTTTAAATCCATCTTGCAAATTTTTGCGGATCACTTTTGAAACGCAAAAAGGCCTCCATTTTCCCCCTCCTCTTTGCATTCTCATCCTAATTTAATCTTTGTACAAACTACTCAAACCACAACAATCCCTCTCTTTATCAAAATATATTGCAGCCCCACTTCATCTCAACAGTTTTTTTAAGGTTATGAAACTTGCTTAGTAGGTTCTATTGCTCACAACAGAATGACATATATGCTCCAATAATAAAGTTGCTTCCTTTAGCATGCTACCAGCACTACAGATGCAACCCCACATTCATAAAAAGAAACACACCTGAACATATCATATAATTCATTTGCATAAAAAATTGCCAAATGAGAGATGAACCGTGATGAATTGCGAGGAGAACTCATCATCAACCACGCAGCAGCTTCAAAGTAATATGGCCTTCGCATATTGCATACAACGTAGATGGCCGTTTAATTTCTATCATTACGAAAAAAGTTCCCCAAAAAATGTAGGGTCCAGATGTAGCTCTCATAATCAAATAAATCCAGATTACTGGGCAACGATGGACACCAGAAGAGGGAGTTCAGACAGACAAATGCAAGAAACATCTGCCAGCCTTTCCACCTCTTGCTTTATGTGCCAGACATGTAACGATCCCTACCAACTTGATAGTTACATCTAAGGTAGACACCTGACTTATGTCTGGATTGGCAGGCCTTCAGATGACTGCGGCCACTTCCCACAAAACCATGCATCCATCCTAACAACTTTACAACGCATCCCACTTGTGACCATCATATGCCTATTTCTAAGCTTGTAAGCAAAGAAAAATGCAAGACCAAATGCTTTAAAAAACTCACAGTGAATGTAAGTAGGATTAGCAAGACACTGAACAAATTCCAATTCAAGCAAGAAGCGCTGCCTTCCATCGTCAGGATCCTTATACAAATTCTTGGATCTGTACAGGATCAGGTGCAAACGCATCAGAAACAAATCAACCCAAATCACAATGTAAGGCACCAATCCAAACTGACAAAGCAAGAAAATCATCAGCTTTTCAAGTATCCCTCCGTATAATGCAACAAATGGAGCAATTTTGGGCATCTCCATTGGCGGTTCTAGAAATACGTACGTTGATGGTTCTAGGGCGGCGGCATCATCGTCTTTGCTTATTGCCATTGCTCTATTTCAACAAGCTCTACGCTTCGGACGTATCTAAGAAATCACAACGACGGGAAAGATACTGAGAAGAGGGAAAACAGAAAAACCCATAGCGTCCAAATGAAGAGGGAAGCAAACAACGGAAACCCTAAACTCTCTTCTCCGTTTCCCTTATTTATAAACAGGCCGGCGTGGATGCCAATGCTTATGCTAGCCGAGGCTTGCCGCTTGCATCCTTGCGCTAAACTGAACAAGGGTGCGTTACGCTCGCTAGTGCGGGCCGAAGCACAAGCCCATGGCTCATGAATCGGTATCCCGAGTGTTCATCTAGTGGATCTGGATGCACCAAATTGAGTGCATTTAGTTTCAATGCATATATGTATGAAATTTTTTTAAAAAAAAAAAAATTATTCAATTGTTAATATAAGTGTATTTAACATGTATGTCAAGTTTTTCCATTTTTAAAAATTTGTAAATTTTTTTTAATTTTTTTTTAAAATTAGCAATATTATTTCATTGACAATTCAACTCCGTCCCTCTGATAATTAGAGGTACAATTCGGGCTCATGAAACTCAAGTTCACTTCAACCATAACTTCAATCGTAGTTATAAAATATTAACTTTAACTCTAATTTTAATTGTAAAAATTAAACCTTAACCTATTTTTGAAAATCAGGTTCGAGTTGAATTTCAGGTTGAAATTTATATTGATGAATTTATATTTTTTAAGAGCAATAAGTTCAAAATTTTATATTAATATATAATAATAACAAATCATGTAAGTAAACATAATAATATATAGTCAAACTATACATTTTTTAAAAATAGTAATATAAATAATATTTTTAGAAAAAATTTAAGATCAAAAATAAGATAAAGGAATAAAATTAATGGATTTAAAAATAAATAATAGAAATAAAAGATAAGTATAAATGAAAATAATATATTTTATTTATATTATAATTACAATATGCCAAACATGTATTCAAATATAAATATAAATAATATAAATATGCAAAACATAAAGAGATATTGTTTAAATACTATGTATATAATAATTTTATAATAAATATAAAATAGGAAATCGGGTTGGGATTTACTTAATTCTATCATTTCTTTTTTGGTAACCCCAAGCTGAATGCTTCTCACTCGCTAGAGATAACTTTTGTAGTTGCAGAAAGGCGGCGGAAAAATAAGATTAATGGCGTTAGAGGACAATCAATACCCATGAATCTAACAACTTCATGGAATAGGGGCAATTTTTTGCTGCAGGTGGTTTGCCTGGATTAGTGGATGGATGATCACCAACAATGAGGTGGCGACGACAATGGCATCAAGCTAGTGCTGGTATAGTGATGGGTTCTATTGACAGTGTAGAGAGAGAAGAGTGCGGTCTACGCAAATCAACGCGTGAAGGAGCGATGATCAATTGTGGTTCGACAGTAGGAAGAGACCATAGATGATGCAAAGATGTGGGGAATTAGGCGATGTTGTACACAAGCAGCGTTTTGTTTAATGCAAAATTTTCACTAACCTGAAAAGTTTTCAGGTACATTGACAAAATGGAGCGGTGATTTTTCGATGAGATTTTTTGTGCAAGAATACGCATTGAGTATTCTCATCCAGGGCATTGGAGATGAAGAAGAGCATGGGCAAAAGATGGGTTCATCAGCAGTGTGGGAATGGTGGCACCTAGGAGGGCCAAGTTGCTAGTGGTAGCAGTGCATGACATAGTGTATGTGGGTAGAAATGTCATTGCAATTTTGATTTAATGCCTATGACTTCTGATTTTACCAACACGGATATAGGGAGAATAATAAGTAAAGTTCACGAAGGAATATTTAAAAAATCTATAGGTATATGAAGAATTTCGAGTAAAATACGTTAATATATTTGGAAATTCACATAATATTTATTGTCAATATTACAAATTATTTCGTTCAATTTGAACTAGTTATACCATTAATCCAACAATATAACAAACTTCATTGACAATAGTAAGATACGTGAGATAACATAATCATAAATTTATAATGTCAGATTTTTAAAATAAATTATAAAAATAATACAGATATTAGACCGGATCGAGGGCGGTGGAACCGGCTCCATCTCACCGCACGGGAGTGGTTGAGCAGGCAAATCCGGTCAGGCCCCGTGATTCGTGCCATGCACGTCGACGTCGTCGTATTACAATGTTGCGATACAATCGCACCGCACGTTTCTCCGTGGACCTTCAATGACAAAACTGCTGTCCATGCCATAATTAAGCTGATCGAGATCATCAGCCTCATAAAAAACACGCAAAACCGCCTGTTAAAAGCTCATGTACAAATTCCATAAAAGAAATAAAATAGTCAGCCGAGTAGATTATCAATACAAAGCATGTAATGAAATTGACAAGTAACTGAGGGATGGAAAATTAAGGCGGAGAATGTAGATCTAATATATAGTAATGATGTCTCCGCAGTTGACGGAGATGATAGAGTGTAGTGTTCGTGTGTAGTATGTAGAATGAGTAAAATAGAATACGATATATGGCCGGCTGGGTCCTGGTGGACCATGCATTGCTTGCATATGTCTGCATTGCATTCGTTCGATGATGTTGCATCCGTCGCCACATAAACCTTGGCTGTTGTCGGTCTTACCAAAGGAAGAAACGCCTGCTTTGTCTTCAAGCCTCTTCCACTTAGATGACCGCCAACCAGCAAGCCCATCAATCCCTTTTCAACACCAACTCTCTCTCTCTCTCTCTCTCATGATGTTCTTTGGTACTCTTGGCAGTTGGGTGCTCTTTCTTGTCTTAGTATATCTTCTTTCGATCTGTTGGTAATTGGTGCGCTCTCTCCGTCATTCTGTCTTTTGGCTGTTAGGTTCTCCTCCTTGGGCATCTTGGGTGTTGGATAATCTTCTCGCTTTCTATTGCTATTTTTGCTAGGGTCTCGGCTTTTGGGAACTTCGTCTTGGATTTTATCTCGTGGAATCTCTCGTCCATGACCTCCAAGGTACTTTCTCTCTGGCCTACGCATCCAATCCCATTAGCAAGCAAAAAGCATTAATTTCAGTCTAGCTAGCCGTTTGCAATTTTATGCACACTAACGCTTTTGTCATCCGAGTCACTCAATAGTCAATATATATATCCCTTAAACCAGACCAGCTAATACATACATGATACATGGTAAAGATTCAATAAACATCTTCATGCAGCCCCTTGTTTTTTCTTATATATATCAAAACCATTGATTATATTTATTGATCTGCATTTATTTATGATTACAAAATTTACATGTTTTGCAATCTTTTATATACGTATTTTTGTATTATATATATTTTTAAAAGTTTTAAAGTTATATAGTCATTCTCAAAAAGATGTTAATTTTAGCAAAATATATATATTTCTCATAAAAATTAATTTTTAATATCACGATAAAACAAGATGTCCTAAATATAATATCCCATTTAGATTTAAAAATATTTTAATATTAAAAAAGGGCCACGTGGGGGCTCCTTGTTTTACGTATTGAATCATTAATCTACATAGATATCCCTCAATTAAACCAAGTCATGTTTGAACAGTTAGCAATAAAATTTTCATTAAAAATAGGTAGTTAGCAATAAAAATTTCATTAAAAATAGGTGAAAGATGACAATGTTAATGCCAAGCATAGCCACTAAGGACATGTTCGAATACTATAAAAACTTCTCACTTTTTACAATTATTTCATTTTTAATTATTTTTTCACATCTTCTTATACAATCATCTAACTTTTTACTTATTTTTACATAATTATCCATATAACTAATTTATATATTTTAACTCTATTCTCTTTACTTCCCATCATTATCTCTATTATACCACATTATTTTCTCTTGATTCAAAAACTTTTACGCAAACATCATCAAGAAAAACTTTTATACAATACAAAAATCTTTTCATTCAATAATTTTATCACTTTCCAAACACACACTAAATATTTTTTTATGAGCAATCGGTTATTTACTTCATCAATCGCATTTAGCATCATTTTTTAATCTAAAAAATCAAATTTTATCTAAATGAAAGATTGCACAAAATTAAAAATATATTCATCAGTCGATCATGAAAAATGCTCATATCTCTTTACATATACTTTAAAATGTAATCATTTATCATATAGACATGATGTTTTAGATATTAGAAAAAAAAAAGATGTTTTAGACAGTTTTAGATATTAAAAATAAAATTTTAAAATTTGATATTTAAAGTAAACCATTTTATTATGTTCATTTTCCGCCGCTTTTTGGATTGACCCATGCATATTCTCGATATGACGTATGTATAGTAATCGATTCAGGCCATATGCTGTGGGGAGAGAGCTGTGGTGGTGAGCGTGTACGTGGAGAAGCCAAGGAGTTCGAGTTCATTCAAGCCACACAGCAGATCTAGCTATCACGATGGCCGTCGCCAGCACGGCAGGCTTGATGGAGGCCCCAACAGGAGAGCTAATCTCCTCCGTTACTGCCAAAATCTTAGGGAAACTGCGAGTGTGGAATCAGCTGCATTAATTCCTAGCCGCCACTCTTCCTCCGACGACGCTGCAACAACGACGAAGATGAAGACTATGAAGACGACCCAGCCCCGCCTCTCTTCTCAACTATCATCTGTGGATCGCCCAGTTCCTACGTCAGCCAAGGAACATGCAACCAAGGTGCTATGCATATATAGTGTTATACTTTCTTTCTTTATAATTAAGCATGCATGAATTTTAATGAAGGCTCAGAAAAGCACACTATTCAGTTGACCTGATATTATTTAACCATATCCAATCACTACGCAAATCTCACTTTTATAGTCTTTTATCTATCTTGTTTTTTAAACAAAATATGTGCATTTATCTTTTTCTTATTTATGATTCATACAGTTCCTCACTATAATAAATTAATTTGATTTTTCAACTATGACTCTACTAAAACGTTAAACTTGGTTTGGATGTAAATGCCTGTAGCACATCCACATCTGTGCTAAGGTACCGAAGTAAAATAAAGTTCGGGAACCATTCGGTAACAACGAGATGGAAAAAGTTCTCTAAATTTTCCTAGTTCGGATGTAAATTTTTTTTTTTACAAAATCTTTGGTTGTAAAAGGTTAAACTGTGTTTGGATGTAAAAAAAAGTATTTTTTTTTTCTTCCATTCTCCGCACCCCTTTTGATATACTAGTTTCTCTATTAATTATTACTTCTAATCATTCTTGACCCAATTTTTATTTTTTGAATTTTTTTACAAACTCGTGGGCCCAAGCATTTTTCATATATGTAGCTTTCACATTTTTTGATGTTTTAGATATTTTATTTTAAATTTTAAAAATAAAAAAGCCATTTCTCATATTTGGAATTAACCTTTTTATTTCAAAATTCAAATAAAATATTTAAAAACATAAAGTAGAAAAACACCGCGTTTGAGCCCACATGAATTGAAAAATTAAAAAGGGTCATAAACCCGCGTACTGAGCTTAGTACACAGGTGCACTGAATCGGCACTCAATAAGTCAACATACAGTACGCATCAGCAAAGAAGAATCACTGAAAAACACTAAGGAAATGATTAAAAAATAGCGAATATAGAGAAAAATGATTTTGAAAAAAATGAAGAATTGAGGTGGTATAGCGCAAACACGGATTAAGTAGTCAACTGAAAATTTTGTAGCTTTAAACCTTGCCCATCATCACAAGTTAATTAATCCAAGTCAAATTCATATTTTTCTTGAAGTAGCTGGCAACATTGAATTGTCAACCAAATTATCCAATAAAATTAAATCATTAATGTCCACGAACGCAGGCATACATTTTTTTTATTCATACCAAATCAAGTAACAAACCCTTTCCTGAATGTTACATTACCTTATCCGAGCAGGACCTTAACCAGCCTTACTAACAACATGATGCTGATATCATGTAGACCATCCCAGCTGGTGCTCGGCAGCAGCATTCGAAGACCCCTGCTTGCCTTGGTGAGTTGGGGGAGCTGATTCCACGCTTTATGAAGTCATTGATGGGACTCAACAGGAGAAAAGAGAGAGAGAAGAAGAAGAAGCAGCAACTGAAGAAGCCACAACATGGAACAGCATCAAGCAAGATGAGTGCTATCATTAAAAGTTTTGATGTAAGAAGAACATGGACTCCCCCTCATTCAGAAATAATCTCATCTCATTCTAGATAACTTTCTATTTCTACGCTTTCAGGTACAAAAGAAACTTGGATTCTTTAAGAAACTTTTGACAGGACTACACGACAGTAGGTGAGCGTTCAGTCTGCAACAGTCCACCACACAGCTTTTGGCTAAATCACTCATTGAAATTTTGAAGTGATGAGAATATTCTATCGTCTTTGAAATTCTAGTTGCACCACAGCAAGTTAAAGCCTCAGTGATGTAAACCAGCACAGTTATGTAAACAAAAACTTCAAACATCGAGAGCTTGAACGTCCATTTGGTTATCTTGAAATAAGTGCCTGAGAGATCACTGCTGCTTAGCACGTTGCTGTCGAGTATACTCCCAGAGTGCGATTGCACCACTGACATGAACGTTGAGTGATCTGACAACACCCAACTGAGGGATCTCAATGCAAGCATCCAGAAAATGAATAATATCCACAGGAATGCCCTCCTTTTCACGCCCAAGAACCAGAACCTGGCTAACAGATAACGATGTGTTATGATTTTCAACACTGGTCTACCTGCATTTCAGATGGATTGTAGAGTATATGGAAAAATTACCGTTTTTGAGGGGAATGAGAACTTATCCAGAGGCACACTGTTTGCAGTTTGCTCTAAGCCCAAGAGGGAAAAACCTTCATGCTTCTTTTTCTCTAAGAAAACCTTCATGCTGGACGGAGGAACTTCAATAACTGGAACCCACTTCTCAGCTGTCACACTGTCAAAAAAGTTGCCTGTTAATAGTTTAGGAGGAAAACTAAACTAGATTAGGTGTAATTTGAGGCGTCTGAGCTGATTGAAAGGTGAGACTCAAGATTGAAATGCATCTTCCTTGAGTTTCAGATTTATTTAATTAGTCATGGTACAATGCTCACGTGATTATTGAACGGACCTCAGTGCTCAAGTGAGCATTATCCATTTATGTATTTATTATTATTTTTTGCATGGACATTTTTATTTTTAAAATATTTTATTTTGAATTTCATAAATGTAAGAATATCTTCCTCGAGCCCACATATACATATGCAAAAAATTTTAAAAAGTTAAAAAATGGGAAGTGCTCACATAAGCGTTGAACTATGAGTCTTATTTCATTTGCTTGGTCTTAGCACACAAACGGGAAATTGATGTTACAGCCATGTTTGCTTTATCTGTAATTAACCATATATCAGTCGCCCCAAAAAAAAAAAAAATTACCCTGAAAAAGCTGTTACCATCTTGATCAGAAATACTATTATTTTCATTGGAAATTTTATTGAAACATAAAAGAATTAAGAAAATTGAGACAACTAACATTTCATAAAGAAACTATACAACAAATTAGAAAATAAATATAAATGGACATTTCGGTGAAATTATATTTCAAATATCAACATATAATGACTAATAGAAATACAAAACCTATACAATAAAACAAATTCTCTCTCTTGACTTGGAAATCAACACATTCATATAAACACAAATAATACAATGGTAAATATGATTTTTTAAAATGATTTGGAGAAGTTATTACAACTGTTAGAGAAAAATAAACACAAAATATCATTTCGTGTTTGATGATTTATTAGCACCTTCAAAAATGATGTTATTAGAAAACATCAAAATGAGGCAGAGACATGATGGGATCAGCACATTTAAAATTCGAGCTTCTGAATGTCGGCAGAACATTAGGCAGAGCAGAGATAAGACAGGATCAGAACACAGAACAACAATTGCTACAAAGACCATGAAAATACTGTGTCCTTTCAAAAACTTATAATCAAATATGATTAAACACGATTTTTCTCGAGTCATTATAATTCAGATTTAAAGCAAAGCTGTTAAGAGTACCACAAATTGACAAAATACTCTTAAAACAAAAATTCTGATTTGAACCCTCGGAAGGTCAGGTATCAGGTATGCAATAATTAGTTTCTTTCATACCGACTTTAGTAGTGCAGGTGTAAATTAACTAATTCTGTTGAAAAACTGTGGTTATGAAGGCACAAGTTCAAAACACCAATTGACTTGGAGATTCCATACTAGCATACTTCATCTGTTGTCTAGAAGAGAATTAGAACTTTTTTCATCCTTCCTGAAGGCAAGTATAATATGGCTTCAAGGTGGACCACAAAACTGTGACGATTCACTACAGAAGGAAACATCCTAGAGCTACAGAGAATTTTGCTAGGACTGGCTTGCGGCAAGAAATGATTAGTACAGCTAGGCATTCTGAAAATCACATGCAATTGTGGGGCTTAATAAACAGATATATTAATGTATTGAGGGCACAAGAAATAGATATATTAATGAATTAAGTAGAAATCACCTTATGAGCTGGAATTGTTTATCATGTAAAATGCTGGCATCAGCAACAGTTAAAGCTGCTGCTTTGAATACCTGTTTAAAAAATGAACCATAAACAGAAAAAGGACAAAAAAAAAAAAAAAAAAACTACAAAACCTCAACAATATTTATCAATAGAAAAAATCATTTGCGAAAGACCAGTTGTTGCAGACCTCGCATGTCCGGGCCAGCCCAGCAAGGTTAGGAATACGATCAAGCAATGATGCAACAAGTATAAGAGATTGCCGACTTTCTCTTATCCTTTGCATAGCTGAAATCCTTGACTGTATGACTGAATTGAGAAGCTCATCTTCTTCTTGAATTTCTGTTAGTAACATCCATCAAAATACAGTAAGATGCTATGCTCAAAACATAGATAGAAATACCTAAATATTAATGCAAACAACTAGGGGAGCCATTAGCATCCCAAAATAAATGAATTTTTTATTTGATTATTTGAATTAGTTTCAAGAACAAAATCAACATTCAACGGGAACAGTGGTGACTGGTGACATTAATTTATGCTCTTCAAGGACATTGAATTCTTATGAAGAACTAACCAATTTTCAACTCTCCCAGCAATCAATAGACAATTATCTTCACATTGAGAATAAGAAACTATGCTTCATAAAGAATAGAGCCATAGACAACAAATTTCACCATCCCCTTCTCTATGATTCATCATATCTCTATGGTCTATGTGCCCCACTATCAGCCAACTATTCAATCAATGACTGTCTCGCCCTCTTTTTTTTTTTTTTTTGATGAAAAGGAGTTCCCTAACCCCTCTCCCTCGCAGTTTGTAAGCGAGAATGGTCAAGGAGCTCCGAGCAATTCATTGCCGAAAAATTGTTTGTACAGATTTTCTCGTGAATTACATGGGGGGGAGTGTCCCACCAAACCTGTTGATCCAAAACAGACACCAAACCTGTCTCGCCCTCTTTAAGTAATAGAAAATAATTAAGAAAATTGAATATATTGAAGAACCTGGATTTATATATTACTGATTAAAAAAGTCATGGACCTTCAATGTTCAGCAGAGCCAACAAAAAGAGAAAAAGAATTGAGGACAATGTCATCAGGAGGTGAAATTTCAGGAAAAAAAAAAAAAGAACTAGGTGAAGGAGGAGAAATTAGAATGGATTATCAGCTTCTGGTAGAACTAGATAGACAATTTCCACTATGGGCCTATTTGATTCAGCTGGAGCTTATTGGCTGATGGCTGATAAGCAGCTGAAATGAGGCATGCTGTTTGATACAGCTGAAGTAAAATGACAATCTATTGAGTTACGCTTGATGCAGTTAAAGGTGAAATGCTAAAATAATGGATAAAAGAGAAAAATGCTAGCAGATGTGCTAGGCTTAGTCTAAAAAATGCTGAGTAAGATTATATAGTTAAAACATTTTGAATAAAATAAAAAGAAATAAATTTTCAAATGATAATTTAACTAAAAAGCTAAAATGGATTTTCATTAAAAAAAAAGCTAAAATGGATATTATAACAATGGATGAACATTAACTCAATAAAAAGTCATATTTTTTACAACTCTACTTATTTATAACAATATTCTTTCCTGAAAAAATTTAAGCACGTGTTATGTCAGAACGTTTATCTATTCCCTTGTAATGGGAATACAGTTAGTAATGTCATAAGCATGTTATAGAAACGCTTGATAATTTTTTAAGTCTATAACATTATAAAAAGTTATTTCACAAGTGCAACCTAGCATAAATTCTTTTCAAGAATCGCTTAAAATAATAAATTTAAACCATAAGCCCTGAAAATCAGCCGAGAAAACAGGGCTTGTAACTCCTATTTCTTTTGATGCAGGACAATGAGGTTTCCATAAATTTGGGCTTATTTTGTTTAGGAGATAAATTAGAGTTTATTTTGCTTAGGGTTTTCATTCGGAATTTCTGTTATTTTAGGGATTTAGTGTAATTCAAGTTTTCTTATTTTGCAAGTTTACAAATTTCCTGCTGCTTAAGTTTATGATTTTTCTCATAATGGAGTGCTTTTCAATTGTAAGACCAATTTTTATGAGAATTTACGACGTAATCAATGAAATTAGATTCCTTTGAGTCTTTCTCTGATCTTATTTCTTCCTTTTAATTCATCTGTGATTTCTCCCCCTTCTTCCCTTCTTTCCCTAATGAGAGGATCTTCTCTCTTTCTTCTGAAGTCTTCCCTTCTATTGGTCTAAGGCATCCTGTTTTGCATCATCCTTGATCTCAAAATTTTACACTTTAATCCCGCCATTTGTTGATTCAAACATAATAGGGATATTTTTAAATGCACCTGGGTGCACTTAGCTTCAGTGCACCCAAGTGTATTTAACCCCTTTTTTAACATTTTTTTTCAAAATTTTTTTATACAACTATTAATCTAGTTGTATTTAACATGTATATTAATTTTTATCATTTTTGGATATTTGTAGATATTTGTTTTGGATTTTTTAAAATCAGTGGCAGTTTCGTAATTTGTGAATTACGAAACTGCCACTGATTTTAAAAAATCCAAAACAAACATCTACAAATATCCAAAAATGGTAAAAATTAATACACATGTTAAATACACCTAGATTGGGGTTTTGCACCCGGGTGCACTGTATCACGCCTCAACATAATCTTCCTACAACTATATAATAGAGCTTCAGCATGTATCACATATAATTTTTTTAAATTAGCAGAACAATAAGGTGGAACAAGTTTCATTGAACAATTTCCCTTCTATGTGTCACAATAGAGGTATTACCACCTTCATCATGCTTATGAAGTGTGACTTTTTTTTGAAAATCCAAAGATGCATCTCTGGAAATTGGAGCTGATAAGCTTTCTTCATTGATCTTTCCTGATGAGTTGCTCTCATTGGAAGTTTTGCGAACTAGGTTCTCGTTCTTGATGGTTATCACATCCTTTGTCATTGAACATCGAAGATCTTCCCGGGCATCCTGCAATTTCACTAATGAAATATGCATCTGAAAACTAGAGTGCTCAGTGTAATTTTTGTGCACACTTCATGCAAAATTTTGCATACTTACATTAAGAAAGTTGATCACTTGCTCCATCAGGGATGTCGGAACACATTCGAAGTCCAGCTCCTTCAACATTCAGCAAAATAAATTTAGAAAATAAAAGTGTATGCTGAAGACTAATAACAAGATGAAACAAGCGCAAGAATTAGTGCATATAATAGCATTTATGAAGTTTAGACGCTCCAGACCTCCTTCTTAGCAATAAATATTGCATGTGGAGTTGCTGAGGAATTGGGGTCAAATGAATCAAGAATCCCTCCCATTGAAGCCCGTAGCCTGGCAAAAATGCGCAACAAATAAACAAAGAAAGCTTATTGAAGACCATTAAGATAGGCTCATGGACTCATATGAAAATCTTTTTTTTTTCTTTTGCTGCCATTCAATTGTGAAATATGATTTACCTTGCACAGTCAGAGTTTTCTGTCAAATATGATTTCAAATCCATGAAGCACTTTCTCTCTAAAGCAACAGCCTCTGAATCAATGGGATTCAAGGCAGGCATCAATTTCCACAACACGTGGTATAAGAGTAACTGTAAGGAGATACTTGTGTAAGGAAAACAACAAAATTGCTAAAAAAATATGCTGAATAATTTACATTTGAGTACAAAAAATCCACCTGAGTAAAGGCACGTAGACTGTGGTGATGAGAAGTTAAGAATGGAACCATGGGAGGAAGCAACTCCTCTATATATTTTAACTGAATGTCAACCTCATTGGCATGGAGGATAATTTTTGATGCGATGAAAACATATGAAGCAAGCGCCTGCATTTGATGCTTCTGAGTTTGTAAGCTTTTTTTGAAAAAACAAAAGAGCTAAATGCAATTTTCTGTACCTGGGGCCTCATATTGTAGTCATGGAAAATTGGAATCAACTGTTGCTCAGCCTGTTAAAGTTGCCAATAAAAAGCATGTTAAAAGACCAATGATTGAAACAGAGAAGACATACACTGATTCCTACATAGTGAAGAATATATTTGAAGAAACTAAGGGTATGTTTGGTAACGAGGAAAAAATGTCAACTTAAAACTTTTCAATCTAAAACTTTTCACTCTCTACCATTATCATATTTTTTAATTATTTTTTCACATTTTCCCATACAACTACCCTACTTTTCAATCATTTCTACACAACTACCCACACAATTAACCTATATATTTTAACTTTATCATCTTTACTCCTCATCATTACCACTATCATATCACATCATTTGACAACTTTTACTCTCTAAAACTTTTCATCAAAAATTTTATCCATTCCCAAACACACTTTAAAAGTACCAATATGGCAATTGAATGATGATTTTCCATTAAACGAAGATGAAAACTCTTCCAAAACCGGACGAGGATGCCTGGATGTGCTAATTAATATCTATCCAGAGTTGACTACATCACAAGTTTATGACATTCCTAATAATGAACCATCATTTATCTTTAATGATTAAGTTGCTTCCAGATGACACAGAAGGATTAAGTGAAACTCGGGAGTATCATTCACAGTTCTCTTCACACTTTGGCCAGATTGATAGGAGTTTTTTCTTTAAAAGACGTCACCCATCAAAGACTCTTGGTGAAGTCAGGCCTTTAGTGGAAGCAGCATCCTTGGAGCCTTCTCCCCCACTACTGGGGCCAGTTACATAAATTGTATGGTGAACAGTCAGTTTGTTGACAAACGTTGTTTTTGTAACCCATATTTGAACTGGAAACTCAAAACACTGCTTCTGAAACACCAATAAAAAAAAGGTAATTTTATAATGGATCTAATTGTAACATAAGCATGCTTACCAGTGCTGGGAATGCCAGATAAATTTTGATTGCAAATATTTCCAAATATTGTCTAACAGCGGGTAAGTTATTTCTCTGGAAGGAGGAAAAAATGCAAACAATTTTAGCTGTTGATAATGTACTGAGGTGTCCATAAGTAACAAAGTTCATAACGAAACAAGAACAAACCATTCTGAGTCCCAAATTCTTCATGTTGTCCACAGAGATAAGTACAATCCACATAATTCTAGTTGGAACTTCAGAGTTAGTTCCATGTCCAATCTTGGGAACTAGCTTAGCCTCCTCCATCTTGAAGTTAATTATTTGCATTAAACATGCTTGCCAATTTTATCTATATCACAAATCATCCCACATCTCCAACAATTTTGAGTCAATTATCATTTCCACTAAGGAGGCTAGGGTTTTATTACACCAGCCAAATGAGAGAAGAGCATAAGATTTTCTCAGCTATAGGTCTAGAAGGCTATTCATCAGAAGGCTTGTTAAGAATGAATGAACAGTCTTCCATTAATTATGGCTACCATGGATTGAACACTTGAAACAAGGCATTAGCAAAAGTACTCCAATGAAGACTAGGCTGCCATCTTCATCACTATTTGGACTGGTGACACACAAAAGATCTAGTCAGGATGAATTAAGTTTAATTATTGTTATTTTTTCATAATGCTTCAGTGCTTTGTTGGTGGAGAGTTTTTTCTGCTACCCGCTCCCCTCTCATTTGCAGAGCACCAAAAAAAAAGAAAGGAGATTTTATCACATTTTCCCTCAGGAGTAGAAGTTCCACGCTGATTTAGAAATCCAAAAGAAGGTTCCACAATTTATGAGTCTCAACTTGCAACTGTTACTTTGGAACCTCTGGGGAAAACTCGATAGATCGATGTGCTAGACTATAGGATGTCATATATCTGTAGTAAAAGCTACTGATATCATCCCATGGACATAGGAAAAATGACATCCAATAAAGTCTGTACTTCTTTTGGTAGAAACAAATCAGGATCAGAAACACAGATAATGAACAGAAAATTTAATTATACTGAAAGAATATCCATGCATGTGTGCTTACATATAGGCAAATGTGCAAACTAGATGTAACTTTTTGAACAACATCTTTGTCAACAAACCGTGAAAGCACACATATCATCTGCCAAGCACGAACTTTGCGTCGATGGACCTGAATGAGCACAAACTCTTGTCAGATACCTGACCAAATGTAGTATATGCATATCCCCTAAAAAGAAATATAACTGGAAGAAAATGCACAACAAACACTCACCCCACTATATTTCTTATACAACTCCTTTGAAAGATCTTTATCATCGACCTGTTAGATGTCAAAAAAGTAAATACGGAATCAGCTGTCAATAATTAAACAGCTTACGCACTGGAGTGTAAACTGATTTTTGAATAAGTATACATGATTTGGTTGCAAATCTTGGCTATAATGAAACAAGGGCATGTTGATCCAAAGGGAACGACAAATCAAATCTGGCAATGAGGACTAATATGCAAAACATTGAAATGTTGCAATTTAGGCAGAAACCAGATGATCATCAGCCGATTGCCTAGCAACAGCAACCATCTTCAAATTCAAGCCAACTATTGTAAAAGCTTCTGCATTCAGGTTTGGGTAATCACAATACATGTGTCTACACTTCACAAGCAGTCTCAGGAGCCCATACCACAGAATCCAGAAGTTCTAACAGAAATAGTTTTCCAGAATGCAAAGCAGCTTGTGCATGTTCATCTTCCTCTACAATTTGTGAACTTTCAGCTAAATTTGCTAGCTTTTGAAAGAGAACTGCAACACACACCTGAGCATACATCTCTGTGTTAATAAAAACCTGTTATATAAAGAGAAGAACTTCAGAAAATGAATTATGAAATAATAACAGGTTTGATTGATAATTGTATCAAGCATATCTTGAGGAAAAAAACACAAAAAGGGTATGTAAGAGAACTTTTCAGATGGTTTTCATTTGTTTCATATCTGGTTTCATTTTTTGTAATCAAATAAGATTGAAAAGATAAACTGAATAATGTTTCAAAAGAGACTTGATAAAATAAAAAGAGAAGAGAAGAGAAGACTACAGGACAGAAGTTTCTTAATTCCCATCTGCAACCATGTGTGGCTTTGAACTTATTGGATCTTCGGTTACAAGACCAACTTTTTCTTGGAAAAATCATCTATTTATCTTCTTGTCCCCGCAAGCACCATTTTCTTTATAACTTTGGAATATGATATAGCAATTATTGATCTAACAAATTATCAATGACTTTAAAAAGACTTAAGCAGATAAATAAATAAATATCATGACGCTGAAGCAATTCATAGGAAGCATAAAGCTTGCCACGTCATCCACCAAGTGCCTTTTCAAAGGACCCATACAATGCCCAGAACACATGTCAATATCCAACAGACCTACTTCATATCCAAAAGAAATATAGACATCATGTGCTTGATATTGTCCAGTCACTAATTCTAATGGAAAATTAAATTATTCAATGAACAGATCAGATGCATGAATCCCACATGGAAACATATGAGAGGAAAGAGAAGTCCAGAACACATTATAATTCTTCACGGAGTTCATCGATGAGGATGTGGCATGATTTGGCTTTCCTTTGGAACAAAGCTAAATTTAATTTTCAAAATTGTTAAATATTTTAGTGAATAAAATCTGATAAAGCTTTGCATTTCATAAATTTTGAGCTTTTGGCACACTATTTGTAGTATATTAACAAAAAGTGAGGCAAGAATACATAGAAAGACAATTGGGATAGAAACCCAACACAATATGCATAATTCAAGGTGAGAGTGAACAAAGCATCACATCAGCAAATGCTCTTCTGATGTGTAATATGATATTTAGCCAATCATAACAATAAGTTGTCGTGTTTGATTTCTTTTACAGTCCCAATAACATATTAATTATCTACATACATTCTACAGCTCTGATAATGATTGAAGGTTTGAAAAAAAAAAAAAAAAACTGGATTCACTCATAGCGCAACATCTTGTCAAACTATCATCAGTATTGAGAAAGACGTGGAGTCTTTTAGTTTACCTCAGCCAACTCAGGCTCTGGGTTTTTGGCTAGCAAAGAAACCTCCATTCTCACTTCATGGTTCTCAACCAATTCACCTTCAAAGTCCTCATCAAAAGCCACTGTAAACAATGCTCAAAATCAAAATAATAATGCATGGTAAAAGTAAAACATCAACTGTTGAAGAACCGCCTTCAAGTAAATAAGACGGTTGAAAATCGCATGAATGAAAACAGGAACAAATACCGGAACCATAAAGCGACAGCAGCTTCAATTCTTTAATGTAATACTTGATTGTTTTTGGATACAAAAGCCATAAACCTGTTAAGTGCAATGCTGCTAGACGAACTGTGCGAGGACTTTTTAAGCCTTCATCAAGAATTCTCTCAATGAACTGCATCAATTGAAAGTTCAAAAATGAAACAAGTTCATCTTAGCAATAAAGGGGAAATTGATTTATGAAGAACACGAATAAAAACCTTAAAACAGGGGAAGCTAGTTCTATAATATCACATTTTTCACAATCGATCTCAACGAATCTCAACGAACCTAAGTCCAGTAAATACACAGTTAGGACTAAATTGGCAAGGCTATGAAATCACAATTTCACAAAATATCCATTGTGTGGCATGGTCTTTCCCTTACCCAAAATGACTACCTATTAGAGTCTCCCCATGGCATCTCTAGCAAGGCCTGACATAACCAATATAGGATTATGCCCGCTTGTGACATTCTCCCTCATCAAGAGACGAGACCCACAGTGTCCTCTACGCCACAGTGGAACTTGAGTCCTTGACATCCTCACTAAGGAGATCCACATAAAAGAGTGTTGTCCACAGCATAGGGGAACTTGAGGAAGAGATTCCATAAATCTTCTGAACCCGAGCCCCTGCAGAGCTACTCCATCAACAAACTTCATACAGTCCATGTTCATATGTGACTGTGAGATCAAATCATTCACCAAAATGAGTACACATCAGGGTTTCGCCAGTGACCCTTATTTAACCTAGGGAATTCCTACCATTACAAGTGATGTGGGATTTCAAGCATTTGTGACTAGGGTTTTAGTGGGGTCAGATGGAAACTGAACCAGATTACCAGCTTGAAAATGGGCTAATTTTGGGACGCTTCTTTCCCCTCCACTACAAAGTCACACTTGCACGTGTCTGATCATTGAATGCATTCACCATAAATGAGTGTATGTTACATGGCATGTTTTTTAGCATAACATTGCTAATCTATGTCCATGATAAAGGCTGAATGCCTTCATAGCATCAGTGAATGATGGAATTTTCTCCACGCGCTAGTATAACAAACTGATGCCTGAAGTAAGTGGTCTTATTGGAAAATATTTGGAATTCTCTTTTGTGATTTTCATGCATAATATTACCACACAGCTAAAACTTTTTGTGCCCAGCCTTTAGATTTCATTTTTATCATCACTACTTCCTGATTTATGTGGGACTTCTTGACGTCAATGATGAATTTTGAATAACATAATTTTAGGTTAAATGATGAAACTAAACATAAGTTCAGATAGTTTGAGGATTCCTCTTAACCTCAAATATCAATCTGAAGTCATCTCAAACTTGACCCAAAATTTTCATAGTTAGTTTAGGAATTGTACTGAGGTTTTCTAAGTCTACGGCAAGGGTCAGAATTTCGCTAAGGCTCTAAAAATAGGGTTAGGATTTGGTTAACCACAAGCAAAGTTAACATACCAGATTTATGATCCTACTCAAACAAAGCCAACCTGATCTGATTTACAACTGCACTTTTGATAAAATGGCACACATCAGGTATAGAGTATGGATTGGTCAAAAAAATATTCCATTGATGCATATTCTTATGAAATTAAATAAGATTTTTTAATTATTATGATCCCTAATATACACCATGATTAATCTGGCCAAATCCTTGCAATGAATCAGAACATACATACTTGTGATGGCAAAATGGAAGCATAAAAAATATTTTTAAAATAATCTACTCATTAGGAGCCTCTAAAACATTCATTGACCATGTGGAGTCTGTGGATAAGATTGCCTCAATAGAGCATTGGTAAAGAATTCCATACAATGACTACAGCCATACAAATTGTATAATATTTTTTCCCCATCTGCAAAAGAGAAGCAAATAAAGATTGTCCAACAAAACCCAGAAATCAATAAAGATCCAGAATAATGACTCACCCACTTCAAAGGACCTTGATGGGTTTCCAATGTCTGATGCATTTTCAAGTCACCGAAGACAGAAGAATGCAACACTGAAGAAAAAAGTGCAGCAATTGGTGCAATTCTTCGTTTATTACAGCTTACATGCAATATCCAAGAGGAATGCACTAATTGCAACATCATCTACACAGGAAAACATGAAATTATAATTTTCCAAAATTCTATAAAAGGGAAAGAAATAAAGAAGACCAGGATAACAAGAACGCCATAGTTCCAATGACAGACAGCTTGGTTGTTTACTACATGAAGACGCTCCTCACTAGGATCAATAGAATTTGCATGTCACATCACATTTGTTATAAAAATGTCCATTTTAGCATTCATAGTCCACAGTTTTTCACATGCATGTATTATAAAATGGAATCTGACAAAATTTGAGGATGTATTACTCAGCTTAACCTTGATAAGTGAAAACTCAAAAATTATAACTTGGGTTAAATAGTTTAGCTTGTTTCAAGCAGTTCAGTGACTATATATGCACTGATCCTGAGCTTTACCAACATCTATTTTGAAGGAAATGAAACCCACTAATTCATATTAAAACAAACTTACATTATCAAAAAATTTGATACAATGCATCTCATAGTAAGAATGTATGGAGTAGCATTCATTGCATAAGTATTTTCCTCAAGAAATCACACTTCTCTGCTACAAATCTATAGTACAAACTGCTTTGCCTCTCCATATTTGAGCTGAAACAGAGGTCCTTGAGTATTTTCAAACTACATCAGCCTCCATCCTCTTGAGCTCCTAGAGCATTCACTTATCCGAGCAACAGCTGATGCAATCTTATTCAAAATTACACTTACTGAAACCATCTAACCATTTGACAACAATCTTCTTGCACCTATTACATCAGCTAAGCTATGAAAAATCTGTTTTGAGTGATCTTTGCAATTCTCCTTTGTCATATTTCTCGAACTGTCATTTTTCTCGATCCGTCATTTTGAGCCTTCATGAAAATCTTTTTGAGTTCTCAGCATTGAATTGACTAGTGACTCCTGCAGTTCTTGGCCTCAACTGAACAGGGCCACAACTAGACAATCTAAGAAAAGTGTAGCACATCCCCATGGTCAGGAAGCCACTATGCGGACCAACAGAGTTTGGGCTCCTAGGGGTGCTTCCTAAATATCTATGTTACCTAAAAGTACTTTCATAACACATTTTATCAAAGGGCTTTCCGCTCAAATAACTGCTTCTCAAACCATGGTTATTTCCAGAAAGCTTTATTCACTAGCTATGCCAAAAGGGCCTAAATACCCTCATCTTCTCATCTTCATAATCCGAAAAAAAAAAAAAATGATAAAATATGCATAGGCATGCATGTCTATAATTCCTCAATGCATTTCAAATAGGAAAAATCCAGAGAAACCTGAGAATTGATGCCATTGCAAGTGGAAACAAGTGTATGCATCTTTGTCGAACAGAACAGACCCAAGACCAATCTGACGGACCTCAATATAGGCAAAACAGAACTTTCACCAGCATTCTCCAGGCTGCAAAGTGATTCACAAGTACCATAAGCAATTGCCAACATTTTGACAGTAGGCAAGACATTTTATCTACAAAATTTTCAATATATGCGTGTCCTTATTTATGATGCCTGTGTTCTCCAACAGCAATACAAACTACACCTTACTGTCATCTGTAATCACAAGAACTAATAAACAGGATAAGAGACCGATTTAGCAATGCATTTTTGTTTAAGGTCCAAGTCCTGATTGTGAATCTTACTGTAAGAACCCTAAAGTAAAAAAAAAAAAAAAAAAAAAAGGAACAAAAAGGAAAGAGAAAAGGACTTCTTTTGAATAAAAGAGTCAGATTTATCAGAAAGCATGAAATAGGTTGAAAACAAGCAAACATGAGTACTACATGACAGAAGATCTGTAAGGGCATGTACATTTTCTTTGGCATCGGAAAAACGAATGGAAAGGAAAGTAGAGATAAGAATGAGAAGAAAAATAAGTTAATAACTGAGAACATAGGTAATGATGAGAAAAACATTTAGACCACGGGAGGTACGTCATGTCACATATTGGGAAATGAAATTTTTCAGAATTTTCCCATTCAAAAATCCAAGCTCACCAAATGAGGCGATGGCTAGTTACCCTGGATTTGAATTCCAGATTTGAAAATTTTTGAATTATCTCCTCTAATACAAAATCCCATCTCTAAATATGTAATCCTACTTTTCCTCATCATTACCTATATTTCCATCATCCAACACATGATTTAACATATGCCTACCATAACAACATGATTTAATATATGCCTACCATAACAACCATACTTCTCCAAATTTTCTAATCCATATTCTTCCAACTGAACATGCCTAAGGACACTTGGAACTAGAATGGAATTTTATGTATCTTAAACAATTAAAAAGTCGTAGTGTGGGAAAATAATGATTCTAATGAAACTTCAAACAGCATAACTCAGATAACAGGTGAGTTATTCAATACCAAACACAGAAATTGACATACTAAAAATAATATTGATAACTTAGGCTTGTTTGCTGGATTCCTAGAAATGAGATAAGATCTTATCAGACAACAGAAACCATAAGCTAAACATTAGAGGGGCGGAATGCCCAACTTTGAAGAGAACTTGTCCGAATAGATAAAAACAGCAAGGATGTGACATGGATGGGAACTACTGCAATGCAAGGAGACATTCCTGGATCATTTCAACATTTTTAAAACTTGATCAAGTTCATAATGCAGATTTATGACTGCCAGCCAGTTACACAACATAAACTCCTGTGAAGGATTTCAAAGGTGGCCCATATGATATCACTTGAATGGAAAATGAATATTATTTGATGAACTTCTCACTCCAAACAGAATCTGTTGCTGAACAGCACAATTAAAAATAATCATTGACTAAGCACATCACATTTCTTGTATCCTATTTCAAATGTTTTATGGATCCAAAAGGGTTTTTTATCTTTTTGTAGTTCACTCCATTTAGGGAATTGAGAAAAGGGAAAAAAGGGGGGAAATAAAACAAGAGAGAAGTGCATGAAAAATGGAGGATATGATGAAACATGATAGGAGGTAGTGATTGAAATTTAGTGAATAAAGACTAAATAGGTAGCACTCTTTATAAAATCAAGGAGAGTAACAACTGAAAATATAAATAGTAAGGATGAACACAGCATTGCTGGGAAAGTTATATGTAGAGGTGGGAATTGGGGCGGGTCGATCCGTGACAAGCCCCGACCCTGTTTTATACCGGGGCAGGGTAGGGCGAGGCGGCAAAACAGAAACTTCTTAGAATTTCAGGTCGGGGCGGACCTGGTATGCCCCGGACTCACTCATACCCACCTGACCCACAGCTTTTAAATAATATATATTAAAATATTCCATGCCATATAAAGCATTTGAAAATGCTGAAACCCTAAGCATCCTCCCGCTCCCCAAGCTTCCAAGCCATCACCGCAGCCGTCGTCACCGCCAACTGCTGGAGTTGCCAAACTAGGCGTCGCCAAATCTGCTCTCTCCTCCATCTCCGGAACCTAACTTTGCTGTGAGGAGCTTTCCCCCTTTTCTATCTCCTCTTTCCATTTTTCCCATTTTCTATTTGGTTTCTATGCTGTGAGGAGACTGACTTTTAGTTTGTCTCCCTTGTTTTCATTTCCAGCAACCTTTTCCAGCAGCAATTTACGGCAACAATTTCCGGTGACGTAAACTAGTGCTGAATCTCTTCTCCAGCTGCCCACAAAAGCTCATCTGGTGTTGATTCAGCCCTCTCTCCCATCTCCAGCATCGTTTCAGTCACCAGCAATGTGTATAAACAAACCCACATGATATTTACTTTGTTTTCTAGTATTCAGCTAATAAGTTGAAGTTGGTAGCCGTTGTTTTTAAGAAAGATTTATAACAGCCTCATGAAGACTAATATTAAGATGGAAAATATGCATATATAGGAGGATTTGATTATAAAAATATTTAGAATCAGGTTTGTATTCGTGTTTTCCCCTAAGACACAAGTCGTATGCATGTATATAAGATGCTTTACGATACGCGGCTTCTAAGCTTTTTTCTGGTTCTCGTTTTGCTTGCTTCAAATAATGCTCTGTTTGTGAGTAATGGAAAGGGTGAAATTCCTTTTGGATCCCCACCTTTAGAACTTAATTTTTGTTTTGAATCTTTTGATCTATTTATATTTCTCAATCACCATGTCCTGTTCTCAATTTTTTAAAAAAATCAAAAGCTTTTTTAATTTTTTAGTTTCAGTAATCATTATAACTAAAAACTTTTTCCGATTGTCCTTTAGATATTTCTTTCAAAATATTTGTCTCTATACATTTTTCAAGCGTGTTCAGATGGAGTATGCATTTAAAAAGGGGTATATTAGCCACCCCTTTTTTCTCTGGTATGATACTATAGCTATTAGTTTTTCCTTTGCAGGAGAAAAAAAATCTTGTTTTGTAGTCTGGAAGTTGCAAGCCACCAACCTTATGTGGATACACGTTTGTGAATCAGACGTATTGGATCAGCCCAATCAAGAGCGCTGAAGACATGGACTGCTTGTTATGCGTTATGTAGCAATAAGCAGATGCAGCTGTGCTATTCATGTGTGTCATGCAAGGCAGGATTGCTGGCGAATCTGAAGGAGGAATGGAGGAAAGCAGATTTGATTCTAACTGGTTGGGAATGTTGATGAGGATGTGGATGATAATAACTTAGAATGAGGTATGTTTAATTCACTTGTTCTAATAAAGCTGAATAAATGTTCGTGTTTTATTTAAGTAATGATGTTTTAATTTGACTAATTAATAATAGGTCGAAGTATACAATATTTAAATTTAGCATAGATATGTCTTTATACTTGATAGGTTTATAAATTCTTAAAACCATCCTACATAACCCGCATTTTTTGCACGACCCACTATCCCGATATCAACCCGATGTTTGTCCCAAGACCTATTTGAAAAAAATAAGGGTCAAACAAGATTTTTAGAAGGTAGGGTCAGGGTTGGGCACACCGTGACCCGTCCTGAACCTACCCCGATTCCCTCCCCTAGTTATATGCCATGTCAATTAAAAGAGGTGAGAAAAGAAACTTTCACCATTTTTTCCATTACCAATTCGAGCCTCGATTGTGATTGAGGAAAAGCAGGGAAAAGTTCCCACCCATCTTTCTCCACCTGTTAATGTGATATCTTCACTACCAAACAATCCTACTACTTATTATTACGTATATTTTAATCATTATTTTCATCGTTTCATATAAAAAACCTACCTACTTTGTCTGTATTCACTTTATTACTGTCATTTCCCCCATCTTATCACATCATTCTGGCTTTTACTGTCACTTTTTCTATATTTCTTTCCCACAAATATTTTTATTATTCATGAGCAAAATACAATTAGGTTTTGTTTGGCTGAGCAGAGAAAAAAACATGGCTTCCTGCTGCAACTGCAGTTCTGTCCGAAACCTTGTTTGGTTGGTAGTACTACTTTCAAGCCATTCTAGCACATGACAAGCCTAAAAAAATGTCGTTTTCCAAAGGCTCTGAAATAGAGCTTCAATGAGAAGCTCCTTCAACCTGCAAAAACCAAATGCGCAGATTGGAAAATGACACCTAAAACATTCATCAATGATCAAGTTATAGCTTCGAACTGTCCGGTTCTAATTTCAAAACTAACAGCCATGCAAAATTAATTAAAGATTCAGGTTTTCAAGAAACATATCTGAATAGCTTAAGGGAATAATCACTGTTCTGTTCAACAAGAATAAAATATGCTTACAGAGGCCACACCTGTCAACAAGATCACCAAAAACATCTGTCAGGGCTGTATCAGAAAGTAGAGGATGTGTACTGCCAAGATGGACCCCATTCTCGACGATATAGTAAGGAATTGACAGTAGCGAGACCAGACAGAGCCACTGAAACAGGACGAAAAAAGATGCCAGTCACAACCCTACCTTATAAATAAATGTGTCTAATTTTGCCATCGGAAGAAATGATTATAGAATTTAAAAAATAGAAAAGCTCATAAGCATTAACTGCAAGATATCTTCAGTATCTGAAAGACTCTGTGGCATAGTGACACTTCATACAAAGTTACAGAGAGCAAGGCTGTTGTTTCCAAATATCTTTTACAACATACATAATGCCTTTTTTTTTTTTTTTTTTTTTTTTGATTGATATACATACATAATGCCTTGATGACTGGCTTTCATTTGTTTATTGTTAACATGATCTCTATCAAAAAATCAGAAATTCACCATTACTAACATCAGCAGCAGAATAGAATTCTCCATGAATCTGGTACCGACAAACGAATTCTCACCAGTCAGCTAACATATACATCCATCCTGCTCTATCATAGACAATTAGCTCATTTAAAAGTTACAACTGGTCCACAATTATTAATAATTCTACTAAAGAAACAGACATGTCGTATTTTACAGGTGGTTTTCTTTTCACCTCTCCTATATGATTTTCCTTCTGAAGGTACATCAACATTATCTCCCAAAGAATGCAGTTATGACAAGCCTGCGGAAGCGAGAACAGGCTATAACTAGGCAACTACAGATAATAATAATAATAATAATAATAATAAAGCACCTTCCGGTCCATCAAAACAGCTAGTCGACTTCGTGCCAAAGTTCCAACTGCAAGGAGATCATTTATATTCTGAAGAAAGTTAAGAACCAGAGAATCCAGAATCGGTGCCTCTCCTCCTCCTGGAATTGCCGAGCTGTTGTCTCTAACAATCATGCCTAAAGCCAATGGACAAAATGCTGTAAATAATGCCTTCAAAACATGCACCAATGCTTCATATGCAGCCAGATGGACTTCAGCTCGAGTCTATTCTGGGACATCATAAGAAGAATTCAATAAACAAATGGAAAGTGAGGTATGATTCAACATTCAAGTCAGTTGTCTTCGAAATCACAGAGACACACAAATTCAGTACCTCCGAATCATATATCGGATGTGAAGTAACTTTACATGAGAAATCCCAGAAGAAATGAAAGGCGGGATCAAGGGAAGCAGTGTTGTTCTTCATATGTGAACACCATAATGTGACGTATGCCAGAGTCTTTATTGATGAAATCTGTTCAACATCCAATATGGCAATGGACTTGATATGATGATATGAAAGGAAAAATATTTTCTGTAAAATATAGTAAAACAGGGAGAACTAGAGTGTGTATTCATAGGCAGTTTGCATCCACTAAACTGAGTTGAAACACAAAAACAAAACTGGGAATAAGTACAAAAACAGGTGAAACAACAAACAGCAATCTTCATTTGCCATCATACTGTTTAATTCATCATCTATATCTTCATGTTATCCATTCCACATCCAAAACTTTTGATATTTAACTTACATACCCTCAATGGGATCAACCAATTCAGTCACTCAGGAATGTCCTTATATGAATTGTATCTTAGCAGGGACTGGTTAGAAAATAGTAGCACCATTGATGTCCATCCTTATTAAATCTAGTGAAGACAAGTTCTGAAACAAGGAATATGCAATACTCTGAATCCTCGATGGTAAGAGCACTAATCCAAAAAGAAATTACTAAAAGAAAAGAAATGTACGGCTTGCAAGACCGCCACAGTAGTTGATGACGCCAACCGCCGCTGACTTGGGCCTCCGAGCTTTCCTTTGACAGAAGATGGTAGAGCTGTATCATTCACCTCCATGCAGGACCAGAATATGGAGGAAGATGAACTTGCATAGGAAACCATATCTTTCTGCATGAAAATAAATAGAATTAATGAAATCATTGGCATCATATCTGAACAGTAAAGAATCAGATATAACAGTACAAAAAAGAAATATAAAGGGCAAAATGTGGACAATACCAACAAAAAAAGAAATATACTATAAAAATTTTCTCTGACAACAAAATTTGCAGTTGCACTCTGTTGATCTAGCATAGCACTTGTGCCAGTCCCTTTCCCCGCTCTAAGATCCATATTTTTGTAAGTGGACTTTTCATCTACAATCTGAAGCTCTTGGACCAAGCTTGAAATGAGGAGCAGAAACTTTAGTGGAACCCAGTTGAAATCACTGCTTCTTGAGCTGATTTTAGTGCCATAGTTTTGGAGAAACTGTAAAGTACACATCGGCAGTGTTAGAGATGAAAGGAAGATACCAAACAAGGTATCAAAACTAATAAGGGCATGGACTTCGAAGTTGCTGGACAACTCACAGAGAATTTAGTGAATAATTAAATAGCACTTCAAACAAGAAGAGTGGAAGGATCTTTTGCTTAATAAGGGTATGTTTGGTAACAGTTAAAAAATGTCAAGCTAAAACTTTTCAATTTAAAACTTTTCACTCTCCACAACTATTATATTTTTTAATTATTTTTTCACATTTTCCTATATAACTACCTTATTTTTCAATCATTTCTACACAACTACCCACACAACTAACCTATCTATTTTAACTTTATCATCTTTACTACTCATCATTACCCCTATCATATCACATCATTTGACAACTTTTACTCTTCAAAACTTTTCATAAAAAGTTTTACACATTCCCAAACACACCCTAAGTATCATCATAAATTAATCAATCAATATTAGTTATGGATTTCAGACTCCATTCGGAAGGGGTAAAAGGTGGAATAGTTTGCCCATTTATGTACCTTTCTTAATGCAATCAAACATTTTCATTGCCCAAAAAACAACTTTTCCTAATTACAAAAAATAGTAGAAGAATATTGTTATGCATACTACAGATAAATAGTCTTTATTAGGAAAATTTATTTCTATGGCAGAAAACATTAAAAGCGGAAAAATGAAAATCTTGGACAAAAATTCATGGTAAATTAAATCAAGGGTTAGTCCCCAATATACCCACTACATTTGACCTTAATTCTAGATAAACCCACAACATTTCAAAGTTCCTTAAATACCCATTAAGTATGCTAGAAATACCATCTACACTCAATCCGTTAGCTTCCATTAGTTCAGCTGGGAATAGTAGTATTTTGGATGGGTTAAAATTTTTTAAATGCTAAAATTACGCCTGTGCACAGCATAATCTTGCTGCAGCCTTGGATCATCCGCTTGGTTGTTCATCCATGATTCATGGCTAGATTTGGACAGTAGGGACTGGATGGTCGAGGGCAGCGATCAGACAGCTGTTCACTGATCATGATCAGTGCTTGACATGGATCAAAATTTTTTGGAGATACTGCTGGTGGCTTTGTGAATTTCATCGACAGTTGCTGTGGTGACATGGATGGCCATGGCAGTTGGATCAGTAGTGAGTTTTAATAGGTTTGCAGAAGATGGCTTGCCATTATTAGGTTTCCAACTGTAACTAATTCAGCAGCAGGGTTGTGCTAGATGCAGAGCAGAGCAGAGCAGTGATCTTCTGTCACCGGATTTGGATAGGTCAGCGTGCGAGGCCGACGATAGATTTCATTGGGCATGGGGAGGAGTGGGTTCTTGCTGGATCAATAGGTGAAAGCAGGCAGCAGTGTGAGTGCCTGTGAGGTGGGAGCAGTGAAAGGAGAATACAGTGGGAATGTTGGTGAGGTGGGGAGTGGCAGGTGAAGAAGTGGAGGAAGGAGGAAGATGCAAGGGTGAGAGTTTCAGCTGCTCAATTGGGGAAGAAGACCCCCAGCATGATGCTCTGCTTGTGTGTTGCAATTTGTACACGTGGGCTGATTTTAGCAATCCAGACTGTTGATCATCTTTTTATTTTATTCTCATGGGGTTTTTGGTCATTTCTAATAATAGCTAACGGCCCTTCCTAATGTTTACAACGGATTGGGGTGTTTGGTATTTCCAGCATACATATTAGGTGTTTAAGGAACTTTTAAAACCTCATAGGTATATTCGAAATTAACCTCAAACATAATGAGTATATATGGGATTAACCCTTAAAACAAATAATCAAACATATTTATTACAAAAACTACATTAAAAGTAACAATTAAAGGCATTTGCAACTCTCGAATTTATTTACGTTGAAAATGGGAGTTTGTTGTCTCCTGTATAGGATTTGAGCTTGATTGTAATATACAAAAACTGATCCAAAAAAATCTATTAAACCCACACTCTCTTAGGCCCTTATTTGCATTCCAAGATGAATTGTATGAGAAAATGATTCGAATATAAGGTAAAAAGAAGAAAAATAGAGTAGTTAAAGTAGGTAAAATGATTGGGATATATGGGGAACGCATTTCCCATTTCCCCACATACATTACCAAACACACCCTTTCTGTCATTATTAAATAAACAAATTTATCTATAAAAATTATTTTTGAAAAATAAATTATAATGAAAAATTATTTCCTTTATCAATTTCAAATACGTAAAAAAACTGCCATAATATTAATTTAGTAGACCAATTACAATCAATTTAGAGATTTTTTTTCCACTAATAAGATAATTTCACCAATAAAATAATGACAAATTTGTTATCTTCAAGAATAAAATCAAACAAATTTTGATCACATAAATATTACTGCTGCTAAATTACATAAAATTTATGAACCATATGAAATTCGTTTTCTACTTTACCCTTTTGTGGACACAAAAAATGACTGAATGACAAGGTGAACTATGAGCCTGCCCATTTTATCTTTATTCTTTTGATTTGTAATCATTACCTCTACTAGATAAACTCATTCACTTGTATTCTTTTTTTTAAAGCCTTTTTCCAGGCTTTTTGATAATCAGGAAAAAGGTGGAAAATAGGAACATGAGAAGTGGGGGAAAAGGGAAGGAATATTGTCACATGATACTGGGGGAAGGAAATGATTAGAAATAAAGTTGATATAGACAAAAAAAAATGTGATCTTTTTGTATTATAACTACGGAGAACATGATTGGAGATATAGATAATGTTAAACAGAAATAAAGTTTTTTGCTAGTTAAGATGTCAAAGTGGAAAAACAGTGGACAACTTTTACTTCTCATTCCCAGAAATGTCAAAAGAAAAACCTTAAAAAAAAAAAAAAAAAAAAAAGCAAAGAAAACACTAAGATAGGCATGTATGAGAAAGAAAAAAACATCGCCCAAAAAAAAAAAGAAGTTAACATGATAGACATAAATTAGAAATGGACATGAGTGAAAAAGAAGAACAAAAAATTAACAAGAGTACAAGAACTATCAAGGACAATGAAAAGTCGGGAAGTCGAACCATAAATATTGGTTCCAGATGCTGTTCCTCTGTGATAGCAAGAAAAAGCACTCTCGCCCACCTTTGTGCCTCAAATCCCCATGTACTAAGCTCATCATCATCAAAATAAATGAAAGACCCAGAAGAATGATGATGCCTAATAAATCTTTGAGGAAAGTCACAAAGATTCTTAAAATCTAGCAGTTCACTCTTAATTGGATTGGAGCTGCAATATCTATGCCTGCACCTAGAGAACCACTGTTGCACCTTGTGTCTCAAAGTGCCTGACACATGAAATGTGAAAAAAGGTCAAACCAACATTTAATGAAGATGAATAAGGATGTTCAACAGTTCATTTTCATTTTACTAGTCAAAAAGAATGCCTGCAGTGAATGTGCTTGAAGAAGACAAAACCACCCTCAATAAAGATAAATAGGGATATACTGATCAATCACGCACTTTATCTAGTCAGTAACTATAATTGCAGCCAAAAAAAAAAAAAATTAAGCCTGAAGTCTGAAATAATAGAAAGCAATTTTCCAACATACGTTTAAAACAACAGAGAAATTAGAATGACAACAAAATCTCAAGTAGGGTGCCAAGAAAGATTAGTTCTGTTTTTTTCTAAATTTTGAAGAACCAACAAGGTCCTGAAATTTCAAGGTCATGCAAGATGGAGCCCAATTATATACATCATGATGTATTTTAGGCTAAAATACAATATTCATTCATTTTCACAATCAATTATATTTTTTTATTTTTCTTCAGAAGCATGTTTTCCTAAGTGTATTCAATCTATATACCAAGTTTTGTCATTTTATAATACTTTTACATGTACTTTTTATTTTTAAAAATTAAGTTTTTTAGGTGTGGCAAATGACTTAGATGTCCATGAAATTGATGATTTTTTAAAAATAAAAAATAAATATATAAAAGTATTATAAAATAGCAAAACCTGGTATATGGATTAAATATAATTAGGTAAACATGTTTATGAAGAAAAAATCAAATAAAAATAAAATAAATGAATGTTGTATTTTAGCTTAAAATACATCATGGCGTGTATAATCATGCTCCCATGTAAGATTGCTGCATGTCTGGTTATTTATTTTCTCCAACTCATTTTACAATGTTCTTCTCAGCCCTCCACAGAGCAGATCAGTTCATAACACATTAGCACAACAATGAAGCATCCCCAGATCTATTTGACACTGGACTTTTATGACCGACTTCCAAGTTCTCAAAATGGTTAAAGCTGCTCATGCAATTTGAATGATATGTGAAATGTTAGTACTCATAGTGAAAGTATGGAAGTTGAAGTTGCTCAAAAGCAGGACAGGCCAGTTATGTGTTTCCATGTGCTATGTAAACAAAATAACTCCATGAGTCCGGCATCATATAAGCTGAATATGTCAATCTGTACATGCAAAGTATGACTGGGTATATGAAGATATCCGTATGCTTCTTTCTTTTTGGATGTTATGAGAACATAAAGCAAGAGCCCAGTGCATCATCTAGTAGACAATGTTTCTGTTTTGGAAGATTGAAACGTTTAACAAACTTACCACCATAGTCTGTCAATTCACGTGGTATTGATGAAATAAACAGTAAAAACACATCAAGTGGCACATCACAGGTACGCATTACAGAAGTAGCTGCATCCAGAACCTGCTCACAAGCTGAAAGCCATTGCAGATTTGAAGTTTAGGTTCAGTTTGCCTGTTCAATAACAGGTTCTGATAATTGAGATGATATGCAAAGAATAAAAATATCTAAACAGCTAAAAGATAGGATACCTCGAATACGATAATTGGCATTGAAGTGTTGTTTGCTTCTCTCGAGAACAATTCTCAAGGCATCCAATAAGTCTGCCCTGCAGTTTTGCAGAAAATTTTCTTCATCGGATTCCGCAAGTGTCATGCCAGGGCAATTAGTTTCACCACAATGACTTCCACATTCATAGCATGTTTCCCTGTCACAAGCCATGGAAGCAATGCAAACAGCAAGAGCCATTAACCCAGCTCTCCCAAAGGAATCCTGTCTAGCAACAGATGCTAAACGGCACATGAATGTTATCCGGTCTCTGCAACCATGAAAGAGAAGCATCTTCACTAATTCATCATTTAGCATAATCATAAGGTTTGGAAGAACTGCCAAATTCCAATTTTGGATTCCAAAAGGACTCAGTACCAGACAGATGAAACTTTACAGAAAAAATTATCACTACCACCAAAAGCACATGAAGCTTATGAGGTTACCTGGGTCCACTATGTGGAGCTTGTTCCATTATTCCATATGAGTCTGAAATATAGTGATTTTGATTCATGATGAAAGATGTGACAGAAGTTCAATGCTGTCTGCCAGCATCTCCAAATTTGAGATAGATTGAGTGGGAATTTGATATGATAGGGGTAATGATTAGGAGTAAAGGGAATAAAGTTAAAATAGATAAGATAGTTGTATGGGAAGACATGAAAAAATAGAGGGAAAGTTGCAGAATTTTTTTTTTCTTTTACCCTTTCCCAAACACACCCTAAATAAATTTTTCTTTCTCCTCTTGAGGCAGCATAAGTACAGAGAAGGAATAGGAGGAAGGATCCCCTCAAGGGGATGAGAAGCGAAAAAAGGAAGAAAAAAAGAATTGTGCTAGAAAGATAAGAAAGCAGGAGAAACAAAAGACAGATTTGGGGAACTGAACACAATAACACATTAGGGTGTGTTTGGGAAGGATATAAATGTGGGAAGTGAGAATGAGGAAAAATTCGAAAAAGTTCAAGTGATGTTATATGATAAGGATAATGAATAGGAGTAAAAGGAATTAAGTTAAAATAAACAGGATATTTGAATGAGAGGATGTGAAAAAATAATTGAAATGTAGAGATAATAATAAAAAAAATGTAGTTAACATGTTATATCATATCAAAAGGTGCGTAGGAAGAAGTGGGGGGAAAAATTTCCCCTTTTACATGTTACCAAACAAAACATGATCAAGTACGAAAAACAAGTAATGTCCCCTCATTTAAAGGACAATATTGCATAACCTAATCCTTACGCAATGAAAATTGCTTGATAATTAAGTCCCGCTTAATGAAACCAATTCCTACAAAGACAAGGATAAGACAGTCTAATACCCTGAAAATAAAACTGCAACGAATAAAACAGGAAAAAATTAATTTCTACGGTTAATACTTGGACTAGCATACATTAGGATTTGACATGCTGCATCATAATCTCCATCAACTCTTTGCATCGGAAGGACTATAAATAGCTTGTCACCTACACATCAAAATGACGGTCTAATAAACTATTGCTAAGTTTGATCCACTCTATAAAGGTACATTAAAAAGTACGATCATTGGATTCGGCTGGTAAACATGAAGGAAGTAGGCAAAAGCTCGATAATTGGTTGCACTCTTCTAATGGTAAATGTACTCAATTGCCTTGTATTATACACTGTAGAACATATGAGCTCCTTTGCCAAATTGATGCAAAAAAACAAACTCTCGTAGAATGAAATGGAGGAATACTGAATTCTAATCTCTCAAACGTGCAATACATTTTCCTAGCAGTAGAAACAAATGCACAAAAGAAAATTGTGATACATTTGTGTGAAATAAAAATCCTAAATAAAATAACCATCTAAACCATCCATCAAATAAACTTTATTTTGATAACTGGATGATTACATATCCCAAAATACAGAATTAAAAATCCAAATCCCAAAAAATCCTTAAAAATAAGTAAACCCTAATGCACGCATTGAACTATGTAGAGACAGTTGGGCAAAAGCATCTTATCTTGTTGCATTCTTTCAATGACAGTGCACTTAATTCCATAAATTTCTAATTCTGTTTTGCCATTCTTGCCACTCATCTATTTGAATATTCTCATTAATTATGCTATCTTATTGGTAGTAACGGATACAACCACCTCAATTTTAATTCAATTGAATTGATATTCCAAAGATAAGATATTCGATCTTGACATATAAACTTTCAAGTCTGATTTGCCTAAATCAAGTATTCCGTCAATTACTACCAGAATCTCGAGATTCTAAAAACATGACAAATTTACTCGATTTTATTGGTTTTCAAGCAGTCTGGATTTAAAAAAAAAAAAAATGGGAACTCAACATGTTTTCAAATGGTCTGGAAATTTTGGCTTTTTCAATTTGTATAATCGCTTACAAGAACAATAAAAGTATAGGCTTCAGTTTGAAATTTCTGTTGATCAATAATTTTCATGAATTTCTGGATTTTAATAATTTCCATGCATGCATCCATTTGAACACAAGGTATGCATATGAGCAAGACGAATGATGAACAGTTATTCAGATAATACACACTAAGCAGGGTCAAGCTTTTGAGTCCTATTCACAAACAATTAAAACAGTAAAAATGAGAGGAACAAAATATCATGCATATGAATTATTGCAAGCACATTTTATGAGCAGGCTTTATTCATATTATCTAGGATGCTAACCAATGGTCTCTTAGATTAGAAAATTAAGGATGTGTTTGGGAAATGATAAAACTTTTGAATGAAAAGCTTCTAAAATGGGAGAAAACAATATGATATGATAGAGGTAATGACGAGTGAAGAAAATAAAATTAAAATAGATAAGTTAGTCGTATAGGTAGTTGTATAGAAATGATCGAAAAATAGGGTAATTGTATTGAAAAATGTAAAGAAATAATTAACAATAGGTAGTTGTGGAGATTAAAAAGTTTTAAATGTAACCAAACATGTCCTAAAGGATAGCAATTTCATATATATAGAGCCATATATGCCACATAGGGTCAATCCAATCGTTTAGTTGGACCAACAAATAAATTTTAACCAGAATCTGAAAAGAAGATATGATCTTACAAGTTAGATAGATAACCAGAAAACACACGCAGAAATTTGCTAGCACCTCCAATTGCTTCCGAACAGTAAAATCCTTTCAAACCTGCATCATCCATTGATGTATGTGAAAAACTAGACAATGAAACTACTAATTCAACACTATAATCTGAAAACGAGGATCAAGAAAAGAAACAATACATAAATAATAAAAAAATTATAAGCAATTGAAGAAGCTGTAATGGCCAAAAAATGGAAATGTATATCTGTGTGTTTACAATTTAAGGCCTGTCTGAGAACTGGGAAAAGAAGTGGAGGAAAACAACGAAGATGAAGAAGTAAAGAAAAAAGAATAAACGACGTAAGAAATGAAGAGTAACAAATGGAAATAAAGTGAATAAAATATTTAAAATATAATAAAATAGGTAGGCTTTTCAGAGAAAAAGATTGGTAATAACAGGAGATATGGGTGGTGAGGATAACTTATCCACATTACATTGATGTGGAAGAGTCGGAAAAGAAATAAATCTTTTTCACACCTTTTATCAGTATGCAATAAAAAAGCAAAAGGGCAGCCCGGTGCATCAAGCTCCCGCTATGCGCGGGGTCCGGGGAAGGGTCGGACCACATTGGGTCTATAGTACGCAGCCTTACCTTGCATTTTTTGCAAGAGGCTGTTTCCACGACTCGAACCCGTGACCTCCAGGTCACACGGCGACAACTCTTACCGTTGCGCAAACAAAAAAAAAAAAGTTCGTTCCAATAAAATCATAAAATTTCATTTAATAAAAAATTAAATTTAAAAAAAAAATCAAGATAGTGAGGTCAGCATCTGCAAGGTTTTTCTGTTTGAAGGTCCTTTCTCACATACAATAAAACATGGTTTAAAGACTCAAATATATGATATATGTCCCCAAAACTCAGAACAAACACAATTGAACTCAGTTAAGTTTGCCACCTGACCACGTCTAGCATGGATGAATTGAATCTTTCACCTACCAACCAATCCAGCCAAGTGACCACATGAACCTGCTGCATCACCAAACCATTCTACTGTTGCAGCCACAGTATGACTCGCCAACTGAAAGAAGAGTTGCAATTTGTTTTTGCTTATTAACAGAGAGGGATATTTGCTAGTGACTTGTGAGTACATACACAGAAGTCAGACATACAATTCTAAGTTCTAACCAGTGCTGTCACAACTTGAAAAAGACGATAATGACCTGAAGTATCTTAATCACATTATTGGATTAATCCCTATCTTTTTAATTTAGTAAGAGATGAAATTACTAGACATCTACAAGAAGAAGTACCTTGGTGCATGTTATTTGCAGATGATATTGTTCTAATAGATGAAACTAGAAAAGGACTAAATTTGAAATTGAATAGGTGGGTAGATGCTTTAGAATCTAATGGTTTTAGAATTAGTCGCACAAAAACTAAATATATGAAATGCAATTTTAATATAGTAAGAACTTGGATGAGAAACCAATTAAGATTCTAGATCAAGTAGTACAAGAACTAATTACTTCCGGTACTTAGGATCAATAGTTCAAGAGAACGAGGAAATTAAAAAAGATATAATGCATAGAATTCAAGCGGGATGGACGAAATAGCGAAGTGCGTTAAGAATTTTATGTGACTGTTGAGTCCTAATTAAATTAAAAGGAAAATTTTATAAGACTGCGATTAGACCCGTTATGCTTTACGGGGCAGAATGTTGGGCAGTTAAAGAGTAACATACACATAAAATGAACGTAACAGAAATGAAAATGTTAAGGTGAATGAGCAATAAAATAAGAAAAGATAAAATTAAGAATGAAATAATTCGAAAAGATTTAAAAGTGAGACCAATAAGTGATAAAATCTGGGAAAATAGATTAAGATGGTTTGGTCATGATAAACGGAGGCTTAAAATGGCACCGGTTAGGAGGCAAGAGTCTATCCAAGTAGAAGATTATAGGAAAATGAAAGGAAAACCCAAAAAAACATTGATAGAAGTAATTAACAAGAATTGAAAATATTACAAACTACCGAAAATTTAGTCTCTAATCTCCGAGAATGGCGCAACAAAATCCATGAAGTCAACCCCACCTAGGTGGAAAATGGCTTATGATGATGATGATGATGATTGGATCAATTCCTAGTTGTGATGATAATAGCAAACCACCAGCCACCGATATCATAAGCTATTTCCTATTACTTAATTGAGTGGAGTCCTAAGGCTCGAAACACTTAGGTGTATCGAGGCTAGGTTCATATGCATGTATTGAGTCATGACTAATAATTTAAAAGCTCTCAGGATGTGTACAGTCCAAATACATGAATGATCAAACACATTTCCTAAAATTGCATTACTAAGAAAAACTTGGTGTCATCTATGATGTATTAACAGAGTAAGTGGAAAGTGCAAACTATTTCCATCGATCACTAGAAATCCAGAATATTCAAAGAAGACACCAATAAACATAGTAAGCATAACCACCATAGAAATTTACAACGTGCCAACATGATGGCCAACTATTTACATCATTTGGAACAGACAAAATGAGAAATAAATAAAGAAACTTAGCATTGCTAAACATATCTGATAGTAAATGTTCTCGGTGAATAATAAGACACCTCTCACTTAAGGGTGTGTTTGGTAATGAATAAAACTTTGGATGAAAAGTTTTGGAAAGTAAAAGTTGTCAGATGATGTGATATGATAGAGATAATGATGAGTGGTAAAGAGGATAAAGTTAAAATAGATAGGTTAGTTATGTGAATAGTTGTATAGAAATAAGTGAAAAGTAGGGTAATTGTATAGGAAAACGTGAAAAAATGATTAAAAAAATATGATAGTTGTGGAGAGTTAAAAGTTTTAGATTGAAAAGTTTTAACTTAGACATTTTTTATTAATTGCCAAACACACCCTAAGTTTAGCAAAATTGCAGGCTGTTTAACAAAAGTTTAAACTAACCGAAGTCTTTGTGATGTGTAGGATCATTCAATCCTTGAATAAATGCACCAACAATGAAACTTTCGGGCACTGATTTTGCATAATTGCCATTGTTCTCCCAATCAATGCTCAGAAAAGACTGCATAATCAGACACCTAACTGCAGCATGGGCAACAGAAGGAATCATGTTCAGAGACCAGAAATTCCACAATGAAACTCTTTTTTAGGTGTCTGACAAGGGGAAAAAATCCTACTAAAAAACAAAGCAATCCGTATCAAGTTCCTCCGTATACCTTGTGGATTGTCATGACAAAATCCCCGCTCCCACAATACTGCCAACCAGTTGAAAACTCTTGAGGTTTCCATTTCATGTTGATAACCCACTCTGTCAACATGATCCATTTTTGTATCAAGAGTCTCAGGGAAGCAAAGCAACAAAGACACCTGCAAAGACAAATATGCGAGTCACCAAAACTACCAAAATTTTGTTCATACTTACCAGCCATCAATGTATATTATTGTACAATTTCCACGAATAGATCTGAACAGCAGCGAAAGTAAAAACAAAAGGAGAAAAATTCATACCAATAAACAGAAATTCAAACTCTTCACCTCCTAACAAACATAAGACAATTCATCCAATAGGATTGGAAAAGGCAATATCTTCTCTATTTCTAGTGAAAAATGTCTCATGGATACAAGGAACACTTCTCAGAAGAAATAATAAATGCCAACTGACCTGGTGAGACCAAGCTGCCTCAACTAAGTGTGCACCATATTCTTCAAGCATTTCATATAGAAGCACAAACACCTCCCATCTCTGTTGAGAATTCAGGCAAGGCTCTGAGACATTGAACATTTGGCCCAGACCTAAAGATTTGGCTTCCTTTTGAGCCCATTTTTCCCTCTTTGTCATACAATGAACAGTTAAAGATTGCTTATCATCACATCCATTAGAACATGAAACAACATGCTTGCACTGACAGCCTTCACTCTGGAATCTGGAGGAATTATGGCCCAATGATATTTTCAAAATATGCAATGACTGCTTTCTCACCAGGGAATCTTTATCAACCTGGCAACCCAAAATACGAACGAGTAAGAGGAGCAAGACAGAAAGACAATGAGATAGCACATAAGAAAACAACAGACAGAATAAGAAAAAAAGCAAGAATATTAAGCAGAAACCAAAGAAAGAAATTCAACATGGACTAGATCCAAGACTGTACCAATCCTCTTCGTACTTCATCCCAAAACAGCTTTTCTGCTCTTATATCAAAGCCATCAGCTACATTTCTTACAATTCCATTTTTGAAACCTTCAGACGGAAATAAGTAAGATAAATATAACGAGAGAATGCAAAAAGCATCCCGCCGCTCTGGCATACCAAGAGAAAATAGAGAACAGCAGCACTTCCAAACTTCCCTTGGAAAGTCATCTCTGCACAGTCAAACCAGATAAACTTTTTTTTTTTTTTGATAGACAAACCAGATAATTCTACCACAAACCCATATAAAAAGGTTTTAAATAGAAATGGAAGGAAAGAAAGGTAATTGGAAGAGGTTCTAAGAAATTGCTTTAGAAGACACCATTTAACCACAGATATGGTCCATGATGGCATAAATAGAACAACAGCATTAACAGGCCTAACCTTTCAGGATAAAGGTCCGATGACAATAAGGGTTTGAACAGATATTTATAGCTATGTTGATCACAGGTGGGACCACATTGTATTAATTTTTTCAAGTCCAATGACAGGTTAGGCAAGGGCTTCCCAAACATGGAAGTGGGTTGCATGCAAGGAGTATCGCGCCCATACCCATCATCGTGCTGACAATAGACTGCTATATGGCAACTCTTCAAGAGGGGTGTTCTTTTTTTTTCCTTTTTTTTTCTAATTTGACAACAAAAACACTCTTTTGATTTCTTTTTTAAAGAAACCTTTACAACCGGTAATATTATAAGCAGTGAGCATGTGGTGCTCTCCATATACAATCCACTTAGGAGAAAAACAACCAAAATTTGGTTCCAAAACCTGAGCCAGGCTGAGCTCAAATTGTTTCTCTTACAAAACCCTGCCCATTTCCATCTTCTTTAATGAGTGATCTTTTGAGAAAGTTGATTTCCGTCTATGTCAAATGAAGCAAGTTTTTATGTGCACAGAAGTTAATTTCCATCCATGTCAAATAAAGGAAGTTTTTATGTGCACAGTATTAGCCATCCATACATCTGAATGAAGCCATGGTTTTTACCTGCAACAGACATGCGTTGATCCATTTAATAGAACTTCAAAGGAGGACACCGCATCAAGTGCCCTGAAAATACAAGGAAGAAGCAGTTGTGTTGCACATGATCGATACTTGGGGCATTGGGAAATCATGTGAATTGCCATATCAGAGAGGGCCAAAAGCACACGTCTAGCAAAATCTTCTGCAGAATGCTGATCGACTGCCGTCACAACTACTGCACTTTCAACTGTTTGACAGCTGTTGAGGGCAGCAGCTAACACGGAAGTTAAAATATGGCATACAGTTGACAGTTGGAGAGATCCATAATCAAGCGATATGGGCACCTGATCAAAATTTATCTCGCTTGATTCACTCTCTAGTCCTTGAATAAATGTGGGCATGCTCCACTGGTGTATGGCTAGATCTTCACTTTGAACCAGACCCACACAAAGCCCCATTGCCCTCAGGCAAAATGGTACCAAAGTTGATCCAATAAGTCCCCAGTTGTCACTTTCAATCACTACGTCACATAGTAATTCTGCAGTCTAAAAACAAATAGTAGAATAAACAGCTAATGACAGAAAAATTCATTAGTCTACATTCTCTGCACCTAAAAATTTGTGTCAGCTAGCTTACACTAGAAATCTAGAAATTGACTTTTACCTGATTAATTAATTCAAAATTGATCACATCTATTATCTTCATGAGTGGAAGAAACCCTCTCCACGTAAACAAGCGCAACAAATCAGACTCTGCCCCTGCAATAAATAGGTCAATTCAGATATACTTCCTTACAAGCCCACAAAAGAAGAAGAAGAAGAAGAAGAAGAAACGAGCTCCGTGCATCTGCTTCCAGAAGTGGGAGGAAATATAACTAGGCATTCATTCATCTAATGAACAGTGCAGCAGAGAATTAATATTGGTAATTGAAAATCCAAATCAGTCATAAACTGTAAATGGACAGAAGTTGTGGCTCTCTAGACAATCAAATGTGATCTACATCATATCCATTTCATCCAGTGATAAGATTTTCTAGAATGCAGGGAAACAATTTATTTATCCTTCACATGACAAGGCCCCAAAGCAGCAGCTTAGACAGCCTCTACGTAAAGAAACAACCATAAAAATATAAACATATATATAAATACAGACAGCCGGGATGAAGCAAAGTTAGCTCTACCTAAATGGCATGTAGACATAGGCGGATCTCCGTAGAGTTTATATGCCCCTACTTAAATTTCAAAAATTATATAATTTTACAAGAAAATTCCCCCCATGCTCATAACATTTGCCTCTAATTTCTTACATACCCACAATATCTCATAAATTACTTTTGTAATCATAACATTCCACTCCAAATTCCTCACATGCTCATGCCGTTAACACAACCATTATCTACCATATTGAAAAGACACTTTTGCCCTTTCAAAATTTCCTAACTGAGATAATTCAACCTTAGTATAACTCAATCATGATGGTAAATCATCAATATATGACATTAAATTATCCAAAGACATATTAAATTTGAATCATTTTACTTAGGAAATTTTTAGAGAGGCAAAAACATTTTTCAATGGGTAAATAGCGGTTGTGTTAACGATGTGGATATATAGGAATTTAGAGCAAAATATTATAGGTGTAAGAGGAATTTCTGAAAAGTTGTATCTTAGAAATTACATGTAAATGTTATGAGTATACAAGGAATTCACCCTAATTTTACTTAAAATTTTGAAAAATATTTTAAAATACTGTTTATTTTGATATGATTGCCCCCATCAAACAATGATATAATCCCTTTTTGCCAATTTCCCCCACTCGCCCAAGGTCCTAGGTCCACCATTGCACGTAAACATGCATTGCACGATCAGTTGCAGGTGAAAAAGCACTTGGACAGTGGACAATCTGCTGCATGTTCTCTTGAATAAATTTCCAAAGACGCTGGTGGAACTGCCAAGTTGAGTGAGTAAGCAGCAGAGTGAAAAACAAATGATGATCCAAGATGAATCACCTGATTTCTTCAAAAGGTGGCAGAGAGCAGTCATGTAAGACACAACATAGCCCGAGCAATCAGATTCTAGTTCGGCATTTGCTTCCTTGAGGAGATCCTATCAAATACACGCAAAATCAACCTACTCAATTCAAAATTATTGAAACAAAAAGTACCCAAAAAAAAAACATGATTTGCAAAATTTCTTTTTGTCCCAATTCAGTTGGATTGTAGAGCCAAATACAGTCCAAAACTGAGAGAAGAAAATGAAATTCACTCATGCTTGCATACACAAGCAGAATCGAAAGCAAATGAGAAGAAGCTATGTTCTTGCCTCGTACCTTTGTGAAATTCGAGAGTTTGTCCAGGAGAGAAATGAAGAGAGACGATGGAGATACGCCAGTCGAAGCTAAGACGCAGTCGATGATTGCAGGCACGGCTGCCGACGGAACAAGGCGGAAGCTTTTCGTCAGAGAAGCTACAGCGGCGGAAACCGACTCGGGGTTCGTTGCGGACATGTTGCCCGGAATTGCAGGAATTTTGGAGGAGGGCGGCGGCGAGAGTGGCAGAAGAAGAAATTCCCAGGCGACTGTTGGCGGAGGGAGACGTGAAGAGGAAGAAGAAATCCCCAATTGCTGGCAGCGAGAAACGTAAAGATATAAACCCTAGCTGTGGGTTTAGATCAGTGTCTTTTGGAGCAAGTGATAGGGGAAAAAGCCCGGGAAATTGGAGCCTACGTTGCCGTAATCCTGTGCGTTTCAGACCGTTTAACGGATGACGGATTTCCAATTCCAATTTCCGACTCTTGGGATTAGGATTGGGATGTGGATGAACTCGAAAAAATCTGAACCGTCAATACCGCGGATCCTTTTTCTTGATCACTCTGATTTCACGGTTTGATCAACCAACAAATGAATGGCTCGATGAGCCGTAATAATCATTACCAATGAGTCACCACCGTTTAAATGAAGTCTGCACAGTAACGTCGGCCGTTGGGACCGGCCTTTCTTGAGACAAGCCACTGTCGTCCGACCCACCCAATCAGGGGCGAGATGTTAACTCGGCTTAACACGAACTCACGGGAGCGTCTTAGCTGTACATCGGTATCGATCACAGCGAATCCGAACTAACACGCGACCCAATGAAGAATGGCACCGACATTTCCATGGAAGACATTCCCTGCATCTGGTGCCATTTCCATGGAAAACATTCCCTGCATCTCTGAAGCACTACATGCAATACAACAAGCGGATATGAAAATCACGACTCAAATTGGATTGTAACAGATAAAACTACCAAGCTTACTATCTAACAACGACTGCAGCCGGACAGGATTATAGTCATAAATCATCAAGAAGATCCTCCTAACTGGATTAGTAGACCGGCGGTATGAAAATCACGACTCAAATTGGATTGTGACAGATAAAAACTACCTAGCTTACTATCTAACAACGACTGCAGCCGGACAGGATTATAGTCATAAATCATCAAGAAGATCCTCCTAACCGGATCAGTAGACCGGCGGTAACGTTTACCCACCTAATGCATGTTCCACGGGCATCATTTTTCCGCTGCCGCTGCTGCTCGTTCATGATTATGTTGTTCCATCTGATTCTTGCGGCTTTCCCCACCACGTGATGAGACAGAACTCTGAAGGTAGAGAGAACGGCCTTCGGGAAGGTACTCCTTTGGGACGCACGACTCGAAATCTCTGGTTTCATGAAGCGGCCTGTGAATCCATTCTGCCGCGCCGCCTGACGCCCAAGACCCAATACAGTCCCAAGCTCTTGAAGCTGTCCAGAATTTCTTGATACTGCTCTATGCCCCCCAATTAGAGTATTCGAATGCTTGGGCTTCGTGGTTTTGGAATTTGTAGGTGATGTTGGCGTGGCGAAGTCGGGCAAAGGTTCGTCCAGATGCATGATGAGGATTTTTTGGATATTCTGATTATCAGGAGTCGAAGAAAGGAAGAAGTCAGAGATGAAAGGTTTGAGGACGGAAAGAAGCGTATGATGAGAATGATGCGCCAAACATAAAAAGTAGGACGAATGGCGGGAAGTTTGAGTAGAGAGACGGTGGGAGAATTCACGAGCAAGAGAATCGGGGATGTTCTTGTGGAAATTGGCGCCACGTTTCATAGATTTTGAGAGACCCTTTAAAAGGGGCCGCTTCATATGTTTCTTGTAAGAGCGTGGCACTAGTTGGAAGCTAAGTAAATGTCTCCTTTAAGACATCTTAAACAACTTATTTATATATTTTTTCATACATTTATTTATCTAAGTATATGTAATATATAATGCAAATTTTACCATTTTTTAATATATTTATATTTAAAAAAAAATTATTTAAAATTCTAAAAAAATATAAATATGTCTAAAAATGTCAAAACTTTATTTGTAGGTTACATACGCTTAGATAAATAAGTATATGCAAAAAAATATATTATAAATAGGTTGTTTGAGATTGACTTTGCAAGTCACTTGCTTAGTCCAAATTAACAGTAACATTTCTCTCCAAATAATTCATTTATTTTTTTTACATTTGATGAAAATTTTAATCCATTTATTAGATTTAACATCATTTATTTATTTAAACAACTAAATGTCATCCAAGTTAAATATATACAAAGTTGTACCTCATCAAGTCTTTGAATAAGTAAATGTAGATTCAATAAACGATAGTAGCAAGTATTATTGGTTTTCAAAGCAGTGTCTACCAGTAAAAATTATAATATTATTAGAGGTTCATTGGATAGTTATATAAAAATTATAAAAAAAAATTGAGTCTGATTGTAATACCAATTAAAACGATTGTAAATGCATGCCCATTAGAAAATATGTACGGAGTCATATTTGCTAAAAAACTAGATATATTTATGTGTAAATTATAAAAAATACTTAGATTCCTTTACGTGTGTATTATAATATAATAACAAATTATAAAATAATTTATCCACATATAAGAGATAATTTAGAATACTTAGATGTTGAAAATATAACTTTAAAAATTAATATTTAACACTAAATTATTTTTGAAATTGTTTATAAAGTATTAAAACTCGGAAGTGATTGTAAAACTTTTCGAAGTTAAGAGAACTGTGTGAAAAGTCATTAAATCTTACGGGGTCTTATATTGTGTATGCATTAAGGGTGGGAATCGGGGCGGGTCGGGGCGGGTCAGGGTGTGCCCAACCCTGACCCTACCTTTTCAAAAATCTGGTTTGACCCTTATTTTTTTTCGAGTCGGGACAAGGTCGGTTTGACCCTTACTTTTTTTCACTCGATATTGGGACAAAATTCGGGTCGGGAACGGGTCGGTTTCGGGACGACGGGTCGGGTAAAAACTACGGGTCAAGTAAAAATTTATTACGAATTTATGAACCCATCAAGTTAAAGACATATCTGTATTAAATTTAACTACTATATGCTCAAATCTATTACTAATTAGTCAAAGTAAAATCTAAATACTTAAATAAAACATGAGTATTTATTCACCTATATAAGAACAAGTTAATGAAACATACCTCATTCAAAATTTTGTTTACAATTTGAATATTGAACCACTAATTGTTTGAACTCATTCCATGTCCTTTGTTGTTTACCTTCAACAAAAATAATAATAATGTCACAATTAGAATTAAAATGATAACTGTTTAAGTATGTAGCAGGAGAGCAGTTTTACCTGAAAAGTAGAAAAAATGTTGATAATACTTTTGTGTTGTAATGAAAGCTTCTAGAAGGCATGACCTGAATAACACCTATGCAATGCAATTAATAAAATAAAACCACAACCAATAACACTTTCGATCACAATTGAATAACGATATACATGCATATAAAAATTAAAAAGTATAACTAATAGAGAATTGATAGCATAAATCCTTCATCCTTTAATAGGAAAAATTCTAAGTTTAGCAAATATACTGGAGATACATATATTTTGTTCAACAAATTAAACTTAAACATATGTTTTTATCATACAATGTTCATAATAAAAGTATAAAGCAAATTGTTCTTCATTATCATCTTTTCCTAAGTTCATCCATCGATAACAATGCCTTTTCCCTGAAAATTCAAAATATTATTTTATTAGTAATACAATAGCATCACAAGCTAAGAGAATAAGAAAAAAAATAAAAAATATGAAAGAAGATTAATGCTTAAAACCTTTGCACTTGCAGAAGGACGAGGAAGAAGACTGCTACCTTCTCCAACTTCATCTTGAATAGCTGCAACATGTACAAAAATCAATTAGTTAATGACTTTATTTATAAAAAAATAAAATGTATATCCTAAGTTCAAGTAAGAGAGTTAGATATTGAATTATATAAGTTACCTGTAATGTTGGTGGTAAGTTCCTCCGCATCTTCTTCAAATTCATCTACTTTTGGCTTTGACCTTATCCAATCTTGAGCACAAATTAAGCATTCCACGAGTTTTGGAGATAAAGAACTCCTATATGAATCAAGCACACGTCCACTTGTACTAAAAGCTGACTCTGAGGCAACAGTGGACACAGGAATGGCTAATAAATCACGTGCCATATGAGATAATACTTTATACTTATATGCATTTACTTTCCACCATGCTAAAATGTCAAAACCATCATCTTCTACCACAATATGCTCTTCTAAGTATCGATGAATCTCTGTTTTCTCATTTTCTATCTCATCCACTGCTAAGAACTTCAGATATGCTGCTCTTGATGGTCCTTTTCTCTTTATTTGTGTGGGGGCTTCAATTTTTGGTTTTGTTGAAGCAGAAAATTGTGCCTCATAGACCTTGAAAAGGGTTTCAAATTCGATCATCACAGTATTTACCATTTCCTTAACCTTGTCAACATCATATATCTGTGAATAACAGAATTTTAGAAACTTCAACTTACATCTTGGATCCAATACATTTGCAACCAACAACCACATGTTAATTTTATCAAAAGTACCCCAATACTTGTCAAATTTTTGTTTCATTTTCTTTGAAATGTCTCTAAGGACTAAATCTTCTGATGTCGAAAATTCAAATAACAGACTTTCAATCTTATGGACTTCATCCAAGTACAGAGAGGAAGTAACATATGAGGTTCCAGATAATGTGGTTGTAACTTCATAAAAATGTTCCAAAAAGGAACACATAGCTTTACCAATTCTCCAATCATTATCATTGGGAGTATCTTCCTTTGCAAATGCAGCATCATATAAGACAAGCCGGTCAAAAACCTTTTGATACTTCAAAGCTTTTTCCAACATTAAATAAGTAGAATTCCACCTTGTAGGAACATCCATGCACAGTCCAAGTTTAGAACTAATTTCTTCCTTCTCACAGCATACTTTAAAACTATATTCTCTTTGTGGAGAACCTCTTACAAATCTAACACACCTTCGAATTCTGTTAATTGATTCATTAACGTCATTCAAACCTTCTCGCACAATCAAGTTAACAATATGGGCAGCACAACGTACGTGAAAATGGTCACCCTCGCCTGCTAGAAATCCTCTTTTAACTAACATTCTCCTTAAAAGTTTCAAGGCGACATCATTTGCAGATGCATTATCTACAGTCAAAGTGGTGATTCTATTCAACCCCCAACCTAACAAACAATCCTCGACTGCTTGAGCAATGGCATCGCCAGTGTGTGGAGGTGGGAGCATAAAAAAGTTAATTATTTTCTTGTGTAACTTCCATTCATCATCAATGTAGTGTGCTGTAAGACACATATAACCATCATTCGAAATGGAAGTCCACAAATCTGTGGTCAAACTCACCCTTTGAATTTTATCTTCAAAAAATTTCTTTAATTTCTTTTTCTCAGCTTCATAAATTGCAAGACAATCACTAGCAACAGTTTTCCTAGCAACCCATTTAAATTGCGGCTGCAACATGCTAATCCATTTCTTCAGTCCCTCATGCTCGACAATCTTAAATGGTTTTTCATCTATGATAATCATTTCAGCAAGTCCCTTTCTGCATTTATCTTGGTCAAATTTCCATACACTAAGAACCTGTTCTCTATTATTGTTGGACTGTGGTGAAGAGAATGTCAAAAGCTTCTGCCTCTTATTTTGCCCCCACTTTGGAAAATCTTTGCATCTTTGGATATGCCTTGAAAGTGAACTAGTACCATATTTACTAGCACACTTAAAAGGCCTTTTGCAGTAATTACATGAGGCAGTTGGCTCTTTACCAAGTTTCTTTTCATTTTTAGTAAAATGATTCCAAACCGAAGAAGTAAGCTTGTAATTGGTAGGTGGATTATTTTCATCTTCTGCAGTTTTTTCATTATTATTTGGTGTAACATTTTCTACATCTACATCCACATCCACCACTTGTTTCTCTTCTACATTCTCCGCCGTATATTTCTCCACATTCTCGTCAACATCCAAACTCATATTCTTATGATATGCTATATCCAATGCAATGCCTAAAAATAATTACAAATACAAGAAATCAAAATCCAAACATAATACAAGCATATTACCAAATATAATGCATATAAACATATCAAACATTTAGATAAAATCTAATCCATTTAGATATCAAACATTTGAATGCAAGTATTTGAGAGTTGTGTAGAAATCTAATCTACATTAATAAGTAGAAGCAGAAGTATTTTGTAAATGTCAAATCATATCATTTGCATTTTGGGAAAAAATCAAAAAATATTTCCAATTAATCATGCTGCTTCTATTGGGTTAAACAATGCATGATATCAATGCCAAACAGAAATAACCAATTAATCATGCTGCTTCTATTGGGTTAAACAATGCATGATATCAATGCCAAACAGAAATAACCAATTAATCATGCTGCAACTATTGGGTTAAACAATGCATGATATCAATGTCAAACAGAAATAACCAATTAATGAATTAATCATGCTGCAACTATTTTTATTAATAAATATATTGCAATTATGTATTCCAAATGCAACCAAATCGCAATTATGTATTCCAAATGCAACCAAACAGAAATAACTACTGACTACTGTTGTTAGAGGGAATGGAGATTTAGGGAATTTGCATAACAGAAATCCAAATCCAAGATTTTGCATAACAAGATTTGGATGCGGGCGGAAGGGAATAATCTGAATTTTGAAAACAGCTGTCTGTTTTGAAAATGACAAGTATTATACAATAATCTGAATTTGCAGAACAAGATTTCCACCTTAATTGAAAATATTATTTTATTAGGCAGCAGATGCGGGCGGGAGGGAAATGGGAATGACGATTCAGGCATTCAACATTTCAGCCATACCACTGGTAGATGCAAGAGGCGACAGCTGCTGCTCGAGCCGGAATGGCCACGACGACGACAGGGCAGATGCTTCTGCTCAACTAGAAGACGCTGCTCGAGTGGACGGAAGCTGCTGCTCGACGGCGATGGCAGACGCTGGCCTCGAGAGGGGACGGCGACAGCTGCTGCACAAGCTGGAAATGTCCACGGCAACGACGATGGTGACGACAGGGAAGAGTGGCGGAAGACGCTGCTGCAGTGTTGCTCAGCGAGAAGATGCTGCTCGACGATGATGGCAGACGCTCTGCTCGACGATGATGGCAGACGCTGGCCTCGAGCGGGGACGACGACAAGGGCCGGCGGTCGCTATGGGAAGGAGGGACGGCGACAAGCAGCTAAGCAGGGGACGGCGACAAGCAGCTAAGCAGGGAGACGATTGAAGGTAGGGTTTTGCTCAGGGTACTCGTCTACTCGAGCAGAGTAATAAGCAGGCTGCTACAGTCAGCGGGGCGGGGCGGGGCGGGTCGGGACGGGTCAGCGGTATAAGCGGGGCGGGATCCGCCAGGTCCGACCCGCTCTTTTTAACCATTTTCAACACTGCGACCCGCCCCACCACAGCCGGGTACATACTCCGCCCCGCCCCGGTATAAAACAGGGGCGGGTCGGGGCGGGTCACGGGTCGACCCGCCCCGATTCCCACCCCTAGTATGCATAAAATCGTTGTACTTGTCCACCTTAATCCTTAACACGTGAATTCGTGCAATTCACGCTCTTCACTATTCATGAATAAAATTTTATGGGTCAAGCACTTGCATATGATGTACATTTAATGCATGCATGGATTAGCATTAACATTGCAGCTATACATGAACTATTATGTATCACTGCTCTTCATTTTTTTTAAGAGCTGAAAAACATGAATGAGTCTTTAATAATGTCGAACAACCCTTTATTGTAGTGATGCTATATATTCGTACACAGGCCTAGGAACAATAATACTAGAAAAGCAAAAAGAAATTACAATATATTATAAATGATGTTAAATAATATAGATTGATCGGGTTTACTGTCAACTGTCTTTTCATAATGTCTAACAACCCTTTGTTACAATGATGCTATATATTCGTATATAAGCCTATGTAAAGTGATACTAGAGAAGTAAAAAGATATTATAATATATTTCAAATGATGTTAAATAATATAGATTGATTAGGTTTTCCATCAATTGTTTTTTCATAATATCAAACAATCCTTTATCACAGTGATGCTATATATTCGTATATAGGCATATGCGCAGTGATACTAGAGCAGTAAAAAGATATTATAATATACTATAAATAACGTTAAATAATATGGATTGATTAGGTTTCCCATCAACTATTAGAAACTTTAAAATAACAGAGGTTAAGTAACATACGGTTTCCACAGAAGCATTCCCACTTCAAAAAACCGCCATGGCCCCGCCCGGGACCCGGGGAAATAAAAAAGCGTTGGTGTGCCGCTGAGCTGAGGGGGAGCCGGATTACGTTTTATTAATCCTGCCTTCTGAGATGCTTTGAATATAACATTCACCAGTGACCAAACCCATTTGAATTTGAAATCATCTAAGTAAAATAAACGGGAAAAAAATAGAATATATATAGAAATTAATCTATTGGCCCAAAAGACTATAATTCAAGTAATTTATGTCAGAAAATCATTATTATTACTCATCTGATCGCTTTACACGCTTTAATAATTCAGATCATGTATCGCATTTTATAAATTATCAATGCACGTAAAATGATTTTAACGAATAAAAACTCCACCGTTAATATTTTTATTTGTATGAGCCTGTTTTTATGAAACATCTTTTTGATTGGTACAATTACATATATCTCAACACATATTATACTAAAGATCTGAGACATTCATACACATATAAGGGACACATATTCCCAAAGAAGTCTGGAGACACAGCTCCACGAAAGAATAAGGAAGACACAACTTCCCACAACCACCTAGGAGACCACTCGCTCCCACACACCATCCATCTGGGAGACCACTTGCTCCCACGTATATTTTTTCCCGAAATCCGAACGCGATTCGAAACCTCCACCGACTGCCCGCACACTTTTTGCGCCACTGTCAGCGACCAACCAAGCTAGCCTCGGTTGGTGTTTTTATGAAACATCTTAGTTATGTAATTTTTTTCATTTTTAATATTTAGTTGATTAATGAAAAATCTACTTGATCTATTGTATTTATCATTATTTATATTATCATGAAAATTCTTTTATTTATTTATAATTACTGTATACGGGTCTCATCAATAAATGTGTAAAATCAACATAATAACATAATTTAATGTTAAAATATTAAATTTAAAATAGTATTTTCAATATCCAAACTATCCAAAATATCACTGGCACGTGAATAAAAAATTATATAAAGTATTATTGTATTCTAATATATTTGTGAATTGATTTAAGTATTTTCATAATTTACATATGAATGTGTATATATATTGAGCAAATGTGGCGCATGCATGTACTCGATTTAAATGAAACTTAAGTCTCGTAGCTAAACAATTGACATTAAATATAGTAAATTGATTGAATTTTAAATCAATCATCGACATTTTAAAATTTGTGAAGGTTACATACGACCACTCACACATAACCCAGTTACATAAAAATCAAACCATTATTTAGGCATGCTTTTACATAACCATTTTCATTTTTAGTATCTAGGTAATTGATTAAAAATCTTCTCCAACTATGGTATTTATCATTATTTATATTATCATGAAAACTATTTCATTTGTCTAAAATGACTGTACACAAGTTTTATTTATAAATGTGTAAATCAATGTAATAATAGATGTAATAAAATAGTTTAAATTATATTTAAATTAGTCTAAATTGGATGGATTATATAATTATTCCAAACTAAGAAAATGTTTTACTTTGCTTGCCTCAGAAAATTTATTTAACTGATATTTAAAAATCTTTAAAACATATATAGATATAACCAAAAATAATAAAACTTAATTTATATGTGAAACAAGTATACGGATAAAAAATATTTGAAATAAAAAATTTTAATATCAGCTAATCAAGACATTTACTTAGTCAAGTTTACTAAATAACATCTCTTTAAACTGTACTTATAAAATGCAAATCCGATGACGCACTTCACACCAAGTCACCGACATACCACGGGTTACGAATAATCCATTTGGACATATGGGTCTCCGTAAAAATAAATTGATCCTGTAACTTTATATGTTCCACATGATAGGCCCCTCCCATTAACGCGTGATCAATTCATGACTGGGTCTAAAATGCATCAAATAAATACTGATATGATCACATGCATTATAATGTTGAATTTCGGTTTCATACACGCAGGGCTACGCTTTTACGAAATTCATCCTTTGTGCAGCCATATTTTTTTTTAATATTTTATTGATTCATGAAAAATCTTCTTCATGTATTATATTTAGTATTATGTATATTGTCTACAAGTATTTTAATTTGTTTAGTATTATTATATATGAGTCTCATCTACAAATATAAAAAATCAACATAATCAAATGATTTAATATTAAATATCATTTTTAAAATTATGTTTTCGACAGGTAAACTATATAAAATAGTATTACCACATTGATAAGTGATTTCACAAACAATTATTATATTCTAACATACATTTGAATGGATCTAAATATTTTTTAATTTACTATAAATATATATATATATATATTTGAGCCACTTAAACAAATAAGTTAAATATAGTAAATGGATTAAATTTTGCATTAATCATTAACATTTTAAAAATAAAAATTATTGCTTAAAGTTACTTTTATGTAATAATATTAGGTTGCTTTTAGCGTTTTTTATTTTTATGTTTAACAAGTGGTAAAACTTTTGAATAAAAATTTGTTTGTAAGAATTTTTAAAATGAAATAAAACAACATAATATAATAGAGTGATTATGAGAGTAAGGAAAATAACATTAAAGTAGATATATTAGTTGTATAGGCAATTATGTATATGTAATTGAAAAGTAAGGATTTGTATAAAAATAACGTGAATAAATAATGAAAAATATAATAGTTGTGGATAGTGAAATTTTTTCATTGAAAAGTCATAGTTTGGAAATTATGTGAAAAATACAAAAAATTCAAAATCTACTTTGCTACAAATAAACCCGTAAGATCCAAAATGAGAAAAATATGGAATTTAACATATAAAAACGGGCTTTTTCAAATATACTCACTGTGTTTAACTTTAATTTTAAAAATACCCACTATATTTACAAAATCTCAAATATACTAACTATATTTTTATATAATTCCAAAAACGCCCACACTATTGTAAATGTTAATAAATATTATTAAGATACATGTAAAATTACCACTATGGCCATCGAATTTAGGGTTTGATTGAGAGATTTGATATTATAATTCACCATTGCTCTATCGGAGTTCTAAATCTATAGAGCCTTAATTGTGTTCACTTTTAATTTAATTTTACATTTTATTATTTTATACTATGGTTATTTTAGGTATTTATGAAAAACCAACATTTAAATGGAGATCTATTAACTACTTTAACGGGATTAGCATTTTTGTAATTAGATGCAAACATAATAAATATATTTATAATTTTTGATATGTAGTGGGTATTTTTGAAATAGAATCAAACGTAACAGTCTAGTAGATATATTTGAGGGAAAAATGGAATTTAGCATATGAAAATGAGCTTTTTAAAATATGCTTACTGTGTTTAACTTTAATTTTAAAATACCCGATATATTTTAAAAATCTCAAATATACCAACTATATTTTTATATAATTCCAAAAACGCCCACACTATTATAAATGTTAATAAATATTGTAATATACATGTGAAATTACCAATAAGGTCATTGAATTTAGGGTTTGATTGAGAGATTTAAATGTTATAATTCATCATTACTCTAATTGTATCAGAGTTCTAAATCTGTAAAGACCTAATTGTATTCACTTTTAATTTTATTTTATACTATGGATATTTTAGGTATTAATGAAAAACCAACATTTAAGTAGAGATCTATTAACTACTTTAATGGGATTAACATTTTTAGTATTAGATGCAAATGTAATGGACATATTTAAAATTTTTGATATGTAGTGGGTATTTTTGGAAATAGAATCAAACGTAGTAGTCTAGTAGATATATTTGAAAAATACTTTACAAAAATGCAAAAACTCCACAATGTCAAATCATATCAAATAACTAACTTAGAGCCTTTAAAGTTTTACAAAACTTCAAAATAAACAATGCTAGACCGCACAATTGTACAAGTAAAAAACACAGTAAACTAGCCTAAACGTAAAAATTGTTATTTTTCTAAAACTCGTATTTTTTATGGAACTAAAAATCTTAATTTTGTGTCTATAGAATATTGCAGATTCAATAAATAATATTTCAATTTTTATAATATAAAAAAGTACAAAACCTTCTGAAATATAAACACACAATATAGAATATATTCTAAATACATGTTTTACAACGTACTAAAAATATTATTTATCGCTAGAATTTGCGAAACCTGATAATATGCCATCAAATTTATTTAACGCGAGGAACATTCTAAACATTATATCTTTTTACAGTACAAAGAGAATTAAATTTTAGTGTTATTTATTATGACAACTTATAAAATCAAAGTGAGATCGAATTAGCATATAATGTAAGAAACATTTTTTAAACACAATTTCATGCTCCAAAGACATTTTCCTGCACTGTTACTCTATAACATAAGAAAATTAATTTTACTATTTTTTATTGTGAGATTCGACTCGGGACACCAAATTTATTTATTCAGCGAAACAGTTTAGAACAAAATCTGTATTTAAGGTGTTTTTTTAGTATTTTTTCGATTCAGGAATATTTCTATGTAACAGAGTTTCATATAATTGATTTAGTAAAAATCTTTTCATTTTAAAAATATTGATCTCTAATGGAAAATCATCACTATATTTAACATCATTTGTTTAGTTAGGAGACCAAGTTTTATTCTAATCCAATATGTGCACAGACCACATTTGCTCAAAAATAGATACATTCATGTGTAAATTATGAAAAATGCTTAGATTCATCTACACATATATTATAACGTAACAATACTTTATAAGATCATTTATCTGCATATTATTGATATTTTAGATGGTTTATATATCGAAAAAACTACTTTAAAATTAATATTTTAATACTAAATCATTTTATTACGTTGACTTTACATATTTATAGATGAGATGACATACGGTGAAATTAAAAAAATAAAAGAGTTTCTAAAATACTATAAATGATGTTAAATACAATAGATGAAGTGAATTTTCTATCAAACATTAAGATTTTAAAAATGAAGAAAATTTCATAGAAGAAATATTTCATAGAAGAGCCCCTGTTTTCAATTATGGATGCGTCTGAAAAGTAAGTGATGAAGTTTTTTTAAAGTGTGTTTAGTAAGACGAGTGATTATACACAAAATATATTTTTTTATTTTTTTGTTTTTTCATGAACATGTGGAGCTATGCACATTTGACCTATAAACTAATGTTACCATTTTTGGATGATTTTAAGTATATTTTTTGATTTTTAAACATGGTGACATTTTCATAAAATTTTGAACTAGTCAAATACACTTAGCTCTATATGTCTATAAAAAAACTGACAAAATATTAAATTTTTTTTTTTTTGATAGCAAACTAAGCCCTACCCAACGAAATCAGGCATAGTTTAGTAATGAGAAGAAAATATTAATTAAAACTTTTCACTTTCTATAACTACTATATTTTAAAAGTATTTATTCACATCTTCTTATACAATTACCCTATTTTTTTTCATAAAAAACTGCCATGTTTTCTAATAATTTTTACGCAATTATCCATACAACTAACTTATACATTTTATTTTTATTCTCTTTGCACCCCATCATTACCTATATCATATCATATAATTTTTTTCTATCAATTCAACAACTTGTATCCTACAAACTTTTTATTTAAAAATTTTATTATTTTCTAAACACATTTGTAGATAAAAAATTTGGATATAAAAGTTTTTAAATTTGAAGAAAATGATGTGACATGTACGAATAATGATGAGGAATAAATGAAACAAAGTTAAAATATAGAGATTAATTGTATAGATAGTTATATATAAGTGATTAGAAAGTACAATAGTTGCATAAGAATATATGAAAAATGATTAAAAATAGGTTGAAAAGTTCTATGTTGACTTTTTTAATACCAAACACACCTTACATGTTAATATGTAAGTACATTTTTTGCATAAAACCCTGTAAGTTAGCCTTTGAGGTTTTCATATTTGCATAAAACCATGTAAATTTGCACTTCTTGCAAAATAAACCCTATGATTAAAAACCATTAACAAGCGATTATAGCGAGATCTAAAATGCAAGAAAGAAAATTCATGGGATTTAAAATTCAAATCTACGAAGTCAATATAACCCAAAGGCCTAAAATATAAATAAACATAATTAGAAGGTACAAAATGCAAATAATAAGTTAACGTTGTAACGCAGTAGCCCTTCCGGGCAAAAGTTTTTATCGGACTCTTCATCATTCCGTCCGAGGCGAAAAAGAAGACGCGGGCGAGCAAGTGACATGGCAGTATAGCACGCTTGCCATGATTTCATTTCGAGCTGCTGCTTATGCTCAAACACTGGTTCTCTTCGGTAAACTCTCTCTCTCTCTCAAATGCTTGCTGGAGGCTCTGATGGAGTTGTTTCGCCGTTTTTTTCTTATTTTATTTTTTATTGCAGGCGTGCTAAGCTGCGCCGTGGGGGAAGAAGGATTTTGCGCAGCTCCCGTGGGGAAGACGGAGTCAGATTCGCAGCCTCTCTACTGGAAAGTGAGGAATCCCACACTCTCGCCAGCACATCTTCAAGGTCAGTGTCTCATGCTCTCTCCCTTTCTACGCATTCCTTGCATTTATGCTGCTCATGTTGCAACGATAGCAGAGTCCTTAGGAATTTGGAAAGATGAAAAGGGGGTTTGGAGAAGAAGTGTAAAAAAAGGATTTTGAACAAGCGGTGAAAAAAATGAGATTTTTGGATGGGTATAATGATTGAAAATGCAATTCGCGGTGTATAAAAAGAGGTTGCTAGGCAAGTAAAACATCACACTACATTAATTGGGGCAGAGAAGATGGCTTTTCCACCTCTTTTTCAAGGCGAGTTGTTCGGTTGGTGAGAGGAAAGTGTAGGGCGATGTCAGACATAAGTGAATAAAGATAAAACGGATAAAAGGCAATGGTTAGAAATATATAAAATGATTGGAAAAAGTAGAGTTGTTTCCATTTCCTTCCCCCAAATACATCCTTGATGAAGGGAAATATGCCTATAAAGTACAACCCTTTTGAGGCTAGATACTATATAGCGCTTCATCACATGCAGTTGGCATTCTTGGGCCCAAAACCTGTGTGCTTTATTACGCAGAGGGGCACTGATGTAAAATAATTGCAGTCTTTAATGCTAGAAGCTTCCTGTTGGCATACTTCTTGACTGTTATATTTCCAGATGAGACGGGGGGAAAATAAAAAAACCAATACGTTGGTGGCAGTAGAACAACCCGAACTGTATGTAGTAATTCCATTATGCTATGCAAATTTTGTAGCATGCTCCCTCTTCGATATAAAATCGTTCTCTTTGTAAAAATCTATGATCTGCTGAGTGTGAAATCTCTTAAACTGTGGAATGTCATCTAAATTCCATTTCATATTCAGATGTACAAATAGGCACATGCATATCCAAATATCTGCTGTTCGAATTGTGATGCTTATCTTCTTGAGGGCAGAGATCAGAAATACATCCATCAATCTCACTTAAACTTAGATTTTAATGCCCATTGGAGCAACATGTTCTAAATTGGTTTTCTTTTCTTTTCTCTATTTCCTCCCTCTTGGCAGACTTACCTGGTTTCACCCGTAGTGTGATTAAGAGAGACCATGCTTTAATTACACCAGAAAGTCATGTATTCAGCCCTTTACCTGACTGGTACTATTCATTTAATACTGGCTTTTTCATTTGCTGAATAAAGTCATCACCAGTTCTCTTGCAGTTAATCCTCCATTTTTATTTTTTTTCAATTTCTATTTCTCTCTCTTGCAGGATAAATACCTTAGGTGCTTATCTAATAACACCAGCAATGGGCTCTCATTTCGTTATGTATTTGGCAAATATGCAAGGTCAGATTTATATATTTCGCATGCTGCATGCCTTATGTTTCTTGCAACGAATTGCTTCTGAAACCTTTCTGAAGTTAATTGCATGACTTGGTATCTACAGAATTAAATTTCACAAGTCATGATCTTATTTATGTGCAGTGCACACACATGTGCAAGCTGTATTATGACAACTTCAGGGGTATATTAGTTATAACCTTTTTTTGATTAGAGATGATGGTACATCTGTTGAAGGAGCGGGTATTGGTGCTTTTCTTTATTTTAGGCTTTCAATAGAACTTTCTAAGGTTATAGAAAACTGCTTAAGAATTTCCTGTTAAAGAACTCTACTATGTTTTCCCTTATTTCTTCAACTTGCATGGATGTAATTAATTCCATTGCTTTATGTAGAGAATTCAAAGTCTGGTGTACCTCCACAAGATGTTGAAAGGTGCAATCTGGTTCCTTTGTCAAAATTCTTTTCTTTGATGCCTGTGTTTACAGTACAAAACACATTTTCGTAATTATTAAAAGCTGCTGCTGCCTCATGCTTTGATCTGCTATCAGCTTGCAAAATTGTTGATGCGACTTTAGATCACACACCTTCATGTGTGCCAGCTGTGATCAATGTAGAATTTTCGCATACTTGCTTTTCTATGCAGTGACATGAATTTCAAGTGCATAGCCCACTCAAGTTCTTCTGCAGTCTATTCCATGTTTGTTACCTTCTATAGTATACTTTATACTTGTAGTCTCATTTAGATCTATTTCTCATCCATTTGCATCTGCTGCTACCTCAACTTTTCCCCTGTGTCATCACTGTAATAGACTTCTTACAAATCAGAATATATTTAACCATAATTGATGTTTTTTTACGTTAGCAGTCATTTATTTTTTATATGTATATTCTTCTGTCATGGTTTTTGGTCATCCATCCAGATTCTTGTTTGTGGTCTCGGGCACTGTGGTACTATCATGTGGATCTGGAACCAGCCACAAGTTGCATGTAAGATATCTTTCATGGTCCTTTCCTGAATAGAGCTTTGTTTTTGGCAGACAGTGTACCGTACTTTCACCATTTTAGAGGTTATGACTTATTGGTTGCTCCTAGACTAAAAGAAGATGAGATGACAATAATTGTTTTTTCCTCGCATTGACATTTGAGGCTACACATGCATCAAGTCACTTCTCATCAATAATAATTTGATCTTTGTGGTTTAAATGCAGGTGGACTCATATGCATATTTACCACCAAATTTTGAACATTCTCTACAGTGTGATACAGCTGCCACGCTGGTTGTATTTGAGAGAAGGTTTTAATTTTCCCATATCTTTTATTCCTACTCAAATCATACAAGAAGACATATTTTTGTGTCCTCATGATTTTTTCTTGTCAATCTTCATGTGCTTGAGGTTCAATGACATGGTAATTTATTCTACCTTTGGGTTGTTTCATGCAAATGATTTTGATAAAATATTTTCTTTTTGTTGCATCTTCATATTGGTCATTTTTCTTCATTTATTCTTCTTTTTCCCATCACTCAAATAGATATTTGATATCATTGTTTGCAACTATGTTAAATAAATATTTGATATCATTGTCTGCAACTCTGTACTTACATCAGCAAGTGATTTTTTGTTAACTAGGTGGTGTCTGGAAAATCACATCCCTGACTTCATTGTTGGTTCAACAGACAAACAGCCTCTTCTTGAAACTCCTGGAGAGGTATTTTGTATCCTCATTTATTTGGAAGTCAAAAGGAATTAGTAAACTTCCAATTGTAGCTGCCATTAAAATAACCAACAGCTGAAAAGATTGTATAGCCGTATCACGTCATTGTCTGGCCTCACATCTTTTTCTGGAAATATTTTCAGTAGTTTTCTGTGTTTCCGATCAGGTATTTCAACTCAGGAAATTGCTACCTACATCAATTCCATATGACTTCAATATCCATGTGAGTAACCATCTAATATGTCCTTGATGCATTCTTATGTGTTTCACTTGCTAATGGAATTATTAATTGCGAATCTATGATTAGCTGTTCAACTTTTTTTTTTTTTTTTTTTTTTCTCATTTATGAAAGATTTTCACTTAAATAGTGTTTTTTTTTTGTCATACTCTGTGATTATATTGCTGCAGGAGGGACTTTGATGGAAAACATAATCTTGTTTAATGTGATTTTGCAAATTAATTTGTTGGGAAGGAAGGGTAGCACACTACAAATGCCTGTTAATTAAAGGCATAGGCAGTGAGGGCCCTTGCTTTTGTGAATTTGCATGGCCACGAGATCTTGTTGAGGAATGTTATTTCCATGAATTTTTCTGATGGGTGATGAGTAGCGTAGCAATCATTCCCCACAAGGACCTTTAATTGGGTATGCTTGTCATGGCGGACCATATCATAGTAACTTGGGTATCTCAAAGCATGGATCAAATCTAGTATTCTACTTGCATTTTTCTCCCCCAAGTTACATTTCTTTGCTATGTTGCTAAAACAGTTCAAACTCCCATTGGCAATTCATTGTATATGTTCTGGAGAATTTATTTTCTCTTTCCTTTTACTTGTGTCTCAAGTTCTGCACATCTATGTTGTTTAACGTTTTGGGCATTTCCAGAAAGAAAACATTATATAGATTCACATTTTGCAGAAAGGTTAATATTTGATATCCCATTGTTGCAGATCATGGATTTTCAACCTGGAGAGTATCTTAATGTGAAGGTATGTTTGATCCCATATCTTTCTTCTTCTTAAAATAATTATATTGCAATTTGTTATTTCAGAGTTAATTCTTGCAACCTACATGTCATAGTCATGCTTCACTTATTTGAGAATGCTTTTTAGTTGACCAGATGTGATTGAAAACACATAGTGGTTGTTTGTTGTGTTTCTACTGTTTCAGGAGGTCCACTATAACCAGCATGGCTTGTTGCTTTTAGAGGGACAGGGCATCTACCGCTTGGGGGATAACTGGTAAAGTGTTGAAAACACAATGATATTTCCCTTGCCTTAACAATGAATTTATAGAGTCAATACAAGTAGGCAACCTTTATTTGACATTCAATTCATAAAGTTTTGGTGCAAGATTAGTGGAATGGAAGAATCCTATGCATATAGCATGCATCAGGGTGCACTGTTTGTCATTCTCTTTGCTCTTATAACTTTTAGTATTTGCTACTCTGTTTGCTGTACTTTCGTGTATGTCCCAAAATGTGGTTCATAGCACCCTGAACAGCAGATTTGAAGAGCTGATGTGCTGTATCATCCTTTCTCGCATGGTCTAGAAGGATGGACTGTGGAAGAGTTCAAGTTGCTGAGCTCCTTTAATTTCTACTGATCTGGAAAAGAAATCATCATCATTGTCATCATCATCATAATCATCATAAGCTGTTTCCCACCTATGTAAGTTCAGCTGCATAGATCCTGTAGCTGCATAGATCCTGTTGTGCCATTTTTGACAATCATAAATAGTGGAAAAGGAAAAAAAGATATGGAAGAAAACAAGCAATGGGAATATCTGACAATCATAGAGTGAACTAGAAATGATATTAGATGCTCTTTTTCGTCTCCCAACATTATTATCGTTCATGCATCCTCCATGCATCCTTCATGCCCACATCAAACACGTGGTTCTGGGCCTTTATATATCTCTCTGGGAATTCTGAACTGTGCATTAACTGATCCACCCAGCATTTTCACTACTTTTGTCTTCTTTATAAACTCAGGTACCCTGTTCAAGCGGGTGATGCCATATGGATGGCACCTTTTGTACCTCAATGGTAAGACAGATCAAATCTTTAATGCCGGAAAGCCCATTGATTCTCTTATCCAAGCTTAGTTAACTATCCCTTGGACACATTTCCAGGTATGCAGCCCTGGGGAAGATTAGGTCACGGTACCTCCTTTACAAGGATGTGAATAGGAATCCATTGAATTCGTAGCCACAAGATGACCACTGTTCCAACACTGGGTTCTTCCTTCCAAAAGGCATGAAGTATGTTCTCTTGAAAGAGTGGTGGTGTTGACGAAATCAGCTGGGGAACCAAGGTGTTGCCGTTCTAAACGTGGCCCAAGATGCTCATCACGAGCAAAAGTAGGTGGCTCTGATCAGTGCTTTGTTGAACTGTCATCTGTATTAGGTGGAACTTGGTAAGTGTTTGTCATACTAGATTAATATATCCGAACTTTATTAGTATTGATCTGCAGACAAATCAGAAGTGGGAAGGTAAGGGCCAATGGGGGGATCAGAGGTTCAAGTTGTTTGTTGGAGAACGTAGCGCAATTCAAATTGAATCTGGCAAGAACTTCCTAATTTTTGATTCTATAATAATAGAAAATGTATTTCAAAATAAATAGGTAAACATAAGAGGCACGGCAAAAGAAATTAATTAAACAATTACTAAGAGGAACAATAAGAATCGTGGATCATAGAAAGGTAGTCTAAGGTTATAATCAAATAAATGCTTCTGAAGAAAATGGTTGAGCCACTTAGAATCAACTATAGAAGTAAGACTAAGCATTTAAATAATATTGTTTAAAGTTAAAACTGTTTGGATTTTGGTTATAAGCACGGTTTGAGTGGCAGACATTAGTCTGGAACATCCCCTCCTTGCACATTTTTCTCTCCGTAGTTCCCAAATTGAAAGGCGCGTTCGGATGGATGGAAACGAGTGCGTGTTTGGATATGTAGTTTAGTGAAAAGGTACATGCAGAAAAGATAAAATGTTATGATACGTTTACTGTTGTTGAGCGTATATTGAACGATGCAAATAAATGATTGGAAAAATAAAGGAGTGATTTAAAACTAAAAAGTGGAGAATATACAGATATAAATGATTGAAAGTGTAAAAAGGAAAATTGAAAAATAGGAATGATGATGGAAGAGAAATGATTTCGTGTTTACTGAATTGAAAACAGAAACGGTGATTAAAAAAGTAAACATATGGCTTGGTCTATGTTATTTACAATGCAACGTAATAAAAGATTTACGGAGGACTGACTGGACTCTCTAATCTTGTAAACAGATTTGAGTTAGAAATGCAGGTCAAGTTAAAAAAAAATTGAACATATTATAAATTAAAGTCACTTTCATATTGAACTCAAAGAATGAATAATGACACATTTAGTTCAAGATTGGAATTTTATGATAAAATGGTATATATGCAGGTTAGCTCATATTGGCCTAACTGTAATCCTATTTTTAGATCAGACGTGCTTGTGACCCATTTTGGGTTGCCCAAATAGTGGCTTAACATGGTGTAAAGCAGATAAGATTGGCAGTGGGTCACATGTCAAATTGGACCCGTTTACACCCCTAATATGAACCCATTTATGAACACACGTTAGTTGTGCCACTATGATGAAATGCTGGCCGGAGTCATTGAACCGTGCTTCAAAGATGTCCATCAATTGTTTGAAGTAGATGATAGATATGGTAGCAAGGAAGTTGAATCACATTTTGCCTTGCAAGTCTAAGGTGGTAGGAAAGGCTCAACACTTTTAAGATCTTTGAAAGTGGTCCTTAGGTCCATTATAGTTTGATAACATGGTGTGTGGGGTTAGACTTTAGGCTAGAGATAGGCATCTTCGAAAATTTAAACTTTTCTGCAATATGATGGTCGTGGTTGGGACTTGGGCCGATGGACTGTAAGGGTGGAGGTTATGGATGCTGGCGGAGAAGTAGAGCTCTTCCAGAGAAGGCTAGGCACATCTATTTTAAACAATAGTAGACCAGATTAAGCAGTGGTGGGATGGTGTTAGAAGCTTAAGATATATTGAGGTTGGGAAGGTTGTACATGGGGCTTGGACGAAGGTGGTAAGATTGTCTAGACGGACATAAAGCAGGGCAACACATATACGAATCGTGTTAGAGGTGATGGTGAGGCTGACGGGGGCACGTTCACCCAGGGCGAGAGGGGATTTGGAGGGGGAGTGGCTCGAGCTGGGAGTGTCGATTGGGATGTCAGAGCAGGTAAGGATGTTGAACAGGCCTCGACAAGAGAGTGGGAAGTCCGTTTGTAACGGGAGCTCTGGTTGTGGCTACGGAGGGAGACGGTCTCCAGTTCATGGGAACTCTTTTAAAAATTATATATTTTTAGTTGGATTTTGTACATTATATTTAAAGTATTATTTTGACCGTTAATAATAAAATTCATACAAATCAGACGTTAATATAGTATTAAATAAGTAAAAATTATAAAAATATAAATTTATCACATAAAAATGACATAACATAATTTTAGTAATTATAAAAAAATATAAATTTACCACATAAAAATAACATAACATAATTTTAATAACGTGGAAAGACTTTATTATACTTATCTGGTTAAAATACGTATATATAATGTTTTTGATTATATAAATTGCGGCATATGTATTATTTATAATTAAAACAACATCAGCCATTGAAATTCTTCAATTTTATTTTTATTAATTAATATAATCTGATTTTTATAATTTTTACTATCAATGGTCAAAATTATATTTTGAATTTATTGTACGGTTTAATTTTTAAAAAACAACAAGAAATATTATCTTTTGAAGGAGTTCTCACAGAGAGTTCCCAAGGACTAAACCCCGTCTCCTACTGAGGTGGGTTGGACCTATGCTTGAGTCAGTTGTTATTACAAGACTAGGATGAGATCCACTAGGATCGTCGATATAACTTGAAAGATAAAAAGACAGCAGAGTATTGCTCTGGGGCAGTAGTGTGCTCTTGGAAGGTTGGGTGATATTGGTTGCCTTGATCATGAGGTCTTGTAGGACTGGCCGTTGCAGTGTTGACTTGTTAGATCTGGATTCCTTTCTCAATGTCTAAGAGAGGCTTTGTGAGGGTGGTAGCAAGTGGTTGTTACTACTTCTTACTTTAAGAGAGTGTCTAGGAAAGTAACAAAACTTTTGAATAAAATTTTTTTAAAGATAAAAGTTTTTAAATTGACAGAAAATAATGTGATATAATAATAGTAATGATGTGGAGTAAAAAGAATAGAATTAAAATAAATACGTTAATTATATAGATAGTTATATAAAAATGATTGGAAAGTAGCGTAGTTGTATATGGAAATGTAAAAAATTAATTAAAAAATAGAGGTGGTTATGAAGATTAAAAAGTTTCAAGGAAGAATTCGTTTTATATCGGCAACATTTATACTTAATTCTTAATATATTTATAATATTTTACAAATTCCGCTTATACCCATAATATTTCACAAAAAATTCTTATCAAACATTTATACCAATACAATTAACCTAACCGTTATCTACTCCACTGAAAATATGATTTTGCCACTTAAAAAATTTTCAAAATTAAAATAATTTAACCTCAACGTAACTCTTAAATTATTTAATATCATATATTAATGATTTACTATTGAGTCATGTTAAGGTTAAGTTGTTTGAATTAGAAAATTTTGAATGAGCAATACCATCTTGTCAATAAGATAGATAACAATTGTGTTAACGATAAAGACATAAGAGCAAAATTTTATGGGTCTATAAGAAATTAAGGGTAAATATTATGGGCATAACATGAATTTTTTCAAATTTTATTCTTAAAAACTTTAATTGTCAACAAATACACCCTAAACTCATATCAGAAACAATTGAAAGAGGCAGAGCTACTATCCCAACTTGGGGGCTTCTTTACTGCGCTGGTAACCCGTTCGCACAGATTGAAGACAAACACTGATGGAAAGGTGCAATCTGGCAGGCGACATGACTGGGTGGAGTGCTGTGCAAAGGCATGACGGTGGACCGCATGCTTCCGGGAGCATACACGGAAGCATACACCTATTTTATTTTATTTTATTTTTTTTTTAAAATTATTAGCCCAAGTTATTTAACGTACTTAAAAATTATACGGCCCTGCAAGCTCCCGGAGCATATGATGAAAGTCCGGTTTGGTTCCCCTCTGGTCCCACAATAACGTATCGGGAATGGCTGGAGGGCTCCGGACCTCCTTACCTTAAAAATAATAGTTAGGGGAAAAAAATTTCTAAACTCGATGAAGTCGTTTTTACACACCGCCCGAAATGACGAAGTTGAAAATGTCCGGGTCGAGTAGGGGTTGATGATAACTGAGGTCAGTTGCCAAGGACTAAGAAACAAGGAAAAGAGGGGAAAGAAGTCTCGCAGGTTACCCGTTTAGAAAAAAACACCTGAAGGGATGATTTAAATAAAGGAGGATTGAAAAGATTAAAAAAAAAGGTGAGTAAATTCTGGTTGTTTCATTCCCGTCTCCTTAGTACTCAATTCAACTGTTCTGGTTTCCGCCAACGAGGATGCACATCCTTGCCATTTATAGGCCAGACCGAGGCCGTGGATGACGTAGCTTGGCTCCGCCCGAGTAGTCGGATCGGAGAAACAAGGTCACGCGCAAGCTCACGTGCCTCCAATAACGATTTTCCTCTTTATCTCCCGAAATCCCACCCCACTCTCCCCACCTTCCGCAGACTCGGCCGATACGCCCCGCGCGCGCTTGCTCTCGCTCGGGCGGGCGGGCGGGCGTTTGGTGGCCCCGGCCCATCTCGCCAGTCAGCCAGCCGGATGAATTGCGTTGGGGTGGGGCGCGCAGTTTAAGCCGCGTGCGCCACCCCCCCCCCCCCGTCCCCAGCCACCGATCACAAAACGACAAAACGCCTTCCCCTCACTAACCTACGCCGCCCCCCTCCTCTCCTCCTTATCCTCCACCCTCCCTCCCTCCCTCTCTCTCCCGTCCTCCTCCTCCTCCCCCTCCCCCCATGGCCGCCTCCTCTTCCTCTCCCTCTCCCTCCCCTCCTTCCCACAAGCCCGTTCTGCACTCCAACCAGCCGCAGCAACAGCAGCAACAGCAGCAACAACAGCAGCAACAGCAATCTTCTGTTAGAAGGATCCCTCCCCCTTGCTGGTCCCACCAAGAAACCCTAGCCCTCATCGACGCCTACCGCTCCAAATGGCACTCCCTCAACCGCGGCAACCTCCGTGCCTCCCACTGGCAGGACGTCGCCGACGCCGTCGCCGCCTCCTGCCGCCACGTCTCCCCTCCCAAGACCTCCCTGCAGTGCCGCCACAAGATCGAGAAGCTCCGCAAACGCTACCGCGCCGAGAAGCACCGATCACTATCGGCCGGCCCCCGCGCCGGCCCTCCCTCCTGGCCCTACTTCCGCAGGATGGATTCCATGGAGATCGTCGCAGCCACCTCGCCGGATAATCCGTCCTCCTCCGAGGAGGACGACGACGGCGATAACAACGACAACAACGGCAGGCTGGATCCTTCCCGCGCCGGCAACACCCGTAGCTTGCAGCGGCTGCTCTTGAACGGCGCCGGACAGCGCGTCGGGGCTCCGTCCGCTTCAGCCCGCGTCAAGGTAGAGGACGGCCGGGAGTCCGGCGGGGGAGGGAACGCAAAGAAGGGGCCTTTGTCGTCGGGGTTCGATGCGGTGGCCTCGGCTGTAAGAATGGTCGGGGAGGGGTTTGTGAGGGTGGAGAAGATGAAGATGGAGATGGCGAGAGAGATGGAGAGGGTGAGGATGGATATGGAGTTGAAGCGGACGGAGATGTTTATCGAGTCCCAGCAGCGGATCTTCGATGCTTTCTTGGATGGTTTTCGGGGGGAGAAGAGGGTGAAGAGAGAGAATTAGAGGGTGGATTTCCCGTTGTGATTCTTCTTGGAAGTGGGTCTTTCAATGATTCCTGCTTGGGCTGTCGGGGTTGGTGATCTCTTTGCTGCCAAATGGAGTTGGGGTGAGTTTTAGCGTATGCCAGGCTTCAATTTTTTTTTTTTTTTTGGTTCCTCATGGATTTAGCTGGATCCTATGGTCAACGCTTAAAAATTTTGTTTATAATTTCCTCTAACGTAACTAATTGGGCTGTAATCTAGTGTAGATTTTTTTTTTTGTTTTAAAATTTTGATTTAATGCTGCAATACATATTCTTTTAGCTTCAATTTTCTGCTTTCGTCAAGCTTACATCATAATTCTTTGCCCCCAGGATTGAGAATACATTCTGTGGCTTGGCAATGTTTCTAACTCTGTGATGCATTTTAGTTCTTTGTCATCATTCTTTCATTTCTTTGTATGTGTTCGAGTTTCCTTGAGAAATGCTTTTTCGGGTTTTTGAAGATTCATTGGACTGTTGCCTGAAAACTCTTTGAACTCAATTGCTCCCATCTTTTGTATCATGTTGAGAGAAAAGTCTTAGTGGTGTTCGCATGAGACTTCTGGTACAAGCGGGTTTGTTGGAAGCGGGACGTGGAATAGCCTTTGGTTGGACGCCGGCATGGAGCAACGTGAAAGGCTACTAGTTGCGATGTTGTCGTCTAATTGTAGCATGCTTAATTCTGGCATCGGGACCTTTATTTTTGTGTTGCAGTTGTAGCAGGTCAATAATCTACCTTAACAGTGTTATTACTTGCTGTCTGATGAATTTTGTTTGCCTTTTCCATTTCCAATGTGCAGTGTTTTTTTCCTTTATTATTTCGGGCCATGGAATGGTGTGGCGCACTTTATGCCCTAGAGTCTGGATCATGGATATTTGTCCCTCTCAGCAAGAGAAGTAATTTCATTTGTTTCCAACCAATGTATGCAGTGAGAGCTGAGATGGCAGATACTTTCTTGTGTATGGAAGGCCATTCTTTTGCTTGCATTTTCATTTATGGTGTTAACTTCCGTCGGTTGTTTTTCGCACCTTTCCAATTGTATCTCTGATGCATGGGTCACCCAGTGTTGTTAAAGGAGTTACCCATATGAAGCTGGACTGTGTCAAGATTTGCTCGGGAAGGTCATTACTTTCCTCCCAATTGAGACTTCACAACTTGGAAGTCTGTTTTCAGGGGTAGTCTTCAGCGGTCATTTCCACTTTGTCTATGGAAAAAGAAAGTCTGTGGGATTCCTTTATGAGGTTTTTATTGGTTGATTTCTGGAAATAATGTCGTGTTATTCTTCAGTTCGCAGCATATCTAATTATCTTTGTTTGTAGCACAGTATTATTCTACTTCAATAGGCGTTTATTTCTAGCTGTACTTTTGTTGGTATTCCATCTTTTATCGCATATCATGAGACAGGAAATAAAAGTGATTCTTTTCTGATCGGCAGCATGATTAGTTGCATCGAGAGTGCATACCCCTCTGTAATTAACTTGTCAATGCTTAGCCACTGAAGACTGTGTCAGTCATAAACCTTCATCAGATGTAGGCTTCCTCTCTGACTAGTCGGTCCTTGCATGGGCAGTCGTCAGTTGAACCCGGATATATGAATTCAATGTAGTTCATATGTCAGTTGTTTGAGCTTCTTGCAGAACAGACCTTTAATGGTAAGGGGATGCACCATTGCTGCTTTACTGTTATTACTATTATTATTATTATTATTATTATCATTATTTTATTTCTGCTTCATTATTAGATTGCCGGTTACTGGATTCAAAATCGCAACCTGATAATAAGTTGATGGAGATGCTTGTTTTGTTGGTTTTGATGATAAGAAATCCTTAATCATGCCATTGATGTACGTGATAAGGAAGGATTGAATTACGTTTTCCAGCTAATTGGAATTTGGACCTTATAGTTTGTATATTTGCGAAAATGACCTTTGAAATTTTTTGAGCTCTGCAAACTGAACTCTGTGAACGCGAAGTGTTGAAAAACCCGTGTTTATAATCTTGATTGGACGAAATGGCCCCGGAAAACCCTTCTTCCCGAAGCTCTGCATGACTGTTGACTTGCTGCTGCTCACCTCTTATATGGAACTCCCCTCAGGGTGCGGTTGTCTAACCCTAAAACTTTTTAATCTATAAATTTTCATTTTCTATGACTATCGTACATTTTATTTATTTTTGTACATTTTCATATATAACAATTCTACTTTTCAATCATTTCTATGCAACTATAAATATAATTAAACTATTTATTTTGACTTTAATAATTATTTTTATTATATTACATCATTTTTTCATTTAAAAAATTTTTATATTAAAAACTTTCGTTCAAAAGTTTTATCATTTTCCAAATAAACTTATAATGTAATTGTTTTTATTTTTTAATATTTTGATGTTTGATGAAAAATTTACATTATTTATTAAATATTATCTTTTCAAAAAATATTTATATTGACATAAAAATCTTTCCGTTTGTCTAGTGTTATTGTGGATGATTTCATTTACAAATGTGTAGAATCAACTCTATTAAAAAAGTATAAAATTAACCTAATAAAATGATTTAATGCTAAATATTAATTTTAAAGTTGTATTTTTAACATTTAAATTATCTAAAAATACCATTATTATGTGGACAAAAGATTTTGTAAGTATTATTACATTATAATATATATAAGTAGATGCAACCATTTTTTATGACTTATGCATGAAAAAAAATATTTTTCAGCAATTATGACCTGTAAGGGTTTTTTACATTATGAGATTTGTTTTATAGCTCACGAGTTTCATATATTTACTTTTTAGGCCCTTTAAGTTTGTCTTTTTGAGTTTTAGTTTCGGTCGTTAACGCACGTTAAAAGCGCTGCTGTTAATTGCATATACAAGTTGACTCATAATCTTATTATTAATTGCATATATGAGTTGACTCATATATGTACTTAATAATATGTCATTAACAGTAGAGACTAAAATGCAAATAGAGCAAACTTACAAGGTCTAAAAAGGAAATACGTGAAACTTGTTAGGGGTGGGAATTGGGGCGAGTTGACCCATGACTCTGCTTTGACCCGAACTGTTTTTGTCAGGGTAAAAGTTAAAACTAATATATTTTTGACCCGGTATATGGTTGAGTTAGAAATTTTGACCCGAATTCAAAAATAGGGTCGGGGTGAGTCGACCATGTCTCGACCCGAAGAGTCCGACCCGCCTCGCATATATTAATTTATTAAAAATTATAAGCCTATGTTTAAATATTATTATTATTTTCTTTCAAAATTTTCACTTTTTTGTAATAAACTCTATCAATAATAGAATAATTAATTTATTCAGAAAGCAATATAAGAATCGATAAAAAAGAATTTGTACATATATAATCCTTATGTGTAATTGTATATTAATCTATTTTAATAAATTTATATTATATTTTCAAATGTTTTATTTTCTTAATTATGTATTTTTAATAATTAATGAAATATTGAAGCATATAATATTTAAATTTAGTATAGATGTATACTTATGTTTGATAGTTATATATATTCTTAAAATTATTTTATTTGAATCGTATTTTTGACCTGACTCGTTATTCCGAAACCGGTCTGATACTAACCCGAAGTTTATTCCAGAATATATTAAAAAATAATTAGGGTTAAACCGACATTGTCCTGATCCGGTATAAAAAGAGTGTCAAATTCAATTTTTAAAAAGTAGGGTCATGGATAGGCAAATCTTGATTCGGTATGGCCCGCCTCGATTACCACCCCTAAAACTTGTGGGCTAGAAAGCAAATACACATAGTTAGAGGTACCAAAATACAAAAAACGCATCCTATACACGTGTTGATTTGTATAAAATTTGGTCTATTAGTTAAATAAATAATGTTAAATATAATGAATGAAGTGAATTATTTTTAAATATCAATATATTAAAAATAGGAGAAGTTACATGAGAGAGCTTCTATGTAAGTGTAAAATAAATTATAAATTGTAATTTTCAAAAGTAGAAGGGTTATTTGCTTTTTTTCGACTTCTGCATATTCTCCCCGCAACTTTTCTAATTGCAAATGACACGTGTCTTGGTTTAGGAATTCGTGCATAGATTAATTTATGCATTGAATTTTTATCGAAAAAAATTTATGCATTGAATTAATTTCTTCGGTATCAAAGAAAAATAGAGAAATATTTTCTCGTATAATGAATTCTCTAATCAGCACTATCTGGCGGCAACAAATACATCGGATGAACTGAGTCAAGCCCAGCTTTCATCTGCTTAGCTTTATTATTATTATTTTAGTTACTATATTTACGTCTATCTCAACTGAATGTTAAAATTACTTGATCTAATCAACACTACTGGCTGCAACGAATCCATGGGATGAACTGAGTCAACCCAGCTTCCATCTACTTAGCTTTACTTTTTTGTTATTGGTATATATCCATCGCTACCGATGCTATAATTACTTGAGCTTTACTGGAGTGCGAGCGCATCTATGAAACCTATATGGCTTGAGGCTTGATTAGTTAGCCTAAGGTTCCTTTGTTTTGCAATTTGCTGGGCCTAAGGTCGAATCTAAGCTCAAAACTGCAGGCAGAAATAATATTAAAAAACAAGCTTGCTAATGAAAAGTAAGGAGAAGTAGTTGAAAATATAAATAATGATGAATAGTCGGATATTTATAATTAGTGGTGCGAACGAGTCAGGTAATATAATCAATACTTTACGGGAAACTAATAACTTTAAGATTTGGAATAGGGGTCAGGTTGCCTTAAGTTGAATTTAAATTATTATACGGGTTGAAAATATAAGTCAAGTTTACAGATATAATATATTTGATATATATTGCAAATTAAATTCATATAAATAATAAGCTTAAAGGTTGGATACTAAAATACTTGATTAATAAATTGATTTAAATTACAAGTTGTCATGATTGAAAAAAAAAAAAAAAACGAGGCATTCAGTTTAAGATTTTCCGTATGTCATGGGTCGGGTAAAGACTAAATATACATTTTTTTTCTTTTTTGAGACGAGGGTAAAGATACGGTTGACCCAACATCAGCTCTAATTTCATATGGGTTCAAAGATTTTAACCCTCTTTCGTCTCGCGGCAACCTAGGCAGCTGTCCAACTTGAGTAAAAAGTCGGGTCAAGGCCGTGTCAAATTTGCACTCCCGTATATAAATCGAAGTGTCCAGAGAATTTGAAAAATTATTAAATAAATTTATCACTTTTTTATTGCATCTAAACACGCTCTTGTATTGAATTCTACTTGTCAAATCATACAAGAATGCAAATATAAGATACCCAAATTAATAGTTTAATTTTCACCAACCTCCAACATAAAATCACCCACATTTGGAACCACATAATCTAACGAAAAATTTAGGCTACTCAAATGTAATTACCAAGAACTCTATTTTTTGGATATATAGGAAGGTCCAATACAACTATCTTTCTAGGAGCAATACAACTAGATGAAGAGAGCATTTTAAGACGTCGTGTCAGGTTATAAATAAGGTCTACTGTTGGGATTGTGGTTAAGGAATCAATAGTTTGCAACATGCTTATAGTGCTCAATAAATTTTTTGTCACATTACTGCGAGACAACGCTCTCTTTTGAACTCGATATCAGGAACTCATGCACTGACAATGTGATATCAACAGGCTATGTGCTGGTTCACAATGATATTGGTTAGTGATGGCACAATTATTGCTATCGTGATAGTATATCGTTGGGTAAATTCTTATATATATATCTACACAATTTACTCAGAATTATAAATATATCCATCTAGTTTTAAAAATTATAAATAATCCCGTATGGTTTTTCTATAGTTGCAAATATACTTGCACAATTATGATGCTGTAATTGCACTATTACGACATGAATATATTTGTAATTATGGTCAAACTATGTAAATATATTTTCAAAAATTAAATATAATTATTTTAATTTCTAAAATTATAATATACCTATAGTATTTACATATCTTTACAATATACTTACGCCATAACGATGCAGTAATTATATTATAACAATTTGAGTATATTTACAATTATAGTCAAACTTTGTGAGGTTATTTGTAATTTTTGAAACTATATGATGTATTTGCCATTATAGTCAAATTATGTAGGTATATTAAAAATTATTTATAATGTTTGTTGAGAAAAATTAATCTCTTGGTGAGAAGGGGAAAAAAGATTCCCCATCTCCATTTCAAATCTAGAAATTATACAACTGTTTTTCACATCCTTTGGTATGACTTAATATTGTGAGTATTTAACTATTTTCCTTTTTTTATTATTTCAAAAAAACTATTTCCCTTTTTCATTAGTATTTATATTTTAAATATTTTTTAAAAATACCCATATAAAATTTTACCTATCCATCATTATTCATCACTCTTGATTAATTATTGGACCCTGATTTCATATATCCGGGTGCGCTTAAATGCATAACACTTTTCTAAAATGTTTTTAAAACTCCGAAATTCGTATGTGAGCCAAAGCATGAATATCTCTCTTATATACTTTTTATATTTTTCATATTTTATTTTGAACTTTAAAGATAAAAAGCATGAGAAATGCCTTATTTCTTTAATTTTAAATTTTAAAATAAAATAATAAAAAAATATAAAATATAAAAATTATATATGGGATATTCATGCTTAAGCCCACATAAGTATATAAAAAAATTTTAAAAATAAAAATAAATTGTGTATTAGATTAAGTTCACTAAAGCTAAGTATACTTAAGTGCACGGAATCATTTCTCTTTATTATCACCATTGTCTCATCATATTACATACTTCTTCATCTCACACCTTTTTTTCTCAATACTAAAAGGACAACAAATTTTTTTTTAAAAGAGTATCATTAGAACCTAGTATAGCAAACTACTAAGATAATATTAATTCCGCTCTGCTAATTGCCTATTTTATTTTAGTAAACAAGAAAAAAAAAGAAAATTTTCACCATTCTTCGATTTACTGCAACATGATAATGATCTAATTTCTTATTTTTCTTGTTATAAATATTTTAAATTATTAATTTATCATAATTTCTATTAAAAGATAACCTATTTATTTTATTTTTAATCATTATTTTTTATCACATTAATTCATTTAATTTTTCTTCACTATTTCACGTGTGTTGGGCAATGTAAACAATTTTCTTCAATTTTTTACACATTTTTCTATCAGCTAGCGCACTTGTTTATTTTTTTTTTTGGCAAGGAACTTACTTTCGATCATTTTTCATATCTTGTATATTTTAACTTTATTCCAGGCTTTACTTTTAATCACCCCCATTATATCAGAGCCATGTTTCACTGCCCCCGGTGCAAATCCTATTTTTTCAAAATTTTTTTGATAATTTTTTTATAACATTGTTAATCTAAGTATATATATTTAACTTACATATTAAGTTTTATTATTTTTGAAGATGTATATGTATTTTGAATTTTTAAACATAGTAATATTTTAATTATTTGTAATGACTATAATATCACAATTTTTAAAAATAAAAATATATTTCTAAAAATAGTCAAAATTTTTTGGATAGAAAAATAGTAAAACGGCTAGTTTATAAATCAAATACACATGCCACAACAGCATTTGCCGTCGTTTTTCCCCGCATGGGAGAGACGCTGTTTCAATTCGTGCCTAGGGCTTTTTTACCCAGTTTTCGGCGGCAGCATTTGTATGTAAAGTAGTGGCGTTATTTATAGTGGTGCTATTCTCTTCAGTTTCTACGGAAGCATCCACCAGTTGTGATAGAAGATGTTTATATAATATTATTAAAATGTGTGTAAAACTTTGTTAGCAAATTGTAATAATATTTCAAAAAGTCCGAATGTAATGTCAATTAAGATGATGCAATATATATGAATAAAAAAAATCAAATATAAATAAATTAGTAATTTTAAATATATTTTGAAATTTCAATGCACACTGATGCAACATTAACCATTATACTATATCACTCCCACTTTTTCCAAAAACTTCTACATACTTGTTTTTTTAACCATTTACGGAAGCACACTTTTCTCCCCCCACTTTTCCATTCCCAAACGCACAAACGGACACGTATAAAATTAACTGCCGACCGAGGATAAAGGATTGCATTGGTTGCACAAGCCGGTAATATGCATTGATTGGACGATCGAAAGCGAAGGTTAATTGATTTTTCCCTGGTTTTCTTTCATCGAGCACTTCTCTCCCGTTTAAAAAGTATACATCGATCTTTGGTGTGGGTGTGGGTGTGGCCATCTTCACTTTTTATTTTCGAGTGGAAAGATTGATTGGTTTGATCTCGGCCGCACGTAACTGGTCGTTTTAACTGGTGGTGGGGTCTACCATGCATTTTGAGCATGAGGACATGCATCCAGCCATTCATTGTAGTCACGTCACCTTGAAAAGGTGGATGAAAGAAACAAAACGTTGGGGTGGTGCAACCATTGGTCTCCCAACAATTGTGCGTGGGTGAAGCTTTCTAGCTCCAATAATATTCACGCCATCTTTTCCCTTTTATCAACTGCACATTTTTTTTCTCCTCCCTTTTGTATCGATTGCCTAAACACTGATGAGATGGGCCGTATCGACAGGGAGAAAAGTTAAATTAGTATCATTTGTTTTTGAGTCCAATTCTATAGAGATATGCATAGCTTTCATTTCGCATTCCGCTCAATCTAAAATTGTTCATGAACGTGCCACAACAACCATCACTCCCCAAAAGAATTCTTTAGACATGGTGTCTTATCAAAGAAAAGGTTACTAGATATTTCTCTCTTTTAGTATAATTAAATATTTTCTCAATGTTACTTATATTTTCAAGTATCATATTCGTTTCTTCATTCAAAATCTATGTATTTGCTAAAAAAAACTCACTACTTTGCAATACACTTTTTTTAAGTGATGTTAGTGGTGAGAAAATCCCGCACTATCAAGAGACTTTAACAGTTTGTGATTATATGTCTTTTTTTTTTATAGGTATATTTACATATATCTCAACACATATTACACCGAAGCTCTGAGACATTCATACAAATCGGGAGACACGCAACTCCCCAAAGAAATCTGGAGACACAGCTTCACCAAAGAATTAGGAAGACACAATTTTCATCGACCGAAAGGGAGACCAACGCTCCCATAACAATTTTTTCCTCAAAAACCCAAGGTGGGATTTGAACTCTAGACCTCTACTCCGAACGCTCCACTAACAGCAGAGTCAACCAACTGAGCTAGCCTTGGTTGGTTTGTGATTTTATGTCTTGGTTTATACTTTCTACTTTAGTTAGTCATTTTGGGATAAAACTAACTAATTTCAACACTTTTGTCACAAAAAATATTATCTAATAGTGATAAAACATAATATGACTAAAATTTTTTTTGTAATAATTTTATTTTTGTTTAATCCCTCACTTAAACGTCAACTCTTGTCTTCTATCATTTCCTTAATTGTTTCAGCTTATCTTATATATTTATCTCCATAGAATCTATTCTTATATATCTTTCATGTTAATTTCATGATCAATTAGGCTCCATTTGTAGTGAAATGTACCCTAAATAGGGTGCATTAGAATGCAATTTAGTATTTTTTATATATACATTTATAGCCTAAAATTTGCTTGTGAACTTAGTTGTTATTACTTACTTTAATTTTGTCCCACATTATTAATTTAATTAAATGAGATCAACCTAATTTGGTTATCATATATCCAAAGGGCGACAAGCATGCAAGCAAATACTTCATAATTTGGAGAGAACATTTCATGATCAGCTTATCATAATTGAAGAGCTTGTTCCAAACAATGAAAGATTCTTGGATTAAATCTATATATAGGATGAGAATGTAATGATGTGTATTGGAAAAAAGTAAAGTTATATTAAAAATGGGTAAAGTTGTGTTGAAAATTAAAAAAAAAACTGTCTTGAGAATTAAAAAATTATTTTGAAAATGATGATACAGTTGTAATTCAAGAGTCTTGTATAATTTAGAATAGGCTCTAAAAATGCAGCCTACCGAAAATAGGGCGTACACGTGCCAACCTCAAAATCTAAGTTTATTGGATATTTTGCATTCTTCTTCCCATGTTTTGCAAATTTACAATTTCCATCTATGAGGCTATAACTATTGATCAGTTCATGAAAATGCTCAATGATAAACTTCGTTTCGAAAAACATCCCCGTTCTCGATAACCGTTGGCATGTAAGTTTTCATTTCTATCATAAAGTCTAAGGTCTATTGGATATTATAGGAGCATTGTTATAAACAAAGCACTTAGTAGAAATGTTTCTGCAGATCAATTAATTATAGAAAAATTATAAAATTATAAGAGGTAAAGAAGACAACTTTGAATAGTCAATTAAAATATTTATCTTCTATGTGCGCTAAAATATATATTTATAATAGGTGGGAATAGAATATTGGCCATAAATATCACGGACTTCAGTTCAGTAGTATCATTATTTGCAACTTCAATCAATATGGGGTTTTCCCAATGCAGTGTTTGTAATTTGCAAACTCCATTGGACCTCTATATATATGCAGGTGAATTGGGTAGGTTAATTTTTTAATTGCCTTCATGTTGAGATAAGATGAGAATTTGGGTTCCCAAATCAGACCTCAACAACTGTACACGGTATCTATCTCTTCACTGTCAGATTCGAGTGCTAGCTGTTGTTTACATGGATAATGGGGCAAACAAAGGGCACAAGAAAAGCAAGCAGTGGATTATAGAAGTGATATTTACAATTACAGTTTTGACTTACATAGCCACATTACAATTTCCTAATTGTGGAATAACAACAGTAGTCAACTTTAATACTGTTCTAATACGAAAAGTACAAAAGTCCAAAAGACAAAAAGGAGTGCGCATTCCAACCATCTCTCTTTGCATTGGCTGGGCTGCTTGCAACAGCAATACAGCATATATAGGCCCTAAATCTCTATCTTGATCATCTGTTGCTGGGCTGTTGGGATCTGGTTATTGCCATCCTTCTCAATTTCATCAGCAAGGTAGGTAGAGTGGACCCCATACAGGATGTAGAACAAGGTGACCACACAACTCCACACCCCAAACCTTTGGAAGGCCTTCTTCTTGAGTGTTGTCATGAGGAAGACATTGAGAAAGATGGAGGCAGCTCCAGGCCATGGCATTAGTGGTACGGACCACTCCGTCGGCCGCCACGCGCATGGGAAGCAGCGGTCGAAGATGACGGTGGTGGCGATCAGTGCCCCTCCTAATATGGCTAGGACCCACCATGGTTGTTTGAGCTTCCATGAGAGGGAGAAGCCAATGGAGGTGGATGTGAGGAGGAGGAGGAAGATGAGAGTGGGGAGGGGGCGATTGCCTCCTTGCTTCGCGTGGCGGCGGTAGACAAGTGCATTGGCCACCATGTAGAACACAAAGAGAGTGCCGATGGAGATCATTTCGAAGATGGTTTGGAGGTCAGTGAACAGTGCTATGGATGCAGTGCAAATGCCTGTGTCATGAAGGCAAAAGATGGAGAATTTGCATGAGCTTTGCTATTCATCGATATTTCAAGGGAACAAATAAATAATAAAATTAAAAAATGGGTATTTGAAAGTTAAAGAATATAATTCAATCCTATAGTTCACAAAAATCAATCCTAGCATGTTATTTATTTACTTATTTTTTGTATGAGCTTATCGAAATGAATCGAACCTAAGTAAATTCATGTTGCTAAAGCCCATGAGAGTGCTAGTACAATAATTAATAAGGTATTAGGAATTTAGTGGACTCGGCTATTAGGGATGTGGGTGAGACATTTTGAATTGGATTTCTGCAGTCTATTTGATTATGTGTTTTCCCCACTATATTGAAGGTTTTGCCTTTTAAATTAGATATGCCTCTTGCGTGTGTGATTATCTGGGTATTTGCAACATAACATACCTAGGAATATTGTAGCATTCATGGGTGTGCCTGTAGAAGGATGCACTTTAGCCAACCAAAGTGGCACAAGCCCGCTCCTTCCAATGACACAGAGATATCTAGCTTGTCCCAGCATTGCCACCACAAGAGAAGCCACAATTCCTAAGCTTGCACCAGCTGCAACGATGTTGCCTGCCCATCTCCAGTCTTCCAAACGCCCAAATGCAAAGGCATATGCACTCTTCTCTGGTATCTACAAAGCTCATATATGCAATCAATTAGAGGCCGAGTACGAACTGACATGCTAGCCACTTCTGCCTTTTTGAAATAAAAAAATTATATTACCTCATCGTAAGGAAGCATCAAGGAAAGAGACAAGGCCATCAGACAGTAAATGACAGAAACTATCAGAACAGATCCAGCAATGCCTATGGGAAGGCTCTTCGAGGGATTCTTGATCTCTTCTGCCATGGTGGACACAGAATCATAGCCAATATAGCTCAAGTAGACAATGGCTGCCCCATCAAGGACTCCTTTAGCTCCAAATGGAGCAAACCCATTAGGCCTGATGAGATTGCTTGTGCTCCCAATGCAAAAACCAGCAATTATTATGAATCCAAAGAAGATGACATGGAAAACTGTCATCACGAGGTTCAATGTAGAGCTCTCCTTGGTGCTGCAATCCCAACAAAAAACACCACGCCGTCATCATTCCCTAATCCTTGATAATAGAAATCCATCATCATTTATACGCTAGTGCTAGCTGCTATTGAAAATAAATAATTAATTACCACTAGCGATGGTAGTAATAATACTCCATCATCCATGATTGTCGTGACATCAACCAATTTCTAGGATTCCACCCAAACCACATAACCAACTAATAGATAACAATAAAATAATCCAGTAATTAATCCTCCTATGACAAACATCTAATCACCCCCAAGTACTCTACATATAAAACCCATCATGGCCTACTCTTTTACCGATAAAATATTAGTGATAAGAAAGACAAGTATGGAACACCCAATGCCCAGTTTTTAGATTAATGCCCCAACATCGATCCAAAACAATTAAATAACCCAAAATTCTAAATTTCCCACTCACCCACGATCAAACAAAAAGCTTAAAAAGCTTAAAGGGTCTAAAGAAATAACGAGAAACCACTAACTGACAACCATAAGAAGAGATATAATAGAACTGAGATATCAGACCTGTGACATAGACAGAGAGTGAGAAGAAGAATAAGGACTACGGCGGGAAAATCCAACATGAATCCACCCACATCAATTCTCCATGAATTTGGTTCCTGAACTCCGAAGGCGCTGCCGAAGTAATCTGTGAAGGTCCTCGCCACCGCCGCATTCGACAACACATACTCCAATAATATATTTGCTCCTCCAAAATATCCAGCGAATTCACCTACAAATAAAAATAAAAATAAAAAATCCAGCCCAAACTGATCATATATATATGGCTGTGACTGAAAGCAAATGCTGTGAATATGAAAGTTGTGATTGTGGCTGTGGCCCTGCTCATCACTGTTTCATCAATTACTGCATTGAACACAAAACATGATATAGTAGAAAAGCAAGAGGAAATGAAGATACATTAAAATAAGTTTTTCCAGTACCAAATGTTATTCTTAGATAGCTGAAAGCGCCGCCAGCGACTGGTATCTCGATGGAGAACTCGGTGTAGCACAAAGACGAAAGGAGAGCTGATACGCCCGCGATTATGTACGAAACGAAAACGGCGGGGCCAGAGTTGTGTCGTGCGACGGGCCCGGTAGCGCTGAAGACTCCAACACCAAGCATGCCACTCATACCAAGCGCCACAAGATCATACCATTCAAGCTTTCTCTTCATGTCTGCACCTGATCTTAGCCTCACTATATTGAGCTCTTCACTGGGAGACCAGGTGGCAAGCATTCTTTTCCTAAGCCTTTGTGGGGTCTGAGAGAGGGATTGGAAATAGGCTAAGATGGTGGAGGAGAGGTGGCAAGATGGCGGTGGTGGTGTTGGAGCAGCCATGCTAGCTTGTATGGGAATTTTGGGACTTGAAATCCTTTGTTCCTGGTGTTTTGAGTGCTAAAAGGATGGGTTTTATTTATAATGATGAAGGAAGTTCTCACCAACAGGTTAAGCTTGACCATTATTCATTTTCAATTTTTAAAAAGATCCAAGTGGGCCTTTCAACTTGGTTCCTGCACAACTCCGAGTACTATTTGGAGCATGCAGCATATTCTACAACCACTTGTCATGGCCTCCTGCCTTGTGTTTGTATCTTGTAATCCATTCCTTCAATCATGAATGGCACTTCAAGTACTGTAGCACACATTTTAAAAATCAGGAACCCGCAAACATGGTTTCAATGTTCATGCATCTAGCCCTCTTAAACACGCAGCCTTTATCTGATGAATCCGATGCACTGAATAGACCATTTCACATGAAACGGATGTATCTAATTCGAGAAAGGTTTGGCTCGTTTTATTTATATTTAGATTAACCCATGATAAAATCGCGCCTCCTGATATATTGCATATGCAGGTAGTTAGGATGCGCAGCTAATTGATTATATGTACAAGTACGTCAGCTTTGTGCATAGAGTCAAAAAGAGAATGGTACCCGCCTCGAATATTAGATTGGTGGGGAGGGGACTGCTTTTGCTTGGGTAAATATTTTTTTAAAAGATAAGTCTTAATACATGTTTAATAATAAGAATAAATTAATATGCAAAGGCTAACATGTTTGAAAGAAAGCCTGGAATAGTGATGCCTCTGAAAGAAAGTAGGAGTATGAAAAAACAAGGGTAAATTTTGAAGTTGCACCATATGTTAAATGACTAGATAGTATGCTAAAGTATTGAATAATAAAATTTTCCTAGTTAATGAAGGTATAAAAGCAGGCCATTTGACCAACCCCAAGGCGTGGTAGCGCTGTACATGCACTGGGGTGTGCGGTTCGAATCCCGCATGCGGGATTTCGGCCACAAGGAGAAATTTGTTAGTAGGAGCTGGGTCTCTTGTTCGGTTGTTGGAAGTTTTATTTTTCTTATTCTTTGGCGGAGCTGTGTCTCCGGATTTCTTTGGGGGAGCTGTGTGTCTCCAAATTTGTAAGTATGTCTCAGAACTTCAATATAATATGTGTTGAAAGCAGGCCATTTAGGGTCTCAGCTGTGTTAAGTTAATCAAAGAAGTTGCATTGAAAAACCCCCAATCTGAAAAGAGTTCCCAACTCAGCTGATATTCTGTTAAAATGGTTGGTTGCAATTCTTCCATATATGTGCTTTTTAAAGTTTTCTGCGATGCACCAATAAAAAAAAGTTTTCTCCATGCATGTTTAATTATGGTGGTCCTCAAACATAAATAAATTTTAATATTTAAAGACCCAAATACGTTAACTATAGAATAATGTGCGTCATGATCAACGAACTCCAATCAGTTGCATGAGCGTATATATAAAAATATATTAAGGGACACGAAAACATATTTCCACATTATTTGGGGGCCACGTCGTAGGCAGACTATGGCCGAAAGTTTACTGCGATTTGATGTGCGTGGCGGCTCACCCACTGCAATGTTGCCTTTGTTGAGGTTGACCCCATGCAGTCATTTTACCTTGAAGAAGGGAAAAAAATAAAAATAAAAATTTTCGATCTAGATGAATCGTTTATGTACGAAATTATGAATAAAAGAGCTACCTCGATATCCAGAAAGTATTTTGTTCATCGTCTTAAACGATAATTACCTCGATACTCAGAAAATATATGATGATTGTATCTGATTTGTTTTACAAGTCCTGTGGGTTAGCTACAGCTAACTGTAACTCCTTTACAATAAAAGTTTGTAGTTGAATAAATCTGATTACAAGAGAAGGATAAATATATATTACTCGTAGAATACTTCCAGTTTATAAACTTCATAATGCTCAAAGTGAACTAATTCTACCACAACATATTGCTTACTTTTACTCCACTGGCTACTGAGTAACTTTTACGATGTAATGCAAACTCATATATCACCTAAAATAAATGATTTTGGAATTCTGTGGTCGATCCATAGGTTTTATTAATAAATATAATAGTTAGTTTAGATTGGACCAAAATATCAATAGATATTAATGGGCGAATGAATGGATTCGAATTGATGTTACATATATTTTTTTCATAATATGTCTCTTTGCAAATGATTTTTAAGCTTTTCAATCTATGAACACTTTTCACTAATGTTTGATCAAAATGATGTCATACCCATAATCTTTCCATTAGCATCCCTTGAGAGTTAAATAAAAGCAATTTTTTTTTTGCTAGATGGGTGTGAGTGATTAAGGGAGATAATAAATTTTCAATTACAATTTGGGAGAAAGCTTCTTTTTATTTATAATTGTCATTTTAGTGGAGAGTAATCACGAAATGGCATAGATGTGACTATTTTCAAGCAGTCTTTGAAAATAAGTCCATAAGATAGGTGGTTAATTATATATGAGCAGTGATCTTTTCAGATCGGTCTGAAATTCGATGATTTCAGATTGGTCCAAAATTAGTTTTTATTTTTTGTAAATATGTTAATTTAGTTGTATTTAATCTATAAATTAAATTTTATAATTTTTAGATATGTGTACAATTTATTTTGGATTTTTAAAAACAGAGACATTTTAAGTTATTTAAATTATTTAAGATGACTTATATACCTTTGTTTTTAAAATCTAAAATAAATATATATACATATCCAAAAATGGTAAAACTTGATTTATAGATTAAATATAACTAGATTAACATGTTTATAAAATTTTTTTTTTTAAAAATAAAAAAATATTTTTGGACCAGTATGAGGTGAGGCTTTCAAGCATGGTTCATGAATAACATGTGGTCAATACATTGCCTCTTGTATGGGTCATGGAGAACCAACATGGATAGATTGTTGCTTAACTCTAAAATTAAGGACTTGTGTACATGAAGCTATACAAGTCACTATTTATTTATTTTTACGGAAAAGTCACTATAAATTGTCCGCCTTTAGCATTCGTTACCTCAGGAAAAGGAGTATTCATGCCGCAAGACCACTCTCCAAAAGTTTTTATTTTTTAACAGAACTGCCTCCCAATATCAACATGCTCGATCCCATGATAAGATTTGCCTCATCCTCTGCATCGAAGATTTCCGACATAACCCGAAGTTTGTCCTAGGACTTATTAAAAAAATGAAGTTCAAACCAATCTTATCCCAATCCGGTATAAAAATATAATCAAACTGAATTTTTAAAAAGTAGAGTCAAGGTTAAGCAAACCTTGACCCCGTACGGCTCCCCCCAATTCCTACCTCTAATAGAAGTAACCTTATTTCCAGCTCCATATAAGTGAGAAATATACTCTTGTTTTTTTTGGTACACTAGAGTGTGTTTGGGAAGCGATAAAATTTTTGGATGAAAAACTTATGGTGTAAAAGTTTTTAAAAGAAGAGAAAATGATGTGATATGATAAGGGTAATGATGAGAAGTAAAAATAAAAAAGTTAAAATAGATATGTTAGTTGTATGAGTAATTGCGTAGAAATGATTGAAAAGTAGAATGATTATATAAAAAATATGAAAAATAATTAAAAATAGGATAATTATGGAGAGTAAAAATTTAAAATTAATTAAAATTTTTTATGGAGAAACAAACACCCCTTAAAAATTTCTTTTATGGCCACTCGGGTGCTACCCGATGGTAATGATGCAAGTTGCATCAAAATCTCTTGATAATAAGGAGTGCGTGATCTCATGTATATAGATAGGTGAGAATTTGTTATGTCCTATGTAAATGATTAGAGCTTATTTATTATTGTCTCTCATGTAGTATTATTGAGTTTAATTATAACATTAGATGAAATGTAATTTGTATAAACTAATCAAAAATATTTCTTTTATGTTGTTTTTGAAAAAATCTCCAATATGTCAAGACTTCCTTTTTCATGTTAAAAAAAATTCTTCTTTTTAGCATTTAATCTGGCATGATTGCTCACGATGACTCAACTCGTTGCGTGCCCTGTTAATATTATTTTTATTTTTTTAATTATTCTAACTTTTTTGACTTTATATGAATCTTCTTTTCATTCAACCATATTGCAAACATATTCATTTCACTCGTTAGCTTATTAGCATTTTATAGTGTTTGCACCTTCAAGTTAAACAACATAGGATATATGATATATAAATGATATTTTATAACCTTTTGAGTCAAAAGCAAATATTCTTCAAAAATTTTCTATAATCATAACCTTTTGAAAATATATTGAAACAATCAATTGAGTTGAACATGAAAGTTGAAATACATGGGGAATAAATCAAAAGCTAAATAATGTTTTTTTCTAACAATAATATTACTATATAAAAGGGGAGATTTTGTGGGGAATGGGGCATGCGTATACGACAAGTAGCCTTTTCCCTCATCACCCCTACCCTTCCCCCAAAAGATAATCCAATGCTGTCATGATATATCTAATAACTGTTCTTCCTCCCCAATAATGTTGATATGGTTTCTAGCTAGCTAGTGACTTTGGGTTGGAGCCCACCGTTACAATATTAAGTATTCACCTTTGTGGGACTTGCTTTAATTTGGATCTTTCTTTATTTGGTAATCAATTTTGACTCTTTTGTTGTTGAATGGGTTTGGTATTTTTCCTCTTTAATAAAAGTAGAGAAGACGGAGGATGATAATGAGATGCAACGATTCATTACATTGTACCTGAAGTTACAAGAATGAATATATATATATATGGTGTGTTTATCAATGAGGATAAAATGTCAAGTTAAAACTTTTCAATCTAAAACTTTTCACTTTCTACAACTATCATATTTTCCTATACAACTACTCTATTTTTCAATCATTTCTACATAATTACCCATACAACTAACTTATCTATTTTAACTTTATCATCTTTACTCTTCATCATTACCCCTATCATATCACATCATTTGACGACTTTTGTTCTTCAAAATTTTTCACAAAAAGTTTATCTATTCCCAAACACATTCATAATCTTTCTTGTGCAGTGAAACACATTCATTTATCTATTTGTAAATGTTATAACAAATGATTTACATGTTGAAAAACAATTTTAAAATTATTATTTACATAAAACTATTTTTATTACGTTGAATTCATACCATTTTCAAATGAATCCATACACATGTCCAATTGGGATGAAAATTGATATGATAATAGAATACATAATTTTAAATATAATGGGTGGAGTAAATTATAATTTTATGATCATAGAAGGCCCGTTTTGAGGTAACTTGAATATTTCACACACACATATATATACATGTTTCTCGTGCACACATATATGACATAATCCGAGGATGATGCATATATACGTGTGTCATATGGTAGATCAGGAATATCATTAATTTTCCTTACTAAATTACATTAATTTGACTTGAGATAGAGATGCTTCGTGGCATGTTAAAGGAAGACCCTTAAAGCCTACGTAATTATAAAAGGAAGATGACGATAGCTGATTGGTGAGGGTAATGTAAAGGAATAAAGGTAAAAAATGAGGATTAGACCTATGCGAAGACAGCCCCTCATCGTAAAAATTAAAATGTGTACGATATGGTAAAAGCCGAAATTTTGATTAAAATAATAAAAATAATGGGTAAATTAAGATATACTTGACTTTTTCCATAGAAAAAAAGGAGATATACTTCACTTTGAAAATGGTGTAATTGACTAAAAATATCTTTCTTGTTTATTAAATATAAAAGGGACTTGGCTTTTATAGAACTGATTTTTATAAGTGAATTCGTGAAATCTTTCCATTTGGGCCCACTATGATTATTATTTGAAATTCATTACATTTAGAAATAAGAATTATTTGTTTTATTTGGGAAGAAAGTTTCATCAAATCAGTTAGTTAATTTGCATTGGCACCATCTTATAAAAGAATAAAATGGATGTAATAAAATTCTTAATTTATATATATATATATATCCATTTCAAAGACATTACTTCAAAATCTAACATGTAAAATATTCTTCCAACATAGATAAGTAATTTTGTGAATTATTATAATAAATCTTCGAATGGATCCAAATTACGATTTTTATATGTATTTATGTCTTTGGCTAGGTGCAAACCACGTAGACTCTGATTGAGTAATTTTTAATATTATAATAAAATAAATGTTATTTAATATTATAATAAAATAAATGATATTAAATAAATTGGTCCCTCTTCTAGTTACATATAGAAGTAGTACTGTATAACTCTTTTCGATATTAAAATTTTGATATTTGATTTAATTCAGTTATTTTTTGTTTAGCTTGGTGACGAAGTTTCATCAAAACCATATGTGTGCATGAGATATATTTGTTGAAAAATAATTATACTTTTGTGTAAATTATAGAAAATGATTAAATGCATTTACGTATGGGTTAGAATGTAGTAATACTTTAAAAATATAATAACACTTTATAGAATTATTTATCTATAAAAAGATACTCAGACGGTTTACTTGTTAAAAATATAACTTTAAAATTAACATCTAATTAACAACAAAAAGTTTTATTGTGTTGGTTTTATATATTTGTAAATGGGTCATGCGCATGATACTTTAGAATAAATTTTTCATTAAGCATCATCAGATTAAAAATGAAAGGTATTACGTAGAGGCGAGGTTTCCTAGAAGCAAGTCCCTAAATAAAGTGACTAAATTAGATTTAATTTGGTAGGTTCCTTCGGAAAAAAATTTGGTGAACCCAGTTATATAAGACCGTTACTTCCGCTGTTGCAAGGGTCCTACAAAAAAGAAACACAAAAGGAAATATAAATGTAACTTATTTGCTGTTTTATATGAGTGGAAAGCGACCTAAATCTCATATATGGTTAAAACGTAGATTAATTAGTTATTTTTTTCCACTGGGGTGGTGCCTTAGTGGTCAAAGACCGGCGCCTGAGTTAGATGTCCTTCGTTCGAATCTTGAAGAATTTTGGTGTTGAGGTTTATTCTCTTTGAAGTTTCCGTGGGAGCGTCCACCAAGTTAGTATTTTAATAATAATTATTAAAAAATTAAAATTTTAGTTAGATACTTATAAGAATATCTCATAAACTGAATGCACTATCAGTTAAGATACTGTAATATATAATAAAAAATAGTTTTTTTTTTTGCTATTTGGATAAAAGATAATGAATGGAGAAACAAAGAAACTTTGAGGCATTTTGCAAATTAGATCGACTCTACAACTTTGTTCATTTGGACCATTGAAAAATTCAATTTTAGGCCGACATTTGTGATGAATCAAAATCTAACTCAAAAATTCTTTTAGAATAATATATCTTATTAGAAACTAAGTTTTCTCAATTAAAGACATCTTTAGGCAGCCAGCCAGCATGCGAAGAGCGCGGATGACAAAGAGTCCTGCCTCCATCGTGAAGAATCTTAACTTCAAATTCCAGTTTGGAGAGTTTATCTTCCGTTTTTTTCATAGCAATGTCCTCGTAGTTACTCTGTTAGCAACATTATTGGATTTTCAAGATAAGAAAGATGTTCCTAGGTCCATCTGAAAAAATGTATAAAAGCGACATCATAAAATTTTTTGAACTTTCAATTTTAAAAAGTTTCACCTATCTCATACTCACACCATATAGAAAACAGTACAATATGGTATGCGAACTAAATAAAGTTTAAGTCCATGAAATTTTTTTTATAAAGATAAAGCATATGAAGCTGTTACTTAAGCTAACTAACATTTCATTGTATAGGATCATTGTACATTCTTAATTTACACATGATTATAAATGAAAAATGATTTTGTTAGTTCGGGGTAAGTAATAGATTACTTAGCTCACTTCAAAAAATTTATTAATTTTTTTTTACTTTTTTTTCGTACGATTGTTTATCTAAATGTATTTAAGATATAAATCAAATTTTATCATTTTAAAATATGTGTATATATATTTTCAAAAGATTTTTAAATACGAGGGTATTTAAGCCATTTTCAATGGTTGAAAAGGACTAAAATAATCACTATGTTTTAAAATATAAAAAATATATACATATATCCAAAATAGTAAAATTTGGTTTATATCTTAAATACATTTATATTAACAAGTTTACGGGAAAAAGTAAAAGAAAATTAAATAAGTTTTTTGAATAAGTTATTATCTAGTCATGCTTAGCTTGTACGAACAAGATCACATCTCATTATAAATATTTTAATTCAATCAATAATTTAATTGAAATGATTTTTATTACCATGTAGTTTGAATATCTTACAAACTTATTAAGAAATTAGACGAAAAGACGAGGAGAGACGGCGGGTAGCCGAGAAATCCGTTTTTCCGGTTAACGGTTAGAAGCTGAAGTGCATCAACTTGCATTATATAAACGCGCAAGTGATGTGATTTGCGGTGCACCATCGAAGCTTAGGAACCCAATCGTATGCACCCGGGTGCATTCGGCCTCAGTGCACCCGGGTGCACTGTACCTATTTTTTTTTTTTTTTTTTGAAATTTTTTTCATACAATGGTTAATCTAGGTTTATTTAACATATGTATCAATTTTTACTATTTTTGGAGACTTTTAGATATTTTTTTTAGATTTTTAAAAATCAGGGGCATTTTCGGTAATTTTAAATTACGGAAAATGCCACTGATTTTTAAAAATCTAAAAAAAATATCTAAAAATCTCCAAAAATAGTAAAAATTGATACATATGTTAAATAAACTTATATTAACAGCTTCATGAAAAAATGTTCAAAAAAAAATAAAAAAAAATAGGTGCAATGCACCCGGGTGCACTGAGGCTGAATGCACCCGGGTGCATACGATCGGGCTCCCCAAGCTTATCCCTCCCTCCCTCCCTCCCTCTCTTTTTTCTTTTTTTTTCCGAACTCCAAGCAGGGGTGTTAATGGATTGGGTTAGACAGGTCAAAGTCTAATACTAATCCTAATCCATTTAAAATATTACAACACTAGTCCGTTTATTAATTCATTTTAAAAATCTCAACTTTAACCCATCTACAACTAATTTAATAAATAGGTGGTGGGTTATATAGCAAACGGCCTGAGAGCCTAGACTTTAGCAGACAATGATCTAATAGGGAAAGCTGAGAGTGTTTTCGGTGTAAGAAAAATGAAAATAGAACAGTACCTAGAAAATAGAATTAGAGCAATAGCAGAAAAAAAAATTAATTGAGAAAGGAAGACTTAACAGGGAAAAATAATCAAGGGGTTTATATTTATATATATAACTTTAATTGGTTAAACGAGTTACTAAATGGGTTGGCGGGTTATAAAATCTCAACTCTAATTTATTTATTTAATTAAATGGTTGAATGAGTTGATGGATCATAACTCATTTATTCAAAAATTTCAAATCAAACTCATTTATAAACGGGTTGGACGAGCGAGTTAACAGATTGATCATGACCATTAACACCCTTGCTCCCGAGTATCCGGTCAAAAGTCATTTACTCTCTCTCTCTCTCTCTCTCATCCCTAGTAGTGCTAATCAAGTCCAAAAAGCCTACATAGTTTAATTAATTAGGAAAGGCCTAATTTTATCCTTTCCATCCTCCCAAATTATCCAATTTATGGGAAATTTGGTAATCTAATTACGTCTCTATTCCACACATTTTGTAATAAATGATTTAATATATTAATTATTTAACGGCCCTACTTTTTTCATTTTTATCCTTATATTCAATTCATTTTTCACATTAATTTCCTTGTTTATACCCATCGCATTGCATTATTTTTGCACTTTTTAAAAATATTTTTCCTTAACTTTACTACTTTTCCACATTACCACGTGTTTTATGTAACCCAATTTATTTTTATACCTTTGAGGAATAGAAAATTTGATCCGTCCATTATATTTAATATCATTTATATTATTATGAAAATCTTTTAATTGTCTAGTATTATTTTATATATCTACAAATATATAAAATCAACAAAATAAAATTATTTAATACTAAATATTAATTTTAAAATTATATTTTCAACATCCAAGTTATACTTTTTTTGGATCTTTAACATCTAGATTATATAAATATAATTCTGATGTGCACAATAATTTTATAAAATATTCTTACATTTTAATGCATCTGTGAATAGATCTAAATATTTTTTTTAATAATCCATACGTGAATAATATATGGTTAAGTGAATGTGGCCGGGATACATTTCGCTTCTTAGCTAAATAAATTATGATGAATACAATGAGTAAAGTGAGTTTCCTATCAACTGCCAAATGTCAAAAATAGAGAGGTTGCGTGTAACCGTTAGCTGCCATATGATTAGCAGTTGGAATGAAATGAATGCTGTAAGTGGTCCATGTTTTCACACGTTTCGAGCTCCTCGGCCTCCACATGTCAATCTGGGAAGAAGCTGCGGAGCCCCCGAGCACTCTTTTCTCATGGTCCCTGGCCTAGCTCTTTCCTCTTTGCCTCTTTCAGACATGAACAGACCCCCCCATGATAGCTTGTCTCTCAGATGTGGGAATGGATCAAATCACAACACCCACGCGTGGGTTTAGTTGTTGGTTAATCAGATTCTAATCATATATACACCTTCAACGCATGAATCATAAGAAGCACTGCATTTATACCAACCCAAACAACAGCAGCAAATATTTCAACGAATTAAAGATAAGAAGCTAATGGGCAATGCAATGAACGGGGTGGTGTTTCTTTCGATTTGGGAGAGAATGTACATCGGTTAGCTTTTGGCATCAGCTGATCAATAGCTATACAAGAGTGAAGACCCACTTTTTCAAAAAAAAAAATTTCCCTTTTCCATCATTATCATCGTCGGCGTGGAAGCTGTAAAGGCCTGCATCATGTCTTTTCTCTTTTTTACTGGCGAATTGAGGAGGTCGCCATGACAAATCAATTTCCTTTTTCTGATTCCTTCCTAAGAAACTTCATCGTTTACAGTTTTTACTGGGAACTCTCAGCTTTTCCTAACAAATTGGGAGGTAACATTGGAAACCAATTTCCGTCTACTGAGTCCTTTATGGGAAATGGATGAGGAAAGGGAAAAACAGGTTTTTAATGCTCCATTTCAAATGTACAGATATTGTTTACTTTGAACCTAGCAAATTCTGCTAATACTTACAGGTCCCTTAATTTTGTCTCTTTGGACCAGATTAGCTTTATAGAACTCAAACTTTTGTATGTTCCTTTGTTGAGGTGTATGATCATACCCTTAACATCATGTTATATTGGTTTCTTAACCGATTTTGTAATCAATCAGTAAATGACAAAAGCGACAGTAAATTTAATATATAGCTGGGAAAAATCAAAAGGAAAAAATGACGCAAAGGTTAATTATTTGTTGACATGTCTATCTGGGAAATGTATCTAAAAATTTGTAAATGATGTTCAAATTTTTCAATACATTCGATGGAAAATGACAGGTAATGAACTTTCATTTCCAGAGCTTCTATGTAAAACAAGAACCTAATTGGAAGGAGAGCGAAACATGAGAATCCATAATTTTCCAATTCTTTAAGGTAGAGGACAGATGGAAATCAAGATCAAAATCTATAACTTGCCCGGAAAATAAACATAGTGGTTGATAGGTGATGTTAGCTTGTATAAAAAATATTTTCTAGAAGTTGAATGAACTAGATCTCATTAAAGAATTAGAAAAGGCTTCAGATAATAGCTAGTCATTTTGTGGTTAATATTAGAGACAAATCCAAACCCGTTTATTAAATACAGAATGGAGAAACCCACTTGGGCACTTTCCCTATTATCAAATTGTAATTATTAAGGCACATTATATATACACAGTTGCAACCCCAAATTATAATAATTTGGAGCACTTGTTGTCTGGTTGTCATGGAGAGCATCCCACCATCCTTATTCTGAGAACTTGAACAATTGCGACGCCATAAGAAATAAAAAAAGGGGGGAATTGCATCCTAAAAAGCCGTACCGACAGTAAGGGGTATAGCACTTGAATAATAAAGCAAAAAATGCGAATGATAGTCCCCAATTGATTACTGGTACAGTGCACTTTGGACTTGGGCTGATGACAACAACTTTCTACCACTCAAGTTGGAAATCCATCCCCACCAAAGTGGCTTATTTTTAATCCAAAGGCCATCTTCGAAAGACTGTACAGGCTTCTGAATTCATGAAAAATCCAAAGATCTAAAGAAGATCAACAGCTTAAGCTAAAACACATGAGTCACATATACAAAATTTAAAGTACGAATCAAAAGGACCTTAATTAAACGAGCAGATCACGCGTGCATATGTCAATGTTGATAGGCAAGCATCTTAAATAAATGGGAGAGAAAAGCAGGGTGGAATCTTGCAGCTTTTCAAAATGATTGGCAGTTCAGTGGCACCCAAGAGGTATTGTACGATGCCATTCAGAGTGTTTTGTATTCATTACTCAAAAGTGGTAAGTTCCAATTCTCCTATTTCCTGTTCACCGTCAATGGTGAGAGTGGTTAGAACAGCAAGAGATTTTCTTTGCTTGATTTTTTGAACCTAGTGCGAGTGCAGCCGTAGAAATTCTAGCATTGTGGGGACATTGCAGGCCCATCAATGTCATTTCGTTAAGTTGGATAAAGGAAATCTTCTCGTTTCTTGTAGAAAAAGCAGGGTTTACCATTTACAGATTTATGAGGAAGGAAAGCAGAAAGTCTACCACAAATGCGTTTTTCTTTGAAAAAAAAAAAATTCTATTGGATAATGATTAAGGATATTTGCCATATTCGCGACATTATCATGATAATGCCCCCTCTTAGTTTCTGCTGTTGTCATAGGTGAAACTAAAACCATAAAAGTTCGAATACTTGAAGCCAGGAAGTGGGCTCCTAACTTAAAACTGATTAGCTTAAACATATCCAAACAAAGAAATTTGGCACTGACCATATCTTATCTCTCTAGGGAGATTGGAGATTCCAGAGTTAAATTCAAGTGATTCCATTTAGATATTCATTTTCGTTAGCTTCCCAACCGCACAGAATGTGACCTCCAAGTTGGGTTGAGCATGAATCCGAAAACCCGAGCAGCATTTGCAGGGATACGAGAATTGATGGTCTGTGAAAAAGATGGCCATTGATTCTCACCAGTCATTTAATTTCTAATGCACATGCTCTTCTAATTATCATGGATTTGGCGTCTTCGTATCAGTCATGCTCATGACGAATGAATCCTAACTGGTAGTAGGAGTATGGATCCAGGAATGGCCATTTGAAACAGCAACATGATGAAAACATGGATATTCACCACTTGGGAGGGTTTTGCATCTCCTCCATAAACGATGGAGCCAAAAATCGGATTAATTACACCGAAGCATTGGGAATCTTCTTGCAAACAACAAGTGGAATGATGAAGTCACCCGAGGTTTGCCGACATTGAGGTAATTAATAATATACATGGGGCTTAGAGACTACCCACGTAGAGAATTTCATATAAATTTTATTTTTCAAGGTATGATCTGAAATATATTTATTATGAGCCTTGTTTCCATCATCATCACCATCTCACTACCCTGTGGAAAGAGTTCACCTTTAATTTACAACTATACATATATACTGATCATCTCTGCATTCAAGCCAAACTTCATTGTAGCTACCAAGTTGAGCGTTGGCGTTCAAAAGCACAAGATTAAAAACAAAATAAAAGCATTTCCCTCCCCAGCATTTTGCAAATTTGTAAATTCATTCATAACTATTGGTTTGGCCAAAACACCCCCCATTTATGAATTTTATTTGCAAAAACACCCATGTTATCACTGGATTTCATTGTGGTTGAAAATCCTAATAAGCATTGAGTACATTTGCAAACAAAGTGCATAAGTGGAGATGTTTTTTGCAATATAAATAGTTGTTTGGGGGGAAATTGCAAAACCACAAAAAGGTGAGGCAAACGCAAATAGCCGCCCAAAAAATGATAAAGCATTGCATTTTACAAAAGCGATCATAAGCTCCTAGCATATGGACATAAGTTTAAATAAAAAGGGATTTGATGGTTGGGAGAAAAATGAATGAAAAGGGAAAGGCAAATCCAATGGTCCTTACAGGCGCTCCTCTTTTGTAAGTTGAAATGGATGATTCATGTGATAAAGAAAATCACGAGCTAGCTTTCTAGTAAGCAGTCTAGACACACTGATCATGCCAAGCAAAAAGCAGGTTATTCCATCCAGGCAATGACGGCAAAAGCTCACAGGCCAAAAAAAATATTGGGGGAGAAAAGAATACATATGCAGTGGGATCGTGTACGCTACAGAAATTCCATTAGCATTATGAAAGTCCAGACAACGTGACGTGTGGTTGTTTCATACCAAATTCAAGGTCCAATTAATGATCGCCCAAGACAAAAAAGCAAATCTACCAAGGATTGGAGTTTCAAACTTTCATACTCGTGAATTGCTCATTGACTCATTGAAAATTACTTATTTTGAAAAAAAAAAAAAACAAATATTCCTATTTTTTTAAAGGTGGTCTGCCATCACACAAAGAGATTGTATTATGCCAACTTGTTAGCCCAAAACAACACTGCTGATAAAGTGGTAATGGGGTGTGGCTCATGCTGCTAAAGACCAGAATCTCTCTACGATCACGTGTTTGCTGTCACAAGTGCAGCCATTGGTATTCTTTTCTTTCTTTCCAACCACTTTTTTTGGAGTGCCAAAGCATCGTTAGAATAAAACAAGCCGAGTGAGGAGACAATTAGGGCATGTGTCCAATTTGATGATGCTCAATTAGCCTTTTAGACATTGCAATTTAATCTTTCCCTTGTTGCAAAAAGGTTCAGAGCACATGGAAAGACTATTGAAGTCTTCCTCTCAGTTAGGATTGCAGTGAAAATTGTCAATGAAGGAGCTTTTGGTTGTTTGAGGGGAATAGTACTGAATACCTGCCTATTTGAGATTTTTCATATTTTAGTTCTGGCATTTGACTTTCCAGCCTAAACCAGGGCATTTTTTCACAAAAAATTAAATAAACTCGCCAATTAATTTTTTTTTTTTTTTTTTAAAAAAGCGTGAATTTCTGGCCAATCTCCTCCAAAGCATGCTGCTAGTTTGAAGTGTTTTTGTAAGTTACACCTGAGCATCAAATTGCAATATGGTTGGAGCACTCAATTTCTTTTATTTGGCAACAAACCGTCATATGATCATGGGTATACTCAATGGGCAACAATTCAATAGAAACCCATTCTTTGTAAAAAATTAACATATTTTGAGAATGAATATATTACCAATATTTTTTTCCAATATATAGCATATAAATAGTACATAAAAGTTTCTGATACATGGGACTTCTGGAATCATATATAAAATGCATATGGATAAACATGATAAATGATTTGGATTTTGAAAACAACATTTTAAAATTTAGAAAACAAGAGGCTGCATGGAGATGTCCATGCAGCCGTACTGAATTTGCAACAAAGATTCTTGCTAGGTTTTGTTAGGTTCCCTGTGCATCTTCTTTGATACTATTCCAGGAGGCTGAGGATGAAGGATATCACAAACGTGAAGAATTGCTTGTACTTCCTTTCTTCAGTTTTTGTAAAAATTTATTATGGGAGAAATTGGCATGGATATAAGTCAAAGTTGCTTGGATATTTTATCATCAAGTTTGCTCGCAGTGATTATGCCAGAATCAATAACAAAATAACTATTTTTTTGTTGCAAGAAGTTACGTCTATCATAATCTAGAATAAATTTTGAAGAGCAATAATTAACAATTACCGTCTACAGTTAGTGTTTTTCTTTTTCTTTCTTCTTGCTCTTTTTTTACATTGCAACTTTGTATTACAAGGAGACAACACCACTATTGGACTTTGAAGCCGGGATCTCGCACTCATGCACCCAATATGATACCACTAGGCTGAGCCCTTGTTCACCCTTCGACTGTTACTTGGTGGGATGTCAAAACAATTTTCCTGCCTTTTTCCTCGGAATCAGTTAAACCATTTGCCAGGGAACAGGCCCACCCCAAATGGTATAACTTCCTTTACATTTCTTATAAAAATCAAGGAAACAAACAAAGGGTAGTAATTTAAACAGAACCTTGGATGCAACAAAGGCGAAAGGAAAATTAAAGATCAACAATTGAAAACATTAACGGATGTGAAGAAATATATAGAGAAAGGGCTAAAAGGACAATCCATGGTCCTAATTAGATGCCCAAGATAAAAATAAATGAATTTTTTTTTTAAATGCTAGCTTTAAAATTTTCAAAATGGACCTTATAACTTTGCGTAATTGCAAATTCGCAAATATGCTTGCTATTTGCAGAATACTCTCTGATATAAGTTTCAAAATGTTACAAAACAGACCCCTCCTATCTTCATTGATGAAGCATAAATAGATTAATGGTTGAGTTTAAAATGAAAATAAATGAAACTTACAGGGCTTAATTTAATTTTTTTTTTTTAAAATAAAAGGTAGAACGTATACTCTCTAAATTTTCTACCTTTGCATATAACCTAAACCTTTGCTCTTAGTTAGGTTCTGTTATTTAACTAGATCTACTTTGTAACATTTTAAAATAATCATAATCCATAATTTTTTTCCGTCATTATATATTTTCAAATGTTACACCCCTATTTATTTTGTTCATCTATTAATTTTGTCTTTCCATTTCCTTTTCTTGCCAAGACTTTTCATCTAACCAATCAGGTCAATTGAAAGAGGAAAGCAAATGCAGCTGGCTGGCTGGCTGGCTGGCTGGATTTCTTTTTCTAATCTTATTAAGTTTATCTCCCCAACCCCCACCTATATATGCAGAATATTTCCCTCCTAGGGAAAAGTTCATTCCCGGGAATTTCACCCCCACGATTATCATCCTCAGGATCCTAATCATAGCTTTGAGAAAAGTGGATAATGTTCATCCTCATATTCACATTCTGTGTTCAGTGGAAGAGGCTAAAGGTATCTAAGGAACCAGGAAAATTGAAGGATTCCTCATATCCAAAGGAAAGAGGGTCGGTGGTGCTTTCCACCTCAGCTTACAATAGATCCTCATCCTATGTGGACACTAGTAAACCATATATATCAGCTCAAATATCATATAATTAATAATAGCATATGCGCTTGGAATAGCCTCTTCCCGGGACCATTCAGCAGCTTGTAACTCAGGATGGTCTACATGCTCCTCTTCCCAAGTTGCACATATTTGCATATTTATCTCCATGAGCTTACAAATTGTGTCCAATGTACATGCATGAAATATTTATGTATATTTGCCCCAAGAAGTTTTTTACCTCCAAGAATTTTCTGTAGGCAACAAAAACAAAATGGAAAAAAAGAGAAAAAAGGTTGTATCCTCGTTTTTTGAAATATGCTTCCATAATTATGTTTTTTTGATGTTCCATCCTTTTTTTCATTCCTTTTTTTTATCAAAATATTTTTAATAGAACTTCATTTTTCAACCACAAACAATCCCATTTTTATTATTAATTTTCACTTTTCATTTGCATTTGTCCCCTGTTTTCTTAACTTTGCCCAAATTCTTTTGTACCTCTTAATCTCTATTTAAAAAATCCTCTTAAAAATTTTAAAATATAATTTGTTTTTATACTGTCCACCCTACCCCCCTCCAACCCCGACACAACAACAACAACATTATGCCCCCGTTCATGTGAATTTGCACCCCTTGCCAAAGGTCCGGACTGGAATAACACCATCATTTTTAACATTTTTGGGCAATGTTGATTGGTCCCATTGACAGAAGGGGTGAATATGTAAATTTCAAAATTACAAGATTCAGTGCGCTTGAACTTATCGGGATAAATATGTGATTTGTGGAGCAATATGAAAATTACCTATTCTGCAGGTGACATCTGGTCTGGCATCAGCAAGTTGGCAGATTCATGCTTTTCATATCTCCATCTGGATCAGATCAGCTTGATCCACATGTCCTGTGAGAAGGCACTTGTGATATCATGGTCAAACTTATGGCTACCACAAACTCAATTTGTAAGGCAAATCAAAATGAAATGGAAGTGGAATAAAAAAAATGAATATATGGAAGTGGCACGTCAGGGCAGCTCCTTCAGCTTGAAAGGCTAGCATTTCCAGTTTTAGAAAAATGCTCAAGGTGTAAAATACCTCTTGATGCTTCTGAATCTCGTGATTCTGCAATTCCAAAGGTTCGTTAGCTTTCTAAATATTATAAAGCAAGCTAAGAAGCATCACTTGACCAGCCCAAAATTAAATGCAATCCCCCCACCCCTAATTTCTTTCAACAAACAGTTTCACTGATGGCAGAAGCTTTTAGCTATGACTACACATAACAGATGGACTAATGATGATTTATCTTGCTAGAAAAGGGATAAGGGATTACGGAAGACTCGCCCTCGTTTCAGATCCATGAGCAGCTAACCTTCCATTGTGCAGGAAGGACATTTCATAGATGAATCATCAACATAACATAAACTGATGTTTCCACACAAAACAATGACATCCTCTTAATGTAGAATCAATTGGATAACTCAAAATTCATCAACACGACATGAAGAAACCCAAAAGAGTTTCAAGTTCAATTAATAAAGTTATATAAAAAAAATTAATAAAGTTGAACTTGCTGATAATGCAAGCACCTAGAAAGATGGATTTCACAAAGCCACAAGAATAAGTATCTGTTTTCTGAACTTGGTTAAGCAGCCCACTAAGTAACTCATTCTATGGTGTATATTGCATTGGACACAGAATTTTGGGGATTTTAGTGCATAAAAATCACACAGGATATACCTCATGAATGCTTTGAGCCACACCAAATTAGTAGCCCGCGAAGATCAAGTGCTACATATGAAAGCCAGCAAATAGATTGCGGATAGCATTCTATGTGGCTAGTCTCTGAAAAACCTAGACCACATTTGAAACTAACAACTTTCTGCTATCCACAAGGAGATGAAAAGAGGGCAGAAATGAGATGACTGGTATCTGGAAACAATATACAAGGTACAGTTCCATGTAATTTTTCGTTCTTTTGGGTGAATCCTACGCCAAAAAAGAATTGGTTCTGCAAGAATACTGTAAATTGATATCTAAAGACCTTCATTTGATAAATATGCGGCCCTGACTGATTCAAAAGGAGAGCTTTCTGAAATGCATCCATTTCAACATATTCCGCGTAAGAAAATCCTTGGGCTGGTCAATTTGTCAGTCAAGAAGCCTACTCTATTCATCGTCCCCTGTGAATGGAAATGCTGCTAGACAGCCTAGACTTCCTCATGTGCACATCAATAGTCTATCCGAGGTATGAGCAAAGCCATTGGTGTGCCTAATTTCATTACATTCTCTTGCTTCTAGCTACTGTTTAGCAGCAGCAAGCCAACAACTCTATGACAAAAGAGACAGACAAGAGTAAGGAAGAAATTGGGTAAAGGAGCAGGAGAGTGGTGGGCTGCCAACTTCTATGTTGGACAACACTGCCTTTGTTTCTCAGAAATCGAAGGTCCTGAGCCCTTGGTATGAACTTAGGAATGTTACTCCTCTTCCAAGGCCTTGGTATGTTAAACATGGGGAGTCTAGACTGTAGATTTTGGTAACTAACTTGAGTTTTTCACAAAGGTCGCTTGGTTAATATCCTATCAGTGACCTAAGTTTCTTTAGGTTGTTTCCAAAATCTGAATCTTCCATCTATAGATAATCTCAATTAGATCCGTTTTCAGTTTGCAGTGGTGCATAACCCTTTTCATATTATAATATAGCATTTACCCAAGATCTCTTGATGGAATAGGGCATAGTTGCTTGATTTTTCAATCTTTCATTCCCTGTTGGTGACTCCATTAAGAAGACCACAGCACTTGCTAACAGGAAATACCTGGTGCAGAGGAAATTCAACAAAAAGCTCCACTCACTATAGCCTATAGGTTGTGTTTCTTGTATTTAAAAGAAAATTTCGAAAGCAATTTATTTCAGGATTTGAACCAGACATGAATCAAACTAGGGGTGGGAATTGGTGCGGGTCGAGGGTCAACCCGCCCTTGATCCAATCTGACCTGACCCGTTATCAATTTCTTTCAAAATTCTTACATTTTCTATGATTAACTATATTAACAATATAAGAATCAATTTATCCAAAAAAAAAATTCAATCAATAAGAGAAATTTGCATATATATATAGCTCTTATGCATAATTGTATATTAACCTGTTTGATTAAAGTCACTGCATATTTACTCATATTTTATTTTAGTAATGATGTATTTTTTATTAATTAGTAAAATATTGAGACATACTACATTTAAATTTAGCATAGATGTATCTTTATATTTGATAGATATATAAATTATTAAAATTATCTTATTTAACCCATATTTTTTATCCGACCTGTTATCCTAAAACAAATGTGATACAAACTCGAAGTTTATCCTAAGACCTATTGAAAAAAGCGAAAATCAAATCGACCTTTTCCTGACTTGGTATAAAAAAATGGTCAAATAGAATTTTGAAAAAGTACCCTAACCTAGTACAGCCTATCCCGATTTCCACCCCTAAATTAAACACGCAACCTACTGTCATGCCACCACTATGCCATGTGTAAGGGTGTTAATGGTCATGGTCAACCCGTCAACCCGCTCGTCCATCCTGTTTATAAATGAGTTTGGGTTGAGATTTTTGAATAAATGAGTTATGATCCGCTAACCCGTTTAACCATTTAATTAAATAAATGGATTAGGGTTGAGATTTTATAACTTGTCAACCCATTTAGTAACCCATTTAACCCATATAACCTGTTCAACCCGTTTAATTTGTTCAACTCATTTAACTTGCTTAACTCATTAAAGTTATATATATATATATATGTAAACCCCTTGGTTATTTTTCCTCTCTAAGTTTTCCTCTAGTCACCTAATTTTCATTTTTCTACTGCTGCCCTAATTCCATTTCCCCGTTACTGCCCTATTTCCATTTCCCCTACGCCGAAAATACCCTCTCGTCTCTCCCTGCGAGATCATTATCTACTAGAGTCTAGGCTTTTAGGTTATTTGCTATACAACCCGTTAACAACCCACCAATTCGTTTATTAAATGGGTTAGGGTTAAGGTTTTTTAAATGGGTTAATAAATGGATTAAGGTTGAGATATTTTAAATGGGTTAGGATTAGGATTAGGTTCCAACCCGTCCAACCCGATTCGTTAACACCCCTAGCCATGTGTTCAATTGTTACCATTAATTATATATGTTGCTACTACCTCAATTTTTAATACTTTCTATTAGGGATGACATCTTTTGTTACCTCAATTTATAATGTTTTATGTTTCCTAACATTGTCCATCATTACTAGAGAGCAAGTACAAGAATTCTCCATATATGCCCATTTAGGGGTGGGAATTAGAGTGGGTCAAGGTCTGCCCAAACTTGACCCTACTTTTTAAAAATTCAGTTAGACTCTATTTTTATAACGGGTCGGGACAATGTCGGTTTAATCCTCACTTTTTTTTTTTTAAATAGGTTTCGGAACAAACTTTGGGTTAGTATCGGACCGAATTCGGGACAGCAGGTCAAGTAAAAAATACAGGTCAAATAAGAGGTTTTAAGAATTTAAACTTATCAGACATAAAGATACATCTATACTAAATTTAAATGTTATATGCATGAATATTTTACTAATTATTAAAAAACACAACATTACTAAAACAAAACATGAGAAAATATAGCATACATTTATTAAAAATATGTAAATATACAATTATAAGTAAGAGTTATATATATGTACAAATTTCTCTTATTGATTATTATATTATTTTCTGGATAAATTAATTTTTTATTGTTGATTTCTATCTTACTGCCGGTCCCAAGCCCGGGAAAAAAGCGAGGGTTGGCATGTCAGGCTGGCAGCCGGTGCCATTAAAAATCACCGCCACATCTCTTTATGGATTCTGAAAATATATTAAAAATTGTTAATGCTAGGGCGTTCCCTGTAAGCGACGCGCTGCAGCGGAGCCCGGCTGTAGTGAGAAATGAGCAAGGGTTGCTAGGGCGTTTCCCCAGAAGCGACGCGCTACATCGGAGCCCGGATGTAGTGAGAAATGGGCAAGGGTTGCTAGGGCGTCCCCCCGGAAGCGACGCGACACAACAACGTCCGGTTGTGACGAAAAGTCAACAAAGGTTCCCATGCCTTTATGGACGTGGTTTAGGGAAGAAGGTGATATCAAAACGCAAGGTCCGTTTTGCCTCGTGGAATGTTGGGACTCTTTCAGGGAAAAGTATGGAAGTAGTAGATGTTATGAGAAGGAGAAAAATTAATATAGTATGCCTTCAAGAGACTAGGTGGAAAGGAGAGAAGGCTAAAGAGATTAATGGATTCAAATTATGGTATATAGGCAAGGATGATAATAGAAATGGTGTAGGGATAATAGTAGATAACAATTTCATAAATAAAGTTGTAGATGTCAATAGAGTAAATGATAGAATTATTCAAATAAAACTTGTATTAGGTGCAGAGGTTTTAAATGTGATTAGTGCTTATGCACCACAAGTAGGATTAGATGATAGAATCAAGAAACAATTTTGGGATGACTTAGATAGTATTATGCAAAGAACATCTAACCAAGAAAAAGTTGTGATAGGTGGAGATTTAAATGGACATGTAGGAAAAGAGAAGGTAGGATATGAGAGAAGTCATGGGGGCTTTGGTTTTGGAATAAGGAACGAAATGGGGAATGCCATTTTAGACTTTGCTATAGCATATGATTTGGTTATAGCAAATACCTTATTTCAAAAACGAGATGAACACTTGATAACTTTCAAGAGTGGGACCAATTCTAGCCAAATAGATTTCTTCCTTATAAGAAAATTGGATAGATCCCTTTGTATAAATTGTAAAGTTATCCCAGGTGAGAGTTTAGCTATGCGGCATAGATTATTAGTGATGGATATATATACACAAAAAGAGTCAACAAAAACTAAAGACAATGTTATTCCAAAAATTAAATGGTGGAATTTAAAAGGAAACAATATAGAACTTTTTAGAAAAAGAATGATAGAAGAAGTTAAATGGGACACACAAGAAGATGGAGTAGAATCGATGTGGGATAAAATGACAATTAACATAAAAGAAGTAGGACAAAGTATTGTAGGTGTATATAAAAATCGTAGATCCCCACATAGAGAAACTTGGTGGTGGAATGAAGATGTCCAAAAAGCTATAAATGATAAACAAGAAAAGTTTAAGACATGGCAGGAAAATAAAAATGATGTCAACTTACAACAATACAAACTATCAAAAAAAGCTACTAAAAAGATTATTAGTGATGCTAAACACAAAGCTTATGAGAGCCTATATGACAGATTAGGAACTAGACAAGGTGAAAAAGATATTTTTAAGTTGACTAAATTAAGAGAAAATAAGGGCAAAGATTTAACACATGTTAGATGTATTAAAAGTGAGGACCAAAGAGTTCTAGTCAAAGACGATAATATTAAGGAAAGATGAAAAACTTATTTTTATAGTTTACTAAATGATACCCCACACGAACAATTAACATTAGATGTTAGTCTAAATAGGGAAGAAAATAGGAATATCAGTTATTTCACAAAAATTCGAATATCTGAAGTAAATGAAGCTCTAAGGAAAATGAAAACAGGAAAAGCTTTAGGCCCGGATAATATACCAATTGAGACATGGAAGTGCATGGGAGATGTAGGTGCAACATGGTTAACAAATCTTTTTAACAAGATTATAAAAACGAAGTTAATGCCAAGTGATTGGAGGAAAAGCATTATAGTTCCAATTTATAAAAATAAGGAAGATATTCAAAATTGTGCAAATTATCGTGGAATAAAATTAATGAGTCATACTATGAAATTGTGGGAAAAAGTAATTGAACATAGACTAAGACGGAAAACTAATATATCTGAAAATCAATTTGGTTTTATGCCAGGAAGATCAACTATTGAAGCTATTTTCTTACTTAGACAACTATTTGAAAAGTATAGGGAGAAGAAAAAGAACTTATACATGATTTTTATTGATTTAGAAAAAGCTTATGATCGAGTACCAAGGAAGTTAATATGGCAAGTGATGAGGAAAAAAGGAATTAATGACAGATACATTGATATTATTAAAGATATGTATGAGGGGGCTGTTACAAATGTGAGAACCATTAGTGGAGATACTAATGTCTTCCCAGTTAAAATAGGTTTACATCAAGGCTCAGCCTTGAGTCCTTACCTTTTTACCTTAGTAATAGATGAAATTACTAGACATCTCCAAGAAGAAGTACCTTGGTGTATGTTATTTGCAGATGACATTGTTCTAATAGATGAAAGTAAAGAATTACTAAATTTAAAATTGAATAGGTGGGTAGATGCTCTAGAATCTAATGGTTTTAGAATTAGTCGCACAAAAACTGAATATATGAAATGCAATTTTAATAATAGTGAGAACCTGGATGATGAACCAATTAAGATTTTAGATCAAACAGTAACAAAAACTAATCACTTTCGGTACTTAGGATCAATAGTTCAAGAGAACGGGGAAATCGAGAAAGATATAATACATAGAATTCAAGCAGGATGGAAGAAATGGAGAAGTGCGTCAGGAATTTTATGTGACCGTCGAGTTCCAGTCAAATTAAAAGGAAAATTTTATAAGACTGCGATTAGACCTGCTATGCTTTATGGGGCAGAATGTTGGGCAGTTAAAGAGCAACATATACAAAAAATGAGCGTAGCGGAAATGAGAATGTTAAGGTGGATGAGTGGTAAAACAAGAAAAGATAAAATTAGGAATGAAATAATTCGAGAAAACTTAAAAGTGAGACCAATTAATGATAAAATGAGAGAAAATAGATTAAGATGGTTTGGTCATGTTAAAAGGAGGCCTGAAGTAGCACCGGTTAGGAAAACAGAGTTTATCCAAGTAGAAGGTGGTAGAAGAATGAGAGGAAGACCCAAAAAAACATGGATGGAAGTAATTAAACAAGATTTAAAAATATTACATATTACTGAAAATTTAGTCTTAAATCGCCAAGAATGGCGTAACAGAATCCATGCAGCCGACCCCACATAGGTGGGAAATGGCTTATGATGATGATGATGATGATGATGATATAGATATAGTTAATTATAAAAAATGTAAGAATTTTGAAAGAAAATAATAATAAGATTTAAATATAGGATTATAAATTTTAATAAATTAATATTTGCAGGGCAGGTCGGGACTCTTTGGGTCAGGATATAGTTGACCTACCCCGACCCTATTTTCGAATTCGGGTCAAAATTTCTGACTCATCTCTATACCGAGTCAAAAAAGCATTAGTTTTACCTAGTAAAAAATGGGATAGGTCTAGATCACGGGTCGACCTGCCCCAATTCCTACCCCTATGCCCATTCATCACCTAAATCTAAAATTTTAAACCTACAGTGTGTTTAGGAAGTGATAAAATTTTTGATAAAAAAATTTTCGTGTAAAAGTATTTAAAATTGGAGAAAATGATGTTATATGATAAAGGTAATGGTGATGAGCAAAAAGAATAAAGTTAAAATAGATAGATTAGTTGTATGAGTAGTTGTATATAAATAATTAAAAAGCATAGTAGTTGTATAGGAAATTGTGAAAAAGTAATGAAAAAATATAGTAGTTGTGGAAAGTGAAAAGTTTTATAGCCAAATAAACACACCCGTAATTTAAATCATAAATAAAAATAGCAATAATAGATAACTATTTTCAATCAAAACAAAATTATTATAATAAAAAAATTTATTTTGGTGTGCTTTGAGCAAATAACAAGGAAAGAAATAAAGATCATCCAGATAGGAAGAAACTGACATTTTTGGAGACCAACTGATGTCTTTATAGGAGAACAGTAAGAAAATGGAATCAAATCAAGATGAAAGGATTAAGAAGCTCACATGATTGAAGGAATCAAACAGCTCTTTTCCAGCTTACATGAAATCCAGATCAACGAACAAATACAGTGTCAAATTTGACAGATGATGACTATAAAAAGATACATCAACTGTGCCATAGAAGGCATGAGACAGTGGGAAACTAAACAGTTCTTTTTATGGGTTTTTTATGACTAAAAGCGCCAAATTTTGCAAAGCCCGGCCAAATGGTATAATCATGCCATTTAGACATGGGAACAAACTGCCTAAAAGGGCAGTCAGGAAGCAGTAGTGCACTAAGACTGACTACCTTGCCCCAACCCAAATTTCAAGTTCAGAAAAAAATTACCAACAAGGATGATCATCAACTTTCTGATACTCAATTTGCTTATGCCAGATCAGTACCTAAGAAACAAACAAAATTCAGGGCCCTCTTTTCCTAACAACAGGACTACATCCAGATGAACACAAACAGGATTAACATTCCCACAAACAAAATTCAAAAACATGGAATCAATGCAAATATCGATACGGAGATAGCTTCCATCAACTACCTTCTATAGCTAAGATGATAAAGGAAAACAATGCCCATAAAAGATGCCATAGAAGACCACACCAAACGCGTTCCACCCCAGATGAAAATAACACGGTAAAAGAGTAGATCTAAGCAGTAACCAGCTCCATTTTCAACACAGCCCTAGAAGTAGCAACCTCAACATGACTAGGTATTTCACCAATAGAGAAGAGGGAAAGAAGGCCAAGGATCAAGCAAGAAAAGCTAGAGTTCTCTAACTGGAAGGGAAATGCGTCATCACTCTTCTCAACCTTTTCTTGCATTTTTAGAAGCCTAGAATTCCATGACGACAAGGATCAAACAAGAAAACTAGAATTCTCTACCTGTAAGGGAAACGTACGAAATAGCAATTATTAGAATTCTTTACCTGGGTGTGAGGAAAATTTTGATTTGTTGATTTGAACCTGGTTCAGTTCCTTCCCTGGAAGGGAAACGCATCAATCAACAACCATCACGAAACCCTAGAATTTTCGACCTGGAAGGGATGGAAATCATGAAAAAAAAAAAAAAAAAAAAAAAATGGGATGGGGATGTGAACCCGACGTGAATCGAACACGCAACCTTCTGATCTGGAGTCAGACGCGCTACCATTGCGCCACGGATCCAGCTGATAACTATTTTCGCTTTTTCTCTTTAATTATATATTTACAGAGAATTAGACCTTAATACCCACATTAAAAAAACAATGCAACACTCATGTATTCTATTTTTTATTCAATTTTTTTAAACATATGTTTCTAAATTTATTTAATTCATATACCAAGTTTTACAATTTTATAATACTTTTACATATTTATTTTTATTTTTAAAAAATCATCAATTTTAGAGGCATTTAAGTCATTTTTCGCCCCTTAAAATTTAATTTTTAAAAATAAAAGATAAAAATGCAAAAATTTTGTAAAATGGAAAAACTTATATGTAAAAGTATTGTAAAAAATATATAAATTAAATATGCTTAGGAAAAGATATTTATAAAAAAATTAAAAATACAATTAATTACAAAAATAAACAGATATTATATTTTAGACTAAGATACATCTTAATATATATAATTGAGTTCCTTAAAAGCTATCATATTCTTTAATTTTTAGAGTTAGGATTTTTAGTTTCGCAAAGAACTAAAAATGAGGATATGAGCATCATGTTCCATATCTTGGAAGAAAGCTTAATCCCATATTTTATTCGAGAAAGCTTTTTAGCTAAATAGGGTCTAGGACTTAGAGTATATATATTACCAAATCTGCTTGAGATCGATAGAAGCATTTGACCATGAGTTTTGAAAGGAAATAAGAAAATGCCCTCTAAAAGACAATTTTGCTTTAATATAAAAAAGTGTTGTAAGTGGACTAATTGGTCATTCTTTGTCTTCCAGCTTGTTGTAAATGATTCTTAGACAAAACAATTGAAAATTCTCTCATCCATTATGGGGGTATTTGTTTACACAAAAAAAATTTCAACATAAAACTTTTCACTTTCTACAACTATCATATTTTCTTAATTAGTTCTTTACTTTTTTTCTAAAAAATTATTCTATTTTTCAATCATTTCTATACGACTATGTATACACCTAATTTATCTATTTTAATTTTAATTTTTTTTTTACTTTTATCATTATTCTTATCATATGATATTATTTTCTCTCATTTCAAAAATTTTTACACTAAAAATTTTTAATAAATTTTTTTTATCACTTTCCAAACATACCCTGCATAAAAAAAAAAAAAGGAAGAAAAGAAAGAAAGAACTGAAGCCACTTTTCAACATTTAGTCAAATGAACATGGAAATAATCAACTGACATCTGATCATCTCAGTCAGTACTTATAGATCAATTGATTCAAACGGTGCTCATAAAGTTCTTTTGCTTATACAATCATGGATGTAAAGGACCAAGGCAATCACGATTGTTGTAGGAATTTTCATTGTCAAACTAACAAGTTACAAGGAATCAAAGAGAAAAAACATAAGAGGAGGACATGCAGATGAGAAGATGCCAACATTTATCCAGAGTAACTAATGCCTGTAGTGGGAAAAAACAGCAACAAATGGGTTCTGATCAATCAAGATGGAACTTGGAGGTATTGAGAATGTCACATTCCCATGAACGATCATCCAGATCGGAAAATGCTAACAAGCATTTTTCAAAAATAATGGTTGCCTGTAGTGGGAAAACAGTAACAAATGGGATCTGATTAATCAGGATGGAACGTCACAATCCCATGAAGAATAAACAAGAATCAACCTCCAAGTTTCAGCTCATGCCTAAGTAAATAAAAGGAAGAGCAGGATCAAGAGAAATCCAGGTAAATGAATAAAAAAGTTCCAAGTTCGAATCGTGCCATTGCGAGGCATGAGAGTTTGAAGGGGCAGTCAAAGAGCAGCAATATTCAAATTCAAGCAAGATTACCAACAATAATGATTGTCGACTTTCAGGTGCTCCAATTGGCTCGTGTAAGACCAGTATATAAAGTACAAAAGTTCAAGGCTGCCATTTTAGTTCAGTGACCCACACCAGTACTGCCAGCAGCCAAGAAAATGTGGAGTCTTCAACAGTAGTACGATCGTGGTCAGATGAAGCTACACATGCATTAGCATCCCAAGTCCCACCATTCAAAATTTAGACAAAGCAAAACACAGCATCCTGAATTACACGAGAGGTTGATGCGTTATGAATGTCAATATGGTGATAGCTTCAATCAACAAACAAGTACTGCTATCGAAAAATGCCTGCCAGACATATGAAGCTACATATTCAGGTGACCAGGAAAATGCCCGCCAAGACTGAAGCAGAACAAAGGCTAACTAAACTAAAAAAACTTTATCTATCAGAGACCCTCCCTGATGAAAATACCATCTAAAAGGAGCACTGTCAGTGAGCTGGGCTTGATGCTTGATGCAAACAAGAAGTAACAATTTATACAAACGTTAGGAGGAAGTGAAACAATTTTAAAACCGGAGTTGACCCCAACACGCAAATTAATTTGATTTCTTGAACAATATACAATTCATAGTCTAATTGGATTTATATGGTCTAGGACGTATCATTAAAAATCTTCATAAATTAACCGAAATGAATTTTTACAAATATGCCTACAAGGATTGACCAATATCGTATCTGTGTACCTTAGTTTGCCAATATTGCAAATATGTCCACAAAGTTTGTATGAAATTGCAAGTGTGTTCTTTTTGTTAAGATGTTGTTAGAATTTTTTGTTAAATGACGATAGTGCCCTTTTAAATCAAGTGATGCATTTGCAATTTTTAAATATTGTAAACATATTTGTTATTTTATTATTTTATATATTTTTACATATATTATTATTTTAAATTTTTGTGCCGATATGCTTATAACATTTGCAAAATGCATAAGTATATTACTTGGCTTAAAGGGCATGATTGTTATTTTATAAAAAAATTTAATGACATACTAACGGAAGGGACACTTGCAATTTCATATAAACCTTGTGAGCATATTTGTAACATTGGGAAACTTAAGAATACAGATGCAATATTGATCAAACCTTGTGGGCATTTTGTAAAAATCCCTTAATGAAAATATCAAACAACTCATAACTAACATTTTTGAAGGAAGACAACATTGACCAATCAAGTTTCATGCTTTGAATATTTTTGATCATATCCTTTCAGATAATTAGAAGGATAATTATTTTTAATTAATTTAACAAATGTTAAATTTGTAATTAGTAACAAGATCAGGCTGGGCATGATTCCCGTATATACATGATATGACTTTATTTTGTCTAGTGGGTTATACGTTTTGATCAAATTGACCGGCTACAATTTTAACAAGATTTTTACTCGCGCGGTGGGGTTTTTTGCAAAATAAACTCAGAAGGTTATTTTTATAGAATGAATAGTTATGGCGTAAATTACAAACAAGGAGAAACTTGGGGTCCATTTCGCATTACAAATAGCCTCAGGTCCTGCTCTGGTGCGCAGGGTGCACTCGGGGCGCGGGCACACTAGAAAAGCTCGCGCAAGTTAAAGTTCGGCTCACCTGTCATCTTCTTCCGACTTCTGTCTGTTCTTCGAGAGAGATCGAAAGAGAGAGAGCGATGGCAGCGAGGCAGAAGGCGGCGGTAATGCTGCCATACCTGTTTAGAAGTCTCAGAAAAGAAAGCCCTAAGCCGCTTTCTCAACCCCTCCCTTCTCTCAGGTCAGTTTCTCTTTTTCAAAGTTCAATCCCCTGTTCAAATTCAACACCCCACCACTTTATCAGATGCAATTACTTTCACCTTGAAACTTTAAAAATCACTCATTTCTCCATTCTGTGCTTGTTTTGATGGCGGCGCAGGCGGGCCTTTTCCCTTTATGACCAGATCAATCTCATCGACAGTGTTCCCGAAGACCAATTACGATTCCAATCGTATTTTTCCTTCTCCATCCCTCATTCTGTTATTCTTTTGCATTTACGTTTCATGTATTTTGATTGTTTGATGGTTCTTCATTTTAGTTTCGCTTAAAAATTCAATCTTGAATGCCTTTGAAGGATCATGCAGTTTGTGTTTAGGTAGGTTAGGTTGAAATTCAGTAATTGCTTCCACATGCTCCCTCGGATTCCAGTACAGCAGCCTGCAGTGGCAATGAAATATATGAATTCAGCATCGAATTTTTTAGAGGGAAATTGCTATTTTGGGATGGACTCTTTATTAAGAATATGTGGGATGGGTATTCTCTTGATTGAAAGTAAATTCAGCATTCGAATTCTCATATTCATACAACAATTTTAGCCCATCATAATACCACAGATTTCCATTTATGAGGTTTTGTTGTCCCCACTGAGGGGGCTTGAAGTGTATACATCTCTAAACCTTAGAATCCGGGTTCTGTTCATGTCAATGTACTGTCTCCTCATGATTCTGGCATCTTGGTTGCTAAAAATTGCCTAGCCTTACCAATGGATGTAGCCTATATTTGGACTCAATGTTATTTTCTAAATCTGCACTTTTGAATTGGGATGTTTGCATTTTTTAATGGAAGTACTGAAGGTCTTACCCATTGACAATGTGGTTCATAGAATAATCAATCTGTATCACCAAATGGACAGATATGGAAGCACTTCACTCCTAGAAGAAAGTTGGTGAAACATGCTGTGCAATCTTAGGCACCAGTTTGTTGTATTATGATTTATATGTATTTGCTTATGTAAGATAGAACTTGTATTATTGAGATTCTCCTTAACCACATTTTATTTCTGTGCATAATTGTATGCCCCTTTTAAATACTATTTTGCAATTTCCTTATTTTTTTTCATATAAATGATGCTCAGGTTCACAGACACGAGTTTCACGGTAAATGGAGTAGATTATGAGGGCAGCTTGCTCATAGTTGACAAGTTGCTGATGTCCTGGAGTCCAAAGACATTTTCAGAAATTACTCCTGATAGGTTAGTATTCTGGATGTTTCTAGATGTTGTTTGTCTCCTGATCAATCATCCTTAGGAGAAGCATATGTCATGTCCTAGGACAACAGTGGCTGAGAAACAGAACACAAGATACAACCGAAAGTTGGACACTCGAACATGAAAAATCTCTAATCTCCCAAGATGAAGATTTTACTTCTGTGATAAACAGCAGCATGTCTATCTACCTACATCTATTGTATGTAAGTTTGACCTAGGTCCAAGTGAAGTTACAAATTCAAAATCTCACAAATTATGATACCAGTGTTTCAATAAACAATCAAGTCTTAATTATTACATCATTAATGATTATCTGAAGAGTTTCGCTTTGCATTTGATTTTGCTCTTTCCTTTCTACTCTCCTTCCCACCTTTTCTCTCGTGTGTTTTGTCTTGTTGCTAGCAGGTTCATTGAAAAGGGGAGTGGAAAGCTGTGGAGAAATTTTCCACTTTTCTTTCCTAAACACAAATGGAGATATTATCACTAACGACAAAGGAAAACCTATTCCTTCATCTTAAAATTTTAAACCAATGCATTTTCATTTTTTCCATTTTAAAAACTCCATTAATACAATTGCATAGGGTAATTGAATCTCATATTTACCTCTTTATCACATTTTTCTTTCTCACACCTGAGTCTATTTCTATTTTTTCCTACCAACACCACATCTCCCTGTTTCCTATTCACATTTGAAATCTGTTGGTGCAGTTTATCCATGTTACGATTGCTGCGACCTGTTCCTGGTAAGTATTCCACTTCTATGTTCATTTGTTATTCACTCCCATGTTTCCATAGAACTTAATTTTGCGTTGGTAGCTAGTTAACATTCATGATTATCAGAATGGTATAACATTCATGATTATTAGAATGGCATAACATCCATGCATGATGCGTCTTTGCATCTTGCATGGTGCATGTAGTAAGAAACTAAAAAAGACGTTTATTTGAATGATTAACTGGGGATGTGATCCATACTGGAGCAAATGTTAGAAGAGGTTCATGTAGCCAAACCCAGTTGGTTCAAGGTGAGGAGTTTCAAGTATAATAGTGATATTTTTGTGGCCATTTTATGTTACCACCCAAATGGGCATGACATGCCCCATTAATCAGTTTCTTTAAAGTCAGGGAAGGCAAGGGAAACAATCTTGACACAACACTCATATGACTATGCCACTAGTTCTTTTCCTGGCATACTTATTCATTTATTTTTTTTCAGTAAAATAGCAACGTTTTCTACTGGATGCCCTGCCCCTGCATCTATCTTGCCGTTGTTCCGTGGAGTTTACATGGACATTTAATTGTTGTGTTTGTTTTCAGAGATTCTGATACTCGGATGTGGGAGGAATATACAGCATGTAGATCCTGAACTCAGGCGCTTTATCCAGTCTACTGGAATGAAATTGGAAGTCCTTGATTCAGTATAACTATGTTTGGATTCTTTTCTTCCCCCACAGCACAGTGACACTCTTCATTTCCACCCAACTCACTACCGTGTTCAATTTTTTCTTCTATTCGTTGACAGAGAAATGCTGCATCCACCTTCAACATATTGAATGAGGAGGGAAGATTAGTGGCAGGCGCTTTGCTTCCTTATGGAGTTTCTTCATGACTGCAGACTGCTTGTCCAAAGATCCACTTGGGGGCTGCCTACCTTATCTTTGAATGATCTGTTTACAGCCTGAAATACTCTTGGCTCAATTGATCATTACTTGCTAATGATCTCCAAGGAAAAATCTATGGATAGGGATAACTACGCTTGTTAGCTGCTTGCTTTATCAAAGTGCTATTTTACGGATTGGGATCCAGAAGGGAAGAGCTTGTCTTACTAAAGGATCATGGTTTTCCTGCTCCCTGGACTGATTTTGGAATAATTTTCGTTCCCAAAGTAGGCATATTATCGTGTTTGTGTAAATTACAGACACTTGTAAGCAACAGAATCTGGAAATTTGGGTTCTCGCTGCATGGTTTGTAGTAACTCATTTATAGGTGGTATTGGGATGAAGCTCTGCTGTGTGCGTTTTTTCACGTGTTCTAGATGGAAACAGCTAAACAACGACGGCTTTAAGACAACAGGCCGGTTCTACTTCGAGGTTGGTTTTTTAGTTCGGTTTAGACCTGACGCTAGGGCAGGTCGGTTGAAGATGAGTCAAAATCGAAGCATCTTTGTTGATGGTTGTCATCATCCAATAACGGGCTAATCGAAAAAATCCGTTGTGACTTTAGTACTAGTAACGAATAACGATATGGATAAATAGCCAATTAAGATTAGAATCTAGGTATTTCGGTCGATATTCAGGAAAGAAATGGAAAGAATTCTACAAAACAGAATAAATTATGGGATGCTTCAGAAATTTTATATGACGGTAAAGTCTCAAATAAATTTAAAGAAAAATTTTATAGGATGGCATTGAAATGAGTTGGTATGAGGATGACCGTCTAAAATATTAATTAGATATAACCAATAGGTAATAAAATGAGGATGACCGTCTACTATTAATTAGATAAAAAGGAAAATTTTATAAGATGATGATGAAATGAAGCAATATAAGATACTTTAGAAGTAAAACCAACATGCAATAAAATGAGATAATATAAAAGTGAAATTAATAGATAATAAAATAAGTCAGGTAACCAACAGGCTACAGAATTAGGCATGCAATCCAAAATAACATAAAGGTGAAACTAATTGTTAATAAACATAAGGCATATTACATTGCAAGAGAACCAAATAAAAACACAAAAATAAATATAAAAGTAATTTAGAAAGATGATAAGATGTTAGAGACGATTAATAGCATAATCGCTCATTATTGAATATGATTACAAAGACTATAATAGGATCCATGCTATTGATCCCACATCGGTGAGAAGCAGCTTAAGATGATTAAAATCTTATTTATTTTATTTGTATTCATTTTGCCTTGATCGTATACTTTATCTTGTCGTATATTTCCTTTTTCCCTTATTCTGTTCAAAATTAATTTTTTTTCCCTACCCTTCTGTATTCTCAAACAAACTCTCATGTCCGACTAAGGGGGCCCTTAGGATATTTTGGAAAATAATTTTCAGGATATTCTCGGTCTTGATTTAGTATAAGATTCTACATATTTTTTATACAATACTATTATTAATCTTATTATTCATATTTTAAATTAATAACTTGTCTTGTCTTAGACTCTCAGCCTTTTCCATTTGGGCAGAGAAAAACGTGAAAAAAATAAAAATAGAAGACCATGGAAGGGTAAGAAAGAAGAGAAAAATTGACACGAGTTGAGATTGAATGATAAGTAGAAACAAAGATAAAATTCAGGTAAGTTTTTTTTTTTTTTTTTTTTTTTGATAGAAGTAATCATATAATAGTGAAAAATTAGTATCATTAGCAGTTGAATATATTAGATTGCATCGAAAGTGAAAAGTTTTTTTTTTTTTTTAAATGATAGAACACTTGTTCAACCATTTAATTCCGAGACGAAGGTTAAAAAACTTTCAAGGACAGTGTTAACTTAGAGCCAATACAACTTGGAAGGTTTCAAGAGTCAGGGGAAATTTAGACCTTTTTTTGTGTCTCGTCTGCAAATTCGTCAGTCCGTTTCCTGAACGAACTGGAGCTGGCAGCTGGTGAGGAGAGGGATGGCGGCAGCTCGGGGAGGAGGAGGAAGCAGAGAAGCGAAAGCGACAGTATCAGATCAGATTTCCCAAGCCATCCATTCCACATCTAATCTTCTTCAACTCATGCAACAGTCCTCTCCTTCCCAGGTCTCTCTCTCTCTCCCTTCTTCTCTGCCTCTACATACAATTCATAGCCCGACTAGAAACTGCGAGTAGGAAGCTTGAATCTGCTCACATCACAATTCAACGTAACACATCCCTGCTCAGATGTTTGATTCAGATACCCTAAAAAGAGACAAGGAGGGTTGGTAGGCATTTCATGGTTGCAAAAGAACCACAGAAGAAGAAAAGACCTTGTATTAATCAAGAAAGACTCGATTTTGGGCCTAGGATGCGTCAGCTCTCAACTAACCTGATTTTGGGTGCTGTCACTCTTGGCTGGAATTTTGATGGTTTCAACACCTTAAGAGGATTCCATCAGAAAACACCTAAGGATATTCCCAAAACTCCTAGTAATTTTTGTAAATTAACCATTTACTGATTTCCTTTAAAATGTAATTCCCATCAACACAGTCAATGAAAAAGGCTGATTTTTTGGTTGGGTATTTGTATTTGTGTGTGTGTTTGTGTTTGTGTTTGTATTTGAACTAGTATTTGTATTGGTTTCGATATTGGAAGAACTGACGACAAGCAGTGGATGGACTTCCTTTGAGGAAGTGTATCTGCAAGTTTTTAGCAAGTGACAAATTTTTAATGTGTAACAGTGCAGTTTTGGTATTTCCTTCCTGTGTTGCTTCTGGTTGCTGGTTGCTGACTGCCAACTCGTGCATTACAGAACCTCCTTTCACAGCTTCCGAAGAACCTGTTCGCGAAAACTTCAACTATCAAGAACACTGGGCAGGTGACCATCTGTTTAGTGATTGCAGTGTCTATAGAGACACTCATTAGGTAGTACCTGTGTTTCCTGATCATCTCGTGGTTCGTTTTTGAACAAGGTGATAGAGCAGATGCCTCGTGTAATTTCAGCACTGGATGCGCATATGGAGAGTGGCTTGCAGAGGTATGATGGCAAAATTTTGTGCAAGTATATATAGTATTCACTATTGTCATTGATGGGGCATTTGTTTCCACTGACCCCCCAAGTGTTGTGATTCATGGGGGTTTTGTTTGAGGAGAGCTGAGCTTAACATGATCTTTAACATTAATTATTTAATTAAGTTCCTCAAAATAATTTCCATCAGAGGCCAATTTACCACATTATTGGAAAATATATGAAATTACATGAGAGATGTAAATCACTCAGATTAATTTGCACAAATATTAATATTATAAACTTTTAGAGGATCATTTGTCCATGTAAGGAAAACCCTTTTGAAAGCATGGATTTCTTATTACCTACTTCTGGTTCCCACAAGCTAGACAATTATATTGACATTCATCAGAGCTTATCAAATCGCAACCCTTTTAGGGAGCCTCTGCAGTTCAATAAGTCTTTTTGATCACTATTCATCTTCACATCTGTTTGTAGCTCTGCAACAAGGAGATTCCCATCTCAAATTTACATTCTAAGTTGTGACAGCCAGAGGATTGTCATTCCTTTTGCATTCGTCGATTTACCAATCATGTTAGGAATTGATCTACACTCATTTTGACATCCATACCCTTGAGATGCTAGTAATTTGATTGGATGAAAACCAGAACTATAAGTCCATGCGAAAAGATTGAGAGAACCGATAACCCTTTTGCTAGGATCCCGCTGAAGGATGACTCTCTTCAAAAGGGAATGCTGACAATATTTTCTATCAGCATGAAAAGGTTAATATCGAATAGTGATAATCTTCCCCTTCAGAAATTTTTTAGCATTATCCATTGTGGTGCTTGGATCTTGACAATAAGGGACTGACCCAGAACCATTATTTGCAGTTATGCATGTATGATATAAGTCAATTGATATTTGTTTGATTCCTGCAAAAAATTAAATCATTCCTTTCCTCTAATTTTTTCTAATTGGCTAAACAGTGTTGGTTTTTTGCCAGCGTTCCTCATCTGAAGACAGTAATCCAACTTCTTTCCAATATGGACAGTTGCCAGCTTAATTCTGCATCCCATGTGCATGAAATTCCCCAGGTAGTCATTTTATCTGCTTCCATTATATGAATCAATCCTTTTGTTGAACTTACATCTCTTGGATTTGTTAATCTTTGTTTATGTACTGTTTTCACCACCACCAAGACCAACATACCTACTTCTATGAGCTATTCCACATAACGGAAGCTTATTTCAGTGGGCGCATTAAGAAAGCTGCCTGATTATGTTTTATAGTACTTTGGTGAATGTTCTCATTTGCGCAAAATTTTTATACTTAAAAATGGAAGTCTAGCTGATAATTTTTGGCAGTATCTCCTTTGAGAATCATCTTAACAATGGCCTTTCATTTGGAATATCCAACTAGCAAGTATCATCACTTGAGACTTTTGCTAAGTCTACTCAGGCTTCCAGTATTCTATCAGCAGTGTGCTATCAAACCTGTCTATGAGCCAAATTCTATGATCTCTATGGATAGTATGCACCGAGATGAAATTCAACATTCACTGAGAAGTGAGAGCAGTCAGCGTTTTCTAAGTCTGGTTAGAGCACAACTGTTGTGGCACATGGTGGTGAACCGAACCTGAAGTTTCCTAGCATTGCTGGGCAGCACCCGAGTACAAGTGAAGAGGGGCTAATTTATGCAAAAATTGCCTGCATACAGTTCCTGATAGCTAATCACTCAGGTTGTTCCTAAGAGCGTTCGACTTTGGGAGGTTACTAAATGATCTCATCCCTTCTCATGTCTCCTACCAAAATTTGGATTTGCGTGAGAATACTCTTGCCTGCATCCACATTAACAATGTTACATAGAACTATAAAACCCCATCCTGTTTATCGTTTTGTGGTCTATTACTACAACCCATTTATTGTATGTAACTCTATTCATCTCTGTATTTTCATATTGAATCATCTGTTGATTTTTGCCTCTTGTATTTAATTTATTTTCAATGCATGTCTTTCAGGAGTCTGATTTAACAAAAAATACTTCTGAGCCACCTAGCAAAAACTAGCATTCTTAGTTCCTCAAGCTGGTTGAAAACAGCGGCGGAAGCACGACGAATCCGTCAACCAATCACTACTGCCATTGGTGCTACCAAATGTTAAACCCTACCCATTAGCATTGCTTGTATGCCAACGAACAGCAGCTGATCTCCCCTTGATTGAAGAAATTCTTTGAAGGTGAACTGTTTCTGATTAGTATTGATATTGTTCTAAAAGTGGATGTTCTTCAGCTCCCCTTAATGTGAATTGAGTTTTGGCATCTCTTGCCTCATCCCCAGAGGAATGATCATGTCAGTTTTTTTTGTCCTTCTTCCCGTCATGGACATTCCACATAAGGTCAGCTAGCTACCAAATGGCAGGTCAAGTTATTCATCAGTCTCATCTTAAAGCAACTGAAGGCAGCTTACCAATGGGCATTTAATCTAGCACATTTCGTGTTAGACATCTTAATTGAAATGAAGTTATGTTAGACATTTGATTTACATGAAGTTGAGATTCTTAATTATTAGCCAAAATGTTCTAAACCAAATGATTGAATTGAATTTTTTAACCATCAAGGTGGGCTAAAAACCAGAAGGTTCTAAAAAAATCATGGAACCGGTAACATTAAATCGGAACCTCAATAGGAAAACAGACGATCAACTTGGATTAATTATCTCATACGCACGGTGGTTATTTCGATAATTTTACGGAATATTATAAACTTGTTTTTCATTTTACACAATAAAATTAAGCAAATCAGACAATGTGATCATGGCATCAAACTACGGCCGGATTGAAAGTGGGTCTCCCTAATTAATTTTCTACCATTAGACTCGGGGGATATTAATTTTTTCGCTTTTCTGTAAAATTTAGCTTATTAACTTGCTTTTATCGTGATGGCTGCTGATCATCGAGCGGGTTAAATGATTTTTCATCGTGAATGAGAGAATGATATATACCTATGCTTGCTAATCAGATTACGAAAATTGGTCGCATGCAACAAAAACTTTGGGCTTTATTGATTTCAATTGCATAAATGTCTTCCTCCTCCTCGTCCTGCCTGGTCAAACCGCAGGCACTTCCTGTGTAGCCGAAGCTCATACTCCATGGCAACTGCTTCCAAGCTGCTGCTTGTGGATGAGGATGAGGATGAAGATGAAGAAGGGAATGGTTGCATGCGCATCCTGGCAATGGATGCGCGTGTAGCCATGGACGGGCTTGGGGCAGAAACAGGGGCGGGCGTTTGAAGAGGGGAGAGAGGGAAGAGAGAACCGTTTGAATACAGAGCAGGCGAATCGAGTATTTATTTGGAGGGGACGGTTCTTCTGTAACAAGTTTAAGCTACCTTAAATACGCGCGCCTACTCTCGCGCGTTCTCACGGGTTACAGAAAAGCCAGAAACAAATGGATATTGAATGCGCTTTTACCCATTTAATTAACAGAACATGCATGTACATTTAATTAGATCCCACAAATAAAATTTTCCAAAATTTTCGATAAATAATTTTTTCAAATATTGAAGTCTGCGTAATTACATATTTTATATTTTTATTGAAATAATAATTTATCTTAATTAAATAAAACATAGTAAGCACGAGTATTGATCCGGATAATACCGCGTGATTTTTCTCCAATTGTACTCCGTATGTAACGGATGACGAAATCGAAGTATTTTCCAAATGAATAATAGTAAACAAATTTAGTAAATAGATTGGTTGTCAGTGTCACGTGTGAGGGAATGAACTGGCAAATCTTACGCGAGCCAAGACCGTACTTTCGTACTTCGGTAGACCATTGAAAGAAACGGACCCGACAAATGCTCGCTTGGCGCTCTACTTTTATGAGAGCTGGTGTGTTAACCGATTGAGTTAGACGGGGTGAAGTCTAATTTTAATTCGCTTAAAATATTTGAATCCTAATTTCTTTATTAATTTATTTAAAAAACCTCAACTCTAACCCATTTACAACTATTTAATAAACGAGTTGGTGAGTTGTTAACGCGTTTTATTGCAAATAACTTAAAAGTCTAGACTCTGGTAGATAATGATCTCGCAAGGAGAGTCAAGATGGTGTTTTCGGCGTAGGAAAAATGAAAATAGGGCAGTAACTGGAAAATGGAATTAAGACAGCAGTAGAAAAATGAAAATTAGGTAACTGAAGGAAGACTTAGCGAGGAAAAATAACCAAGTGGTTTACATATATATATATATATATATATATATATATATATAGGATGTTGTTCCGGTGCAGCGTCACTGCACCGGAACAGCGGTACAGTGGCCCCAAAATAGGGCCCACATGATCATGAAATCATGATCTACTCCACCCATTGTATTTAGAATAATGTATTCTGTTATCATACCAATTTTCATCCCAATCAGATACTTTAAAGTTGTTATTTACATCAAACTATTTTATTACGTTGGATTTGTACCATTTTCAGATGGGGCTCATATACATATCTGATTGGGATGAAAATTGGTATGGTAGTAGAATACATTATTCTAAATACAATGGGTGGAGTAGATCATGATTTCATGATCATGTGGGCCCCATTTTGGGGCCACTGTACCGCTGCAGCGTCACTGCACCGGAACAGCTATATATATATATATATAACTTTATTGAGTTAAGCGAGTTAAATACGTTGAACGAATTAAACGGGTTAAACAGGTTATACGGGTTAAATGAGTTACTAAACGGTTTGACGAGTTATAAAATCTCATACCTAATTCATTTATTTAATTAAATAGTTAAATGAATTGGCGGATCATAACTCATTTATTCAAAAATCCCAACCCAAACTCATTTATAAATGGATTGAACAAGCGGGTTGACCATGACCATTAACTCCCCTAAATGTGAGGAATTTTTGGGTGCGAGAAGGATCGACAATGGAGGTTTTTTTATTTATTATTTTTATGGGCATATCTAAAAATATTTTTATTTTTCTCCTATATCCTATTGGTGGACACTCTCATAAATAATTAGAAAAAATAATACAGCCACCACATTTCGAACCTTTGTCCGCCGACCGTCAGGCAAGAAGTATGAAATTATCTCCTCGATGCCTGTACAGCGGCCACAGCCAAGGCACAGCACAGCATCTTGCTTACCATGCATCTCTGTCATGTATAAACGTTGTACCTTTCCTGCACGTGGGCCTTAGATGACTTAGAAAGGTTCAGATGGACGGCTTGGATGTCACCTATGAGAAAATGAACTGACGACTCGTAGACCAGTCAAGACCACATTACCCTCGTCCTGTGGAGCATTGAAAGTGATTGCTGCTAGATTAGATTATTTTCTTCTAGCCTTATATAAAGACATTTAGGAAATCCAAGCCGTTCAAAGTGTGATTATATTATAGAAATGATCATCCACGTACTCTAATCATTACACGATAACAAAGAAATGGACCCCACAGATCTCGTTGTGGTTGTTGAGACCCACAATTTGGAGGAGTTATTCTTACGTGTTATTGGTCGGTGAAATGAACTGCAAAATCAATCGACCTAATAACCCCATCAGCTATTCACCTACGCATGTACAGCCAATCACAGCACAATATCTGACTTCACTTGCACCGTTGTCATGGCTAGAATGTTGAGACTTTCTCCAGGTGGTCTTAGATTACTTGGACAGGTTCAGATGGACGGCTTGGATTTCCTGATCATGACGTGGCCATGACCTCACCTTATGCTGCATTGATTTCTCTGCCCGCATTCAACCTTCGGTCGGGGTTAATTGTATTCTCAGTAGTGGTGCAACTCGGACTCATGAAACTCGGGTTCACCTCAACCCTAACCCTAATCCTATTGGTAAAACTTCAACCCTAACCCTAATCCTAACCCTATTTGTAAACCTCAACCCTAACCCTATTTTTGAAATTCGGGCTCGGGTTGAGTTTCGGGTTGACATATTCTATTAATATGTCTTTGTTACTCATCTTATATATAATTTTTTATCACAAATCTATTATATAAAAAAATTTAAAAAACAATTTATTGTATAAAATTAAGAAAAATTCAAATACCGCTTAAGAGTAGAAAGAAAGAAACCTGTTTTGAGCATTCTCTTTGTATCAAGTAGAATATGGATTATGTGTAAACGTTGTCAATAAAATTGTATTATTAATCATTAATTGTATTTTTTTACTCCTCTATTATTTTAAGTTTATTTTACAACTATAATTTTAAAGTTCTCATAAATTTTTCCATTGGAAAAAAAGATCTCAAAAAAATTTAATATTTAGTATTACAGGATTTCGTTGGTCAAAAGGCTTCAGTAGAAAAGGCGTGAAGAGTAATTTTTTAAAAAAAAACTGTTGGACCTGTATCGTAATGTAAATTGGGAATAAATATTTTGTTGAAATCACTTAAGATGTTAGATTGTCTTGGCGATGAGCTGTCCATGCCTGCCTTGCCGTACTCCTGTTGTCCATCATCCATCAATGAGTAATATGTTATTATTATAATATATTATTATTATAATATAAATTATATATTTTATATAAATGCAAATTCGGGTTCGGGTTTACAGGGTTTGGGCTTGCCTGAACCCGAAACCCGAAACCGAGACCTATTTGAATTCGGGTTCGAGCTCGGGCTCGGGCTGAAAATATCAGAGTTTCAACACTGCATTTTTTCGGGTTCGGGCCGAACCCGGCCCAAGTTGCACCCCTAATTCTCAGCACATCCTTTGGCAACTCTTTACCCGTATCTTTTACAGGAGCTCTGTCGTATGCACCGGGAGCATGCAGCGCTCCATGCTCTCGGGCGCATACACCCATTTTTTTATTTTTTATTTTGAATTTTTTTTTATAAAACTGTTAATATAAGTGTATTTAACATTTTTCTAAATTTTTACTATTTTTGGAGTATTTTAGATATTTATTTTTTATTTTTGAAAATCAATGACGTTTTAGGTAATTTTTTATATGGCTTATCATCTTAGTTTTTAGAGCCTTTTTGGAAGTACTGAAGGAGCATGAATTGGATTTTTAAATGGGATGAGAATGTATTGCCGTTTATTGAGAATAAGGAAAAATATATATATTGAAAATGTAAAATGTTACCTCGAAAATTAAAACTTTATTAAAAATAGAGATAAACATTTCATTGAGTATTTTGAATCCCTTGAAACACTTCTTAACTATTTAACTATTATTATTATTATTATTATTATTATTATTTCTTTATTTCATTATTTTTCACATTTTTAAATAAAATTATTGTGCGTTTTATTTTTATTCTCTTCACTCTAAATTTTTATCCTTATTATATCATACTTTTTTTTTTTTTTTGCTTTTTCAAAAATTTTCATACTTTCACCCTCATACCAGAAACATTGTCATCTTATATGTAAATCGAAAATTTCAGATTTTGTTCGGTGTTTGATCTCATACTTGTAAAAAGAGTCGAAACATAATCGTACCTACAAAGTGATGGTCAGGACGATTTTTTACAGGATATTATAAATATAACTTATTTTCAATAATAAAAATTATAAAAAGATTTTTCCACACATTTATCTATTATTTTGTTTAATATCACTTGCTTTTATCATGTTACCAATAATAATTCTCATCGGAAATAAGTATTAGTTTTTTAAAAAAACATAATGTATAGATCCTTTTACTATACGATTACGGCGAAAAAAATTATTTTGATCAACTTTTATGGTTGATCACCCATAACTCGCGCGATTTGCGGTGACGAAAAGATATTTTCATTATTTTTATTTTTACTAGAAGCGTGGACCCTACTCACATCTCAGCCTCTCCTGCAATTTAAAAAATTTTGAATTTTTAAAATGTAAAAACCTGGCAAAAATAAAATTCGAAAGTATTAAATTTTATAGAGGCATTCAATTACATTCCAGGTGACATCCACATTATTTTTACAAATTAAAAATAAAAAACATTTTCTAGGGGCAGACCTGGCTGCTGGGCGTAATGGATGCAAATCATGGGAACTGATCCAATGCACTCGAGTGCACTAAATTTTCCATACGCCTAGCTGTAAAAATTCATTTTTAAAATTTTAAAATTTTTTTATAAAATTATTAATCTAAATATATTTAATCCATATAACAAAGTTTACCATTTTTGAAAACATCTATATATATATATATATATTTTTTAGAATTTCAAATTTTAATAATTTTCAATCCTTTCAAAATGACTAAAATACTCCTGTATATATTACCATTGCAAAAATAGCAGAACTTGTCGTCACATGAATTAAATACCCCAACGCGAACAGCTTTATAAAGAAAAATTCAAAAAAAAAAAAACAAAGAGTTTTACGCCCGAGTACATGAAAAGCCCAGTGCACCTGAGCGTACTGAATGGAACCCATAAATCATATTCATTTTTCAAATAATGAATATAATAAAAATAATAAATGGCTCAAATTTTATAAATATTTTAAAACTTCGTGGCTAGCCCTCCTCCATTGGAAGAGTAAGCACACTGTTTTACATGGTTTTCCCACCCGCCCGAGTTGCACCCCTGGCTGCATGTTGCTCCAAATTTCACAAAAGAAGCAGATTGTCTCACTTTCCTGGTGCTGGCTAGCAGTTTTTGCTTGCTAGGTCAGAAACTATAGTTTCAAACCAGCACTTGCAGACAAACAAAATACTCTAGTACAAGTAAATTTCCAAAGGTGCTGCCTCACCCGGTGAATTGAAGCTTAACTTCCGTTTGAGTCTGGGGGGAAAACAAGATTTTATCAGCATATTTCTTAAAGAATGCATCATGGTGTTTGTGGGTTGATATATACGGATCATATGAACACTGAAGTGATGGAGAAGGGGAAAAAATGTGTCAGTTCCACAAATTAGAAAAGGGGGCAGGTCCTTAGCGTCTGTCTATTCTACACAAACACGCTGGATACAAAAACACCGAAAAGGACAACCACTAAGATGGTCACATGCACACTGATGCGGGAAAGATCTCACTCAAACCAGCAATTCACATAATGCTGCAACGTCCCTTTTCTTCAGCTGGTGGCGCAGCTGCCTGCTGATATCGGTTTGAGTCTGTGGGATTGTATGTGAACTCAGATGTATCAAGCCCATACTGTTTCATAGCAAGAGTATTTTGATTAGAAAAGATTTGATAACAGATTAATAAAAAATCTGCAAGACAAAGCCAACATAATAAAGGATGGAAACCCACTGACCTTTTCCCTCATACGTGTGCTCCAGGCATCATTCCTGCTGGGGCGCTGGTCTAAAGTCCCAGCTACGGGCACTCCAGTTGCTGGTGGACCTGACCTGTTTATCAATGGTTGACGGGCATTGGACCTCTGCACAACGTACTCATCATCACTGTCATAATCTGCTGGCCTGTTCGCAGCCCTTACAATAAGAGCTAGCAAGAATGTCAACGCCTGCGCATTATACCAAGCCCATACATACTATTAAAAGTAAGCTCCTAATTGGACTACAGGAAACGGTCTAATCAGTGGCATGATATTTTTAGAATGTCTTCGCATCATCCATTTTCCTATCCTGGGGGCAAAATTTTAATAAAGTCCGGGTTGGCACCCGAGAAATCATAAACATTGGACCATTCAGAAGTTCATTACCACAAAACTACAGCAATTTGGTTACCATGTCTAAGAATTTACTAATCATGAGATTTGCAAACAACTTTAGTCGGGATTCAACACTACCTCAATTACGACAACTGCTAAAGCAACCCATTTGGCAATTTTCCAGTTCTTCTCTAAAAAGCTGTAGATCATCCCAAAATCTCCAGTCTTATCCACTGGTAGTACCTGCAGGAAGCATTACAAATTCTCAACTAGATCAACAATTCTTTAAAAGGTAAATCTAACAGACAGCAAAATCAACACTGACCTCTTTCCAGCTGTGGTCAAAGAATATGAAAGCTGCAAAACCCAACTCTGCTAAGATCAACAAGACCACAAGTACAGAATACTGTGATTGGTTTAAGGAAACCATTAATCATAAAGAAACAAAAGTACCACCACAACTGCATGCAACTCATCTCATTTCAGCCGCAGCCACAAAAAAGTGAAACAAAAAAGATTGCTCTCGAAATTTGAAATTTCCAGTTTTCAAGTGAAATAATGAACTAATGTTCCCTCAACAGCGCCCAATGTTTTTGGATGTACAGATCTTCCATACAATAGCTTTTAATGGTTTCCAGTAAATAAATCACTGATCATAAACCAATAAATAGTCAAATTTTAACACCATCAGAAACTGATAGTATGGTACAATATACTAATTATTATAAAATTCATGCTTGTTTTCTATGGGGTTTGTAATGTTAGAGAGTAGGAAAGTTGGTTTTCAAAATGAAAAGATCATCCTCATTCATTTCCCAAACTTGTAATGAACCAAGTTAACAGATAACCTGATTTTTCCAGTATGCAGTTTCCTGTAACAGAAGATGACCAATCTAAGCAACACTTCTCCTCAACATTAATGAAACTCAGGACTTTAATCTCATATGCTATTCAGGAGTGTTTCACTTGCCACAGAACTGAGCAGACAGAAACCAGATTACAGAATTGATCCCACAAGTACTCAAAAACTTTTTCTCTGTGGCATGCATATCATGTAAATGAAATTAAAAATAACAAAATTAATCATGAAAGGATACACAACTCAGGCAGCACCCATTCCTAGCTACCACTCCAACGCAGCCAAAGCAAGATATAATAAACAGAATAACTCCAATACCAATGAACAAGTAAATAAACCTGCAGCAGACAAATCTGGGAACATCACTATTATGCAAGACAATGACAGATGACAGCACATACACCAAAGCCCATTCTACAACACAATCACTTAGTCTTATAAATAAAGATGAGTAAATGAGGGCAAAACGGTCACCAATGGAAGCAACTTGTTCACACAATGGATTGATTGTATTGAATAAAGCACTAGCAGGCAGGCAGACACACAATGAAGTCCAACTTTAAGCTCTAAACACATGGTTACTCCCTCACACTATGAAGTACACAACACTAGGCAAATGCCTGTGGGCACCTCATTTAGGAATACCACAAAACAGAACCAGGAATCATCACCCTGCCGTCAACCAATAAAGTGGAACCAGGAATGTCTTGACTTGGTCCTATATAGGCTTATGATATCAGAAAAGTAAAGGGCCCACCATAAGGTTCATTAAGCACCGATGAAATACAGGAACTTCAAACCTCGTTTTTCCATTTTGATCATCGTTCAACTCATAGATTATGATTCCTAGTCACCTCAAGCTCTGCATAAGCTTCATTTCCCATAACAGTGAGTCAGTGGCCACAAAATTTTCTCAGCAATTGCCTCGGCTATTCTTAGTAAATCACATGGCTATGATACAGAATCAAACCCACCATAACTATCTCACAGAAACACATCCGTGATTATAAGGTAGAAATCAACACAGACTGCCTCATCAAATCACAAAACCATGACTAAAGGCAAAAAACCTGCACACCGAAAGGTGGCAAATCAACAAGCTAGCACTTGCATCTTGACACTCAGACTGATTTAGGTCTGCCTTAACACATGAAACTTAATCAATTCTTGTGTGAGTGGAGACAACGAGCACACAAACATTATATCATGGCTATTTCAAAGCACCTTATCAAAGATGGCCTCTAGGTCTTTAAAACAAAAAACAAAAACAAAAAAACAAAAAAAAACAAAAACAAAAAAATGAACCTTGAAATTAATATAAAATGACAGTGTGTAAAGGAGGCAAAAAATGACAAATAGCATTATACCTAATTCATGTGAGTGTCATGCAATAGATTATATAATTAAAAACAACCAGCCTGCACCTCCCACTCTTTGAAAATAAATATTGAACATTATAAATTCCCATATTTCTCATAAGCACAAAAAGGATGTCTTGAACTTTTATTTCTTACACGCACAACAAAGTATTTCTCGCAATAGCATAGTAATGGAATTGGTTCACATTTCTTTGAAGGTAATATAATCAAGTACAATTCACTTAATTCTTCTTTGATCTTTGATAAAACAACAATAACCTATATCTTGATTTTTTGAGATATCATTCTGGTGTCGGATTTTGAATAGTCATCAAACGGAGGAAATGCAGACAGTCATTCCATGCTCATGCACACCATTACAATTCGAAGTCAGAAGAACGGCACAAAAATAGAAGAGAGATGGAGGGATCTGGCGATAAGGCTTTACCATTACAAACAGTGAGAAGAAATAAAGTATGTATTCAACTACAATAGTAGTTTGCACGTGTTGTCAAACCACGCAAGATATCAACTAGAAAGGTGAATAAACTTGTCTATGCTCTACAATGTGCTCATCTACTGGTCCAGAAAATCTAGTATTTCCGCTCATCTATTTTTTTATTACCTTGCATGGAGCCATATGCTCCCCTACAAACCCAAAGCCGAGACTACATACACACACCCACAATATAATACCACTGGGCTATGCCCTGGCTCACTTGGTTCATTTATTTGATTCTGTAGACATGCAGTCAAGCATAGCCACATGCTTCGAAGTGTATTTGACATCTTCAATAGGCAGCCTCACCTTCATTTTCTTTTTAAATGAATATTTTTCCCCTTTGAAAGGAAAGCTTAAAAAAATTTCTTTTCCTTTTGGGTCACTTTTGCGTGACTGAACATAGATAACCATAATCAATCAATCTAGTTTGGTGAAAATGAATTGATTTTGTGTGTTTGGATGGTTTGAAATATTAGTGAAATGGGAAAGGGGATGTAAATGATGTTAACAAGTAAAGACAAAATATATAATGGGGTAATGATCAGCAAAAGTGAGGTCGCTAAGCGAAGTGAGGTCAGTAAATGCTATATGGATTTTTAAAATTTACAGATGAAGTACAATGAAATGCAGTTTCCTCCTCTTGCCAAAACCAAAAAGCTGCCAAAAGTTCTTTTGGAGACAAAACAATCTGCATAACTGAAGCGATTCCAGCATTGGTTGGTAAATGTTGAGCCCCACTTCCCTGGACAGAAGTCATCCAGCTCCTGAATCATAAGCCTACTGAACCTAACAATCTCCTAAATTTCACCAACATGTTCAATACATCATATAATGCCTCTTTGGTGTTACTATTTGTCACGCGCAGACCCAAAAAAAGGACCATTGGGCCTGATGCATGGAGCACACAGACCTAGAAAACGTCCATTGGGCCTGTAGGCTATAGGCCTCACAATGTGATATTGTCCGCTCTATTGTCCGCTCTAGCTTAGCCGCATGACTTTAAAATGCATCACACTATATTGAACTTGAGACCCACTTATAAACTACCAGGAACTTTCTCCCCTTTTCGATGTGGGATTCGGTTCTGAGCTATTACACTATTGATCAAAATGCAAAATGCAGAAGGCATCCGCTAGAAATGGGTTCTCAGGATGCAGTAACATAAGACAAGAAGAGATTGTACTCCAAACTCACAACCTTTTCCAATGATGGAGGGGCTCCCTCACTGAGAAACATTTATGCTTCTTTGACCCCACCAATTCAGTAATGATCCAAAACTCATCTTAATCATAAACCATGCACTTAAGAATTCCTCTATCCTTGCAACATAAAAGGCACATACTTCTATATCATCAATCTAGTACTCAATTGAAACCTACTTCTTTACTCATAATAATCATACGATAAAGTGAAATAAGTAAAACTGTTTCCTATTTCGTCATTAAAGGCTAAAGTCATGTCATCTGAAAGAGCTTACTACAGGAAAGTCTAAAAAACCATACCAAGCTTTTGGTAGCTTGTCAAGAATGCTGGCAGAGAGTGATACAGCGAGCATCATTGGTCGACCGAGGGTGATAGACTCAAGATCAGTTGCAGCCGAAGGCGAGATCGTGTCCACATCAGAAGTCCGCTTCCATTCAACAAGCAAGTAAACCCCATATCCCACCATCGCCAATCCCGAAACTGCCAACAGGAAATTCAATAGCTTCAAGAGGCATTCCAAGCACCCCCTGCATGCCATCCTGTCAAAACTCCCCCAAACTCTCGTCCAACCTCACAGCAGCTGAGCTCAAACACCTCCCTATTTCAACAAACTATTCGACGGATGCGGAACAAAACCCTGCATTCCCAAGAAACCCTAAAAATCAGAAAATCCAGGGCTTAAGCACAAACCAGAGGGGAATTGGTATGCATTCAAGGTCCAATCCGGTACTGGTAATCAGAAAAAGAGGCAGAAACGTCCAGATTCTGCTATTTTATGGGTTTAACGGACGGCCGAGGGCATAAAATTCTACAAAATTTTCACTTTTCGCAAGAAATTCGACTCGAAGCTCAAATCACCGGGAGAAAAGCAGCAATTTTGCGTGGGTGCGGGGAAAAACCAATCTTGCCAATGAAAAATTCCGAAGATGGTGATTACCGAAGGCTTCGACGATCTTAGAATTTCGGAAGCTTGCAAATGCAGCAACGCAGCGAAGGGGAGACAGAAAAGGATTTTACCATCGCCGGGGGGTGGCGTTACGCCAGGAAGGGCCAGTTGCAGATTGCCACGTGGCGAATGGATATGAGACGGTGGTGATGGACGGCTGCTCTGCGCGTGTCCACACGTGTCATGACCGGGAATATCAGCCTTTGTAGAGGATCCAAACCGTCCATTTTATAAAAGAGTACCCACAATTTCTACATATAGTTGCAAGAGGAGTGATTCTATTAGTCCGGGCTAAGTAAATGGCCCACTTAGCCCACCTCAAAAAACCTATTTACAATAAAAAAATTTTACTTTTTTTTTCATGTACTTTTTTATCTAAGTGTATTTAACATATAGACCAAGTTTTACCATTTTTGAATATGTTTATCTATTTTTTTGAGATTTTCAAACATCTATGTGTATATATGCATTTAAAATACCCTTATTTTCAAAAATCTAAAAAAAATATATGCACATTTCCAAAAATGGTAAAACTTGGTCTATATGTTAAATACACTTAGATAAACAAGTGTATAAAGAAAAAAACAAAAAAAAGTTGTTTTAAATAGGTTTTTTGAGGTGGGCTAAGTGAACCATTTACTTAGCCCGGGCTAATAGAATCACTCCTCTAGTTGCAATCCCAATGAATTTTAGGGCGTTGGAAAAGTGACGGAACTTTTTCACTTCAAAGGTGGAATAGTAAAAAAGTGATTTGATGTGACGGATAATGATGGTGACTAAAAAAATAAAGTTAAAATAAATAAATTATAATCATATATAAATGATTAAGGGTGTGTTTGTTTGGGGTCAAAATATGTCAACTAAAACTTTTCAACTCAAAACTTTTCAATCTCTATAACTACTCTATTTTTTAATTATTTTTTCACATTTTTTATACAAACTATCATACTTTTCAATCATTTCTACACAACTACCCATACAACTAACTTATCTATTTTAACTTTATTTTCTTTACTCATCATCATTACCCCTATTATATCACATCATTTTCTATCAATTCGACAACTTCTACCCCCAAAACTTTTCATCAAAAGTTTTAACTCTAACCAAACACACCCTAAAATATGAGATAATTTTATAAAAAGATATGAAAATAATTTAAAAATAAAATAATTGTAGAGAGTAAAAAATTTTAATTTAAAAAAATTTAGTGTAAAACAAACATATTCTTGAAAGGGCTAACCTTCTTTATTTGTTATTTTAGATTGAGTTATATATTAACATTTCAACACTAAAAAATTTTCAAATTAAAATTTTTTTAATTCGTAATTTTTTACTCTACACAATTTCATATTTTTAATAATGTTGTCATATATTTGTGTACAATCATCGTATTTTTCAATCATTTTTACACAACTACTTATATAATTAGTTGATGTATTTTAACTTTATTTTTTTACTATTCATCATTACCTCTATTATATAATATCAATTTTTATTTCAAAACTTTTATAAATAAAATTTTTATCCAAAAGTTTTATTATTTCTCAAACCCACATTATATTTAAAATTATTTAATTATCCTAAATTTGCAGAAATTAATTTAAATAAAAATGTTAATATAATATCAAAAATATAATTACCAAGAACCTTAAGCATTTCCAGTTGCTCTGAATATATGAATATAAGATTTGTTGGGAAAGTTATAAAACTTTTGGATGAAAATTTTTTTATTGTAAAAGTTTTCGAAATGAAAAAATGATATTATATGATAATAATGGCGACGAAAGTAAAAAAAAATAAAGTTAAAATAGATAGTTGTGTTTCATCAAAAAATAGATAGTTGCATTAATAGTTATGTACAAATGACTAAAAAGGCATAATAGTTGCATAAGAAGATATAAAAAAATAATTAAAAATAGGATAATTGTGAAAAGTGAAAAAGTTTAAGATTAAGATGACTTTAATATAAAAAAATATAAAAGGTAATGAGTGGCGGAGATTGTAACAAGTTTTTAAAAACATTTTTTAAGTGGCGAGTTTTGATATTGATAGAATAGAGGTACGATTTATACGATTTTATGAAAATATTCATAATTTTAATATCTAAACATCAAGTTCTGGCATTTATATAAAGAAATAAATACACCAAAACAACTAATCTATAACGTAGTTGTATTTAATGTTCCGAAGAATAATTATTTCGTTCCGCGATTGAGATTTGGATGGGTTTACTAAATTTAGGGCCATTTATTAAATTGCATACTAATGTTGTATTGTAAGTTATCTTTTGGACGCGCCCAACGTTTTGCCAAGGTGGTGGGTTGGTGTCCCGCCCTGGCAGGTGAAGTTGCTTTATCGCTCATTTTGTGTAAGCTATGGCCATTTAATGCACCCCGGTGCATTGAGCTCCAGTGCACCCTGCACCCTGTTCATTAAACCCATTTTAATTTATTTTTTTTATTTTCTTTGAAATTTTTTTTATACAAGTATTAATCTAAATGTATTTAACATATGTATCAATTTTTACTATTTTTGAAGTATTTTAGATTTTTATTTTTGATTTTTGAAAATCAGAATGACGTAAAATGCCGCTAATTTTCAAAAATAAAAAATAAATATCTAAAATACTCCAAAAATGGTAAAAATTGATACGCATGTTAAATACACTTAGATTAACACTTGTATAAAAAAAAATAAAAATAAAATAAAAAAATGGATTAATGAATCGCGGTCCGTTCCAGCTTAGTATCTTTCTACTGTTATTTGAAAGCATGGAGTCTCCCTGAAAAAATGTTATCTGTTGAATTGGACGCTTCAAAGCTTTTTAAAATCGGATGGACGGTCGAGATGCTTTTCATGTGAGATTGTCCATCCACGTCAGCAATAAGGATACTTCTGGAATACGGAAGAGTCAAAGAAGATAAGCATATGGATGGGCCACAGGCCCACAGCGATATTCCTTGTTTATCTGCTGCGATAAATTCCGGTATACCTTTTCTAATGAGTATTTAGCGGTTGACTCGCATTATGTAATAATAAACCTTCTAAAAATATATTAATTATCCACAAATACGCGGATTTAAAAGGTCAATTTTACAAACACCCATCCGAAAACAAATAGAAATCGTTTGATGTAATTGAGTTAAACAAATTATTTCAATTATTTTGTTCATAAGAATATTCTTTTATAATTTGTTGAAAGAATATTCGAAACGCCCTTCGAATGCAACGGATTATACGGGTAAACGAAACAGATTGCCCTTAACTTTTCATAGATTTGTATATACTGTAATATTCAAAGAGGAGTGATCCAGTTACGGCTAAACAAATGTTCTGCTTAGCTCACCTTAAAAAACTAATTTAAAAATATTTTTAAAATTTTTGTCCACTCACTTGTTTATCTAGTTATATTTAATGTATATAATAAGTTTTTATATTTTTCGATATGTGTATATATTTTTTTAGGAATTTGAACATAGAGATATTTTAGTCATTTAAAAATTACTAAAATATTTCTATATTTAAATTAAATATATATATACACATATTCGAAAATGATAAAATTTGTTATATAAATCAATTATACTTAGAATAACAATTTTAAAAACTAAAATTAAAAATAAATTTGTTTTTGGGTGTTTTGGACTGGATGAATGAGTGCTCCAGTAGATATGGGTTTACAGAATCATAACAAGAAAATAAATGCGCACTAGAATATTTAAAATTTTTTTATATGTGCATATATTTTTCTAAAATTTTAAAGGAGTAATGATCCTGTTAGCTTAGGCTAAATAAATGTCTCATTTACAATATTTTTTTTGTTTTTTTCTTGTACACTTAACATATAAACTAAGTTTTACCATTTTTGGATATGTGTATATATATTTTTAGATTTTTAAAGGTAAGAGTATTTTAAGTACATATATACACATAGATGTTTAAAAATCTCAAAAAAATTTAAACATATCTAAAAATGATAAAATTTAGCTTATATGTTAAATACACTAGGATAAACAATTATATAAAGAAAAAAGCAAAAATTTTTATTGTAAATAGGTTTTTTGAAGTGGGCTAAGTGGAGTATTTGCTTAGACCGAGCTAATAGGATCACTCCTCTTTTTAAAGATAAGGGTATTCTAAATACATATATACACATAAATGTTTAAAAATCTCGGAAAAATATACAAACAAATCCAAAAATGATAAAACTTAGTTTAAATGTTAAATACGTTTAGATAAACAAGTGTATAAAGAAAAAAGTTGTTGTAAATGGATTTTTTAAGATGAGTTAAACGGAACATTTACTTAGCCCGGACTAATTGTATCACCCCTCAACTATCTAAGTCTGGACTATGATTTGAAAGTTGCATCATGAGTCCTGCAGTTTCACTGAAGAAGCACCCGTATTAGAATAAATGATTTAAAATTATTACTTTTGATACGATGAAGTTTAAAGTTGAAATAATGATGGGTGACAGGAATAATTTCAATAAGCCGAAATTATAATAAATTTTAGCCTATGTTATGAAGAGTCCCGATTCAATACCTACTTTCCCTTTCCCTTGAGCCCGGATTGCAATATGCACTTAGTTGTAAATGCAAAGAAAAAGAAAAAAAAAAGTCCGGCACTCAAGTGCAAAACTTTTTTTTATATTTTTAAAATTTTTAATAGAATTGTTAATTTAAATACAATAAAGTGCATTTGAAAATAAATGGAATTTTTCAAAAAAAATTTGTTGAAAAGTTTCTAAAATATGAGAAAATAATATAATATGATAGTGATAATAATAAACAATGATGAGAATAAAGTTAAAATAGATACGTTGATCAAATGTGTAGTGTGGAGAAATGATTGAAATGTGAAAAATAATTTACAATGAAATATTTGTAAAGATTGAAAAAATTTAGATTGTCAACTTTTTGTGATTGTCAAATATACCCTTTTAATTGATAAATCAAGTTTTACCATTTTTGAAAATGAGAATATATTTTTAATTTTCAAAATGAGCATACTTTAGTAATTTAAAAATGACAAACCTTTTTATTTTAAAAATAATATATATATATATTACCTTTCTTCAAAAACGATAAAACTTAACACACAAGTTAAATACATTTAAATTAATAATTTTCTAAAAAATTTCAAAATGAGTTTTGCACCTGTGTGAACAAGAGTTTCAAACGGGACACCGTTGGAGTTTTTTGAAAGATCACGAAGGTTCAATAAAGATGCAGCGAGTTTTTATTATACTGCATACCTGAGTTTAATTAATTGTATGGCCGGTTGTAATTTGTCGTACTCTCAATTACATTACAGCCAAGCCACATTTAAATGAAAAATGCTAAACGACAGGGCTAATTACATTTCATTAGTGCATAGGACTGATGTTAATTATTTAATATGAATGAGACTTTTAAATTAGAATATGGTTCAACACCGACAAGGCTGCTTTTCAACTAATTGGTACCTTTCAAAATATTGGCCACGTTGACCTAGAATATTTAATAATATGCTCGTGATCCAAAATATATGCTCTTTGAATTCCGATATCATAGTTACCAAACAAGTATTGTCTAATTTGGGAATTGGCTCCCTATAATTGTTCGATTACATAGGTTAACGGTAAAATTCCTCTTATACATACAGTAGTTGTCAGTAACTCCGTCCTAACTATTATATTTCAAAATTTTCTTTTTGTACTTGTAGTATTTCACTCTAAATTTGTATCATACTAGTCAAAACAATAATTAATTACTCATTGAATGATTTTATATATTTATAATTTCTTTATTGAAATAATTCAGCCTGATATGATTTAATCAATGTTGATAAATAATTAATTCTGGCATCGAATTATTCAAATATTACATTAGGGCTACATTATTTTAATTAGTAAAAATTTAAAAGGTAAAATCGTCTTTTTCAATAGGGTAGTTAATAATTATTTTGATTGTATGGGTATGATAATAATTTAGGGTAAAATTTTATGGATATAACAAGAATTTTTGAAATGTTATAAATACATTAAAAATTAGGACTAAATGTTGCGTGCATAGGAGAAAATTTTCCTATTTTAATTAATTATTTTTCTTGTATTCTATGCTTCTCTTTCATATTACTAAACGCTGGAAAGTGGAGAGTAAGAAATTGATGCATGCTCGTTGTATGACACTGAAGGCCCACCGGCGCTCGTTTTCAATTAAGGACTATTTGCATTTGCATCTCTGTTTTTTTTTTTTTTTTTTTTTACTATTTTGCGATTTCGATTACCTCATAGTTATTGTTGTTGCAATTTGCAAAAGCCTCCCTGTGAACTTTGTAAAAAACTCCTGTTATTAGTAGTTGTAAAAAAGAATGTCAGTGATGATGCGAGTAAAAATGAAAAAAAAATATTTTTACTAGTAAAATATAAATAATGATACGAAATAAGATAACTATTAATAGAAATAGTATATTAGTTGATGAAGGGGAAAAAAAGCTTTCATCCACCTTTTACTTCTGAGTAGATTTTATCTCTTTCATATTCTCTTAAAATAAATACACGAGTGCGAAAACAAAAATGTCTGCAAGAAAATACTATGAAGGATAGTTTAAAAAGAAAAAAGATAAATCTACTTTTTAGAGGAAAAAGGTAGAATTATTTGAAATATAGGTATTCCATGATGGGTGGATTTAAATAATAGAAAGAGGGTACACTAGGAGAAGATGCCAATAAATTAGTTATTTTAATCCCTGTTTCAGATGAACACATATGATCCATATGGTTTGAATATGATTTATTTTGTAATTTTCGAAACTTAAACGCTCCATTTTAAAAATCCTGAAACCCAAGAGGCCTACTTTGCAATTAGGCAAAGTTATTGGGTTGATTTTGCAAAAAGCCCCGACAGGATGAAATGGGTTGGATAAAGTGGAAAAGTGGAAAACCATGTGCGGACTCTGCGCATGACATCCTTCAATTCCCTACGCGCGAATACCGCCCCCCTTTGCGACAAAACTTATCGAGCCGTTGGATCGGTTGAGCTTTGGCAGCCACGGAAAAATCAGCAATAATTTGGATCGTGCGTGTGGGGACGACCCAACCTCTCCGATTTTGTGGAAAATATCCAATGGGATTCGCGCAGTTGATTTTGAAGATGTAATTACCAATTCGCCATACGCACACACTGCACTAAAAAGGATCCACACCGCTGATTAGTGTCCCAAGCCCCAGTAAATCTCATGTTATTAAAATGATTACTGTTCTTTCGCCTACCTAATCATTCTTCTCCCCCTGACTGCATTTGCACCTTTTGGCCTTTCGCTTTTGAAAGGTAGCTGGTGTCTTGGATCTTTGAAGGGTGGGTGGATGAATCCTCTGAATCCAAAGACCTCCACTTTCCAGAGAGGCTGGCAATTGGTGGGCACATACCCAAATCATTTAAGGTGGTGGTAAAAAAAAAAAAAGAAAGAGGCATTGGAGACAACGGACGCAAAAGGTTTGAACCTTACCGGGTCTTTTTTGCAAAATCCGGGGACACCTGTGCCAAAACATAAGTATGCACGTTTACAGGGACTATTTTGTAAGAACCCAACTTTCTAAAAAGAAATTAACGGAAAGAACCAGCTTTGTTAACTTAAACTTATGAGTTTACAGCCAAAAGAGAAACCAAAGGCTGAAGAAAACAAAGTTAAAATCCTTTTTTACCAAATGCAGGTGATAAATGTCACACGCTGCTGGGTGACGTAAAACTAAAATTAAAAAATAGTAAAAATTTCTCTTATGCTGTAATATTTGCTCATAGTTTCTAATATACTTACAACTTTCAAAAATTCTTTTTACACTCATAACATTTCATCCAAAATTTCTATCATATTCGTACAGTCAAAACAATTATTAATTATCCAATTGAAAAGACAAATTTACCCTTTTAAGTTTTTCTTAATTGAAATCATTTAGATAGAATATGATATTTGAATCACTTGAAGTCATATGTTTAACAACATCAATTGAGTCATCTAAAGATTGAATTGTTTCTTTCATCAAAAAAAAAAAAAAAGATTGAATTGTTTCAATTAAAAAATTATGAAGGGGCAAAATTGTCTTTTCAATATAATTATGGTTTTGATTGCACAAGTACAATAGAAATTTAAAATGAAATATTTTTAGTAAAAAAGAATTTTTGAAATATTGTAAATATAAAAGAAATTATGACAAATGCTATGAGTACAAGAAAAAGTTTTTCAAAAATAAATAAAAGATGAGAGTATTCATGGGAAAGATATGCAATTTGACGAGTATGATGACTTCTTACAACCTTCGTATTCTCAATTTCCCACAAGTGGTAAGTCCGTCAGCTACTAAAAATATTTGTTTATCCAATAAAAAATATATTTTTTCTTTTTTGTTGATGGAACTAAAGATATATTTTTTTATGCAGAAAGATATATGTTTTAAGTAACCTAATTTTGCAAAACAACAATTGGTTTGTACTAAAAAAAGTAACCTAATTTAATCCTTTAAGGTCAAAAGGTTTAAGGATTTTGATATCATGTACCCGGATATACTTAGCTTCAGTGCACTCAGGTGTATTTGACTTTTTTGTATTTTTTGAATTTTTTTACAAGACTATTAATCTAAGTGTATTTAACATGTATATCAATTTTTGCCATTTTAAACTTTTAGATATTTTTAAAAATTTTCAAAATCAGTGGCATTTTAATCTTTTTAAATTACTAAAATGCCAATGATTTTAAAAAATTCAAAAAAATCTAAAAATCTTCAAAAATAGTAAAAATTAATACACAGGTTAAGTACACTTAAATTAACATTAGTGGAAAAAATTTTCAAAAAAATACAAAAAATGAGTATTTACCTAAGTGCGTGATATCATATTCCAAGATTTAATATATAGTATTTCAATATAATAACTTTACATTTATAGTTAAAGGTTGCAAGGAAATGATTCTATATAACCACTTCCGATTAAGATTTTGATGTTTTGCAGAAAATCAAATTTATTAATCATATTTAATATTATTTTTCAAGTAAAAAGACCAAGTTTCATTCAAATCAAGTATATGTGTGTGCCCAATTTGTTGAAAAATATATATTCGTGTGTAAATTATAAAAAATATTTAGATGCATTTGCATGTATATTAAAATGTAATAATGCTTTATAGAGTTATTTATCTATATATTAATAATATTTTAGATGATTTAAATGTTGAATAATATAACTTTAAAATTAATATTTAGCAATAACCTATTTTATTACATTGATTTTATGCATTTTTAAAATGAGATATGTCCATGGTGATATTAGACAATTAAAAGAATTTTTATGGTAATATAAAATATGCTCACTACAACAAATAGAGGGAATTTTTCATTAAACATTAATGAGGTTACATTGATGATGAGTTTCTATGGTTAAATGAGGCTTGCATATATAAAAATAAATTAAATGGCCGATTTTGATATGAAGTTGAATAGAGAATTTTGGTACAACTCATTGTATACGTACATTTGAGAGTTGAGGTTTCATAAAACTTTAACAATATTTTACAACTACATTCGGTCAGTTATATTTAATATTATTTGTTTAGCAAGAAAATTAAGTTCTATCCGAAATCAAAGATCTATATTTGCTTTAAAAATATATTAACATGTAACTTACCAAAATGTTTAAATTTATTTATATATGCATTAAAATACAACAACAATTATAGAATCATTTGTTCACATAATAATCAGATTTTAAACTAATTACATGTTGAAAATATAATTTGACAATTCACATTGAATATCAAACCATTGAATTTTATACATTTATACATGAGGGATTGAATTTACTATTATTCATTGAGATAATGCAACATGTATGTGGTTTATATTATTCTACTACATTAAGATATTTATTATTATTTACTTTTTATTAATATTCGCGAAAATGACATTGAATAGAGTTCATTCCCACATTAGACAATAAGCTCTTGTATCCTCACAGATGACAAACTTCTATCTTCATTTTTCCCCACTACGAGTTTCGAACCTGCGTCCAACTGGTACAATGGTTTCGTATATTTTACGTTATTTGTTGCACACACACATATTATATATATATATATATATATATATATATATATATATATATATTTTTTTTGATTTTGCCAGAGCAATACCTGCTCAATGGCAACTGCAGACGGGATTCGAATCCCGGTGGGTGGGCACGAAGCCCCCATGCGAAACCAACCGCCCTATGGGCAGGTTCGCCACATATTATATTATTCCATTGCCGGTTGTCTTCTGCCGCCCACGGATGTACCTAATAAATACATGGAACTACCAAATGTAAATTCCCAACAATTTCAACCAATTTCCCTCGGGTATTGGTTGGAAGATCACAGCCGTCCATCTGATTTAGGGACGAAATCAATATGCGAACACCCAAAATCCTTGCTGACAACGTTCTGGAGGTGGGACCATCGGTTGGTCAGCGCAGTCGGCATAAGTCTCTCGGGCAGCGCTGTCACGGGTTCGAATCCAGCAATTGGATTTCGGCCCGTTCGTGGGAGCAAAGTGGTCTCCCGTCGTTCGTGGGAGCAGAGTGGTCTCCCGTTTAATTGTTGAAAGTTGTGTCTTCCTGTTTACTTGGTGGAGCAGTGTCTCTAAATTTGTAAGAATGTCTCTGACCTTCGGTGTAATATGTGTTGAGATGTATGTAAATATCTCCCAATCAAAAAAAAAAAAAACGTTATGGAGGTGGGCAAAACTAGCTTTTTATGTTAGTCCAATTACAGAAGAAATATTCTCCTGTGTTGGAGGAGAAATGCACCAACCACCTTTGGAAATTAAATCAGGTTTTTTATTCTTTAAACTATGAATTAACTCTTGTTAATTATATTGTGTCTGGTTATGAATAATAATAATAATTAAAAGAAAAAGTTAATGGCCAAACGGAAAAGCCGCGTTTTGGGTCTACTCATAAATGATTACAACCCTGTTAATTATGCTTAATTTATATTATTTTTACGAAGTTTAAATTAACTCTTCTTAGATCCTCATATATCCCGTCAAAGATAAACCCCCTGCATAGACGATTTAAAATTTTTCCAATGGAAAAGACAGAAATAAAACTAACTGACATAAATAAATATTTTATCAAAAAAGGGGAAGCCCATATTGTTCGATTGGTTCATAGGAAAGAAAAAACTTCTCCGGGAAAAAGAACTTACATCTTTTGATCTGAATACCAACCATTATAGATATATATATATGAGTACTGATCTTCTACGACCGGTCGGGGATTTCCGACCGGTCAAAAAATGTTTTTTTTTTATTTTTTTTTTTTGAAAAATAATTTTATAAACATGTTAATCTAGTTATATTTAATCTATAAACCAAGTTTTACCATTTTTGGATATGTATATATATTTATTTTGAATTTTTAAATACAGGAGTATTTAAGTCATTTTAAGATATATATATATATACATCTTTTGATCTGAATACCAACCATTATAGATATATATATATATATATATATACTCCCATCATTTCCTCTAAAGAAAAAAAATCATACGTTCTATCTTTTACTTGGTTATCTTGCTGCTGATACAATTGCGCAGCCTGTCGGCATCCTTCCCGTCCATTTTCTTGCGCCCCTTTTCATGCTATATAATAAATCCAAACAGGAATCAACCCAATCCAGTGTTTGATTGAATTCCATCAGTGAAAATTTCGGCAATCTTCTATAATTTGAAGCTGTTCCTCAGCTGATGCTTAATAATACATCACATATTGCTATTACTGCAACTAATGGAGAGATCGAAGTTTTTATCATGATCAATGGCCAACTGTTGTTATTCTACACTACAAGATGAATGAAACATGATGATCTCCACCCTCAGAACTTCTCATGCACAGGCAAAGTAGCCGGTGTCGAAATTGAAAGAGTGAGCTATACCCGATTGAAGTCGATCCCCACCTGGTAAGAATCAGGTTCCATTCTTTCTGCCCATCCTGTTCCAAAATTCCTTGCCTCTGTCCTACAGTGTAGCAGTAGTGATGGTACTAGTCGAATTTGCCAAGCTGTTGAAGTTCTGTGACCTCAAAGCATACTCCCTTATCAGCTTGGCGAAGGATGAATCTACATTCTCCAGCAGTTTTACCGGCCTGTCATATTCCACAACCCTCCCTGCTTACAAAGATTCATGTTCATTAGTCTCTCTTGAACGAAATCATGTACCATAATCATATATGCAATGACAAGATTCATTAAGTCGTTTGGCGTGTAAAAATGTCTTTAAAAAAACATACCGTCGCCGAGGACTAGGACAAGGTCACTGTCGATAACTGTGTGGATTCTGTGTGCTATTGTAACGACTGTGCGATTGCTGAACTCCTGGCGGATGATCTGTTGTATGATGCCATCGGTTGCTGAGTCAATTGATGCTGTTGCTTCATCGAGGACCAGGATGCTGCTTTTCTTCAGCAGGGCTCTTCCAAGACAGAACAGCTGCCTCTGGCCAACACTCCAATTTTCTCCATTTTCTACCACTGCAAGGTAGACAGCTACACATTAGTGTCTTTGAACTTAAAAATCAAGAACTGCATACATAAAAATTTTCTCTAAAAAGGATAATAATGTGCATTTTCTTTACCTGGAGAATCTAGTTTTGCTTCCTTTTCGCGCATCAAATTACCGAGCTGACATTTGTCCAGTGCCTGAATAGTTATAGTTTTTAACAAGTCAGCCAAATCAAATTCCAATTTCTCTCATCTAGAAATAGAATTTTGCATGATTTAAGTGAGGTTGTGGAAGATAGCATGTATATGAGAAGTGTTGATTTTAAAATCTGAATGAAATATCAGTAAGCTTGTAAGAAAACAGTTGTTTTGAAATTTTAGTAGTGACTCTTGTGACTACCTCCCATATTTCAGTATCGCCGTATTGCTCCAGTGGATCAAGGTTTCCCCTCACGGTTCCTTCGAACATGGTTGGGTCTTGTGGGATGATGCTGAGCCTGGATCTCAGGTCATGAAGGCCTATCTTGCAAATGTCTACATCGTCAATCACAATGCTCCCTTCGGTTGGTTCAACAATGCGAAAGATGGCCTGAATGAGAGTCGATTTTCCGCTGCCTGTTCGGCCAACAACTCCCACCTTCATCTTTCCTGGAAATGTGCAAGTAATATTTCGCAACACCACTGGCAAGTGTTCAGCATAGCGGACCTGGATTAAAGGAGAGTGTGATTTAAATGACAAAGAACATTCACCGGACGTGGACAGTTGTCTCCTGTATCTAATCTTGCTATTAACGAAATCTCCATTTTCACCTATAGCCCATACCTGTAAGTTTCTGAAGGAAATTGTTCCCACTGTAGGCCAGTTGTTTGGTGGTCTACTGTCTTCAATTTCAAAAGGAGCTTCACTTTTAAGCTTTGAATATTGTAGGATCCTTTCAACTGAAATCATTTTGTTTTCTGTATTGCAAATATTCCAGATGATTGAGGCTTGCTGCACATTCAGATTCAGCCCATACGTAACCGCCAGTCCTGCTATGCCTGTATATTGAAAGAACGAACATCAATATTCTTGGAATTCGACTGAATGAGGTTTCATTGATGAGCTTCAAAAATGAAGTAAAACTTTGGGTCAGTTCATAATTTTAATGAAATGCAGCTATAATTGAACTGCGGATATTTTGAGTACAAAAATGGTCCAAATTTTCAAACTACTGAAACCAGGTTGAAAGTTGAGTTGAACGCAGGACAAAGATTATGCATGACTTACTTGGGTTGATGACTCCATCAGGAAGGCTCACTAGCAAAACCAAAGAAAATGCAAACACGAAATTTGATAGCATGTTGAGCCTAAAGGAAAGCCATTCCATTGCGGAGACATTATGGAACCAGGGCCTTGAATGGCTATCGATACGGCCAAGGTTTGAATATATGAAACGTTCTCCGTGGCCAAACGCTCGTATGGTTGCAGCTCCTGAAAGTGATTCTGCGAAATGATGAAGGATTGGAGCTCTTTGAATTCCTGATAAGCGAGCAAGCTCTCTTGCAGTGGGTATGTAGTATTGCTGCAAAGAGCGCGAAAAGAACTCTTATATTGGGGACATCCTGATATTCTCGAAAACAGTAGGGGCAAGGCCATCAAAATCTCACCTGGTACCATAAGCAGATTCCCACCACAGGAAAAAACACGGCGAAAACTTGCCATGCTACCTGTGACATGACTGCAATAGTCCCCAGTATCTGTATTATTGAGAAAGCACACCAGCCCACCTTTCCGTGAAGTTCCAAATCCAGCACACTTTGGTCTGTAGACGCCTGTGAGCAAGATGCTCGGTAATCCAGAGTTAGTTCCTTCTTCTGCCTCTTCTCTTACTCGTGTTATCTAACGCAGCGTTTGATATGATATTCTTATCTAACCCATAATTTCGTCACTAGTATGTTAAAATAAAATGAAAAATGCAGACACTAACCCTGTTTAAGATCCTTCCAGTGGGTGTAGAATCGAAGAATGACATTGGGGCATGTAGGATGCTGTGCACCATGTTCTTGAAGAACTTCTCTGCAGCAAGAAGGCCAGTGATGGCAAGCAGCATTGCACGGACCAGAACGCATAGTGCGCTTCCAATGGCTAGAAGTATATACACCACAAAAACAAGGCTCATCCCAATTGGTGGTGCCGTCTCTGATGTAGGAGGAGAAGCCCATGCCATCCAGTAGTTGCTTGCTACTTGCAGTATCTGGAACATCGATTGTGCGAGAATTATGAGTGGCACAAAAGCACCACTCTTCACAGCAGTCAAGTAAGTCCAGTAAACCTCCTTGCCTATGCTACCTTTCTCTCGTTCTTCATCCTGTACTATTCTTCCTGATTTATCTGTGATCTCTATATCAGAATCATGCTGGCTGCAATTCTCAACCTGAGTATCAACTGTTGCTTCAGCATCTGATTCATTATCATTTGAAGAATCAGTTGTCTTAATTTCTTGTTTCTGTTGTGTTCTGCTTGAAGATTCAGCATTGACAATGGACTCTAGAGCTTCGCTGTGAGCACCAACCAACACCTCAAAGCCAATGTTCTGCTGCAGAAGCTCCTCAAACTTACCAGCCTGTGCAATTTTTCCATTCTGCATAACCTGTTAAAGCGCCATCCCTTCTCAGTTATGATCTTTCTAGTAAAATTTTTTTTTAAAAAAAGTGTATTTGGATGTTTGGTGGAGATGGATAGCTCAGGAAAGAGGGAAAAACAAAAAGAAGAAAGGGGAAAAAATAATTCAAACAATAAAAGTTGCAAGTCTCGATCAAACATCACTTTTGAGTCATGAACTGAAGAGAACATAGTACATACCAGAATGAGGTCTGCTGCTGGAAGAAACTCGACTTGGTGGGTGACATACAGTACTGTCTTGTCCTTTAGAAGCCCCAGCAGGCACTCCTGCATGACAGCATTACTCAGTATACACTATACAGATAAGTTTCTCCATTCCCATTAGACTATTATAGTAGTATGTCTAACCAGCTAAGCATCGCAAGATCGCTTTGCAGTAAGCCCTAAAAAATTAAATGCGCAGTGAGCATTTGAAGATCCTTGAAAATGCTTAGAACCCATGAAGTAAACAAGTGATAGGAAAACAAAATGCACAGTCATATCAAACACATGAATGCAAAGTTTATAACAACGGAGGGTAGTCCAAAGTCTATGATTCCTGATGAGGGTTAGCATTCTGATGGACAGCAATTAACACTTCGAAATTAATCATCTAACAAAAGAAGAAGAAGAGGAGACCAACCTCAAATAACTGCCTGCCTGTATGGGCGTCCACAGCACTGAAAGGATCATCTAGCAGGTATATGTCGGCATCCTGGTAAACAGCTCTGGCTATCTGTATCCTCTGTTTTTGCCCACCACTCATGTTAATGCCTCTTTCTCCAATCTCTGTAAGGTCCCCACAGGAGAAGAGCTCAAAATCCTTAACCAAGGCGCATGCCTGAACAATTTTATCATACTTAACACTGTCGAACGCATTGCCAAAGATGATATTGTTGCGGATATTGCCTGTGAGTATCCATGGAGACTGAGGAACGTAAGCTTTCGTTCCACTAATCTTCACTGTCCCTGAAAGTTTGGGCATCTCTCCAAGTATGCATGAGATCAAACTGGATTTTCCTGAACCAACAGTCCCACAGATTGCCACTTTCATTCCTCTCTTCACCTTCAACTGTATTCCACGAAGCTTTGGGCTGGCAGAGTCTCCATCCCAGCTGAACTCCCCACCATCTATTTCAACATCCAGCTCTGTTTCGCTCCTCGGAATGAATTCCACTGCATCAGTTTGGATCTCTCCTTCTTGCAGGTATGCTGCAACTCGATCAATGGAGACTTTGGCTTGGGCGAGCACTGACAGTAAGTCTGGGAGACTGAAGATTGGATCCTGGAGCATTCTGAATGTTGCCAATGCGGACAGAACTCTCCCAGAAGTAAGAGGAATGCCCATGAGTATACAAGCACCAAAAGTAATACTAGAAATGAATGCAGGTGATCCCCAGAAAATGAATCCTGACATTGCAGAGAGCCTCAGCGACTTCCATAGCCAATTGTATTCAATCTTTCTCAAGCCTTCAAGCTTGCTGAGGTATTTGGTGTCCCAGGCTTGAAGTTTCAGTGTCTTTATGCTTCTGAGCACCTCTGAGGTTGCTTTCATGCGCTCATCTTTTGCTTCCATGATCTTCGACTGGAACCTTCTCTGCGTCCGGGTGAGTGGGACGTTGCAGGCCATGACCAGCGCGGTGGCGGCTAATGCTGCCAATGACCCAAGTCCCAAATTCGAGTGGAGAATGAAGATTGCAAGTGATATCTGTATAGGCAGCATCCAGATGATATTCAAGTACCAGATGAAGTCAGTGATGCGCTGGATGTCCACGCTCATGTAGTTGATGATCTCCCCACTGGTGTGGCTTTGCCGCGACTGGCTTGACAGATGCAAGCCCTTCTTATATATGTGGGAGATCAGAGCTGCTCTGAGGCGGAGACCCAACTGTCTGGCGCCAAAAATCCATTGCCTCTGAGCTGTGGTTTCTACCATCTTCGCGCTGAGGAACGCAAGAGCAAGAAGATATCCACTTTGCACGCGGTGAGACTTCTTAGTGCTGAGGAACTTCACCAAGTCATTGATGAGGTAAGGACCGACGTAGGAGGAACTTGCAGAGACCACTGCAAGTGCTGCGTTGATGGCTGCCTTCTTTCTGATGAACAGGAAGATGGTTTTGTAGATGGATGGAGTCTGTGTTCTATCTCTTTCTTTTACCTTCTTCAGATCATTGCCGAACACTTCAGAGAGGAACTCTGCTGAGTCTTTGACGTCCACGTTTGGGACTTGATCCTGTTCCAGAGGTTTCTTGATCCCCATAGCGAACAATGGGTTTAGCCAGGAGAAAGTGATGAGCTGCAGGAGATTTGCTCTTCCATATGGCGAGTCCCGCTTGCCTTCTGCTTGCTTCTCTGTTGAGTAGAGAAGTGGGTCTGTGATGCTGCTTGTAGAAAAGCTGATGCCTGTTTTTCCTCTCAGAGAAATGCCCAACAAACAGGTGTATCCAAGCATGCTGAGGAAGTGGGCGTACTCGATTGCACTGGGGAGTCCATGTTCTGCGAGGATCCCATGGATATCGATGGCTGCACAAGCTGCTGCCTGGAAGAAGCAGCACACCCACCATATTCTAATCACCAAAGGAATTTTCTCTGATCTTGTTTTTGGAAAATTGACAACCGCGACTAGTGCAACCACCCACGATAGGTTGTGTGCTATCTCAGCCCAGACAAGCCATCGGGAAGAGCTGCAATGGCCTCCTCCATTACCTTGCCATAGCAGCAACAGCAGTATCACTACATGATCGGCCAATAGCAATGAGCAGCAGAGAATGCTGGCTCTGTATGAGAGGCTGGAACTCAAGCCCAGCAGCTCGTGCTTATGAATTCCATTCTCTGTGATGGCTGTTGTTCTCCATTTGCTTTGTACTTTGATTTTTTGCTTAAGGAATTGAATGAATAAACTTCCAAGGAACGCAAGCTGGAGAAAGATGGATAGCTGTTCTGGAAAGCAGGGCGAGTTTGGAAATGGCCATGCTTGCCAAATCTGGGCAAATCGAAATGCTGTCAAGGAGGAAGTGAAGCTGTACTAAGTTCCGTGACAAAGAACAAACAATTCAATTGCATTGGCATCCTTCTTCTTTTTAAAACTAGAGCATGTTTAATTCAAATGGAAAATTCTACCAGATGAAAGAGGAAACCTAAGAATAGATTCTAAGCCAGTAGTTGAGTTATTTAGATTATTTGGCCGAAAGTAATATCAAAATAGATAGAAGTATAATGGCTGGCATGTTTGCCAGTGAAACATGACCATCACCGAACAAACAAGATCATCGTCGTCGTCGTCGTCATTGTCGTCAAGAGACCACCAAAATTTTCAATTGAACTAGTTCCATAAAATTATTTCCCTATTCAATTTGGAGTGGACTACCAGAGGTACTAGACCAAGGTGATCGTGCTACCATTAGTATTGATAAATGAGCAAAATTCTAGGCCATTTGGTGAACAGCGTAGGTAAGGCTCATGATAGAAACTTCTAAAATCTTGAGATAGTTAATAATTTTAACCTTTTCCAAAATTACTAATCCTTCCCACTAAAAGCACTTTACGACATTAGGAGAAAAAGATCAAAACTTAAACCATCTGATTTTTCTTACTTAGTGCCACTGTTCACGTTCTTTGTACAGACTATTGTTATGTACATCAGTGGTCCCAGAATTCGTAGACAGGCATTGTATTGTTAGTCTCTCCCACACAAACAATGCCTGTTATGTACAGCAAAAGTACATCAACCATATACGGAGATTGACCATACCAGCACCCATCAGACAATCTCGGCCAGCAGGATTTTTTGACCAGCATGACTATCTTGACCAGCACGGATCAATCTTTCTGCTCAAAATACTTGCTGCCCAGGATTCGTCTAAAAACTATTCGGTGGGCCACTGGAGCGGAAAAACCAGGAATCAACTGAGTGCGATAATGGAGGAAATTTTGGGGATGGATGATGGAACATTGGAGAGAAAAAAGAGTCATGACAACTTTCTTTGTATGTGAATAGAGACTATCGCTCCAAGATATGACACTCTTTTTTTTTTTGAAGGCAAGCTATGACAAAAACACAGAAAGTGTAAATAAAACCCAAATAAGCTTTTTTTTTCATCAAAAAAACAAAAATAAACTTTTTACATAAAAATAAAGAAGAAGATGGTATATATAATGCTGCAAAAAAAAACAGAGTAGGTAAGGGCGGATAAATATTACACGGGAGAAAAATAATAGGCTTTCACACTCCATCGCTTCTGCATAATTCACACCCCCCCCCCCCCCCCCCCCCAAAAAAAAACAAACAAAGATTGTACCAGGATCGAAAGCTTCAACAGGCACCGAATTTCCATTATATGCATAACACAAGCATTGAAAATCTAAGCAAAAACAATCATCCAGATTCATACTCTTCTTCGACATCATTCTGTGGTGTCTCCAGCAACACAACTACAGAGCGAAATCTCCAAAGCAAAACACCACAGAATGCTAGGCAGAGATGGATTAGGATCACTGAGAGTCCAAATGGGCAAGCCAAGATTCTCAGCAAAGATTAGTTCTATGACAAACTTGGTGAAGAAATCCAGATAGAACCTATGAAAGCTAGCCAACAACCGAAAAAACCCATGCAAAATATCTTACTTGATGCAATATCTTCGTCCAGCATGTCTTCTTGAAATGTGAACAAGACCCACCACTCACAACTCTTCAGAAGCTGCTGCTGCTGCTGTTGCAATAAGATGAGAGGCAGCAGCGAAGGCCGAAATGGTTTGCAGCAAAAGCCAATGCAGGGTGATGGCAGGACTTATGAAGGAGAGAGTGCAAGGAAGATTCGGAGAACCCAGAGCTCATATCGATCTGCTTGCACAAAAATGAAGTCATTTCTAAATTGCGTGAGCAGGCATGAAAACGATGTCCGCCATCATCTCTTACGTGGCGCATGAAAGCCAAACCGTCGCTTAGTCTGTTGAAACTTATATGAATCATGTCATCTTCGGACCACATACACAGGTAGCACGATCGTCTGATTAGTGCGGTTAGTAAGCCGAAAATCGAATGGGGAAAAACCATATTTTTTCACCCATTTTTATCTTAATATTTTGTAAGCTATAACTAACTAGTAAACTCGTTGCCGTTGTTGTTGTTGTTTCTTTTAGTGATTCTTTCCTTCCACTCACAGAAAACCGAATTTATTTTATCTTTGGGATTCACTTGAGTTCCACGTGTAGAGCGTTTTGATTGTACATGCCGTCGTATTTGATAAAATTCTACACTACTTTGCATGTTGACTAATATTTACTTAGTTGAGATGTCAAAAACACCCTCATCGGATACTTGAGTAGGATAAGCATAAATAATTTTTAAGCAATTTCATGAATTTGTATTTACTATGCCCTACCTTCGATCATGATATGCTATTACAATCTAGAGTTGCATTTGTAAAAAGGATTGTTTGATTAGGGGTAAAAAATTTGACAAATTTTTTTTGAAGTAAAAGCTGTTAAATTGATAAAAAATAATGTGATATGATAGGGGTAATGATGAGATGTAAAGAAAATAAAATTAAAATAGATGGGTTCATTATATGTCTAGTTATGTGGAAATAATTAAAAAGTAGAGTAGTTTGTATAGAAAAATATGAAAAAATAATTAAAAAATAAGATAGCTAAGGAGAGTGAAAAGTTTTAGTTCATATTTTTTTAGCCCAACCAAACACACACCCAACAAATCATGATGATGTTTGAAAATCATTTTAACTATTATCCATGACTATCATGTTTTATCCTTACTATTTTAAAATTTTAGAATTTTCTCCTTTTATCCTTATTTTACATCCTATTCCAAAAAGATCAACCAGAAAAGAATTTAAATGAAAAAGAAATATTGCATTGAGTGAGTGTAATATTAATAGGTTTTTTTTATTACAAAGAGCTTCCTAGAGAGATTTTTGTGAAAAATAAAAATAATTATAGGAAAATCGCTACATGAGTAGCCATTACCTATTATAAACATAAATAAAAATGGTATTTTTGTTTGAGGTAGAATGGAGGGAAAGAGAATTGAGTGCACAAAGTTAACACCAAATTACTTTATTTTTTTGTTTTCATTATTATTCCTACTTTCTAATTATTTCTTATATCTTTTTAGAAAATTTTCATATTCTTATACAATTGCTATATTTATTTTTTCTTTATTCAATTTTACTTCTATCATATCCATTCTTTTCCTCTTCATTCTTCTCCGAACAAACACACCTTAAAGGTTCTTAGTGTTATGCATACAATTAATTTTTAAAAAGTTGGTTAATAGCAAAAGGTGAATAAAGTGGGGTAAAATTTATTACCAAAAGGAACATATCTTTTTCCCTTATTGAGTTACTGCGGGTTTAAAAATTAAAACAATTATTTAAAAAAGGAGGACAAAAATATCCTTTTAAATTGTCACATTTGAGGATTTAAAGAACCATATCTGTTTGATTTGGAAAAAGGAGAATGAAAAGTTTATATTTCCTTATTATTAGTTATAATTTTCATCTTTACCATTTAACTTTATTTACTTTATAGACAATATTAACTCCTTTCATCTAGCCCCATGGAATTTCTTAAAGACTGTCAGCGATGAAAATTACTTTCATCTAGCCCCATTTAATTTTCATCTTTATCATAGAGTGTATTCGCTGACAGAATTCTATAAAGACCCTAAAAACTGTCAGCGAATACACTCTATGATAATACATACCCATCTCACAGAAGCCTGAAAAAGTATTAATTTAGATTTAGAATAAAATATCAATAAGTCTAATATCATAATGCAAGTAATCAAAAAGATGCTTTTTCGATCTCCTCAGTCCCAATGCAGGTATGCTGGTGAGTGAAGGTATTGGTTTCTTGTGACTTTTTAAATCGCAATGGACTTGGGGTCTTGATTAGTATTATGTTTTTATAGACTAGTGCACTAGAAACGACGGGGTGAGACACGGTTCCTTTGTTTTTTTGCTATAACTTTCTTTTTTAATGGTGGGAGGAAATGTCTGGTAACTATTAATGTAATCGACATCATTACTGTTATTTTATGTTTAATTTTGTTCTCAATAGTGCTTTGGTGCTTTCAAGTTTTCAGCCAGCCTTTCTGAGGATGTTGTTAAGTTGAAAGATATTCACGCTTCTTGCACGATCAGGTGAAATGGTTTTTGAATGAGACATCTATCTTACTATAAAAAAAAAAAAAAAAAACTTGGCCACGCTAGTTATGGTAACATGGTAACCAAGGGCGGTTGATATTTAGCACCCTGATTCGAACCTCCTTATGGATAAGGGATTTTGCCATTTAATCCTCTGTTGTGGGGGTTTTAAGATTTCACCCGGAATTTACAGAATTTTCCCTGTATATATAAGAGAGTACGTAGGAAAAATTTTCCTTTCTTTTAGGGTGTGAATGTATTCTATTATGGGTGTGTTTGGTTGGAGATAAAACTTTTTATGAAAAGTTTTAGAGGTAGAAGTTGTCAAATTGATAGAAAGTGATGTGATATAATAGGGGTAATGATGAGGAGTAAAGAGAATAAAGTTAAAATAGATAGGTTAATTGTATGGGTAGTTGTGTAGAAATGATTGAAAAGTAGGATAGTTTGTATAGAAAAATGTGAAAAAATAACTAAAAAATAGAATAGTTATGAAGAGTGAAAAGTTTTATGTTGAAAAGTTTTAATTGACAAGTTTTGGCCCCAAACAAACACACCCTATAATATCAAGATGTTGCATTGTATAAATGTAAAAAAAAAAACTTAAAGAGTACTTATGAAAACTTACTATATTTGTGTTTCAATAAATACGCAAAATCTTGGTTAATTACTTGCATGGTTCATACCATTTTGTTCGGAATTGGCTTTGACGATTACAAGAAAATTTTCAATTATCTAATCAGTTAGGAACTAAAAATTCTCTCAATTTAAAACTTACTTTGGTAAAAAAATTTAAAATTATTTAAAATAGAATTTCAAATGTTCAAACTTCCTGATGTTACCTCAAATAATGATTTTTTAACATTTTAACTTTTAATCGAATGAATTTAAGTGAATTTTAAAACTTATTGAGGTTTCATACTTCTTAAAAATCATTTACCGTCTAAATTATGAGTAGAAAATCATAACTCAAACAAGAACTAGTGTAGGCGTCTTGTACTAATCAGTATCAGTGGGCATCCATCTACTGAGAGAACAGAAATTTGTTTTTTTATTTTAAAATTTAAAAAAAAAAAAAACGAGGGAGAATAGAGACGTGAGAGACTTGTCCTTGCTTGAGTTGGGTAGAACGTAGAGTCAAGGACAACTTACTTATCAAAAGATAACTTGGTCCACAAGTTTTCAAGCCATGCGTGCGTCTTTGCTGGTCCGCACACTTAGCTGCATATGTTGCTACTACGGACAAATTGGAAATTAAATTATTAATTATAAATCAAACCAAATAAAATCTATTTGGTGCTACTTGCACAGTGTCGGCATATTTCCCACAGTCACAGTAGTTGGCATGAAATTGAATTGGAAAAAAATTAGTATTTCCTCTCCAACATTTTTTACTTGATAATTATTAGTTTTATAAAAATATTTCATGTATTAACTTTATTCAAAAAATCCATAACAACAAGGGGTGGTGCCCTAGTGTTCAGCGTCAATGTCTCCATATGAGCAGCGCTGTTGGAATCTCCATTCAGGCAGATAGCATTATTTGTCTTCTACGAGTGTGAAAATATTTATAGATATCTTTCTTAAGAAATGAGGTATTTATAGAAAGGTGTTTAGAAACGTTTCACACTCATAGAGGCTGTGAAAGGCTGTGGAAGTACTCAAAAAAAGTGCATGCCAATAACAAATAGTAGTATTTCAATCCGAAGTAAAAGTCTTAACCTAATTACTACAACGATGAAATATTCATTGGAGCATAATCTAAGGATAGGATTACATGGGTTTTTTTTTTTTTTTTCTCTTTTTGAAGTGATATGATTACATAGTTTTAGTTATGCCTGGGTAGAAGATGGTACTGGATAAAAATATAAATAGAATAAAATATAGTATTGTTGTAAATAACATACGTCGAATCAACATCGAAAATTGAGATTTGAGATGGAAACAAAATCCGTGGAAAAGCAGCTTATTTTACTTTCATGCGCACATGCATCAAAGACAAGTGCGGTTTGGACAGAATAAAAGAGACTGAAAAGAGTAAATTTGCCGAAGGGAAGCAACCGACAAGTTGAAGACATCAATGAGATAAAGGGTGTGTTTGGCAATTAATAGAAAATGTCAAGTTAAAACTTTTCATTTTTCATAATTATCATATTTTTTAATAATTTTTTTGTACTTTCCTATACAATTACCATACTTTTCAATCATTTTCTACACAACTATCAATACAACTAACCTATCTATTTTAACTTTATCCTCTTTAATTCTCATCATTACCCGTATTATATCACGTCATTTGACAACTCCTGCTCTTTAAAACTTTTCATCAAAAGTTTTATCTATTTCCAAACACACCCAAAAGATGTAACTTGGGAAAAATATGCGCACCGATATTGTCAAAAAACTACAATTATTATAATGAGGAACGGGTAAGTATCCTGTGGAAATAAACGAAAGAAAAAATGGAACTATTATACTCATTTTAAATTAGTTGCTACTTTTCGCTCACAGCTGGCGACGTGGTTTCGAAGGTGATCAGCAGTAAAAAAAAATTAGATGATTGGGTAGCGGCGTCATTCCCTCCAGGAAAATTATGCAAGAGTGTCCACCGGTGGAGATATTAAGGATATGGTAGAAAAGTATTAGAATGTTAGAAAAATACTTGTAGAATGATATTTGGATATTGTAAGAATTTTTCAGAACTTATTGTAATACTAGTTAGTTGAGATAAATGTAATATATTAAAAAAATTAGTTGAGAAAAAACGTATCGCGAAATTCAGTGAAATAATAATTAAAAAAAAAAAAGAAAGATAACATCCAAGTAATTGGCCAGTTGAATTGTTAATCGATGCAGTTATAAGAGATGCATGCACAAGAGCAACTGGTGTTGCTTTCTATGATTCTATCTATACTCAAGTGTTACTCACGTCTCTATGAAAACCGAAAACATGGGTAAACGACACAGTCCGTGAATTCCATCATGATGGATATGTCTATGCCCATGTGAAATTTGGAATCTATTTAGCAATTTAGTTTGAAATTTGAAAACAGATAAAATGGCCATAAATACATGGGCCGGCGCATGTATTTATGCCCATTTTATCTGTTTTGAAAATTCAAAACAAAATGTTAAATAGATTCTAAATTTTCCCAAATTTCACATGTAGATTGTTATAAGTGAGGCCCTCATAAGGGTACAAAATTTTTCAAAAAAATCGAAAAAAAGTGTTCAAAGACCGGATGCAACTCAACCACAGTTACACGGTCGTAACTGATCTTTACTTTGTTTGATCTGGATATATATATATATATATATGGGATATGATCGTGTGCAGTCGGACTGCACCGTAATTACGGTGCAGTCCGCTGTAAAATGGACCCCACGTATATTAGATTGTAATGAAACTTTATACACTCATTTATCCATATATAAATCATACTTTAGACGGTTTAGATGTTGAAAAAACCACTTTAAACTTGATATTTACATTAAACTATTTTATTACGTTGATTTTGCACCATTTTAAGATGGAGACTACACACATGTTGGATTTTGATGAAAATTGGTATGGTAATAAAGTGAACAATTCTAAATACAATGGGTGGGGTGGATTTATGGGAAATGATCAGGTGGGGCCTACAGTGCATGGACTGCACGGTGCATGCACCGGATCATTTCCCTATATATATATATACAATAATTTAATCACGGATTTTTTATATTTAAAGTAAACCAAAGCTTAAAAGCTACAAAATCAAAAATCTAAAAATTAAACACAAATTTGAAAATGAATTTTTATCAACACCTTAGAAAACAAAGTAGCTGACATCATTTTGTGTGCGCACCTTTCTAAAACGTCCCAGTTCGAAACCGAACAGGGCACTAGCCTGCATTGAAATAAAAAAGGGATTTGTGCAAATTCTAGTACCACTAATTAAAAAAGGGATATGTATTTTTTGGTCGTTTTTGACTTTTTAAAATGAATGAAATACTTTTGTGTTTAAAATTTTAAAATAAATATATACATATTCAAAAATAATAAAAAGTAATTTATTGATAATTATATCTAGATTAACAATTTTACTAAAAAAACTATATTTTCTGAACAGTCTGAAATGACATAATTTCAGACATTTCATACCCTTAAAAGATATCTCTTATGAAATTAAAAAACATGCCTTCAATTTAGCCCAAACTATATACGTATAAACATAAATATTCTAAATTTCAAAAAAAAAAAATCCTAAATCCTTTTTAAAAACCAACTGCGTTTTAAGAAAATATAATCATCAAATTAGATCTTTCATAATCACGAAAATGGAGTTCAAACACAAAAAACTGCTTATTCATTTTGGTACATTATGCATTACCAAAGTATTTCCATTTTCTAAATCAACATTATATGCTAATTATTACAATTAAGAATATACATTTCCTACCTTTATCGACTTACTCCATCTCATTATTACCTATATATTTCCAATACTTAATTTATTAAAAAACTGATTTTACTTACGAAAATCATTTCATGCTTTACTAAGGACAACGTGTATTTAATTAAGATGCACCCCTCTCTAACACAGTCTCCAATAACTCATATACAAACAAACTACAAACTTTTTTTTAAGGATTTGTTTTAGTGCAACCGAATGTATTGAATTTTTAATGTGTTTGGCTAGAAATCCAATGTATTTAATACACCTAGATTTACTTGTCTATGAAAAACGAAAAAAATAAAAAAAAATATTTTTGAGCCGGATGCATGACCGACCGTAAAAGATAATGGTCCAATATATATATATGGAAAATATTCAAGTGCAGCGGCTACTACACAGAAATTACAATGCAGTGGTGTCGAAATGGGCCCCACTTGATGATAAAATCATAATCTATACCATTAATTGTATTTAGAATAATGTATTTTATTACTGTATCAATTTTTATCCCAATTGGATAGGTGTATGGACTCCATCTGAAAATGATACAAATTCGACGTAACAAAATAGTTTTATGAAAATAACAACTTTAAAGTGGCTTTTTAACATGTAAATTAATTACTATAAAATTTATATATGGATAAATAATCGTATAAAGTTTCATTACATTCTAATATAACTTTATTACATTGTAATATATGTGGGGCTCATTTTTAAGCAAATGTATCGCTGGTGCAATGACTACCTTTATATGTATATAAGAAGATCAAAGTTCGTGGCATTTATTCCATGAGCTGAGCTGGCCAAGGGTGGGTAGTCAAGCGCTAGCGACACTTTCCCAACCAAAACGCCAGGATGCGATGGACCCCATTTTCTCAGTTTGAAAGCGACGATCGGTTCGATGTTTTTCATTTCCTGCTGCCCGACACGCCTTGGCAAATATTCCGCGCCGTGCACAACCCTCGCAAGACTTCGCAATCAGTCAGATTTCAAGGATTTGTATCATGTCCCGTACGTGCTATTCCCACCAGCATTATGAAAATTTTTTATCCCTTCTCCACAAGAATGAACACGTGAGCTGTTACGTCAAGCACTTGCATGCATGATCACCCGCATTCGGTTAGGGAGGCGTTATTTTTCTCTAAAATAGTACTAGTGTAATCTAGTAAGAGCATCATTACATACAATTAATTGTATATATTCTTAAAATATATTATTCATTTTATTCTATTTTTACTTTTTTATTTTTATAAATATGTTTTCCTTAGTATATTTAATCTCTATATCAAGTATCGACATTTTATAATTTTATAATTTTTTATATTTTATATTTTAATTTTATTTTTAAAAATTATCAATTTCAAGGGTATTTAGGTCCTTTTAAACTCCTTAAAATTTAAATTTTAAAAATAAAAAATAAATGTACAAAAGTACTGTAAAATGCTAAAATATGATACATAGAATAAATACACATAAGAAAATATGTTTATGAAGAAAAATAACATGAAATGAAAAATAAATAATTTATTTTAAGTATGTATACAACTACTTGTATATAATCGGGCTCCAATGTAATATAATTAATAATTATTTCTATTTATTATTTTGTTGTTATTATTCTTGCATATGTTAATCAATATATTTATTTTTCATCAAAAGTATAATGTTTGCGTTATCCCACATATTTCACACGTTAGCATTTAACATCTATTTCAAATTTGTATTCCTGATACAATTTCTATTAATTACATCTAAATACACCTTGCCTATGGTATAATTCGGCCTGTGGTTTTCTTTTCTTTTTTTTCGGATGAGAATTCGGCCTGTGGTGTTAAGTAACATAAAAATGTTGTCTTGTTTGGAACATATATCTTTTGTGCAATTGTTTTAAACTAATTTATAAAATATTTTAACTATCATTAACAATCTTATTTTTACTTATATTGCATAAATGATTATGTTTTTGATCATTTCTCTTTACTTTTATAAAAAAAATTATTTTCATGATTTTACTTTCTATTACACGTTTTTAATACATTTTCTTGTCCAGGGCTTCTTTGATGGTCAAGAAAATGAGTAAAAAATTCATCTTTTTTTAACACCTTAGTTGATGCAATGTTTACCGGTCAAAAATTTTGTAGTTTCTTTCCTGATTTTAATCTGGCTCTGCATAAAAGTGGTTTTATATAACACTCTCAATTTTTAAGATATTAATGATTACATTTAATATAACTTGTTTAGCTAGAAAACCAAGTTTCATTTAAATCAAGTGTATTTGCGAGCCACATTTACTTACAAATAGATATATTTGTGCATAAATTAGGGGAAATGATTAGATTCATTTACATATATATTAAATTATAATAATATTTTATGGAACCATTTATCCACATAGTAACAATATTTCTATGATTTAGACATTGAAAATACTGTTTTAGACTTGATATTTAGCATTAAATTATTTTATTATATCAATTTTATACATTTGTAGATAAGACTTATATACAATGATACTAAACAAATAAAATGGTTTAAATGATAATATCATTGATGCTAAGTACAATAGCTAGAGTAGATTTTTTTTTATGAACAATTAAGATATTAAAAATAAATAGGAGTACATAGAAGGGCTATGATATAGTGCACCAAGGTGTTTTAATCTTTTTTTTCAAAAAAATTTTATACGACTATTAATCTGAGTGTATTTAACATGTGTATTAATTTTTACCATTTTGGACTATTTTAGATATTTATTTTTTATTTTTGAAAATCAATGGCATTTTAGTAATTTTAAATTACCTAAAATGCCAATGATTTTCGAAAATTAAAAATAAATATCTAAAAAAGGGGGGTTACATAAAGATGGGTCTCGTTAGCTCGGGCTAAGCAAATGTCCCGCTTAGCTCACCTACGAAAACCCATTTAGAATAATTTTTTTTGCATTTTTCTTCATACATTTGTTTATCTCAGTATACTTAACATACAAACCAAGTTTTACCATTTTTAAATATGTATATATATTTTTTAAAAAAATTTATTTAAAATACCATTATCTTTTAAAAAATTTAAAAATATATACACATATCCAAAAATAGTAAAACTTAGTTTATATATTAAACACACTTAGATAAACAAGTGTATGAAGAAAATACAAAAAAAATTATTGTAAATGAGTTTTTTTTAAGGTGGGCTAAGTGGAACACTTGCTTAGCACAGGCTAACAGGATCATTTCTCTTCCATAAAAGCGTAGCCCATCTTTATCCATATTTCAATCATCTAATATATTTTCCTCATGTTAATTTGCAATCTACCCGCGGGTAATATTAAAATAGAAAAAGACAAATATTATGCATTCAAAAATTTATTTCATAATATTATAGTTCAATTAATGGTACAAATATTTGACTTGAAAAGAGAAACAAATGCGATGTCAGATATTATCAAACAAAAGAAGAGAAAATGTTTAAAATAAAATTCGTTTTTCTCGAAATGAGGTGGAAAATATTTTTTACGAAATTAAAATTACCCACACACGACATACAAATGCAACAAATGAAAGCGCTCCAAGTTGCATTTGTCTTTTTTCAGGATTCGTCTAAGCTGTTGGATTCTACACATAAGCATGTCTCTATTATTTTTTCTGTCATTGCGTGGGTTACTCACTCGGGGAAATGACAGAAAAAGTAGTTTGTACTCTAGCACTTGTCTAGATCACCTCAAGAGGTAAAAATACATAAGGCCCACTGGAAAATGGGAAAGATTGAGAAAAGTTTCCATCGTTTTATATTTTTTTTTCACTTATAATATTGAAATAAGACTTGACATTTTCATTATTCGATAATGGTTTTTCATTGTTATTTGTATATTAGTTATTAATTATTCCATTTCATACCAAAAATCAATTTATTATCTTTAGTGGTCTTATTTTTAGTATTAACTCTTGTTGCAGTGTACATTTTTTTCACATAGAAAATTTCATATTCTTTTGATCACTTTTCCTTTCTAATTTTTACGTACAAAAGTTGAAAGATAAGAGTGCCATCATATCATCCATCCTCAATGTTAACCTTCGGCCATACCACAAAGCACCCGAGTTAATTTATGAGGTGAGTCTTTTTTATTTTTTATTTTTATATAATAAGGTGAGTCTTTTTAAAAAGAAGGCAAACAGAGACAAATAACGACGGATCATTAACGTGCCACTAATTCCAAACCATAGAAAACTTCGTCAAATATTTTGAAAGAAAACGAATTAGAAAAATGTATTTGAAATGCAAAAAATTCCAATAAAATAGGAAACAATATCAGCAAAATCAAGTATTAATTAAACTATTATCTCAAAAGAAAAAAATATTGATTAAACTAAAGAAGAATAATTATAAACACAAATAACGAGTAATGTAACATAAAAGATAAGCTAAGCGTCCCATGCCACTCCCATCATTCTAAAAAAAGTATAAAAGAAATATTCATCAACTACGTGGTTTTTCTAATCCATGCAAGCACAATTTGGAGTTATCTAATTTCTTCAATATACAAAGAAAAGCTTATTTTTACTTTTTTAATAACCAGCAGAAGAAAAGTTACCTAATGTTTGTTTCAACTACGGGTAGTTGCGGTTTATGAGCTATATGCATAGTTATTAGGAAGAAATTTTATTCCTAAACTTTTTGCAACAAATGAAATTTTGGTTCCTAAGCCCAGTTGCGAATGAGTTTTTCTCGTAACAGAATTTTTCCCATTGCCTGTCCTAGCACTGATCTTTAAAAATCCAAAAAAAATTAAAGGTGTCTAAAAATGATAAAAATTGATATACATGTTAAATACATTTAGATTAACAGTTATATAAAAAATTTTTAAAAAAAATTAAAACAATAGTTGTATGTCTCAATGTATCCTGGCGCATACAACTGCACGCCAAAGATGTTTGGTATCCTCAAAGGACTCCACTGGCATGGTGTGGAGAAAGTATTCCCAAGGCCACTATTTACTATACTAATGATCATTTTTTTTTTATACTTTTACCTCTATATTTTAATTATTTTTCTTTACAACAATCCTTATTATTTTAACTTTACCTCTATCATTTTCTATCAATTACGCAACTTTAAAATATTTCATTTCCACTCCCACCTTATCTCATAATCCCACAAAAATATCAATTATTAAACATCTCATAAAAATCTATAGATGACAGTTTTTTGCATCTAAAATTATGGTTGCAAAAGTTGAGACGTCTTAACTTCTACAAAGGGAAATAAATACAGCTACATCATCAGATATCATTATTGTTAAGGGTTATTTGGTAATTGATATTTTTATGGGATCGTGTTATAGGGTGCAGAGTAGTAAATAGAATATTTTGAAAATTGTGTGATTAATAAGAAATGATATGGATAAAATTGAAATACATAGGTTTGATGGAAGTAATTGGTAGAAAAAATGATTTGAATACAAGCATAAAAGTGAAAAAAAATATTATTATTATTAATGGAGTAAATGACTGCCTCATGAAATGTGCTCCATCTCATGTCATGGTATCCCACACTTGGAAGAAAACAAACGTCCCTTTATTTTATTTATGGGACGAAATCGCAGAGTCACTCGTAGATTAAGTAAACGGGTAAATATTTTTTTTAAAAAAAAAAAACTTTCTGATAAATATGTAATCCCTACGTAAATATTCTATGCCGTGAAGTTTGAACATTTTTAAAATTTCTTTGATATTGTATTCTAATTTTTAAAATAAAAATAGAACAAGGATATATGTTGATTTTTCAAAAATTAAAATAAATGTTAAAAATTACCAAATTTCGTAGTGTAGAAAATCTAGGCGAGGACTTATATATAAGTTTTTTTTTAAAAAAAAAAAAAAAAAATTTTGGTCAGTTATAAATACCCCGATTACAAGCACCCACATAGAATCTGTGGGCTTTATTTGTTTATTTTTCTTGCTAAAGCCAAAAAGCCGCATGATTCTTTTCTTGTTTGCCTCTCGGTTTCAAGCCTGGTGCAGCGGTGCCTGCCTCGGTTCAAAGCTGTCCTGGAGTCAGAGTGAGCTTACCCTCCAAAGCCTATCCCATGTCCCTGTTCACAGCACTGCAAGGCCATGTGCAGATATATTCCCTGGATTGATTTGACAGTATCAACCCATATTTTTTGTCAATAAGATATCGTCATTTATGTCAGAATCTTTCACCTTGATCAGATTTTGCTGGTTATAACGATCAGATTGGAGTAAGATTGTCTTACAGCTCGCAGCAGCAACATGGACGGTTGAGAATGACGGAGGGCCCAGTAAATGGATTGGGCCCTACTGAAAAGCAAGATATCTTGAATTTTTTTATTAATATTTTTACATTATGATATCTGATATTACATATTAAACTCATTGATTCAAGAGACTACACGTTCTTATTTATCTAAAGAAAAACAACAAATTTTTACCTATTCATTAACAGAGACTAACTGCTCACATCTATTTTTAACGGAGATCAAAGGCTCAAAATTAAATTCGGGCCAAAGTCCCGTGGAAAAGGTTTAATGATTATGCTTTATCAGACGAATGATTTAAAAAAACCAAAAGGCTTGTCTGGGTTAGTGGGCATCGATTGGATCGTTGAAAAATGCTGGTGGGGCTGGATGAGGGACTCTGATCCTGTGCGCCCAGGAGCATTGAGCTCTCAATGCTCCCGGGCGCATACAATATTTTTTTCAATTTTTTTTTGAAATTTTTTTTATAAGATTGTTAATCTAAATGTATTTAACATGTGTATAAATTTTTGCAATTTTTGGAATATTTTAGATATTTATTTTTTATTTTTAAAAATCAGTTGCATTTTAGTACTAATTTTCAAAAATCAAAAATAAATATTTTCAAAAATCAAAAATAAATATCTAAAATACTCTAGAAATGTTAAAAAATAATACATATGTTAAATACACTTAGATTTATAGTTTTATAAAAAAAAGTGTATACTCCTTGGAGCATTGAGAGCACAATGCTCCTAAGCGCACAGGATCAGAGTCCGCTTGAGAGGCTATGATTGCTTAATACGTTTCAATTTTGAGATTGACTTTAAGCACGGGGAATAGGGAGTGTGCACGCAGTCCTACTACAATCCAAGAGAGCCCATGCTTTTATTAACATTTTATTTTGGCTTTTTCTTATTAAAATTTCCGATATGTTAGGTACAGATGATTAGAGTCCAGTTGTCCTGGTTCCCATCTCGATGGTGATGAAATCAAAATCAACGGGGTTAACGTTAGTTGTGTTCAGTCCTGGAAACCAGTTTCCAATGGTGCTACGCACAACTTTTTATTTTGATGAAATTTGATTTTCTAGAAATAATTATTTTAAACGCAATGAGCTGATTGAATTTTGAATTTATCATCTAACATTCTAGTGATTCGATATTCTAAAATCCTGTTCCAAATGACATGAATGACATGATATTCTTTGCCTGATTCACTTCGCACGCGCGAGTACGCGACTACGACACAAAGAAGACAGTCATAACTCATAAAGCCAGATTATGACGCCCAAATGCCTAATGCATTTAGTAGGGTTGGTGGGTCATTGAGATATGTCATATCAGTGCCTCTTAGATGATATATCAACCAGTCATATTTAATATAATTAACGTATTTGTTTAACGAAATAAAATGATTCATTATATACAAGTAAAGGTGTTAATGGTCATGGTCGACCCGTGAATCCGTTCGTCCAACCCGTTTATAAATGAATTTAGGCTGAGATTTTTGAATAAATGGGTTATGATCTGCCAACCCGTTTAACCATTTAATTAAATAAATTGATTAGGGTTGAGATTTTATAACTCATCAACCCGTTTAGTAACTCATTTAGCCCATATAATCTGTTCAACCCGTTTAATTTGTTCAACCCATTTAACTCACTTAACTCATTAAAGTTATATATATATAAATACATGTAAACTCCTTGATTATTTTTCCTTTTTAAGTCTTCCTCTAGTCACCTAATTTTCATTTTTTCATTGCTGTTCTAATTCCATTTTTCAGTTATTGGCCTATTTCCATTTCCCCTATGCCGAAAACACTCTCTCGTCTTTCCCTGCGAGATCATTATCTACTAAAGTCTAGGCTTTCAGGTTATTTGTTATACAACCCGTTTATTAAATGGGTTGTAAATGAGTTAGGGTTGAGATTTTTTAAATGTGTTAATAAACGGATTAGGGTTGATATATTTTAAATGACTTAGGATTAAGATTAGGATTAGGCTCCAACCCATTCAACCCGATCCGTTAATATCCCTATGTACAAGCCTCAAAGCATAACAACAGTTTTAACTCTCATTTTACATTGGACGGGGATGCAAAAATGTTAGCTTTTCAAAGTTATAAAAAATATATATCTAAAAATGATGAATTTTCCGTATAAAATAAAAAGAAAAAAAAACAAAAATACCTGTATGGTTGAAGCTTTTACACGTGTATTTGTTGACTCATTTACCTAATAAATATTATCCGATGACTGAATTACATCCTTCAACATGACCAGAAAATTACAAAATAATTTTTAATAAAAAACTTTTCTTTTTCCTAAAATATTTAAAAAACTGATATTAGAATTAATTGTTATTATTTTTATTTTTTTTCAATAACTGTTAATATTTTTTTTGGAATTTGATAACTGTTGGTATTTTTTTGATGAAATAATTGTTAATATTTGAATGACATGAATATCATAAGACAGTATGGGCGTGGATCGACCAAACGAACAGGCCTTCCAGGAGGCCAACCCCACTGACTTTTTTCTTTTCTTTCTTTTTTCTTTTCATGTAAACAACTCCACTGACTTGAAACCGACAAAATGTATCAAATTAGAATATAAATCATTCATTACCAACCTTTTAATTTTCTACCAAAACGAAATTGATCAAAGTATGAAATAGCCAATACAAATTTATTTTAAATTTTCATTATTTATATTTTAAGGGAATGTTAACATTTCCATGTAACACAGAATCTTGTGTATTTAAGTGTACAATGCGTCATTTCATTTTAAAAGATTAATATAGATTTATGATCTTGTTAGACCAAGATAACAGAATCTCCTATTAGCCCGCTAATTTATATTTTAAAGTTTTTTTTAGTTTTTCATAAAAACGAGGATTAAATATATCTAATTCATATATTAAATTTTATAATTTTTAAATATATATTTTCTGGATTTTAAAGTTTTAAGGGATATTTAAGTAATTTTAACCTAAAAAATTGTTGACTGTTAAGTTCACAAAAGTAAATAAACATCTAAAATTTGTAAATTTTGATAAGTAAATTAAATACACTTAAATCTGCATCTCTGTACGCTCAAAAAAAAATCTGCATCTTCATGAAAAAATAAAAATACAAAGTAGCCGATGCTAACAAATCCTAGTCCTTTATTTATGGGCCAAGTCAGGTGAGAAAACGCAAAGTACAAAAAAGGTACGTGGAAATAGTATATGCAGATGGGGGCGTTATTATATGCACCCCAGGTATACTTAGTTTCAGTTACCCGGTGTATTTCACTCATTTAAAAAATTTCATAAAATTGTTAATATAAGTATATTTATAAATTTGTTAATATAAGTATATTTAAAATGTGTATCAATTTTCATAGTTTTTGGAGATTTTTAGATTCTTAAAAACCAATATGGGGGCGACTATGGCCGTAGGCCAGCTGGTAGCGCATGGATCATTTCATGCCTTACGTCCCCATCTCTGCAATTTGTATCCAGCAGCCAGCAAAGCGGTCTGGCTTATTTCAAATTACTAAAATATTACTGATTTTTTTTATAAAAAAAAAAATTTAATGGTAAAAATTGATACACATGTTAAATATACTTAACTTAATAATTTTATAAAAAAATTCAAAAAAAATAAGTATTTGTACCTGAGTGCACCGAAACTAACTGCACTTACGTGCATATAATAATGTCCCATATGTACATACGGAGGCAATCAAGGTACTTTTAAAAAAACATAAAGATAATGTAGTTTATAGGAGGAATCTGTGAGGAGGGCGAACTGCACCGGGACCACCCACATGGACCATACGGCATACATATTTTTCTAAAATAGACAAAGGATCCCAGCCAAAACTCTTCAACATTCCACATGATATGATTTTCTCAGTGCTTCCTTTCTTTTCCCTCTTATCGAAGCTTTCCTTGTGTTTTGGCACATCATGATCGATCGCTATCCACCGCATTTTTATTCATATATGAAAAAAATAAGATATCAAAATTTAACTTGGTTGCTTAAATGACCGTATCCATTTCAACTTTTTTACGTTTCAAGAATTAAATAGAATAATTTTTTAAAAATAAAAATCTTGATCTCCGTATTTTTCGTTTTCGAATCCAAATTATTTTCTGCATCTTGAAAAAAATAATGAAAGATAATTTAAATCTAACCATAACATCGGGGCTTATTTTCAAATACACTTAGGTGTACTTAACTTCAGTGCACAAGGGTGCATTTAACCCATTTTTTTATTTTTTTAAAATTTTTCATAAAACTGTTAATCTAAGTGTATTTAACATATGTATCAATTTTAGATTTTTTTGAATTTTTAAAAATCAAAAATCTTCAAAATTGGTAAAAATTTATATTCATGTTAAATACACTTAAATTAACAGTTATGTAAAAAAAATTTAAAAATAAATAATGGATATTTGCACCTGAGTATACCAAAGCTAAGTGCACCCAAGTGCACCTAATCAACTCCCTAATATGACGTAAGCAATGTTAAAATTTCGGCTCTTGATGATGGGCTAAACTATGAAACATGGAGGGAAAAAATGTAAAAAAAAGTATGAAAAAAATGATGTAATAAGGTGAGATAGTGATTGAAAATAAAATATACTGAGAAACGTATTTAAATAAAATGTGGATAATAGTTTTTTTTTTAAAAAAAAGAAATGACGGGTGTAATTTGGAGATGCCGTTTCAATGGGATTCATTTGAAAAAAGTAAATATGGAAAATTGAGAACGAAAAAATTTTAAAATATCATAGGACAAGGGTAATGATTCCAAGTAAAGATAAATTAAAATAGATAAAATGGTTATACAAAAATATGAAAAATGATTTAAATGTAAAGTTAATAATAGAAAAATTATAGTAGTCAAATAAATAAAATGTCAAATTACATCAAAATGTATATATATATGATATTTTGAAAGAAAAGTTTTAGGTAAAAAGGTTCTTTTATGAAAGAAAGTAATCTAATATGATAAGGATAATAATGAGAAATGAATATAATAAAATTAAACCAAATATGATAGATATAGAAAAAATTGTGAAAAATAATTAGAAAGTAAGATAGTTATATCTAAAAGCAAATAAAAAGTAAGATAGTTGTATAAAAAGATACCTAAAAATGATTTTAAAATATAACAGTTGCATGGAGAAAAATTTTAGATGAAAAAATTTCTTTTGTGAATATCAAACACGACCAAAAGAATAAAACGTTTCTATTTGCTTTTAGATTTTACCAAACGTACCCCGAAGATGCGATTCAATGTGCTCCCACAAGAATGACAAGATCCCAACTACAAAAGAGATTTTGATCATTGCAGGGCCGTGCATGGCCATCGTTCATGGGAAGGAGAAAAAGCCAAGACAACAAGAGACACTGTCAGGTTGCATTCTCCACATTGGTAGTGGTGGACTTCCTTTGTGGAGGAGATGGAAGGAAGCTGGCCAGTTTGCTGGCTACCATGAAATGGGCTTTGTCACTTTCAACTTTCATTCCAAAGGCTGTTTGGTTTGTTATTTCTGTTAAAGTGCCCTCAAAAGCTTGTGTGTATTTGGCAGTGTGAAGGCTCATGAGTTTTGGACCACTTGGATTAATAGCAACAAATTGGTAGTTTTAGGTGTAGTTGGCCTCAATTCAATCGATAGCTAGGCAACGGGAGTTGTCATCCAGTCAAGTGGAGGAGTGAGCTGTTGAGCAAGATCAGAATCAGCTGACCCAAAAAATACAAAAGTCGTTTTCAGCTCAGATGTGTATAGCCATGAATTGATTCCCGTGCATTTGAAAGCAGTGAGACAAGTGTAGCGTGCTGGTACAAGTTGAACATGAACCATCACCCATGCTATTTGAACTGCATGTTCTTTCTTTGAGGACCCATTTTTTCCCCTCCTTTTTAAATGCTGGCCACTGTCCTTTCAGGGTTCCTGGATTGCTAAAGTTTTCTTTGGATCCCGGAAAATTTCAGAAAAAAATAAAAAGGGGGATTTGAAGAAGGATATGAAATAGAAGGGGATAATATCTCTTTTCCTTTCTCGATTAAAGGGCTTTCCATGCGGATATAAGCTACTTGTTTGTACGCCTTTGATCTATCGGTTTTTATCTTGTGATTATGACCCTAATATTTTAAAAAAAAAAAAAAAAAATCGGCATTGAAGCTTTATCAAGGGCAGGAAACCCCATGATAACTGGTGTTTGCCCCGTAACATGTTGTATTCCATTTTCCAACATTTCTAGATAAAAGTTTTGGCCCTCGATCGTAATTTTTCCAACTCCGTGGCGGATTATTCAATTTTTCTGTTCAAATCGAGGAATTGGCGAATGACTCTCTCTTCATTCCAGGTTCGAAGTAACAAAAGTTCATGCAGCTGATATGCTCTCTGGAACTCGTTTGAAATGCATCATGTTAATATTGATCATCAAGACAAAATGTTTTGGGTGGCTAACTAGCTAACAAATCATTATCTATGAGCTAATAATTATCATTAAGATGATCAAAATGCGAATTTTTCTATTTGACTAAGCATCTGACGAAAAGAAAGCATAATAGCCACTTTTGAGAGGTAAATTCCACTTCTTTCCTCGCTATTTATATTTATTGTCTTAAAAAAATATTATTTTATTAACATCATCTCATATTATATATTTTTTATTCACTTTTTTCATTATACTCGTCCAAACATTTCCTGATTTTAAAATAATAGATGATGATTAATAACTGAAAATATAAATAATGATAAAAGAATAAGATTGTTATCGAAAAATGCATGTCAACTTTTCAAAAATAATTTTCTATAGAATTGAATTTCGTGAATTTAAAATCCATTCCAATTATCACTCCCTCAAAGGCGTGTTTAGCTTGACATGAACAAAAGCACGTGAAGAGAGGTGTAAAAGTAAAATTTGTAAAACTAGTGTGGAAATGTTGATAATTTGAGTAATACAGAAAAATGATTTTAAGAACGAGGTGAATAACCATAAAATTGATAGTCTTTTAGGGAAAAAAAAAATAAAAGCTTTTGAGAAAAATAAAATTTACTGTGGGTAATTAAATAAGGCTAGTAGCAAAAAGTTAGTGTTAAAGCATCTTTTTTGCATGTATAAGACTCTTCAACTTCTTTTGCATTTAAACAAGCCAGCTTAAACTTCATCAGAAAAAACCAGCTTAAAAATACAAAAACGAAAAAAAAAAAAAGAAAAATAAGCCAGCTTAAAAATTAACTTGGATCGGTGTATTACAAATACAGTAAAGTGAGATGTCTAGTGCAATTATAAGCATTTTAAAAATAAAATAAATTTAACTTGGATTGGTGTATTACATATCCTTATATCCAGTAATTGAGATGTCTAGTGTAATATTCAGCATATTAACAATAAAATAAAATAAATAATAAGATTAAAAAAAAAGTATAGCGAAAGATAAAAGAAAATTAGTTTATGAATGTTTTCAATCAGGCAATCACCTTTCGGGGATAATATACATGGGTAATGAATGCTGATGAATGACTCTATTCAACCCATTGATTTTGTTTATGTTTAAAATAATTTTTATTAAATCATAGTCACTGATAACTTTGAGTAATATACAACTAACGTTTAATTTACCATAAAAAGAACTTTAATAAAACCTACCGCCCTTCAAAACAAGCATATTAGGATAATAATATAATAATAATGACGTGGGAAATACTGAATTTGGACAGGCTTTTTCAGGATAATGTTGGGGTGAATGATGAAAGAGTGAAGAATACGACGGTCCACTTAATACTGTGCATGCATGGGGATAAAAAGAGCGCAATGCATTAAATTCGTATCTTTGACTACCCACCGCTAAGTGCCAGCCTACAAATGGCTCATGAAGCTAGAGAGTGCCAAAAGCCCATGGGCTAAAATGGGCCGGACAACGGGCCAACAAAGGCCGAACGGTGCTCACGTCCCAGCGCAGCTAGCTGGCTTCAGAGGAAGATTTTGATGGGCAAGACCAAACATCGAACATGATGAGAACGATTTTCGTTTGAAGAAATTCCAATTCATTCAACTTGTATTCAGATAAGAAGACGTCTGGATACGGAATTCCAGCGTCAAAATGAGAAATACGAATTTCCATTGGATTTTCAGTGAAGAAATGGAGATTGAGAAGTCGTACCTTTGAAGAGAAGATTCGCAGCCGCTGGAGCGAGGAGGAGGAGGAGGAGGGAATGAGGAAACCCCGAGGTAGTGAATGGCGAGAGCGAATGTAACTGACAGCCCTCTTGCTCGCCCGCTCTGCGCACCGTTTTGATGCTCTGCTAATGCCCAGTTTCTCCACGCAACCGCTTGGTGCGATCCAGACCGTCGGATGTTCGAAAGCGAGAAGCCGATTCGGCGGTGGCCTCGCGCGGAAGGAAGGAGCGGGGGCGTAAAGGCTCACAGTCTGGCGGCCCAAGAAAACACGTGGTGTTCTTCTTAGGCGTGCATGTGGTGGTGGGGGCCATGATCAGGAAATAACAGGCCGTTCAATTATATTCAATGGCGTTGCACCTTGGACAGGGATTGGATGCGGGGTCTATGATCAAGAAATAACAGGCAAATTCTACTGCATTTAATGTAATGAGATGCAAGTTGGTTTTGTTTCTATTCTAACTCATTTTAAGAGTGTGTTTGGCAATTAATAAAAAATGTCAAGTCAATTTAAAACTTTTCACTCTCCACGACTATCATATTTTTTAATTATTTTCTCACATTTTTCTATACAAATACCTTCTTTTTAATTATTTCTACACAACTATACACACAACTAACCTATCTATTTTAACTTTATTCTCTTTACTACTCATCATTACCCCTATCGTATTACATCATTTGACAACTTTTACTCTTCAAAACTTTTCATCAAAAGTTTTATTCATTACCAAAAACACCCTAAGTTGGAAATTTTCAAAATGATCTCTTGAAAAGTGTAGATGAGATCCAATGTCTTAATCATGTTCATCACCGAGGCATGATCACACAAGGCAAGTACGAGGGACTTCGGCAGGCCACCAAACCCCATTAAAAAAAATTTGAAATTTTTTTTATAAACTTATCAATTTAAGTTTATTTTATTTTTATTTCAAATTTTATCATTTTAGATATATGTAGATTTTATTTTTTGAATTTTAAACACAAAGATATTATGATCATTCTCAATAGGTAAAAATAACTACAATACCTTATGTTTAAAATTTTTTAAAAATTGGTGGTGACGGTATTATTTTGATTCCTTCATGTGGTGAAAATTACACATGTATTGATTTATATTATCAAATAGCTTGATATGTATATACATGAATCAAAAAAAAAATCAACACATATCTAAAAAAGATAAAACTCGATTTCATGATAAAATACAACTAGATAAACAACTTTATAAAAAAAATTCTAATAGGATTTCGTGGCCTGTCGCACATGATCATGCATTTTTGTCACCAGCGTTTATAAAAAATTATTGAAAATCATTTGTTGTAGCTACTCTATTATTGAGTACTATTTTAAAAATTTTCTATTGGAATATGTATTCCATTCTTATTTTTTTCTCTTACCAAGTATAGTTTCCAATCATCATAATTTTCGACATCTTGAGTAATATTATGAATGGGTTGAATATAATAAATATCGACTTTCATTAAAAAAGACAATTCAAGTCACTCCATGCAACCGTCTTATATATTAAAAAATTTTCCTTCATTGTTTTGGGTTACAAAAGAATTTTTAAAATGGGGTCGGATTTTGTTGGCGTAAAGCAATTGTTAGTGTAGATAGTTTTTTAAGCCTTTTTATTTTCATTGTTATTCTCTTATTACTGATAAGGCAGATTGGTTGAAAAGTTTCCAAAATAGGGTTTATTTGAATTTAGCTAAAATAATATTGAACTTTAGGGAATTATATGTCAGCCTTCCCTCCCAATTCACAATTGCCTTCGTTTCACCCTCACGTCCTCTGATAAGAAAATGCTGTATGGTATCTGTTTGGCCAATCAGGTGATTAGACATCCAATTTTTCAAATTGTATTACATCAAAGCATCAGGAGTGAATTCAAAGGTGCTATGTGCATTTGACTCTCTAATTTTTTCAATTTTACAGTTTTAATAACAATTTTTTATTTTGCAAAAGTACATTACCTAATGGCCATTTTCACATGAAATTAGAATAGGGTACAACTTGGGTCGAGTTGTACCGGGTTTAAATGAACTCTAATCTTAGCTTACCGGGTTTAGATAAACTATAACCCTAACTCTAATAGTAGAATATGGGTTCAGATTAGGTTGATATTAGTTTCAGTCTTGGTCTGAGGTTGAAATCTACCAATAGGAATAACTAACTCTTTGAACATTATTACATTCACACTAATTAATTTTAAAATACACTATTGATTATGATAACTTATTTATTCATAATTTACATATGAGTATATTTATATGACTTATGATATCTTTGATTTTGATGAAAGTTAATCTTTTAATTAAAAGATAATACTATGTACAATGAAATAATGAATTTACCATCAACAATCAATGTAAGAAAAATAATTAGAACTATATATAATTAATTGGTGTGTGTGCAATAATTTTAAAGAGTTAATGTATTTATAATTAAGGTAATTTGCATATATACCCATATAGTTTAACGCTAATTGCATATATACCCACGTAGTTTCATGAATTGCATATTACCCCCACATAATTTCACCAAAATTGCGTATTACCCCCACATCGTTAGCTACCTTTAATATCTATCATTATATTTTCAAAAATGACGAAAACGCCCTCATCCATAGTTTCACGAATTGCATATCACCACCGCATACCTTCGCCAAAATTACATATTACCCCATGAAGATGAAGGCACTTTCGTCATAGTTAACGGCATGGGGGTAATACTCAATTTCGGCGAAACTATGTGGGGGTAATATGTAATTCATGAAACTACGTTGGTATATCTGCAATATTGGTGAAACTATATGGGTATATATGCAAATTATCCTTATAATTATTTACAAATTAAGTTAATATAGATGCATTATAGTCAACTTTTTATGGATAAAATGTAGATTATATTTAGGTTTTTAAAATAAATATTTATATTTTGATTAGGTTATGATTACATGAAAGAACTTTTATTATAATTATAATTAAAATACTTAATATATAAACTAATATAATTCTTTTAATGTAATATACAAACTAATATACTTCTTTCAACAACTTTAGTTGATATCGGGTTTGGACTAGATCAAGTTTTGGCACCGGCTTGATATAAACCTGGTATTGGTTTTGAATAGGAGTGGGAATTGAGTCAGGCTATACTAGGTTAAAGTTTGCCTAACCTTGACTGTACTTTTAAAATTTTCATTTGACCTTATTTTTATACCAGAACGATATAAGATTGGTTTGACCCTCTCTTTTTTAAATAAATCTTAGGATAAACTTTGATTTGGCATTAGATCGATTTTGAGACAGCGAGTCGGGTAAAAAAATACAGGTCAAATAAGATGATTTTAAGAATTTACATATCTATCAAACATAAACATATATCTATGCTAAATTTAAATGTCATATGTTTTAATATTTTACTCATTATTAAAAACACATTATTACTAAAACAAAATATAAGAAAATATAGTATAAATTTATTAAAATAGATTAATATATAATTATACATAAAAATTATATGTATATGTGCAAATTCCTTTTGTTAATTCTTATATTGTTTCCTATATAAATTAACTCTTCTATTATTGATATAGTTAATTTTTAAAAATACATATGGGAATTTTGAAAGATAATAATAATAATAATAATAATATTTACACATAAATTTTTAATTTTCAATAAAATAATATATGCTCTTTGGGTCGAAACATGGAACATGGTTGACCAATCCTGACTCTATATTTGAATTCAGGTCAAAATTTTTGACTCATCCCTGTACTAAGTTAAAAAGTGTTGGTTTTATCCGGTCAAAAAGGGTAAAGGTCAGGGGCGGGTCACAAGTCAACTTACCCCAATTCTCACTCCTAGTTTAGGGTTGAAACAGGGTCTATTTTAAAAAAAAATTCAAAAATAAAATCTAAATTTGGTTTTGAAACCTTATTGGGTTGGGCGGGTTTGGACCAACCCGGTACCAAGTTGCACCCCTAACTAGAAGCAAACTTGTACCCTTTGGGTTATTTAATTTTTTTGATATTTTTATTTAGATCCAAGCCATCCACTATATTATTTATTAATCTAAATATAAAATATTAATTTATTGGCAGAATTTATAATCTATAATTTTAAAGAATCTCATGCACTTGCTTTTGTTGTAAATTCTAAAAAATCTAACTAAAATTTTTTATATTATAAAAATATTTATGAAGAAGAATATTACACACGACTTGGATATGAATAAAAATTATCAAAAAATGTAAGAGTTTAAAAGTACAAATTGCAACCGGGTACATGCGAGCAATGTCGTTACTTATGAATGATGTTTTCACCAGCATTGTTAACAGAACTTTTTATTTTTATTGGGGTTATATATTACATTTCATTTCATATTACAAACAAGTTAAAAAAAAAAAAAAAAAAACATGCTCTCATCTATCACTAGGGAAATAGAACTTCGGTCGGTGAAACTCAGATTCAGTAATCAATTATTTGAATCAAAATCTTAAGCTACAACTACCTAAAGTTATATATAACCATGTATGTATTATAAAAAATACTTAGATCCAACAATATATGTATTAAAAAATTATAATACCTTATAAAATCTTTCATTTATACAGATTAATGAGATTGCTTAAAAGTTTGTTATGTCATGATGATTCTTGATATACTAATTATATAAATATTAATAAACATAGTAAGTAACTTGAATTTATATAAAACAACATTGTGTGAAAATCAAAGGTCTCACATTTAGAAGTTAGAATCGGCACTACAACAAGGATCATGATCCCGTGCACCTGGATGCAAATATATAATTTTTATTTTTTAAAAAAAAATTTACACAACTATTAATTTAAAATATATTTAATATGTGTATCAATTTTTATTATTTTTGAAGATTTGCAGATATTTTTATTTTTAAAATCAGTAAATCTAGAACAAATACAGATCTCCAAAATTAATAAAAATTGACACATATGTTAAATATACTTAAATTAATAGTTGTATTAAAAAATGTTCAAAAAATATATTAAATGCAACTGCGTGTACCGAACTCGGGGCGGGTGCATTTTGACCTGTTCCCTGCAACAAAAGATCATATACGCAGCACCTTTTCAACCGCATTCTATATCTAGTATCCAGCATAGCCAAATAATATTTACATACATGTGCGGATAAAAATTTTATTTTTATTTGTAGCAAACGTAAATTTTTGCGTTAAGTATTATTTTTGGTTGCACATTAACACAAAAAAATGTATTTGAGCAATTGCCACCATACTTAATTTGAAGTCACAAATGTATAGCGAAATATGTAGATGCAGCTAAATTATGAAAGGCTAATATGACAAATTGGTATTTAGTTTTGCTTGTATATATGTAACTCTTGTTCTATGTAATCTTTCTTTTATATTTTAATATTTATGAAAATTTTAATTCATATATCATATTTAGTATCATTTATATTATCATGAAAATTTTTAATTTTTTTATATCATTATGCATGATCTTCATCTGCAAAAGTGTAAAATCATCGTTATAAAATAGCTTAATGAAAATATTAATTTTAAAATTGTATTTTTAACTTCTAAACATCTAAAATATTATTAGTATTTGATTAAATAAGTTTATAAAGTATTATTACCTTTTAATACATATATAAATAGATTCAAGTATTTTTGTAAGTGACACACTAATTTTCAGCAAATGTGACTTGTGCATATATTTGACTTAGATGAAATTTTATCTTCTGATAAAAAATAATGTTAAACATAAAGAATAAGATAGATTTTCAATTAAATATTAAAAATAAAAAAATTATACAGAACAACCTCTATTTAACCTTGTGACATAAAAAAAAATTACACAAAGCTTTTAACGAACACCTGTTGTAATGCGGTTTCGATGAAATAAGACCCTCGTACAATTTATTTTCCCTTTTTCTTTAACTATTTATACCTTGTGGAGCCTTCCAACCAAGAACAGCTGTCTATTTCAATATCAGCTGAGATCACGACCGTTATTGCTGATGTCCATTTTTTGCCCGCACTGAGGAATTCACAACCCTCCTTCAACCCTTGCCCAACACGTATGATGAAATGAGTAGACGGAGAAGCCCAAAAGGCGAAACAAACGCCACGCATGGGTTAGGAGGCAGCCAGCCAGCCCGCCAGCTTTTCTTCTGGCACAGGCACGTTGGTGGAGTCCGAAAGAAAGAAAGTATGATAACCAAATTCGGACTTGGGACTACTTCAACGTGTATCATTGTGTTGCGGTAATTGTTGTGGCGGACTAGTATATTTGATTAATTTCGAACCTTTGCAAAATAAATTTCATGTATTTGTGTTTTTTAAACGAGAAACTATACTCTTATAAGTCGATTAAGAGAATTTTTAGCATTTTTAGTTTCATGCGGTATCAGTACATGTTAATCACAAGGTCCATTTTGTCGTGGTTTGAAACTTATAGAACTTATTTCGCAAAATACATAAACATGTGCCGAGTGTAATTGTGCATATCTGCTGTCTCATCATCTTCATAAACTATTTTTAATTTTTCACTTATATAGTGTCAACTTCATGAGTTATGTGGTATTATTTTTGACGATCATAAATTATATTCGGAGTAATCTTTAGAGTTTCTTATCTTATTTAATTGCTTCTAGTCATTTTTTACTTCTTTCTCTCGGTCTCGTACTATTTTTATTTGAATAAACCAAATTCTTTTAATTAGTGTCGTTTCAGGCCTACATTTTTTACTTTTTATATTACATAGCATGTCAACTCTATTAAAATAAAAGCTCACACTTCCAAAAGAAATCTCATCTTTTATATTTGATTTAACGTATATCGATCCTACTAATTTTACTTTTTCATATCACTATCTTTATTTTAAATCATTACTTTTTATCCAGAAATTAATATTATCTTTGTAATTCTTTCGGAAGCTGTCTAAACAGAATCTTAATGAATTAGTTATTTATTAGATTAAAACCATTTTCGATGTAGATTAAAAACCATTTTTATGCTTAAAATATTTAGTTAAAAAATGCATTTATCATATTAATAAAAGGGTTCGCGGACAATAAAACAAGATAACTTAAAAGTAAAAGTTTTACAGAGTTAAAATATTATATTTTAAGTGAAAAATCAGCTAATTTTGTAGCTTACCAAAATTTTTCATCAACGTGATAACTACATTCTCAATTAAACATATATTTTACTCACAATAGAATCCATTAAACCAACGGGCGTCTCTGGAGCTAATTCCAATATTCCTTCACCAACGTTACGAACTTCTTTTCCATTGTATTTTAAGTAAAAGCCAAACCAAACAAACATTCCCTGCTATTATGTTTGTTATGCACACACTGTCATGCCTCCGGCCAAAATCATCAGGAAGGGACATGACCCTTCCGTTGATCAAAGACATCCTGATCAAAGACGTCTTCGGATGTGTTTCAAATGATACAAGATTTTTAAATTGAATATGTATTTATGAGAAGAATATAATAATATATGTTGAAAATGAGTAGAATTGTATTAAAAATAGATAAAATTATGTTGAAAATTAAAAAAAATATAATATTCTTAAATTGAATATGTATTTGTGAAGAGAATATAATAATATATGTTGGAAATGAGTAGAGTTGTATTAAAAAGAGAGAAAGTTATGTTGAAAATTAAAAAATTATACGAAGAATAATGGTATAAATTCAATTTAAAAATCTTGTATAGTTTAAAACATAGCATCGAACTTCCAAAACATTCCTCCTCATTCTAACCCATATCGCGCATGGACGATGCATTATGCACGTGTATGTTACCATTGAGCACATGCGTAACCATGACAGCTCATGGTAACAGCATTGACGCATATATACGTACGCATGATATCAACTCCAATTATGATATTTAGCTACTCTGCAAGTAAAAAAATTCCTTTCGGCACGTGTAATGATAGTTTGATAGACATCGAGGCAAAAGGGCGTAGAAAAGAATCAAAAGACATTTCCTTTCTACAAGAGCAGGGAGAGGAGTTGAAGGGCTACACCGTACACGTGAGCAGGTAGCCACCCACCCTTTCTTGTTGGCACATGCACGTGGTAGAGAGTCAATCGTGGAGGGGGAGAATTAAGAAAGAAGGGAACAAAGAAGGGAGGAAAAGGAAAGAAAAAAAGCAAGGCTATCCATTTGATCATGATCGTGATCGTGATGCTTGCAATACAGACAGACATAAGCGACACACCCCACACACCTACCCCCGCCTCATCCATCTCCGCCAGCCCCACGTCGAACACCTGACAGGCAACTTCTGCTTGGCGCTACCAGCTGCTCAATCAATCCGTCGCCCCATCCTCCGAAAAATGCCAAAACCAACCGCATCGCAGATCAACAGATACGTACAAATGATGCGACGACGAACGTCGCGGCTTCACAGCCACACAAGCTCTTCTACGCTCTCCTGCGCCCACGTCGCGCGTCCATGACCGGACACTTGCAGGGAGACTGCAGGTACGACGGCGGCAGCAGCAGCAGCTGTCCTTAGCGTTTCTTATCAGGAGTCAGGACCGTGACCTGCCGGCTCGCGGCGGAGCTGAGATTAGGAGGACGACGACGTTGAGTTGGAGTTAGGGGGAATTCTGCGGATTCCTTTCCTGTGGAGCTCGCTGACGACGCTCTCCATGGACGGCGGCTTCAAGCCCAAGGGAAGCGGCAGCCATGGCTGGCTAATTACCTCCTTCACCACCCTGTCTATCACCTCCTCTGCCTGCATCTCGCCCCAAACCATGGGTATTTTCGTCATTTCATCTTATAAGGGGCCTAAGGCAAAATTGACGGGCGTTTTGTCTTTCGAAATGAAAAGAGGACTAGTTTCGGAAAGATGGAAGGATATTTTTGTGATTTTGAAAATTAAAAAGAGGCTAGTTACACAAGAATGAAGGGCATTTTCGTCAATTTATAGCTGGAATGACTTGATGGAGATGAGTTACACAAAAATACGTTTACCCCTCAGAAAAAAAAATACGGAAGGTATTTTCGTCATTCGAAACCTCATTTACAAATAGAACTGCACTTTTTACATGTGTAATTGATATTTTAAGATAATAAAAAATATATTTATAAATGCTATGAAAATTAAAATATAGCATTTCTATGTAGGTGTGTTTGATAAGTTATATTTGAAAGACGATGTATAATAAAAATTTTGGATTTTGAAATATATAAAGTAATTTTTAATCCCACCTTAATCCACATAAGTGAAAAAATAAGAAGAAAATTTTTAAATTTACTTGTACACTAATTCTGGACACACGAAAAAAAATCAAAATCTATCATAGGCAACCATAGTGGTGAGTTGGTAACTAATGGAATTAGTATATTGTTAAATGCATATGAATGCATAAATACATATTAAATAGGTCAATTGCAGGTAAATTAGATAGAGATGTATATACATCGATAAATATCTCTTTTAATTGCGAAAAATAATTTATCCAAGTGCTGACTGGTCCACATTTAAGGCAATATCAGATCAATAATATGTATTGCTTTTTTTATAGTAATAATATGTACTGCAGCTCCAGTACAGCAGGAATGCTATTGTGCGGTTTGGGTTCAAACTTCAAAGCTCCGGCGTTTGCCTCGGCTCTTACGCTACTGGTAAAATATAAAAATTTAAATCCTAATTTTCAATTTAAGTTCATTTATAAAATTTAAACCTTAATCTTATTTATATAAATCAAGTTTGGGTTGAATTTTTAGTTGATAAATTTTCGTTTAAGTTAAAAGCTATAAAATTAAAATTTCATGTGAATATAAATTAATGTCATCTAGACAAAAATAATAATATATGGACTGCTTAAATTTAATAAATGATAGTAATTTCTTCCTTATTTCTTTCATTATAAAAAGAGAACAACGTTGAGATGTTTTATTAATCCTTTAAAAAGTTCATTTTTTCAAACAACCTAAAACTCCTAATAGACACAACAAAGAAAATATTTAAAAATAAGAAATTAATATAAATAAATAAATTAGAGAACTAGAAAATTTAAAGCAATGGAACTGCTAGGAAGAAGAAGTACTGACCGCGTTGTAGAAGTCATTCCCTCCTTCCGTGCAGCCATAGCATCCCGCGCTACTCTGCATTTTGTTCAATACGCCGAATGATCAGGTGAGCGTCTGGGAAACATATGTATGTACCTTTGTAATTTAAAAATTCATACGAACCTTGGGCAATAGAGGAGGTTGGGATGGAACTACAGGGCAACCCCATGCATCTGCGTTTATCTGAAACATGAAAGTTTACGTCAATTTCTGTGTGTATTTGGAAAGCCATAAATCTATCATATATTTTTTAAATGAGAGAAAATAATATAATATATTAAAAACAATCATTAATAGTGAAGAGAATAAGTTAAAATAGATAATTTAGTTATATAAAATTATTAAAAAATATAATAGTTATATAGGAAGGTAAATAATTAAAAAATAAAATAATTGTAGAGAGTGAACAGTTCTAAATTAATCAAATATGCCCAAAGGTGGTAAGAAATAAACGCCTGTTTTGGATATGTGTGTATTAAAAATTTATGGTAAGTGATGATGTTATTAAAATAGAATTTTTGTTAAAAAAAAGGAACAAAAAATGATTGGATCTGTGGAAAATGCTGCAGAAAATTTGATCCTAGGCGATGATTATTGACAGTGCTTTTTTTTTTTAGCGATCACGTTGCTTGCTTATGCTTTGTTGTTGATAAACGGAAGCGAATTCAGCAACTGATGTTCATCAATAATGGAGTATCAGCAACAATATTAATTTCTAATACCGTTTTCAAAGGTAAAAATTGGTGTAATGAAACGCTGGGGGGGTAGAGGAGGTGTGTGTGGGCGTGCGTGTGTGTGTGTGTGTGTGTGAGAGAGAGAGAGAGAGAGAGAGAGAGAGAGAGAGAGATACCCCAGGGTAAGTTCTCCATTGCCAACTGTCTGGAGCTTGCCACATGGGGAAGCTGGGGTGGCCCCACATGTGCATTGCTGGTGGGGGGCAGCTGGGATGGCCCCAAACAGGGTAAATCTGATTTGAATTATAGGGAGGAAAGGCCAAGATTGGTCTATGCATACAATTCCTTTCCACTGGTTCCCTCTGTAGTTGCCATTTTGAGTCCTCCTTGGGCAAAATGTGCCTTCTATGCATCCTATACTTCTGCACAACCAATTACATAAAATGTTGCTCTTATTCATTTCTATTGGATTAAAACAACAAAATCACAAATCCCTTCTACCCTCTAAAATCTTTCTACAATTAAAATACCAATGGAATTTTTCTTCTTTTTAAAATGAAGCCAGGGTTGTGCCTCCACGGCATCCAGAAGTGGCTTACACGACTGTCACCATATTCAAATGATCAGAGGGATAGAACAAAAGGCCATTTTCTATTCCAATGATCCAAACTTCCAGATCATCCACTAACAACTGAATATTGTTGCATGGACCAATGACCCTACTTAAAACAAATTTTCTAAGAAAGGTAGCCAAATCTTGCTAATTTTGGATAAGGGGGAAAAGTAGATCTTAAACAGCAGGGTTAAGAAAAGGAAGGAAATGCTTTTACTGGACATGTGAGTAATTATTGAAGATAAAATGAATAAAAATAAATAACTTTTTTGAAGAAAAGATATGACATAATGATAGAAAATGTTAAGTTAATTAAAACAGCACAAGATCAATGCCCTAGTTATATGTTAACTAAAAAGGGCTAAGAAAATAAAAGATATTTACAGCACACAAACCTGCAAGTGACTTGCAACATTGTGCCTTGTCAACCCTTCCACTTTCATCAGCTCCAAAATCTTTGAAGGAATGGCTTGGTCAATCCCCAACTGCTCAACTGCCTGCACAAAACGTCTGTGCAAATCTGGTGTCCAATCCACCTGAAATGCGAAGCCACATAAGATCATTCATCTTGGAACCTTAATAACCAAAGGGAAGGAGGTGGGGGGTGTGGGGGCGGCTAAGATCAATTACTTTCATCTTCTTCCTGTTAGCCTTGCTGCCACTTGAATTAGGAAGAGGGGATGCCTTCTTTTGGTTGCCATCCTCAGGTCCTGACTCAACATTTTCTCCATTTCGAGATTGCGAAGACATGGTGCTCCCTCTGTTAGCATTGCATTCGTAATTCTTAGAATCATCAGCTGAATCCACTTCCTCTTCCATGCCAGGTTCCCGAGACAATGACTCTGCTTTGATAGTACCAACCATGTTGGCACTTGTATTTTCGACGGATTTTGATTCCAAACAGCTGATTCTCCTCAAGTCAACAGACTCTATATCATCTTCTTTGCTCTCTTTCTTTGCTGAACAATTGGATTGATCTTGGCAGTGCTCAGCATCTGATGATCTTCCACACTCCAACTGTGGGGTTGAAGGCGCAGGATATCTATTGCTTTCTGATGATTGCTCTTTGGCATTTCCATCAGCAAGAACCAAATTGTCTGTTTTAGATGATGTCTGATTTTCAACCTTGATTGTTTCTAGTTCAAGCTGAAGCATGGATGCAACTGTTTCTTTGATAGGTCTCAATGATTTGGGAACAGCTCCTCCTGCATTGAAGGCCTGTTCAGGGCCTACTACACTTAGAAATCTTTCCATTTTCAGTACATGGCAATACAATCATAATTGTTAAGATAAACAAGACAAAAATAATATAACATGTCACTGGAATCCTGTTTGGAGAAAGTTTGCAAGATTTTTGGCCAATCAAATCCTCAAATTGCAAGAGGGTGACACGATCAAAAAGGGGGAAAAAAATCCTTAAAGTGCAGATGAATCCTTCATTTCTTACTTGAAACTGAAACAAATTATTCAAATGAGTTTCTGTTTCATTGAAGAGATTTTTTTTTCAGATTAGATTATGCACCTAAACATAGCCAAAATTTTCTACTCTGTGAGAAACATCCCAGCTTTGGGCCCACCTTATGAACCACATGCTGCCATATGTTTCTGAGCTTGTCTTCAGAAAGAGGCTTCTGAAGGAACTCTGCTGCACCCATCTGGGGAAAACACAGATTACAACAAAGATTAAACAAGCAAGCAAAAAAGCACAATTCTATCTGATAATTGTGAATGCCTGCATCATAAAGGAGATGAGAAAACGCACCGCAATGCACTTCATCGTGGTGCTGAGACAATGTGCACTGGATATCACTGAGTAATACAAATCCAATTTAATTAGAATCCAAGAGCAATGATCAAAGAAACCTCAAAACAGAAAGGTGCCATAAAACAAATAATGGAAATGATTTTATTACAAATGCTTAAAATTTTCAAAAATGGATAAATTCATTTGATTGCAATATGTCATATTACGGATTAGTTGTTCTTGATAGAATGGATTAGTTATTCTAATTTGGCATAAAAATGCATCATGTGATTAGACAGAGCTTCTCAATCAGTGTCTATGCAAGGAAGGGCTGCACTCACTTATGGTGGGCAATTCCTTAGCCATCTCAAGAAACTTCACACTCCCATGGTTGTCTCCCTGGCTAACCTGAAACCATAGATTTCATTTCCAAGACATCCATACACAGCAAAATTTATCCAAAATTTTGAGACATGATCACCTGCAGTGTATGTGGCCTAGGAGTTCATTACCTCTACCATAGCAACATGGAAACTATCAGGCTCTTTAGAAATGGCTTCTAATGCTTCATTCTCATTGCAAAATAATGAAACTGCAACACAATAAGCAAAATTTCCAACTGTAAGCATATGCACCAGATAAGTTAATATGAGCTACAATAGCGGTGCAGAAGGGCCCATGTTGCCAGTCCCACTTCGGTGGGAAAAAAATTTTTAATAATGATGATTAGCGCCTAATGTACAACAAAAAACCTAGTCCCCCCGCCCGAAATTCAGCATTAGGTGAATTAAAGAAGGTGAAAAGTATTGCTCATACTCTCATATTAAATAATTAGGTGGCGAAAACTACTGCTCATATCGAGTAATCATGTTAAAGGAAAGTCACAGCTATAATTGGTTGGGAAGGTCGGGCCACTATGGCCTACATTTCGCATCCACCAATCAAGTGACCCACGCCCATATAAACAAAAATAAGTGAATAACTGAAATTAAGGGCGTGTTTGGTAATGAGTAAAAGTTGTCAAGTTAAAACTTTTCAATCTAAAACTTTTCACTCTCCACAACTATTCTATTTTTTAATCATTTCTTCACATTTTTCTATACAACTACTCTACTTTTCAATCATTTCTACGCAACTACCAACACAACTAACCTATCTATTTCAACTTTATCCTATTTATTCTTCATCATTACCCATATTATATCACATCATTTGACAACTTCTACTCTTTACAATTTTTTATCAAAAGTTTTATCCGTTCCCAAACACACCCTAAGAAGAATCATACAAACTTCCAAAAAAAGAATAGTAGGCAGCCACCACAAGTGGCAGAGAATGCTTCAATGACCCCCCATCTGAAACATTGAGTGCTTCTAGAATCCAAAAATGGCGAATGATAGAATGCTAGTGTATTTTGAAAACAAAGATCCAGATCTGCTGATAATTGCTGCCAAAATTTTATGAGGAAGAGGAGGAAGACACGTTTTCTTTACCAATATAATCCATTTCTTCAAGCTTTGATTTTATCTCTGAAGCAGAGACGAGGTCTTCAACGAGGAGCAGGACGCGAAGGCCTTTCGGGAAGTCCTTCCAGCCGAGCAGATCATCCGCAGAGCAAACCATAGCTGGTTTCGCATCGTTTCTCAGGTAGCAATGGGACGACTTAGACCGAAGTCAGTGTTCAACATCTCAATAGTCCATCATGAAGCACAAAAGCTGCCAGCCAAAACACAAAAACAAATCCAAAAAAGGGCAAAAAAAAATTCAGAATCCTGTACGATAATCCATTGATTTCAAATTATGGAAATACCCAACCCTGTTTTCACTAAATAAGTTCTCAACAATCCATTTTTGAAATGGACACTGGCAAAATTCTCTGAAGAAACTCTCACTTTTGTTAGAGTGTAGTAAGTTAAGAAAACCCAACTAGCATGTTACTGAAACTAATCAAACCATGCGAAGAATCTGGAAATCTTAGGAAAGGAAAAGTAACTAATCAAACCATGAGAAGAATCTGGAAATCTTAGGAAAGGAAAAGCAGGGTGAGGGGGAAACATAACCAGTGGAAGGAGGTGAACATGCAAAGGAGACATACTAATGAAGAAATAAATATCCAAAAGATGCAAGGAAAAATCAAGGGACAAAAAAAAGACTTCCTTTCTCATAGAACCTTTAAGAACTGAGTAAAGGCAGAGAGAGAAAGAGAAGCAGCCTCTCAGACCTCTGAAGAGAGTGAAATGTCTTTGCTCTTCTTCTTCTTCTTCTTCAGAGAGAGGGAGAGGGAGAGACGAATTTAGTGCGGTCGCTGGTGTTTTCACGTAGTGTAGCTGTCGGCTGCTACGGACCACAGAATATGCAAAAGCTTACAGCTTCAGCCACTTGCAAGGGTGGAAATTTTATACAGTGTTTCGGGGGCTCGTCGACGTCTCAAAAACAGCTGCAGAAAAAAATGCATGAAGCTCTTTTTTTTTCCTTTTTTTTTTTTTATGAAAAATGCATCCAGCTCTTAGTATCTCCAAACATACAGAACTTGAAAAGCAAAGAAAAAACCCAGCAAACCTACGATGTAATTAATTATATCTAGCTCAGCGATACCATACGCAATTTAGTGCTGGCGGGAAAATAATATTTTTCTATTTTTATCTTTTTAATAAATGCATGCACGGGTCTACCTAGATCTTTCCTTGCGGGTAACTTGGCCATTTTTATCCGCGTCCTTTTTATTTTCGAAAATAAAAATTGCTGAATAAATTGAAAAAAATCATTAAATTAGACACGAGTCAAGATCGAGGAGTGACGGTGTGACATACGTATTTATAAAAAATAAAATAAGACTTTTTGGCAGCCCCTGTGGGATACTGACCATTATATGAAAGTAAGATACTCATATTGAAAAATAATAATAATTTTTTTTCAATACTAAGGGTATGTTTGGCAATGGTTAAAAAATATAAGTTAAAACTTGTCGATCTAAAATTTTTCACTCTTCACAACTATTATATTTTTTAATTATTTTTTTCACATTTTCCTATATAACTACCTTATTTTTCAATCATTTCTACACAATTACCCACACAACTAACCAATTTATTTTAACTTTATCATTTTTACTACTCATATTATTCTTATCATATCACATCATTTGACAACTTTTACGCTTCGAAACTTTTCATCAAAAATTTTACACATTCTCAAACACGTCTTAAAATGATCAGAAACCGAAAATTATAAGTAATAATAAGAAAGACTTATCATTCTAAAAATACGCAAATATCAGACCGTTAAAATTTACGATGCTTCAATCAGTAATATGAGTAATAATAAGTACTCTGTCATTATTTTTTAGTAGACTAATATTCCAAGATGCTTCAATCAGGAGCTTGGTTTACGTCTGAATTTACGAGCGACTCTGGATTGAGAAAGGTTTCAAAAGGAGGACTTTTTTGTCCGGACTGACAGCATAGCACGAGGTAAAAAAATTATTTATGGAATTACGCTTCTAGTTGTTCTAGACCATAAGGGTGTGTTTGTTTGAGATATAAACGTGTTAACCAAAACTTTTCAATCTAAAACTTCTCACTCTTCATAACTATTCTATTTTTAATTATTTTTTCATATTTTTCTATACAAACTAACATACTTTTCAATTATTTCTACACAACTATCCATACAACTAACCTATCTATTTTAACTTTATTCTCTTTACTCCTCATCATTACCCCTATTATATCACATCATTTTCTATCAATGTGACAACTTCTACCTCAAAAACTTTTCAACAAAAGTTCTACCTCCAACCAAACACACCCTAAGTCATTTATTTTCTAGTTCTAGACCATCTAAGTCATTTATATGAAGTATCTTATGTAAATTTTATAGATCGACCTAACGAATAACAGTTTCGATATGTGTATTTTTAAAACGACTTTGAATATATGTGTATTTTGGTCATTTTCAACGTGCGAAAATGACTATAATATCCCTGTTTTCAAAAATTAAGAAATATATACACATTTCAAAATTGATAAAACTTGTGTTTATAAATTATATACATTAAGATTAATAGTTTCATAAAAAAAAAATTTAAAAAAACAATATTTGACCAACTTGTTTTCGAAGATCGGCACCCTAGTATGTTGGGTTAAACTTATATGAGTTTACTAGGATTTCTTAGAATTTAACCGAAATTAAATGAAATTAAGAAATTGATATAATAATAATTATTATATATTTAGTTATCTAGGAAAATTACCCTACAATATATTTGTACATCAATTTATATAATAAACTTCTCGTAATCTATTTAATGGCTTTTCTCAAATATATCTATTACATATATATACTTATAATTTTTTCAAAATTCCAAATATAGTCACTATATTTGCATTTATACCAAAAATGCTCATTTCACAAAAAAATATTAATTAAATTTTTGTAAATACCCAAATACTCATATTATAAATTAATAAATGATGAAATGAAAGTAGTGCTCTCTAAATTTAGAAGTCATGTGCAATTAGGACATCGGTGAATTATAATTTTCAATTTTTTCAATTTCATCATAAATTTGAAAAGCATATTAATAATTTTGCATATTAACTAATGACTTTAACTTACATAATAAATATTTTTTGAATTAACTGCAAATATAGTGGTATATTTAAATTTTTAGAAACATTATAAGTATATTTAAAATTACAATCAAACTTAGTAGATATATTAGGGAAGCCCGTGATTTAATTTGGTAAAACAAGGCATTAACTTAGTGGTATTACATTAGGTATATAAGTGTGAGATCCCAGTATCAAATCCAGAAGGAAGTGTTGTCTCCGTGTAATGTAATAATAAATTAATTTAATTTTGACTATTTTAATTAATCTTCTTTTAAGTTGATGAAAAATTTCAATTTTTGATCAAATCCAGAAGGAAGCGTTGTCATCATTAAAATTTTTGATGAAAATTTTGGGACAGAAGTTGTCAAATTAATAAAAAATAATGTGATATAATAAGGGTAATAATGAAGAGTAAATAAAATAAAGTTAAAATAAATAGGTTAGTTGTATGGATAGTTGCGTACAAATAATTGAAAAGTATGATAGTTTGTATAGAAAATATAAAAAATAATTAAAAAATAAAGTAGCTATGAAGAGTGAAAAGTTTTGAAATGAAAAATTTTGATTGATATTTTTTTGTCCCAAACAAACACACCCTATATGTTGGGCTATTTGCAACCCAAAAATAATTTTTTTATATAAAAATACATGTTTCATTTAGATTTTTGAGTTTTTCCAAATATATTCACTACGTTTGAACTCTATTTCCAAACATACCAACTATATTTTCAAATTTTCAAATATACTCATTACATTTGTAGTTAATACAAAAAATGTTCGTTCCATTAAAAAACGTTAGTTAAATTTTTATAAATATATAAAATAATCATGTTAAAAATAATAAAAAATAAAAGAAAATAAAATTACAGATTTCCAAATTTAGAACTCATATGCAAGTAGGGCATTGGTGAGTTATAACATTCAAGTTTTGGATTATGCCCAAGATTTAAGAGGCAGATTAGTAATTTTACGTGTTAACTACCGGCATTAACTCCGATCAGGTGTTTTTGAGATTAGCTGCAAATATAATTGGTATATCTAAGACTTTAAAAATATAGTGGGTATATTTGATATTAGAGTCAAATGTAATTGGTATATTTAAGAAAAACCCTAGATTTTTATACCTAGAGAATTTGTAGATTTTGAATTTTTGAAAAATAAAGAAGGCATGACACATGTATCCGTCCTTTTATTTTTAAAAAACTAAATAATACTAAATGAATTTAAAAAGAAATTAAAGGTCATTCATAATAATTGAATTATTGAATAAAGCTTTATGATCTACTGCAACCGCGTTACATGGGCTTGGCTTTTTAAACTGAAGAAGTGTTTTTTTAAATATAAATCGTTTATTGTTTTCATTTGTAAGTATTTATTTACGGCATAAATATCATTTTAACTGGAAAATTATATGCTTTAAAATTTTAATATCCTTTGAGAATGAATTTATGACTGTTAAAAAATTTTCGATAAAGACTATTAAAATTTAAAGTGAATACATATCATAAAAAATTTTCAACTTATATGATTTTTATACCCGTAAACAAATTCATACGGAGGAATATTATAAGGCTTTAGATTTTTTTAAAAAAAAAATTAGATTTAGAAAATCGAAAGGGTGCATGAAGATCAAGGATTGCATTAGGTCATTACCCTTAATAAAAACCCAACCTTGGGTAGTTGGGTGCCATCAAATAAGATTCGGAGAGGTCGGCTATTTATGTGCACAAAAAAGGAGACTCGAATCATGGATGCATCCACCACAAGCGGACTCACAGATTCTCAGTGTTGTCTAATTTTATTTAATGACATATTATTCCTATAGTAAATATTAAATTATATTTGATGACACAAGAAACAAAGTAGCTTCTGGTGAATATTAAATTTCTATGACAAACGAAATTTGCTAATAAAAATATTATATTTTAAATAATTTGTACATTTAAGTGGACGATGCTTTTGGTAATGTGAAAAATAAGTGTGTAAACTTTTCCGTACTATTTTATTTTAAGATTTTGGAAATACTTGGGAGTATACCAAAAGATCGAATGAGGTGAGAAATTAATGAAGAGAAGTTATTGTACAGTAATAAATAAATTTCATATCAAGAATAAGAAAAGTAATATTGGAAATGGAAAAAGTAAAATGATTATTTGTTTAAAAATGAAAACTTTTATAAGAAATGAGAAATTCTCTTGAAATGAAAAATCTCAACCATATTCACATTTCATTTCATCCGTTGGTACGCTCATCAGGCTCTTAATTGGGCTCTTAACTGCCCGTAACTTGTATTTGCAGACACACTTTCATATTTCTTGGACCGAAGGGTTATTCACCAATTTATTATGTTTTATTTGGGAAGTGATAAAGTTTTTAGAAAAAAAATTATGTAAAGATTTTTGAAATAAAAATAAAATGTTATAATATGATAAGAGTAATAATAACAAGGAGTAATAAGAATAAAGTTGGAATATATTGGTTAATTATATAAATGGTTGTGCAGAAATAATCGAAAAATAAGGTTGCTGGATAAGAAAATGTGAATAAATAATTAAAAATAGAATGATTGTTGACAGTAAAAAGTTTTCAGTGTATCAGGCTAAATGCAACCGAGTGTATTTAACTTATTTTTTTATTTGTTAGAACTTTTAACTAAAATGCCATTGTTTTTAAATTTTTCAATAAAATTTATAAATCTCCAAAAATAATAAAACTTGATATATGTACCCGAATGCATAGTATAATAATTCATGTTTGCTTGAGAACAAAAGTTTTCAAATCTAAACTTTTCTTTTTTCATAATTATTATATTTTTTAATTATTTCTTTACATTTTCCTTCGCGATTATCTCACTTTTCAATCATTTTGACACAATTACTTATACATTTAACTTATTTATTTTTACTTCATTATCTTTATTCATCATTATTATCTCTTTATGTCATATTATTTTCTCTCATTCTAAAAATTTTTACACAAAAATTTTTATCACTTTCAAACACAAACACATGGTGTGTTTGGTTTGGCTAAAAAAATATCAATCAAAACTTTTCAATTAAAAACCTTTCTTTCTATAATTATCATATATTTAATTATTTTTTCATATTTTCCTAAACAAAGTAACTTCCTTTTTAATTATTTAAGCACAACTATTTATACAACTAACCTATCTATTTTAAATTTATTCTGTTTACACCTTATTATTATCCATATCATATCACATCATTTTCTATTAGTTTAACATCGTTATTTCAAAAAAAAAAATTACGCTGCAATGACAAAAAAAATGTCAAGTTAAAACTTTTCAATCTAAAACGTTTTCTCTTCGTAACTACCCTATTTTTTAATTATTTATTTACATCTTTTTATAAACTACTTTACTTTCTAATTATTTATACAACTAACTCATTTATTTTAATTTAATTATTTTTACTCCTTATCATTACTTCTATCATATCACACGTTAACTTAAAATTCAAAAACTTTTAACTTAAAAATTTTTCAACGTAAAAGTTTTATCACTTGGCCGACATTGTCACAACGATGCACGGAAAATTCTTCTTGGAAAAAAAAATTTTTGTAGTACCGATGAGCCATGAGCATGTCAGAATCGGTGTGGAGAAATCGCGTCCGCTGCTGAGACGAACGAAAGTACCGCGTCACGAGAGCTGCGGGTGCGCGGCTCCATACATCACGAGACGAGCAGCCGCAGATGAATAACCTGTGGACGACTCGGATCCGATGCTGGCGCGACGATGACATGGGATGGAAAAGGTACGATTTTATGGTGGAAGTTGATAGAAGTTGTATGTAAAATGAAGAGAGAACGTTATTATTTTTCAAGAATAAAAAAAAAAAAAAAAGAGTTTCGGAAGAAGAAATTACGCTGTATTCTCGTCTCATTTCTATCCCATGAAAGTTGGTTGTTAAACCGGCAAAATAGGGTAGCTGCTCAGCATGCAATCCAACTGCAAAATATCCGGAACCTGTTTTCTAATTACTAATCAGGCAAATCGAATAAAAGAGATAGTTGGCGGCAAGTCTTGTTTCAATCCGATCAGAACAGGTATGGAAGAGCAACCTCTTTAATAAATGAGTGAAAAGCAAGTTGACATTAATTGGAATATTTGACCACGTAGGGTAATAAAAGTCTTCCTTTTGGTTCATGTTCTTTTCAGGATCTTAAGGTTTCTTTGGACGTGACACATTAATTACACAAAGATGATATAATTTTCTTCTTTCTCTTTTTAAAATTTTTTTGTTTACTACTTCCAACAACAACCGGGAGGGCATCCATATTGTAGAACTAATCTCATAATTTTGTCCCATTATAATGATTATATTGAAATGTAATCCAAATACTTCATTTAGAATAATTTAGTTGGCTTATAATTCAAATTGCTTTCAATTTAAACTTTCATATGAGTTACTCACCGCAATAAATTCCATTTTATAAAGTCGATCGTTTAGTTACACGCAACACATATATTTGGTTGCATTACATAGATATGTTTTAATTATAATTAATTATGTAAATACAAATTTTTTTGTTGTCTTGGAACAGTGGCATTAGTGTAGCATTTTTCCAATAGCCAAAAGCAATGCCGAACAGGCATTTTTTAAAATTTAACTGCAAATACTAATAAAACTTTGCCTTCAATTAATATAAGATTTAATTGCATTTTGTGCAATGATTACAATTTGTAAGGTAAAATCAACTTAATAAGATTGTTTGATTATTATCTCAATTTTATACTTTTTAGTTCCGGCCAATTCAATTTTTTGCATCATTTCTTTGATTAACATGTCACAAATTATATCAGTCAAAACTCTCAATATAATATAGAGTTCTAAAGTATATTCTTCAACTAATCTTCTTGAATTTTAGTTTGCTATGGTCAATTTAAAATTGTTGACTAATTTTATGAGTATATGGCTTGTAAACATAAATATGAAAGTAAGTTACTCATTAAACATCACGGTTCATGAAAAGGAATCTCATTTATTATTATTATTATTTGAAATTTTCTTTTATGAAACTCTTAATCAATATGTATTTAATCTATGATCCAAATTTTACTATTTTTGAAAATATACATACATTTTTTAGTTTTAAAAATAGAGAAATTTCGGTTATTTTTAAATGACTAAACTACTCATATTCTCGAAAACAAAAAAATATATATACATTTATAAAAATGGTGAAAGTTGGGTTGCCTATTAAATACGCATAAATTAAGAGTTTTATACAGATAATAAAAAAGGTGATTTCCAGTCCGATGCATTAAAACAAACCCTTGGATTAGTATTATCCATTGCCATTGCATCGTTTTCATAAAATAATATTATCCACGAGAACCTTTTTCCACCAATTTTACCATAGCAGTGATTCCTTAAAAACCGTGGTCCGGTTCTGCCGTGAAGAGTCAAGAGTCATGCATGAAGATACCGTAGTGGGAGCCAGTCTACGAACGGTCTCGATCATCAAGGAAAAACCAACTTTTGCCTCTTGAAAAGGATATCCCACGAAAGGGCCAGCTAATTGTGTGCCACAACCACAACTGCCCTATCTTTCTTTATTTTGTTGGATTATGATGAAGACCCGAAATGAAAATTTTTATGCTATATTTTTTAGATTATTTCTTTTCGTATTTGATTTATTTTCAGTTCTATCCAGACACTGAGGAAATATGACACACGTCATAATTAATTTTTTAATACTATTTGATACACATATATCATTTTTATTCTCTATTTTCCTTAAATCAAACATACCTCATATTAAAAAGCTGATTTGTTGATTCTCAACCTAACAAGTACACCACCAAAAATTACTGTTAACTATACAAAATTTCTTTGATGCATAAGATACGTAAAGTGCGTTTGTTTGGGGCAAAAAAATATCAACCAAAACTTTTCAATTCAAAACTTTTCATTTTCCATAACTATTCTATTTTTTAATTATTTTTTCACATTTTCCTATACAAACTATCCTATTTTTAATCATTTCTACACAACTACTCATACAACTAACCTATCTATTTTAACTTTATTCTCTTTACTCCTCATTATTACTCCTATTATATCACATCATTTTCTATCAATTTGACAACTTCTCCTTCAAAAACTTTTAATCAAAAGTTTTACCCCTAACAAAATACACCCGTAATTTGTTGTTTTAATTAAAATTATTTTGATAGGCAGTAGTATTTTTTTTTTTCCTATTTATTTGGGGGGGCTGTACGGGAGGTGGGTTGTCAGAAGCAAAAGACTGCTCCAAAAAGCTGCGCCGGACGCAGCCTTAGAGCCTGTCTGGCACCGATTATTAGGGGATAAATTTCAAAACGTGCGTATATTTCAATCATAAGTGTTTTAGATGCCTAAGCTTGACTAATATTGGTATGTAAAGAGCTACGAAAGTACGAGATCCAAGATTCAAATGTTGGATAGGGTGTGTTTAGAAAATAATAAAAAAATTTACGTAAAAATTATTAAATTAGTAGAAAATAATATGATATGATAGAATAATGATGATAGGTAAAGATAATAAAGTTATAATAAATAAGTTTGTTGCATATATAATTATATAAAAATGATTAAAAATAAGATAGTTTGTATAAGAATATATAAATAAATAATTAAAAAATATAGTAGTTGTAAAAAGTGAAAAGTTTTGAATTTAAAAATTTTAAGTGAAAAATTTTACTTATCGCGGCACACCCACATAATTGACGAAAGAGAAATCGAAACAACATATATTACCTGGATTGATTTTATCCAAATTAAATTGCTTCATCATCCTCTATTTAAGTTTTCTTTGTATTTAGCATAATAGAAAGTATAATAGATATCAATAAAATATGTCTTTTAACTAATTTTTGCAGATAAGAGCGTGATAAATAACAGGCGCGTATAACTTAAAAAAGTACATTTTAATTAAAAATAAATTAACATAATTACAAATACAGATAATAATTTTAAAAAATGAAAATTCTCAAGATTATTACCTGTAACAAGGTCTCTTAAAAGAGCGGTTATTATCCCCTCTTTCCATTGGAAAATCCAAACAGATCTAAAGGCATACATCCGGGGGGAGCACCGACAGTGAAAGTCATGGAATTTTTTGCAGTTTGACAGTTATGGCGTGTGTGGATAATCACAAGTCCAAAGTAGCAAGTCTTTTATTTTTATTTTTTTCTAAGGGCAAGTCTTTTAATTTTTCCGAATTGGAAAAAAATGCCTCGCCGTTTATCTCAACTAATGGACGACGACTATTCATTCCGTCATGATCAGTTCTTGCCTTCTTTGGAGGCTTATCCATTTCCACGAACATGACTCGTGACTTACCGCTCTTTCATAAATGCTGCCCTGCTTTTGCCTGTCCCCTCTCGTACGTTTGCTTTTCTGCTTCCTGATATACTGAAATAATTAGACTATTCAGAAATTTTTTTCAAAAAAAATAATAATAATAAATAGAGCCTGTAGGCATGTACAATTGCCGCATGCACGTTGCCGTTTTGCAGAATAGTCCTTATAAGCTTAGTTCAATAGTCTCCTATAAAAAAAAATAAATAGTGGGGTTGCTGTGCAAAAGTTCGAAGCTTACTGAGGATGTGTTTGTTTACACATAAACTTTTCAAACTAAAATTTTTTAATCTAAAACTTTTCACTCTCTATAATTATCCTATTTTTAATTATTTTTCCATATTTTCTTATATAAATATCCTATTTTTCGATCATTTATATGTAGCTACTCACATTACAAATATGTCTATTTTAATATTATTCTCCTTACTCTTCATTATTAACTATATCATGTTATATCATTTTCTCTCATTTAAAATTTTTTTATTTGTTTTATAAAATGCGAAAACATGGTACTAAAATACAATTTACACACATATATGGACTATTTTGCCATTATTCTCCTGATCTGGCCCAATGGACAACTTGGGAGTTTGTTTGAATTGCTGAAATATTCAGCCCCTCAATGGGCGCCGATCTAATTTTGCCACTTGTAAGTGGGATTTAACTAAATTTTTCTTCACGTGAAATTTGATATTTTTAAAATTTATTTAAATTTAAAATTTTAAAATTTGTCAAATTTCACAGAAAAGGCAATCTAAATGAAATTTACACAATCATAAAAATATCAAAACTTTTTTAATAATAGTAGCCGTACAAGACCAAAGCCCTTAATTATTTGAGTCTAAAAGAGGATATACAAATTTCAAATGCTTAGGTCCAAAAATTCATGTAAAATAGGCCGACATTTTTCGCTGTAGATATGTCATATTGAGAGGCCCGCCATGTTAAGAGTTTGGATGATGGAATGTGTGGAGCCAAACAAAAATCCCGATAGGAAGTGAAACAGAGACGTTGATTAGAATTATTTCGTATTATTACTTTTTATGGTATAGAAGCAAACAAAAGATGGTCATTGAAGCCAGTAGGGCTTAGTTACCTATAGTGTGCTCGAGTATGAGTATAATTGGAAGCGTAGTCTTTGGTGAGGATGAAGGACTTCGATTGTACGCTATAGGGAGCATGCCGTGCGGGCGCATGCATCTATTTTTTTATTTTTTATTTTGAAATTTTTTTACAATATTATTAATCTATGTGTATTTAAGATGTGTATAAATTTTTATTATTTTTGAAGTATTTTAGATATTTATTTTGTACTTTTGAAGATCAGTGTCATTTTAGGTAATTTAAAATTACTAAAATGCCACTGATTTTCAAAAATAAAAAAAATATCTAAAATATTATAAAAATGGTAAAAATTAATACATAGGTTAAATACACCTAGATTAACAATATTATAAAAAATTAAAAAAAATTAAAAATAAGTATATGAGCATAGGATATGAATGCACCAACTTGATTGTAGTATTAGATATTATATTATATAATTTCAATCAAAAAAAGATGGCCATGGAAAAACAAGTGAAGAACATTTGGAGATATACATCTAGGGTGTGTTTAGGAATGGATAAAACTTTTGATAAAATTTTGAAGAGTAAAAGTTGTCAAATGATGTGATATGATAAGGATAATGATGAGTAGTAAAAAGGATAAAATTAAAATAGATATGTTAGTTGCGTTGATAGTTGTGTAGAAATAATTGAAAAGTAGGGTAGTTGTACAGAAAAATGTGAAAAATTGATTAAAAATATGATAATTGTGGATAATGAAAAATTTTAGATTGAAAAGTTTTAACTCGATATTTTCTACTCATGGCCAAACACACCCCTAATTGTGGCTTCACTAAAGTTTTTGCAATTTTATATTAAAAAAAAAACCAAATATTTTAATATGTCAAAACTGCTAAAATTTTGGCTGATCATTTATAAATGCAGAAATTTATCATTTTGGCAATTTAGAAAATATTTTATATAAAAAATATTTTTTAAATTTTATAAGACTCCAAATTATCTTCAATTTGTGAAATTGGAAGCCATTGCTCCATCAACCCAAACCACGGGCTGATCACATCTAAAGGCCGAGAGATTTACACGTAGCTCACGTTTGAATTTCTAAGCTTGAGGTGATTGAAAATCTTATTCTGGGGGATTCGTGGCCATGAATTAATTAAAGGAACTTTTGGATTTTTTTGACTGGGAAAGGCTAATAATTAAGCCACGGCCCACGTATAGTGGGCATACTAGCACTATAGGGTAATGATCTAATGCAACCTTCGACGGCCAAGCACTCCTTCGATTTCCTAATTTGAAAAGTTTTCTCCTTAAATCTAAACCATCTGTAACATATTCGTGTGTATCAATTATGATAATAAAAATCGATTGAATTAAAAATATTATGTTATTCTTCATTTTTAAAATTTCAATAATTATATTTTTACTCTTGAAAGATGTTAACTTTTAAGCCATATAATTTTACAATTAAAACGATCTTTAACGTCATAAATAAATAAATAAATACCTATTAATAAAAATAATAAACAATTTAGATTAAAAATGCTCTTTTTTTTATTCGGCATTAAAGACACTCTTTAAAGCTGAAAAAGTAAAGAGATGAGTTGTTAGATCATAACCCTCAGCATATATCCTTGGAAGATTATCATGATTTTGACCTAGCGGTTAGATGTTTGTAAACGGAAAGATCTGAAGTAGGATAGAAAATGGACAACTGACAATTAATGATAGCCCTGAATTGATTAAGATTAGGTTGACAATCACGAAATAAGATAGCCCCGAATTAAAGACTGATGCGACATAATAATCACTTTTAACGAATTTATTTTTCTTATATTTTTATATTTATACTGATTATTTTCTCATTGAAAATTTATTGTGCCGGTAACATATTCTATTTTATTGGCATTAACACGCATTTGGAATATATATTTCAGCATATCCATCTTGCAAATACATCCTGTCCAAATGCATTCTTCCTTATTTTCGATACTTACAATTACATACAATGAACTTGAATTCGCCCAAAACACAACATTCATGCAAAGAAAGGGGTGTAACAATTAAATCGAGAGTCCAAAGTGCACTCTATATATAAAACATGTGGTAATTAGAGTGCCTTCCTCCATTAACATTGCCCAAATTAAATAAAACGTCACGTCTGGAGACAAATTTTTTCCATGTTCATTTAGCCTCCATTAATTCCTTAATTTGGAGTACATAAAACACAATGTCTATTTTCCTGCAAAAATAAAGTCTGATTTTCTTCTTGCCCAAGAAAAATGTGAAAAATCGTAGTTATAGCCCACCATGCCTCTTATCTTCTTTGTCTTTCCTAGTGACTTACTAGTGGGAAGGTCACATGAAAGTGCCCATTGACATTTATTTTGGCATTTTGTCTTCTTGTTCATGTTATTCAAGAGACATGGCAATCTCTCCAACCATTCATTGACCCATAAGAAAAGAAATGTCACCACCAAATCCTCTTCATCTCCTGCATATCCCATTGCCAGAATATTTGCTACCTTTGGGTGGCCCCACAACACAGCTTTTGGACATATGCCACTAATCTTTTCTTTGCCTGAGCAATTATGGCGATACACATGCGGATTTGCCAATAACCATTTGATGGTGATCTGACCGATGGATGTTACAATGTGATGGACCAATGGAGCATCCTCCGATTGTGTGGTGAGATTTTGTTTGGGTTGTGTTTTATTCAGTAAAGTAAATGTAGAAGAGAAAGGTATATCACATTAAGAGGTATAAAAGAGGAGATGACGATATTCGCAGTAATAACATCAAAAGTAATTTACTTATTAATAGTTAATTTCTAGCTACTACATAAGGTCACTTATAAATTAGGCAATTTATAAGTAACTATAAAAAATATATTTTTATATTAAATTTTTGTTAATATTTTAAACACTTGCAATGCTTATTTTGATCTTCCACCTTGAGAAATTTAACATTTTTTAAATTTACTTGATATTTTATTTTTTGAAAATCAATAAAAAGGGAGAGGATACAAGTGCATGCACACTTGTCCACTCTCTATTTATTGATTTTCAAAAATAAAAATAAATAAATTTTCGAAAGTTGTCAAACTTCAATGGGTGGAAGATCATAGGGGGCCTACAGGTTTATTTAAAAGTCTTCAAAAATTTTTTTTTACTGTTGCTCGTAAATGGCTGGATTCAAGGGTGCCCATATAAGAACCGGGCCCATAATAATTGCTGTATCCATTTTGAGAAAAGCCAAGTGCCATCTAGTATTTAGAAAGTTGAATAATACACACTACAATAAATGGTGTGTATTTTTAATAATCATGGAAGTGGGAAAAATAGATAGGGTTACATGAAACCGTGGCTTCCAAGACTCATCTAGAAATAGATTTACTAACTTGATTAGTCATTTGATAACAGAATAAGCCCATTAATACCAGTCATTTTATGACAGAATTAGCCCATTAATATCAGAGCTAAATCCAAGTCCAAAACTCAGGCTTGTTTACTTACTGTATGCGTTCACTTTTCTCACCTAAAATACAAGGGTGAGTTTAGGCTCTTTAACTTGGCTAGCTAGTCATTCTGCATCATCACCTTTCAACAAAATCACCATCATCGTAGGGTGGACAGTGACTGAAGGTAGGCACCTCTTATATGGTGCTCGATAGGGTGGGTGAGTTATCCTGTCGGCGTTGAGGGTTGTGCAGAGGCCCTCGGCTGCATTAGATTATGATGCTGCTGAAGAACTTTTGGTTCTTTGGTGTGACCAACATCTCCCCCATCTTTTCTTTCCACAGGCACAATGATTTTCATTGGACTATGCTCAACGTTTTGGTGACTAATGGTGCACATGTTACACAATGCAAGCCTGTTCTTGTTACTGTTTTTAACAATTCTCCACATATGGGTGACCTCTTTTATTATTAAAATTTTCAAAATTTTCAGCATTTGAGCAAATTAATTTGGGTAACTTTCAGCTTTGCACATGATATTCTATCCGGAAAAAAAAAAAAAAAAAAAAAAACACTACCCGGGGCCCCACTTAACTTATTTTGAAGGCTTTTACAGTATTCCCTCCATTAACTTTTCTATTTACAATTTATCCCAAAAATCTTAATTTTGCAAATAAGATATACGTCAAATCGAGCCTTCGAAAATAATAAAAGTTGGTTCCTATATGATTCACACGTAAATTTTCAATTTCTAAAAAAACTATATAAAAAAAAAATTAAGAGGGGTTTTAGACCAGTCAGAAATGCAATGAACATTTCACTTTTATCTGTCCTAAAAAGTACTAGCACCACCGACCTTTTTTACTGTCTGAATCATTTCCACGCATTCATCTTAGCCTCCTGCTAGGTTTATAATCCAGTGAAATGGGTCGATAACTAGGTAAGTAACAACCTCATGGATTTTGCACTTTCAATTTTTATATTTAATTTTTATGTGGCCCACTTTTCATGTACGGGGAAAGTTGAATGGGTGTACAATTCTAATGTCTGAAATTTCGTAAGAAATATTACAATAATCCCAAATTGATAAATATTGATATATGAAATACACATGGCTTGCATAAAATGGGGGAAGGAAACGAAAAAAAAAAATCGAAAATGCAAAATACATGAGGCTGTTACCCACCTAAGCAACAACCCATTGTACAATATTATAATATTTTCTTCTATTCCTTAATTCACATTTCCAAATTCCAATTAACGATTCTATAATTCTTGTATTTTTTTTTTCTCCCAATCTGACATTCCGGAACACCCAGTAAGGATTCATCATATACGCTTATCACAATGTAAACTAGAAACACCTACATAATTAGAAAACCAGGCCTTTTTCAAGGAAAAACCAAAAAAACAATAACTACAGGAACAACCAAAATCTCATTCAAAAGTCAAAACAGTATAGCTACCAGCCATCAACTGAGAAGATTACTCACAATCTCAGTGACAGAGAACTATTGCGAGAATAAGTGAAGTTTATTCAATTGTTGACGTCATTCATGGAATGCATGCTTCTCCTAGCTCCCTTTGCCCCTTTCTTTGAGCACAGGGATCCTTCAAATGCACACCACATTATGTAACCTATGGCATTCGATTCAATGTAATCTAAGTACCAAAAAACAAAAGGGGGTGGCAAAGGCAGGCCCCAAAGACTCCTGGCAGATGCAACAGGCACCCAAAAATTGCATTTGCGGAAGACATTTCCATTAACAAACACGCTGGGAGAAAATGGAAATGAGGATCACATGCCTAGTTATTCCCATGCAACTGCTGGCTCACGCTCCACCAACTTTGGGCATTACCCATGCAGGAATCTTCTTGTACCAATCCTTCAAACTATGTTTGGAAGGCCAATTTCATTAAACATACTCCCCATGGACCACAACCAAAAACTGGTCCACTCCACTGAAGTGGGTGACGGTTGTTCATTCCCTGGACATGACCAGCGCCACGTTTGGTAACGTAGGAGTGTGGGAAGCATGGTTTTCCCATGGGATTTGGTTTTCCAAAGCCAATTGTTGTTCTATCAATCACACTATTTTTCTCACTTTTACCCCTACATTCCAATTATTTTCCCTATCAACTACATACATCAAACTTATTTATTCCAACTATACTTCTATCATTTCTTATCAATCACACATTTCTCATAATATTCTCTTTTTCATTTCCCATAATTTCCCACAATCCCACGATTTTACGCATTACCAAACGTCTCCCAAGAAAAGTAAGGCTTTTTCACACCCTTGAATGCAGTAGGACCAAATGTTGCGTAAAGGCTCTTCCACTCTAGCTAGAGCCTAAAAGATGGTTGCGCGGAATGCAAATCTTTGAAAAGGAGGGATGCCATGTCATACTTAATCACATAAATGGTACGAGTATTTAGGAACCCTTTGCTGCCAAAGTACACCGCCACAATCAAACTTCAACAAATCCTCAAGGAAAATTCATGGACAAATTGTTTCCTAGAATACTTTGAAATTTTCTATGCTATCAGACCTCTAATAAATTTCCACCAACCAACTTCAGATATGTAATATTGGTCCATCATGAATCTAAACTAGGAATCATGATTTAGGTAGATCGATTACAATGTGCTGTAGGTGATATCACATTGTCAATGTAATTTTGAATCAACAGTACATGATCCTTCACAATCTGCAAGAAATCATTTGCAAATCTGTCAAGGTAATCACAGAAAAGCAGGGAATTTGCATATAAACACAATGCAGAAGGCAACCCAGCTAAAAATGAATGCATACGACCTCATATGATTTCAAAATAGGGTGGGAGTTCTCCAACCAGGCGACCGTAGCATTCAGTTCACATCGACACCAATCCAATGGTCCAAGACCAATTCCATTCCAATGAGCAGTCCAAACAAACAATGAAAAAGCCCATGGTTCACCTTCACCTTCTGTCTTTTCCATCAAGTTCATTTTCTTCTAGTATCCCAAAAAGCTATCACGGTGGGACAATTATTTTTTTTAATTCAATTTCTTGTATGGTCCACAGACATTTCAATAAACACCAACAAAGATACTGAACTACAGAAAGTATGTGGTTTGGTTATGCAAGAAAAAAACATCAAGTATCTATCATGGTAACTGTACAGATATCAGTAAATGGTCTTGGTATAATAAATTATGCTCTACAAACAAATGCACTAATCGATACCAGAAGTGGTAATATGTGAACCAATATGACCAAGAAACTATGGCAGCAATACATAACCACCATGATAAGTGATCAGGAATGAAAATACCATGTCTCCAATCAAAAAGAAAATTTTTTTAAAAAAATGAAGATGATAAGCATCTAAAGGTAACATCCAGAGAACTTTCTCTAATGCTGCTTAATTCATAAAATGAAAACAATAACTATTCATCCTAAGATTGGTCCTGTTGTCATAAATAAAATATTCGCTGTAAGCAACTTTTTCTTTTCTTAACTCTTGAAGATGCAAGTCACGAACGCTACAAAACATAAAGATGATATTCTTACGCAAGTAGGATCCAACAAGATCTAGAGAAGTTGACACAATGTTTATGAACTTGATGGAAGGTTCTATTACGTTGAATAGCTAAAGTTAGTAAACTCTGCTTGTCTGGTTGGAAAATAAAACATATAAAGACCACTTTGGATAATTGTTCTTAAAATCCAGAATTTTGTAGTCTTATCACATTCCAGAAATCCATTGGCACCGACATGTACGCAAACATTTATTAATGTAGGATGCAATCGGTGGGATCAAAGATAATGAATTAATTATCATCAGAAAAAAGATAATGAATTAATAAATAATTAGCCAAAACTGGTGGAAATAACCTAAAATACGAACAATTAGAGTTACATAATGCCGAAATTGAAAAGCAAGAACTAACCCACCTCAGCCGTCTAAAATGAGTAATCCCTAAAAAATATAATAAAAAACCATCTTCCTAATTGTCCGAGGCTTTTGTGCTGCGAAAATCCCTTTTCAGCTCGGTGACTCTCTTCATGCAGAGCGCCTTGGATTTGCCTGGAACCGCAGCTGCGATCTTCTCCCACCTCATGCTCGCATCCTTCGGAAATGCCTTCAGCGCATTCAGCAGTGCCAAGTCTTCCGCAGTGCTCCATTCCAAGTTCTCCTTCTTCGATTCTCCCACGTCCGTCGGCGCTTGGGAGGACGACGGCAATCCGTCTCCGTCGCCGCCTTCCGACCGCTTGCTCAGCGGCTTCCTCTGCTTCAAGAACTGCGCGAATGGATCACCGGCAGCGGCTCCCGATCTTTTATCGGCCAGCGATTTCGCCATTCGGATCACGCTCTCCAGCCCGTGCCGCCCTCGGAAGGCCACTGCGATCGCCTCCCATCGCCGAGGGGCCCCCACCGGATGCTTTGCCATCTGCTTCTTCAGGAGATCGAGATCGGCCTCGTCCCATTCCTTCTCCTCCTCTTCGATCCTCGTCCCCGCCGTCGCGTTCTCGCCATTGCTGCTGCGTGCTAAAATTTCGGTCTTTAGATTCTCCGGAGAGATGATTGGATCTTCCGTTCGTTGCGGCGAGGCTTTCAACCTCCGATTGGTGATCTTCTTCTTGGACTCTTCCGCGGGCGTGGGATCAGGATGGGGGAGCGGGTGGAGGGGCTCGCCGACGCCGACGCGAATATCTCCGCCGGTGGAGGAAATGGGAGCGAACGGGCCGAGGATGAGGGAGATGGAGAGCCAGAGGAGGAGGAATTGGAGGGTTTGGAATTGGGAGAGGGGGGAGAAGAAGCAGAGGAAGATGAGGAGAGATGAAATGGAGATGCTGAATAGGATTATGGTTTTGCTGGGTCTTTGGGCTTCTTCTAGGGTTTGGATTGGAGAGGAAGATGTGCGGGATTGGAAGAGGAATCTGGGTCGCGCTTCCTCGTCCAGAAACTCCATGGCCGAGTAAGGATGCGAATGGCAGAGACGCTGCAACGCCCTGCCACCGAGACAGGGAGACTACAAAATACTCCCACCTAAAATTCGGGTAGCCACCGACGTGCCTACTGGGGCAGCCGTGACGGACCGAGCAAAGGCTCAGTTGGCCCGACTGCCCCTGTACCACATTTATGTCCACATATTTCGAAAAATGGGTTATAATTTAAAATAATCCTCTATTTTGAGTCAGTACTTCTATCAGTACTAAATAAATTTAATGGTATGATATATACTTAGAACATGATTTTATTTTATAATTCACTTATGTCTCTTATCAAAATAAATTTTTAATTATAACTATTTAATATTTTAAATTAAGGTTGTGTTTGGAAAGTGATAAATTTTTTGAACAAAAAACTTTAAATTAGAAAAAAATAATATAATATGATCGGAGTAATAAAGAGTAGTAAGGATAATAATGTTAAAATAAATAAGTTAATTGTATGAATAGTTGTATAGAAATAATCATACACGAAGATGTAAAATAATGATTAAAAAATATAACAATTATGAAGAGTGGAAAGTTTAGTTTGAAAATTTTTTGTGTTAATCAAACATCCTAAATGTAATTAGTGGCTTAGATTTATTAAAATATTAAAGTTACAGTAAGGTCAAAAGTTTGTTGGATCATGATTATTTTTTTAAATGATAAGCCTTTAGATGGATGGATAGGCATATGCGGAAGATGAGCGACTGCTCTCAGAAGTTTGCAAAAGTCTATGAATTTGTATAATGCAGAGATCTGGGTGTATTTCTACTCAAAAAATATGTAGCATGTGTAGATCTGCCTGTTTTGTATTATAGTACCGTAAAGAAAACCATATTTCATGAAGACTACCTTTTGAATGTTAATATTCAATTAAACTGAGTCCTAAAATTCTCATCGAATTTATGCAATAAAAAAAAAAATTAATATACAAACTGCATTTACTAATGCAAAATTGATACATATAGAACCGTAGAAAAGTATATTTAATATTAATTAATTGTCGTACTGAAATTGAATATGTGCGCCCCCCATGGGTGTCTGTAGATGTAATGCATGAGCTAACTGGAGTGAGGCCATCTACGAAGCCTTTTGCCTAACACAAAAAGGTTCGTTTGGTCACACATTTCAGGAAAAAACACAGTTTTCTAATAAATCTCTGCTTTTATCGATTGTCTTGTTTAGCTGAAATGATTGTTTTTATATGATTCTGGCACCCACAAAGCTTACAAAATCGTCATTTGTCTGAAAGCTTTTAATAATTACCTATATTTTCAAACCATTACGCCCTTATCTTTTGGTGGAAAAGATGGCCAAATTGAAATGGAATAGGATGACAATGACAACATTATGTTCGTGAGCTTTGCTTCTGTACAACTAAGTTACATGGTGTTCTCATGTATTCACGTTAATTTTTAAGCTATTGATGATTGAATTAAACTCCAATTTATTATATTTAACATCACTTGTTTATTTAGGAGACTAAGTTTCGTCCAAATTAAGTATTTGCCTATGTTATATTTGCTCAAAAATATCTATATTCATGTATAAATTATAAAAAATGTTAATATCCATTCATACATATTAAAATATAATAATACTTTATAAAATCATTTATCCACATAATAGTAATTTTGTAAATGATTTGAATGTTGAAAGATTATTTTAAAATTTATATTTTAACATTAAATCATTTTATTACGTTCATGTTAACATTTATAGATGAGACCCATATACAGTAAAAATTAAAAAATAAAACAATTTTTAAGATACTATAATGATGTTAAATACAATAAATGAAATAAATTTTCTATCAACTATCAAAATTTTAAAAATAGAGAGAGTTACATAGATAAGGAGTTTCATAAGCGAGACACATATTAGTCATAAAGTGAACGAAGTCATTAAGTAATTATGAAAAAATAGAATAATAATGAAGATTATACGTCAAATTAAACGTTATTAAATGATTTTTTCTAAGCAAATCAATTCCCTTAGCGCATGGTGGGCATATTTGCCTATGGTGGAGAGTTCAAACCTCCCCACCCACAGTCCCCTTGGAGGTTTTAATTTCCCTCCAATTATGGGGATATGTAGGAATTTTTCTCTATGTTGTGAGAATTTATAATGTACTTAATAATATCTGTTGTCCTCTTATATATAAGATATCAAAAAAAAATTCCCTTGGCTATTGTTAATTTTATCCGCTTTACCTTTCAAAAAAATTTATCCACTTTACCGCTTAAAGCAATTCAACCCAAGTATCTTATCCTCTTCCATTCCTTACATCATATTCAAGTTCCACTTGAACACTTAGAAGTTCGACAAAATTTACAAAACAAACAAGCAATATAATGCTCAGATTCTATAATTTTTGTACCAGACTGGGTTACTCAATTTTTGCTCCCAAATAAGTGGGTAACATGAACGTCTGTCTTCACTTGAGACACTCAGTGAGGACTAACCACGTATACTGATCAGAATGGAAACTAGAGATACATGTCATGCATCACTAATACAACAAGCTCTTTATAACAAGGGAAAAGGGCATATAAATAAGTGAGATCTCATTCCAACAGCCATTACCGAACAGCTATCAGCAAACAAGCTTGCCCACATTCCTTTGTCCAGCTGTGTTATGATGGGAGATGTTTTCCGTGGAATGCATCTTTTTCCGGACTCCCTTTGTCCCCTTCTTTGAGCTCAGTGATCCTTCAACTGCGACAAGAAAGTTATGCAACATATGGCATTCAATTCAATGTGATCGAGTACCAGAGAACCAAAAGGGAAGCGAAGATTGGCCCCCAACACAACAAAATTGAATCTCTGCACATACTGTTATGCATCTACGGAATGATTCAGCAGGCACCAAAAGACTGCATTTGGGAAAGGATACAACTAATGAACATGGTAGTTAAAAGAAAATTATAATTGGGATCATATACCTTGCCATTCCCACACCACTTTTGACTCGCCCTTGACCAACTTCGGGTACTGATCCAAGCGGGAATCTTCTTGTACCAATTCTTCAACCTATTTTTGAGATGCCAATATCATTAAACATACACTCGATAGCATCTTTAATAGGATATTCTAGCAAACAAGACTCACTACTGCAAACTCATTTGAACTCGCTTTATGGGAAAATTAGGTGTTGGCAAGGAACAGGATCAGGACTGCCATACTAGCCAACTGAATCACCATTTGCTGGCCACAACCAAAAATCAGCCCATTAAATTGAAGCGCGCGACTGTTGTTATTTTCTTGGACACAATCAAGAAAATTGAGGCTTTTCCAGATGCTTGAAAGCGTTGTGACTAGAAATTTAGTTGAATAAATGTCCCTTTATAATAACTGTGGATCTTGTTGACTCAAAATCAAACTTCAAAGAAGTCCCAAAGACAAAGTTATGGACAACTTGTTTCCTGAAATGGGACCTTTGAATTTTCTACATTATCAGACATCCAATAAAATTTCCACCGCCCAATTTGGAGAATTGGTTTTATGTAATATTTGGTCCACAGGGAATCTAAACTAGGAAACATGATTTTGACAGTTCAATCACCTTATTTTTACAATCATGTATATAATATCAAAATAAAATTTAACCCCCCAACTGGAAAAATCCCTTCCTGGATTGACAGATATACTCACGGCAATGATCCAACAGAATATAACAAAATGCTTCTGCTAAATGGGGACTACCTTTCTCCATAAAATGGTGTCCTTCCTTTCCTTCGGCAAAAGTAGATGATCACGTATGCGAGACGCAACCACCCATGGTTCGCCTTCACCTTTTGTCTTTGCCATCAAGGCATTTTCTTCTAGTATGTCACAAACCTATTAAGGGGGAGACAATATCTTCATGTTCAATCTCTTGCATATTGCACAGATATTTCAGCAAATCCTAATAAGGACACTGGGCTACTGGAAGCACGTGGTTAGTGGAAAGAGAAACATGGATTTCAGGTTTATGGATGTATCATTCATGATACCTGCACATACATCAGTACAATGGTGCTGACATAATTAATTGTGCTATACAAACAAGTGCACTTAGGATGGATGCTAGAATTGGCACTATGTGAACCAATTAACTCTGCCAGATCTGATCAGAATTCAAAATCATGGCTTCTCAAAATGATAAAAAAAAGGAACATGAATTGAAAACATCCAGAGAAACATCAATAGGACTTTCTCTAAAATCTAATTACTTCACGAATTGAAAACTAACAATTCCTTCCAAGAAAAGTTCATTTTATAGTATATGTGCTTTGAACAGTTTTTTTCCCCCTTTTCACCCTGAAAACATAAGTTGCCAACACATTAAAAGATAAATAATCTTCTGATGAAGGTTGGGACTCTGCTTGAATAACTAAGCACTAAATGTCTAGTTGGAAACAGAAAGAGATGATTTCGGATAAATATTGTTAAATTTCAGAATTTTGTAGTGGCATCCATCAGCCACAATTAGCACACCAGATGGGAGTTTTGTCATGATAGAAGAAGCAGCAGTACCAGCAGCCAACTGCATTAAAATTCATAGCGACTTCTACAATATCATGAAAATTGAGACTCAAATATTTCACCTGAAACATTCCAAAGCCTATGAAGTTTAGTCTAGCACCCACTCAATGGTAAGTATATGCAACTTGGATCTTCCTACCAGGATCTTTCACATTCCTTTAGAACAAAGGTCCCAGGCTCTGTTATAACCCCCGTATTGTAAAATGGAAGAGAAAAGATAAATAAGCACCCATGCACGCACATTCCCATTTGAAAATTAAAAACCTAATACATGTATACCAAGGCAGTCGCATGTTCACATACATTTGCTGCAACCAAATGTGCCATGTAAGAAATCAATTAAAGGTGAAAACCAGACAATTTAATATCAGTTTATTGGATCAAGAATCTGCCAGTTCTGCTCTTGCCATGACAGAATCAAATATGGGAGTTTTGATTCCAATGTAGGAAAAGGTTCTTAAGATGACTGCTTACCTGCTCATATAACTCTTCAGCCCTACTCGATAGGTATCTTCTCCGGCGATATCTCAGAAATATTTTCATGAAACCTACAGACTTTAGTTTTTGAAGCTCTCTCAGTAAATCTTAAAACCTTCATAATTTGAACAAAGAGAGACCTTTCATTTCAGAGTGACCCATTACCAAAAGAAACACTACGCAGATAAGTAGCGCATGTTTAGAAATCCATTGGCGGATGCAGCAGAGAAGTGGCTTATACTGTTCAGCAAGCCAATCTGGACACTTAAGTTCTCTGGTCCTACATGAGATGAATAAAGCAGGCTGAGTAGCTAGGAATTGCTGTCTACAGCTACAGTTTATCCAAGGCTGAGTAACTAGGAATTGCTGTCTACAGCTGCAGTTTATCCAAGTAAATACAGTAAAAACAGCATACCCAGTGGAAGCTGTCCTTGCTTCCAGAGAGCTTTCCTTGATTTCCATTGCCTTTTCTTTTGCATACATAAAAGAAGTATCTTGTGATGGAAATTGGCCCTCTGACTTCAATTCATCGAGCTCCTTCAATATATCAGCCTCCTGGAACTGGGAATAAATATCTATTAAAAGAACAAGATACTTCGCAGTTTCTTTTCAACCAAGTGACTATATATGAAGCACTAAATCAGCAGTAATGGTGGTACATTTTATAAGCTTCATCTAGAAATTCTTACAAGTAAGTTATATGAAAGTCAAATGATGGCCATGGTAACCAACCCAAATTGTCCCAGTCCCCTCACATAAAAATCGAGCATATGCTTCACAGACGTGAGATTCTACCCATTCTGACTGCACAAAGGGAAAAAAAAATTACTTAAAACATAAACAATGGAAAATATGTAGGAGGCTCCACAGAAAATTGTACTCTCAAATCTATATGCTTGAACAGGAAAGCAGGTAAGCAGATAGTTGAATCATACAAGTTTCTTTGCTGTTTTATTGATTTCTCCGTCTTCCACACATGTTCTCCCATACATCCGATATCCAGGAAGGCACTCCAAATTGCCTTCAGAACACTTTCCATTGCTGGGACAAGGTTCACAAAAATCTGTAGCAATATGCCATTGAAAAATTGATATGATGCTAAAGGAGGTAAAACCTCAACAATAGTTTTGGATCCAGACAATTATTGTGCATGACAAATGTTTTCAATCCACAGGATAAAGCTGGATCAGCAGCAATTTCATATGTAAGAAAGGGCCTAAGAGCAAATATCCCACTGATGTTTCATGTTAGGCATAGACTAAGATTGAGCTGCAGTAACATTCACCCATAAATCCATACCTGAGGTCGACTATTGGTTGGTTGGTAGGTTGGTCAAGATGATTGGTAGGCTCAATGGATGAATACACGAGTTACCCTCTGATTTAAAAAGTTTATTTATTGGTTGGTTGAAGTTGATTGATCAGCTGAGTGAATGCATAACTGTATTACCCTCAAAATTAGAAGTTCATAATTTTTGTCCCAGTGTAACTGAACAAATGCGCTCTTGCCTTCTACAGCTTAGAACTTTATATGATGCTTGTGCATGTGTATGAGTAGGTGTGCTGCCTTCACAGCTTCACGTGTGCCTGCACACACATGAACGTGAAGTTGTTTTCCTATCAATTTCATCATCGATCTATTTCCATGGCGGAAATAGGAAAGCATTGCTAAGATTACGTAAGTTGTTTTCCTATCAAGTCCATGATCATAAATTCTCTGGTTTCCTGACATTACCAAGATTATGACCGCATAGGTAATCCTTTCCTCGGACACACAATTAAGACTGTCTTAGAACGGGCAGTTGAAACTCGAAATGATTCAAATGAAGCTCTGGAACATCTATGTAACATACAAACATCAGATCGAGAACATGAACACTCGGTCAAGAACCCCATCTCGTTGCTGCACGTGCTGCTTGACGATAGGCTAATAGCTCCATTTTTTGGTCATGAAATGAATTTGAACCGCCTATCAAGTCTCTGATATTCATTCCAAATGCTTCTCGACAATCACACGGATGCTAATTTCCTCGTTCCAAAAAATGAGAAAAATGAAAAATGAAAGATTTTGAGGGCCTTTGGGATTTGAAAAGGCAGTTTTCATTTTTTTTTTTACCAGAAAGCGAGGGATCAAGAGAGGAATCTGACACGTCGGCGCTGTCGCAGAAGGGCTTCCGAGGGCGGTTGAAGAAAGTGACAGTGTAGTTACAGGCGAATGCGACGGAGGCAGCTATGCCGATCACAGCAAGAAGCTTGGGAAGGTCATGCTTCGAAGGGAAGAGAGAGGAAGAAGGCTCCTTCAGGAGGGGCCGGATTGAAGGAGATGCGCTTCTGTGCTTTGATTTACGGCTTCTTCGAGCGGACGAAGACATTCCCGGAAATCCACACGCAGCGAGTGGGAGAGCGGAGGGAGAAAATCTCGCTTCGCTCTTCCAGCGCAAGGGAAACAGTGATGCTTTCTCCGCTCAAATCGGGTTGGGTTGTGTCGGCCCTAGCCCAATATTGTAAAACTTCATCGCATGCTTCAAATGATATAAGATTGTTGTGTTGTAAAACTTTACGGCGTGCTTCAAATGATATTTTTGTACTGTATCTGTGTTATGATTCCCGATATGAATTTCTGATTTTTCATATAATTTTTTAATTTTTAATACAACTTTACTTATTCTTAATACACATCATTATATTTTCATCCTAGATATAGATTCGAACCAAGAATTTTATATGATATGGAACATGCCCTTAATATCACGAACTTTTTGTTATTTAAAAATGAATGATTGTGTTGGCCTAGACTAAATAAATGTCTCATTCATCTTAACTTAAAAAATCTATTTATAACATTTTTGTTGTTTTTTTCTTCATATACTTATTTATCCGAGGATATATTATAAATTAAGTTTTATCATTTTTAATAAAAAAAATCTTAAAAAAGTAAAGTTTAATTTTATATATTAAATACACTTAAATAAATATGTATGTGAAGAAAAACAAAAAAAAATATTATAAATAAATTTTTTATATGGGCTAAGGAGGCTTTTGTTTAGCCCGACTAACCAAACAACTTATCTTATTTGGAAATATGCAAGAAAACAACAAATATCTATTTACAAAAGTACAATACTTTAAGGGTAATTAGCATATATATCCATATAGTTTCACCGATATTGCAGATATACCCACGTAGTTTTACGAATTGCATATTATCCCCACATAGTTTCACCAAAATTGCGTATTACCCCCACGTCATTAACTGGCGTTAATATCTGCCATTATATTTTTAAAAATGATGAAAATGCCCTCATCTTCATGGGGTAATATGCGATTTTGATGAAATTATGTGGGATAATATGCAATTCGTAAAACTATGGACGAGGGCATTTTCATCATTTTTGAAAATATAACGGCAGATATTAACTACAGTTAACGGCGTGGGGGTAATATACAATTTGTGAACTACATAGGTATATCTGCAATTAGTGTCAAACTATGTCGGTATATATGCAAATTACCCTACTTTTAATTACATATAAGTATACTATGCGCTCGCATATTCCTACGTAGATGACCATCTTGTACAGATTAAGTAATTACCATAAACATTTTATATTTTAGTGTAAAAGTTTTTTAAAAAAAATAATGTAATATAATATGAATAATAATAATGAATAAAAAGAATAAAGTTAAAATAAATAGATTATTTATATAAGTAGTTGTGTAGAAATAATAGAAAAATAAGATAGTTTGTATAAAAATATGTGAAAAAATAATTTTAAAAATATAATAGGTAAAGAAAGTGAAATGTTTTGAAAATTTCCGTCTTAAAACAAGTACATATTTTTATGTGAATTTACGCTTATTCTCCTGTGCGTGTTAGTAGTATACTAGTATTTCAAAGCTTTCATTTTCCGTGGGTTTTTTGCATCTGGAATCCTATAAGTTTGCGTCTTTGTGTTTCATACCTCAATGTTTGCATATTTGTTTTAAAAACTTTATAAATTCGAATATATTGCTTTTTGAATCCTGTTCTTTTATACAGTTAAAAAACCCGAGTAACGCACATTTATGCTAGGTAAAAATACTAAAATGTCATTATGCAAAGTTGCAAAACTTATAAAAATAGATAAAACTTTTCATAGCTGAGGGAAAGACGTTGAAAGTTGTCATTTCAACTGAAGATTTTCAAATTATTGAGCGAGCCACATGCATGCAAACTTTTCCCAAAATGCCAAACAGCCCCGCACCGTAAAACTGCACATTTTCATGTTTCTATCCCCGTGCTTTCTTCTCCATTTTCCGTTCGCAGTCGTTAGCAACAACAGAGAGAGATGTCGTCGAGGAGTTTCCCGTCTAGCCTCTTCAAGCAACGTAAGACTATTTGGAATGAGCCATGACGACGGCATTGGCGGCTCAGGCTGTGGGGTCATGGTACTGGACGTTCGAAGACGTCAGTGCAAATGATGCCTTAGGAATCGATGGAAAGTGGGGAGAAGGGCCGATGAAGAAGGAAGTGCAATGGATGAGAATTTCAATTATCAAATAATAATTCATAATGTCTATTTATCTGTATTGTAGGACTGACCGGCATGTCGGGATGAAGCGGCAGCACTTGCCCTATTACTTGCTGAATCTGAAGAGATGCGTAGGACGACCAAATTTTCTTCAACATTTGCGTTCTCGGTAGGTGACGTCGGCTTTGGAAAATAACAGGGGAGGACTAGTTTTCCCTAGTGACGCTAATGGGTTACGATTTCGTTGATCGGAATTAAAGAAGGGATTCTGCTGCCGGCATTGAGGGAGACGATTGTTATCTTCACTAATAGCTATGGCTCCTACAACTAGAAGTCCCCCGTGGAAGTTCTTTATGGCCGACAGAGGACGGCCGCATCTGGTCTTGCTGGGCCTGATTTGCGGCAGCGATTCATGTGTTGCTGTCATTTTTCAGAAAAAGAAAATACTGCAGTGGACGGTTATTGGATGGCGACTAGTTATCTAGATCTGGCAAGGAGGAAGACAACGAATGCGGATCGGGAACCGTGCTCGCATCATGGTCGTCTTCCAGTTCGAAAAGACAGAGAACCTAAAATGGTGACGATATTCTTAAACTTGTTAAGAAACACTTTCTCGTGATAATCTGAACCACGAAACTATAATGTAGCCTTTTTTTTTTTTTGACAGCTTGTTTGTAATGTAACTATAATGTAACTTTGATTCGATTATTTTGGGCAATAGATATTTTCAAGTTATTTTTTGACAATTTGATTCCATTGTATATATATATATAACTTTGTCTTATTTCGCATGTTAACATAATTTTCAGTAAATGTAAAGGTTTAATGAAATCAAATCGTCCACTAATTTAAAAAATATTTTTCACCCGTTAAAATCACACAAAATACTTTATTTCAAATAAGAAAATTATAAGAAATACATTTGTCACATAAAAATGATATCACATAATTTTAAAACACGAAAATAGTTTTTAGACACATCTGGTGAAAATAAATATAATATTTCAGATTGTATAAATTATTCTATATATGCTATTTTTTATCAACTGAAAATACCACCTAAAATTAATTTTTAAATGGATTGGTAAATTAAGATTTCACTTGTTTAGCATTTTCTGCGGCAAATGCTAGTTTCCATTCGCATGTACCAGATTCCGCTTGTGTGGATGGATCTTAATTCTTATATGCCTGAAATCAAAGGTGTTTTGGTTATTCTTAAAATGTACTGAACTATCCAACGCGAATTCCGTTCATTTTTCTGTTTACAATCATGGTAGAGCCTAAAAAGCAATATACTTAAATGTATAGGGTTTAGAAAGTAAATATGTAAACTTTGAGATTTAAAAAGCAAATATACAAAATTAGAAGTTCTAATATGCAAAAATCCCGTCCACCCATCATGAACGGACACTTACATAAAACGCGTTAATTCAAATTTAACCGCAACTTATGTTTACAGATATAACAGCACATTTTAAAAAAATAGCATAGATATTCATATATTTTACACATAAATTCCAAACATCACAACCACCTTGAATTATAGTAGATAATATAGTGAAAATTTTTTAAATAACATAACTGCTTTTATCTTTTCTTAAAGGATATCTTTTCTTAAAGGATAATATGCGCACGGATAAGTGGTTAATCTGCTTTTACTTTTCTAAGGGGATGACATTATAACCTCATGTCGCTTCTAACATTAGTTTTAAAAATGTTGTTGCATTTAAAACAGGGAGTAAAATTTGCTTTTACCTATGTTATTTTTATAAACGTATTTATAAAGATGTACAGGTTGATGCAAATAAATAATTAAAAATAATATAGTTATAGAAAGCGGAAAGTTTAAGATTGAAAATTTTTTGTTTAAAAAGTCATGAATGTATTTGTTAATTTAAAACTTTTCAATATCTATAATATCATATTTTTAATCATTTATCTGCATTTTTATATACAATTAATTTATTTTTCAATCATCTGTATACGTGTAACTAACATATCTATTTTAAATTTATTTTCCTTATCATTCGTTACCCTGTCATGTCATATAATTTTCTCTTATTGTGAAAACTTTAATACCAAAAATTTTTCTTCAACAAAGTTTATTACTTTCCAAATACACTGTATAAGTAAGAGTGCAATTGGGTAGCATACCTATCAATACTCCAAAATAGGTAGAGTATGTTCTTATTTTTACACCAAAAGGTAAGATATGTTACAAAGTTCGAGTACCTGAAATCAACCCTAGTTATTAATATATGTTTAATAGAAATTTTATAAAATATATTTTTATAGTAAAAGATAAATACATCATTTTAAATATACATAAAATCGTATAATTTATCAATTATTCAGTAGACTTATTGAATGTATTTCCAAATTTATATTACTATCGTTTCGATTTTAAGTTTTAAGTAACACTAATAATACAAATATAATTTTCAAATATAGTACAATGACCATTTTAAAGAATCGATTTGTAACTTAAATTGGAACTAAACCAATCTTAAAAAATATAGTGGGTGTAGCACCCGCCGTGAGCGCTACGGTGGCCTCGGAATGGTTTCCCGGGCCTTGAAAATGTGGATCGTGTGGAAAAGTGACGTGGGCTTAGATTTCCTGCATTCACATGGGGTAAAACGCATTAGGCTTCATATCTTTTAGGAAAGTTGGCGTGTGGGTATTTTCTCGTGATTTCGGCAGCATAACGGCTAAGACGGGGCTTTCCGTACACGGGTCAAGTCACAAATCCGGCAGCATAACAGCAGCGTATTATGCTGGGATCCGTGGACCCGCGTGCACCCACCTTGCCGGGGCGTTAACTCAAACACGCACACACAAAAATAAAGAAAAACGGAGTCGCCACTGATCTTTAAAGGGAGATCAGACCCTGTTTAAAGAAATAAGGCACTAATAATACAGAGATCGGGTTCCGGCCTACGGATTGAAGCAAATATGGAGAAATCTGCCAACCCGAGGCGGTTTACACGGCGTGAAAGGGGGGATAATAAAAAGATTTGAGAGAACGGGAGAGATGGAAAGGGGAAAATGGGGAAGATAGGCGTAGAGCGCGTAGAGTATGGAAGCCGGGATGCCGGGGCGTTGCTGCAGACTCCCGTCCTCCCCTTGGGATGCCTCTCTTCAAGTCCTCCCAAATGAGAGGGGGTGCTCTCCTTTTATAGATGTAGGAGTGGGCTTTGGGCTCTCTTGAGGTCATGGACTTAGTCCATGGACTTGGGCTTGAGTGGGATCATGGACTTGGTCCATGGGCTTGGTCTTGAGTTTGGGTAATGGGCTTTGGGCTTGAGTTGAGAGCATGGGCTTGAGCTTGGTTGAGAGCATGGGTTTGAGCTTGGTTGAGAGCATGGGCCTTGGGTTTGAGTTGAGAGCATGAGTTTGAGCTTGGTTGAGAGCATGGGCTTGAGCTTGGTTGAGAGGTGTTGGACTTGGTCCATGAGCTTGAGCTTGACGGGCTCCTTCCATAATGGGCTGGAACTTGGTGGGCTAGAGCTTGGCTAAGCCCGTTGTTTTGGGTGGGCCGTTGTAGAGGCCCAAAGTTGTAAAGAAGCCTACTTCTGAGGCTTGGTGGGCTGCATTGTGGAGCCCGTTGAGGTGGCCTGTAGGAGCTTCGCTCGTGTGGGCCGGATCTGGTTTGTTGAAAAGCCTGCTTCGAGGCTTGGTGGAGCTTCGCTCCGTGGGCTGTGTTTGGAAGGGCCTGCTTAGCTTGCTTGAACCTCCTTTCGCCTTGAGTTTGTTTGAGTTTGAGACTTTTTTCCATTTTACCCATTTTTGGGCCCAAAGGTGGGGTGTCAACAGTTGCCCCCCTTTGCCAGAGGCGTCTTGACGGTGAATGACAAAGTACTTGACACCCCTTTTGGCATTGACCTGAACACTTTCTTTTCTCGCTCTTTTTCTTTCTCCCTTTTTCTTTCGTTCTTTCTCTCTCTTTCTCTTTTTTTTTTGTTTTTGTTTTTTGTTTTTTTTTTTTTGTCTTCTCTTTCTTTTCTTTTTTTTTTTTGTTTTTTTGTTTTTTTGTTTTGTTTTTTGAGTCGCTTTGCAATTCCTACGAACTCAAGATGTTTCTTCCGGGAGAGTGGTCCTTTTTGAAATTTTGTGGACTTGCTGCTTGTTTTGCACTAGTCTTGAATCCGGATGATTTCGCAACTCCTGTAGATGGCGATGAGCTTTCTGCAAATTTACCAAATTTTAGGGTCTCCGATAGGAGGTTTCCCTCTTTCGGTTGCTCTTTTCCTCTTTTCATCGCCGCCGCCGCCGCTGTTGCTTGATGTCGCCGTTCGGGGTTTGCTTGCTGTCGTGGTAACCTTGCGAGCGGCGCTGTGGAACCATTTCCTCATGTAGCTTTGTCTCCCGGGTCCCAAACTTTGTTTGTTGTAGGATGGAACATGATATAAAAGTAATTTGTGTCATTTTTCTTTAGAACCACATGCCCCCATGCTTCGGGATGATGTAGATGCATTTTTCTCCACCTTTTCCTCTTCAGCCTTCGTTTGTAATTTTTTCTTTGTATCTTGAACTTAATGCTTCTCTGGCATGCGACTTTGGTAGGTTGCCCCCATACTTCTCTGGCATGCCCCCAGTCTTTTGTTTTTTGTGCGCTTTTTGCCCCTTGTGAAATATTGTCTTCACCGGTTGTTGGCGTTTTTCCTGCCAAGCTTGATGGAAAGACTATCTGGTAGCCATTTTGAAATATCCCTTGTGGATGTGTTGACGGAGATGTATTTGTGACGGTGGGTTGATAGATGATGGTTGTGTGCCCTGCGCATTCTGCGGCTTCCGGGGCTAACCTTGTTGGCTGTTCGACTTCGTCGACATTGCCTGTGTTGATGGTGGTTTGTTGAGACTGTTTAGATGCCTCTGCTTGATTGTCTGTGTGAGGGATAACTTCATTTGTGACTAGTAGATGGTCTTTTCCATTTGGCTTTTCTTGTGCAGGAATTTCTTGAGATTTGTGTTCCTTGGCTAGCGTTTCCTCTTTTGAGGTGCTTGTCTGCTTTGTTGATAAGATTAATATTTCACCTTCTATGGCCGGGCATGATTGTGTAGAAGATGATGACAATGATTGCTTTAGAGGAATGCTAGGAGTAGAGGTGTAAGGAGCTTTGAAGTTCTCTTCTGCATTTTTAGACTGCGAGCATGTTGGTTGGTTGACTGGGATGAAGATATTTTCTGGGGAGAAGTGAGGCAAAGTGGGTTGACTCGTTACTTTGGGTGGAGTTCCCGGATTTGTAGGAAAAGTATTTGAGGATGTTCTTTGGACAATAGGAGGTTTGTGCAACATAGGATTCTCTTGCATAGGCATGACGGATTTTCCCACTAAAATGACGGGCTCAACACATCTTTTTTGAAGGACAACGGAGTTGGCATTTCGGCCTTGTAAAATTATAGGAGCGTTATGGGGTCGGGCTTTTGTTATGAAAATAGAAGGGTCGAAGGTTTTGGCATTACCCTTCACAAAATTGACTTCCATGCCAATGTCCGCTATATGAGGTGTCTGGCTTGCCTGTTCAAGATGAATAGCATTCCCCTGTTGTGGCCATGGGGAGATGGAGCCATGTCTGATTCCCGCCTCCACTTGGTCTCCGGCTTGGAGGAGCTGAGTGAAGTTGACATATGGGTGAGAGATGAGGTAGCCCGAGATGCTCGGGTGCGTTGAGTTGATGATGGTGGAGATTTGCTCATCCAACGGCAACGGGCTTTTCATCTTTGCCGCCAAGGCACGCCATCTAGCCACGTACTCTGAGAACGTTTCATCATCTTCTTGCTTGAGCGCTTCGAGATCGGCCCTTTTGGGAGCCGTGTTTAGCATGTAGGAAAATCGATCCATGAAAGTGAGAGATAGATGCTCCCATATTTTGATTTTCTTGCAGTCGAGCGACGTATACCATTCAAGGGCGTCTCCTCTCAGGCTATGTTGGAATAGCATGACCAAAATTTCCTCCTTTTTTACCAAAGGGTATAAAACACTGCAAAAGGCCTTGATATGGGCATGTGGGCATGAGTTTCCTTCATAGGTAGGGAGAGTTGGCATTTTGAAATTTTCAGGTAGTTGTGCATTTGGTAATGGGCATAAGTCTTCAATTTTTACCAAATGAAAGTCCTCCACTTGCTGTCGCTCGATTTTTCTGTGCAACTCTTGGAGTTGGCTTTGAAACTGTATCTTGACCTCTTCTATTTGGCCTTGCACATTCGCTAGGCCGCGTAATCTTTGAGCTGGAACGGATTGTGAGCTCGAACTCGCCATTTGCTGATGTTGTGATGAAGAGGATGAAGCTTGATGTTGTTGTTTTGCCATTGATTGACGTTGCTCTAATATTTTGTAGAGCATGTCCTCCATCCGTTGCATTCGTTGCATCATCCGATCCCATTTTTCAAATGAGAATGCAGTATTTTTCTTTGAAAAATGATTTGTCGGCTCCATGTATGCGATCTTCAGCTTGAAGGCAACTAGAACTTTAAGATATATAATTTCTTCACTCTTTTTTTTTTGCTTTTTCTCTTAACTTTTTTTTTTTTTTGCTCTCTTTTTTTTTTAACTCTTTTTTTGCTCTTTTTTTTTTTTGCTCTTTTTTTTTAACTTTTTTTTTTTAGTAGGAAGTCAAAATAAAATTATGAAAACATGATATGATGCCCCCCAGTTTCAGAACCAAGGGTAGAAAGGTTGATTAATCATCTTCGAACCTGAAAAGCCATTGCTAGCTTACTGCCGCGTCGCCGTGATGCCTCTAGACGTTGCTGTACCTTTATGCCATGTCTGTGCCTTTTCCGTATTGGTCTTGTCAGTGCCTTTATGTCATGTCGATTGTCTTGTCAGCCTACAGTTGACTTTTAGGCATGTAAGCTTTATGTCACATCAATGGTCTTGGGTCAACCGTTGACTTCTAGGCACGTAAGCTTTATGTCACATCAATGGTCATTTCAGCGCCTTTATGTCATGTCAATTGTCTTGTCAGCATACAGTTGACTCTAGGCATGTAAGCTTTATATCACATCAATGGTCTTGGGTCAACCATTGACTTCTAGGCACGTAAGCTTTATGTCACATCAGTGATTGACTTGCTTTGCCTTCGAGATATGGTGAAGAACCTAAGCAATCAATGAAAATGGGTTAGCACTTGTAAACAGATACTAAAAAAAAACCAACCTTTGGATGGATACTTGCAAGTTCGAGTCCTTTTGTGTATGTTTTTTTTTCAGATTTTATTTATATTAAGTTTTGCGCGTGAGAATGTTCGAGGTCCACAGATTTGGGTTTGCCTGAGGCGTTTCTGGAAAAGTGACCAGTTCGCTTGAAGCGTGTCTGGAGAAGGACCAGTTCTCTTGAAGCGTGTCTGGAGAAGGACCAGTTCTCTTGAAGCGTGTCTGGAGAAGGACCAGTTCTCTTGAAGCGTGTCTGGAAGAATGACCAGTTCGCTTGAAGAGTGTATGGAAGAATGACCAGTTCGCTTGAAGAGTCTCTGGAAGGAAGACCAGTTCGCTTGAAGCGTTTCTGGAAGTGTGACCAGAAAACACTCAGGTTATGAAAAAGAAGTGATTTTTTCGCCGGATTTAACATTAATTAGCTTCATTCTTGCTAGAAGTTGTTCCTTTTGGCTCGTATTAGGTGCCTTGACAGTCACAAGGCGGTATCCAGCAAGTCTTCACGAGTTCTGTCAGTTTTTTGAGCTGGACGCCTCTGGACCTAAAAACTTTTTAGGTTTCTGCACGATTTGGGCAGAAACTTCAGAAACTCGCTGCCGGATGATGGGAAACCGCCCGGAACTCGCTGTTCAGCGAGGAAGAAGCTCTGATCTTCCAGTTTCTGACCCCCTTGCGCCGATGTAGACCTGCAATGCCGTCCCCAGTGGAGTCGCCAAGCTGTAGCACCCGCCGTGAGCGCTACGGTGGCCTCGGAATGGTTTCCCGGGCCTTGAAAATGTGGATCGTGTGGAAAAGTGACGTGGGCTTAGATTTCCTGCATTCACATGGGGTAAAACGCATTAGGCTTCATATCTTTTAGGAAAGTTGGCGTGTGGGTATTTTCTCGTGATTTCGGCAGCATAACGGCTAAGACGGGGCTTTCCGTACACGGGTCAAGTCACAAATCCGGCAGCATAACAGCAGCGTATTATGCTGGGATCCGTGGACCCGCGTGCACCCACCTTGCCGGGGCGTTAACTCAAACACGCACACACAAAAATAAAGAAAAACGGAGTCGCCACTGATCTTTAAAGGGAGATCAGACCCTGTTTAAAGAAATAAGGCACTAATAATACAGAGATCGGGTTCCGGCCTACGGATTGAAGCAAATATGGAGAAATCTGCCAACCCGAGGCGGTTTACACGGCGTGAAAGGGGGGATAATAAAAAGATTTGAGAGAACGGGAGAGATGGAAAGGGGAAAATGGGGAAGATAGGCGTAGAGCGCGTAGAGTATGGAAGCCGGGATGCCGGGGCGTTGCTGCAGACTCCCGTCCTCCCCTTGGGATGCCTCTCTTCAAGTCCTCCCAAATGAGAGGGGGTGCTCTCCTTTTATAGATGTAGGAGTGGGCTTTGGGCTCTCTTGAGGTCATGGACTTAGTCCATGGACTTGGGCTTGAGTGGGATCATGGACTTGGTCCATGGGCTTGGTCTTGAGTTTGGGTAATGGGCTTTGGGCTTGAGTTGAGAGCATGGGCTTGAGCTTGGTTGAGAGCATGGGTTTGAGCTTGGTTGAGAGCATGGGCCTTGGGTTTGAGTTGAGAGCATGAGTTTGAGCTTGGTTGAGAGCATGGGCTTGAGCTTGGTTGAGAGGTGTTGGACTTGGTCCATGAGCTTGAGCTTGACGGGCTCCTTCCATAATGGGCTGGAACTTGGTGGGCTAGAGCTTGGCTAAGCCCGTTGTTTTGGGTGGGCCGTTGTAGAGGCCCAAAGTTGTAAAGAAGCCTACTTCTGAGGCTTGGTGGGCTGCATTGTGGAGCCCGTTGAGGTGGCCTGTAGGAGCTTCGCTCGTGTGGGCCGGATCTGGTTTGTTGAAAAGCCTGCTTCGAGGCTTGGTGGAGCTTCGCTCCGTGGGCTGTGTTTGGAAGGGCCTGCTTAGCTTGCTTGAACCTCCTTTCGCCTTGAGTTTGTTTGAGTTTGAGACTTTTTTCCATTTTACCCATTTTTGGGCCCAAAGGTGGGGTGTCAACAGTGGGTATGCTTAGAATCGACCTGACCTAAGATGGAAGTTGATTAGGTGCTCCAGGGTGCACTTAGGTTTGGTGCGCCTTGATGTGAATACTCGTTTTTAAATATTGTTTTAAAAAATTTCTATGCAATTGTAAATCTAAATATATTTGACGTGTGTATCATTTTTTTTATCAATTTGGTAAGTTTTTATATTTTTTAAAAATCAATGGCATATTGTTAATTTAAAATTACTAAAAATGTTACTGATTTTTAAAAATATATATATATATAAAAATCCCCAAAATTAGTAAAAATTAATATAAGAAATAACACACCTAAGTTGACAATTTTATGAGAAAAGTTTCAACAAAAAGAAAAAAGTTAAAAGGTTACACTGAATGCAATGAAGCTAATGCCCATGCATATTAAAAACATTACGAATTAAAAATAAAAATTATATTAAAAATTAATAATAGAGTATCATAAATGAAAAAGTGAAGGTTTCATGTACTGAGACGTCGTACGGAAGATTGTTTATTTTCCATACTCTTTAAAAAATATTTAATATCTTAACTGGCTGATTACTTTATTTTTCGTTATTATCCCTGTACTCAAGATTATTTTCTTACATAATATTTGTTCCGACCTTACCCATGCCATATTATATAATGCACACGCTTTTTCAAAATAGTATATATTATATATATATATATTATTTTCTTACATAATTTTTGTTCCGACCTTACCCACACAGTATTATATAATGCACACGTTTTTCAAAAATAGAATATAGACGTGGATTATTGTCATATTTGGAGTTAACTACGTCGAAATGCAAAATAAAGTTTGTTTGTTGAGATTAGAAAAAAGGTGGACAAAATTTTATGGAAATTTTTCTTAAAATGTCAGATAGGATAAAAATAAATTATCCAAAGTAGTGTAAAAAATAAAAAATTATAGTGTGAAAAATAACATTATAAAAAGATAAAATGGTTAAAAGGCTAAGATGTCAAATTATGTTATAAAAATATTAATATATAAGATGTGAATGAGATGAAAAATTACACGAGAAAGAATATTAATTCATAGGGTATGTTTGGCAATGGTTAAAAAGTGTAAAGTTAAAATTTTCAATCTAAAATTTTTCATTCTCCATTACTGTCATATTTTTTAATTATTTTTTCACATTTTCCTATACAACTATCCTACTTTTTAATCATTTTTACACAACTACCTACACAACTAATCTATCTATTTTAACTTTATCATCTTTACTACCCATCATTACCCCTATCATATCACATCATTTGACAACTTTTACTCTTCAAAATTTTTCATCAAAAGTTTTATCCATTCCCAAGTACACTCATAGTATATAAAATAAAAAATTTCTAGTGTGAAAAATAACATTATAAAAAGATAAGATGGTTAAACGGCTAAGATGTCAAATTATGTTATAAAAATATTAATATATAAGACGTGAATGAGATGAAAAATTACACGAGAAAGAATATAGTAAATTAAAAATAAAAATTATATTAAAAATTAATAATAGTATAAATGAAAAAGTGAAGGTTTCATGTACTGATACTCCGTACGGAAGATTGTTTATTTTCTATACTCTTTAAAAAATATTTAATATCTTAACTGGCTGATTACTTTATTTTTCGTTATTGTCCTTATACTCAAGATTATTTTCTTACATAATATTTGTTCCGACCTTACCCATGCCATATTATATAATGCACACACTTTTTCAAAATAGTATATTATATATATTTTCTTACATAATTTTTGTTCTGACCTTACCCATACCATATTATATATTGCACACACTTTTCAAAATTAGAATATAGACATAGATTATTGTCGTATTTGGAATTAACTACATTGAAATGCAAAATAAAGTTTGTTTGTTGAGATTAGAAAAAAGGTGGACAAAATATTATGTAAATTTTTCTTAAAACGTGAGATGGGGTAAAAATAAATTATCCAAAGTAGCATATAAAATAAAAGATTATAGTGTGAAAAATAACATTATAAAGAGATAAGATGGTTAAACGGCTAAGATGTCAAATTATGTCACAAAAATATTAATATATGAGATGTGAATGAGATGAAAAATTACACGAGAAAGAATATTAATTCATAGTATATAAAATAAAAAATTTATAGTGTGAAAAATGACATTATAAAAAGATAAGATGGTTAAACGGCTAAGATGTCAAATTATGTTACAAAAATATTAATACATAAGATGTGAATGAGATGAAAAATTACACGAGAAAGAATATTATGACTTAAAAATAAAATTTACATTAAAAATTAATAATATAGTATCATAAATGAAAAAGTGAAGTTTTCATGTATTGAGATGCCGTACAGAAAATTATTTATTATCCACACTCTTTAAAAAATATTTAATATCTTAACTGGCTTATTACTTTATTTTTCGTTATTGTCCTCATAATCAATATTATTTTCTTACATAATATTTGTTCCGACCTTACCCATGCTATATTATATAATGCGCACGCTTTTTAAAATAGTATATTATATATATATATATATATATTATTTTCTTACATAATTTTTGTTCCGCCTTGCCCATGCCATATTATATAATGCGCACGCTTTTTCAAAATAGTATATTATATATATATATATTATTTTCTTACATAATTTTTGTTCCGATCTTGCCCATGCCATATTATATAATGCACACGCTTTTCAAAAATAGAATATAGACATAGATTATTGTTATATTTGGAATTAACTACGTTGAAATGCAAAATAATGTTTGTTTGTTGAGATAAAAAAACGGTGGAAAAATTTGTATGGAAATTGTTTTAAAACGTGAGATAGGATCAAAATAAATTATCCAAAGTAGTATATAAAATAAAAAATTATAGTGTGAAAAATAACATTATAAAAAGATAAGATGGTCAAACGGCTAAGATGTCAAATTATGTTACAAAAATATTAATATATAAGATGTGAATGAGATGAAAAATTACACCAGAAAGAATATTAATTCATAATATATAAAATAAAAAATTTATAGTGTGAAAAATAACATTATAAAAGATAAGATGGTTAAACGGCTAAGATGTCAAATTATGTTACAAAATATTAATCCATAAGATGTGAATGAGATGAAAATTTAAACCAGAAAGAATATTATGAATTAAAAATAAAAATTATATTTAAAATTAATAATAGAGTATCATAAATGAAAAAGTGAAGTTTTCATGTATTGAGACACTGTACAAAAAATTATTTATTATCCATACTCTTTAAAAAATATTTAATATCTTAACTAGCTGATTACTTTATTTTTCGTTACTGTCCTTATACTTAAGATTATTTTCTTACATAATGGGTGTGTTTGGTAATAAATAAAACTTTTGATAAAAAATTTTGGAGAGTAAAAGTTGTTAAATGATGTGACATGATAGGGGTAATGATGAGTAGTAAAGATGATAAAGTTAAAAATAGATAAGTTAGTTATGTGGATAGTTGTATAGAAATGATTGAAAAGTAGGGTAGTTGTATAGGAAAATGTGAAAAAATATGATAATTGTAGAGAGTGAAAAGTTTTAGATTGAAAAGTTTTAACTTGACGTTTTCTATCAATTGCCAAACACACCCAATATTTGTTTCGAAATTAACCATGCCATATTATATAATGAGCACGCTTTTTCAAAATAGTATATTATATATATATTAGTTTCTTACATAATTTTTGTTCTGACCTTACCCATACCATATTATATAATGCACACGCTTTTCAAAAATAGAATAGACATGGATTATTGTCATATTTGGAATTAATTATGTTGAAATGCAAAATAAAGTTTGTTCGTTGAGATTAGAAAAAAGTCAAAAAAAATTTATGGAAATTTTTTTAAAAACGTGAGATAGGATAAAAATAAATTATTCAAAAATAGTATTATATATATACATTTCTTCGTATTTGCCTCCTTACCTCCATTAACAAAGAGGGCCTAAAAATAAAATATTATAACAAAAGTGAGACCTTGTTTAGGATAAAATTTCATCATATTCTGGTTCCATCTTATATCTGCGCATACCTTCCGAAAAGGATAAATTTCACTTGTTCCTGTAAAATTTATTAATCAAGTTAAAACATTTTACTTTCTACAACTATTATATTTTTTAATTATTTTTTAGGTTTTGATTTGTTGCACCCAATTGCACTTAGACTGAGTGCACTGGATACATTTAACCTATTTTTAAATTTTTTTTTATAAAAACGTTAATCTAAGTGTATTAAATATATGCATCAATTTGTACTAAAACTACCACTGAATTTAAAATTTTTTAAAAAATGTCTAAAAATTTTCAAAAATGGTAAATATTGATATACATGTTAAATGAACTTAGATTAACAATTATGCAAAAAAATTTTAAAAAATTTTAAAAATGAATATCTGTACCTGAGTACCGAAGTTAAGTGCACCAGGTGCATACAATTAAGATCGTTATTTTTTCACATATTCTTATACAACTACTATACTTTTTTAATAACTCGTACGTAACTAACCTATGTTTATTCTCTTTAATCTTAATTATTTTTTATATCATATCACATATCACAAATATTTGAAAACTTTTCATTCAAAAGCTCTATCACTTACCAAACACATTAATAATTTCATTTATATTTAAGAATTTTTAAAAATTTCAAAAATACATATATTTTGTTTAAAATTTCGCTTATACCTATGCCACATGAAGTCCAAACTCCATGCAAAATAACAAAATGCCCTTCGTTAAGTATAATTTTGTTGTTAGAAATTCACATTTTAATGAAATTTTGCAACTTATAATCCCATGGTATTTAGATAAAAAATTTTAGTTTTGAGCAAATCGATTCTTAATTACATTAGGACTTGGGCACATTCATTATTTTATATAAGTGCTAATGACTATTTTAATGAAAACCTAACGGCATGGGTATAAATAAAATTTTAGTCGAAATACCTAAATTAAATTTTTTGAAAATTCATAAATATAAATAGAACTAAAGACAAGTACACATAAAATTTGCCCTAAAAATACAAAAAAGATTCAATTTTTAAAATTTTATTTCAATGTAACCGGATTCATTGGACTAGAAATTTCATTTTTTAATATTTAAAACTATCAATATAGGTGTATTTAACTTATGTATTAAGTCTTATCATTTAAAAAAAAATATATTTTCTATTTTTTTAAAGATAAGAGTATTTTAGTCATTTAAAAAGTACTAAAATCCTTCTATTTTTAAAATAAAAAAATATATTTTTAAAAATATGAATACTTATTTTATAGATTAAATATATCTAAATTAAGAGTTTTATAAAAAATTTTAAAAAATAAAAATTCTAGCTGTCCATTTGAATTGAAACACTCTCTCCCTCGTTTTAACACGGATGCTGATTGCCCAAGAAACACGGCGGCTGCGCCCCAGACGATACTTAACCGTCGCACCGACCTGTTTATCCCTCTCTTTTGGCGCGGGCTAATTTCCCAGCCCTAAATTTGCCGCCCGTCGCCAACGCCTGCCCGTTGTCATTACCTCGCCGCCACTCCAAAACCTTACTCAGAAATCTAGCTGCAGAAGATCAACTCCTGCAATCCAATCCACTAGAGAGAGAGAGAGAGAGAGAGAGAGAGAGAGAGAGAGGAGGGCATGGGAATTCCTGCCTTCTACCGATGGCTCGTCGACAGATACCCCATGTCGGTCGTTGACGTGGTGGAGGATGTCCCATTCGTAGTCAATGGCGTCCCAGTCCCTGTCGACACTAGCAAGCCCAATCCTAACGGCGTTGAGTTCGACAATCTCTATCTCGACATGAACGGGATCATCCATCCCTGCTTCCATCCGGAAGAGCAGGTATTGCTTCCAGCAAGTCATCGTCTGGGCACTCCAGTTTACCTGCTTGCGAAAAGATTCCGGCTGTTGGAGGGCTGCTGTTCTCTCTTCCCCCCGTAAATAAAATATCTGGTTCTGTAGTTCACATGCTTGCAAAAGGACTCCATTTTGGGCTGGCTGCACGTTGTCAAGGCCATAATCGATACTTGAAATGTCTTTGAATCGAGATAGCTCTACCAATGCGGATTCTTTTGCACCGCGGGAAAACACCGAACCTTCTTGACCGATCGAGAACGAGTTGAACCCAACACGATTTGGATTTTCACACAGTCGAAAATGCATGCATGTGCTAGTCTACATGCTCCCGGAAGCATATTTTTGATTAGTTGGAGCATATCTATCTTTGTTTGATTTTTCTTCTTTTGCATTACATGTGTTTATGTATTTATTTTCACACATGGTTCAGCCTGCTCCTAAAAGCTATGAAGACGTTTTCAAGGATATATTTCAGTATATTGATCACATTTTTTCTATGGTGCGTCCTCGGAAGCTCCTTTATATGGCCATTGGTAAGTCAAGATGTTCTGCCTTCTGAAACTATTCTTCTGGATCCTTTGGTTTTTCAAAATTTGGCCGAACATCCACTAAATAGCTGCCTAATGACCACCATAAAGTTACTGGAGCACCTTGGTAATCGAATAGCTTGCACTTCCCTCTGATATTTGATACGAAAGTGATGTTCCCACACCCACCCCCCCAATTCAATATCTGCATTCGCTTGTTAACTCGTGGATGCGATGATTGTGGCAATTGCAAGGACTTTCAAGCAGCTGACAGTCTAAAGCTAGGATCCTACCTGGAATTTTCTGGCTCTTGCAACTTTTGTGTTCTTTATGCTTAACATGTTTTATTTAATTTGTTGATATTTGTTGAATTTCGTGTAGATGGTGTTGCACCTCGAGCCAAGATGAATCAGCAGCGTGCAAGGCGATTTAGGGCTGCCAAAGATGCAGCAGATACAGTGTGTTCATCACCTACTCTTTGCTTCATTATTGTCTGTTTGTATTTGGTTTCACGGTAGGATTTTGATTTAGTGATGGATTTGTGTCAGGCAGCTGAGGCAGAGAAGCTAAGAAGCACATTAATACAAGATACTGAGAAGCTAGCTCTTTTAGAGCATGTTAATAAGCTAGACTCTAATGTCATCACACCTGGTACTGAATTCATGGCTACATTGTCAACAGCTCTTCATTATTACATACACTTGAGATTGAACACAGATCCTGGATGGCGGGGTATCAAGGTAGAATGTAGACAGAAATTTTCGACCTAGCGTACCCTCTGATTGCAGATCTTTGTTTCACATTTTTTCACATGCGAATTTTGAAGGTTATTCTTTCTGACGCAAATGTTCCGGGTGAGGGGGAGCACAAGATTATGTCATATATTCGCTTGCAAAGGAATTTACCAGGGTTTGACCCAAATACACGGCACTGCTTGTATGGGTTGGTAAATGTCTCCTCTTTTTGCATAGATGTCTGGCTGTTCTCCAGCTTCAATGCTGATTGTTTTGGTTTTGCTTATGGGTTTTCTGGCCTTCATTCAGGATGCCGACTTAATCATGCTTGCTTTGGCTACCCACGAAGTACATTTTTCAATTCTTAGAGAGGTCTGTATTGTTCACTGTTGCTATTAAAAATTAAATTTCAGCTTTTAGGTCTCTAACTTGAGTTTCTTGTGCAGGATGTACGTGGTTTCCACCAAAAGAATGGAAGTCAGAAAATTTGTCAGGCTGCTTCTCGGACTGCAAATCAGCAAGGAAAGCAGGAAATGATGCGGAATGAAGCTGATAAAACAGACAATAAAAATGATGCTTCAAGGCAAAAATTCCAGGTTTATTTCTTCTCATGGTGTCTATATATATGCATATATATGTATATGTGTGTGTATATATAATATATGAGAACCTTTCCAGTGTATTTGGCCCAAAATGGGCTCACATGTACTTAAATGTATTGATATTTTATAGAATCATGGTATGGTGATAGAATATATAATTCTAAATACAATGGGTGGAGTAGATTATAATTTTATGATCATGTGAGGCTATTTTGAGATTACCTGAATCTCTCCCTCTCTCTCTCTATATATATTTATATATATATGTATATATGAAATTGATCCAGTTCATGCGACTGCACTGCAGGGCCCACTTGAACATGATATATATATATACATATATATATATATATGTATGTATGTATGTATGTATGTAGAGGGCAATTCTTCAATGTAATCAGTTGTAAAATATAACTGCTTGATTTTTTGACTTTTTTTTTCATCCAATCCGTGCATTGTTTTGAAATCTATTTATTTAGCCTACATAAGAAATCAAATGAATTGACCACTTCTATACATTTTGTGTTCATTCCTTTAATGCTGTGTGCGATGTTAGTGCAAAATCTGGGCTTATATTTGGACTTTCAAAGGTTTGAAATTATTTGATCAAAATGTCTTGATAATTGTAGCTTGCATTTTGTTGATCTATTATTATCAGCATTTTCACAACTGTGAAGGATGACCAAAGGATAGTGGCTCTGGTTACATTTGCTCCCTCCATATCTGTAACAATGCACCTACCTGATTCTCGCCCTGCATGTTTATACTATAGTAGTCTTTCGCATACCCAACTGATGTTTCCTTAGAAGATAAGAAGAACAATACTAATAATTACAATAAACTAAGCACTAATGTCATCTTAACATTAGTCTTTGGTTTTAAATATCCGCAATATGGCTCTGCAAGTGGATTCTCTGGTTCACTACATGTGCTGCATCTGCAAAGGTGTCAAAAAAAAATATTTTGACGCAGTATTGATCTTTCTAAAAGTGGTTAACCAAACCAATGAGCTCAATCTGAAGCATATTAGATTGCCATCTATGAGCAACCACAGATCTATCAAGCTGAAGCCATGAATGTTCCTTGATGCCTGGTTGCTACATATCATCTTTACATTCTCATGGCTGCTAATCTAACATTAGACTCCAAGGCGGTCATTAATTTCTAATATCTTCCTTATGTGCTTAGTGTTAACCTATCCTAGCTTACATTTAAGTCATTTTGTCTAGAGATCAATCATATCTATCAAAATTGATTGTGGCAATGCTTTAATGTATTTTTATTTTGACCATATAATTCCCCCCCTTTTCTGCTACAGTTTCTAAACATTTGGGTTCTTAGAGGCTACTTACAGCATGAATTCAGAATACCAGATTCCGCCGTGAAGATAGACTTAGAAAGAGTGATCGACGACTTTGTTTTCATGTGTTTGTTTGTGGGGAATGATTTTCTTCCCCACATGCCTTCTCTGGAGATTTCTGAGGTCTGTATCGCTGCCTTGCCTGGTTCTATTCTGCTGATATTCTGCATCTGTATGCATTTATGATATATGTGGTAGCATGATATCAATTGTCATTCAATTTATAACTAATATATTTTTTTTGACACTCTGATAGGGTGCTATCGACCTACTCATGTATGTTTACAAGAAAGAGTTTGTTCGAATGGGCGGTTATCTGATCAATTCTTTTGAGGTCCTTTTTAGTTATCTTGTTTTTATTCAATTTCATGGATTTCTAGTCTCTGTGTTGGGTGGTTGTAGCTGTTACAATGCAGGCCCTAGCATACACTTACTGGCAAATTGCCTAATTCATGCTTTTGATTATGAGAAATACTCATGCTCCTCCCGTCCTCCCATCCACCTATTCTGAGGGTATACTCATTGACTTTTGAGTTTGCTCATAGCTTGGTACCATTTTTTGTTTGCATTTATAATTCGGCTTTGGAGGTTTGTTGTGCAAGTGTCAGTTCTTGTATGAAAATATAAGGATTCAGAAAGTTCAGTTCTATTTCAGGCATGTCACTTTTTCAAAAATGTCCATAGTGACTACTATCTTGCATCTGAATATTAGCAGCTAACTGTATCAAATAATGGACCGGCTTCACCAGCATAGAAGGAAAAAGTTCTTACAAGTTGATGCAAGCTATTAAAATTGACTTCATCTTTACTTATGTACTCATCTCCAAAGTTCAAAATGACTGCATTCAGGGTCCTTTTTGGTGACAAGTAAAAGAGAAATTCCCCTACTTTCTGCGCCCTTTTTGATGTGAATCTTAATTACCTAACTACCATATTTTTTTAAAAAAAATTATTACTTCTACAGTTCAGTCATTTTTTACATGTACTTTCCATGCAGCTGCCGTCTATTTTAGTTTTATTCTCTTTACTCTTAATCATTACCCCTTATCATATCACGTTACTCTTTACTTCTTCAGAAAAATTTTCTACAATTTTCCACCCTATTTTTTTTTTTCTCTGATTACTAACAGAACCTTATAATTACTAGACTCTCTGATAATTTTATCACCTTGCAAAGAAGAAAATCAGTGACACTGGACACCCTTGTAGTGCAAAAGTTGGTAGTGAACTATTGTTGCGTAAAAAAATTACTATGCACCTACAATTCTAATACTATTTGATGGTTGTGTACATTCTACAGATTGATTTGGAGCGTGCAGAGCGTTTTATTCAAGCTATTGGATCATATGAGAATGCCATCTTTAGGAGACGTAACCAGGTTCTGCCCCTTCACGTTTCCCATTCATGACATTCCAAAATCTGGGCGCTACTTACCTAGAGAACAAAAACAAATTGTCTTGTGCTAGTGTTCTAGCATTTGCAATTAATCTTACAAACTATTCTTTTATTGGTTTAATTTCATGGAGGAACTTAAAACAGAGCGCACAGGGGATGTGATCCTGTTATAGCATGAGCATATTGGATGTTATAATGCATAACAAATGGAATATGGGAACTACTTTTCTTTCGAATAATTTAAAATGATAATCATACATGGAAATAAGTTGGAGGCAGTTTTTAATAAATTTTTTTATTTTAAGTAGGGATCATTGTCATCATTATTGTAAATTGCCATCGTGTTCATTATTCCTTTCTTATCACGACCAATATGCTCACTATATAAGCAAACTTATCAGTTGACACAATATTGCAAAACAAGGAAGAGGGTGGTAAAAGTCTGGATCCTGGACATTGTTTTGTGAAAGCTTGTAGTTGTGAAATTCACCTCATTGGCATGTTCTTCTATATAGTAATGATTCAATGCTATTTCTGCGTGTTTTTATGGGCCTTTCAGATATCAGCGCTACTTGTTCTCCTCCCATCTTGAATACTAGCTTCTTTGTATGGCTGTTCAAGACAAGTTGTATTTCCAATTTGATTGATTTCAGAGAGATGGCTTTTCATGGAGCTGTTTGATACTTTGATTGCATGGTTTGGTTTATAAGTTTGTATAATTATATATATATATATATACACACACACTCATATTAAAACCACCTCTTTCTTTGTACAGGTACACAAGGAAAGAGAAACTCGCTTTCAGGATTCCTCAAATGTAAGGCATGGTGCTTCTGCAGCCCAGGGACATGCCAAGGGGAAAGGTTCTAAGGATTTTTGGTCATCTTTCAGCCACATGGGAGGTTTCATTTCCCAGGAACCACAAAATGTGAGTTTATGGTATTTGTTTGAAGTTGCAGGTTTTAATTTGTGACTATTGAAGGAAATTATTACTGGCTTTAGACATGTTCCTTCATGGATCTGATGCCATCAGAGATGCAGCTTAATGCAGCGGTGCAGCAGAATAAAGCAAATGGATTGGCTCACATGGTTTCAAATCGTTCAGAAGTCAAGGGGGCAACAATTGATCAGGTTTGCATGGAACTTATAAATATGCCACCCATTTTCTTGTCTTTGCCATTGTAATCTTGTTGGATTGTGCAGATAAGACTGGGGGAAGAAGGGTGGAAAGAAAGGTATTATGTGGAGAAGTTTGAGGTTAAGACTGAGGATGACTATAAGAGAATCAGAAAACATGCGGTATGGGAGTTTGATTAATCACTTTTTTTTTTTAATCCAAATTTTCTCATAGTGCATAGTAAGACCTTGAATCTGAAGGAATTTACTTGGTTTCAAAGGTACGGTGAGGGAGGAAAGGTTGCCTTTTGTTTTGAGAATATGCTTCTATGTGGCCGGATGCATGGTTAGTATATAAGTTAAATATACTTAGAATAACAGTTTTTTGAAACAAAAAAAAAAAAAAATTCTGCAAAATGGATAAATGAGCCGGATATCATTCATCCATTTTGTATAATTCTTTTCGTTTTTGTTTCATAAAACTGTTATTCTAAGTGTATTTAGCTTATGTACCAAGTTCTACCATTTTTGAAAGTTTGTGTTTATATATAAACATAAGGGTATTTTATTTAGTTTTAACTATTGAAAATGACTGAATACCCCTACGTTTGAAATTAAAAAAAAAAAAGCATCTCCAAAAATGGTAAACCTTGTATATAAATTAGATACATTTAGGATAACAGTTTTATAAAAAAAATTAATTGGGAAATGGGCAGGAAGTGTGGGAATTCCAATAGATCTGGCTGCATAGAATTATGGGTCTTATTTTGAACAGTTATGATTGTGTTCCTTGTAGGTTATTGACCAGAATCCTTTTCTGTTCCTGTGCTGATGAGTATTTCTCATCATCTTTAGTTGTTTATCACAAAATTGTGTTCCCACAACATTTTAAAAACAAGAAAAGAGTAGGTTGTTTTCTTGGCATTGAGAATTCTGTTTTTTTTTTTATGCATATTTAATAACTAGTATTAGTCTGAATCTCTCTCAAATAAACAATTTTAAGGGTTTACCGGACAATTAACTAGACTTGTAATTGCTGTTTGCCCTCTTCCTCCCTCTAGCTCTTTTGGTTTATGGATTTTCATCTGCAAATATTCCTTACTAGATGCCACGTGAAGTTCTCTCCCTGCATAGATTCTTGCATTCATATTTTTTTGAATTCACAGACCTGCAAGGTAAGGGGAATTATGTTAGTTTTTTTTTTTTTTTCTTTTGAAATCTCCAAATATAAGTCTGCGGTAATCAAGGATGGGATGTGAATGGCCCCCTTTTTTGGCAGTGAAAGAATACATTCTCGGACATTTACTTTTAATCTTTATAAGATGAATGGAAATTGTATTTCCTACTAGTGGTATTTTCTCCTGATGGTTGCATTTCTTTATTTTGATGGTAAGGCTTCCATACAATAGACTCTCTACTTGAAGTGTATACTCTAGCAAGTCACAGCTTTGTGCCTTAGAACCTTCATTTTTGACACTTGTAGGTTGCTCAAACCACTATTTCAATATTCACAGGTCTTGAAGTATACTGAAGGGATTTGCTGGGTCATGCGCTATTATTACCAAGGAGTCTGCTCCTGGCAGTGGTAAGAATTGAACTTTGAATTCCTCATCTTTTGTGCTATCATAAACTTCTGTTTCTCAATTTTATTCATGGGTAATTGTATTTTGAATATCCGCTTGTATTTTGGTGATTTCAAAGATAACAAATTTGTTTATATCCTACAAAAGTTGTTTCCCATTTGATCATTTCTCTTATTTTTGGGTGATTTATGGATATGATTATTCCTCTTACTTTCGGCTGATTTATGGATGATCCCTTAATTCACGAGCATAGTATTTTGAAACTTATTCTATGATTAATCTGGTTCTAACTCTTTATGATGTAAATATTTTTCCTCTAGGTTTTATCCTTATCATTATGCTCCATTTGCTTCAGACTTCTGTGGTCTGGATCAGTTAGAGATCCTCTTCACACCTGGGGAACCATTTAAGCCATTTGACCAGTTAATGGGTGTTTTACCAGCTGCAAGGTATATAACTTGAACCATCTTGAAAACCAATGTGGAAGGTTTTATTTAGATTTTACTATCTTGTGTCAACTAGATGATGATTAATAGTATATTTGCAGTGCACATGCACTTCCTTTGTTTTACAGGAAGTTGTTGACAGATTCGTCTTCACCCATTGCTGATTTTTATCCCAAAGGTAGGTGCATCCTTGGATGTTGTCTTGGAATGATGGTGATTACGTCTTTTCATATTCATACGTGGTTACATTGTTCTATACAGATTTTGAGCTTGACATGAATGGAAAACGCTACTCATGGCAGGTAGTGATGGTCTTCTGTAATCATTTATCACAGTATTGTGGTGCAAGGTACAGCTAGGTACTTCCATGGCTTTGCATATGCAAACTTTGGGAGCTTTTCGTACCAGGTTAATGTGCATAAGTGCGTGCCTGTTATTGCAGATGCAACTATTATGCATCTGTTGAATATGTAAAATCTAGCTTCTACCACCACATTTTTTTTTGGGTTAGTTTTAGTTTCGATGCCCAACTAATCACTAATCATGAATTATTATGCATTTTTGTTGATGGTAAGGCTGTTTGTAAACTACCTTTTATCAAGGAGTCCCGGCTTCTTTCAGAAATAGCAAAAGTTGAAGTCACCTTGACGGTACTTCTAATGACATCTTTTCTCGTCTTTTCTGAATGACTGTTTATATTTTATTCTTAAATTATTCTGCTTTCGAGTTATCCTAATCTAGTCTCTTGCATTAGGATGAAGAAAAGCAGAGAAACAGTTTTGGTGCCGATGTACTTTTTGTTCATATTTCACATCCTTTAGCCGGAAAGATCATGTCATCCTACAGGCGTAAAAAGGATCATCCGAAGTTGCTTAAGGCAAAAATCAAAAGGAAAATTGATCCTAGTGTCAGGTTTGGAACCATAACCATTACTGCTCAGGGCATTTTGCTATTCCATAGCAACAATGGAAAGGGACATTTTGAAAAAAGAGCCTTATGAGGCATGCTAAAAGTTAGGACCAGACTCAAACCCTGTGTCGCTGGTTGTTTCAGCATATTATATAATGTCATTGAAATTTTACTTAGTAGCGAAGAAAGGTGTTGTAAGATTCCAAGGCCAAGTTCAGAATTAAGCAGTCAAACTTGATAGTCCATGAAATAAAAATTCCACATGACCTGTGTTTGAGCACCAGTCCAGGCAGATCTGGCTAGTAACCACACCCCTGGCTGGTCCAACTTGGAGATTGGTACGGGCTTGATCAAGTTCAAGCTCAAAACTTGGCTTGAGCTTGGACATGCAGAAACCTCTTCTCGCTAGTTGCGGGTACCTTGGTTCAGCTTGGTTAACTTTGAGCTTATAGCTTGCCTGAGATAAGAGAAACAAACCTACATTAAATGCATATTATTATATCTGGTCATATGAATTGAACAAGTGAAACTTGTCATGTTTGTTTTGAGAGTGAGCTTGATGTAAAGTGAATCTTTAACTTGTTGACTTGAAGTTCTTGATGTAAAGTGAATCTTAAACTTGTTGACTTGAAGTTAAGTTCAAACTCATTATCTGGTTCAAATCAGGCTAGTTCTGCATAAGCCAGCTTATATTTTGCTTGAGTTGATCTGAGCCTTGTAGAAAGTCTTTTAGGTAACCTCTGCAAAACTCATCTGGCTAATTCTATGGGCATTGGGATCTTGTGGCTGAATTAGGAACATCTCTGCACCAATGCTGTGTTTTCTGTGGCCACAACTAGATATTCAGTTTTTTGAGTGTTTCATCCATGTTGTAATTTCTCAAATTTTGCATGCAGTGGAGGCATGAACGGTTACATGTATATTTCTGATAGAAGTGCCTGTCGCTCAGAAATCTGTTCGCCAATTGGAGGCATGGAGATGATAGTAAGCAACCAAGTTCTGTAAGTTTCCTGCCACTATCATTACAGACTAAGGATCTTTGATACAAGATACTTTATGATCGTTGTTTCTTACTTTTGTCTCCTTTCTAAATAATTGCTTGTGTGGTGGCAGAACTGTATTATACAAAGACCCACCAACCCATTCCCACATACCGAGCCCCCCGAAAGGAGTCATTAAGCCTGGGAAGGTATGCCAATTGTTGCACATGACTTAACTGCTGTTTGCCTCAATTTTAGTGGGGGCAGTTAACTATGAAGCAGTTAACAATTAATTTTGTGTGCACGTATGGAAAAATCCAGGTGATTTCCAAACAGGATATGTTACCTGCACCTGTGTTATGGCATGAGAAAACAAATGTTCTTGGACGTGTATTTTCTGAAAGGTAAAGGTTATCATTGACCACACTGAACTGTTACTTCTCTCTACTCCCCTTTTATCTGCCTTTTGTTTGGTGACTTTTCGAAACATGTTGTTGTTTGCAGGCCTGTACCTAAGTCTATTTCTGGTGCTTGCCTGGCAAAATTGGCACACAAACTTGTGTCAGAATACTATCTGGAGAATGGGAGGCAGACTTTGGCTACATGTGCTACCGAAGTCTCAATTGTGCCCATAGAAGAGACAATCAGTCAGAAGGAATTGAATGATAAGACTGACTGCACTGTCGTGCCTAAGAAAAGGAAGTTACAAGATGACGATAGCATAGCTAAGAAGAAAAGGAAGTTGCGAGATGGTGATGACATAGCTACAAAGAAAATGAAGTTGGGGGACAGTGATTGCATAGCAAAGAAAAGGAAGAGGGGAGGCAGCAAGGGCAAAACAAAGAAAATGAAGAAGCACAGGAAACTGTCCCACAATGCCTGAGCACAAACGGTGGTGTTTAAAATTTTTTGTTGGGTAGATATATGCAGTTGGAAATGTAGATGTTGTCAATGTTTGATTGGTGAAATGCCTTCTTAATTACTAGTGGTGAGGGAATTTTTTAAGTTATTGGCGATGGTTCGGATCTAGAAGAGGAGTACTTATATAAAGAGGATATTTTTTAATTCAAGTTATTGGTGATGGTTCAGATCTAGAAGAGGAGACTGCTTATATATTAGGGAGGATTGGAAAGTAAAGTAATACAGGATGAAAAAGAAGAAATAGCTTGGTCATTTGGTGATGAAGATTAAGACTGACCATGAAAATCTTCAGTTCTTTAAATTAAGATTTTTTCTGGTAGGTTTTGCAGCTCCACACACAATCAGGCAAGTTGGTGATGGGAATGCATGAAAAGTTATAAAGACAAATTCATCCACATGTCACACACCCTTCCCGGCTGATGGCATATAGCTGGATGAGCAGCATGCTGTCTGAAGACCGGAGAAGGCAGTCTTTTCAGCACTCAGCAGTCTAATCTTGCCTTGCTTTGGAGACATGGGCAATTTGGTCCGGATTGCTTCTCTAAGCCTCTAACTGGAGAAAACAGTATGCTCTTATTACCACTAAATGCATTGTCTTCTGTACTTGTAGTCATTTTTTACCGTGTTTACCATAATAATTGTAACAACTTACATTGAAAAGGGGAGAGATTTCCTGTGGTATCAAAGTGGACCCTTCTGGTAGATACGGGCCAGAGGCCTGTAGTTGAGTTGAATGGTAGTGCGAGAATGATCAAGCGGAAGCTGGTTGGGTTTAACAATTCACAACCCAATCTCATATCATAAGGGGGAGAGATTTCTTATGGGGTTTCTATATGCGTCATAGGTTAAATTCTTAGGGATGTTTATATATGAGTTATTGGTTAAATATAACATGACTGTGTTTTAAAATTGTGCGATTGAGCTATCAGGCTAGAGTGTACAAAGTTTTAAGATTGAGCTATCAGGCTAGAGTGTACAACGTTTTAAAATTGTGCGATTGAGCTATCAGGCTAAGAGTGTACAACGTTGTGAAACCCATAGCTCGCAGGCTCAAAATCATATTTCTGGTTCTATGCCTTATAATATATCTCATTTTAATAATTGTAGATGGTCGTCTGCTTGTTGAAATTATTTAAAAGGTCTTGTAATTTTGGGAGGTTATCCATGCACGGTTCGAATTGAATCGAACGAACCCATGCATAGTGAGGTGCCTCGGGAATCGGTGTCAAATCGAAGTGGGAGAATTTGCACGTTGCCTTCTTACATACCAGAAGTTTTTCTTAATATCTGCAATGAACTAGCTACAACCCTATGGCCCAACGCGAAATATTCTAAATTCTTTAAGCAATAGAAGGCGTCTCCCGTCTCCCGGTCGCATGACTCTGCCAAAGTTCATTTAACCTTCACCGTCGGCGTAAATGGATTTTCCGACTAGGTGGTTGCTTTTGTAGACGCCCATCTTATTGATTATATGTTGTTCACTTTGCTTGTTATGTTTAGAATTATTTTCAAGATTCATCTAAATCAAAATTTTGCGAGTATTTATTGAATCGATTTTTTGCATGGGCTCCATTATATGTAAAATTGATTGATCTCCTTTATTCGACCCGAAAAAAACATTACAAGATGCTTTCTCTATATCTTCTCTCTCTTCATCTTTATTTTTACTCTCTTTTCATCTTTTTGCATACTTGCATCACATGGGCCAATTTTTTCACAATGATAAAGATTTAATTTCACTTTTTCATTTTGATATCCCTCTTATTGACTCATCAAGGTTTCATTTCGATATGATCGCACCTTCTTTTTCCTTGTTGCCATTAAATGTACTCTCTTTTCATTCAATATGTTATCTTTCACACCACATCCATAGTCGCACCTTTAGGAGCATAATCAAACTTACAGATCACAATTTTTACGTTAAAATCAGAGGATTTTGTTACCATTAACCTCCAAAACACGGCTTGATGGATGATAGCCTGATAACAGTCGATCGCTCTTTCCGCCTTCCTCTTGGTCACCTTTCTTCTTGCGCCAGAGAGAGAGAGAGGGGGGGGAGCGGAAGGCGTGTAAATTAGAACAGCGTGGATTGGTTGCTTTTTGGTAGCATAGAACAGAGTGGATCGGTAGAGGGAGTGGGTTGCTTGGTAGTGAAACAACGTTATTTTGTAGTGGTATTATTGGGATCGAGAATGGACGTTTCGCTGGGCTGAGTGGAATCTTCAGGGCGAAATGGATCAGGCCTTCTGCAAACCGCTTTTGATCAAGTAGAGGACCTCTAAGCTCTAAATACTGTTTAGAGATTTGGAAATCGAAGGCAGTTTGAGAAAGAGAGAAAATTGCCGCCTCCTATGATGCTGAAGATCAAGGCTGCCATGAAAAATGGCTGCTTCTCTCAAGTTTCTGTGGCTCCCAAAGAGCGGTGGAAATGGATGCACAAGCACAGGCGCAGGGCTGAGGGCGTACTTGCTGCTGCTAGTCAAATCTGGCTAGCTTTATGGAATATGGGTCGTGTTTCTTATTCCCTTGAAGGTCGAAGGTTTTCAATATTTTGACACTAATCTTGCCTCTTGCTGAAGCCTGAAGGTGTCGGGCAAAAGCAGCAGGTTTACGTTTAACTATATTAAGAAGAGCAAAACTAAGATTCGTTCACTTGTTCCAAAGGAAGCAGCCTAACAAATGATGCATATCCCAACACGTTTTAACCAACAAGAAGCACAACATAGAACCAAAAGAAGCACAAAGCCATCACCATCCAGAAACATGTAACAATAGTAGAGCTAGGCAGGTGGCTTCACAATCACAGCGCCGTAGTAGTTGGTGACTGCTTTCATCCCTTCAGCAACAGCATGCTTCCCAAGCTCACCTGGCAACACCAACCTCACTGCTCCCTGAATCTCCTTTGCCGACAGAGTCATCCTCCCCGAATACTTGGACAGCTGAGCTGCCTCACCCACAATCCTTTCGAACATGTCATTCATAAATCCGTTCAGCACCGCCATCGCCATCGACGACACGCGTAGCTCCGGGTGAACCTGCTTCAACACTCGAAACACATACCTCCTGTAACCATCCCCACCACCCCCACGTCCTCTCCTCTTCATTTTCTTCTTCCTGATTTTCTTTTCCCCCTTTTGTTCTGCTTTCTTGGCTGCACCTGTTTCACTTGCTTTTTTCCTCATCTTTTCTTCTTTTTGCTCTCCCTCAGCTTCAGCTGCAGCTTCTTGGGTCCTAGTTTGCTCAACGCCATCTTCCTCAGCCTTCTCCTCCCTTGTTTGCTTCCGACTTTCTTCCACTGGAACCACCCTCAGAGTCTTTGGTGGGGTTGTAGTACTCTTCTCTACTGCCACAGCTCTTACACTCACGGCCGATTCTTCTACCGACACCTGATCATCCTCTTCCGTGACCCTCGTTTCCTTCCTCATTACCCCCATTATTCTCGCTGAGCGTCTTGGAGCCATGTTCCTCTTTTTGAATTTTCACACGGTAAGGATTACTATCGTTGGCAAACAGGGCGGTTAAAAATAGGGAAGAAACGAGGGAAAATTGTCGAAGATTCCAGCTCTATAGTTCATGCCCGGGTTTAACACACACTTCATATTCAGACACGTTTCAGACGACGTGTCAAAATTCCATGGCAGGATAAATCTACGTGTCGTTACAACATCCAACTTTGATGGCTGCTTGGATATTCGAGCCTGCAATCGGACGCTGGAGAGTTGCCAGATGAAAATCGGACTGAACCGTATCGTTGGACCGGTTCGACCGTAGAAAGTGAAATTGTCGGTTTGGGTTTTTTAATGACCGGTAAATCCGGAAAAGCCGTCCGGTTGGACCACAAAACATGCTAAACCGCTGCTCGGTTGAAGTTGAACCTGTACGGGGAAAATATCGGTACAAAGGTGGCGCACAGTATGCTTGCCTGTGCATATTCTAGACACGAACGTGATCAGCTTATAGTTTATTGGGATTTCTTTAACCTTTTCTTTAATTATTTGATCATTTAGATTTCATGACTTTTTATACGGAAAATTCCATATATACCAACGAAGTTTCAAAAATGTCTTTTATATTTATGAATTTTCATCCTAATTATATATATATATGTGTGTGCATACGTTGAATGGCTATTAGCCTTCATGTGAGATGACAAATACGTCCAAACTCTCATATAATTTAAAATTATTTTTCTTAAAGTTAAAGATTCATATTTAAATAATATATTATTTTACAATTACTAAAAATTCAGAATCATAATTAGAAATTGACATGTTCGTTATTTCATAGAAAATTAACAACTCCTTTAACGAATTCATAATAGCATAAGTATATGTAAAATTAATATGAAAATTAATGATTATATAAAGAATTAGCCTTTATATATCATGCTAATGTTAAATAATTGAAAATGGTTATTTTGTTTATATTTAGGATGAGATGATCTTTAGATTATGATAAAATAAAATTTTCTATTTTTAAAAAATAAAGCCTATTTTTTTCATTTTCAGTACAAAATTTCTCAATCTAAAGGTGTGTGTTCAACAATAAAACTTTTCAAATTAAAACTTTTTAAACTAAAATTTTTTAATTTAAAATTTTTTCCCTTTATACAACTATCCTATTTTAATTATTTTTTAACATTTCGTATACAATTATATTATTTTTTAATTATTTTACACAATTACTCGTATAACTAAATTATGTATTTTAACTTTATTTTCCCTACTTCTCATTATTATGCAATTATATCACATCATTTTCTTCATTTTACATCTTCCGTCAAAAACTTTTTATCAATAACTTTTTAGCAAAAAAATTTTCACTTCTCAAACATATCATAAATATATATTTTTCTCATTCTTTCTGTACAATAATAATTTTTTTTTTATCTCAAACTCTAATTATTCCCAAACTAAATAGGAACCATTTCTTTGCATCAAAAAGAAAAGGACCATTTGTAAAATTTTCAACGGGGCATTTTTGCAAAAATTACGCTAAACCTATCCCTCTTCTCTACAAAAATCCTAGAAAGGCTATTACTGAAAATTTCCAAAAGCCTTCCATTAAGGCAAAAAAAAAAAAAATTCCAAAAGCTCAATATAAGTAAGACAGCAACAAGCAGACGAATTCAACATATGCTATTATTCATCCTAATTCCTATGGCTTCAGTACATGCATTCAGATGAAACTTGTGGAAGAATATAACACTTGCACATATATCAATACATGGCCTCCATTAATGAAATCGCCGACGGAGGTTCCTTCAAAGCCAGCTTTATAATTAATATATCTTTCATTCATTCTCACGCAATTCTAATGCACATTAATATTTAATATATGCATTCAGATGAAGATGAAATTTCCGGCAGAATGTAACACTTGCACGTATTAATGCATGGCCTCCAATGAAAATCGCCAACGGACGTTCCTTTTAAACCAGCTGTATACAATTAACATATCTTTCAATCCGTCTCCCTATGATTTTTCTTTCATTTAATTGATTTGCTTACTAAATTAATACTCATATGCATTTATCTGAACACCAAAAAATCCATCATGTTAAATTACTGCTCACCTACTATTCGTCTATTCCAAAGTGTGCGTGTTATTATTATTATTTTACATCAAATCTTCATTAAAAAGCGTCAGAAAGGAAAATATTGTTCAATCCCAAAGAAGGAAAAGCAGTCCATTCGGTTCAGGCAAAGAAGATGCTACTGGAATTATAGCATAACCTATCATCATAACATAATGTAAAAGTAAGCCTATAAATATCATGAGTGAAGCCTTATTGATAGATGGAAAAATCATTATTTAGGATTATCTATTTAATTACGAAACTAAGTTACATCCAAATCAAAGATATACATGGCCACTTTTGCTTTAATATATATATATATATATATATATGGGAAATAATCCAGTGCATGCGACTGCACCGTGCAGTCCATGCACTGTGGGCCCCACCTGATCATAAATAGAAAATTCATTCCTCCCATTGTATTTAGAATTGTTTACTTTATTAGCATACCAATTTTCATCCAAATCCAACATGTGTGTAGTCCCCATCTTAAAATGGTACAAAATCAACATAATAAAATAATTTAATATAAATATCAAGTTTAAAGTGATTTTTTCAACATCTAAACCGTCTAATGTATGATTTATATATGGATAAATGAGTGTATAAAGTTTCATTACAATCTAATATGTGTAGGGTTCATTTTACAGCGGACTGCACCGTAAATACAGTGCAGTCCAACTGCACAGGATCAGATCTATATATATATATATATATTTATATTTATGGATGGGTGGGGGTTTTTTTTTTTTAAAAAAAAAAAAAAACTTGATTTATAAAATCTAAGAGGTCGTTGAACAATTGTTGCAACCAGATTATTCTTTACTAGGCCCAGAACTTACAAGTACAGAGCTATAGCGCGATTTCAAAGTTTAAAGCTTCCTCACATTCTCCACAGAATTACAAGTCACAGCATACACCACATATATTCATAATGACGTTGAAATGAAGCATATTCAAGTGTTTTAGGCGCTGTTGGTTCTTAGCTTTAAATACTGTTCTGGATAATTACAGAATTCAATACTTCAGCTCCCGCTTGAGAATCTTAAGAAAGCTTCAAGAGAGGGAAAAAAGAAGTCATCAGCCATTAATGTGATAAATAAATGGAATATAATGTCTAAAGCACTGCTAGTTGTTTCCTAAAATGTTTCACATTCATCCATAATTTTACTTGTTTACATACAGATGCAGCTCAAGTGAAGACAGATGGCAAACGGTTGACTCTTGTCTCATGTCTAATTACCTGAGAGAAAATGCTCTTGACATCCTGGTAAACTTCTTCGATCGACTTTCCAGCATCGACCTAAGAAAAACCCATCAGTCAATGCCAATCATGCATGCATCCATATGGCATGGGAAGATAAGTCCAGAGATAGAAACAGACAAGCGGATGAATATGGTAAGGATAAGATTTTCACTTTTTTTTTTTTTTTTTTTTTGGAAACTAAAAATATTAGTTGCTGATAGAATGATTTTGTGAATTGAAGGGGTATAAAACGAAGATAAAAATATAATTACCTTCCTAACCTTCCCCTGCAAGTTGTAATAGTCGACTACAGGGATAGTAGATTCTTTATATACTTCAAAACGCTTTCGTATAGTCTCTATGTTGTCATCATCCCTTCCCTAACAGAGCCAAAATAAGGATTGTTCAGAGAATACAAAGTAATCAGAAACCAAAGAATAGTCTGGGTCAAGCATTCTCAAGGCAACCAAGCAAGACAAGCCAAATAATGAGCCCTCAAGGATGGAACGAACAGCCAGAAACCAATTTGAATTAACCTGGCCAATCAACCCACAGAGTAAATGGAATGTGAATAAATCATGTGAAACCCTATAAATACCAAATACCAACACCAGAAGGTAAACCAGAATGCCAGGTTGAAGTTAAAGAGAACATAACTCACTTACCTCACTTCTATTCAGAAGGCGTTTAACCCTCTCCTCTTCCGGGCACTCGAGAAATAGCACGAATTCTGGTTCAATCTTAGTCTGCAAGACAATCAAAATTTTCAATAAACGACGGGGAAAAAAAAAACTTAAGTCTGTCATGTGGTCTCTAGTCCATGATTTCCAAGAATACAAGAAATGGGGATGAAGGTAAATCTACAATAGGTATGTCACCATTCACGAACACCCATGATTAGTGCTTTGAAATGACTTACTTGCTTTCTGAAGCCAAGGTAATTTGAGTGTTGATGATTATTACCAAAAATTTGACATCCTATTTCTTAGATGTAAAATTAATCAAGATAGAAGAGTGACACGCAAAAAAATTTGCTAATGGGCTTAAAACTCAATTAAAAAAAGAATTAGTTTGACATCCCCCACATACCCTTGAAGAAGCGAGAGAATTTTGAAAAAGAGAATGGGTGAGATGATGTGATAGAAGTAATAATCATGAGTAAAGAGAATGAACCTAAAATAGATAGGATACTCATATGAAAAATGGAGTATAGTAAAAAGGAAGATAGTTAGGTAATTAAGATGTCAAATACATTGAAAAGTGTATATGAAGGGCTGAGAAAGATTTTTTATTTCTTTAATTTTTTTTTTTTTTTTTTTTTGCACAATGCAAGTGTAGAATAAAATGAAGAAAATCTTTCTCAACAAGACAACTGAATTGGACAAATGTTCAAAGCACAAAATGGTGATTTAGGGTCCCTCAGTGTTCTAACTAGCAGAACCACCAAGATAACAAGCAACTAGCTTAGAGAGGCTTACGATTTTCTCAAACATAATTCGATTCTCTTCAATCCGGGGGAAGCCATCAACGAGAAATGTGTCATTTCCACTTTGCTGAATTGCTTTTTGGAGAACCTTGACGGTTATCTCAGAAGGAACCAGCATACCCTGTGCCATTATATTCTGAATCATAGAACTGAAAAGCGAACAGTTATTCATCGTTAGGACATATAACACAGGTTCACTGCCAAAAGAGAGAGTAGTCAGGTAACTCCACTAGTTAGAAGTCTAAATCGATAACAAATGCTTATACTAATCAATCAGGTTTTGCAAATTGGGTCCTACAACCTCCATGGTTTAATGAAGTTATCTATTAAAGAATGAACACTGTTTAAGAATCTCAGAATCCACCACCATGCTCTTCCAGAGCTGCTTTTTTTAACTGCTTATTAAACTCTCTTCCTTTCCACAACTGTGTTGAAAGAATCACATATTTCCATATGACACAGCTAGACAACTTTTATAACTGTTTATGCTCACAACCATATAGAAACAAAACAAAAAAGGAAAAGAAAAGAGAACTAAGATGTCAATGTGACTGCAACACCCTAAAAAAGGAACGCGAAGATGGTTTCTCACCCAATTTGTGAATCAAAATCTCTTTCAGCTCGTAGGAGTGCACTAACACTGACATGGGTGTAACCAAATTCTTTAGCAAGTTTTGCACATAGTGTAGTCTTCCCTGTGCCGGGACTACCTGTTTTAAATATTCAGTCACAAATAAGGAACAAGGAATGAGAGTTTGGTCTGCACATTAGCAAGAGATCCATTTTTTTCACGCAGCAACTTTATGGAATAGAGTGAAAAAAGAAAAAAATTGCTGGTGCATTCTCAACAAGGGTTGCAAATTGGTTTGGATTGAAGAAATGATAAATTTATCACAAAATCAGGTTTGCAACAGAAGCGGTTTAAGTCACAAGAAACAGCTGCTTTGTCACAAAACGAAGGTAGGGCTACAGACACAAACACCCCTCCCTGAATCTTGCAATGTGTAGGCACCTGAGCCGGCCTACCTCAGTTGTGAGACTGCTCACAGCATGCAAACAGTAGAAACTGAGAAAGAGAAGTTGATCATCAGACTCAACCAGGTTGATATATGTTTATCTCATGGTCAACAAGATTAATTAACCTCCAAGCAAGCAGGTGAAATATGGAATCATTAATTAGTTCTGACATTGCCCTTGCGCCTGTAACATCTAATTCAACGTTATTTTCAATTTATTTGGAGAAAAGACGCAAATTGCTGTCACTCAATAGTTACATGGAAGACATTGACGAGATCTTGCAAGATGATATATATATATATAGAGAGAGAGAGAGAGAAAGAGCTGTTCCGGTGCAGCGTCACTGCACCGGAACAGCGGTGCAGTTGCCCAAAAATGGGCCCCACATGATCATGAAATCATAATCTACTCCACTCATTGTATTTAGAATAATGTATTCTATTACCATACCAATTTTCATCCTAATCAGATATGTATATGGGCCGCATCTGAAAATGATACAAATCCAACGTAATAAAATAGTTTGATGTAAATAACAACTTTAAAGTATCTGATTAGGATGAAAATTGGTATGATAATAGAATACATTATTCTAAATACAACGGGTGGAGTAGATTATGATTTCATGATCATGTGGGGCCTATTTCAGCAGTGCTGCAACTGAATATTCCTTATATATATATCAGAAATATTAATACCAATTTTCATCCCAATCAGATATGTATATGGGCCGCATCTGAAAATGGTATAAATTTAACGTAATAAAATAGTTTGATGTAAATAACAACTTTAAAGTGATTTTTTCACCATGTAAATTATTTGCTATAAAATTTATATATAGATAAATGATTGTATAAAGTTTCATTGCATTGTAATATGTGTGGGACCCACTTTTGATCAAATGTACCGCTGTTCCTGTGCAGTTGTGTTGCACCGAAACAGCTCCCTATATATATATATGCATTGCATACGTACGTACATATGTATATATATACTGCACGGTGCAGTCGGACCCATTTCGTCTGCACGGTGCAGTCGTATGCACTGGATGAAGCTTGCGGGATGATATTTAGCTAATCTGATGTTTTAAAAAATGCTCACCTAAAACAAAAACAACTCTGAGTTTCTTCTTTCTTGAGAGTATTGCATTGTTCAGCTGAGCAAACAAATGAAAACCAATAAAGAAGAGAGAGAAAAGAGAAAAAGAAGATATCTGTCAATCACTAGATGTTAATTAGCACATATATGATTAAGTAAAATGGAAAGGCCTTTCAATAGGTAATTTTCTTCCAAGTTTAGAGCAAAAAGAGAAATGGGACGGAAAAACAGTTCGAAAAAGAAGAGAGAAGAAAGGAGCAATTTTGTTTTGAGAAACCACCTTTCGCAAGTAGACAATGATTCTCTTGGCGTAGAAAGATAATCCAACGACGAAGATGGAGCAAATTACTGCAACTAACCATTTCCAGCTATTCCCCGCGGCCATGAGAGAGAGAGAGAGGGAATGGAAAGGAAAGTAGAGGAGAGTGGGGGAAGAAAGAGGATTGGCTACGAGCAGAGGAAAGAATCGCCTATTGCCTGGCAGAACACGTTTGGGGTGACGTATGTCATCAGCAAGGTTCGAGGCTTTTCCAAAAGCTCTACTCAACAGCTGAAGCAGAGAGGACAGGAGAGGATCTATTGCAGACGGCGGCGTCGGCTTTTGCATGCGCCATCCGCGTAGACACGTCGGTGCCCGCCGCACCATCTTTAGAGCTTGGGAAGTAATGTTGGAAAATGGAAATAGCGAGTGCTTTTGTTTTCTTTAAGTATACACTTTGTTGAACCCCGGCATAGCCGCATATGATTTTATATAACTTTGTCATCGATGGTTGATACAAAATTTAATTTATTTATCATATTTAATATTATCTATTTACACAAGAGATTAAGTTTTATCCAAACTATATTTGTTGAAAAATAAATATATTTTTCATTAAAACATAGATATATTTAGATGTAATTTAAAGAAATGCTTTATAAAATTATTAATCTGCATAATAATAATATTTTAAATGATTTAGATATTGAACTTATTAGGATCATTTAAAAAGTAATAAATAAATTGAATTAAGTTAACAAATTGCTTTCTTTTATACATGATGATTTTCTTAATTTGGAGTAGTGAATTTATTTAAATATGTTTTTTATAAATTTTAAAAATTATCGATTTCAAAATATTTTTAAGGAGTGAATATATTTTTATATAAAAATTGAATTAAGTTAACAAATTGCTTTCTTTTATACATAATGATTTTCTTAATTTGGAGTAGTAAATTTATTTTACGCATTAAATATATTTTTTATAAATTTTAAAAATTATCAATTTCGAAGTATTTTTAAGGAGTGAATATATTTTTTTAATCAAAAAATAGATATATTTACATGTAAATTTAAAAGATGATTTATAAAATTATTAATCTATATAATAATAATATTTTAAATGATTTAGATATTGAACGTATTTGGATCATGTAAAAAGTAATAAATAAATTGAATTAAGTTAACAAACTGCTTTCTTTTATACATAATGATTTTCTTAATTTGGAGTAGCAAATTTATTTTACACATTAAACGTGTTTTTTATAAATTTTAAAAATTATCAATTTTGACGTATTTAAGTCATTTTCACTCCCTAAAATTATTAGTTTTTTAAATTCATAAAAAAAATATATTCGAAAATTATAAAATTGAATACGTAAATTAAACATATGTGGACAATTAAACTAACGTTTTCATAAAAAAATAAAAAAATAAAAATTCACATATATGCCCGACAAAAGGTACAAAGAATATAAATTGAGCCAATATAATCATCCCATGAAAATTTATTTAATTAAGTAGAATATGAATTTTTTAAAAAAGATCTTTTAGACCGATGACTTCCATTGATTGGTTGAGGCGCGAAATTACAAATTTCGAAATATCGTAAAATTAATGCCCAAAAAATGCATCCAGTAATGCATTAACACATATTTCAGGGGCCTATGTTGCAGAAAATTTCTAATTTCATATAAAAATTAAACGGATGAAAATTCAAAAACGAAATTTTTTTTTTAAGTTCAGAGAAAAAGATACCCGTATGGCCCCGTATATTTCATTGAAAAACAGCGCGAGGACGCCGGGACTCCTGCTTGCCGCGAGGCAGGGGATGAAAATCGATTTTTTTTTTCTTGAGAAAAAGCAATTTAGAGTATGTTCGGTTAAATATAAAACTTTTCAAATTAAGATTTTTCGGAACGTGTTTGGCAATAATAAAAAAATATTACGCTAAAACTTTTTATTCTTCATAATTATTTTATTTTTTAGTTATTTTTTCACATCTTTCTATGTAACTATCATATTTGTTAGTCATTTCTGAATAACTAGTAACGTAACTAACTTATCTATTTTAACTTAACTTTCTTTACTTTTCATTATTACCCTTATCATATAATATCATTTTCTTCTAATTCAAAAACTTTTTATTGATATTTTATAAATCTCTTGACATTAAGAATTGCTAAAATTTTTGGATGAAAAATTGTTGATCTATAAGTTTTTAAAATGAGAGGAAATTATATTATACAATAAGAGTAACGCCAAGGAGTGAAGAGAATAAAATTAAAATAAATAGGTTAATTATATGAGTAATCGTGTAAAAAAAATGAAAAGTACGGTAGTTATATTATAAAATATGAAAAAATAATTAAAAAAGAGTAAATATGAAGAATAAAAAGTTTAGATTGAACATGTATTTGGAAAGTAATAAAACTTTAAGGTATGTTTGGTGATGAGTAAAATATGTTAAGCTAAAATTTTTCAGTTTTCATTATTATCCTATTTCTTCACATATTTCTATATAATTATTATATTTTTTAATCATTTCTTTACAATTACCTATACAATTAACTTATCGATTTTAACTTTATTTTCTTTACTCATTATTATTATTCCTATCATATCTAAGGGTGCAACTTAGATAAGGTACCAATGAGTACTTACCGACCCGATCCTAATTTGAGTAAAGTATGATACAAAATATTATCTATAAGTATGGATAGGGCACAAGTTATTATTTGCTCCTTCAAATATGGTACGAGTAGGGTAATTATATTGGCTACTCAAAACTGGCCCGTATAGATATAATTATATATATGTATATGGTATATATATCATATAGTATATATTGTGTTTGTATATGATATCTCGTGAGCACACCCATTTTAACCAATTCGAATTCTAATGAAACTTGTGACCTCCGGAGCTATGGATTGTGGAGTAAAAAATCAATTTGGGTTATATATATATATATATCTGTCATTGACTTACGAAAGTTTTTTATAAATAAGATTATGAATTATGATTAATATATTAATGGTTTTAATGATTGAGTTATGACAATTTATACTTTATATTTTTTATATAATAATGCAAACAGTAACATATGTACATGATTTTAAAATATAAATGAGTATAGCTTTATATTTTTTAAAATAATATAGAAATATTTTTATAAAAATATTATATTTAAGTATTAAAGAACCGATTTGGAACTAAAACTGGAACCAACCTTATGGTAGGGTAGGGTAGGGTACATTAGAAATCGAATCGACAAATGGGTAGAGTAGGGTAAACTTTTTACAAATAGGGTATGGGTAGAATAGACCATTACCCGAACCGGAAGATCGAGTTGCCCTCCTGATCATATCACATCATGTTCTCGATTTAAAAACTTTTATATAAAAAACTTTTCATTCAAAAATTTTATAACTTCTGTTACTCAAAAAAAAATTTAAATTAAAACTTTTTCACTCTTTACAAATACCATATTTTTTAATTTTATATAAAAAACGTTTTCATTTAGAAGTTTGATTACTTTTGTTTACTCAGAAAACTTTTCAAACTTAAATTCTTCTATCTAAAACTTTTTCACTGTTTATGAATATAATATTTCTTACTTACTTCTTCATTTTTTCTATATAACTATTTTACTTTTAATTATTTTTATATAATTATTTATATATTTAATTTTTTTTTTTAATTCGTCATCGTTATTTTTATCATGTCACATATTTTATCCCATCATGGAAACTTTTATACCAAAAATTTTATCTTTTCACTCCGGGCATACTGGAACTTGGTCCAATGCACCCGGGTATACTTCATCCATTTTTTTATTTTTTTGAAATTTTTTTAACACCACTGTAATCTAAGTGTATTTAATGAGTGTATCAATTTTTATTATTTTTGAATATTTTTAGATATTTTTAGATATATTTTTTAAAATCAGTGGCAGTTTTAATAATTTTTTACTAAATACACTTAGATTAACAATTTCATAAAAAAAAAAAAGTTAAAAAAAAGGGTGTAGTATTTCACTGCAGCCGGGTGCACACGGTTGGGTTCCGGGTATACTGACGATTAAAATCGTGGGCAAATTCAGTAATTTAGAGGCGGCGAGAGTGACGTCCGAGCAAAAACTAGAGCCAGTGAAAACTGCGTTGCTTCTGTCTCTTCGATTTGTGGGTTTTGGTTCTTGGATTGTTTTCTTCTACTTTTCGTGCTGATTTCGTACCCAGGTAGATTTTCGTTTTGCTTCGCTGTTCACATATCTTCTAGCCGTCTATGATATGTTCTGAGTTTTATTTTTTTGCAATTGGGGATTCGGTTATAATACAATTTCTGGTGTTTTTAAGACATCTTTCTTCATTTTGAAGTCCGTCTGGGTATTATTGATAAGGGGAAAAAAAAAAGTCCATCTGGTTATTCAACAGCACTGCGCAGATACGAGTTTGAAAAGATTGGTGCTTGATACTCTCATATTGAAAACAGACTGAAATTGATCAAGCGCTATGTTGCTTGAATGGAATTTTATGTTCATGTTTAGGTGCTTGTTGAGTGTTTGTATAATTGTGTGCTTTTAGTCCATAATTTTCTGGTCCACCATGGTCGCATCGAACAATAGTTTGTGATTTATCTAGTGCTGGCGGGTGGAAATCGTCTAATATCCATTCTCCACTACTCTATCAGTCTAGTTGCTAGTGTCTCGAAAGCTAAGATCTTGCTCTGGCAGTTTTACGATTTTCTGAGCCAGTGGGTCTTTGCATTAAATCGAGCATTATGATTTTTTCTGATGCTGGCTTTTGCAAACCCACCTAGCCTCACTCCTGAGTGAGTCAGAGGAAACTGGGATGAAAATGAATGCATGTGTTTGCAAGATTTATTCAGTCCTAGTTATGATGGAATTGTGTCCCTGTTGACCTGATTTACACATGGGATGACATGGCCTTTTTTTTTTTTTATTTTTTTTTAGGGATGACAATGGCCTTTGATTATTCATTTTCTCGGTAATTTTATTCACAGATTTAATAGGAATGGTCAAATAGGAAACTAATTTCTCATGTGATAACAGCTATTGGGAGGATTAGTCAGTTTAGCAGCGATTCGACTCATGTAAGAAGTGGCTTGGGATTCTGAAGGATATGAGAGGTGGAAGAACAGAGGTGTGCAGGAATTTTCAGCGTGGCAGGTAATGAACCAAGCCAAGCTTATGAAGTTTTTTTTATGATGGAGAGAATCTGTCTTGTTATTTTGCCTTTGTATCAGTTATGTTTATAGTTGATAATCACTGTTATTTCCATTTGAGATCATTTCACTGCAGGAATGAGATTGTCAAACAGCTATTCTGTTTTAGAATTCAACATTTTTATTACTTTCCTTCTTGATGTTATCATCTTCATTGTCACTTTGTTCTCACCTGAAGAAACTATGGAATCAGTTTTTGTCATTTCATTGAAACTTGAAAGTATATTAAAGCAATGACAAGTAGTTAAAACCCATTTTGACCTGTAAACATACACTGTTTTCAAATCAATTTTTTGCTGCGAATTCTTATCATACATCCCATGATGTCCTTGTAGTCTTATCTCTGTTGGTGCCTTTTTCTTTTGAGCTCATTTTATGTGCAACTTCTGACTCGAAATCTGATTTAATTTCTGCTTTACTGTTGGTTACAACAATCCGTCATAAATGATAAGTTAAGTGAGACAACTTCTTTCTTTCCTGCCCAGTTGTCACTATGGGGATCGCTGTAAATTCATTCATGTTGGTCAGCAACAGTCAAATCAGAATCCCTTTGGATTTGGTGTCCCTAACAAGCAAGGGCAACAGCAGGCACAGCAGCAAAGGCCCAATCCTTTTGGATTTGGGGTGCAGAGCAGCCCAGGTGCAGATGGCTCATCCATTTTTAGCTCCAAATATCAGAATCAAATTAAGGTTTGTTGTTGGAAGGGTTTTGGTATTCATTTATACTGTTTGTTTTTGATTATTCACTTACTTGGAGAGAGTTACATGTTACCCACTGCTTTTCCTGGATCATTTGCATAGGGAATGGTCCCTCTCTTCTATAACCACATTCATGATTTCTCGGACCTTTCCCTTTTCTTTTGAAGCCTTCACCCTGGACTGATTAACTCCTATTGATCTCGTGTACAAATGGCCAAACAATTTTAAGCACAATTCCCATTAGGGCGAGACTTCAATAGTGGAAATGGCTAGATTTTAAATGATTTGGGTAGTATGGCTAATGGAATAGCATTGAAAATGAAGTTCTTTGCTGGAAATCCATATAAGTTAAAGTGACTGCAGTGTCAATCCATCCCTACAATATGTACTCTGAGGTTTGTAAATCCAATATGGTCTATTTCTCCTTTTCTCAACTATTTTTAAATCCATTTGTTCTACAGTCCCTCTACGTGCAGGGATCCTGATATAGTGCAGCAGGGTGCACTTAGCTTAGGTACACCTAGGTGCAAAAACCCATTTTTTTATATTTTTTTGAAAGTGTTTTTTATACAACTGTTAATCTAGGTGTATTTAACATGTGTAACAATTTTTACCAATTTTGGAGACTTTTAGTTATTTTTTTGATTTTTTTTTAAAAATCAGTGGCATTTTCATTATTTAAATTAACAGTTCTATAAAAAAAATTCAAAAAAATTAGGTGAAATGCATCCAGGTGCATTTAGTCAGGCCCGTACATGGAGACACTGTTAGTTCTTGTTTCTGATTAATTTGTTATTTGCTTGGTTCTGGATGTTAATTGATACTGTGCCTTTGAACTTTTCCCCTTCTTATCATCTGGTCATTATATTTGTGTCAGCCATTTGAAAATAAGTGGACACGTGCCTCCGCTGGAACTACTGGCAACTCTACTCGGAAGAATGATACTCAGCCACCGCAGGTGGTCAATCACAAGTGAGTTTTCTAGCGGCTTGTTATGTATGTGTATTTGTAGCTTTTGGTTCATTTTTACCCAAATAAATTTCATTCACTGAATAGGTTATACATCTATATTTGTAGGTGCACAGATCCTGAGTCTTGCAAACAACTGATAGCAGAAGATCTTCAAAATGAAAGACCACTTTGGAAGCTTACGTGTTATGGTCATGCTAGAAAGTAAGCAAGCACAAATTTGTGTGGTCTATGTTGATAAGATTTTTTTTTTTAATAAAAAAAATTCCTATATATCTTTTGGAGCTAGGAATGTTCCCTTACCTAAAATTTGAATTCTTATCCCTCTAGTAACCCATGTGATATTTCTGGGGATGTAAGTAATGAAGAGCTCCGGGCAGCAGCATATGAAGATGCTAGACAGGGAAAGTCTTTGCAAGCCATTGTAAGTGTATCTCAACAATGATGCATAGCATTACCTCATTGTAAATCATCACATGCAAATTTAGTCTCTGGATATGTTGACATTTACAGATCATAATCAGTAAGCCACCTTGAGCCCTTTTTCCTATCTGTGGAATTATATGGAATGAGGGAAGCTATAGAAGTTGGTTATAGGATGTACAGGACCTTACATTTCTTCATGCATTTTCCATTGAGAATATACCAGCAGGTGAGCCAGGTATCTATGTTTTTGGAGATTGACAAGGAATTTCCTTTTAGTTCTTCCTCTCACATAATGCTATGCTTTATGTTCCACTTCCAAAGAAGAGAACTTATTTCCAAGTATTAATCGTTCCTTAATCCCAGTACCTCACTACACGAGCATGAAAGATGCTCGGTAAAAAATCTTCCCTTTTTTTGTGAGAGATCATCATTCTGTGTCTTGACTCCTTATTTGTGAATTGCATCAGCTCTCTGTGTCAAACAAGGAAAGGATGTTATTCCGCATAGTCCAAGCAACTTAGTAGGGAAAGAAGAAACTGATTCCATCTCTCTTAAAAATGAAGGACGATCACCAAAAATTTCTTTAACTGCTAGTGTTTCATCACTGTAGGCCACTATCGTTTTTGCTACTAGTCTTTCTTTTTTTGCACTGTGTACATCTTGTCAACCTTGCAATGGAGGCCATCCTTAGTTTTGGACCTCTTCTAACAAAAATTAGCAAGAACAAGGTTTTTATACTTTTCCAGTTATGACATGATATCTTCATGCACATTCGAGGATGGATATGTGAGAATATTGATTGCTCAATTCTGTGAACTTTGATTTACTGATTGTATAGTTGCGGACAATTCTTCTGTTATGGCACAGGTTGAAAGGGAACGAAACTTACTAAATTCCAAGTTAATTGAATTTGAGAGCTTACTACGTAATCCATATGCACTTTCTTCAAATCCTGTTTCTTCTCGGGTAACAGCATTCCCAGGAACTGCTTTTACTGCATCTTTGACTGCCGTTCAAAATAGTAATCCTCCCACAGCTTCGAGTTTTACTCAACTTGGAAAATCACTTAGTTCTGGATTCAGTCCAAGGTATACTACACTCCTGGAACAAATATTTGCTAGCTTCAATCTTGGAGACTGTAAATGATCTCCTAAATTTAGAACAATGCACGTAGTATGTAGAATCTCTTTTATACATTATTAAGCTTGAATCTCTTTTAGACGTGATTAAGCTTGTATTATTATTATTATTTTTTCTAATGATTTAATTTGCAGGCCGCCTGCACCATCAAATAATTTTGGGCAACCAAATCTTTTCCAAAATTTTAACATAACTTCAGGTAGGTGGATCTCAACAAACAATGCAATTGCTGCAACTTAAGGCGCAATTGCTATTATGGAGTTACTTGCCATTTTTCTGTTTATTTAGATTTTCATTTATTTATTTGTGGTAAAGTATGATCCACATGTGCTTTTTAATGGAATTTTGTTTAGGGTTTCTTTTTGCTGAATATCTTTCACCCTTGGAAAATTCAGGGAACATTAGCTGATAAGAAATTTTTTTCGAGTAGTTGCTCATGAATGCAAAGCTTATTTCTCTCTTAAATTCTTAACCATCGTGTTCATTCTGTATCAAATGAGAAATTATTTTATTGAGTAATCGAACCATTGGCTTGACTATCTAGTTCAGCTAGGAGCTGAAGATTTATGTGATCCTGATGTTAGAATACACAATTATAGAACCCAATGCTGGGCTGCTTTGAGCATGATTCAGATGCCTGCTACTAAGGCCTTATTTGGTGCTGCTTTGCAGAGCTGGCTTTTGCTTCCAACAAATTGCATGCGTGCTTTCAATCAAACCAATATCTTTGTGCTTGTCAGACACATTTTTTACCCTCTAATTTGCCGAAAAAAGGGTGGGGGAAGCAAAAGTGCACTGCCTATCCAAATGAGCATTTGAATTTATCGTGAAGTCATCCTGAACCATAGCCAAACGAAGCCTAAGTTATGCTTCTTTTCTGAAAGGTATGTATGTAGTAAGGTTGGCCTCTTAGTTTGCTCCCATCAACACACAGACACACTTAGGCCGGTTTTGGGCATGATTCACAGGTCTGCACTGGACCCCTCTGTTAGTGCTGGCATCTTTCCAAGAAAACATATGCACTGAGATAGGCTGCTGGTGACATTCTAGGCTCTTAGCAGACCATGAAGAGCAATATGCAATCTGTTAACAACTTGTTAAACTGTTTTCTGGGTTATTTTTAGTATTTGAGGCTTAGCAGTTTGTTCTATGCAAATGATTACTTGCTGTTATTTCAGGTGCATTTGGAGGCCAACTTCCAACTCATTCATTTGGCAATGTACCCCGGTCCAACTTTATGAATTTAAACAATGGTGCATCAAATGTTGGAAGCAACCAACACTTCTCATCAGTTGCATCTCCTCATGTGGCCAGTAATGCAAATAGTCAGTTTCCTAGCCTTGTCAACAGGATGGAAGTTGCAGCCAGTGGAACTGAGAAAGCACCCATCAGTGACCTCTCTGTGTAAGTTGCTTTGGAAGGAGATTCGATATGGATTTATTTAGTGAGTCATAGCTAATAGAATTCATATTATGGTTTAATCATCGCACTTACATTGCTTTTCCACTTGAATAGGTTGAGAACTTCAGATAAACTTGGATGAGATGTACCCATGGTTTTCAGTTGCAAATCAAATTCGCCTGGAATTTCTGTTGTGAGATTGATTTTTCAGTTGATAATATCATAATATTATGAAATCAATCATTACTAAGGACTGAGATTATCTTCATTTTCTTTGGTCAACTATATTTGAGTCCTTTGGCTTGGTCACTTCTTAAAATTTGAAAATGGACTAAGAGAATGTGTGGACTAAGCTTTTAGACCTTAAATGTTATTTTATTGATTTTGGTTACATTCTTTCCAACAAGTTTCTTTGGCTTTGGTAGAGTTATCACATGGCTTCATTCACTTGAATCTTACACCTCCAATTCTTCCCCTGATGTCAACTGCTGTGCCTTTCTTAAACCTTAAATGGGATCTCTAAACTAGTATTAAGAGTATTGGTTGTGATGCATGCAGTAGTAGAATTACACTGAAGTATTTTGACTAGTTTCTCTTTTAACCAGGAACAATGAGAAGGCTGGACTAGGAGCTGCAAAGGATACAAGCATATGGCTCAGAGAGTGGAAACGAGGAGAGGTACAAACAAGAGAATATTGCAATGTAGGCTAACTTGGGGAAGCACACTAACTTTCAAAATTAGGATCTCTCTCTTGTTGGATGGCTCCTAGACACGGCTTGCCAACTATCTTACTTTATTTTTGTGTCTTATATTTTCAGCCATGCTTCTGGATTTTGTTTTTGCTTGAGTCCATAAGAAAAAGAGAATTCAATTAGTTGTCAGCTCTAGGGACTGCAAAATAGCAACAGGAATGGAAGGAAAGCAACAAATAATAGTAAAATAATGTTAATAGCGTTTTTATCCCAAAACAATATCATGTAAAAACAATCATCTTGCATCATTTAAGATATTGCAGTTTCCTGTCTCTGCATCTCATGATGGTCTAGATTAATTAAGATATTAGGTATATATACTTCTGCTCGGACATACGATTAATGAGGAAATGTTGTGCTGAATTCATGTGCAGATTCCAGAAGAACCTCCTCCAGATGAATTTGTATGAACTAGTTCCGAAAGGGGTGAGAAGAAATGTCCCATTGTGTTACCTGTCATTCTTGTTCTTTGTTAAGCGACAATTCCTTAGCATTTTGACATTATCATGCGCATCATGTTGAACATGATGGTTCTGAAGGTATCTCATGTTGGACTTTTTTCTGTGAAGCTGGCAGCAGTTGATGGTGAGGCTACCAATGTTTGATGAGGATTATGGTCGTGGTTACAATGGATTTCACCCAGCACCTCTTATTTTGTCTATGGTGCGTGTATACCAATCTTGCTTCCATAAACTTCCACATGCACAAGTCTGTGCTTTTGCGGCATTCTAGATCAATGACGATTTTGGATACATGATCTCTCTGGTTGGTTTTATGATCTCTCTGATTTTGGATACATTCATATGCAGCTTCAAGAAGAACCTCCTCCAGATGAATGCATATGATGAGCTCACTGCCAAAGGTCCGAAGGAATGTCATTCTTATTCGAAACACCATGATTCCAGGTGGTTCTGAAGGCACCTTCTCATAGTCTCTATATAAAGCTGTTAACCATTGAATCAGCTGTTTTTAAACCTACCAACGTTGGATGAGTATGATGGTCCTATGGTGGTGGTGGTGTTGGATTTTACACCACAGTTGTTGGTGATAACTCTGTAGAAGCTAACTTCGAGCACTGTACTAATTTTCCCAAGTAATCATCAGCAAGCATGGAAAAGTAACTTAGAATGGCAATGCTCGCCTTTTGTGGGGACTTATTTTCCATGTAATATGGATTACTTTCATATCCATTTTTGTTACTATTTGGTTTGTTGGCACCAACAGTCGCTGACTTTCGAGGATGAAACATAATTGTGGCTGAACAGGGGCAACGGCCGTGGCAATGGTGAATGGTATTTTAGTAATCATTGAAGGATCATCTTGGGGCTATTCTGGGAACTTTATTTGACTAGTGGATTATTTCTCTATTTATCTTTGTTATCTTTTCTTGCTAGCATCAATGGTTTGGATCGTCGTGGATATTCCATGCATATTTGACTGAACAGGGTGATGGGAATGCAGCCCGATCGCCTAGTTTCTGGGGTTTCTACCATCCCACCAAAAAAAAAGGTTTTGATGGGTTTGGCAAAATGGACTCTGATGTTGTTTATTGCAAATTAGATCCTACGGTTTGTGCAGGTGTGACTTCTTAAGTTTAAAAATGTTGTAAAATGTACCCGACATCACTTGCCAAACGATGTTGGATATGAAATTGATTGGATAATAGTTTTTAATGTTTTAGGAATACATTTGAAGCCAGCTGCATCTGGTCGATGTTTTATTTCTATAGATTATCTTTATTATTTCTATCAGTTCAAAATATACGTGATTTTTTAACCGTGAAGAAATACTCATGGATGAATAATATAAATATATTGAACTCATTATTAACATAATAGTAATATAATCATCAACCATGCAACCGGTTGCACGTGATAGTTATCTAGTAATTTCACATATGTGATAGGTTAATATTCGGGTCTATTTTGCAACATTCTTAAACTTTGGTTTATAAATATTTAAAGTATAAGGTCTAGTTTGCGATTAGGTAAAGGTATAGGATTTACCCAATTTCATGCATGGCGTATTATGAATTTTGAATGTTATGTGATCACGTGCTGTATTTTTTATGGTGAATCATGTACTGTATTGGATATGCAAGAAATTTGCTGATAGAAAACCTGTGCCTTAGCCAAGCACAGCCGCGACACAGGTTCGAAAGTGGGTGGTAGCAGTCCTGAATTTTCAGGGGACTGTCCACCAGCTACAAAATTTAGAAATATTGTTAAATATATGTTGGAATATTATATAAAAATTGTAAAAATGTCAAAAAACCTAATTGTAATATTAGTTGAGATAATTGTAAATACCTATTAAAAAAAAAACTGTGCCCCTGTTTACGCCCCAGAATTTCTTTTGGGTGTATGTTACCCCCGCATTGAGGAAGGCATATTTGTAGTGCTGCTTTTCAAAATAGCCACCCCTGCTAGAAACGGTTCGACTATATTTATTTTAAAAGATCTAAAACATATATCTAAATTATGATTAGTTCTTGTCAATTCAACAGAGAAAATTCATATTAAAGTAGAGAAAAACAATGTGCACAATCAAATTTTAAAAAATCAATATTTAAGCCTTCACGAGCCGTAGCCAATTTGCAAACAATAAATAAAAAGAGTATCCATAGAGTAAATTAATTAAAAAAGAATAAAATAAACAACCCAATGTTTTACTGGGCGTTAAAACTATAAATCTAACCGCTTTTTTACGTATTCCGATCACATTTTAACAATCCTTTTTTTGGAAATTTTAGCCAAACCATACCCGGATTGGGTCTGGAGCCAATGGGAGGGGGCGCTGTTTGGGAAGCACGAAAAAAGAAATTTTTTTTTTCTTTTACATATTTTACATATCATATAATTATCCTAATTTTCAATCATTTCTTCATTTTATTTCATGCAACTACCCTGTTCATTTCAAAAAATTTCCTTTTGCTCCTAATTATATTACCCCATTATATCAAATTCAAAAATTTACCACCATTCTGTCTCTCACTTTCCAAAATATACGGAGTACAAGACTGGCTAAAATTGAACCTCCTTAATAATGACCAAGAAAGTAGATACGAAACTAAAGCAAGTATTAATTCAATTAAGATTGCAAGTTTCTTAATTTTTTTTTTGGTAAATATAACTGCAAAGTTTCATCCATTGTGAGTTTGTCCCTTACTTTTGGAAATACAAATAATTTCCACAAAAATTTTGATGTAAATTGTAAATACAGACAAGACATTGGAGTTTCATCCGAACCAAACAATATTGTTGATTTTGCTGAACATGTGCTAAGAAGACATGCCTGATTGAAAAAAGAATGAAATATTGGTGGAGATGTGCTTCGAGATGAGGTGGCAATGTTGAACCTAAGAAACCATCATCCCCGAATGCATTTCCTCGAGGAGAAAACTGGATGGATGAATTCCAAAAGAGCAGGCTAAGAAAACCTTAGCCGCCATGACCCAATTGGCAGGCAATTGAAAAGAAGAAGACTATTGCTGCCGCAACAGGCTTTGCTCCAGGAGTGTTCTCATGGCCTTCTTTCTGATCACTCTGCCATAAATCCCTCTTCCTAACTGCATTACTAGATCCTCCATGTCCATTGACGCCCTACCTTTCTTCCATGCATCAACCACTAGAGCGACCACTCTCTCATCACCACCCACAGCCTCCACAACTCTCTCTGCCGCTACCGCCGCCGGCGGGATGCGCCTTCCCCACCTCCTCATCTCTCTCTGGCACTTGAATGTAGCTGAAAATGCAGACCAAAAAGAAGCGGTGAGGAAGCCCCTCTCCTTCCCCTTCACCATCCATCTCTTCATGCTCTGCTCCAGCCCCACTACAATCTCTCCCGCGTCTCCCAACATCTCATTCTCCGCCCTCATTTCAATCTCATTCAACTCCTCTCCACACCGAAACTCCTCCTCAAACGTGCATCTCTTGCAGCTGCAGCAGAACCCCCACGCCCTCGATAGCTCCCGCCGCTTCTTCAGCGGCAGATGCACGTCGTAGTAGGCGAACGTGATCTCCTCCCCTGCCTTCACATCCCTGGATGTGTGCACCGCCATATGGTCTCCGATGTGCAAACGCCGGGCGTTTGGATTGCAGGAGTGATTGATGAAGGAAGGCAAGATCCATAGCCCAACACCGTAGAGTCTGCTGTCTTTCTTCCCCAGAATTGTGGCAGAAATCCCATCTTCTGTCATGGAATTCACATCCAAGACCTTCAAGATCCTACCCATGTCAGGAACCACCTCTTCCTTCTCCTCTTCTTCCCCAAAGTAGCTGTTCTCCGTCTCTGGCCTGAAGAGATTCATATCAGGAACTCGGAGGCCCTGTTCGTCTTCTCCTGTCGACAATGCATAGATCAGCTGAAGGGTTTTCTTGCTCCTCCCAGCGGCTTCTAGAACCTTGCCGACGAAATCCTTCCACATGACAATCCGAGCATTTTCTCGGCATTCGTTGCCGGAATCCGGCAATATCGCTCTTCCGATGGCGACCGGTTTGGTCATAATGAGCAGAGATCCTGCCTCCAAGTCCTTTGTGGCGAAGAGCCCTCGCTGTCGCCCACCCCTGCCATCCTCCGATAGCTTGATATCGACGGGCCCTACGAATTCCGCGAGCTCGGGAGATTTGCTGCTGAACCCATTCAAGACCCAGTCAGAGAGATCGAAAGCCCCCGTCCTGGACTGGAAATCGAGCTTCTTGCAGCGGTCCAAGAGGCCTTGAAGGGCGTCAGAGGTGTGGAGCTGGAGGGCCCGCTTGAAGCAGTCGGAAGCCGCTGAATAGCGATCGAGGTCGAGCAAGATGGTACCTTTGCAGAGGAGGGACTTGTAGTGGGTGGCATCAATCTGAATAGCGCGGTTACAATCGAGGAGAGCTGCAGACAGATAGCGGAGGCGGCGGTGAGCCTCGGCGCGGTTGGAGAGGGCTAGACAGAGCCATTTCTTCAGATTGTCCTCCTCCTCCTGCTGCTGCTGCTGCTCATCGCGACGTGGTTGTAATTGGTGGCGGCAGAGAGAGATGAAATGGGAGTAGGCATTGATGCAGTCGTGCCACTCTTCTCTGAGGAAGAGCTCTGAAGCTTTGAATCTGAGCTGCTGCATCTGCAGCAGCATTTCCTCCTTCCCTTCTCCTTCCATTGGGAAAGGTAGTGCGGATGGTCAGATCTCCATCGGTCCCTTCTCTCCCTTGTTTTTGAATTGCCCAAGATTCCTCCTCTTGAATTAGTAACGGTCATATTTCCGTCCACATTCTTTTTTCCGTTTTGCTTTGCTCGGTTGAAAGTTGAAACGGCTACATTTATTCATACATTCCTCATTACAAGCAATATTCCGTCACCGTTTCGGGCACTTTTATGACTTGGCCTCAACGTTGCTCTGCTTTCTTTTCTTTTCTTTTCTTTTCTTTTCTTTTTTTTTTTTTTAAAAAAAAAGGCACAAACTTTATTTTTTTAAATAACGTTCTTTTATCAGCAATTTTTTAAAAATTATTTGTCTAGGTAATTTTGAGTTTCTTTTTTTTCCTTTCGAGAATTTGAATTCAGATTTGAGGGGAATTCTCAAACAGACAAACATATCTATGTATTTTATCCGAAATTTTTTTTATACTTACAAATTTTCAAATATTTCTTTAGTACCAATAAATTTTTCACAAATTTTCAAATATTTCTTTAGTACCAATAAATTTTTCTCATAATTCCTTATGTACATATGCGGTTGGGGTGTAACGGCTGTTAAAACACATGTTAAATGACAAATTTACCCACCACTGCTGCCTTATTTCTCCGTCTCCTTCAGCTACGACACCGTCTTCTTCTCTAGATCCACTGCCCTAGACGTTCACTAAAAAATATGCCTTATTATTCAAAAGGCATCGTTGTTTTCACAACCGTTTGAAGATTAAAAATCTGCCTTATTATTCAAAAGGCATTGTTGTCTACAACCGTTTGAAGATTAAAAAATCTGTCTTATTATTCAAAAGGCACCTTCCGTATTCAAAATCTGTGTCGAATGTCTTCCCAATTCATCCACCCTAATCAACCTCTTCTCCAATGGCCAAAAACCTCCTACCCGTCGTCCTCTCTAGATTCGGCAAGATCCCAATAAAAATCCGGTTCCAATCGATGTCGCCACTGTTTTCTAAACCCATATCCGTCACGAGCAATAGCTTCGATGCCATAAGCATCAGCCTCTTCTCCAATTTGTCCACCCAAATCAACCTCTTCTCCAATAGCTAAAAACCCACTACCCATCATCCTCTCTAGATCCGGGAAGATCCCAATAAAAATCTGGTTCCGATCGACGTCGTTACTGTTGATGGAACCCATCGCCGTCCCTAGCACCAGCTCCGACGCTATTGCTGTCGCCGCCCCACTGTTGGTGACCATCCATCAACTAATCCAAGTAGACGACCTGGGCGGTGGTAAAAAAAATTGCCCCAGTTCCATGAAGCTATCGGATTCATGGAGGCTGATGAGTTTTGATTTTCTGGTTAGTAAATCATCAAATTGAATGGACGGAAGAAGACGGGATGGGTTTTGAAGCTAAAATTCAGAGAAGGAGATGCTAAATTTGAAAATTGTTCGTTATCAGTGCCGATTGCTTTGGTTTTCACTGATCGGAAGCGGGGAAGATAGGTCGTTGCTGCGCGATAATTACCAGATCCGGTGAGTTCTGGTGAGTTATGATAGTGGATCTGTGAAGAAGATTACTGCATGAGGTTGAAGAAAGATGTGGAGGGTAATTTGGGCATTTCAAAAAAATAAAAAACAAAAGAAATTGAAAATGCAAACGTAGATGACGGACGTCAACGCGCTTGGGCAGAGGAGGAATTATGTAAAAATTTTATGGGCATGAGACAAATAAATCTGCTGGTATAAAAGGAATTTTAGATAAAATATCTAGGCATATTTGAAAATTTCCTCATATTTTAAATATTATGAATTTTCTACCCTACTTCTCATGTCACCAACTCACAATACATACTAATATTATTTTTTCTTGTAATTATTTAAATTATATCTAAATATATTCCCAGACCATGATACAGTGTACCTGGGTGCAAAATTTATTTATTTATTTATTTATTATTTTATACAACTGTTAATCTAGATGTATATGACACATGTATCAATTTTTACCATTTTCAGAAACTTTTAGATTTTTTTTAAATCAATGACATTTATGAATTACAAAATGCCACTAATTTTTTTTTAAAAAAAATCTAAAAGTCTTCAAATATGGTAAAAAATGATACACGTGTTAAATAAACTTAAATTAATAGTTGTATAAAAAATTTCAAAAAATAAAAAAAAGGTGAAATGTACCCAAGTGCATTCAATCAACGCTAATATATTCGGAACCCTATCCTGTGCACCTGGGTGTACTTAATTTCAGTGCACCCGAGTGCATTTAACCCATTTTAACCCATTTTTATTTTTTTAAAACTTTTTTATACAACTGTTAATATAAGTGTATTTAACATGCGCATCAATTTTTACCATTTTTGGAATATTTTAAATATTTATTTTTAATTTTTGAAAATTAGTGACATTTTAATAATTTTAAATTACCTAAAATGCCACTGATTTTCAAAAATAAAAAATAAATATCTAAAATACTCCAAAAAGGGTAAAAATTGATATATGTGTTAAATACACTTAATTAACAGTTGTATAAAAAAAATTTTAAAAAAAAATAAGAAATGAGTTAATTCACTCTGGGTGCACATGATCCAGATCGGATATATTCCTATCATAACATGGCTGCTTTTCCTACGACGTATTTGTATGCATCGGGTGCAACAAATCACATCCCACTTTGCCCGACTCAAATTCTTTCCAATCCAACTTAATGACAAAATTGGTCCCGAAAAAAGACAACAAACAGGTTTAGCACGCCCCCGATCACATTTTTTACTGATTAGGGGTGGGTTTAACCCTAACCGACCCACCCAACTTGATTCTTCTTACATTTGGGTTGAGATTTTTTTATAAGTTGAAAATCAAAATTAGAAGAAAAAGATGGAATAATCCAGTTGAGGCCAAAAATCCGATCATTTATTAAGTTCTGGCATTCGAGGTTTAAAATTCTTATTTTATCACTGTTAAAGTTATTTTTTTCCGTTAAAAAAACAAGCTACGTAACTGTTAGACGAAACTGTTGCATCCTTTCAACCTCCTATCAGCATAAATTCGTTTAAGAAACATGAAAGATATTATTCCAGGATTCCCATTCAATACATACCTATGTACCTCGCCTCAATACATCCACGCGAATCGGAACCTTATTTTCAGTTAATAATATAATATGCGATTAGATATGATGTTTAGTTTGCTATTCAGATGTCAAATAAAATGAACACCTCGGTCCTACTGCAATTGGGTCACACTTATATGTAACCTACTCAAATTTTAAAATTTTAATAATTGATATGTAATTTAAGAAAAATGTTTAGATCCATTCAAATACGTATTAGAATATAATAATACGTTATAAAATTATTTATCCACATAATAGTAAGTTTAGATGATTTAAATTGTAAAAATACTACTTCAAAATTGATAATTAGTATTAAACCATTTTATTACATTGATTTTACACAGATAGATATGAGCTATGCACATTGATATTAGACAAATGAAAAAACTTCCATAATAACATAAATGATACTAACTACAATAGATAAGAATTGATTTTCTATCGATCATCAATATATTAGAAATGAAGTCGCCAATCCGCATAAACAACCTCCATACATTAATACTGCCGCCACAAAGCCAACAAACTTGAATGCTCATAATTGCCCCTGGAGTTTTATGAAGCTTGCTCTTTGGAAAGAAGAAAATGGAAATCGGGCACTAATATGAGTCATGAAAATATACAATTACTTGTATCACACACAGCTGTACAGATGATAGGCACCGAGCGGATATGTAACGGAAAAAAAAAAACAAACTGCAAAACCCACAAACAGGGGAAAACAACAACAACAACTACTACTCCTACCTCAAGAATCACTAGTCATTTCTGCTGCCAAGAATACACTGTGCTAGATGCGTCAAATATGGTTCAGCCTGCGAACTGCCGCTTAGGATGGGCCTAAGGCTCTGAAGCTCTGTATTGAAATCCTTCTCAAATTTTCTGCGATGTCACAAACCAATTTGAGGTCAAGAATGGTGCAGCAGAATCCATGCAACTAAAATCACTTGCGTGGCAAATGGCTTTGGTTGATAACAATGATCATGAATCAAGGTGAGGACAGGGAAAAGAGCAAAGAAAACATTTGAAGCAATTTCGTATTAAATTTAAATTTAAAAAAAAAAAAAGCTTGAGGGATTCTTTTGCTCCAGCTTACAAGATAGAATCAGCTATAATGGATCCATCAGCAACTAAATTTAGTGAATTGAATCTCTGTCTTGACCTCAATTTCGGCTTAGACACAAAGGAACCATCAAAGACATCAGGCTTGAGAAGGTAGACTGACGGTATCAACCATTGAATTGCTGCTGCATATTGAAGGCATATTGACTTCAATTTTTCCACTTTCTGCATAAACATAATAACACATGAGAATCATCAGTACAAAAACCAGGTCCAATACAGGCTAACCTCAAATATGCATTCTCTGAACCTAGTGAAAGCCATTCCTAAGATTTCCACTTCAATACCAAGATCTGCAGTTATTTAGTTCGTGGCTACAAACATACGTTCACCCATCATCTTTATCCATCAAAAAATGAATCTTAAAACAAAAGGACAATAATCTTGTTAGCCCGTGCTAACAGGAGTTCCGGTTAAACCCAGGCTATAATGTGTGTGTGTGTGTGTGCGCGCGTGCATATATTTTTTTTTCATGAAAATGTAAGTCTATCTAATTCATATACTAAATCTTACAATTTTTGGATATTGTGTTATCTGTTTTTTGAATTTAAAAAATCAATAATTTTCGGGAGTATAAGAATTAAATACACTTGGGCCCACATTTCATGGAAAAGAAAAACACCTATATGCCGGGCTAACAAGAGGTCGTCTTACCCTGGGAGACAGGGTTTCTTAATTTGAGTTCTCATACATAAAATCATGTCAATCCAGAACATACACACTAAACTCAGGAAACCACTGCACGCAATTTCAGGGTCATAATGTTGAATGCAGCCTAAAATGAAAACATCGTTGAGCAATCTTAACATCTGACATTCACAATCAAATACTGACATCTAATGATTTTTCCTCTTCAATTCAATCACCAAATGGTAGTCAGCTACAAGTTTGACTCCAGTAAACATCTTTGGCACTTCACACGCATAAAGATGTGCATCTTGCTGACTAGACGTATATCATCACTTGAACATTCCTTCTAAGATTGCTCCATTACCACTCAATAGTGTTTTCTTCATCATCACTTAAAATATAAAGATGCATAGGCTTCAATCAAATGATTAGAACTGTTGTATTGAGCAAAGCAATCTACAAGGCTGCATGAAATAAGGATTGCGCCTAGAGATCTGTTATTCTTTGAACCCAGTGAATGGTTAGAACCTAAACCATAAACTATGTGTGAGTCACGCAATCTGCAAGGATGGATAGCACACCACCATGTCGTTGATTATTCTTATTGTTTTTTGAAAGAAATTTTCAAGTATGTAAATGCAAGCTGACAAGTTGATGCACCAGCCACTTGCCATTTCAGTTGAGGCGCATGTCAGAATTGTATCAAGCAGATGAACATTAACCACTCATCATAGATTCTACGCATTCCCTTGGTTTCTTTCGATCATCTATTGCATCGATGATAGGTTACACAACTACTTTGTCACCTCACTGATTATCATCAAATACCTTTATCAAGTACTTGGATTTCAAAAGTGCCACCATCAACCCGCAATCTCAACAGGGTTAGCACCCATTTGTTAACCTCACATGATAAAGACATGAGTACTACCATAAGGTAGCCCTCATATCTGAAGCAAAATATGATGAGCCCAGATCTGAATATCTTTAGGCCATCTACAATCCGATATATGAGTGATGAATCTTGGCCTCTTCCAAATGAAGCAGCGCAGACAAGAGTCCCACAACTCCCACCCGAACAACGTAAGTGCTAGTTAAGATTTTTAACTAAGCAAGTGACCTCGCAATTCCTGTAAGCCTCATCTTAACACACTGAATACATCATCGTCTTCATAAGCCATGACACGGAAGTTGGGTAAACTATGTGTGCGCTGTTACACGAATCTCATCTATCTTGAGATGTGCCTTCAGTTACCCAATACATTTTCATATTTTTACGAACATATTAACCATGCCCTCATGATTTTGAAACATTCATATTGCAGGTAAACAAACACAATTTAAGCGACTGGCATGAATGATCTTAGGGAGTTCAAATCCATGACTTCCCATGTACCAAAAGCAATGTTACAACAGGTATTAATCCGATCCTTGTGAATATTGACTTTGCTTGTCTTTTAACAAAGGTAAAGAGACATGGACTAAAAAGAAATAAACTTTACTGAAGAACAATATCATTATATCATGACAGAGAGACTTCTAGATCGAACAGATTAGGCAAAGAAAGAGATTTCTAACCTTAAGAAGATGAGGCAAGAGAAGTAAGCATTCTTTCAGACATTTTTCGAGGAAAAAATCATGATATTGGATAACCTGCCATAAACCACAAAGTAGAGAGGTCTTCTTTAGTTATTTGGATATTCTTCCAGGCATTAGATTGAATGGGCCTTGTTCAAAAATAAGAAAGATATTTCTCTATCCACCCACAAGTCTAAACGACAAACACAATCTTGCTCATTATAAAATTTGTCCAAATATAACTGATGAAATTACATTGAAAAGTTGACATAAACAAACCGAATTCCAAAGTAACATCCAAACAAAGCACTAGTATTGGTACTCCACAAAGAAGAGAAGTCTTCTTTAGTTATTTGGATACTTCTTCGAGGCATTAGATTGAATAGGCCTTGTTCAAGAATAAGAAAGATATTTCTCTATCCACCCACAGGTCTAAACGACAAACACAATCTTGCTCATTATAAAATTTGCCCAGATACAACTGATGAAATTATGTTGAAAAGTTGAAATAAACAAACCGACTTCCAAAGTAACATCCAAACAAAGCATTAGTATTGGTACATCAAATAGTTGCTGTTTACTGGAGAGGATTGTAAAAATAAGAACAGAAATATTAAGAAATGATTAGCACACCTCATCTATGCTCCTCGCAGTTTGAAGTCTGTTGTGCATGACATGCCAATTGGGTTCAAGAACCTGACATCATATATAAGGCACTATTTCAAGATGGAAAGAGGGAGGAGGAGGAAGAAGAAGCAAAAGAACTTTCGATTCATCAAAAAATATATACATACATAACAGCAGCATAATGAAGTAACAAAAATTTACCTCAAACGTCAAATAATGTAAAAGACTATTAATAAATTTAAGCATGCTACGGCAAAGAACAGACGAGCAGGAGATAGGTGTTCCATAGGTGTTAACAGAGCGAACCACCTGTAAACAGAATGGGGAAAAAATTGTCTGAAAATTTGATAGATTTTCATGTAAAAAATGTCACCGCAAGCCACAAAACAGAACAGCCTACTCATTGCATGCACACCACACAATAGTTTAGAAAATATACAAATACTGGGGAACGTCCTGCAGAGGCAAGTTCCTTGCCTAGCCAATCTGATAAAGACTTTAACCTTGCACATACATGTTGCTCCCATAATAGGCAACTTCTGTTTGCCACTTATACATGCAAGCCCGCCAACAAACATAAAGATTTCAATCTGAAAGGAGTACAAATGCCTACTTGATGTATTTGCCATGCTGCACAAAGTTGGCGGTTGATATGTTTACAGTGAAACAGGAACCGAAAAATCAACTGATACTTCGTTAATGCTTTTCTTGAAATGACAAGGGATAATGGCCATTGCACCTGTTATTGTACCAAATATTAAGAATCTTCGAGACATGTTATGATTCAAGATAATTACAGTGTAACAGGAATACATCAGACCTTGTAACCAAGAGAGAATGTGTCCAGACCGGTAATGCTTCCTAGCTCAGCCTGATCATTACCATCAGCAACAGATTTCTGAACCTCAGAAGCAGATTGTAAATTTTTCATTTCAAATCCTAGGTCACTGAGAGTCCCCAATCTTTTGAGCAAAGAGCATCTTTCCTACATGGCACAGATCCAATAGCAAAAGAGGCGCGAGGCATTAGATTCAAGAAATAAAAAAATAAATATCTGAAACAAGAAACTCCATTCATAAGTGCCCTTTCTTAAACATGTAAGGTTTTGAGCATGCATTTGCACAACCCAGATTCATAACGACGTGCATGTTCCATGTTTGCATGCTGTAGGTACTTCCATTCTGCATATGCAATGTTCCATGTTTGCATGCTGTAGGTACTTCCATTCTGCATATGCAATGTTTACATACATTTAATAGTCATTCAATTTTGCCTGCCACTGCATTCATGCAATTTTTATCTCCTTCAATTCTGTCTGCCTCTCCAGCTTCAACGTGGGTAACAGAAGTCAGATCATTGATATGCCTTTCTCACCGGAATTGGCTGATATTCAATTTATCATGATTATTGCTAGTTCTGAGTTGCTTACCACACAACATGTCAGTTCCTCATGACTGGGATCTATTGCTGCAGCTGTACTTCGCAAAGCAAGGTCCAAGAGGGACTGCACTCTTACGCAGAATCATATATCAGCAAAAGTGAAGAGCTACCCTATAATTATTGAATAGGGAAGAATAATAGAAACTGCAGCCAATAAGCCAATAATTAGTATGATAAAATTGAACCTGTAATTTTTCAACAGAGATATCTTCTGGCCTTTTAGCTAGTTCATCTCGAGCTATATCCATGAAATGAACTAGGAAATCACCCTATAAGATAGTTGACATCATTAAGTCAGTATACAAGGAGCTTCCTTGCATGATCACATGCTCATCCAAAAGAGAGGAGAAGTCCTATGGTTTGAATCGTTAAAAAAAAAAAAAAAATTAAAAAAAAAGGAAAAATGTATGTCAAGTGGGCCAATGCTATACTAAATTTTTAGCTCAAGCAAAAGGCGCCTGAAAATCATAAACAAAATGGTGGCAAAATACCACTCAGAGTTAAATGCCTTCCTCATGAGCAACATGCATTTTAATGTTATTTAGGGTGTGTATGGGAAGAGGGAAAATTGGGGAGACATTTTTGGTAGAAAAGTTTTGAAATAGATGGGGTAATGATGTGATATGATAGGTGTAATAATTTGGAGTAAAGAGAATGAAGATTAAATAGATAGGGTAATTATATGAGAAGAAGTGAAAAAGTAGGGGGTTAAGTCTGAGAATTTTCTTTCTTTCTTTCTTTTCCCCTTTCCGAAACACTACTTTAAGGAAATGAAATTATATCAAATCATTAGTACTAGAAATTTTGAAGGTTGATGAAAAACTTTTGGTGTGTTTGGATCATTATATGCCTTGCAGTAAGGTGTGGTCTATAATGCAAACCTGTAAAAAATTATAGTCTATAATGCAACAGAAAATGTAATACTCAATACACTTGCATCTATTTCTTTTCAACTATTATCTCCCCATTCGCTTATCATTCCTATCTTCTTAATAATTTACACCTGCATATTCTCTTCTTCTCAAACAATCACCCTATCCCATTCAATCATTCATCCATGCTCTCAAATACACAACCAACAACAGTCCTCAACATGCTGTTTTGTCTGTGGTGCAATACACTCAACAACGCACACCCTTTTCCACCTTTAACACACCATTAAGGAATTAAACCAAACACACCATGAGGAATTAATACATGCAAACCAGGTATTTATACTACGATGCAGGACTCAACATTTAATTTACGAACACATAAATATGTAGAAGTTTATCTACAAGATATGTCTTGTAGCATTAAAGGCATAATTGGATCTTTTTATTTCCAGGAACATGCAACTTCCCAGGTATTTGGATCCATACACAATATGCACCTCTTCCTATCATGCAAATTGCAAAATTCCAGATCGTGTCATGCATGTCCAACAATCAAATATGACCTGTTCATAGTTAGAAACAAGGGAAGATACATGGCCAGCCATCACATAGAACCTGTTCATGGTTAGAAGCAAGGCAAAATTGCTTACCAGAGCAAACATTCTCTACATACATCCTCTATACTGGATGCAGATCTGAATCAGAGCATTAGCATGTGTCTTTAGGAAGGAGTTCACATTTGGGAGGTTTTGGATCTACAATTATTATCTGAACCCCATTGGATGGACCTCAACCTGACCAGTTCAGCCTAGTGGACTCGAATAGAACTCTACCCTAGATGATATGTAGAATTACCAAACACAGTTATAACAGCTAATGATCTAGTATAAGTAGAGTGCACTATATAGAATCTTGGGTAATGTCACATGAACTAGAAAACAACCAAATAATGATGTTATGTTGCCAAACAATTGGAATTCTAATCATTTTGGAAAGATTAAATATCATTACCTGATCGAGAAGAAGATACCTCTTCAGCGACCTTAGTTTCCCCATGAGATCATACTATAAAAATTGAGAACAAGATCAGTGATGAATTTCTTACCCCAAAAAAGGCAAAAAAACAAACGTAAACATAGTTGTGATCCAAGGGAAACATGCCTTACCTTTTCTTTGATAAGATTCAAGAGCTCCCCACTTGAAAAATCATATGCAGCTTTGATACACTCAAGATAATGATGGCTTGATCCAAAACTAGTCAATTTTGAATTTTCAGACATTGGAACCTGTTTAAAGTAAGCATTCCCAAGATAAACTGAAGTTGACATGAAACGAATTTATGAAAAGTAAAACTTCACCAAGAAAATGTTCATTTTATTCATTACAGGCCATTGTTTTCCACTGCAAAATAAAGGTTTTTGGATGTTTACCATTTCACACTGCAAGCATTCATTAAGATAAATCACATATTGCCCTTGTGAAGAATGAATCATAAACTTAGCAGCTAAACAATCATCTAGCTTATTTAACATCAAAGAGAAAATAATTGAAAAACCTGAACATTATGTCCACACTCTCTCATGACATTTAAATATTTCCCTGTTGTCAAAATTGTTCCTGCAACACTTCTAAGGAAACTCGGAATATCCTCCTTGAGGCTATAACGTTGTTGCCAGAATTTAGCATCATAATCTTGCATTAGACTCTCCTACCAAAAAAAAAGCATCAAGAGCGTAAGTTGAAGAGACATAAGTCATTAATAAACCTAAGTCCATCATAAATTGATTTGCATCAATGGATACAGCAGTAATGCAACTGGTTCCATTGACGTTGTTGGTGCAATGAGTTTTTTTTTTTTTTTTCAAATGCCTTCTTTTACATCCAAATTATTTATATCATTCATCCATGTGTTTTCATCTATGATGCCAAAACTCACTTTGGTTGCAAACTTCTATAAGCTATATTTTCATTTTCAAAATTTAATAGTTATCTTTTTTACACTCTAAATTGATGTTAAATTTTTACAACATAAAAAAGGTTCCTATTAAATTATTTTTGTCATCATAAATGAATCCATATGGATGAATAATATAAATGGTTTGGATGTAAAAAAGGTATTTTAAAATATAAAAAGTGACTAGCTGCACCGACAATATCAGTGGAGGCAGTTGCATTAGATTGGTACCTATAAAGCAATAAGATTAAAATTAAAGAGTTAAAGTAGCTTCTCAGCAAGGCTAATTGCAAATACCTTTTGAAATAATTTGTTCTCAGCGATAAAAAATTCACCATAAGGGTCATCAATCAACCCTTCATATAGCCACCTAAAATATCAGTGCCATTTATAGAAACATTAGCTAACAACACATAAAAAGCGTAAGACAACCAAAACCTAAACAAAAGGATTTATTAATTTGCAGCAACAAAGGAAGTGTTTGAAAATGCATGAGAAAAAGATACTTGCTAAGTGAAAAACTGTCTAGTTGGGCTTTCATCAGATTCGCAATTATCATATTATTTTCTGAACCTGAATCCCCCCATACTAAGTTGTCGTTCAAAATCTTAGGACTAAGAAAATTATAAACTCTCAACCAAGACTATGCAACTAATTTCCCAACGATGATCAGTAAATACCAACATTGAATCATTCTTAATTACAGTCTCCAAGCCTTGGTGCATAAGTGATAGGAAAGATCTTTTGCATAGGCTATACGTGCAGGTTTTGCATATGGTATCTCCAGTTTGCAAAATGTACACAACCCTTCAGCTTGGTATTTACATCAGATTTCTATGAGTTTCATACTTTCATAAATTTGCAACTATAGTCCCTTCCTTTAGGCAAAGCCTGGACAACAGACATCATTAATTTACCACATGAAATGACTCAAATAACCTTCTAATAATCCTGCCGAGCCCTAAATGGGTAGCCTAGTTTGGTTGGGTTTCTTGATATGCCACTTTCTTCATCTGGGTTTCTTTCAAGAAAAAAATATTTTGAACTCTAAATAGGTGATTTAACGTTCATTTGGGGTATTAGAAGGGATTTTGGTCATTTCAGTTAACAGAATTAGAGCTTCACTGAACAGAAGAGGCCTCACCTACAAATTTCATAAAATTCAACCCACCTGATGCAAATAACTAAATATGACTAAAGTGTCAAAATGTGTGATTTCACAAAAGGATGCAAACTTACATTGGTTTCCAAGGACCATATTTCATGCATCATAACATAATGATAATATGGTCTACACATGATCACTTATGACAAAACATTGTGATTATAGTACACCAATTAGACTAGGGTAGATTTCACTTAGAACCAGTCATTTAAGCAAATATTGAGCCAGTTCAAATGGACCCCATTTACTCCATTCTATATGATCCATTCTATCCATTTTGTCTGTTATTATTTATCTATAATACCATTTTTTATCATATTTAATAATACTACTTTAAATCATTTGAATCAGAAATTTGTGTGGGGAACATATAAGGATTTTAACAGGTTCATATTTGCTCTAAAATTATACTAATTTTTTGGCCAACCTATATAGATTTTTAAATCAAAATAATATATTCTTAATTAAACACAATAGTTTGAATAAGATAGATGGAATCATGGAATAGATACATAAAATGGTAATGGTGGTAAACGGGCCCACATGAAATGATTCAACATTTGCTTAAACCTGAGTCAGGTCAAAGTGAACATTGCCCTTAGAACTCAATTTGCAAAGAAAAGACCTCATTGAAGGGGTTTCCAAATAAGAACCTTTGCAAGATGCCAAGGTATGCAGCACTAGCACATTGAGTCATCTTTTCCAACAATGACCTCACAGCATTATCACCAGCAAATGCCTTAGCCTGAAATTCACAAGCAAGTTCATAGCTCAGAAAGAAAAGGTAAGGTGAAAAATTAGTTTATCTACAAAAAATTGTCACAATAGAGATTTATCAACTCAATTGGTGTAAGATTACCTCAATTCCAACAATTACATGCCAGGACGCACCAATGATGCCTATGAGCACCAAATGGTACAATGAAGGTAAACCTATTAGTATAGATCAGAAGCATCTAAGGTAGATGGTAGGCCCCCGTGATACACTGCTATGCTATTTATGGCAGCAAAATCTACTGTTAATGATCATGGACCAACGTCCAACTGTAGAGTCGATGATGTCTAGAGTGTGACTGAAGAATGATTCCAAACAGCAACAATTTTTAGTTGAACTACCACACAACACGCATTTAAGTTACTAACAATCTACCATCATATTCTTGGTTGAAAATATACACATGGAAATAAATTTTAGTTCATGATGTTTGCCTTTCTCAAGGTCAACTATGCCCTTATATATCAATGGATTCAAGCAAATAAAAACAATAATAGCCAAGGAATCCTATCAAATTAAATTTTTAACTGAAAATAATATTTATAGATTATGTATATACCTAACCAGAGTTTATATGAGACTAACAGACTCGACAAGAGATGATATTGCACCTGGCTCTGTAAGAGGTTAAGAACTTTTGAACCCGTAAAGTCATTTTTAGAAGCCTTCTCTACAACAATTGACAAAGCGTGCATTGGTCCCATCACAGGCTGCAGGATAATGACAGTTATTGTAAATGCATATTGGAAATAACAAACGTTGACGGGAGAATAGCAAAGAACATCAACCTGGCAGAAAAACCATAACCCTTGAATTGAGAGTTTCCCAAGTCGGAATTGGTGCTCTAGTTGTGCCACCATGGCCTGGTAATCCTGACACATGAACAAACTGTCAGAAAGGATTCAGCAGGAAATGGTTCTCCATATCAGTTGTTTGTAGATAGAGATTATACACAATTGGTTCTTCAAAGGCCCCAAAATAGAAATGGATTACAACAATGTTACAGGCAACATATAGCTAGATCAAAAACTCCCAAAAAGGAAACATTAATTGAAAAATGTAACCTGAATTGCAAAAATAGAATAAAGACAATACAAACACCTACTAGAAGGAAAGCCCTTATTGCAGCGGCAAAGGCATGATTGACCAAGCCTTTTTTGAATTGAGATCTTGACTCAACAAACTGATTCATTGCCAAAAAATTCTCACAAAGAGGAAATATCCTTTTTGCCATTTCCTGCATGCACAAATGAATTTAAATAAGTTCAAATCATCAAATACACCAGAGTAGTTCCTTTGTCGATCTCACCTGCAGTGCCAAGTCCATGGATGCATCAACCTGAATGACAATTTGATAATCTTTCCCAACAACTCCTTTGATAGAAATATACCTCCCTTCAGTTCCAACCATAGCAGAAAGCAGATCCTCAATAACTAACAATTCCTGAAACACAATGAGTCCCTAGTAAAACCACACACTACGAAAGCCAAGTCATAAAACTACAGGGGAAAACGGCCAAAGAATGAGCCTTTTATAGAAGTTTTAAGAAAAACAAAATTAAAGAGGTGGTCTCATAATTTAATCAAACAAAAAGATTCTAAGCATATGGAAAAAAAAAAACTGGAGCTATTAAATGTAAGCAGAAGAAAACACTAGCAACCACAATTTTTAATAGAAAGATTCGGCGGACAAATGCTCCAGAGGAGAAAAATGCAACCAACTAGCATAGTCTTCCTACCATAAAAATAAATAAATAATAATAATAATAATAATAATAGTGAGCATTCACATGCATAATGCTAGGCTGGGAATGTGCATTACAACCTAAGTCCTGAGTTTGTACAGGAATGCATAAATAGTGATATGATCCAAACTTACTTTGACAAAATACAGTTAAAAGCAGGAAAACAGAAAAAGGAAAAAAAAAAAAAAAACATGCAAATTACTTTTGACATAGAGGAATTTTTCACAGACATTCCATGAAAAAATTTGAAGAAAGGCATACCTGAACAGAGTTATGATAAGAACCAATAGAGCTTTGATTGTGATTGCTGCAAAATATGACAACAAATAAAAATAAATTGAAAAAATATAGCAGTCCTATTCAACGTCAATAAGAACAACTAACAGCTAAAGATTGAGAAGAAGGCAATATTTTTTATCACCAAGAGGTATACTTCCAGGTACAATTGTTTCATTGCCTGAAAAGCTGAAATTCAAAGATAACATAACAGCTAGGGAAAAATCCAAACAATACAGAGAAAATCAAGTTTATAGTTATACACAAAACTGACTAGCACCTCTGATATAAGATAGCACCATCTAACAACAAAAAATAAACAGCAACCAACCTAGAAGTAAAGCTAACATTATGAACCAAAAGATCAGTTATAAGACACCTTTGTCCTCCATAGCGACCATCAGGACTCAGACTCTGGCCTCGTCCGCAGTAACCCCTTGGCGGGGAAGGACTTGAACTGTAGCTTTTTTCGAATCTCTCTCTCATCTTTGCACAGCTGTCTGTTCAGCATGAATCGAAGTACTCTTTACAGTTTAGATAGAGTCAGTGTTAACAAGCAAATGCACATACCGTATAACAAGAAAAGTCACGCACTTATTAGAGAAGTCACACATTTTAATTCTCTATTAAGAAAAACAACTCTTGTAGAAATAAGAACCAGCTGAGTGCTATTAAGGGTATGGAAATGCCAGCGAAGATGTCCAAGTTATTGCACTGTGGTTCCAGAACAAATGCTTCAAATTGCAGAATTGTTATCAATTATGCTTTTAAATTTTAAAAAAAAATGAAGAGAGAAAATAGAATTTGTAAACATAGTTTCACAAACACGGATTTTACAGCTGGACCTGCAAATTTGTGCTCTCAAGATGAACCACCCAAAAGAGGCAGGCAACACGAACAAACAGAAGTCATCTCAGATCTCTCTATTCCCCAACACAGCACTCTAGAAAAATTGTTCACTGTGCTGCCCGATACAAAAGAGCAATCTGCCATGGTTGTCAAGACTAGAATTGGCAGGAAAAACCTCAACCAGTATGAATAACAGAACTACAGCAGCAGCTGTTACCTAAGAATCAACATCCAGTTGACACCAAAACAAACTGGATCATTATCTCTCACAAATCTGTTTCAGAATCGAGATTAAGCAAGCTACCAATGTTATTATAGCCAGATCAGTGATTTAATCGAACATATTCTATTTGTCCAATCTGATATACAACCAGTTAAGATAAGACTGTCAATAAAAACCAGCTCGAATTCTGATGTCAGCATAATGTAATATGATGTCAGAAATTTATAATGGTATGAAAAATAAAATAAATACTAAAATCGAAAATGACATGACGGCTACAAGTCAAGCATAAAGTGGAGCCTATAATTCTTTCATTGTGGGGCCCAATATAAATAAAAACAAATTATAAGAAAAATAAGTAAAAGGAATGATTCTTTTCACCACCTAAAAGCTATAAAACAATAATAAATATGAAGTACTTTATCCCAAACATTCCCGATGCATTTCCAGTAAAAGGCAGTGGCTCGACGGTCGCGTCTCAACTCAATCCAATGAATATGACTACAGATTAGACCGTACCTAAAAACGGAGATGCTTGGCTAAGCATTTCAATAACAATTTACCAAACAACGGCAATTGGTCAGATTCTTCGGAGCAAGTGAAGAAGGAGGCAAAAAACGTAGATGGCCTGCTAACTGATGAAAGGAGGCGAAGCTATTGAGGGAGCTAAGCGAGATGGTTGAACCTGAACTCAAAATGGTGGAGGTGGAAGCCTTAGCCGGGCCGAGGAAGAGAATGTGGGGCCTGGAGCCAGAACTTGCCGGAGCTGAAAGAGACGACCGCGTTCGGGTGTTGGAATTGGTCGTCCAAGATGCTCGATGGCTGAGAAGGACTGGGAGGGGTTAGGGTTTTGATCCTTCTCAAAGGAGGGTTCTGGAGAAGGAACGTAGGTTGGACGAATGAACGATCTACCAAAATCTGGAGCGCGCGGAGATCAAACACCCATTTTATTTTGCGGAATTACCTCGCGGTCGGTCGGAGGCTGCTCGCGTGGAGCAACCATGGTGTGTGTGGCAATGGGGAAAAAAAAGATAACTTTTCACAATGCGTAATTATTTTATTTTTAAAATTATTTTTTTGTATTTTTCATATAATTGTCTTATTTTTCAATTATTTTTATACAATAACTTATATAATTAACTTATCTATTCTAAATTTATTCTCTTTACTCATCTTCATTACCCATGTCATATTATTTCATTTTACAACTTTTACTTCTAAAATCTTTCAACAAAAGTTTTATTACTTCTCAAATATACCTTAAAATTATTTTTTTTCTTTTTTAGTTGGTGTTTGTTTTCACAACAAAAAAAAAAAAAATCCAATCAAATCACTGAAGAGATATAGTGACCAACCGTGCTATAGCATTACCCTCGATAAAATGATTTGAAATGAATTTACTGGGCACGTTTGGTAACCTCCCCCGATGAGTGAAATGGAATGGTATAAGGGTATAGATTCCGATGACAGTCTTTCATTAGATAATGACCATATTTTGTCACTTTTACTTTTATATTTTAATATTTTTTACCAATTACTCTCTATTGAATATATTTATTTCAACTTTACTCTTATCATTTATTATTAATTACACAAATTTCAAAATATTTTATTTTCTACTCCCTACCTCATCCCACCATCTCCATCTCGTGAAATTCTCTATAGGAAACCTCTCCTATTTCATCCAATGGTTTAGAGTGCATTGGCACATAGATGCGTTAGTTAGCCCTATCATGAAAGAACATAATTCAAAAATAAAGCATAACAATGGCTTAACAGTAACACGTATTGCGCAACAGGCAAGAGGTTGAGTATTCAAGTTTTGCCTCATGCAAGTTGTCTATTTGCAGGTTTTCCTTAGTGCTAGGGTTTTGCAAATTTCCCCTTGTGACAAGGGTATTTTCATCAAATTTACTCTATTGTATACAAGTAGTAAAGATGCTTGATTATAATATCAATTGTTACATATATATTGCACCAATAAAAAAATGAAAATAAAGCACAGTGATCCACTGCAGCCTGTTAGAAAATTATTTATTTTATTTTTTTAAATACATATGCGAGCATAGTTATATCTTTCATGAAATTTGACAAGTTTAATAAACAAATATTTTATTCCGATTTTTAAATTTAGCTTGCACAATGCACATACATTAATATTGTATTTAAGAAGTGATAGAACTTCTTATGAAAAACTTTTGATGTGCAAAATTTTAAAATTAAATAAAATAATGTTATATGACACGGTCGCACGAGTAATAGTGAGTAACAAAAATGAAGTTAAAATGGATAAGTTTAATATATGAGTAATTGCGTAGAAATAATTGGAAAATACAGTAGTTGTATAGGAATAAATAAAAAATAATTAAAAATAAGATAGTTATAGATTGTGAAATGTTTTATATCAAAAAATTGTAGGTTGTGTATTTGTTTGCCCTGTAAAAAATTTTAAAATGAAATAAAATAATGTTATATGACAGAAGTAATGGTGAGTAATGAAAATAAAGTTAAAATATATAACTTAGATGTATGAATAACTGCGCAGAAATGATTGAAAATTACAGTAGTTGTGTGGGAATAAGTAAAAAAATAATTAAAAATAGATAGTTGTAGATAGTGAAATGTTTTAGATCAAAAAATTCTAGGTTGTGTATTTGTTTACCCTCATAACTTTTCAAATAAAAATTTTTATTTTTAAAATTTTCACTATTTATAAATATCATAATTTTAAATTATTTTTTCAATTTTCTTATATGACTACTGTACTTTTTAATCATTTATACATAACTATCAATACAACTAATATATATATTTTAACTCTCCGTCTTTATTACTCATTATCACTTTTATTATATCATATTATTTTATCATATTTAAAAAAAATTTACATCAATAATTTTTCATGGAAAGTTCTATTAGTTCCCAAACTAACCTTTAATATTTTTTACACATTTCTATATAATTATTATACTTTCAATCACTTATACACAAACGATTCATACAATTAATGTATTATTTTAAATAACTTTATTTTAGCTACTTTTTATCATTACTTTTGTTAAGTCACATGTTTTTTTAAAATTAAAACATTTACATAAAAAATTATCCACTACAAATTTTTATTACTTTTAAAGCACATTTTGATTAATTTTTCTGTATAAATAAATATAGTATGTTTTGAAAGTGATAAAACTTTTGGATTAAAGATTTGTAGTGTTAAAGTTTTTGAAACGAAATAAAAATGATATGATGTGATAAAGGTAATAATAAAGAATAAATAGAATAAAATTAATATAGATATGTTAATTGTATGGTAGTCATGTATTTAATTGAAAAGAAGGGTTTTTTATAGCAAGATATGATAAAATAATTAAACAATAAAGTAGTTGTTGAGAGTGAAAAAATTTAAATTGAAAAGTTTTAGAGTGTGTTTGAAAAATGATAAAACTTTCGAAGAAAAGTTTTTTGTGTAATAGTTTTTATAAGAAAAAATAATTTGATATAACAGAGTAATAATAACAAATGAAAAAATAAAGTCAAAATAGATAAGTTAGATGTATGAATAATCATGTATAAATAATGAAAAAGTAAAGTAATCGCATAAAAAAAGCAAAAAAATAATTAAAAAATAAAATAATTATAAATAATGAAAAGTTTGGATTAAAAAGTTTCAAGTTGCAAAGTTGAGTATTTTGCGTATACACATATACAGTTTGACACTGATTGCATATATATCCATAGAGTTTAAAGAATAGCAGATTATTCCTACATAATTACCCAAATTTGCATTTATACCCATAGTCACATTTTGTTGTTAGCAATAGTTAGTTTCTAGGTTGGGAAATTCTGCAGTGACAAAAATAACATTATTAAAATCTATATTAGACCCCCAAATAAAACACACTCCACTTTTGCAGGCGGAACAAGACGATGTTGTCGAAATATTGGTTGGAAGATTGGGCCAAATGAGAGTTTTTCAGGTAATATCCATAGAAGCTTGCGGCATGACAAAATTTTTAAAAAAGGAAGTTTAAATTTTATAGCAATCAATTTCTGGAAAATCATTTTTGACACAGGAACAAATTCGTAACAAAATTTGTTTGTGTCTTCGTAGCAATTGGTTTTTTAAAATCGGAATGGATGGGTATTGTAATAATTAGGAGAAAAAATAAAACTAGATCAATCAAATAATGATGTGTCTACTGATGTGACATCTTGACCATTGATTGCTTAACCAAGCATTGGGCTAGGAATAAGTGAAGTGTTAATGAGTCAAACCTAATTAAACTCGCTTAGGTTCAATAAGTTGGGCTATATATAATGTTATAAGTATTTAACTTAATAGCCTAAGATGTTTAGGTGACTAAGGTGTTAGTCTTTGGTAGGGGTGCAACTTGGGTCGGGTAGGTCCGGGTATGAGTGAAACCTACCCTTACCCATTTTGTAAAAACCTCTACCCTACCCTATTTTAGACAGGGTCGGTCCGGAGCCTACCCTACCCAATTTTCTCAAGAGCGGGTCGGTTCCGGTTCGGTTCCAAAATCGGTTCCTAAGAAACATATAAATATAACAAACATATTTATGTTCTAAGAATGATATCTCAGTGTAGAGTAGCCAGTAGCCACATCAGGCACAATCTAATCATTAATTACATTAATATACAGATTAAATCAAAATATTAACGAATGAAATGGGAAGCATTTGAGCATGAAAAAGGAATTTCACCTTGTTGTATGATACAGGAGAAAAATCATTCAATCTATTGCAACAGGTGGCGTTTGGCGACTGTGAGATGGCGTGTCCAGCAACCAGCAGTTGCAAGGAAATGGGGCATTCACTGGTGCTACAACAACGGGATCAGAGATTCTCCACGACTGCGAAATCCCCAAATCAAATCCCCAAATCCCTAAATGAAGCCTGGGAGGTCGTTTCCAGCGAGAACAGAAATTCCCCGCGTCGAAGGCGATGGCGTCGCTCGTCAGAGGCGATGGCGTTTCCGGATTTGGAGCAGGGGCGAGGCAAGCAGCAGGCCAGCAGTGTAGGCTGTAGAGATTTGAAGAGGCAGGGGCGAGGCAACTAGGCAAGCAGCGATGGCGTTTCCGGATCTGCAGTCTGCTACAGGTGGCTGTTGGTTTAAATGGATCGTGCGGCGGATCTGGTGAGCTTTTGAAGCTGGCTTCCAATATTTGAATTTGGAAGTTCAATGGAAGATTTGGTCAAAAAAGTTAAATGGAAGACAGAAATCTGTTTGCCCATACCTGCACCGCGTGGCAATGGATCATATACATAAATAGGGAAATGCATACACATGGAGACCTTATTTCATGCTCAGACAACGCCCGCGCAATACGCCTCTCTCTCTCTCTCAATATGGCGGACAATGCTACGAGCCTAGATCCCACGATGACCATCGTGTGGTCGAGTCGCCGGATTTTCATGGGAGAATGATCGCTGCCGGATTTTCACGGGAGAAGGATCGCTGCCGGATTTTTCATTGTCCGCGTCGCCGAAATCTGATTAGGGTAAACGAGGCAAGTAGCCAACGCAGATGACTAAATATTAATATATATATATATATATATATTAATATTATTATATACAGGTCGGTTCAGGGTACTGGAACCTAGAACCGACCCTACCCAAATCGTATGGGTAATTTTTAACCGGAACCGAACCGACCTTACGGGTAACAAAGGTGGAACCGAACCTACCCTATTTAGGTGACCCGGTGGGTACCCGACCCAAGTTGCACCCCTAGTCTTTGGTAGAGAATGTCTTGAGATTGAATTTCGATAAATACATAAAGAGTAATTTTGCCTTTTTGAGTTATGTTGGCCCCACTAGTTTGAAATTTAAATTTCAAAATGAAGCGGATCGATTCAAATTTCAAAATGAAATGGATCGGATTACGGCGCGGTCATTTCTTCGGTGAATTCTCTACTGCCAAAGAAAGGAAAATGCCAATCTAATCTATTTAAGTTATCCATTTCATTTTCTTGTTTAAGGTAAGAGAGATTTTTGCTTTTTTAGCATTTAATTATGACATGATTTAATAAGTATTTATCACATGATTATATTTGTGATTATGCTAATGTATGATTTAATAGTCATTAATCATGCTGAAAATGTTATATGTTATGTTTTATAAGGAATGGATGTCATATAATTATTTGAAGAATGTATTATTTACATTAAAATTAATTATGTGAGGAATTATCAATAATTTGAAGATTTTATTAACACAAAAATAATTTTTGGCAAGATAGAAAGCGTAATAGCATAATTATAATTTATTTTTAGTGAAATAATTTAATGTATATAATTACGTACGTTATATTATGCTTGGATAGCCTAAAATTAAATATGTTAGCCAAATTATTGATGAGATAAATTTTAATGTATTTTAATGCATTTAAGATATTTAAAGAAGATATATATGTGAAAATAATATTAAAATGTTATTATATATCTTATATAAATGGGCCAAATGGGAAAAATGTGACATGAGAATGTGAAATCGGAATGTGAGATAAAAAATCATTTGTAAATAATGTGACATGAGAATGTGAAATCAGAATGGATGGGTATGGAAATGGATGTTGAGATTTCACATGTTTGCGTTCTTGTTTCACATGTTAAGGCATGGATTGTGCTTTATTTTTGAATTATGTTCTTTTACGATAGGGCTAACTAACGCATCTATGTGCCCATGCACTCTAAACCGTTGGATGAAACAGGGGAGGTTTCCTATAGAGAATTTTGCAGGACGGTAGGACGAGGTAGGGAGCAGAAAATGAAAAATTTTGAAATTTGTGTAATTAATAACAAATGATAAGAATAAAGTTGAAATAAATATATTTAATAGAGAGTAACAGTTAAAAAATGATTAAAATATAAAAGTATAAGCGACAAAATATGGTCATTATCCGATGAAAGACCGTCATGGGAATCTATACCCTCATACCATGTCATTTCACTCAAATCATTTTATTAATAGTAATGCTATGACACGGTTGGTGATTTGATCGGCAAAAAGTTTTTTTTTGTTGTTAAAACAAACACCAACTAAAAAAGAAAAAAAATAATTTTAAGGTATATTTGAGAAGTAATAAAACTTTTGTTGAAAGATTTTAGAAGTAAAAGTTGTAAAATGAAATAATATGACAAGGGTAATGAAGATGAGTAAAGAGAATAAATTTAGAATAGATAAGTTAATTATATAAGTTATTGTATAAAAATAATTGAAAAATAAGACAATTATATGAAAAATACAAAAAAATAATTTAAAAAATAAAATAATTACGCATTGTGAAAAGTTATCTTTTTTCCCCATTGCCACACACACCATGGTTGCTCCACGCGAGCAGCCTCCGACCGACCGCGAGGTAATTCCGCAAAATAAGTTTGATCTCCGCGCGCTCCAGATTTTGGTAGATCGTTCCTTCGTCCAACCTACGTTCCTTCTCCAGAACCCTCCTTTGAGAAGGATCAAAACCCTAACCCCTCCCAGTCCTTCTCAGCCATCGAGCATCTTGGACGACCAATTCCAACACCCGAACGCGGTCGTCTCTTTCAGCTCCGGCAAGTTCTGGCTCCAGGCCCCACATTCTCTTCCTCGGCCCGGCTAAGGCTTCCACCTCCACCATTTTGAGTTCAGGTTCAACCATCTCGCTTAGCTCCCTCAATAGCTTCGCCTCCTTTCATCAGTTAGCAGGCCATCTACGTTTTTTGCCTCCTTCTTCACTTGCTCCGAAGAATCTGACCAATTGCCGTTGTTTGGTAAATTGTTATTGAAATGCTTAGCCAAGCATCTCCGTTTTTAGGTACGGTCTAATCTGTAGTCATATTCATTGGATTGAGTTGAGACGCGACCGTCGAGCCACTGCCTTTTACTGGAAATGCATCGGGAATGTTTGGGATAAAGTACTTCATATTTATTATTGTTTTATAGCTTTTAGGTGGTGAAAAGAATCATTCCTTTTACTTATTTTTCTTATAATTTGTTTTTATTTATATTGGGCCCCACAATGAAAGAATTATAGGCTCCACTTTATGCTTGACTTGTAGCCGTCATGTCATTTTCGATTTTAGTATTTATTTTATTTTTCATACCATTATAAATTTCTGACATCATATTACATTATGCTGACATCAGAATTCGAGCTGGTTTTTATTGACAGTCTTATCTTAACTGGTTGTATATCAGATTGGACAAATAGAATATGTTCGATTAAATCACTGATCTGGCTATAATAACATTGGTAGCTTGCTTAATCTCGATTCTGAAACAGATTTGTGAGAGATAATGATCCAGTTTGTTTTGGTTTGCTATGGTCAACTGGATGTTGATTCGTAGGTAACAGCTGCTGCTGTAGTTCTGTTATTCATACTGGTTGAGGTTTTTCCTGCCAATTCTAGTCTTGACAACCATGGCAGATTGCTCTTTTGTATCGGGCAGCACAGTGAACAATTTTTCTAGATTGCTGTGTTGGGGAATAGAAAGATCTGAGATGACTTCTGTTTGTTCGTGTTGCATGTCTTATTGTTTTTGTTTTCATTATGTATTAAATTTTCACAAGCTTATTCAGTTTCAGGCTGTATTTGTTCTTTCCCTTGTTTTATAATCGAATGGCTTCACAATGAATAGGGATATACATGTGAAATTTGATGCTGTAATTTTTATGACCTCTTTCTCTGAGTACCTATAGTTTGCCCAAGTTTCAAATTGTTTTAATGTCAATCCACTTTACAAATCAAAATAAGATCTGCAAGGGTTTTATTGGACATCCATGCCTTTGGCTAAAATCACAAATTGCGACCTGAGGTTTTCACAAAATGCCTAAGGCTGTTTGAGAGAAAAATGACAAGTCAGGGGCGTATGTTCTTGCAAACCATAAGGGGTTTGGGTAATTTCTCATTCGAACAGGTTTAATATCAAACCATCCTGAGTGTTTGATAAATGCTCAAAAGAAGTGGTTCCAAGTTCGTTTGGGGTATAGAATCTCCCAAGGAATCAAAACACAATAATGATGTAGTGAGGCATGAGGTAAACTCGTTTGGGGCCTTTGGGCTCACCTTTTTACAGAGTATGCTATCAGGTATGCTGATATGTCTATTACAAAGCTATTGTAACTGTCTATGGCTAAACACCATTTTCTTTTTCTATTAGAAAATTGGAAACATGAAGTGCATTGGTATGGCCCCTGTGAGGTTGTACATCAACTCTCCATCAGTTGGTTCTCTTGACTGTACCTGTTTGTAGGCATTGTGCCTTTTTGTAGCTGTCTATATGTACCTGCTTGGAATGTTGGAGTTGCAGGATATGTATGTTAGAATGCTCTATTTGGGAAGTGGATCAGGGTTGAGTGTGAGCTGCTCTAAGGGGGCAGTTCACACCCTCACGTGCTGACACATCGGCAAGGGGGTGCGATTACAAAGGAGAGAGTGGTTGCCCCTGGTGATGTGTCAATGCATGGGGTGTGAACTGCCTTCCTGAAGCAGTTCACACTCAACTATAATTCCCTCTCTATTTGAGCTTTTCCACTCCATGATATGATTGGACCCAATGGTTGCATTGTTTGTATCCTTTGCGTGTCTCCTGTGAAGGTAGTATTACTAAGTTGCATATGTTCTCATGCCTCACGACCAATTTGAAGGATAGCTATATTAGCTTGTTCTCTCCAATAGTAATCCAAGTGTGAGATTTCATTGTAAGCTTTGTGGAACGGATTTTGTGGTCATACTTCTTAGTATGTCTTTCCTTGTTTTCCCTTTTTTCTCCACTATAGGCAGGGGTAAAGAGAGGGGAAGCAAGGTACTTCAATATGGTAAGTTGCTCTTCCCAGATGTGGTCATGAGTCGTGGAATTTTTTTAAATTTTCTGTTTACAATAAAAATATGTTGTGCTGAGAGATTTATTTAATCCCTTGACTATGCCCTAATGAAAAGATATGTAATTTTGATTTTTTTTTTTTGTTACTTTTGAAGTGCATATAATATTGTGTCAGTTGCCATTCAGACAACAGTTGACACAAATATTAGCTGGAAGGGTAAATTGAAATCTGTTTACTGGTTTTCTGTTCCTTGTTACCTTCACTTTTCATTTCATCTATGGCGCAATTTGGAAAGTTATTCCAGATTTATTCTAGGCTTGTCTCAGCGTTCATAACAAAATATCCGAAGAATCAGGATTGGTGGACTACAATAGCAAAAATGAGAAGAAGGGAATGCATTTTTTCCATTTTTCTTTTCATTTTTTTCATATTTTTTTTACCATTGAATTTCAATGCATAAGCTACCAATTCACCATAGTCATTTTGATTAGGCTTCGGTTAGTTTGCAAAGCATAATGGTTCAAAAGAAATCCTTTGGAGGGAGAAAACAGTTTTAAAAATTGGGAATTTTCTGATACAGAAGAGTGGAACTTAAACAGAATGCTAAAAGAAAATAAAAAAGGCTAAAATCTTGGAAAGGGGAATTCTCCTTCGACCTTTCATAAAACAGCAAAAAGTTCCTACAAGGACATTGACAATTTTTTTATTTTATTTTTTATTTATTTATTACATGTGTCTACTACTGCTCCTGCAACTTGTGCTAAGTGTGCCTCATGATACGCCTGATTTTTTTTTTTTTACTTCCATTTCGTTTATTTATTGTGTGTTTCTCATTTGCTTATATGCACTTGTGAGATTCAACTTTGTTGCTACTTGCTAAATTGCATTTGTTGTCCAGCATTTTTAAGAAACATTTGTTGTACTACAACAACATCTAGTTGTCTGTTTGTTTCAGTCAGGCCGGAAGGAAACTGTTCTAGATTTGGCAAAATTTGTTGACAAGGGTGTCCAAGTTAAACTCACTGGAGGAAGACAAGGTTAGTCCTGTTGTCTTTTCTTGCACATGCAACTTTATTGGCACAACTTAATCCTGCTAATCTTGGAATGTTTTCCCCTTTCTATGAGGTTGTTTGGATAGATAGAACTGAGAGTTTTTGTTGGAGATGGGTTAGAAATGAAGGTATTTGAACATAGTAATATAGTACTATATCAGGCACTAAATGAATAAAAAATGCATTTTAATATGAATTATAGGTAATAAGGAAAAAGTAGTCTGCCTGATCATCAGATGGAGAAAGCAAATTTCTGTTAGAAATTTGCATTACCAACCCAGTTCTTTCAGAGTCTCCTATCCTTGCACCCCAGTACCGTCATCCAACTTGATCAGAGTTTGCAACCAGAAATAGATGCTGAAGTCCTCTTGGTCTAATTGTAAATATACAACTTAGTAAAGCTACCGGAATGATTCCCAGAAATGGCAGGGATCACAGCACAACAACAACAGCAACAAATTTATGGTTCGTTGGGCTGCAAACTTACATGACTTAGCTATCAGTTGCAGAGTTTCTGGAGTCTGATGTGATCAATTTCAATGAAACTGGCCCCATTCATCACCATTATTAGCCATCTGCTTAGGCTATTAATCCACCAATTCACCCTGAATGGTTAGCTCCACCCCAGTCAGTCACACAAACAAACAAGATCCATCAATACCAACCAAACATTCCAATATAAGATGGAAACGGAGAAAAATGAGCTAGGATGCCTCTGTAGGCACTTACCCAATAAGGGTTTTAGATTTTGACTTTTTAAAGTCAAATCCGGCAATCCACCTACTTAATTGATTAGCAGCATGAAGACCAGCTCCAAATTGCAGCAGCGACTGTTATATCTTTTCAAGTGATTCCGAGCCTGAGTCAATTAAATTTGGATGAACTGACAGCTGTAATTAAACGCATGTGAAAGTGGCACTCAAACTGGAATTGGATTCTGTAGGCGGATCTTTAACAGCAAGCTTGACTTATTCTAACTTGTTGCAACAGTGGAGGTTTTATCTCTAGCCTTGGCTTTGTGCCGTAGGTAATAGGTTTACACAATAAAATTAGCTTGATCTTCAAAGTTTGATTCTTCCACCTATTATTGGAGTTGCTTTGCCAAGAATATGTTGGGCAACTTTTGACTAAATAATAGTCATTGGATTGACTGTGTTAGACCAAATGTGCATGATTGTTTGATAATTTTATTTCAACAGTCACGGGGACCTTAAAAGGTTATGATCAGTTGCTGAACCTGGTGCTGGATGAAGCAATTGAGTTTCTAAGAGGTACTTTTCTTATTATTCATTGTTTATATTAGTGATTTGCGTATGTGCTTCACAGATGAGACTTTAAAGACTAAGATGTTTTAGATGAAGACCAAAAAGGGCATTGGATTTATGTTTTGAAGTTGTAATTCTCTCAGAAGTGAAGACTTCTTCGGGGTCAAAACCAGAAACTACGTGTAATATTTCATCTCAAATACGCTTGTAATTAACCTTCTACAAATGTCACTAGAGACATGGCCCAGACAAGCTGGAAAGTGGCTGGCTTAAATGGTAGCAGCCGAAATGTGTTTGCATAGGCACCCTGTTTTGTTTGGATTAAGACAATGATATTCTCGAATTGCCTTTATCATAACTTGTTCAGTCCTTCAGTTGGAAGCTGGAAATACCTGTCCTGTGTGGTTCCATTTCTTGGTATTTATTTCACATAGCCTCAACCATCTGAATCTTCCTGCCTCATACTATAATCTGAGTTTCTAAGAATACTGGAATGCTACTATTGTGAATTGTATTCTTGCTTATGCTCATTTATGTCGGTATCCTGATTGGAGCTATGTTTACTGAGAGATTCTTGACTGCCCAAGCGTGGTGTCTTGTTGATACATCCAACTTCATAATATGCAAACTAATTTTAGTTAGCTTTCTCTAAGGTCTCCTCTATTCCAGTGAATGGCATTCTATGCAAACATTGTGCTTTTACAGCTTGTAGATTAGTACAACAAAAAAGTTTGTTATTCTGTGGTTGATTATAGTAATTTCTTCAGTGTTAATTTTAAATGGAAAATGTTTCCATTTTATGCACAAAGGATTACTCGTTGATTTTGACTGTCTTTGAACTCTAGATTCAGTTGGTCCCCTGAGAACAACAGATGAAATCAGAAAATGTAGCTTTCCTTTTTATGCATAAAGAACTACTTGTTGATTTGAGTGCTTTTTGTACTGCAGATCCAGATGACCCTCTGAAAACAACAGATCAGACCAGGCGCCTTGGCCTTATTGTAAGTTCTCTCTCTTTGTCTATTCTTTTTTTTTTTTTTTTGAAGAACTCTCTTTGTCCATTCTTGTTTAAAACAAATATTCACTATTATTTCCCTCTCTACAGTGTCAAAATAACCACATTCTTGAACTCCCAAAAGAATGGCAAGTTTTTAGAAATCTGAACAATTTGGAACCCCTACTTATCCAATCTCCTCATTCAAATCTCATCCCATTCCATCGAATTGGATGACCTTGAAGTTAAGCTTGTTTTTTCTATCCGAAATCATCCTAAGTAGATGGGAACAAAACACTCAACAGACTTCCTGTTCATACACCATATGATTTTCCTTGCACTAAGGAAGTTAAATGTGGTACAAAATCAAAATGTTTATTATGATTTTTTTTATTAAAAATGCAGGTATGTCGTGGGACTGCTGTCATGCTTGTATCTCCGACTGATGGAACAGACGAGATTGCTAATCCTTTCCTCCAGCAAGATGGCGCTTAGGTACATCCATCCCTATCGGCCAGATGGCCATGGAGTTAGTTTTAGTTTTTTTTGTGTTCCTCTTTTCCCTTTACCTATCTACCTGGTTCCAGAAGTCTTTTGTTGTAAATTAAATATTTTTATGGTCTTCTGCTTTGGCAAAACCTTGTTAGTTCTCCGACAAGAATATATCTTTTTTCTGAATTTCAAAAATAATTTTGACCCCCTAAAAACTGTGGATTTCTGAATTGAAAAAAATATATATACACATCTAAAAATTAAAAAATTCGATATGCAAATTAAATATACTTGGGCTCACATTTTTATGAAAAAATTGTAGCATGTAAATTAAATATACGTGGGCATGCATTTTCATAAAAAAAATTTGGCATGTAAATTTAATACATCTAGGCTGACATTTTCGTAAAAATTTTAATAGAGAGATGTTACTGTGCATTTACCTATATTGTAATTTACAGTGCAGTTGACCCAAAATGAGCTTTAAATGTATTTAAATATATTAATATTTTATATAATCATTTATTTATATATAAATTAGATAAAAAATAGTTTACATGTTGAAAAAATAACTTTGAAGTTGTTATTTATATTAAATTATTTTATTATGTTAAATTTGTACCATTTTCAGATGGGGTTTATACACATCTAATTGGGTTGAATATTGGTATAGTAATAGAATATATAATTCTAAATACAATGAGTGGAGTAGATTATAATTTTATGATCATGCGAGGCTCATTTTGAGGTAGCTACATCATAATTTATTGTACGGATAGCGGTATCTGAATATTTATTATATATATATATTTGTCGGAACACAATCGTTACCCACACAATCATTACCCAACTTGAGGTGTTCAAGAAAGCTTTTAAAGTGACTCCAAGAATGGGGTAGGTTTTGCGATGGAATCAAAATTCAACTATGTACTTCAACATTATTTGTTTTATCACAAGACAATCATTAAGTAGGCTGCATTTGTTTGCATATATTTATGTGTAAATTATGAAAATGGTTAAATTCATTCATCAATACATTAAATTGTATTAATAATTTATTGAATTATTTATTCATAAATGATGTTTTAGACAATTTGGATGCTGAAAATATGGATTTGAAATTGATAGATGAGGGAGGCAATTTTAGTACGATTTTGTACATTTTTAAGATGGGCCCATACACCTTTGAAGTTACTTGATAAATGTACTCAATTTCATAGGATGGGAGCCCAAATATATAATATATAAGGGCAATGACTCAATCCAATTGGGGTGCATGAAGTCTCCATGCGGCCATTATTTCTTATTCTAAAATATAGGGTCTGTTTGGCGATCATGAAAAATCGGGTGAGAAATTTTTCGCTGTAAAAAACTGTCGTTTTCAACCCAAACTGACTGGCAAATGCAGCTGACACATTTATTATTAATATAGTTATTGAACATTATTAAATGCATCAATTTTTTTGACTAAAATCTCCAACTGCTAAGGGCGCACAACGAAATGCGTCATTGCTTTGGGCGTTCTTGGAGTATTGCGTCCGCATCCGCTTTCATATATGCTAATGACAAATGGCATATTGATCGAAAACAACATGTGCTTATAATGATAATTTTTATTGTTTATCAACGCATCCACAAACTCGTCATATCCCAATTAGGGTGGTTTGGAAAATGATAATTTTTGTATGAAAATTTTTTAGTGCGATATTGTTAAAATTGGATAAATAATTGTCAACCTGACGTAACCTGATGGCTATTACGTTAGTATAAAATGTAAAAGATCATTATAAATTAACATACATTAGTACATAATACATAAGAATTGATTAGACGTTATTGTTTTAAAATAATATTATCTAGTAATTATATTATTGTTTGAGTCATAAATTGAATAGTATTCTTATGAAAAGGATTAATTCTTATTCATTCATATAAATTTATATTTTAAAATATATTTATTTAGCAAAATGATCATTCTAGACTGATTTGAAATGGCCTCATTTCATATGGGTCCAAAAACAATTTTTTACTAAAATTCTTTTCAACAAGACTGTTAATCTAGTTATATTTACTATAAATCAATTTTTATCAATTTTAAAGATGTATATATATTTATTTTATATTTTTAAATATACCGGTATTCTAGTCATGTTTTAATAATTTAAATATATTATTAGTCTTGTTTATCTGCATACAACTCCGAAAGTCATATTATTGGAAACTTCTATATGCTATATTACACATTGTTTTTACAGAGCTCATAGTTATGTATTCACTCGAAAAAATGTTAATTCTTTACAAAATGTAAGTTTCCAATGAAAATTATTTTAGTAACATGGCAAAACAAATGGTGTATTTGATTTAAATTCTGAGAAAAAATTTGAAGTAAAACAGGTTTTTCAACAAATCAGATCCGGCCCACAAGAGCAAAGCTCCTACAGGCCACCTCAACGGGCTCCATAATGCAGTCCACCGGATTCAACTCACCAGACACAGCAAATGGGCTCTACAATGCAACCCACAAAACCTCAAAAGCATGCTTCTCTACAACTTCGGGCCTCTGCAACGGCCCACCCAAAATAACGGGCTTAGCCAAGCTCTAGCCTACCAAGCTCAAGCCCATGGACCAAGTCCAACATCTCAAGTGGCCCAAGGCCCATACTCTCACCTCAAGCTCAAGCCCATGGACCAAGTCTAATACCTCAAGTGGCCCAAAGCCCACTCCAACACCTATAAAAGGAGGAGCACCCTCCCCCCTTCACTTGGAACACACTTGGAGAGGCATCCCATAGGGGAGGACGGGAGTCTGCAGCAAAGCCCTGACGTCCCGCTTTTCACGCTCTCCAAGCTACGAGCTTCTCTTCCACGTTCCCCATTTCCATCTCTTCTATTCTCTCAAATCTTTCATTTTTCCCCTTTTCACGCCGTGTAAACCGCCTCGGGTTGGCAGATTTTGCCATATTTGCTTCAATTCGAAGGCCGGAACCCGAGTTCTATACGATTAGTGCCTTATTTCATTGAAAGCAGGGATTGATCTCCCTTTAAAGATTAGTGACGACTCCATTTTCTTTATTTTTGCGTGCGTGTTTGCGTTAACGCCCTGGCAAGGCGGGTGCACACGGGTCCACGGATTCCAGCATAATACGCTGTCGTTATGCTGCTGGATTTGTGACTTGATCCGTGTACGGAAAGCCCCGTCTTAGCATTTATGCTGCCGAATCCACGAGAAAACACCCATATGTCAAACTACCTAAAAACCGCTAATCCTAACACGTTTTACTTCATGTGAATGCAGGAAAATCGAGCCCATGCTGCTGTCTCGGAGGCGTTGAAAACCCATCCGGCACGGCTCAGATTTTCAAGGCGAGGAAAAACCATTCTGAGCCCATCGTAGCGCTCGTGGCGGGTGCTACACTATCTTATTGTGTATTACATTTATCTTCTGAGACATGCTTACAATTTTTTCTGAAGAAGACAACATAATCCGCCTCGGCAACCACGGATACTACTCCCATTTTTTATAAAACAAGGAGACCTGCTACCAACCTAGATCGAATCAGGATCACCTGGCAAATGCGCTAGAGGTGAGCACTACTGCGCCTTAGCGCTGGGCTCGACCAATAATACCCTTTAAGGGTTATAAAAAAAAGAAGAGAAATTTCTCAGATATTTATAACATTTTACCATTATTATTTTTATAAGACATTCTTCTGACACCTATAATATTTTATCTCTAATTCTTCGTATGCTCATATCGACACTCTCTGCCTAAAACAGAAGTTAACAATGCTTAGAAATGTTGATTTTGCCCCCACATTATTTGTAAAAACGAAGATTTCAAACGGAATCTTTATCATATTTTTTGTTAAATAGATTTGATATATTTTTTATTTAAATTATAATAAAATAGAACAAGAATTTATTTTATTTTTATTTAAATAATGGTATGGGGTAAAATAGACATTATATATGTATGGAGAATTTCTTAAATTTTATGTGTACGAAAGAAATAAAAAGAATGATCTTGTTAGTTCTCTGGCTGAGCAAATGATCTGCTTAACCTATATTAAAAAACTCATGTACGATAACTTTTTTTTTATTTTTTCTAGGTACATTTGATTATCTAAGTGTATTTAATATATAAACTAAGTTTTATCATTTTTGAATATATGTATATATTTTTTAAATAAATATACTTAGATAAATAAATATACGAAAAAAATAAAAAAATTATTGTAAATAAATCTTTTAAGATGAACTATGTAAGAAATTTGCTTTGGAGAGTCAAAACTCCTGGAGAAATAATTGCCGTGGTTATATCCCTTCCGAATAAATACTCGATTTGCCTGCTCTGTATTCGAACGCTTCTCTCTTCACCCGCTCCCTCTTCAAAGTTCAAACGCCCGCCTGCCCCTGTTCTGCCCCCAACCCTGTTACAGCGCATCTATTCCCAGGACAAGCATGAAAACATTCCCTTTATCTTCATCCTCATCCTCGTCGTCCTCTACTAGCAGCAGCAGCAGCAGCTGTGTGGAAGCAGTTACCATGGATTATGAGCTTCCGCTACGCAGGAAGTACCTGCGGTTTGAGCAAGCAGGAGGACGAAGACAGCGGAGCGTTGTGGAAAGGACTGCTCCGGAGGTGCAGGTAACGATCTTCCGCTCCTCATCTCCCAGCGTCTTCGAACACCTCTTTCCTATCTACCCCTTCGAACTCTTCGCTTTTTTTTTTTTTTTGGGATTACCAAAGACGAAATCTCCATGTCTTTGGTATCGCGGGAAGAAATCTTTTGTTTCGTTTGCAACGCAGTCCACCAAGCAAAGTTCTCCAGAAATGACTGCCTCAAGATCGTATTCACCGCCATCTTTTATCATGAGCCCCCTCGCAATTGGCACCTTCTCTCTTGGGAATCAGAACATGATAATCCCGAACTGCAACGTGCTCTCAGAGAGTCGTGGGAAATGCAAGAAAGAGATACGAGTCGGCGGCGGCGGAGGTTGTTGGATGAGGAGTAATCGATTACGAGGAAACTGAAAAAAGTGAAGTATGAATCATCATCATCCGATTCGAGGTACTGCGAATTCTTCGGAGCGGAGGAGGAGCTCTTCCTCATGCCGTGCGGGCTCGCATTCCCCCTGAATTCTCTGTTGGTTCGCCACCACTGATTCATGTCCGACTTGCATTTTTCATCTCTGCTGATACTAGTTCATCGCTCCACCATGTTTTCATTTATTTTTTGCTTCAATGTGCACATTTGTAACTAATATATCCGATGATGGATATTGTGTAGACATTTATGCAATTTCAATTGAAATCAATGATCTTAATGACCTGCCCTTTACTGGCTAGCTGACATATGTGGAATGTCCATGTTGGGAAGAGGGAAAAAAAAAACTGATGTGATGAATCCTGGGGATGATGCAAGAGATGCTGCCTCCATGATGATACAAAATCTAATTTTCGCTAAAACTTGTTGGGATTTTAGGCTATCCCCTTTTGTGTAGATTAAACAGGAATAATTAATCTCAGACAATAAATATCACAAATAATAAACAATCAAACTCACAGAAAAAACACACCACAATTTTACGTGGAAAACCCCTCTTTAATAAAGGGGAAAAACCACGGGACCCAGTCCAGGTAAAACTTCCACTATAGAATAATGAGATTACAAAGCAATGTCTTCTCTAGTCAAAACTAGAGGATTTCATCATCACAATAAGGATGGATTTCAACATAGAAATTAACTAAAGGATGGATCTCACCCAATCTGAGATGACGGCAGAATTTTCTCTCTTAATGGCCGAAAGAGATGACTGTTGTGGAAGCGGATTGAATCCTCTCTCGGTCGGAGCTGCTGCTGCTGTTGCTCTGAAGAGAACGACGACGACGGATTTTCCTGCGAGAGCCGTGATCTGTTGTTTATCTCTCTCTCTCGCTCGCCTTTTATTTCTCTCGCGCCGAAAGCTGCGCCGAAAGCAAATATCTCCCGCGCCGAAAAACAGAAGAAGAAAACAAAAGAGCGGGTGGGCGTTTTCTCAATAACGCCGAAAACGTCTCCCGCGCCGAAAACGAATACATTTTCTTAATAAAGCCGAAATAGGTGGGGCCCTATTTTGACTTTACGAAGGAGGAAATCCACCTAACAAATCTCCCCCTTCCGACTACGTGAAGGGCTCTAGCAAACTTGCCATCTCTCTGCATACCCTTAGCTTTTCGCTAGTTACAGTTTTTGTCATCATATCTGATCCGTTGTCATCTGTGTGAATTTTCTCAAGTTGCAACATCTTCAACTCTAAGATATCACGAATCCAACAATAACGCGCCTGAATATGCTTAGATCTTGAATGAAAAGTAGGATTCTTGCTGAGATGAATAGCACTCTGACTGTCACAGTATATGATGTACTTTTCCTGAGTCATTCCCAATTCTTTGAGAAATTTCTTCATCCATAGAAGCTCTTTGCTTGCTTCTGTTATAGCAATGTACTCTGCCTCAGTAGTAGACAACGCAACACACTTCTGCAATTTAGATTGCCATGACACTAGGGGTGCAACTCGGGTCGGGTTATACCGGGTTGGAGCGAACCCAAACCCTGAGCCAACCGGGTTGGAGTAAACCCAAACCCAAACCCTAAGAATTTAATCCGGGTTCGGACCGGGTTCGGGTCGGGTTCGCATTGGTTTTGGTTTGGTTTCGGGTTAGAATTCGGGTTACCAATAAACTATTTTTTTTCCAAATTTAGTGTAATCTAAAAGAAAATTATTGGAATATACATACCTGTGTTTACGAAGTCAAGCCTCACGCTGAATTCTGCAACATCCTTTCAAAGAATTCTGCAATATTCTTTGAATGAACTCTGCAAGCAATTTTTCAACACCCTATAGACACAAATGAATGACAAATTAGTTAGTTTTATAACTAGTTGGTCATTTCTATTTAATAGCTAATGAAAATGACTCAAGTATACCAAATAGAAAATGAACATATCATACTAACTTTGTAGTTGAAACTAAACATTATCATACAAACTGCTGAAATTGAATTCAAACTGAATATTTATCATACAAATTGCTAAAGTAAAAATTGACCACTTGTCATGCCAATAAACTTAAAATATGAATCAAATTTATATTTCAATCTGAAATTCAAACTAACAGATTTCTCATACTAACAGAAAGTATAATATGAAATAGATTTATCATACCAACTCAAATTCAAACATAATCCACATAACAGTTATTGAAAGTAACTAAATTTAAATACATTAAGCATAATGGTTCAACATTCCAATCTAATTTAAGTGCAATTCAAATTTAAAATAATAATATAAACAAATCTCAAGTTTAAATAAGTTTACATATACTTTTAAACAAATTCAAATTTCAAACGAGTTCATGTCTCCAAAGTTTCCAAAAAAACTAAAAAACTATTCGAAGACTTCCAAGTAATTTCTCCCTTGATTTTCATCTGCATTTCTAATGTCAAGTTCTTCCTCCTCGATTTACATATTCGAAAATAATATGCATCAACCTAGACGAAAAAAATGCATGCAACTATTAACAATAAGAAGATAATAATCATAAAAAATCATCCTAGAAATTAAGTTACCTCAAGCGTGCTTTGGTAATGAAGAAAGAGGTGATTTGTCTAAAGTAGAGTTAGTAATGTCTAAAACATGTATATATATATATATTAGTATTACAAAAAACATGTATAATTGATGAAAAAACTATATAAATTACATCGGGTTCGGACCGGGTCGGGTTTTGGTACCGGGTTGGTGTGAACCCGGTTTTGGTTTCGGGTTTCTACGGGTCGGGTTGAAACCGGGTCTATTTTGAAAAATTTCTTACAAATAAAACCCATTTTTGGTTTTGATACAGGGTCGGGTCGGGCGGGTTCGGACCGACCCGGGTACCAAGTTGCACCCCTACATGACACTGCTCCCCCTGCAAATGTTACCAAGTAACCTGAAGTGGACTTTCTGGTATCTACATCACCAGCCCAGTCCGCATCTGTGTAAACTTTAAGTTCAGGTCTATCAGAACCAAAACATAAACAGGCTTTGGAGGTACCTTTGAGATATTTGAGGATCCACTTCACTGCTTCCCAATGCTCTTTTCCTGGATTTGAAAGAAACCGACTCACTACTCCAACTGCGAAGGCGATGTCTGGTCTTGTGCACACCATTGCATACATTAAGCTACCGACAACAGATGAGTAAGGAATTATTTTCATCTGTTCCTTCTCTTCTTCACTTGTAGGACATTGATGAGAGCCTAATTTGAAATGACCTGCAAGTGGAGTACAAACAGGTTTCGCCTCGCTCAAGTTGAACCTTTCTAATACCTTTTTAATATAGCTTTCTTGTGATAGCCAAAGCCTTTTGTTCTTCCTATCACGAATAATTTTCATGCCAAGTATTCTGTTAGCCGGTCCCAAATCCTTCATAGCAAAGGATTTATTCAACTGCAGTTTTAATCTCTGAACTTTGTTAGTATCATGACCAACAATCAACATATCATCCACATATAACAGAAGAATAATAAAATCATTAGTGGAGAATTTTCTGATAAATACGCATGGATCAGACATACTTTTACTGTACCCGTGCTGTCTCATAAAGAACTGAAATTTTGTGTACCACTGTCTTGGTGCCTGCTTCAGTCCATATAGGCTCTTTGTTAATTTACACACTAAATCCTCCTTTCCTTTGACCTTGTAACCTTCAGGTTGCTCCATATATACCTCTTCCTCCAAATCACCATGAAGAAATGTTGTCTTTACATCGAGCTGCTCAATCTCCAGATCCAAGCTAGCTGCTAGGCTTAGAACAACTCTGACTGAATTCATCTTCACCACGGGTGAGAAGATCTCATGAAAGTCAATACCTTTTGTTTGACCAAATCCCTTCACAACCAATCTTGCCTTGTATTTTGGTTGTGAGCTATTTTCATCTGCTTTCAATCTGAAAACCCACTTGTTCTTGAGTGCTCTTTTGCCTGCAGGTAATCTTACTAATTCATACGTATGGTTTTCATGCAAGGAATTCATCTCTTCTTGCATGGCGTCCATCCATTCTTCACTGCATTCATGGGACACTGCCTCCTGATAACTTTGAGGTTCACCTTCATCAGTAAGCATCACATATTCATGAGGAGGATACTTTTCTGATGGCCGACGTTGTCGTACAGACCTTCTCAATTGATTTTCAACTGATGGATGTGAAGCAGCTTGCTCATCTGGTTGCTCTGGTGTAGCATTTGGTATATCTCCCCCATTTCCTGTATGCGCAACAGGTGGAGTACACAACCTCAAATCAACTGGGCCTTCTTCTGGAGACTTTGCCTTTTCAGTTTTCTCAAAGTCTTCGATTGTTTGATCTTCGAAGAAGATTACATCCCTGCTTCTAATAATCTTCTTGTCAATAAGATCCCATAATCTATAACCAAATTCTTCATGTGCATAGCCGAGGAAGATACACTGTTTCGTTTTACTGTCCAACTTGGATCTTTCATCCTTAGAAATGTGAACAAATGCCCTGCAACCAAATACCCGTAAGTGTTCATATGAAATATCTTTTCCTCTTCATACCTTTTCTGGAATCTCACCATCCAAAGGAGCTGAGGGAGATAGGTTAATCAAATCAACTGCAGTTCTCATTGCCTCACCCCAGAAGGACTTTGATAATTTTGCATGAGAAAGCATACACCTGACTCTTTCGCAAATACTTCTGTTCATTCTCTCTGCCACACCGTTCTGTTGAGGCGTCTTGGGAACTGTCTTCTCAAGTCTGATACCACGTTCACTGCAGTATCTTTCAAACGGTCCTCTGTATTCACCACCATTGTCGGCACGAACGCATTTTAATCTCTTTCCTGTTTCTCTTTCAACACTAGTTTGGAAGTGCTTGAAGATACTTAGAACATCATCTTTGGCCTTTATTGCATAAGCCCATACTTTCCTGGAATGATCATCAATGAAAGTAACAAAGTATATAGCACCACCAAGAGTTCTATCACCCATAGAACACACATCAGTATGCACCAGATCAAGTAAATCATGTTTTCTATGTGGAGGGAATTTATGAAATGCAACTCTATGTTGTTTTCCAACTAAACAATCAATGCATGATTTTAGAGGTAAACCTTTAGGCAAATATTGCTTTTTAGCAAGAATATTCAAACCTTTCTCGCTCATGTGGCCAAGTCGCTTGTGCCATAGCTCTGAGGAGGATTCATGCTCCACTGCATTCACTTCTCCCTTAGCAATCTTCATATAAGATCTGTAAAGAGTGTCAGTCTTATTTCCCTTAGCGAAAATAAGAGAACCTTTCGTCAGTTTCCATTTACTACCACCAAATTGATGACAGTATCCATCATTGTCTAACTGTCCTGCAGAGATTAAATTGAATCGAAGTTCTGGAACATGCTTGACACTTTTCAACACCAGTTTGCATCCCATGTCTGTCTCTAGCCAAACATCACCAATACCTTGAATCTTGCATCTGCCATCATTTCCCATCCTTACATAGCCAAAATCTCCGCTAGTGTAAGATGAGAAGAACTCTTTACATGGAGTAACGTGTGAAGAAGCTGCAGAATCTATTACCCATGTAGGCACATCATTTGCAAAACAATTAACATCACAAGCTATGACAACGTCATCTTCGAATGCAACTGCTGCTTTTTCTGTGTCATCTTTCTTTTCTTCATTTTTCTTTTTATATTCTTCCTCTCTTTTCAACTTTCTGCATTCTCTAATTACATGTCCAGGCTTACCACAATGATAGCATTTGACTCCTCTTGACTTTGATCTCCTTCTCGATTGATCACGATTCCATTTAGACTTGTCACGATCATTATTGCGAGAATATCTGTGCTGATTTCTCCCTCTGTTTTCTGTAACTAGTGCTTCAGAATTGACGGATGTACCTTGTTCTCTTCGTCTTGCCTCTTCATTAAACATGTTGTCTTTCACCACATCCATTGATACAACACCATTAGGAGCAGAGTTACTGAGTGAAATTACCAAGGTTTCCCAACTGTCTGGCAAGGAACTCAACAAAAGTAATGCCTGCACTTCATCAGCAAATATAATTTTCATGCTGGATAAATCATTTAAAGCTTCTTGGAAATTACTCAAATGCTTAGCAACTTTTTGTCCATCTTTATACTTCATATTAACGAGCCTTTTAATTAGAAAAGCCTTATTTACAGCTGATTTGCGTTCATATAGGCTTTCTAATGTTTCCCATAATTTGAATGCATCAGTTTCCTTAGCAACATGGTGAAAAACACTCTGATCAACCCATTGTCGGATATGCCCAACAACTTTTCTATTTAACACATCCCAATCATCTTGAGATTTATCCACTGGCTTCACTCCTTTCACTTTAATAGGCAGGTAAAGTTCTTTGCAATACAAAATATCTTCCATCCTTGTTTTCCATATTGAGTAATTTGATGATGTGAGTTTGACCATTGTGAATGAAGTTTCTTCCATCTAATCCACACAAGAAATTACGTAAAAACAGACCAGGCTTTGATACTACTTGTTGGGATTTTAGGCTATCCCCTTTTGTGTAGATTAAACAGGAATAATTAATCTCAGACAATAAATATCACAAATAATAAACAATCAAACTCACAGAAAAAACACACCATAATTTTACGTGGAAAACCCCTCTTTAATAAAGGGGAAAAACCACGGGACCCAGTCCAGGTAAAACTTCCACTATAGAATAATGGGATTACAAAGCAATGTCTTCTCTAGTCAAAACTAGAGGATTTCATCATCACAATAAGGATGAATTTCAACATAGAAATTAACTAAAGGATGGATCTCACCCAATCTGAGATGACGGCAGAATTTTCTCTCTTAATGGCCGAAAGAGATGACTGTTGTGGAAGCGGATTGAATCCTCTCTCCGTCGGAGCTAGGGGTGTAAATCGGGTCGGGTTGACTCGGGTTGGGACAAATACAACCCTAACCCACCTTGTAAAATCCCAACCCAACCCTACTTTCAACCCTACTTTTCACACCTTAACCCAACCCTATTTCAACCCACCTCAAATCGGTTCGGTTCGGGTTAGAAATCGGGCTAATAGATTACACATATTATCAATGCAATATAACCAAATAATTCAAACAAAATTTTACAACTAATTAACCAAATATATTTCCAAATCATATAAATTTAAACAACATTTCACAACCAAATAGTCAAGCATATTTTCAAACTCCACACAATTGTATTTAAATATCTAAACAACATGAATGAAATACACTCTCATAAACATATCCAAATACATATCTTATGAAACATAATCATAACCAAATAATTTGTTTTAAATAACATGTTCACAACATAACTCATTTAAAAAGTTAGCACAACTTTTCTCTTCAAATCAAATCTCATGCCCTCTTTGCGATTAGTATGTGTAGTTTTTCTCCTGAAATAAATAATTATCAAAGTAAGTATGAATATATAGTTATATTTTTATAAAAACAAATTAAAATACAAGTACCTAGATCATTTGTGTGGAAATTCATGCATGGCTAGAAGTTCCAAATTCCATACTTCCTTGAGTAGCTGTAAAATAGAAGAAATCAGTTATAGTATTAGTTGCAAGTAATCAAGTTATAAATACATAATTATAGATTCAAATTACCTTCAACAGGCTCACCAATTTCAACCAAATCTTCTCCTTTCATTTGAAGATTCGCTGAAGACCGTAGCCAATCTTGAGCACATATCAAAGCCTCAACAACATGAGTTTGCAAAGAGCTCCTGAAAGGATCAAGCACACGACCTCCTGTACTAAAGGCAGACTCTGAAGCAACTGTAGAAACAGGAATGGCAAGAATATCTCGAGCCATGTGTGATAAAATTCGATATCTTGAAGAAGCCCACCATGCTAAAATATCAAAAGAATTATCATCATCATCATCATCATCTATTTCTACAGGGTCTTTCAAGTATCGATCTAATTCATTGCTCACATCAAGACCTGCCTCTTTCTTTAAAAAATCTTTATATGAAGCATCTCCACTTGAACGAGAAGACTCAACAAGTTTTTCATTCCCATCACTAGTTTCCTTCGCCTCTTGAGATACTGTCATTGGAGTATACTTTGCTTGGTAACTTTTGAATATCTCTTGCATTTTCAACTGAACTTTTATCAAAATTTCACTAACTTTTTCTGCATTATACAATAAAGAATATTGGAATCGAAGATATTTTAGCTTATACCTTGGATCCAAAACAACCGCAATGACCAAAATCATATTGATCTTGTCAATATCTCCCCAATACTTGTCAAACTTCTCTTTCATTCTTTTGCACATATCAACAATGAGAGGGTCATGGTTGGTTAAAAAATCCCTTAACAACCTTTGTGTTTTGCAAACTTCAACGAAATATAAATTCGCAGTAACATATGAAGACCCTGACAAAATTTTAGTTACCTCATGAAATTGTTTTAAAATAGCAATCAGCTGAGTTGCCTTATTCCAATCTTCACGTGTTGGAGGATCTTCTCTAATAAAGGAGACATCTTCTAACTCCATCTGCTCAAATGCTCTTCTGAATCTCAAAGCACTTTCTAACATAAGGTATGTAGAATTCCATCTAGTGGGCACATCCAAAACCAATGCACCTTTATCTGTAATGAAACATTTTTTGATACATTCCTTAAACAATCTCAGCCTTGAAGGAGAGCATCTTACATACCGAACAGCTGCTCTAATACGAGCAATTGCATCACCAATTTCTTTAAGTCCATCTTTGACAATCAAATTTAAAATATGAGCAGCACATCTTACATGAAAAAATTCTCCATCAAATAACAAACCATTTCTATTTCCAATGCAATGTTTCAAATGGCGAATTGCAACATCATTGGAACTAGCATTATCAACTGTCATTGTGCAAACACTTGAAATTTCCCATTCCTTTAAACTTTGATCTATTGCAGATGCAATTGCTTCACCAGTGTGTGCACAAGGGAGAAGAGAAAAGCTAATAATTTTCTTATGCAAATACCAACTTGCATCAATAAAATGTGCTGTGAGACAAAGATAACCAACATTTTGAATTGAAGTCCACATATCAGTAGTCAAGCAAATAGTTTGCACCTTTTCCCTCAAAAATTTTCTTAACTTTCTCTTCTCTGTTTGATAAATTTCTAAACAATCTTGAGTAATTGTTTGACGAGTGACAAAGTTAAACTGTGGCATGCCTACTTGTATTAATCCTCTAAAGCCAACACGCTCAATAGTGCTAAAAGGCATTTCATCAATCACAATCATCCTGGCAATAGCTTTTCTAACAACAAGTTGATCAAACTTCCAATTGCCTAAAGTAGTCTCTGTACTTTCTTGACTAGTGAATTGCAAGAGTTGTTGTGAGGTCCCATCACCACCTTTATAACATTTTTCTGCATGTCTTCTAAGTGTACTTGTGCCAATCTTGCTCTCACATCTATATTGTGCTTTGCATTTTTTACAAACACAGATTTGTGCTTTTGAAGATCCAGGTGCATAAACTTTTTCAAAAAATTCCCACACACTTGATGTTGCTTTATATTTTCGTTTTTGTGGTTTGTTGGATGTAGCTTCAGATGCTGCAGATGGTGTTGATGATGGTGTATTGGCATGCACTTCTATAACATCATCCTCTTCCATTCCAATTAATGCACAAATTCTATAACACTTTAGAACAGAAGTAAAAATGAAAAAAATTAAAATAGTTAGTGTAATGTGATATTTATGAGTGATGATTATGAGTAAAACCAATTGAGACATGATCAAATGGGTTAATCTAATAAATATGACTACTAGCGGCACACGCAGAATAACCAGAGACTAGCCAATCATGATATATTCCAATCAGACCCTTATCATAAGCCACTCAACAGACCCTTATCATAAGCCACTCAAAAGAGCTGATTGCTTGTGACAGGGGACCACGTTCCTAACCCAAACATGATCAGAATTCAGACACTAGTCATCATGCAAAGCTTCCACAATATGCATTCGAAAAATCTCAGACAGCTTAATTTATCAGTGCAAATGAGAATAAGATGACAGTGCTAATTATCATCGTGGGGAAGATCAAAGATGCAACACAGAAGCATTAGTAAATATCCATTCTCAACGAGTTTTCTCCACTCTATAAGTTGCTCTAGGAACATCTACATCATCAATCAACAAATCAGCAGCCAAGCGATGATTCATGAAACCTCAGTACCTCACCCATTGGCCACGCTCTAAGTTTTGAAATACATGAATCAATGTTAGAAGAAATCGCACAAACCTTGCGTATGGGTAGGACTGGATGGATGCTCCCTCGAAAGAAACGATGGATGCTTGGCAGCTTAGAGCAGACTGGACTGGAATCTGGATGCTCGGCAGCTTAGAAGTCGTCTGCCAATGGCTGCCGATGGATGCTCGGCAGCTTAGAAGTCGTCTGCAACTCTGCCGTCTGCCGATGAAGATTGGAAACATAAGCTGTGGAGGCACATGGAAATAGCTGTCGTCTGCATCCAGTCCGATGAAAGAAGCCGTCTGCAACTCTGCCGTCTGCCGATGAAAGAAGCCACGTTAGGGATTGGAAGATCGGAAGATCGGAAGACGGAAGATCGGCAACTCTGCCGTCTGCAACTCTGCCATCTGTAACTCTGCCGTCTGCTGGTGCTGACCGTGCTGTGCTGCCGAGTGCCGAACGGAAGATCGGAAGATCTCGGAAGAGAATCAGAGATGCTGTGCAACCTGTGCTGGTGCTGCCGAAAGGGGCAAAGGGCTTATTTTCAGACGGGCGGCGGGACGAGTAGGATCTGAAATCCGAATCAATTAGGGATTCAACAGGGGCAAATCGGGTCGGGTTGACCGACCCCTAACCCAACCCAAACCGATTTTAAAAATCGGGTCGGGTTGAACCCGATTTTTAAAACCCGAAATTGCAAAACCTCAACCCAACCCTGTTAAAAATCGGTCTCGGGTTGATGCAGTCTCGGGTTGAACCCGGACCGATTTACACCCCTAGTCGGAGCTGCTGCTGCTGTTGCTCTGAAGAGAACGACGACGACGGATTTTCCTGCGAGAGCCGTGATCTGTTGTTTATCTCTCTCTCTCGCTCGCCTTTTATTTCTCTCGCGCCGAAAGCTGCGCCGAAAGCAAATATCTCCCGCGCCGAAAAACAGAAGAAGAAAACAAAAGAGCGGGTGGGCGTTTTCTCAATAACGCCGAAAACGTCTCCCGCGCCGAAAACGAATACATTTTCTTAATAAAGCCGAAATAGGTGGGGCCCTATTTTGACTTTACGAAGGAGGAAATCCACCTAACAAAACTCAACTCAAAAGGGAGACTGATGAAAATCCACTTCTAAAGAATCTCAATTATAGTAAGAAACAGTTTACCTTCAAAGAATTTCTTCAATCAAGGAGATATCAGCTGTTGCAAGTTGGCTCACATGGAATGCTAATGGATAGGATTTAGCATCAGTGGCTGGTTGAATGATTCATCGTTCTTCCCCCCTTCTGTTTCAAGAATGCTAGTTTTCTCTAGATCGCTTAGAAGTACATTTTGTTAATCAGATTCCTGAAAGAAATGCATTAAAGATAATTAAATAGAAGAGGAAAAAAATTAACAGATGATTCGACATGAAAATACATAGACGATTACAGTTATATACTGTCAGTGGGTTGTAGTAATAAATCACAAAACGATAAACAGGATTGGGTTTCTAGAGTTCAATGTAATTTTTTTTTAATGTGGATGCAGGCAACAGAATTCTCGTGCAAATGCGAAATTCCGGTAGGAGACATGAGGGATGAGATGAGATCATTTAGTATCCACCCAAAGTTGAACGCTTTCAGGAACATCCTGAGCGATTAGCTATCAGGAACTGTCTGCAGGCAATTGTTGCATGGATTAGCCCCACTTCACTTGTTCTCGCGCACCGCCCCAAAGTTTTCTGCACGCTCGGAAGCCTCAGGTTTCATTCATCACCATATGCCGCAACAGATGTGCTGTGACCACATTACAAAACAGCGACTGGTGACTACCCTCCCTTCTCAGTGAACTTTGAATTTCATCCCGGAGCAATCCTATTCATAAAGATGTTTCGGCTTGTAGGCTGATACAAAATTGGAATCCTGAGTAGACCCAGCAAAGTCTCAAGCGGTATTACTTGTTAGTTGAATCATTCCAACTGAATCACCCATCGCTAAGATGATTCTCGAAGGAGATAATGCCATGACAATTATCAGCTAGAATTCCATTTTTGAAGTACAAAAAGTTTGAGCTATTGAGAACATTCATTAAAGTACTATAAAACATAAATCAGACGGCTTTCTTGATGTGTCCCACTGAAATAAGCTTCCATTGTGTGGAATGGCTTAGAGAAGTAGTATTGTTGGTCTTGGTGGTTTGCCTAAGCAGTAAAATTATCAAGTGGATTAGATGGTTTTCATCATAAACGATGGGCATACTAATCTTAAAAAATATTGTGAAAATAGGTTACATGTTAAAAACGCATCATAATTCAAATTACAATTTTTAATAACTTTTTTTTTTTTAAAAAACATTTTGGCCAATACCATAAATTTTGGGGCATAAAATCTTCCAATAATTTTTTTTCGTAAACTTCGATCTATCTCCCTGAAACTTGTATAATATTTTGTTATAGAAACTTTTATTTATTATTTAAAAATCTGGCTCAATTAATGCAGTAAACTATTTATGAAACACTTCAAATCTGAAAAGAAAAATGTTTGCTAAACTTAGCGACAATAAAATAGATTAAGGACCATACAGCCTTTGAAAAAAAATTAATAGAGTTTGGTAAGTCTAGTTTAGACTTCAGATGTAAAAAACTTTTAAAATAATTTTTAATCCTCCGGATTGATGCAGTTGGCCATTTCCAAAACAGTAACTCTTAAAGGTCTACGTTTATCTATCTTTAGGTTCTTAAAAAAGATATAAATTATAAAATATTCTTAATACAAATATTTTTTTCTAAAATAGAATATATGAAAAATATATTTTCATTAATTTTTTATCGTGCTATCCACATTCAATTACTAGACAATTGATGAACGAAATATAAGCCTCAACCCAATTTTGAACCTTATTTCTCCAACTTACCCATATCTTACGCACACTTACGTCAACTCTCAAGTTCCAATAGGACGCGAATTGTGACAGTCTGTGAACTGTCACAGGCTAATAGTTTTTAATTATGATTAGCATGCTACCTTAGTAAGAACTGTCACCAAGATACCATACTAACCATAGAAAGGACTGTTGCTGTGTTACAGTTTGCGGACTGTCACAATCAGCTCATTTCAACAAGTGCCCTTGACTACAGTACATGACCTTGGTTTGTAACCGCGTCCAAGCCCAACACAAACGGGCTTCTACAGTCGGAACCCAGAAAACGGCGGTTTCTCTAATCTCCTGTCCAAACTCCAAAGCCTCTCCTTTCTCTTTCTGTTGCTCGAATCTCCGTAAACCTCCACCAACCCCGCCACCACAGCCGCCTGAAAGCCGCCATCTTTTTCTCCCTTCTCAGGAAATGGTACGGCTTTCTAGCTAAAACCCTCCTCCTCCGCCCCCGATGCTAAAATCTGCGGCGGCACGCTGCTTGCGTCCCCCCGTTCTCAACCTTCGGCTCCTGTCCTCCCTTCCTCCCACCTTCCTCTCCTCCCTCCCTTCCTTCTCACAGGTCCCCGCCGCCGCCGCCGCCGCCGCCGCCGATCTCGACATCGATCCCAAAGACATCGCCGACTCCTTCAAGGAATGGTTTCTCCAACGCGACGAAGACACTGCCCTCTTCGACCGCATCTTCAAAATCCTAACCACCCACGACGACCCTGCAGTCGCCGGCGCTGCTCTCTCCAGCCTCAACCTCCGCCTCACCGAGCACCTCGTCCTCGGGGTCCTCCGCCACGGTCGCCAACAGGTCCTCCCCTGCCTAAAGTTCTTTGACTGGGCCGGCCACCAGCGCGGCTTCCGTCACACCTCTGCCACCTTCCACGCCATCTTCAAGATCCTCTCCCGTGCCCGCCTCGTTTCCGTCATCTTCGACTGGCTCCAGGTCTTCTCCCGTCAAAGATACTCTCTCCGTGTCCGCTTCTACGACACTCTGGTCATGGGGTACGCTGTCGCAGGCAAGCCCGAGACTGCACTTTCCCTGTTCGGCAAAATGCGCTTCCAGGGACTCGACCTTGATTACCTCTCCTACCATGTTCTTCTCAATGCGCTTATCGAGGAGAGCTGGTTTGAAGCTGCGGAAGTCATTTCCAGGCAGATCTCCATGAGGGGACTCGAGAATGTGGTTACATGCTACCTCCGGTTGAAGAATCTCTGCAAGCAAAAGAAGTTGGAGGAGGCTGAGACTTACCTGCGTGAATTGGGGATGAGTGAGGGATTTGTTGGCGACCAACTTCTTGGATTTCTCGTGGGAGCCTTCTGTAAACAGAGGAAGTTTGTCAAGGCTTTGGAACTGATCGAGGAATTCGGCAAGTCGGGGAATGTACGGATGGGCCCAGCCTATGGAGTCTGGATAAGGGAGTTGGTTGATGCAAGGCAGGTGGACACTGCTGTGGATTTCCTCCAGAAAAAGACTGAGGCGGAAGGTTATATCCCTGAAATTTTTTGCTACAATAAGCTCATTTATGGACTTCTAAAGCAGAATAAGCTGGATGAAGTTTATGATCTGTTTGTTGAGATGCGAGAGGGTCAGATTTCACCTGATCGGCTTACCATGAATGCAGCTCTTTGCTTCTTCTGTAAGGCTGGCATGGTTGACGTGGCAGTTGAATTATACAATTCAAGGAAAGAGATAGATCTCACCCCAAATAGCCTGGCATTCAACTGTTTGATTGATGCTCTGATTGGGGATGGGAGCACTGATGAAGCTTGCCATGTGTTGGAGGATTATATGAAGCAAGGGTACTTTCCTGGACGGCGTACATTTGACATGATTGCGGATGCTTTGTGCAGGGAGGGGAAGTTGGATAAAATGAACAAGCTTATGGATGTTGCAATGGAGAAGAATATAAAGCCAAGTGATGCTGTATGTGTCCAGTATATATCTGCCCTGTGCTATTCAGGGAAGTCAGATGATGGCTATATGGTGTCTCTGAAATTGAATGAGATGAGTAACTTGCTGAATACGCGTGTGTATGCGAATCTCATACGGGGCTTTAGCAAGCTAAGAAGGGGAGATATGGCCTCAAGGTTGCTAATTGAGATGGTGGAGAGTGGCCTTACTCCAAGACGGGGTTTGTACTCGGCGGTCATTACTTGTCTATGCGACCTAGGTGAATTGAATATTGTTCTGAACTTGCTGGAAGTACAGCTTTCCTCCCAGCAGGAGGATCGCCATATCTACAATTACTTCATTCATGGAGCTGGACATGGCAAGAAACCTGAGCTGGCGAGGGAAGTTTTTGAGAGGATGGTGGCAAGGGGAATCCTACCAAGTATAGACACTAAAATCCTCATGCTGCAGAGCTATTTGAAAAGCAATCGTATTGGAGATGCTTTGAATTTCTTTGATGACTTGTGCAGGCAACAGGAGCCCAGCACTAAACTTTACAATACTATGATCGTGGGTCTCTGTAAGGCTGAAAGGCCAGAGCCAGCATTATTTTTGTGGAGGGAGGTTAGAGATAGGGCGTTGATTCCAAGCCTTCAGTCCTACGAGGAGCTAGTGCATGCACTATGCTCATGTGGGGATTATGTTATGGCAGTGAAGATTCTGGATGATTTTGAAGGCACTGGTAGACAGGTTTCCTCTTTTATTTGCAATGTGCTCTTGTTGCATACCTTGAAGGGTCGTGAGCTCTTGCAGGCATGGCATAAGGTGGAAAGGGAATGTGAGAGAGATTCCCGATTGAGAAATTCAAAGCTTGGTATCCTTGTCTCTCTGTTTTGTGGTGGCATCAGAATGGAGAAAAATGTTAACAATTTGGATGCACTGATTGAGAAGTTATTTCCAGTTAATATTTATACATATAATATGTTGTTAAGAGCAATCACAATGGAAGGAAAAATGGACCATGCACGCCGCTTATTTGATAGAATAAAGAGTAAAGGCTGTAAGCCCAATCGATGGACTTATGACATTATTGTGCATGCTTTCTGCAAACTTGGTAGACGGAAGGATGCTGAGACATGGATGGAAGAAATGTACCGGAAAGGATTTTACCCGACTTGGTGCACCATCAAGCAATACAATAACATGGAGGCCAGACGGACATGATCATTGCAAATGATAGTCTCTTCGTTCTTCTTACACGATTTCACAGTTGAAAAGTTGCAACTTATGGTGATCAGCTCAAACAGGTAATCCCAGGTTGCATTGCTATGAGATCAGTCCATATTGTTTTGAGCACGGATGATCATGACCACTCGTCATTTTCCAAAATATGGTTGTTCTGTGGAAAAAAAATACATTCCTTTCGTGTAAAATTGTTGGCAGCTTTTACGTTTCCCTGCTTTTTTTTTTTTATACTTGGTTTTATGCAAAAAGCAGTGAATTCGGAAATTTCTTGTTAAGCATGGAAGGTTATTCTCCACAACAAAAGCATGTTAAAAACACAGCGCCAAACAAAAACCTAGATGGGTGGTTATTAGGACAATTGCTGAAATGAGTAAAAGACCTAAAAGAGGCCATACTACTGTGATTGTAATGCTGGGCCCAAAAAAGTGGAATTCTTGAAAATCATTTACCACAACATAAAAGCTATCCCGTCATGCTTATTAGCTCCATCTTGACTAACATTTGCAGATTTGCTTTTCTTACGTACCAAAATGACAATGATTGATTATTTTCCATTTTCTTTAACTGAAGAGTTGATATCAGGAAACATTGTTGCAATCCTCTCCTTCACCTAAAGGATCCTAAAATAATACCTTGTATACCAAGAGAAATCTATCTGACCATCCCACAACTAATCCCACAACTAAATTTACTTGGTTGGGTTAGCAATTTAAGGTTAGGAGCCCCTTACGCATCACAATTTGAATAAAATTGGTTGCCCTTCCAAAGAAGCTGTAAACACTAAAGAACATTACAAAGGTATGAAGTGCAAGCTGCATGAAAGAAATAAAGGTTACAAATTCGGAAGTAATTTTTATTTTGTATTTATGTGATAGATAGAGGGAAACTAGTTACGCACTATCTTTGCTAGAGAGGTCAAATTGTTGTGCTCTTTCTTTTTTCCCCCTTTTAATAAAGGAGTTCGCTTCTATGTAACCTGGCGGTCCCACGTAACCCCTCAAATTTCAAAATATTGATCCTTGATGGAAAATCCAATCCATTCATTGTATTTAACACCATTTGTTTATCTAGGATACCAAGTTTCATCTAAATTAAGTATGTGCATGAGCCATTTTTGCTGAAAAATATGTATATTTATGTGTAAATTATTAAAAATGCTTAGATCCATTGACACATGTATTAGAATATAATAATGCTTTATAAAATCATTTATCTACACAGCAGAGATATTTTAGATGATTTACATTGTTGAAAAAATTACTTTAAAATTGATATTTTAGCATTAAACCATTTTATTACGTCGATTTTACATAGTGACATTAAACATATAAAAGGGTTTCCAAAATACCATAAATGATGCTAAATATAATTAATAAAGGGAATTTTTCATCAATCATCAAGATTTTAAAAATGAATGGGGTAATATAGAAAGAGAGTTTTATATAAGCAGGACTGTTTAATAAATTTCATTTGAGTAATTTTAAGCATTTCCTTCTCTTAGGCCAATAAATAGACAAGAACATGAATAGCGAGAGATGTTGGAAATCAATACTTGCATAATGATTTTTGCGTTCTATGCTTCGAGCTAGATCTAATTCTATCAAGTAGTAAATGGCTTACTGAGCACCAAAACAAAACCTGCGTTGAAGAAAAACTTGATTTGCTGTAAATCCAAAAACAAACTAGGGTGAGATAATCTAAAGATAGAATCCTGTGGTAGTAAAATGAGTGTTGACTTTGGTGGTTTGGGCCGTTTGGCAATTCGAGATGGAGATTAGAAACTAAGTCCGAATCTATCAAAATAGAAGGCTAGAAAACAAATAGATGAACGGCAGAAAGAAAATGGTTAAGAGGTTATTAAGAAAGATATAAAAATAGTTGGGCTCATTGAGCCCATAATTGACGAACTGGTGTTGTAGGATACTTGTTGCTTGGCCCTTCGTGGTTGGGGGCCACCTTTTGATGATGACTGCGTTGCTGCAAAATGTTATATTCATTTCTCAATCATAGGCTGTGTTTATACTCTCTTTTTTTTTTCCCCTGATGTAAGGCTGTATTTAGGCTTTGTGATTCTGGAGAGTAATTCTTCTGGTTCTGATGCAGTGTTCAGGATCTGTTGCGCAGACCAGAGTTTCTGCAGATTTTCATTGGAGCATTCAATTCTTTTTGGAGGATCTAGCTCATTCTTTCCTTTGCTCTTTGATTTATTTATGGAATGTACAATAGCAGTGGCTACCTGTAACCATACATCAGCCTTGAGTTGTCACCACATGCTGGGAGCAGCCAGAGCCTAGGGCCAATGCTAATGACAGTTCTGTTGCTGGGATTTCTCGCGCCTTTCTCCAAGTCTTTCCATCGACACAGCATGCTGTATAATATTTTTCCTTTTTTTTGTTGCTCTTTGACGCAAAGTTAATAACCAGTCACAACAAGGCCAGAGAATACCATTTTGGCGTGGCCAATAAGAAGAGCGAAGTGAGAATATTGTGACAACATTTGTCTTTTTATTGCAGTTTGGATTCTGTATCAATGAGCGGACCTGCCTTTACTGTGAAACGGCGAGCATAATTTTGTAGAAGATTTAATTTCAGGAGCATAGCTGACAACGAAAACAACATCACCTATTTCCTCTGCTGATTTCAGTCCATTGTACTTCTGATCTTGTACAACTCTGTCGTCTTTTTAAATATAAAGTTGTATTTAGCAGAAGCAGAACTTGGTGAGTTTATATATGAGGTGCATTTAGTCTAAAATGGGTCTAACATGAACTTAAATATATTAATATTTTATACAATTATTTATCTATATATAAATTATGTAGGAGATAATTTATATTTTGAAAAAATAACTTTAAAGTTGTTATTTATATCAAATTATTTTATTATGTTGAATTTGTATCATTTTTAAATGACATTTATGCACATATTCAATTGGGGTGAAAATCGGTATGATAATAGAATATATAATTCTAAATACAACGTGAGTAATAGATTATAATTTTATGCTCATGCGGGCTCATTTTGAAACAACTATATTGTGAGAGAAATATATATATATATATATTTGATTGGAGTGAGTTTATTTTTTAGATAAGGGAGTTTGGCATATTGTAACTCTGGATTTTTGGGCCTATTTTGTTTTGATTTTTCTTTACATTTAAGCGGACTCATCTTACTGGCATTCCTATACTCTCGCCATGTCGTTCTAAGAGGTAACAATAACAACAAGAATAATAACAATAATTGAAAATTTCACATATATTCATAAAGTTTACCGTAAATTCCTTGTACGCATACAAATTTTACCTTAATTTCACTTGTATCCACAAATTTTCAAAACTCCTTAATTTTTATTATAATTCAATATATGCCTGTGCCGTTAGGGATTTGTTAAAAGGATCGTTAACCTCCTATGAAATAATGAATATGATCATCTCTAATTATGATTTTATAGTAAAAAATTTATATTATAATAAATCTTTAATAATTATATAACTATAAAATAATATATTATTTGAATATGAATTTTTAATTTTGAGCAAAACAACTTCAAATTATATTAAGGCTTAAGCACATGAGTATATGTTGAATTACGATGAAAATTCGTGAATATGAGAGACATTTTTGAAAATTCGTGGGTGTAAGGAGAATTAGAAGTAAAACTTGTAGGTATACGTGGAATTTGCCCATAAAATTGTCATTAATTTTACTTATAACTATGAATTTTAAAAATTTCAAATATATTTAGATATTTACCTTAAATTCTACTTATATTCATGACCTTAGAGATGATAGTTAACCTCTTATAAAATAACCAATATGCCTTAGTTCTAATATGATTATATAACTAAAATTATATTTTAATGAATTTTTAATATTTTCATGAGTATAAAATCATATATTATTAGAATGTGAATTTTTAAGTTTGAGCAAATTTAAGACTAGAGCATATTTGTCATTTCGTAAGAGTAGTAATGACCTCTTCAATAAATCTCTCACAGTGTAGGTATAAATGAAAATTTAAGGAAAATATATAAATATATTTGGATTTTTGGGTGTAATAAGGCCAAAATTTTTTTAAACTAAAAAATTAAACTCCTAATGTGCCCTAGCCCGTCTCCACCCTCTTTAGTGATAGCAGCATTAGCTACCAAGCGGTTCTTTTGTATTTTAGGCTGCACTGTTTTTTGTATTCTTTTAAACACGTACACACTAACTTACACACATTGTATTTGTTTTTTAAACACGAACATTTGTACATTTTGTGAAAGTGATAAATTTTTTTTAGCATAAACCTTTTTTGAAATGGAAGAAAATAATATGATATGATAAAGATAATGATAATGATGAAAAATAAAAATAATAAAGTTGAAATTGATTGGTTAGATTTATAAGTAGTTCTATAGAGATTAAGAAGTAGGATAGTTGTCTAAGAAAAAAATGAAAAATAATTAAAAATAGGGAGTGGTGGAGATTGAAAAGTTTTTTTTTTTAAAACCGACTGAATGCACCCAGAACATTTCATCTATTTTTTTATTTTTTTGAAAATTTTTTATACGAGTGCTAATCTAGGTTTATTTAACGTGTGTATTAATTTTTACCATTTTTGAAAATTTTTAGATATTTATTTTCTATTTTTTAAAATCCATGGTATTTTTATAATTTAAATATAAAAGAATCCTAGGTGCATCGAAGTTAAATGCACCCGGATGCATTAGATCACGACTCTAAACAATCATCCTTTTATAAATCCTAATTTTTTTTGTTTTGTTGCGTTTTAAAAAGGTTTTTGCGTATCTAACGGTCTTTAAGTTTGGAATTTAGCTGACTAGCCTCTGTCCAAGTCTACTCTGCGATCGTCTTCTTGCTTCCCTAGTCGGATCAGAAGTCCTCCCGCACTGACCTCCACCTCTTCTATGAGCTCCGCCACCGAAACGCCCCCAGTTCCCTGCTGCTGCCCGCTACCTCGGCAGCTCGCCCCGTCACCGCGATGGAGGGCAGTGCCGAGTCGCCGGGGGGCCGGGGATTGCGTATCATTCATGCTTGCCCATGGAAGTAGGAAGCGTAGTGACGCAGCGGACTGATAGCAGCATTGCAGCGGGCGATGGAGACGGTGCAGTAGCGGGTGTCCTTGTTGAAACCTTTTTACTGGTTCTGTACTTCTATTTGAAATTGGGGACATTGATGTCCTGTCTCCGTCGGAACCAATCCAGTGCACGGGTGCATTCAGGCTCAATGCTGAATGCACCCGGGTGCACTGCACCTATTTTTTTTATTTTTTTTTGAAATTTTTTTCATGAAGTTGTTAATATAGGTTTATTTAACATATGTATCAATTTTTACTATTTTTGGAGACTTTTAGATATTTTTTTTAGATTTTTTAAAATCAGTGGCATTTTCGGTACCACTGATTTTAAAAAATTTAAAAAAAATATCTAAAAGTCTCCAAAAATAGTAAAAATTGATATATATGTTAAATAAACCTAGATTAACCATTGTATAAAAAATTTTCAAAAAAAAAATAAAAAAAAATAGGTGCAGTGCACCCGGGTGCATTGAGGCTGAATGCACCCGGGTGCACTGGATTGGGTTCCGTCTCCGTCTACCAGATTTTATTTGTAGTAATTTCTTCAAAATTTAAAATTATAATTATTAATTGAAAATTCAATCATTTCATCGTATTTAATATCATTTGTTTATATCATAGACTAAGTTTTATCTAAATCAAGTATGTTTATGGGTCACATTTGTTAAAAATATATATTTATGTCTGAATTAAAAATGTTTAGATCCATTTACAGGTATATTAAAATGTAATAATACTTTATAGAATTATTTACTCACATAAAATAAAATTTTTGGATAGTATAGATGTCAAACATACTACTTTAAAATTGATATTTTAACATTTTTTTAATTTATACATGAATATAAATATTTTTCAATAAATGCAGCCCATAAACATACTTGATCATACTTGATCTTCTAGATAAATAAACAATGTTAAATACAATGAATATATTGAATTTTCCATCGAGAATCTAAATCTTGAATTTGAATAGGTTACATGCTTCGCTTTTATATAACTAGATTAAAAAGTAGAGTAGTTGTTCAGGGAGATATGAAAAAATAATTTAAAAATAAATAAGTTAGGAAGAGTGAAACATTTTAATTTGAAAAAAAATTTATTGTTAAGCAACACACCGTTAATAAAATCCAAAAGAACATAACACAAAAGAACGTAGGTGCAAAAATTCCACCTAACTTTGTCAATTGAAGAAGACTACAAGCAAGAAATTTTTTTTTTTTTGCAAAAGTCATTATACCCTTTATATGACATTCAAACCACATTTACGTAATCATCTTCCAGCGCAAGCAATTCAATCCACATTTATATATTGGGGACCAATATAATGCACTCATGTGTCCGTGCTTTTCTTTTGTTTACTTTGAAATTTTTTTTAAAGATTAAACCATTTATGACGTATGTCTATCTATGTGCATCTGTTGATATATTATATTTATCTTTAATTTTTTAATACTTGAAGATTCTCTTGTAAAAGGTGTTAAATTTTTCAACGAATAAATAAAGATAATCAATGGTTTATATTTTTCAAAAGAAGTTTTAAAAATTAAAGAAGGGTTTGCAGTAGACCTCTATTTCTATCCAAATTTGTGTGGCTTCTCGTTGTTGATTACTTCTTCAGAATCTTCAGTTCTTGGCCTTTAGTTGTCTTCAGCTAGCTCGAATCACCAGCTAGGTTGAACTAGTTGCCTAAAAATATAAACCACCAACAACACAGTAGTGAAAACCTGAAAATGTGAGAATGCAAGACAATAATCATGCTCCAAGCATAACTCAAATACGTTGTGAAGGTCGAGGCGTGCGCAAGTGAACTGTTCCACAAGTAACTCAAATACGTTGCGAACCCGAATCAACTATAATTGCGTACGGATTGCCTCACTCATTGACCATTGCGTATGGATTGTGCACCTGCGTACTTCGCTATAAAAGCACACTTATGACAGTAGTCCTCACCATCATAACTCATAAGTGGGGACTTACAAGTGCCATTGAGATCGGACAAAAGTCTACCGCCTTTCCACTTTGTGAATCACCCCTGAAGGTTTAGTGTTTCAATCAAAGGTATGTATTATGTCTTGTTTGCAAAAATTTTTTTTCTGTTGTAGAATTTTGGTAATTCATGGAGTTCCTTATTACAATATATTTTAACCATAAATATAATAAAGATTACCTTTATCATTGGTGAAGTTGTGTTTTCGCCTAGTTCCACCTATTTTCTTATAATTTTGATTATTTTAAATACCTTATGTATTATAAAAAAAATACCTTATAGTTTTACCTTATAATTTTTAATTTTGATGATCTTAAGTACCTCTTCTATTGTAAAAAAAAGTATCTTATAATTTGCCGTATAATTTTTTTAATCTTCACCCTTGCTCCTCATACATATTTCTTGTTATATATTGTACATATTTAATATAATATTAAATATTTCTATCTATGTAAATATATGAAATTTTATTGAAATTATACATATATATCTATATTTTGTCATGCGATATATATAATTTTTATGTAGTATGAATATATTTATTTTATGGAGAAATACTCTTTGTGCTCATGAGCACAAATATTCACTCCAAATAATAGCATATGACACGGCTAGAAACTTCTCTCTATTTGGAAGTGTGGTAACATACTTTTACACGTACCAGATCAACACATGATCGATCATCTCTTCACAAAACTATTTTTCTATAATGTAAAATATTCATATTAATTGGGACTATTTATTGATAATCTATTATTGCATATTGTGAAGTACTTTTTGTAAGATAAATGACTTGTTTATTAATCTATGTGGTATATAAATCATGCAAATCAAATTTAGATATTATTCACAATCTTCGCAAAAATTTGGATATTATTTCAAAAATCATTTATATTACTTTCGATAAGTTTATATAATCTAATTATAGTATATTATCATCACAATATATATATATATATTTTTTGATAAAATTATCATCACAATATTAAGCAACCATATTTTAAAAAAAACTGATCTCGTCGAGAAGGACAACATCAGAGATAAATACACATCTAGTACTAGTTGAACTGAGATTAGCCCCCACTTATGTCAAATATTATATTTTTGAACATGGTACATGCCTTTGTTTAATTTCCAAAATTAAAATATATAAAAATATAAAATTTCTCATGCAAATTACCAAGGTTGGTGGTGCGCACATATTCATGGAAAATTTATTAAAATGATTTTTTGATATTTCAAAAATAAAATTAAAAATAATTATGAACTAAATAATATATAGACGGTGGATTAGACTATTAGTAAGAGTAGATTATATTTCAAGTTGGGTTGTTCGATTGCTTGCGTAGGTGCCAATTGGTGCCTGGCGCCACCCAAGTCCGAGTTTCCCGCTTTAGCTTGTGTACCTTGAAGTATGCAACGTTCTTGCTGCGTACTCTGATTAGTCTTATTGTCAAAAACTTGCTACGTACTCTAATTCGTCTTTGTTCGGATTTTTCAAAATTATAATAAGTATTATATAATTTCATAAATTAGCAATAAAAGCAAAGGATGCGTCATTGGGATGTGTTTGTTAAATTGAATGATTGTGTAAATAAGGCTATTCAAAATCTACAAATATGGGACCCAAGTGCTTCGTCATTCGGACACATCATCCTTGTCTCCTCAAGATATTTTGTTGCCTTCATTCAGACATCCTTGTAGCTTATCTTGATTCGGATATTGCCGTCTTAATCGAATTTTGCAGTTTTATTATATAATTTTAAAATTCTCTCCATTCAACAAAAAATTTTACTTTTAAGTATTCGTGTGCTCGAAAAAGTTGCTGCTTTCTATTCTAATTCATGTTTCACTTTTTGTATCATGTGGATAATTGCAAAATTACCTTAAGCGTTAAATATGATAGCAAAATTACCTTAAAGAAAGTAATGCCGTAACACGCTTGAAATAAAACTTAATTTTAATTCCACTTTTCCTAGTTTTCTTAATTCTCTCCTTTTTTATATTTTGCCCCAACAGTTTTATTGTCAAAAACCATATTAATAGTGTTATATCTGAGAGACAATTATTTATTTAGTTTTGACTTTTGACTGGGGAGAAACATTTATTAATTTGCTTTTGAATCCCAAAAAGTAAGGATTCAATATTCGCATAGGTATATTCTATATATACTCATGTACGACTTCAGGGGCAAGAAACTTAATATAGCCGACCCTTCAAACCCATCAATGGATCATGCAACTGGAAACTGCTTTCATGGCTATCCTTGAAAGAACTAGTCTATGATCCTCTCATCAGTCATCAATCATCCCACATCCATGTTCTCTCTCATCACCTGCTTCTTGTTTTTAATTATTTCATATTTACCTTTCAACCTCACAAATGCGTATCGCTACATTGTACCTACATAAATCATGAATGTTGTGTAAAGCAAAAATTAATATTTTTCTGCGTTATTTTAAGTCAATGTCGTTTATCTTTTTTCTTTTTTGTCTCCTTGTCTTTCATCAATGTTATTTTAATGCTTCTAACTCTCTGAATTATTCTTAACAGCTATGAAGATCAGTAATAAAGAAGAACAACAAGTCGCTTCCGAAGAAAAGCAAAATTATCTCCCGTCAGATGTTATATTTGATATCTTGACATGGATACCTTTGAAAGACATACAAGTGTGTAGATGGGTCTCGAAATCATGGAAGAGCATCACCTACGAGCCCAATTTCAAGCACCTACACTGCCAGAGAACCCAAACCATATCTGGTTTTTTCCTTCAAAACATGGTTAGATGTCATTATAAATCCACCTTTGCATCGCTCCATCAATCTCCAGATAACCCGAAATTATCGCTTGACTTTTTACCAGAGGATGTGAAGATCATGGCATCATCATCCCAGGGCTTACTCTGCTGCGTCAGTCAAGATGTCCAAGATAAACGTCGACCAGCATCATCATCTTGGAAAATTCCACGATATTACATTTGCAAGCCAGCGACGAAGGAGTGGAGACAACTTCCAAATCCCAAAACTAGGTATTTTACGGAGAAATTTGCCATGGCAGTGCTTTCTTCAAATCCAATTCAATACAAGTTGCTTCGCTTGTCTCGCCCATTGCACACCATGACATACTTTAATTGTGAGGTGTTCCACTCTTCTTCATGGGCGTGGAAGCGACTGGAAAAAGCTTATGTACCTGATACATATCTTCCATATGAAGACACATACATTTGCCAGCAGACCGTATTGTTGTCGGCTTCGAGCGTCTTCATACACAGAGCTTTTCACTGGCTGACGACAGCAGATTTTCTTTTTTCATTTAATATTGACACTGAGAGATGGTTCACCATCCCACTACCAAAAGATGATGAAATGCAAGATATTGATTGCATGCACGCAGCGCATCCGAGGATTGTAGAGCATGGAGACAAGCTCGGATTGATTTATTATAATGACGATTGGTGCAAAATTTGGGTTATGGAGGACATGAAAGAAATGAAGTGGGAGTTCAAGACACATGTCCTTTTGGCAGGATCATTGGAGAAGATATCTCCCCGTTTCATCTTCATGGATATATACGCGATTCAAACATTGCTATTTCAGTGGGATTCGTCATTGATATGGTACGTTTTTCATTAATTTTTTATTTTAACTTGTGTTCAGATAGATTTTCTAAATAACAATTCTAACCAAGTGACTTGATTTTTATGTTATCATCAGGTATAATATTCAAACCAAAAAAGCAACAACAACAAAAATTGATGACATTCAGACAATGGATATTATGACTTTCGAGTCTGACGTAGTCCGGAGCCATATATGATTTTCAAGCGCAGATTTCTCAATTGAAGTCAAATGTGCATGCAATATGATGTTACTAAAATGTCTGACAATAATTATTTTTCATGTACTATTTTTGCTTTTGGGCTGGATTCTTGTTGAAATAGCTAGAATGTTATGTAGGGATATTTAAAAAATATATCTTATAATTTAACTTTTTTTTTATATAAAGAAATAATTCCTCTTATACTCGTAACAATTGCACATAATTCATAATATATCTACAACATTTCATAAATTTTTTTTATACCCATAATATTTCACCCTAAATTCATCGCATACACACGCCTTTAAAACCACCATTATCTGCCCCATTGAAAAGACGATTTTGCCCTTTTAAATTTTTTCTAATTAAAATAAATCAATCTTAATATGACTTTTAAGTTATTTAATATCCTGTATTAATGATTTACTACCATCAAATGAGTCATGTTAAAGTTAAATTATCTCAATTAAAAATTTTAAATGAGAAAAATAGTCTTTTCAATGGGTATATAATGATGGTTTTAACGGTGTAGGTATGAGAGGAATTTATGGTGAAATATTACGGGTATAAAATAAATTTATTAAATATTATGAGTATATTAGGAATTATGTGCAACTATTATGAGTATAAGAGGAATTATACCTAAATGTGTTAGCTTTATACACAGTTGGACAAAATTTTCTTTAAAAGATAATTTATGTTTTCAGACCAGCTCTCTTGGCGTGGTGGTTCTGACATGGGCTTTTTTATCCGCTTGTCCGTTATCGAATCTACATGTTCATGCGATAAAAAAATATTTATGTTTCGGTTATAATGAAAAAATCGGTTCAAAACTTTTAATTAATTATTTTATGAACAAATTTCTTCTTGCATAAATGGACTTCTTTTAATTAATTATTTGCCTATTAGCAAAAAAAATTATTTGTCTGTACTTAAGGCATGTTTCAGACTATACAAGATTTTTGAATTGAATTTATATTACTGTTTTTAATACAGCTTTTTTAATTTATAATACAATTTTATCTATTTTTAATATAATTTTACTTCTTCTCAATACACATTATTACGTTCTCATCCTAAATATAATTTAAAATTTTAATTAATTATTTTATGAACAAATTTCTTCTTGCATAAACGGTCTTCTTTTAATTAATTATTTTCCTGTACTATTAGCAAATAATATTATTTGTCTGTACTTAAGGCATGTTTAAAATCATACAAAATTCTTGAATTAAATTTGTATCACCACTCCCAAGATAGCTTTTTAAATTTATAATACAACTTTATCTATTTTCAATATAATTTTATTTATTTTCAATACATATTATTACATTCTCATCCAGATATAATTTATATCTGAAAATTTTTTATAGTTTGAAACAGGTTTTTAGTTTTTCAAGTTGCTAACTTTAACCTATATGTAACTATAGAAACTGATTTAATGCACCTTCATACATTAAAACTTTAATGTACTTTGGTGCGAAATTTACTTTTGAATTTTTTTTATTTTATAAAACTATTAACCACCTAAAATTTTACAAACTCGGAATGCCTGTATGCAAAACCCCCCGCGTCGAAACTATTTGACCTTTGGTCCGACTGGCTGTATTGGTTGGATTTCGTCCTGTTCCTCTCAGTCATGCTGCCTCGCTCATGACTCATGAGTCGTGGGAACGTACGTCGTCCAACTTCCATTGCCCTCGAAAGAATTCTCAAAACACAACAAAACCTCCTCGCACAACCCTCTCCTCCTCGAATCTGGAAGAAACAACCACCACCATCTGCAGACGACGAAGACGAATGTACGTTAAAGCTCAGCCACCCTCTCCTGCGTATGCTGGAATCTAGTTCCACCTTCTCTCCTTCCCATTTCCACCAGATCCACGCCCAGCTCATTGTCGCCGGCCTGTCCCAACACCCTCTGGCAACCGGCCGTGCAATCAAGACTCTGTGCCGGTCTCCCTCCTCCCTCCACCTTGCTGTCTCTTTCTTTCGCCGCCTCCATGCACCTGACGCCTTCATCTGTAACACCATTATCCGATCCTTCCTCGACTTCAACGGCCCAGATCAGGCGCTCGCCTTCTACCATCGCGACGTGCTACCCCAACATGTCCCGCCCAATCACTATACCTTCCCTCTCCTGGTTAAGATATACGCTGAACTGGGTTCGATCCTGGAAGGCGCAAGGACGCACTGCTGCATTTTGAAGCTCGGGATGGGCTCTGACCTGTTTGTGCTCAATTCGCTCATCCATATGTATTTCGCGTGCGGGATGATTGAAGATGCGTGCCGCGTGTTCGATAAAAGGTGTTACTCCGACATGGTCACCTGGAATTCCATGATGGATGGCTATGTGAAGTGTGGTCGCGTCCAGGACGCTCGTTGGTTATTTGACGAAATGCCTGAAAGAGATGTTGTGAGCTGGAATACTATGATTGCGGGTTATGTGGCCATTGGTGATTTGAAGAGTGCTGAGCAGCTATTTGGTGAGACGCCGGTTAAAGACGTGATTTCCTGGAATGCTTTGATTGATGGTTATGCTAGGGTTGGAGAGGTCTTACTTGCCACAAAACTTTTCAATCAGATGCCCAAACGCAATGTCGTATCTTGGAATGCTATGTTGGCTCTTTTTTCTCGGAGTAAAAATTATAAGGAGTGTTTGAGCTTGTTTGATAGGATGATGGCGGATGGAGAGACGGAGCCAAATGAGGCAACTCTCGTGAGTGTTCTCACTGCTTGTGCAAACATGGGCATGCTTGATAGAGGAAAGTGGGTTCATTCCTATATCAAAGAAAACAAAAAAATCAAACACGATGTATTGTTACTGACATCTCTACTAACAATGTACGCGAAATGTGGGGATATGAGTTCTGCGAGTGAAATCTTTGAGAACATGCCTGAGAAGAGTGTTGTCTCATGGAATTCTATGATCATGGGATATGCTCTGTATGGGCAGGGAGAAAAGGCGCTTGAGATGTTCTTAGAGATGGAGAAGAGAGGGCCAATGCCGAATGATGCCACTTTCATATGTATCTTGGCTGCCTGTGTTCATGGAGGAATGGTCTGGGAAGGGTGGTGGTACTTCAACCAAATGCAGCGTGTTCACAAGATCAAACCCAAGGTCGACCACTTTGGTTGCATGGTTGATCTCCTTGGCCGTGCTGGGTTGTTGAGGGATTCTGAAGGGCTTTTAAAAGATATACCAATGAAGGAAACCCCTGCCCTTTGGGGTGCTTTACTATCTGCTTGTAAGACACATTCAGATTCCAAGTTAGGAGAGAGTGTGGGGAAACGCCTCATAGAGTTGGAACCAGAGGATGTTGGACCGTATGTGCTGTTGTCAAATATTTATGCTGCGGAGGGTAGATGGGATGATGTTGAGGTGGTGAGGAAGATGATGAAGGAAAGAGGGTTGCAGAAGCCTGCAGGTTTTAGCTCAGTAGATCATAGTCAGTCCAATTCCAAATCCTTATTTGAAGGGACTCCAGCCTATAAGAAGAGTATGGTGTATTCCATGCTGAACGAGATGGGAGCTCAGCTGAAGCTATCATGCAGAACCTTAGAATGACGGGCAGTGAAATATTATAGATTGAAGTTCTGTCAAGGAGGAAAAGAAAACCATAGCCGCCGTGATTTTTCTTGAAAAAACAATGATGATGTGCTCAAAAATCATGCCGCGGTTTGTTTTGTCAATATTTACGGGCAACACGCATGGACTTTGCCCAGCACATAGAAGTTGAAACCTACAGTTTGCCCAGCATAAATTAGTATACTCCATTTTATTAAGAGTCCACCCAACACATCCTTCGAGAAATATCAATGCAAACTGTAGTTTAGCCAGTCAAAGTAAATAAAAGCAACAGTTGCTCTTGGAAGCATGTCCGTGAATTTTCGTTGCTGAGTTTGTTGAAAAGATTATGGTTAGTTGCTTAGCGGTCGATATTGTAGACAATATACGTTTCCCATTTATGTAATGGACAACAGCCGTTTGGAGATTTTATCAGAAGCTTGCTTTGAACCGGGCTGGATCCCCAGATTTAAAATTATGCTGTTTTTCAGAATATTTCAGCATGATGTTTGACATGGCATTGGGTTGCTGCATTAAGATTCTCAAATGGGAATCCATCGGGACATTTAAGATTATATGGTAATTCAAATATAAAAGAAAATAAAAATATCATATATTTTCCTAAAATTAGCCTAATAAGTAAAAGAAGCCTTAAGAAAATCAAATATGAAAAACATTAGGCTTAGGCAATATACCAATTAAAGGGTAGAAATGCACTAGAGATATAGATTTAAACTAGATATTTAATTAATGGATTTATTTAGGATTTGTTTGGGAAGTACTAAAATTTTTGGATGAAGAAAATGATAGGATAATTTGCATATATACCCACATAGTTTGACCAAAATTGCAGATATACTCCTATAGTTTCACGAATTACATATTATTCTCACATAATTTCATAGAAATTACAAATAACTTCCATGTTAACAGTTTCCATTAAATGTAAGGCCGTAAGACATTATTGAATTATTTGATTTTCAAAAATACCTTTCTCCCACTTATTCGCGTGGCGCAGCTACACCCTCCCCTCCTCCCCACTCCCTCCAGCTCCACCCTTTGTTCTCCGGCTGATGATGATTGTGCCCATTGTTCGCAGCTGCAGAATTTGGGTATGTTTGGGAACGGATAAAACTTTTGATGAAAAGTTGTAAAGATGAGAAGTTGTCAAATGATGTGATATGATAGGGGTAATGATGAGGAATAAATAGGATAAAGTTGAAATAAATAGGTTTGTTGTGTTAGTAGTTGCGTAGAAATGATTGAAAAGTAAGATAGTTGTATAGAAAAATGTGAAGAAATAATTAAAAAATAAGATAGTTGTGGGGAGTGAAAAATTTTACATTGAAAAGTTTTAAATTGACAACTTTTTGTTGTTACCAAACACACCCTTTGTCTGCTTCCCATCTTTCGACTTGATAAACAGGGTCTCTAAATCTTCCAGCATTTTCCCGCGAGTCTCTCGCAATAAGAAATAATAAAAGAAGATGAGCAACAATGTCACCATTCTGGCGAAGAGATAGACGACACTATATGAAAGGGGTGTTAAGTCAGTGGGCTTGGTTCTGTCTATGAAGAGGTTCAGGAATGAGAGGAAGAGGGTGATTGCTTTGTTGTTCCATTCTTTCATTCGTTGTAATTGCTGTAGAAGACAGCTTTAGGATAAAATATTTCTCGCATGGGAGTTTTTCAACCCAAAACTCTGTAAATCATTGTTCGTTTTCAATAAAAATATGTGATCCGAATTCAGACCATATCAACATCCTGATGAGTAGTCAGCATGTTGGAAGGTGACTCACGGAGGGTTTGTGGGAGATGGAGATGTAGTGATCTTAAACGAGGGGGTAGAAAGAGAAATTGGTAGACCACTTGCCACCTTGCTTATTGCAGACATGAACTAGATGATGCCTTGGGCGTCGTAGATAGTGAGGTTGAAGCGGATGGTGAAGAAAAAGGTGGTGTGCATGAGGCAGGTGACCTGAATGAGAAGCAAGGGTGATTTGATGATGCCTTCAGTCCCCGACACATCACAGAGAAGCTCTTCAAAGCAAGGGAAGGGCAAACAGAGAGCATCCTCTTCATCAAGATCTTCCAATTTACATGATCCACCTTCAGAGTTGAAATTGCTCATGGTTGTCAAAGCGGCTCTAGACCCGGATAATTGCTTCCTTTCTTCTTGGACAGACAGTGGCAATCCTTGCAGCGACCACTTCGAAGAGTCGCCTGCAGTGAGTGTGAAAAGGTGACCAATGTCACTCTTCAAGGAAAAAGGCCTCTACAACTCCGTTTCCCTGGCATTTCCAACCTAAAATCCCTCACTGGCCTCTACCTTCACTACAACTCTCTGTACAGTGAGATACCCGCTGAAATCTCACAGGCATCGGAGCTTTTAAACCTGTAACTCAATGTTAACAATCTCTCTGGAAGCATCCCTGTGGAAATCGGGGACATGGGTGATCTCCAAGGTGAGAAGAATGGCCAAAAGGTGGAGTTTTTTTAATTACAGATTTATAAAAGTTCAGGTGTTTGATTTTCTTTTGTTGTTGGGTATGGTTAGTTTTGCAGCTGTGTTATAATCAGCTCAATGGGAGCATTCCGACACAACTCGATTCTCTGAAGAAGCTAACTGCTTTGCACAACAATTTAATTGACTAACAGGGGTGATTCCTCCTAGCTTGGGAGACCTGACAATGCTGATAAGGGTGGATTTGAGCTTCAATAATCTATCTGGTTCGATTCCAGGGAAGGTTGTAGACATTTCTCAGCTAGAGGTTTTGGATGTTAGAAACAATACTCTGTCCAACATTGTCCCGCCTAGTAATTTCCCTAGTTGGTGCATTTGATTTCTTTGGGGTGTGATTTCTGTGATGGTTTCTCATTTAAAATCAATCTTCTTTTGCCTTTTTGAAGTTTTAAGGAAGAACACATGAACCCATCTGCATGGAGACGATGTAGTCGTCGCTGTGATCCTTGTCATTCATGTGGCTATCGAACTCGATGACAATTGTCTTCCTCAGTGGTTGGAACCAGATATTGATAATTGTGTAGAAATAATTAAAAAGTATAGTAATTATATAAGAAAATGTAAATAAATAATTAAAAGATAAGGTAATTGTGCAAAATAAAAACATTTTAAGTGTAGTCAAATACTCCTAAGATGTGTAAGAAAAATGTCTTTTATTAGTTAATATTCCTACCATAAAAGAACAATGACTTTTAGAAATATTTACTTTTTGTTTTAATGTTTGCTAATCACTTTTTTCTAACTTCATTGTATGATATAACAATTCTATTTTATAATAATTATATAAATTTGAATATCTTTCTTATTTTTAAATTAGTATTATAGTATTTACTATATATTTATTTGACATTAACTTTGTTTATAAATTTAGATTGTGTTTATTTAAGAATAAAATTTTTCACTTCTCATAATTATTTTTTTAATAATTTCTTAACATCTTTTCATACAACTGTCATACTTTTCGATCATTTTTACACAACTATCCATATAACTAATATATCTATTTTAACTTTATTTTTTTTACTCCCCATCATTACTCATATCATATCATTTTCTTTTTATTTTAAAAATTTGTATATGAAAAAATTTAATTCATTTCTTAACATTTTTTCATATAATTGTCATATTTTTCAATCATTTTTACACAACTATCCATATAACTACTATATTTATTTGAACTTTATTTTTTTTACTTCTCATCATTACTCATATCATATCACTTTTTTTAATTTTAAAAATCTGTATATAAAAAATTTTAATTCAAAAGTTTTATCACTTCTCAAACACACCCGTGAGCTATTTTTTCGCTTCATTTCAACGGAGACTCAGTGAGCTGTGGAGACAGTATGTTTATTATTCTCTGTAATATTTATAATTTAATACAGGCTGTGTTTTTCTTGTACATGCTATCTTTCATTTTTATGTGGGCGGATATTCGGGAAAAGGCTTGTGGCGGAAACACGTGCCGATGGATCGTGGAATCTCCATCGCACGTGCTTTATCCAACGAGCGGAGCTGCTGCCGTGTATGATTTTTCATTCCCGCTCGCCTTCCTCCGCCCGAATTCCTGGAATCTTCCTTCCGTTTCCGAGACTTCCGAGTTCGACCCTCGCCTTGTTCCGTTTTCTCCTCATTTTCTTCTGCTCACATTTTCCTCTATAAATTCCCAAATGCTCTGTTCCACGTCTACCGCAGTCGGCTGCGCCCCCCGTCATAGCCTTGTCTTCCCGAAGCTTGTGGAGCAAGTATTCTTCCAGACTCCTCGAATCCGCAGCAGCAATCCGCAGCGGCAGCGGCAGCGGCAGCAGCAGCAGCGCGGCAGATTTATCGCTGTTACTTGCACGATGTCCTCCTCCCCCGCCATTTCCTCTAATTCTCACGGCATTGAAAGGTTTTCTCCATCTCTCCGGCTTTATTGTATGCTAACGGGATCCGTGGTTTACAGATCGTGGATGGAAATGATGATGATCTTGGGTTGTGTCTCGCTGTTTCTATGATTTGGATCGTGCGTGAGCAAGGGATTGGCCTTTTTTAAGAGGTCTTAGGCGTTTAGATCCGGAAAATGCGTCTTTATAGGAAGAACGACGGCTGCATCCATCGCATGATGCGCTTCAGTTCAGTAGCACCGCTTGCATTAGTTGTACGCTAAGTTAGCATGCAGAAACTGGGTTTTTTACTTAGATGTCTAGGCCATCTGATTGGCTAATAGGTATCAGATTGAGTTAGACCGAAGGTTTTTGCCTGACTATGATGCGGATAATGATCTCATGTTGTATCCTGCTGTTTGCATGGCTTCGATCGTGCATAAGCAATAGATTGGCATGGGAGGATGGGATTTGATATTGAATTTGGCCGTTTTGGAGGTTTATGGAACTGGGACCCATCATAGTTAACTGTTGAAATTTTCATGCAGACGCCGACTATCTGTTTTAATAGGCAGGTGGACGGTCTGCATCCATAGCATCTTGCGCGTTGGCTTGTTGCCTTTTTTCATCAGATCGAGTTAGCTGGCAGGCAGATGCTGATTTGGAGGGTTTGCTGGCTGATGACTGTGATCGGACTTTATTGTTTATTGTTTTGTTGTTGATTATGGATTTGATATTTTCTCTTCTTCCTGGTGATGATAATAGTCTTATGCTGCGCGACAAAGTTATATGGCTGGGAGCCTGGGATCATGCATAAGAAAGCGTTGGCTTGGAAGATGGGGCTGCATCTTGGAGTTTTGCATTTTTGCAAATGAATTCAATTTCGGTGCCTATTTCCATCTTTATCAGATGGAATTGTGCTTCCATTTCAACGAACTTCTACTGTTGCTTTTTGGCTTTACATGATGACAATCTGGCTTGTGAGGTCCTGGCAATCAGACTACTGATTGATGTCGTAGCCACAAAGAACAGAATGAGATACTGAGGAATCTTATTCCTGGAATTGGATTCCTGTGCATAATATAAATGGCCTTCTTTTCAGATTTTCATATTACCAGATTGGGCATTGACTGTGACAGTTTACTTGACCACGATAAGGTGGCCCCCTGTCCTGCTGACTGAAAACCCACTTGTAGTGAAAGCTTTAGAATGATCATATCAATGTCTCTCGGCTCATAGGCTGTAGGCATGACTCAGACAATGTGATAACCTGATCGTACTTCAGAAACTTGGGATGCATGTTCATTATGCATCTTCTCTCTTCTTCTCTTATCAGTTTCTATCTGATATCTATGGCCACATTTATGTTTGATTATTCAAGTTGGTTGCGAATCATTGAGGATGTAATCTTGCCCTAGAGGCAAATATTTCATTTTTATGAAAATACTATTTACACTTTCATATCTTGTGATCTTTTGTAATATTCTAACTTGTAGTTACAATCTCTTAATAACTAGAAATGGTGATTCCTATTTAAAATTTGGACCGGGGAGCCATGGGTTATCTTTAGTGGAAATATTCTATTTTTGTTACAAGGGAAAGAGAATTGCCTAAAGCATGGCAAAGATGTGCATGCATGATACTTTTAATTGAGATGTGTTAAGTGGCTGAATGCGTGTAGCATTACACTTTTAGGTGCAAATATACTTCGTTGAACGAGTGAGAAGTGCGGTGGGTTGGTGGAAAGCAAAGAATAGTAGTATTTTCTAGATGAGTTGGCCCTGATTGTTACAGAGGATGTACTTAATTAGGGTAGATTTGCCAGCCGCCATGATGGTTCGTTGATGCTTATGCCAAACCTGAAGTGGATTTCTTTTCATTCATTCCAAGATGGGTACCAGAAAAGCCAGAATAATTTGTTATATTTTGGTGAAAAAATATGAGGTTTAAAAGTGTGCTCTTATATGAAGCTTGGACCTAGAAGCATATGCTGTTTTTAACTAGCTTTTGTTACTAATTAAGAGGATTTTAATTCACATATCCAATTTTAGCATCAGAGCATAATGCTTCTTTCATTTTTGGCTGTCTGATTGAAGCAGCAAGCGGTCGTTATCTCAACTTGCTCCTCTTGAAGCAATTTTATTTGACATCGATGGAACACTCTGTGATTCAGATCCGCTTCATTACTTGGCCTTTCGTGAACTGCTCCAAAAGGTAAGATGTCAGCTTTTGACATGAATTCTAGCTGCATGGGCTTTTATTTGTGACTTGCGAATCCATTTCATGTGTAGTTGGATAGGCATGATGAAATAACATGAGTGTTTGCAGATCGGCTTTAATGGCGGGGTTCCCATCACAGAGGAATTTTTTTCTGAGTACATTAGTGGCAAAGATAACACATACCTTTGCCCTGTTCTTTTCCCGGATTGGGATCTAGAGAAGGCCTTAAAATTCATGGATGATAAAGAAGTCCTATTCAGGAGGTAATCTTATTTTGTTTATTTTGGAGTCAGGTCTGGAATATCAAGTGTATGTATATATGTGTATATATATTTTTGCAAACACGACACTTGGTTTAGACTCTGGACCACACCAGCTTAGGGTCCAACTTAAAAAAGTTACCATAATAGTGTAGTCTATAAACCCCTAGCTGCTCTAGTGGATGCCTACTCCTCGGCTGTAAACATTCATGCAGATGATTATTAAGCAGTCATTTCTCTCAAATCTGCTGAACAAAAGATTTTTAAACGCAGGATTAGAATCATCAATTGGCACCTTTTTCGAACTTTATTTTGTTCATGATGGAGGTTTGTCATTGCCGTCACTGGGTTTCACAAAGGTCAGCGTGGCACTGTGCACGCGACATATTGTGACATTGACATTCCCTCTGATGGTGTGATTTCGTTGTTATCTTCACTTTCTTCTTTTGCTTGATACAATGCTAATAGAAGTAGCATTTTTGAAAAAAATGGCTCTGGACAATGGACATACAGGTTGGCATCCGAGCAACTGAAACCAGTAAATGGCTTGATCAAATTATGCAAATGGGTTGAAGACCATGGCTTCAAGCGTGCGGCTGTCACTAATGCCCCCAGGGTAAATGCCGAGCTTATGATCTCTATTCTAGGCTTGTCAAATTTCTTCGAGATTCTCATAGTCGGCAGCGAATGTGAGCGGGCAAAGCCATTTCCTGATCCATACCTGAAAGCACTTGAAAGCATCAAAGCATCTCCTGAGCACACGTTTATATTTGAGGTTAGTGTGTCATTTCCATGTGAATTCGTTGTCGTATAGATGGATCAAGGGTTGCAAATATGGTTAAATTTCAACACTAATTTTATTTTTGAAAATTTCAACTCAACAGTTATTCCTAACTTTATTTTTAAATTTGATATATAAATTAAGTTTTATTATTCTTGGAAGAAATTGGCTAAGTTAGGCCTTATTTAGGCCAGTCCAAAAAAACATATATTTTTATTTTTTTCATGGATATGTAGAACTAGGCGTATAAATAGAAATTTACGAAAATGTCACAGTGTTTAAAATAAAAAACACTTTAAATCATCCAAAAATGGTAAAACTTAGTTTATGGGTTAAATACATATAACTTTACATGTCCATAAAAAAAATCAAAAAAATATGATCCATGCGTCCAGCTATATAAAATCACGGCTCTTTTAGGAAATGGATATATATTTTTTAAAGAGTATTGAACAGCGTTATTTTTGTAATTTCGTGCTATTAAAAATGACTAAAATACTCATATGATTAAAAATTCAAAAAAATATATACATATTTTTAAAAATGATAAAACTTGATTTATGGAAAAAATAAAAAAAATAAGTTTTTTTGGGGGTAGGTAAGCCCTAGTTGATAGGATTATGCCTCTTTATAAATATTTAACAACCTTGAGAGGTGAGTACATAACTATAGCATTTTATTAAAATTTAAGAAGGAAAATTAGACCGTGTAACTAATCCAGGTGTGACTTTACTTACATATTTATGAAAAAAAATTTTAAAAAAAAACTTTTCGGGTACAGCGGGCGCACCCATTAAGTCAGAACCTCACGTGTATTCTTCAGAATGCGCTTGACTCCGTTTGCCTCCCTTGTTACATGCGCTTAGGATTCTGCATCCGGCATAAAAGCTGGTGTGGCAGCTGGAATGCCAGTGGTTGGCCTGCTGACCAGAAATCCAGAGGAAAAGCTGATGGAAGCAGGGCCCACTCTGCTGATCAAGGCCTTCGATGATCCAAAGCTGTGGGCAGAACTAGAAAAGCTCGGAAAGGTTGGCAAGGGCGGTGATGAAAACTGATACTTGACAGATGTGGCTGGGACGGATGCTTACGTCATAGTTGCATGCTATTTTTTTTATTTTTAAAGAAAATATGATTCAAGATTGGTTCCCCTTCCAAGCTTCCACGCGGTTTTGCTTTGCCATGGGAAGATATGATATTATTATTAGCTGTTATTGATGAAAGAATAGAATAAATGCTCCCCCTTCTTCCAATTCATATCATTTTTGTAAGCAGACATGTTTTATTAGTTGTAGCATGAGAATGCATAATAAATGTGTTGTACGCATGATATTAATATAAAGAAGAATGATCCTATTAGCTCGAGCTAAGTAAATGTCCCACTTAGCCCACCTCAAAAATCCTATTTAAAATATTTTTTTATTGTTTTTTTCTTCATACACTTGTTTATCTAAGTGTATTTAATATATAAATTAAATTTTACCATTTTTAGATATGTGTATATATATTTTTTAGATTTTTAAAAATAAGGGTTATTTAAATACATATATACACATAAATATTTAAAAATCTCAAAAAAATAGATAAATATATTCAAAAGTAGTAAAACTTAGTCTATATATTGAATTCATTTAGATAAAATTTGATATATATATTAAATGTATTTAGATAAACAAGTGTATGAAGAAAAAAATAAAAAAAAAATTGTTTTAAATAGCTAAGTTGTTTTATGTAAGTGTATTTAATATCTTATCCATCTTAACATTGTCTTTTTGGAACTTTGGATGTCTTTGAACGTGCGCATGCCGCGTGGATCTTAGAAGTTACTTGTGATAGTAGAGCATTATGGTGGGCTTCCAGTCCTCTTTAGTATTCTTAATTATGAGCAATTAACTAATCTACGTGTATGTTTGTTGGATGATGATTTTGTTTCCCCGGGCTAACAAAGTCATCTGTTAACCTTGGCGGGTTTATATTTCTTTTTTTTTGGTTCATGAAAAATCATGACCCAAGTGCATTTTTCAAATTTTAAAGAATTTTAGAAATCAACAATTTTTCTGAATTTTGTTAACTGGGCTAACAAAATCATTATCCAACTTTGCTGTTGCCTAGTACTACTCATTGATGTGATGTGTGGAACTTTTAAAAATTGTACCCATCTAATCAATGCACCTAGGTTACAAGGATACGTCACATTTCCCCTTCATTTTGAATTTATTTAACATATCTCCAACTTTTGGGTCATCCTGTTTCCAAGAGTTTTTTTTTTTTTTTTTATTGGGCTAATTTATAATCTTTTTCCATACTCTCTCTTTTCCAAGAGTAATATTATGTGGCCCTAATCATACCATTTTTGTAAGCAGACAAATTTTATTAGTTCTAGCATGGATGCATGATAAATGTGTTTCGCAGCATTTCCAATTCCTGGATTACATTAATTCCACATCAAGGTAAGTTTAAATACAAACCACAATCTCTGCCATTATATACACAATTCCATGACAAAATCAATGTCCAAGCCCGCACAACATGTATGGTAAAAGAAGGATATTGCCATTAGCATGTTCACATCTTGTGGGATGGGGATGGGATAAAGTTTGTCACAAAAAAATAACAATTTATTTTTCCATTTTTCATATAACTTTTTTTTCTTTCCCAATACAGAACAAAACTTCAATCCCCACATCCTCATCCAATCCAAGTCATGAAGCCTAACTCATTAATTTGTTAAATCCACTATTCATTCTGGCTGTGTGTCTTTTGCTCTTAGCTAAAAATGTGTTTATCATATTGATAAAAATTTTGGCCACAAAATTAATCACTTGAAAGTGAACATTTTTATCCTTTAACAAAATTTAACTGTAAGTCATTTGATTTTGTGGCATCTCAAAACTTTCATCAATATATATATACACACGCACGCATGCCCACACACTTTTTTGGTGCATTCATCAATATATTCTTAGATAAAGGATTACTTTCAAAAATAATGAACGCTTGATTCTTTTAGATAAGCTATGTACAGCTACATGGTTTACTAGAATTTATAGGCTGGCAACAGATTGTAGCTAAAGAGAACTGAGATTGCAAGCGAAAACAAGTCTGTTACTAGAAGAGATAAGAGAGAGCCTAATCAGTATTAACGAGGCATAAACATAAAAGACATAATAGACTCCACAAAGTCATCTATCAATAATCCAGAATAAGGTGAAAAGGGGAGGGGAGATTTATAGTCCTTCGGATTGAAAACCATTCCAGTCAGGGAGCACTTGAAACCACCTCATGATGGTGAAGACGTTCACAGTGAAATGCAAAAGCACTGCTCGAAGCAGCATCTTCATTCACTGCAGGAGAATTCAACAAGGTCACCAAGTCTCTGCAAGGAAAATTTATGGGCTTTAAATTCTCTTCACAGAAATTAAGCTTCATGGACATGAAATTCAAATATACTACTATATAATGAAAATGGAGTCACCGTTCAATTGTGGATGTGTTGTGATCTTCCCTTGTACATTTGCACAGATGATGATTGGGTGATTGACAGATGACATGTTCCTGAGGGTATCACAAACAATTCTCAAATTCATTCTGTGGAGCGAGCATTTGGGAAGTGAATGCATTTAGCTTGCATACTCTTTGTAAGCACAGAAATCTAGAATACGGTCAGTGGCAGAGACATTTTTGGTGATCTTTTCTGCTATTCTCACCTTCACCTGCTACTAGTAATGAGTGGCTGGTTAGGCACCAAGGTGGGATTAGGGTGCAAATTGGGTCATACTGGTTAGGTCAACCCAATCCTCATCCTATTTGTAAAAACCCCAACTAAACCCTATCTGTACGTTGGGTCAGGTTGAAATCAACCAAACATTACCCTGTCTTTTACAACTTGGATTGAATGCAGGTCAAGGTTAGAAAATAAGATTAATAAAATCAAGTCAACATTCAGACATTTGATAAATTTTATCGTTTTACTGAAAAAAGAAAAAACTTGAAATTGCATGTATGAACTTTCATTTTCTGCCCTTTCCTTGATTTCCCACATCTCCTGTCTAGCATGTTCCACCAATGAATGTCCTTGAAGGAGGTAGGTAGCTTACAATCAAAAGAAGGACATATATGCCAGAGCAAAAGCTACAGAAAAGGTACCTTCTGTCTATGCAGCAGTTTAAGAGATTTCAGGAGAGATTTTTCCATTTCTTGAATCTTGGCCAAGCTATGAACTTTGTCTGGGGCTTCCCAACAACTGCAAGAAAATCATGAATCTGTCAAACATCAGTGTTTCATTCTAAGGTCACTCTATAGATATAGTTGATGCCCCAATTAAATAGCTAGGTTCATGAAGATCAAAATCAATAACCATACACTGATCTTTCAAACTATTTCAACTGAAAGTTGTCAGGATTCGAATGGATTTCAATTAAAAAGATGCCAGAAATAGAATCAACAAGAACATGACCTTAATCTTTCTGATGCGCCATCAGCAGATGCTTGCAGAATTTGTAACTTACTTTTCAGCTGCTGTTGATACATCTGCGGAGACAGGAGACTACTTGGTTATTGGCTCAATCTCTTCGCTGCAAAATTGAAGATTTCTATCCAACACTTCTTACCTCATTTACTTGGCTGCAACAGAAGAAGCATAAGACAAAATAAATTATCGTTAGCATGTGTTTTGAAACCATAATTGATTTTTCTACCATATGTAGCAGCATTTGATTGCAAACAAACAGTTTAATGGGGTGAAATTCTGAATTTTATCAATCATAGAGCCCTGAATTCTCTATCTATTACTTCTCCAAAGCAAATGTTTACAGAGTCATACATCTAGACACATCATGAGAGATGTAAAAATACCTCGCATCGGAAGGTTCTTTAATGCAGATGCTCTGACCTAACTTCTCAAACATTTTTGCAAGAACCTTCCATTTGTAGGACACACAAGCAAAGAATCAGGAAAAGGACAAACGAATAGCTTATAACACACAGGCACACACAAAATTGATAACTAGAACTATTATACTGCATGTTGTTCCAGGAAATTTGGAGTAGGCCTTACGTCTATGATCTCTCTCTTCCTGTTAAAAACAATGAAGAAAGTTCCATCAGTCAGAACATTTATATTTGAAGGAAATGCAAAACCACTACATCTGGATGCACATTGGACTTGAGTTAAGCTGCAATTGCTAACTTGAAGCAAAAACGTTATGTTGTGCTGTGAATTGCAGACTATTTATGTTTCTTATCCACACGACAATTGGCAATATGAATGCTTGGAAATGTCATTATAGCTTCTTTGTCCAACAAAATCAAAGACTACTCATGCACCCAACGGCAGCCTAAATGGAAAGTGAACAACTTTATTGGTCAATAGCTGCAAGAGAGAGATTGCACCTCCTGATTCTTTCTCGAATATTAATTTCTGAGAACCTTCTCAAAACTGTGTTGAAATCACTGAAATCACAATTGTCTATGAGCATTTAACTTGAACCAAACCATATGATCTAATGTAATAATCTCAAAATTAGATTGAACGAATGAAGAATCATGAACATGAAACAACAAAGGCTGCACATATGAAAAGAAAAAGAACAATTGCTATACACTTTTTTCCCCTTCCCTTTCAAATTCATAAAGCTCGTCCACGTGTGCATGAAACGACAAAGGCTATACATCTGAAAAGGGAAAAGAACAATATTTCGTATATACTTTTTTCCCCTTCTCCTCTCAAATTCATAAGACTCATCCACGTGCCCAGTTCGACATGCAGGATCAGGGGCGCGAATGTATCTTTAGCACTTTGGAAGTAAGTAACACGCGAGAGTATGCAAACATAATCTTCTTGATATTAAAAGAGACAGCTGCAGCATCGGATTGGAAGCTTTCTGTTTGAGCCATAATTTCAAAAGAGAGACAATTCCCAATTTCGCATACTTCTGCGCTTGATCTCACCATTAGAATATTATCGATCTCAATCTAGAGTGACTTCAAATATAGAAGTTTGCAGAAGCACATGTTAGTATTCATCTCATGATCTCCTCCAAACATTTCTCATCCATGTCACCATATCTATACAATATACAAGTGTTTAGAGAGAGAGAGAGCTGTTTCAAACAACAAGATTAAAGACAGAAGGTTTACCTGTACTCTCCCAGGTACATGGTTGGCCTTCCAGCAGGAGAAAACATGACAAGAAGAACATCAACATCACAAAGAATTGAGAGCTCCTTGGCTTTCTTTATGATTCCAAACTTACGCTTTGAGTAAGTATTTTGCCTTGAATTAGCAGTAGCCAACCTCTCCATCTTAATTGCCCTTCCCATTGAAAATGCCTGTATCAATTTGTATATAGAGGTTTGTCACAGACGTTTCTCCTTTGATATCTTACAGCCTTGTTGTTTTGCAGCTCGTTTTCTTGTTGATCAATGTTTCAGTATACGAGAGAGAGAAATTTGGTTGGAAGCAGAGAACAACAAAACAAAGAAAGATTGCGAAAAAATTAATAAATGGAAAGCATGCATACTACCTATATAATTGGGTCGAGAGAAATAGATCCTAAGATCAAGCTCTGTAACCTAAAGGGAAGATTTTTAGGAAAAAAAGAAAAGAACCAATACTAAAGCCTTCTCGCAACGATCTGTTCATCAGACTAGACGCGCATCTATGTTCTAGAGGCTATCATCAAAAAGCCTTTCCTAGAATGGTTTCGTCATCAGATTAGTCCTGCATCTGTCTTCTAGAGTCATTATCAATACTCAAAAACCTGCTTCTTTTTCTTTTTGCACGGGTAGTCTTTGCAGAACTTGAATACAAGGGAGGAAGAAGTTTAAAAACATATTACTCCTTCCATATTGCATATTTCAGTGATGAAAACATTTCTACCTTCAAGTTACTCAACTAGGTGTTATACCAATGAATACAATGCCCAAAGAAATTCTAAACAAAGAAAACAAGAAGGAAGAAGAAGAGAGACTCAAACATCACAAAATTCACGTCATTGGGTGTGCTCGGAATTGGACAAAAATAAGGGGAAAACCCAAAACCCATATAAACATCACAAGATTCAATTCATTGGGTATGCTCAGAATTGGCAGATAGATAGGAAGAAACTCAGAACCCATAAAATGCGAAGGAAAACAAAATCCCCAACATGCATGCCCACCTAGACGACTCGAGTCACTCGACTTCCAGTTTCTTTGACTTCGAAGCTTGTCAAACGGCTTTAAACAAAGACTGGGAAGAAAGCTAAACATTGCTAAGTACAAAAGAAAAAAGAAAAAAAGAAAAAATAGAGCACATGGGTATCTCCGCCCATGCAAAAAAAATCCACATGGATATCATATCAACGGCTAGCGAAGGCCTGCTCTACTCTGCTCGACTGCTCCTCCTGAAAGATTCCATAACAAGCACTGAATTCCCAAAGACTCCACTACATAAAGATATTCTCTCTCGCCGTCTTCACTCCCCCGAAAAACGACGGAAGCTCCGACACCGGAGCTGATTCTGTTAGCCCGGGTTAACAACAGTGCAGGAGCTCCTGTTCGCACGGCTAATTTATTATTATTTTTTAAAACGGAAATATTGGTTCAAATGTATTTAGTTCATATGCTAAAATTTACTATTTTCAGATACGCATATCGGCATATGTTCAAAAATCAAAAAAATTTCACTTTCACTCCAAAAAACTGTTGATTTTTTAATTCAATTAAAATATATACATTATTCAAAAATTATAAAGTTTAGTATATAATTAAATATAATTGGGACAATATAATAAAAACAAAAAAATAAACATATTACTCCGGGTTAACAGGAGCTCAGGCCATCATGATCATCTCCTCTGATTAATGTTTAAAATTTAATATATGTATATACATGAGTTTCTCTTATATGAAATTTTACTACCGTGTAACTTTTATCTATTTTTCTCGTCTTATAATTAATGTGAAGCGTTGTTCGTTTACCTATTTTATTTACCATGATTTTTTTATATAATTCTATCTAAGAAACTTAGAAACACAACTCTCAAAATAAACAGAGTGTAGGAACAATGGTGCTATCAACAAAGTAAAATTCCGTTGGCATTTACCATGATTTATATTATCACGAAAATTCTATCACTTGTCTATTATTAATGTTGATGACTCCATCTACAAATATACGACCTTGTTTGCAAATATATAAAATTAACTTAATAAAATAATTGTTAAATATTAATTTTAAATTTTTTTCCAAAATCTAAACAGTCTTCTTCAAAAAATGTTATATTATTCTTTTATAGATAAATGATTTTATAAGATTTTGTTATATTCTGACATATATGCAAATAGATCTAAATATTTTCATAATTTATATGTGAATATATATTTTTAACTAAATGTAGCTTAAGCAAAATTTTTAATTTAGACAAAACTTAATTTTTTAGCTCAAGAATGACTAGATATAATAAATAGTAAATTTTTTTTATTAATTATCAAGGTATGAAAATATATAATATTATTAGGTTCTCTATTACTTTATATATGTTTTTTTTGATGAAAAAGAGGAAGACTTCTGTCCCTCCGACCTCTACGTATGAAGAATGCCAGAGGGAGAGGGAATAAAGTAATCACCATTGGCAAAAAGTTATCTATACAAAGTTTTTCCTAAAGAAAATATGGAAGATTAGCCCATCATACTTGTTCAGACGAAATATTACGTTAAGGAAAATCAGCAAGAAGATAAGCAATTGAGTTTTCCATCCTCAGGACATGGCAGAACTAAATGAATTGGGCTTTTGAGGCCAGTAAGCGTATCTGTGAGATAATCATTCCACCAGAGCAAAAATAGACTTCTCATTTGCCAAAAAAATTAGTGAGTATCAACGAATCTGATTACATTTGTAGTTGCTAAGTTCTGAAGTTTAATTTATAGAGCTCACGACATCCCCAGCCACATTGCAGCAACCTTATATATGTTACATTTCGGATAATATTTTAATAAAAAAAATAACCTGTTAGCTGAGGCTAACGGGAACAACCAATATTCGGGCCATGTCGTATAAAATCAGCTTCGTACATTTTGTGCAAGAGATGGGAGAGACGGACTGCGGAGTCCTCATAAGCTCAAGCAGAATTGCATGTGAAAATGGCGGGTTCCAGCGCTTAATTTTGAACTAGCTCCATATTCAGATGCTTATGCAAGCCGTGCGTCGCAGCAAATAAAGATTAATACAGTTTTATAGTACTAATCAAACGGCCTATTAAAAATTTTCGCTTAATATTTAAAATTGAATCTTTAATTCTTGTAAGAATTTTAATTAGTAAGTTTCAATTTATAGTCCTAATTATTTTCATAATTATGAAATATATGTTAAAAGCTTTACTATATTTTTCATTTGTTAATTTTACCTGTGATTGTGTGGATCTACGGTTGAGATTTTCCAAATTTGTTAGCTATTTGTTATTTCCGTGTGCATCGTACCGTAGGTTGTTACTTGCACCCAGTAAATCTAACGACTAGACAGAGAGATCGTGGGATGAGATTTGGGATGACTGCTCGAATCGCGCGTTGCCTGCCGGCATCTTCACGCGCCGAAAGCGTACGGTCCACGTGGCATCATGTAAGTCGAGGCACGAGCAACGGCCATAGGTGGCCCCGATCTGTTTCGAAATAGATTTTAATAATTAATAACTACAAGTGCTTTTTCTCCCGTACGATATGAAAATTGAAGTTTTCAATCTATAATATTAATTGAATATTAAAACGTTTTAATGATTAATAATTAAAAGCTTTTCTCCTCCATGATATGGAAAATTATTCTATTAAATTTAAATATAATATATAACGAGTGCAAAATTTTAATATTAATAATTAAGGTCCTTTTCTCCTTTATGATATTGAAATTTTTTATTAAATTTAAACGTAATCTTCTGCAAGTTCAAATTTATTAAAATATAATTACTAAAAGAGTTTTTTGATATTATAGCACACAAAAAATTCAATTAATTTGATTGGTTATATTTAAGCTTAATAAATATTTTTAAACGTAATGCATAGCTTGATACGAAAAAAAAATCTAAAATAATGAATCAAAGGGAGTGCAATATGCAAACCCAAAATTTGAATTAAGATGATAATGACATATGATGTTGATAAACTACATAGTTCATTAATCAATTAAATAAATATATTAGAATTGAGATATGATAACCCATTTAATTTGTTCATACAATTTAATTCGTTTAACTCATTAAAGTTATATATAAATATAAATTCTTTAGTTATTTTCTTCCGCTACCTAATTTTCATTTTTCAGTGTTATTCTAATTTTATTTTTCTGTTATTATCCCGTTTCTATTTTCTCTACACTGAAAATACTCTCTTACCTCTCCATGCGAGATCATCATTTGACATATTTTAGGCCTTTTGATCTTATGCTATATAACTTGTTAATAACTCATTAACTCGTTTATAAATGAGTTAAGTTAAAGTTTTTTAAATAGATTAATAAACATATTAGAGTTAGAATATTTTAAATGAATTAGGATTAAGATTAAGCTCCAGTCCGATCCGCTAACACTTCTAATCTCGTTGCTGAAAATCCGTTCTTTGTAATTATTTTTGCATTTTTTTTTTTATGATTTGAAAATCATCTTGGTCTAAACCATGGGATCATGACCTGGAAATCCAACGGGACTTATAAACTGTCATATTTTCCTAACTAATGTTGCTGAGTGTGACGCTGTAGAAGTAGATGATTAGAAATCAGGTTTATTATCTACCAGATAATAACTCAATATCCGCGCGCAGCCTTTTTTTTATTTTAAAATTTTTAAAAATCTCAAAATCGTATACGATGTTTTTTTTTGCATTGACATTTCCGTGCAGCGGCAATCACTGCTGTATTTATTTTAAGGACTGGGCGATTAGTTATTTGGATAATTTATATATATACCTACATAGTTTGACTAAAATTGCAGATATATCTAAATGATTTTCATGAATTACATATTAACCTATGTAGTTTTACAAAAAAAAATTGTAGACAACTACTTTCCCGTTTAGCTATGGTTAATGAATTTTAAAAATGACAAAAATAATCTTATTTTCATCGATCCTTCACGCCACACGTGTCAGCCTCGGCTTCTAGGTTCGCCGAGGAAAGCAGCTTCTGCAACAGAGGCACTCGTGGAGACTCCTTGCGTCGGTTGTTACCTATCAGCAGTAGCAGAATCGTTTCGTGGGATCTACAAAGCATACCTACGGTTCTTGGATCCATCAGCGGACGGTGATCGCAGAGAGCCGCAGCAAAAGCTCGATGTGTGGGTGACAAACAAGAAAGAATTGCCACAGCGGTGCGCACGATCGTGATCATCGGAGCTAGGGAGACGCCTATAGATCGCAGCGAAATCATTGCAAATTTTTCACCACCGGAGGTTGCAATCATCTTGTAGACGGTCACAGTTTTGAGCAACCAATCGGGCGAAGACGGGAATGCGGTAGCAGTGAGGCGAAAAAAAATCAAAAATTCCACCGCTTTTCTGTTTCTGCTTCTCTGTTCTTGGATCCATCCTCAGCTCAGCAACCTACAAAAGACAGATTCGCCAACCCGGAGATGGCGGGTTTTGGCCTCAAGCTTCGGATCCAAGTGGGGGAAAGGAGACGGGGGAGGCAAGCACGTTCGTGGGAAACCAGGCAGGAAGCGTCTTCTCGTGGGCCACAACGGGCTCCGGCAATTCTTATTGGCGCAAGTATGGGACCTAGACGGGACAGATGAGACCGTGGAGCACGCGCTGAGAGGTGCGACAAGCAGGCGGGGCGGCCATTGCTGGGGTTTCCGGCGGTTTCGTTCTCCTTTTTCGTCCTCCTCCCTTAGGCGATGGATTGAGGATGCAGTGATGGTGGCTAGACAAACGACCGACGACGAGGACAATTGCTTCTCCAGTGCGAGGTGTGTTGAGGGCGATGCAGTCAGTGCGACGATGGCCTACAGTGATAAGTCATTTTTCAACAGCGACAGCCTGTGCGCATGCTGAATGGGTTTCTCTTGCATGTTTCCGTGCTCGCGTCGATGCCTCCAGAGCGGAGCCGACGCGCCCTTATCCCCTTGCCCTACGTAATGAGGAAGAGAATGGGCGGGGGTACTTCATCGGCTTTCTTGGCGCAACCGTCGCCGTTGAATTCACCGCAAACCATCTGCATGCTCCGGAGCAGCTCCTTCTGCATGGTGTCGTTGCTGTTGGTGTTGGGAAAGGGTCGATGTCGCGGTGCTCTACAGCCCAAATATCTTCAAGAAGGCCAACATCAAATCTTCTTGGGGGCAATTGTCGCCAAAAATTGTTGCTCGTCTTCTTCTATTTCGACTCGCGGGAAAACGTCTGCAGCTACAGGGCACGAGCTTGACGGAGTGGGAAGGAGGGGAGGGTGGAGCTGTAGCGTGAGAGAGACTATTTTTGGAAATCAAATAATTTATTGACTGTCTTATAGCCTTGCATTTGACCGGTATTGTTAACGTTGTGAGAATTATCTGCAATTTGTGTGAAATTTGAAAGGGTAATATATAATTCGCAAAATTATACAGATATATTTACAATTTGAGTTGAATTATACAAGTACATATACACATTATCCTAATTATTTTTGAGAAAATAGCGGGGGATAAGAATAGGATGGAGGAAATTGTGCGGTGGGCGGTGGCAGCTGCAGCTGCCATGGACGGTCCCGCACGTGTATCCAAGGGAGTGGGAAATATCAGTGTTGTAAGAACCGGACCGGACCAACCGGTCCGACCGGGAACCGGTCCCGCATCCGGTTCGTTAACATACGATTCGGTTCGATAACAATAAACCGTCCGAACCGGTGAACCGACGGTCTAACCGGAATTCCGGTCGGACCGGATTCGCCCGGTCGGACGTCCTCGAAGAACCCGCAGTGTTTGTCTCTCCAGGCGCGCCGACGGACAGGACGAAGCAGTGTCCGTCTCTCCAGGCGCCGACGGCCTTGACGAATCCGAAGCGCCCGCCGCGTCTGCCGCCGGCCTCTACGCCTCCCTAGACGAGCTGCGTGCCGCCCACCGCGTCCCCTCTCTCTGTCTCTCCTAGGGGTGTAAATAGGGTTGGGTTCAACCCGAGCCCGCATCAACCCGAACCGATTTATACCATGGTTGGGTTGAGGTTTTGGAAATTTGGTTTTTAAAAAATGGGTTCAACCCGACCCGATTTTAAAAATGGGTTGGTTTGGGTTAGGGGTCGGTCGACCCGACCCGACCCGATTTCATAAGATATGTATTTACATATATTTATGAGAGTGTATTTCATTCATATTGCTTAGATATTTAAATAAAATTGTGTTGAGTTTGGAAATTTGTTTAACTATTTGGTTGTCAAATGTTATTTGAATTTATTTGGTTTGGAAATATATTTGGTTAATTAGTTGTGAAATTGTGTTTGGATTATTTGGTTATATTGCATCGTAAATAGGTTGTTTAGATATTTGCTCGCATTGGTGATTTAGAATAACATAACAGGTCAACTGAGAACTTAAGATGTTTGTAGCTTTGATTGGAAGCCAACTAAGAAGGTAAGTAAGACTATAATATTCATTTTTCTATTTTGCATAATTTACTGTAATAATTTTACTTGGCTTTCACTTTTTGACTTGCAGAAGACATCGATTGCTCAAAAATACAAAAACAAAAAAACGAATCAATTACTAAACTTATCCTCCACTTTTGAGTTATGTAGAACTTTTATTGGTACTTATTGTTTTTATAATTATAATTATTTTTATTTTTTTAGAAATTCAGGTGAACAAAACTTTAACTAGCATTGATAACATGTGTAATCTATTAGCCCGATTTCTAACCCGAACCGAACCGATTTGAGGTGGGTTGAAATAGGGTTGGGTTAAGATGTGAAAAGTAGGATTGAAAGTAGGGTTGGGTTGTGATTTTACAAGGTGGGTTAGGGTTGTATTTGTGCCAACCCGAGTCAACCCGACCCGATTTACACCCCTAGTCTCTCCCGACGCCGCCTCCCTCGACGAGCTCATCGCCGCCGCGCTCGACTCGCGGGACGCCCGCTGTCTCTCCCGGCGCCGACGCCCTCGATGCGCACGTCGCAGCCCGTCGCCCTTATCGCGCGTGCCGCCCGTGCTGACCGCTGCCCGCACGTCGTCTCTCCGCGCGTGCCACCTCACCGGTCGCCGTGAGCTCTATCTCTGTCTCTCCCGGCACGGACGGCCGATCTGTATCTCCCGGCGTTGACATCTTGACATTTCCGGTTTCCTAAGCAGGTTGATCTTGCAGGCAAATTTTTTAGAACTTAGTTATTAATTTTTCATGCATATTTTGTGCTTATAATGTTGTCTTTAAAATCTAACATATATATTTAGGATTTATAAAAATATAATTTTATTAATATATTTATTTAAAATTTTAAAAATTTTAATATTTATAACATCATAAATATGTCAGGCTGACGTCACCGGTTCAAACCGGTTTGATTAACCGGTTGAACCGGTTCGAACCAGACCAGTTCCTTTACCGGTTCAATCACCGGTTCGGTTCTGACAACATTGGGAAATACTGGTGGGTCAGAACGCGGGTGGGCCCTAATAGGTGGCCGGAATGGGACCCAGCTCAACCATCACCTGTGACTCTATAGCACGCAGTGGTGTGGCCATGCGTCACACACGTGGGAGACCTGCAAGGGCTTTTTCACATGACTACAATACCTATGTTTTTTTAAAAAAATCAAAATATATATACATATCTTCAAAAATAATAAAACTTAATATATATATATATATATATATATTAAATACACCTGGATTAGTAATTATATAAAAAAATTTCAAGAAAACACTTTTAAAAATGAATTTTACACTCAATGCATTGAATCACCACTCTACACAGAACGTTTTGAATCGTATAAATTTAATTAATCGAATGGGCTATACGTGAATTTTTTGAATTGGACGAAACTAAATCAAATTTTCATATACGCAGAACCCTTTAAATGATTGATTCGCTAAATCCAATTTTACTTTGTTACGACCTTATCATCATCAAATTTTTTTTAGTCACCTCTATGGCTGCATTGTACCAATTATTTTTAAAACCTTGTGACATCTTGGGTAGAATACTTTTTCTTTTTTTTTCAGGCTAATATTTTCGAGGAATCCGAACCAACCGTCATTTTACTCACATTTATAATAATTAAGCAAATTCAAAATTTACCGTGTTCGCATAATCGCATCAAGATAAAACTGATATTAGAATAGGCATTAAATAAGCTTTGATCTGGTCCAAATATAATGCCTAGGCTCAAAACGGCCAGGCTAGGTAAAGAAAACAAACTTGTTTTCAATCATAACGCAACAACACTACTATTTTTCATATTTAAATGGAATACCAAGGTGAATCCATCTAAGATATTTAACATTGTTTATTTAACTAGAATGGAATCCAATAATAACCCTCTTAAGTATAACCATGAGTTTTAGGATTTTGTGAATTTGGGCAGGAAAAGAGGGTTGGACGTGCGTCAATTAATTTGGAGGTAACCAGTTCTGACAAGACAACCGGTAAAAATTCAATAGAAAGGTTTTCCTGATCACAAAGGGGGGGAGGGGGTGAAAGAAAAAGAAAGGTTTTCATAGAATGAATCTCCAAGTAAATGCATGCGCGAATTGGTAAGACCAAGCAACCAATATATATCTATAAAGAATTTAAGGGGAAAAAATGTCAACATACAAGCTAAAACACAGCACAGATACACAGGCGATAATAACACTCATGGGCAAAATGGCAAAAGAGAGAAGAAATACAACTGAAAAATTATATGGATCCAAGTGCATCGCCAGCCATCCATCACCATTGCAATTCCCGCAGCATTTCAGCTGTTTATGCTAATCCTTTCTCACCTAGTCCAGGCGACAGAATCGATTTCATCCCTGGCAGACTTGTATAGTTCAAGCCTCTTGGCACATTGTAGCCTGCGCTCCATCAGTGCTGGATCCTCATCCAGCAGCTGAGACAGCTGCTTGCCCTGCAGACAAATCGAAACACAATATTCACAGCTTAGACATCAGATCCTCAACACTTGCAGGGATCTGAAAGCTCAAATGACTAAGGAGAAATCTGAATCAATCTGCACTCTTCATTTCTAGGTTATATCAATACAAACTAAGAATTTAGACGGAATAGCAAAACATACAAACATGACAGCTTAGATAAGATGCTGGTGGAATGCAAAAGCATGCCAGCATTATGGCCATAACAAAGAAGGATGAATGAACGAATGAATGACATAGTACCTCTTTCTTTCCCAGTTGGGTATAGAAGTTGGTTAGCAATGATCGCTTGGCCTCTCGAACTTGACAGTAAACAACTGCTTTAGGGATGGTGTTCCTCAACGTCTCTGATACCATGCCGACGTAGGAAGAAACATTTGATCCTATCCTCCTGAAATGGTTGTCTGTGTATCTATCGGCATTGGGAACAGCAGGGTTTCCACCCTTCTCCAAACCCCCCCTCTCCACTTCCTGCGGAAGCTTCCTGAAGAAGTCCACAGTCAAATATGAAGACTCCATTTCTACCAATCTCAAGGTTGTCTTGCGGCCATCATCACGGAATCTTTCTAGAGCTTCGTTCGCAGCAGCTGCTAGCTCAGCTTGGAATGAAGGGAAACGTTTCAATTCCTAGCAAGTCAAAAGCATTTTAAATATCACATAAGCAGGAAGGAAATGCATAATCATAGTTTTCTTTATACAATTACCCAATCATTATGTAATCAGCTAAGTGTATCTGACAAGCAATCAACATGCAGATTCTGGTGGCATATATCCAAAAGAAAATAGATCCATATCAAATCACCCAAGACCACCACATCAAATCACCAGGATCCTCTCCCAACTCTGTTAATTTCTAAGCAATTCCAATCCGCAGAGAACTAGTAAAATAAATGTTCTACCACAAGCAAACCACGACTTCAATGGAATTGTAAACTTCAAAATCAGTAAACTTTGTTGAGGCTCAGCAGTCCTGGCTTTATGAGAAATCATAAACCATAAAGTAGCATATTTAAATTAATTACCTGAGTTTCACCAATTGACTTCCGAACAAGGTCTTTCAGAACGAAGTGAACCTGAAAAAATGTTTCCAAATACATAAATAAACAAAGCCTATTCAATCATACCTAAAAATGAATGGGTTTGTTATATACTTTTTATTATTTCAAGATACAACAAAACAAACAAATTAAAAGTTTGATAACACGTGCCGCCATCATCTAGCATTGTGAATGATAATCTAGAATGAAAATTCATGATCAAAATGATGCAATTGATAGGAAAGGAACATATTGAAATTGGACAGCTTACAGCATCTACTGACGCTTCAGCTGGACCTCTGAAATAATTTAGGGCACCCTCGATTAGACGCCGATAACCCTGCTCAGGAGCAATCAGGTGTGGCTGATAACCATCAGCTTCAGAAACCACCTTCCTCACATTCTGCATGGAGAGATGCCTATCAAATGGCAGCTTTTTCAATGCCGCAGGAAGCTGGTTGTCAAAAACCCCATAGATCCTGTCTCCACCAGGTCGCCTGTACTCAAGGAAACAAGTCAAAGATCAATACGTCTAGACCAGAAACCTTACTGTGTTCTGAAATTAAATTACACGCACTGATAAAAACTGATTTTAACATCAGATGGCTCTGCCACAAAATTCAACAACTCAAAGACCAGTGAAGTGAAGTTCTAATCCTTTTTCTTCCGAAGCATTTCTTGTTTCAAAAAAAAAAATTAACAGAAAAGTCAAAAACATGAACTGATGCGAAAGTCAAAAACTCACTGGAAAAGTAGCACTAAAAACCCCAGTCTATTCTCCGTAGCATTGCAGTATAACTAAATGTATTTATTTATATTTACTGACAAATATAAACTCAAGACACATATCTCCCAAGCCAAACAACCTAATGAACTAGTACTATAATGCAGGGAGGCATGGTTCCCCCTTAAGTGATACGGCAACTATAACGGATTCACATATAAGGATATCCTTGACCCATATTCATCAAGGTAGCAACAAGAAAGCTGTGGTTTTTACCCTCCATCAAGATGCTCTTTAAATACTCGGTCAAATGCTCGGCAGAGCTCTAAAATAGTATACAGCTGGGCCTGAAATATACAAAAATAGATTTTATTAGATTCACATCCAATTATGAAATCACTGCCTGCTACGAGACTGAAAAATAAGCAACTCACTCCAGCATCAAGAGCAATAGGTCTACCAAGGTGGTCCATCTCTGATTCAAGCTCATCAATTGTTTTGTTTATTAAGGATGTAATACTTGGTATTCTTGCCTTAATAACAGATTCCAAGTGCTGAAACAATGGATGAATGAGTAAGAAAAGCTGAACAGCCTGGAAATTTGTAAAGCACAATATTGGTTCAAGTAATCAAAACACGTTACCCGTGACAGAAGCTTTGCCAGATATTCAGAACCCATTTTATTAGCCAAATGACCATAATCAGGACTTGATGCAAAGTACTCCCGTTCTTTCCTCCTGGCAACAATCATATCAACATTCTTATTGATATCAGCTTGTGAACGGTTAACGATTCCAACCCAAGGGTGCTGTAGCCGATAAGACCTTCCTTCAAGAACCTAAAACAAGCAAAGGGAAATTTTAAGATTAGGTCAACTGAAAAAAAAAAAAAAAAGTACTTCCAGAAGAATCCAAAAGTCCACACCCGCCACATAATGGTATTCATGGTAAATTCCTATCATATAGTAAAACAAACTTTCCTGATTGAAGCTAAGCACTGTGCAAAATGATTAGCACAAATGTTAAATGCATTTCAAACAAAAGCTACATAATCAACAGTACTTACATCCAGGGCGTTGGTTCCTTTATCCATCAAATCTAATTTTGTCAGGACCCCAAATGTCCTTTCACCTAAGCACAGTTAAATACACCATACAAGGGTCAACAGAAGTCTACGAAATATAGCAAACATATATTCAGAAATTGGAAACAGATGATACCAGATGGATCAACTTCTCTAGCAAGTTTGATGGCATCTGACGTTGCTATATCTTGATTGGCAGGAGAAATTGCCAGTATAATGCAGTTAGGCTACAAAGCAAGACAACTAACCATTTTAATAGCAGTCAAAAAGGCGGAAAATTTCATATTGTAGCAACAAAAATAGGCAAATTGTTACACATGTATTCAGCAAATTCTGAAAATTATGGCCAACCAGAATGCAACATAAACAGAGTACAATTCAAATTAATCAGCCAAGAAGTCCTCCTTCTGCCATTCAGAAGGATATTCCATCACTACCTTTTCAACATAAGTGCGGACCATGTTCTCAATGTCCTCAACAATACTCTCTGGCTGTCCCTCTGTACAAAAAACAGTAATGAATAAGATACATTTAAAAGATAAAGGAAAAATTAGTGAAAAATGATAGTTATTTCAAAGAAGCATTACCTACAGCAACCTTTGTCAATCCAGGCAAATCAATTAACGTCAGGTTCACGACTGTAGAAAAATAAACCAGGAACCAATGTTAATTTTAGTGTACAAACAATCAAACAAATGGGAACATCATGAAAATGCATAATGGCAAAATTGATAACAATTTTGATAATGAATTTTTTTTTTAAAAAAGAAAAAGAAATTGGTGGGCAAAACAAAGAAAGTAAAAGAAGAAAATTCGTGGAAATATCTACACAACAAAACAGTGCAGCACATAAATAAATAGCAAAAATTCATTTGGACTTTCATAATATCAACTATATATGCATAAATTTTCTGAAGCACAAAAAAATAACATGAAGAGAAAGCAAAAGGGACATCTAGATTCACTAAATTTCCCAGAAGGTAAATGCTAGCATTTTCCCCACATGACAAGGATAATTTTGTACCAGGCAAACAAGTCAACAAAACCAGGACACTGCACTGCACAAAAAATCCACTCGGAAATAAGGACCATTAGACGATGTAAAGCATTGGCGACAACAATAACAACACATCTCTACTGGTTTCGGTTGTTAGCAGCACAATAAGTTACCAAAAAAACAAACGGCAGAAATCACTCAGTAGCATTAAAATAAACTACCAGAAAGTAAACATATTCTCACCATTTGGAGAATATATGCTGAGATGAATAGGAACTGGAGATATCTGTTTGTTTCTTCCAGTCATTCTGTCGGTTTCATCTTGAATTTCCTTGCGCACCACCGCTGCACAGCAGATGACATAATCAGACCACAAAAAATAACACTTCAAGAACAGGCGGAAAAAAATTCCAGAATGATTGGAAGCGTTTAAATCTTCCCCTAACAATTCAGTCGTGAAACGACATAAACATAAATGGATCAGCAAACAAATGTGCGAGAAAATAAGTTTTCCTTTCAGAGTTCAATTCTCTACAAATTTGGGTTCTTCCCGTTCTTCAAAGTCATAAAGATTCCGAAGTATCTTTCTCCCAGTGTTAACTTCCTAAAAGACGGAAGCCATAAAGATTAATAACTATATTCACTTCCAAAACATATCTACCAGTGTTCAAGTACGCAACCCCAGAATCAGTAAGGACAGCAAACCCGAACAGGTTTGAGAATTCAGAATACTGGGACCAAGACAGGAATACAGGAGAATCAAATGAAAAATCCACAAAGCAGCAGAAATGCTATACCTACCAAAATCTGAAAATCTCCTCTTGGGCAAGTGAAGGAACTCAGCGTACTCCGGCTGTCCATCCTCCGTCTTGTGCAGCTGAAGAACCAATGGCCGCCTCGTCACAATACCTGCAAAAAAACCACCGGATCGACAAAAGAAACAAATAAAAGCAATCAACAAGAAGATCAAAACAACAAAATCTTCAGATCCCCAACCAGATCCTCGCGGAAGAAAATCCCGGCCAACGATGCTCTCCAGCACAGAAGATTTTCCAGAGCTCTGCAACGGGAAGAAACGGGGTAAAAATCCATGGACGAATAACAAAACCATGAAGAAGAGATAGATCAAGAAGATGATGACCTGTCCGCCGACGACGGCGACAGAAGGAAGGGCTTCCCAGAGGGTTGGCAGAGCACCGCTGTCGCCGCCATGGTCACCGAGGACCGTACAGGCCCTCTGGATCCGGTTGACGAGTCCAATCAAGCTCTCCATCGTCGTCATCTTGGCAAAACAAACCCTAGATTTACTCTGCAGACCACCCTCCTAGTAATTCAATGAGAGAGCAATGAGAGAGAGAGAGAGAGAGAGAGAGAGAGAGCTAGTGTTTTGCAGTTGGAAGGTTCCTTGCGGTTTTTATTTTCTTTTTTTATGGTATTTTTTTTTAAAGAAAAATTCTTTTCTCCGTGTTTTTTCAGGTCTCCAACATATGCGCGTAGGATTGTGGACTCAAGTCACTCAGCACGCGTCGAGATAATTTTACCTTCCACATCTACCACGATGATAATTTTACATTCTATACCAGCCAAATGCAGCTTATAAAGCTAGAACTAATTTACATAGTTATCTTTTTATTTAAAATTATATACTTTAGAACAATTATAAATGTGCCTATCAATCTTCATACTCACAACTTTGTTAACAACCTAGTGATGCATTTGGATGAATGCACAAATAGGCATTAATGGGTGTGTTGTTGACACAACTTTTGACATATTTTTATTTATTTGGTCATAAAAACAAAATACCAATTACGACTCATGTATAATTAATTATTTTTTTTGGATTTTTAAATCATTTATCCTTATTTTTATCTGCTGATATCATAATGCATACTAACAATTATGTTTTTTAAAATTTGTATCCTATAAGTTTTCCAGCATACTACACATGCTAATATCCACTTATTTCAAACAAACATTCTTTTGAATAAAAATCGGACCTCTCCTAAGAAAACTACTAATTTAAAATTTAAAAAAATACTTCTTATAAGAAAAGCGGTAGTTGCAAATTTGTTTTAGAACGTAAAAGTTTAAAAATTGGACCTCTTATTAGGAAAATCAAACATTACGAAAAAAAAATTTAAGATATAAATTTATTCAGATTTCTTGATCATGTCAATAGTTTTTTTCCTTTTCTTTTTGAAGTAGATCATGCCAATAGTTTTAAAATACCGATCGAATTAGAAATCCCACGCACATTTCATAGGACCGTTTACCGGTTGTGTGTGTGTGTGTGTCGAGTGGAAATACTCGCATGTAAAAGGGCTTGTTGCTGGCTTGCCCGTTGACGGTGGGGCAATGAAAGGTGACTGGGACGAAGAGAGTTCGTGATTGGGCCTGCGTTCGCGGGCCGTTCGGCTTGTACTGACGGACACAGACCCACTTCCTCCGCTTTCCACATTCAAATTTCAAATCCACCACAGTCAATTTCCACTCTTTCTCCGTATGCGTCATAATGCGGGCACGTGTGTCAGCAGCTGGCCCGAGGATCGAGGAGATATTCCGACCGTTGCTCTCGGCCCCACCTGATTGAGTGGGAACTTTTCTAGCCGAATGCGACCGTCCGTCGGTTCGATGCGCTCGAGACCGTTGTTGAAAGTTGGAGCCGAGACGTAATAGATTTCCCCCAAGTTACCAAACACACCGAGAACTTCTTACTTTTGGTGTATAATAGTTCAAATTAATACGGTCGTTCTTTAATTGTTTGAATTCCAAAATTCCGTACGACACAAAAAAAAATTTCTGCGTGATAAATCCCGTGATCGGTGAAGGGAACATATTGGTTATGACATCCGAATTGAAGTTTAGGGTGTATTTAGTAATAAGTAAAAGTTGTCGAGTTTAAAATTTTTCAATTTAAAACTTTTCACTCTCCACAACTACCCTATTTTTTAATCATTTCTTCATATTTTTCTATACAACTATCCTACTTTTCAATCATTTCTACACAACTACCAACACAACTAACTTATCTATTTCAACTTTATCATATTTATTCCTCATTATTACCCCTATCATATCGCATTATTTGACAATTTCTACTCTCTGGGTCTGTTTGGCATTGCTTAAAACTTTTTTGACATGTTTTGCATTTTAAAAACACGTTGTCCGTCAATCTTAGCTGTGCATTACCTAATTTTTACAAAGTACGGGCAGACTACATCTGACACCGCATGAAAAGTCGCCGCATCCTTGCATTACCTAACTGCTTGTTTTCTACACATGCTAGGAGAAACACACATATTTACCGTGTCAAAAATGAACTCATCGAAAATCAACGCAAGTCCGGCCTCTCTGCAACCATACGGCAGTCAGTAACTGACCCGGAAGTGAAAGCTTGAATTGACGGGTTTTTACATTTACGTCCCTCACGTGAAAACTTTTATAAAGAGATGTGAGTTTTAAGCAATGCCAAACAGACTCTCTATAACTTTTCATCAAAAGTTTTATCCATTCCCAAACACACCCTTAAAAAGTTCTGTGCGGATGACATTAAGTATTTTTCTTGTTTTTTTATGAAATGGTTCTGTGCGGATGACATTAAGTATTTTTCTTGTTTTTTTATGAAATATTTTTTCAAAGTGTCTTTAATTTATATATATAACTTTACCATATTTGAATATGTATATATATTTTTTTCGAAAATTAAAAATATACCTTTTTAATTTGACAAGAAATAGTTTATATTTCAATTAAAAATTAGTTTATATTAGTTTGAGAACATTGAACTTCAATGCCCACAAGAGCATAGATCAGGGTTCGGCTAATAAGATCATAACCCCAATTAGGATCAGGATATGAACAATAAATCCTTGGAAACATTATCACTGCATCTGGTAAGTGCAAATGCTTATTCTGTACCTGTTAATTTCATTTAATTAAATCCAAACCACACATCACGTCTAATATATTATATGTAGTTAGAAAATATAAACATTTTGCCGCTAAGGCATTGCCTTAGTGATAATCCGGTGTGGCACATCTGCTGCCCACCCGGTTTTAATTTTTACCAGTTGCAGGTGTACAGTGTTTCCTAGTAATTGGGGTATTTGCAATTGTCTTCCTTGCATTTGGAGATATTTACAAAAATATTCTTTTATAGTGAGGGTATATAATACCAATGCAGAAAAGAAAGTATAAAAATTTTCGCTATAATATAATTGTAATATACCGTAAAGTTATTTACCAATATATAAATCTGTTAAAAAATTTCATCAATAATGTATGTATATTTTTTTACAATTTCTTCAGTAGGAAGTTATATTTTGTTTTTTTTATAAATTAGATCCCTAAGTTACTAATCGTAAAAATGGAACTTTTTTGCATGTTTTGAAATAAGTTTGTGATTGTACATTTTACAAAATAGATTCTGCAATTAACACACCGTTAAGTTATGTTAACAAATTACTTCAAAAAAAAAGTTTTGTTAAGCTTCAAAACTTATAATCTAATTTGCAAACAAGCAAAATATGAGATCCAATTTGCAAATATGAATATCTGGAGCGTCTAATCCGCGAGTAGGCTGCTTGCAGATGTATCCATTTATGTACTTCGTGTAAGCTTAATTGTTTTTAATTCATTCGGATTCGACCATGTTAAATGGAATTTGATTATTTTAGTGAGAAATTCTAAATATATCCATTTGACCAAAATTCCAAATGTACTCACACACATAAAATTCAAAAATGTCAAATTTGCAGAAAACTTTTGTTGAGTATTTTAGATGCGCTCATGCTTTTTACATTCCGAAGATGCCATTGTTAGGCTTAAAAAAAGTGACCAAATAGGCTATTACAAAAAGCTTTAAATGTTAAATAATAACTTCAGCCGCTAAATAAGTCTTCAAATAGCATTTTTTTTATGGAAGTCTTCAAATAGCATTTTAGATTGTCCAAGTTGTGCTTGAACACACTTCAATCATTGCCTTGAAACACTTTTAGCAAAGTATTTGATCTTACTTGTGGCTGTTTGTAAAAATTTACGGTAATGAAAAAAAAATGTTAAGCTAAATTTTTTTACTTTCAATAACTATTCTATTTTTTAATCATTTTTTCAATCTTCCTATACAACTACCCATACAACTAACCTATCTGTTTTAACTTTATTTTATTTACTTCTTATCATATCACATCCTTTCAAATTTAAAAACTTTCATACCAAAAACTTCTCATTTAAAAAATTTATCTAAAAAAAATGTCATAAAGTTATAAGAAGCACCGTTCGGAATAATGTGATCCCATTTGGCTAAAATTGTGAACATATATTTCTAAATTTTGGAACCTGTTAGGAGTATGAAGTACAACTTAGGTAGAGTACTCATAGTACACACAAAACAACCCATTTTGGAAAGGCTATGTTCCAAAAAAATTACCTATAGAGGGGATGCAAATAATTGCCCACGCTATTATTTAGTCTAGGTTAAATCCTACATAACGGATACATGGAATGCACCCAAGTGGGTACCCTATTCCAGATGGGTATAAATTTTTATATGTAATATTATTCATATGAACGCCATTTTTATTTTGGACTTTTTCCAAATATACTCATTATATCTAACCCTAATCCCAAATATATTCATTGCATTTTTGAAATCTCGAATATTCTTACTATATTTGCAATTAATCCAAAAATGTCCATTTCGTTAAAAACCATTACTTAAATTTTCGTAAATACACGAAATGCCCTTATTATAAAAAGTAAAAGATAAAATAGTAACAAAAAGAAATTAGAGCTATTCAAATTTAGAGCTCATGTACAATTAGAGCGTTAATGAGTTATAACATTCATTTTTTCAATTATATCCAAAATTTGATGTGGATATTAGTAATTTCACATGTTAACTAACAAAATTTAACTTACGGATTACGTGTTTTGAGAATTGACTGTAAACGTAGTGAGCATATCTAAAATTTTGAAAACATAATAGATATATTTAAGATTAGAATCAAACATAATTGTAGCTCAAATTGCTTTTTTTTTTTTCCTTTTGTTTTCCTTACTCTCCAAAGAGATTTGCCTTTTTTCCTCTCATATCCCCTTTGGGAGGAAACTGGAAATCTAGCTTCCTTGACTCATGTGTTGCTGAAATCGTAACCCGCATTAGACATTTTGGCCAATGGGCAATGCTAACGCTGGGGATTGCGGAGTGCCACTGTCTGCATTAAATAATTCATCGTCACTAAAATAATAATAATCATAACAATAATAAGATATTTATTTTGATGTTAACGGCGACTTACAGCACTGGCCAGTAGAGCAAGCGGGCGGCGAGGATGAGTGCATGCAGCTGGCACCCAACAAACCAACGATATGAACATTGCTTACGTTGCGAGTACCGCCCAACGCGACTTCTCTCCTTCTCACGACGACGATCTCCGGTGGGCCCACCTGACATGTAGGTGATTGTTCATGACTTAGATAATTTGAAAAATTAGAGATTCTATTCCATCATAAACCGAGGATCATCTCATCTAAGCTATGAACGAAAGAGGAGAGACGGCATAAAGAAAGCGAGCAGACACGTCTGGAACCTGACGATACCAAATCATGATAGATGGGCTAGCTCGAGGCTGGAAAATGCTACATGGCAGAGCCCATCGGATTGTAAGATCAGTTCAGAAGATACCCAACCCACCTGAACCCAGCCATTCATCAGAAGCCAAAATCATCCATAGTTGCTCACGATTGCATCTACATCGTGAACGACTACACATCAGTTTCCAAAACAAATTTTCTTGCCTCTGATAAGAAAGCAATCTGGAAAACATGAAACAGGCCCAAAAGACTGATCAAGCAACTTATTGAGATTTGATCGATACAGAAATGAGAGTGTCATACATTCATCGATTGAACTGTTGAACTGCTGACCTGCCACCAGAAGTGAGCTCAAAAACTTTCAAGAATACATGCTACACTTGAATGGATTACATGTTACAAAATGAAAAGGGAGATGATCAAGACAGGAGAACAGCCATAGAGAAAAAAAAATTACAGAGTTTGGATTAACTATCTTTGATAACGGAACCATCTGTGGCTTAATCTCCTCTCAACTATTTCTTGGCAATGGAAAAAAAAATTGCTAGGGTTTACTCCTGCTTGTACACTACAGTAGGGTAGTTGGGACTCCACATGTTGTTCTTCACGTATTGTACAGTTTCCTCCTTAAACACGCAAAAACAGCAGATGTTAGAAAAACAATAGATGATGTAACAACGGGGAAGTACAACAAGATATATTCCAAGCTCTAGACACCTTGCTTAGCTTTTCAAGCTCTCGGGCATCCATTTCACGATATCCCTCTGCTAGATCTTCCACAACAGCTTCTCTCACCACCGCAGCAGCTATCTCTTTGGTTATATCACGTATGCTGCAGGCACAACAAATCAATGTGATAATTGAAACGGCTAAAAGACAATTAAAATCGATAGGTTTTATACCTGGCTATTGAAGGATAAATGATGCCTTTTACAACCTCTTCCTCCGTCATGTATGAGGCCAAGCTGCCAGGTTTCAAGATGACAGAAATGGAGAGTTAAAATATCTGTAAAAAGTAATATAAGTCAGTGGGATTAGGGTGCAAATTGGTTGGTTCATCTCCCAACCCATTTTAAATAAGGTTAGGTTGGGTTGAGCAGAACCTAAATTTGAAGATGAATAGGTCTTCAGTCGAAAAATTGGGTTTCTTTCAGCCCATTTTGAAACTTGCTTCATTAAATAAAAAAGAAAAAAAACTATGCAGCTTCGCACTCGTTTTCGTCACCAGTCCCCTCCATTTTTGTTACCAGCATCCCTGTCCCACATCTTTTTCCACCCAGATTGGAGTTGTGAAAAAGGATTAACCCAACATCAGTGCAGATAAAACACACAAGTTCATCTGCCCCAAAGTGCCATCACCACTGCCCTTTTCTTCATTACTCCCATCCCAAACAGCCCACTGCCCTTGCCATCCACTCTTTCTTCAAACTTGCATCAGACGGAGACAAAATCTTCACTATCCATCAAGACAATCAGCAGCAGTGTCAAGCCAGAGCTGCTAACCTCCCTTGCATTTCCTGCCATCTCAGTGTCAAAACAGGCGGTGAATGTGAGGCACAGGCAAAGCACGTGGAATGAGGAAGGCCGGATAGGCAGACACAGGGCAACTCCGAGTACGCCGTGCTCCCACGGAAAGGGAAAGCTCAGGTGGTGCTCCTTACAGACACTTTCCTGCCGGGGTGGAATTTTATTTTATTTTAATTTTTTTATAAAAAGAAAAAAACGGTACTGCAACAACACTTCATGCCTGCTGAGGACACCTTCTGGGAAAAAAAAATTCAACTTATGGGTCTAGGTTTGGGTTGAAAGTTGGGTCATGGGGAGTTGGGTTGAAAGTTGGGTCGTGTTCTCAGCTCAATTTTTAGTAGTCAGCTTCAGTTAGGACGGAGTGGATTTTGGTTGGGTTCGGTCAGGGGAGGCTTAAAAAATTGGATTTGGTTGGGTTGGGATTGAATTGAGTTGGATTAATAGAAACCAAACCCACTTGCACCCCCAGATGGGCAAGAGTTTACCATTCTGATGCAGCTTGCAGCATGCCATCAGAGATCACTCGGGCACCAGAAAGAAGAGTGCCAAGGCCTATCCTGCATGATCAAAGAAGGAAATTAGTAAGAGATTCTTGAAGCTGTTATACTTGGACAACATAGACTGAAAGAACAGAACTGACCCAGGAAAGAGGTACATGTTGTTTCCCTGGTTGCTGTGGCCGATATGACCATTTCCTGAGACAATCAGCAGTTTTGAAAATGAGACCCAAACAACAATAGAAAATTTATCATGCATATGCTATAATTCAGTAAAGAGGGCGAAAGTGCCAATTCCAGGCATTTTCCTGAGGCCAAAGATTAATTACTGAATAATTCATGTAGGGCATACAAAACCACAGCGCGAATTCTGCATGCAAGATTTTCATATTTGAATTAGGAACCAATAGTGCATGGAGAAGCTTCTCTCTACTTTTTCAATTAATTTTTTGTGCTTTGCTATCCTTGAAGTTGCTTTCCTTTTATATTTTCCATTTTTTTTCTGTTGTACTCTCAACAATCACATGTAACATCAAAATGGCAATCATGACAACTTTAATATTGTAGTAAATAGGTTAGCAGGGATAAACAATATTAACAGATTCACCGCAGAAGAATCCCCAAAAAGTTGTTGGAGTTAAAATATTGGAAAACATTTACTTGGGTTGAGTCATAAAACACAAGAATCAAAAAAAAAAAAAAAAAAAAATAATGTAAGTAAAAGAAAAGGACAAAAAGGGAGGGAGTAGTAGTTCCCTTAAAGTGAATCATATTTATGCACCTGCTGTGATGCAGAACCTTATCACTTTTTGCATCTAAATTAAGATCTATTCATTTTTAAGGATTTTGTTTGAGATTTTAGATATTTTATTATTTAATTTAGAAATTTGCTGTATGCACCAAGTGATCAAAACACATAAATTAACTTGCTGAATGATTTAGATTAACATTTTCTACTTTGTTGTTTACGTCTAGTCCCCTTAAGAGGATTCTTCCCTTTTGTCGAATTTCTTCCCCATCTCATGCTACATCATGCTGCTTCTTAGAATAAGTTTGGGTAGATGGAAAAGAGGAAAACCTCTTTTTTTCCAGCTTCATTGAACAAGACACTGTTCTAATCAACCATCGATCTTCCACAGAAAAGCCTTCTCCGGCTTTTATTCACTACTTCAATGACAACATCTTCTCTCATTCCAAATTAATTGTTTCATGTACATTTCCATTTAAAATCCTTAATTATCAACAAAGCAAGCAAAGTAGTTTAGAAATGGTGTGATTCTTCCTAACATGTATATACATGCAGCGTACATGTAATCATTGCACCCCTAACACGCACGTGCGCAACCCGCACCGAACATGCATAAGTGCAACCCATACCTAATAACCACACATTAAGGATGCAAAAGTCATTCAGCGTATTTCAAGAGCATTAAAGCCCCGCATCCAAATGCCCTCTTTCTTCATAGTGTTTTGTAACTATTCTCCAGGCCTTCATCTTCTATTACAAAAAGTGTATTATCACTGGAAAAAATTCGCGAGTGGAAATACCTAGATCCACGTCATTGAATGGGCTTCCACTTGCAAATATGATGTTGTCACCCACAACTGAAAAAGCTTCTTCAGGAGTGCATTCAGCTGTGACAAGAAGCATGCAGAGAAGAAAATCAGTACCATGACAAATATGCAAGCTCAGGCTATAGTTCGGTTGTGAAATACCATTCTTCGTAGGATTTGACATTGCAAAAATGGCTGGCCTTGTAGAAGTTGAATCTTTAAGGGCCTCTAAAACCTATCAGTAAGTCAAAATGAAAAATAGCAATATCAACTACAAGTACCAAAGTTTACAATACTCATTTGAGTAAGACTACAAGTACCTCATTAGAGAACAGTCCCCCTACTGCAGACAACCCAAGAAGGACATCAGGCTTTACTTTTTTAACCTGATTGACACAAAACTATATCAGCTTTCCAGAAATGGTTAAAGGTTTGGAATTAGAAACACAGAACAGCCTCAGATGTTTTTAGACAAAGCAGGGTTCTCATCCAATTCATCTTGTAAGATAAATTCGTTGGTAATATGAATTTTGTTTGCTTCATACACTCAGTTTATTGGATGGTCCATAGTTGACAAGTAGAATGCCAAAATCCAGATGACAAGGAAAATCTGCATACCAGACGTGCTTTCTTATTAAGAAAAAAAAAAAAAAAAAACTCCATGAAACGAAACCCATCACAAAAGAGAGTAAAAAAATGAACTGGCAAGGGTGGGAAATAAAATTTACTGTTAGTCAGCAATTCATGTTGCCTAATTTTTGGACTATAGGAGAGGTATATCTTAGATTAATGCCCATAGTATGCTAGAAGTAAAAAAACTAATTAGCATTCCAAGGGTCCTTTATTGCATCTTTTGACCAATCACAGATTCACAAATAACCATTATGTTCTACATTCATATGATGTGACACGAGTTCACAGCCAGAAAGTAAACGCACCACTTCAGCTAGGCTTGCTCCTTCTGTTAAACCTTGTCGTCCAACTTCTTTTAGCTTTCTTGCGAATGGCAGGGCATCCGGATCAATATTATTCCGCTCCTCTGTTATCAGACCCTGTGATTCCAAATCAAAAATGCTGTGAAGTTAGAAAAATTAAAATTTATACACAAAAAAGGAAGGAATCCAGAACAAAAGAATGACCTTATGAATTTATCATCAAATTTTATTTAACGGTGTGCTCGGAAAGTGATAAAACTTTTGGATGAAAAGTTTTTTGTGAAAGTTTTCGAACTGGTAGAAAAATGATGTGATATGGTATGGGTAATAATGATGTGTAAAGAGAATAAAGTTAAAATAGATAGGTTAATTGTATGGGCAATTATGTAGAAATAATTAAAAAATAGGGTAGTTGTATAGGAAAATGTGGAGAAATGATTTTAAATATGGTAGTTATAAAGAGTGAAAAGTTTTAGTTTGAAAATTTTTTGTTAAAAACAAACATGCCCTAAGAAAAAAGAAAGAAGAGAAATTTCAACTTAGTGCATTGTGACATGAACATGTATTGCATAAATGGGAAGCTTTCCATCCTTATACTAACATTGGCATCCACAACCCAGAACTGTCTCCGAGCACTGTCAAATGCATTCTCATTATTTCCCAACATCCTGGCCATCGTTTTCCTTGCAGCATTGAGAACTCCTATTCCCGCACTGTAAAATATCACATGTTAAAAAATTATATATCAAAATACCCTACCGTACCAGTGGAGCTAAAAGCATATTTCAAGATAGCACCTGCATCTTATAGCAGTTGGCTAGAAACAGGCTAGAAATAGAGTGTGTTTTATCCTGGCCCTCAACACGTGCTATCATTTCAAAATTTAACATGTTAAGGAAGTTTTAGTATTTCTGTTGACTCAAACAAAGTGAATTAGGTGTTTCAGCCCAGCATTTCACACTTCATTTTAAAAATTCAAAAGAAGCATCTAGATGAGCCCAAAAAATTTGAAAATATTTATATAGATTCATCTAAGTGGAGCTCATAGATGTGTAGGAAAATTTTCAAAAATAAATCATATGTAGGGCTTACATCATTGCAATGTAAGTTAACTAACTTACGCACTATGTATATAATCATATCCCTTCAATGAATCAGCCAAAAAGGATACCCAACGAACAGAGGGCCAATCGGAGCATGCAGCATCACCTCGCAATGCAGTTTCTTTTCCTTTTTGTGATTCTCAACAACTTTTCAATTTTCAATACAGTTTCGAATGCAGAACACGGGACAGGATCAAACCTTCCGGCACCAGCAACGACAATTTTTAGCTTTGGGAAGTCTATCATTGGCATTCCTTGTGCTCTGACAGCTCCCAGGAGACCAGCTACTGCAACACCAGCAGTTCCCTGTCAAGAGTAAATAGAATCATATAATAACTCAAAGAACATATCCCAATCAAATGCTGAACTAGTTATCCATGCAAAATTCCTTCAAACAGCTTATTTCAAACTTCAAGGTCATACATTTCCGTTGAACTAGAAAGAAAAAACAACAACAGCAATCACAAGAATCACTGAAGAATTTCTGAGGCACCCTATGTACTTGCACCAACAAAAATAAGACTTCTATCAATAAAACTCGCAAATGTTAAAGCTGCAAACAATAGAACGCCCAGTATGAGTAAGCCATAATTGTAGTAGTTTTAAGAACACAAGAATAATAGTATCAAGAAAGACTACAATAACAGTAATGTGGATAACAAACCACTCAAAAAGGCTAAGATGGTAAAATAAAGCCATGATAAATGATGAGTAGTGGAAATTAGACAGCCATAGATGTAAAAAAACATAGTGCTTTACCTGAACATCATCATTAAACATCCTATAGTCATTCCGGTACCGCTGCAATAATTTGAAAGCCCACTTGCTCTGAAAATCTTCAAACTGCATACAAGCTAAATCTGGTCATGCCATCTTCACAAGTCATAACAGCTGTTCTAAGGAACAGTAAATGGTGTGATCTCAATTTCATATGAAAATGAGAATGTACAAAATTGTGCCAAGGTACCTGTACAATGACATGTGGCCAACGTGTAAAAACAGCTTCCATAAATTCATCAATAACTGCTAAGTACTCATCCCCATCAAGACGATGCTGTTGCAGCCCCAAGTCTACAAACATCAACAGCAAATAGATGTAATCAGAAATAGAGTAAATTAAATGAGCCCAGAAATCCAAACAGATCATAGTACCTTGAGGGTGATTATTCATTGAAACATAAAAAAGAAGAATTCAAATAATCAGAGATACAAAGGACTGCAGCAAACATTATAAACAGGATAGTGAATGAGATGCAAAGAAATAACAGCCGGGAATTTTAAAAGAAAAAAAAAAACCATAGATCAAGGATGACTTGGAATGGATCTCCACAACAAATAAGGGTTGTTTTTAAGCATCAAAAGGGTGGCATCTTAAGAATCAGAAAGAGAGGGGAAAGCTAACAAATGAATGAATGGCAAAGATAATGGGAAATTGATAGCAAGTGTGGGATATAAATGCATGATAGAACGGAGATTTTTTGAATGACTAAAACCAATAGGCAAGAAGATGAGTAGGCACAGCTCGACAGAGTCAGGATTGAAGTGAGAACATCTCACTTACTTGTCTAACATAGATCCAATTGCTCAGTGAGACAGCTTGAAGGATTGAAGCCACCATCAGTTTGTCTAAATGGATCTAATGGCAGGGGTGTGATGTTATATGACTGTTTGCAATGCTCGACTCTTGAGCAACTGCAGATACAATGGCTTTGACCTTTCATCAAATATATTCAGTGGTAAACTTTCTAAAGGGGGCGTTGACGTAAACATAGCAACAAAATGATCTTCAAAGAGACAGAACTGGCAAAAGGAAGATTGGGGGAAAATATTGGCTGATGATCTGCTTAGGCAAAAATTAAAGATGTTTATCAAGAAATCAACACACAGCAAAAACACTCATTCTTTTCTACTAGAACACTTTTTTCTACTAGAATTGTCTAGAAAACATTTAACTTTGCATAAGTAGCAACCCTTGCCCCAGCAATTGGCTGTCTTAATGGAAGGACTGCCCCCTATTTGTATATAAATTTTTTTTCCTGATTATGTTTGAAATTATGTACGATCTCCCGGACCATTGCCTGCCTTTCATAAACAAGGGTGACCGACTGATGGACAAAGCAATGTAAAAACATTGTTATATTTTATTTATACTTATTTCAGGCACAAGAACAGATAGTTTATCTATCTCAGAATATTAATTTTGAAAATTTTAATTCAAAGTTTGTGTAATATTTCACTTCATAGGGAATTAGGGATTAATTTAGAATTTCCTACTTTAGAAGTTTATTTATAGTTTTGGATTTTTTTAGCTTAGGGGTTCAACCTAAACCGAAGCAACCAGACCCAGTCTAGAAAGGGGTGAGAATCTAGGAGTGCAACCCAGTACATTTAGACTAAGTCAAGCATTCCTAATCTAAATTGTAAAACCTCTACCCCAATCTTATACACCACCTTAGAAAAAATCATTAATGGCATTCTATCAAAAGTATTTATCATATCAATAAATAACTACAAAAGCGCATCCAGTATTGGTAATCATTTTTTTTTTTCGTTCTACATGCACCTGATATACAATCTGGGGGATTGTCCCTCCATACAACTTCAAACTCATACAACAATGTTGGTAATCATTGAACATGGTATTTGGAGTCCATTTGGCAAGATCTAGAAAAGATTTTTTTTATATAAAAAAACCACTCTCCCACTCTTTCCTATACACCTTTTAATATAATTTAACATCTTAAATACCTAGCTACCCTACTTTTTTCTAATAGTACTTCTACATTTCAATCTATTGTCACATCTTTCTAGACAATTACCAAATCTATTTAATCTTTATTCTCTGCACACCTAATCATTACTCCTATCATATTACGTTATTTTCTCAATTTTTTTAAAATTCTCCTTCCATTTTTTCCTCATACCAAACAGTCCCTTAAATAATGCCATAAGTAATCACTCAATATATGGATTTCCTACTTAATTAAAACAAATATCTAACACAATGAAATTAAGAAGTATTTTAAATGAGCATTAAATTTATAGTTTATAATAAAAGATAACTCATCTAAGTATATACGCGAAGCCAGCACGGCAGATAATATCATATTATTATTTATGTTATAACATATCTAAAAATATATAAAACATTCAAGTTATTTAATTTAAGATATTTTGTACAGATTATTTGGACTCAGGATAGGTGGCCCAACATGACCAACGAAACCAGATTTATATACTTTAATATACACATGTATATAGAATAAAACTAGATTCAAAATGCCTTGGTGGCAATCTACAAGAATAAAACAGATATTCAAAGTTGTAATTATATTCAAAATTGCGCTAATCATCACAAAGCATTGGGAATGAGCGTACAGCAAAGGTTGAGACATGAAACAGAACTTCAAAAAATCAATTTGATTTTGTGCTAGGAGGGCAATCATTGAAGCCATTTTCTCACTTAGAGGCAACTAATGGAGATATATAAAGAGTATGTGAAACCTCCAAATGATCTTCATTGATCTGGAAAACCCATGGGAAACAGTTTTCAGGGAAATAATGTGGCAGCTATTTATCAAGAAAATAGTTAACAGTGGATATCTCTATGTCATTACAGATATTTATGACATACATATAATGAATGTGAGATCCAAGAGTAACCATCATCATCATTGTCATAAGTCATTTTCCACCAAGGTGAGGTCGGCTGCATGGATTCTGTTGCGCTATTCTTGACAATTTGAGACTAAATTTTCAGTAATCTAATGTGAGATCCAAGAATAACCAAAAAAAAAAGTGAATTCCTGATTGCAATATGCTTACGTTAAGACTCGACCATAAGTCCTCATCCCTTTCCTCTAGTCATCAATGAGATCACTAGACATTTACAATAAGTGGAACCTTAGTATTTGTTATTTATAAACAAAATTGATCTAATTGACTTATACATGGAGCAAATGTTACATAGGTCAATAAGGTGCATCCTCACTGAATACTAGTAACAGAAATCTTACATAGAGGATCTTTAAGAAGCTTCTCATTGTTGGTTCCAACATCAATCATCACAGGAAGCACCTATATTGAAAAGGAAGTTAGAACTTCCAGGACTGAGAAAACTATCAGAAAAATTAGAATGCATGAGACCATAACGGGAAAAATGGCTGTGGATCAGTGTGTAACATTTGCATGACCACTAGAAATAAAAAGGACAGGCAAAACATATCTGTGTGAATGTGAGAATGTGCAGCTTTCAAAGACTCCAGTTGAAACAAAATTCACAAATTACCCTCTGTGGATTTATGCCTGCAGCTGCAACATATAAATCCAGCTTCCCGATCGCTATCCCAATACCCTGAACACCAAGATCTCCAAGGCCTAAAATTCTACTCCCATCTGTCACAACAATCATATCGACCTGTAACATACATTTGAGTTACAATTATTATAAACTTAGCAAAGAAAAAGAAAAGAAAAAAATCTTAAACTGATTTAAGAATCACTGAAATTAAGAACAGAAAGTATGGAGAAATTTTTGGTAAATGATAATCTCTCAACATATGCGTGTTCACCTGGTTGCCCACAAAGTGACGTACCAGTTTATAACTTTGCAGGGCAAATAAAACAAAAATTTCAAAATAAATTGACTATTAGCATTCCAATGCAAGTGTCACGATCAGTGCTAGGAAGTAAATCATGAATCAACAAACTGCGAAGCAATACTACAGAAATAGAGGTGCACTACGAATTGTATGTCACATGCTTAGCATGGATATTGCTCGAAAAAGGCACTTGATTGAGCCAGTCTATGTAGTTTTGTTGACAAACTGATTTCATAACTTCTGCGAATGAAGAACATCTAGTCAGAATGTGAGATGCTTCTGTAATTTGTGGAAGTAACTTCACAGTAAGTAAACCATGAATCAATGATATAAAATTTTACGTGGAAGGTATTGCTTCCTTCCAGGTTTTTCCAGACAGACCATTTTCAAACCCTCCCAAGAACCGTTTCCCAATTTAAGGATTCTTGCCGACTTTGGAGATGGTTGAAAGGAGATTTTCTCCAGCAGGTAACACTCATCTCCAGCAACTAAATGAATTACAGCAAAAGCAAAAACAACCACAATGGCAATTAGCTTTTACATCTATTTTTATTTTTTCTGAAATGGAAATTAGATCTGCAGTTGACCATACCCCAATTCAGTTTTTTATATCATGAAAAATCAATAAAGTATGGTGTGACAAATCATGCACCACAGATTTCACATGTCTAAGAAAATAATCAGAAATATTGGAAAACTTTAAATAGCTCAAGCAGGGTACTACAACATCCAGAGCTGCCCTATAACACCATAACAGACAAAATTCTAACCATCAGTGTGTAACGGCTGTCAAACAGTGGTCAAATGCCATGCTAGAAATGCTTCAATAACATGAACTACAAAACTGATCAAAGAGAAAAAAGAGAAAAAAAAAAAAAAAAAACCCTAGTTATTGATGATGGATTTAACTAGAAATGATACTCAAGTTATTGACACTTGACTTGCTGGCTAGTAAAATTGTAAAAAGTCTAAATAAACTGTATAATTAACTTACCAAATGTTAATATAATAAATAAACTTCCCAAAGGAGTATAAAAGAAGATTCCTTAAAAAGCACAGTTGGAGGACATGAGAATAACAACATCCCAATGCAACCAGGAAAGAAAATGTGAACTGCAGACCACTGTGGCATGCCATTTCCACAGAGATAAATGTTGTTAACTTGACATATTAGAAAGAAGTTGAGAGGAAGTTAGAAACTAGCTCTTTCTATTCAGTATAGGTGGAATTAACATGCATCAACATCTTAATCAAGCACTGGGAGTAGTTTTTTTTGAAGTTGAAATTAGGCTACAAGCATGCCTTTCAAATTTATTTATTTTTTAATGGAATCCTTTCAAAGTTGATAACCTGCTAGCACTCAAAAAAAAAGGAAAAAAAAAGAGTTGATAACCTGCTCAGCTGGCCAGTTGTAGACCATAGACATCATTTCTCCACGATCCTCTGCACTGAAATACATTCCCCTTGGCCTTCTGAACAAACCACTGTAGTTCTGGCAAACAAGCCCAACAGTAGGAGTGTATACAATAGGTGCATATTCCTCAATTTTGTCAATTAAAACCTGCCAAGGATCAAGTCACCATGTAAGAAAAAGAAAATGGAGCAATCACTGTTTTCGATGAAAAGAAATGGAATCCTGAATGTGCAATATGACAAAGAAATCACCTTGTAGTACATTGTCTCATTTCTGTCATGCAACCTGTTAAGGATCCGCCACTTTGCCAAGGAGATTGTGTCAGTTGGTCCATCTCTAGTATGCACTTCTAGCCTTTTCAAGTCAACCACTGGCAAAACAAATTTCAATAACGGTTTTGAAGACATGAAAACATATGCTAACATGGAAGAATGGAGGAAGATGAACTGAAGAATCTGTCTTCTTGAAACATGACCACCAGGAATCTGGATCATCTTTGATCCTATCCATCTAAACAAGGCTGTACTACCAAGACAGAGCCTAATATATGCCATTCTTTTCTGATGAAAAAACATATATGGCTATTCTTACTTGTTATGCATTTCTTGAATTTGAGCAGCCTATGAAAATTTAATTTCCATTCCTCTTTCCCAGTAAGAAAATGACTGTAACCGGTAAAGAAAATGACAGACCTGCGATTGTCATTACACTACTGCACAATGTGAACTCATTTAAGTGGCAATCAGTCTGCAGTATTAGAAATGCGTGTTTCAAATACATACTAACATCAACAAAAAGCTTTTTATGGAAATAGGATGACGATATAGGCAAGACAAGAAAATGTAATAAGATTGCTGAAGTAGTTAAGGTGTTACATCAGTGAAAAATATCCAGAAATATAGGCAAGACAAGAAAATGTCTTAAGATTGCTGAAAGTAGTTAAGGTGTTACATCGGTGAAAAAATATCCAGAAGGCCTGCAATATGTCGATTGCCCACTCTGGTTCAGCACAATAAATGAATTTTCGCGAAAGTATAATTAAATAGAAACTTTTAGTTTTCTTTCCTTAATCTCTTGCCCAACGAATTCCATCTACAAAGCAAAATTGGCCAAGTAATGAAGATACTAAGGCTCTTTTCAGACCCAGATGCAGCGAGCAGGCCCTGGTGATGACAGTGACCAAAAAGAAAATATTTTTCCTAAAACGCATTCGTAATTCAACTCTTCGTAGGGCCCAAATGCGAAGAACGCACCAGACGGGTGTGCCAACCAGCAGGCGCACTTCACGAAGAAATTTCAAGCAGAAATTCCAGCAACGACGGGCCTACCGTCGCGTCTGCTGATTATAGTACAAAGATAGAGAAATTCAAACTTACTGAACCGGTCTATCTGCTGCTGGGGAGTCATGACATTGGGAGGAAGAAGTCCGCGGAGATCGAGGCGATCGCGTTCCGTCATGGAGAACGCCGTTCCCTGCAGACGCAACCAGGAGGCGTCAGAGCTGAGATCCAACAAAGCGACGTCCGGGATTCAGAAGATCGTACCTTGTTGAACCATGGATCGTGGAGAATGTCCAGGCTGCGCTTGTGGATGATGGCCGGCCGCGATCCTTCGGTGGTGGTAAAGGATCTTCGAGCCCCGTCAATCGCAGCCGTCCGATGCCTGAGGCGTCTGAGGAGGGAAGAGAGGCAGAGCTGATGCGAGGGATTCGGCATTTAGCAGGAGGTGGAAAAGACGGCAGAGAGCGATTATAGAGGAAGAAGCGATAAGTAAGAACAGAAAAAAGAGAAGAAACTGAGGAAAAAAGGAGATGAAACGAGTCTTGTAATTCCTTTTGCTCGCGCGCGGCAGTTAAGAACTGGGAAGTCAGTGTAAACAGAAAATAATGCCCGCGAGATACAACAGAGAAGGGATTCGCTGCTTGAATTTTGTGTTCGACCGTGTTCAATTATTATTACGATTCATTCGATGACTTTTTTAGTCTATAAAATTGTTTCATTAATAATATCAAAAATAAATAAAATTTTTCATCAACATCTCGACCATACGTTATGTTCTTTTACACGTGTATCTGAAAATCACTTTAAGATAAAAATTATTCTAAATTTTAGACGACTACAACGAATGGCACGGAAACGGTTAGAAATCATTTTTTCTTAAAGTGTATTTGTAAAGTATATTAGGAAAGTGATAAAACTTTTAATCAAGAGTTTATTATATAAAAAAATTTGAGACGAGAGAAAATTATGTGATATAATAAAGATAATGATAAATAGTAAAGAGAAAAAGATAAAATAGATAAGTTAATTATATATATAGTTTTGTAGAAATGATTGAAAATCACTTTAAGATAAAAATTATTCTAAATTTTTTAAATGACTACAACGAATGGTACCAAAACTGTTAAAAATTATTTTTTCTTAAAGTGCATTTGTAAAGTGTATTGGGAAAGTGATAAAACTTTTAATCAAGAATTTATTAAATAAAAAATTTTGAAATGAGAGAAAATTATGTGATATAATAAAGATAATGATAAATAGTAAATAGAAAAGTTAAAATAGATAAGTTAATTGTATAGATAGTTGTATAAAATTATTAAAAAATATAATAATTGTATAAGAAAATATAAAAATATTTTAAAAATATAATAGTTATGAAAAGTAAAAGTTTTAGATGGAAATCTAATGTCACTTTTACGTGCTAAGATAACTTTTTGAATTGTTAATACCACTTCAATGTCACTTTTTACACTCACTTTTCATGTGATTATATTTTCATCTCATCTATGTTTACAATGAGTAACTAGGTCATTTAGTAACATGTATTTTAAAACGAAAAAACTTTTTCACTATTCCTTACATTTCTTTTGATAGAATCTTTAATTTTAACTACTCTATTTCTTTTTATTATTATTACTTATACATTATAATTTTTTACATTTTTTATGCAATTACTTTTTATATTTGCACTTAATCATTGCCCTTATTATATCAATGTCATACATTTAAAATTTTTTATCTATGTTTCATTTTTACTTTTACATCTTCTCAAACATATGAAAAATTTCCATATAAACAATGTGAAAATGTAAAGGTAATAATTAATAATAAAGTAAAAAAGAAAAAATAAATAAAGTAAATGCAAATTTCACAAATTTTACTTACAATTTTTCACATACATATAAATTTTACCAGTAATTCCACTTATATTTACAAACATTTAAAAATTTTAAATATATTTATATATTTTGCCTAAAATTTAGCTTATATTCACGTTGATAAAGATCCGTTAAAAGGAACAGAAATATATGATTTTATACTTTTAAAAGTCTTAAAGATTCGTTAAAATATGAATTTTTAATACGCCTGAGAGGGTGTTGGCAATGAAGCCTGAGAATTATGTGTCCTGGTTTGTTAACCAGAAAGTGTAAGTCCAGGCTTCTCCCTTCAGCTCAGTGCACGACTATTCGTAATTTTGTTGCCCCGGCCAAAACAGTGGGGGAAAACAAGCACTTACTAAGGGGGTGTTTGGCAATAAGTAAAAAATGTCAACTTAAAACTTTTCAATCTAAAACTTTTCATTCTCTATAATTATCATATTTTTTAATTATTTTTTCACGTTTTCCCATACAACTACCCTACTTTTCAATCATTTCTACACAACTACCCATACAATTAACCTATTTATTTTAACTTTATCATCTTTACTCCTCATTATTACTCCTATCATATCACATCATTTGACAATTTTTACTCTCTAAAACTTTTCATCAAAAGTTTTATCCATTCCCAAACACACCTTAAATCATGAAAATTGACAGCGAAGTAAAGAATAGCTCTGAGCATGATTTCGATATTTGTAGATCCGTAACATGATATAGTGGATAATGTTCACTTAAAACCGTTCCACTAAGGTCGCCTCATTTTGCATTGGTGGATGAAAACTATTCTATCTAGTGCACTCGTTATTTTGGATTTAGGCAGAGAGTTAGTTCTATTATTTCAAAAGTAATAATAAGAAAAATCAAGCTAAAAATTCTCATTTTGGAGTAAACACAATCCATTAAAATTCTTATTTATGTTTGGCCCGTATAAATTTCCTAATAAAATAGTTTTAAAAAGCCTGATTAAAAAATAATGACAAATGAAATAGATGGAATAGACTCCTTTAAAGTATACAGATGAGGTCTGCCTGTAACGTTGAACCAACTTCAACTCCAACTCCAACTCCAACCAATTCTAGTAATCTCCAGGGGTGCAAGTGGGTTGGGTTTATCACTCAACCCATCCAACCCAACTCACTTTTAGCAAGCTGGGTTAGGTTGGGTTGAACCCAACTTTCAAGTTAGTCTTGGGTTGTACAGTTCGGCTCAGTTCAGCCCATCTTAACCCAACTATAAATGGTCTCCTACGCCAAATCGTCAACCTTCTCCAGCGCGGAACGGTTCTAAACATACGGCGATGGGTTTAAAGGTAAAAATTTCACATGTGAAGTTCGCTCCTATTTCGCATTGGTGCTACTGAGGCTCTGCCTTAGTGGTACGCATGAATGTCGTTAGCCGTGGGGGTCATTGTCATGCGTTCAAAGCTGCATGGCCGTGCGCATATTTGTGGTGGTGTGCACCTTGGAGTGTATCTTGGTGGCATTAGGTTTTCTAATTTTTATGTGAGTGTCCATCGGTTAAAATAGATAGGGAATAATATGAGAAAAAATTGAAATATTAGTAAGATATTTGTAGAATATTTGTAAGAATGCCTAACAACTTAAATGTAACAACAGTTGAGGTAATGTAATATATAAATAAAACAATAATATGCATTAGGAATGGAAAAGGTTGTATAGAAATATAAAAAGTTGTATTGAAAATTGAAAAGCTGTTTTAGAAATTAGAAAACTGCATTGAAAATGGAGATATAAATTTCATACAATAATCTTGTATAATAGAAAAAATTGTATTAAAAATATAAAAAGTTGTATTGAAAATTGAAAAGCTGTCTTAGAAATTGAAAAACTGCATTGAGAATGGAGATATAGATTCCATACAATAATCTTGTATCCTTTGAAACAGACGCTTAACTTTTGAGAATTTTCCTCTTCTAAGCAATTGACGGTTTCGTCTGCAATTTGCCTCTGCACTTTTCTTGGGTGGACTTTGGGCCGTAAGAAAAGCAGGCTTCCAGGTTCATTGGTTGGGGCATTTGCAAAAGACGCCATACAATTATGCGCAATTATAAATTAGCACTGGTGTTCGGTGCTATTTGATTAGTTGACAAGAAGAGTTATATGCAAGGTTACCCATAATGAGAAGATGAAATATCAAATCGGAGTATGATCAACATCAAAACTCAAGGATGATTCCTCTGTCAAATTGGAGAGAGAGAAAAAATACTCTACGAGTAATAATGATTAATTTGTAGAATTTAGAATTTTCTAATAATTTCATGTTTGGAGATGATTTATTTAAGTTTTAGGTATTAATTATTTTATTTTGATTTTGGTTTAACTTTCAAGTCATCTAAATAAAAATTAACTAATAGATTGTTTAGATTAGTTTGAATTATTTTTATGATTTGGGATCAATCTTTATGGAAATGGCATTAGTTTTTTTTTTTTTTTTTTTGTCTTGTTCTTATTGAGTTAATATTAGCATAAATAGTTCTCATTGTGTGAGCATTAGGATTAGCAAATTGTTTTCTATAAGTAGGGAATATTGTTAATTAGTTTCCTGTAACTTCTTGTAGATGTTGATTGGGTGCTTTCGCTTGCAAGCTTCCTAAAATCTCTTTCTCAAGGTTTGTTTGGGAGTGCGTATAGAAGTGACTTTTGCTTCCGATATTATCCATAAGCGTTAATGCTTCTACTTTTACTGCTTTTACATATAAAAATTAGCTACAAAAAGCACAATAGATGAAAAGGCCATCCTAACAAATCTCTATTTTATCGCAGCGTGTCTGTGAAAAGCGCTTAAGTGCTTCGAATAAGCTCCGCTGAACGGAGCCATCAATCTTCTATTCTTCTTCTGTTTCACCCCTTCTGATCTTTTTTCGCTCCCTGATGCTACGTTAGTATTAATGAACCATTGTGTTGCACAAAAGTTACTAATAAAAAATAATTTTATGGTGCTTTAAAGTATAGTTGTTGGATGCCTATGTGTAGCATGTAAAAATGTTATTTTTACATGCTACGAAGGCCCAACTTTTTTTTTTTTATGAGAAAGGAAACACTCTATCCCGAATCCCTAACCATCTGAAAGGGAGGAAGGATAGGATGAACCAAGAGAATTCATTGCCAAAAAATTGTCTATACAAATTTTTTCCTGTATAGCTTGAGGGGGGTACCCCACCAAACCTGATGATCTACAAAGGAAACAGAGAGAACGTCTGCTAAGGCATGTGCAACTGCATTCCCTTGCCTAAGAACATGATCAACAGTGATCTGGTTAGAAGAAGAAAAAATAGTCTTGATTTCTTCAATCACGATACCAACTGGGGAGGAAACGGGGCCACCCGTAGTGAGCAAATTAACCAAAAGAAGCGAATCGGTTTCTATTTGGAGTTTAGTCACGTTGAGCTCCTGTCCCAAGATGCGCCAAGGAGAAAAGCCTGTCTAAGGCCCAACTTTTTAAGATCACGCAATACAAAATATTGACTATTGTTGTATTACTCATCAATTTATCCAAAGGAAATATTTTAATTTTTCGATGCAATCGGTTGCACCCACCAAAATTTCTATATAGTCTTGCCACTTGACCTCGTCATGAACTTGAGGTCAATGAAACCTGTTAGAAAATGTTCACCTTATGATTTAGATAATGGATTATGTTCCCGGCAATGAATTGATTTTTATTTTTTTAATTTTAAAATTTTTGTCGTAATTATTTGAGATTTCAAATGCACATATTCATTTCAAAGTTTGACGGTGACACTCCCAAGTGATCTTGAATTTTCAGAACACATATTACAATCATAGGAATTTTTGAAATATTAAAATAACTATATAATGATGAATGGCTATTATTACTGGTGGGGATTTGATAAAATAGTTATTTGAAATTTAAAAAAAAAAATCAACCTCTTCCATGAAGTAGATTGCACGGAATGAAAATTTATGATTTAGGTAATTTGTGATGATAATCTCTAAACTAATTTCAGCCATAAAACGGCGAAATGTACATTCTCCTCCATCATAATTTCAATTGGCACAGCCAATTCTAATCTAAAACTTTAAAAATTTTGATTATCAGATAAAGAAAACATGTTTAAATTTTAAGATCGTATACTATAAACATAGGTGTACAACTGGCCTCTAAAGGAGGGCGCCATTATTCCCTTTATGTGCGCAGCTGGTGGCAGCGAAGGATGCATGAAAACCTGGAATTCTCATTTATTAGTTATTTATTTTCCAGGCAAGAGAAAGCGATGGGACGAAAACCCGCCGCATTGACCTCTTTTTACCCTCTAACGCGTCGCATTTTGCAACGAAGGGTGGCGATGTGAAGCCGCTTGAGGCAGGGCCAGGAGGCCAGCAAGACTACTTTCTTTTTTTTTTGTATGGTTTATATTTACATACATCTCAACACATATTACATCATAGTTCGGAGACATTCTTACAAAACTACTTTCTTTGCTGTTGAACATGTTAGCGCTGATTTTCTAAATTATACATACAGGCATAATTTTTTTAGCACGTAGTAGAAAATTTATTTAAATTAATTTATTTTTCTTTATAAACTTATTAATTTAGATGTATTTATTATGATTGTGTTTGGAAATTGATACAATTTTTGAACGAAAAATTTTTTATGTAGAAATTTTTAAATAAGGAGAAAATGATATAATATTATAAAGGTAATGATGTGAAGTAAATAAATTAAAATTAAAATAAATAAATTAGTCGTGTTGATAGTTGTGTAGAAATGATTTAGAGATAGGATAAATGTAGAAAGATATAAAAATAATTAAAATATGGTAAATGTGGAGAGTGAAAAATCTTAAATTGAAAAGTTTTGGTTTGAAAAGTTTTTATATTAAATAAACATACTTATAAACCAAATTTTACTATTTTTGGAGATGCGTATATATAGTTTTTAGATTTTTAAACATGTAGTTATTTTAATAGTTTTTAATAATTAAAAATGGTTAAAATATTCATATGTTTAAAAATATAAAAATATATTTTTTTGAAAAATGATAAAACTTAATTTATACATTAGATACACATATATTAACAAGTTTATGAAAATTAAAAATAAAATTAATTTATTGATGTGAGCTTAGTAAATCATTAATTATCTTCAATTACTTACCCAAACTAATAACATCGTGCCTCCATGATTCCATTCAATGCCATACGAGGCAAAAATAAATTTATTGGTCGTGTGTATTTATGATTTGTGGAAATTCAAAATCAATTACATTCGAGGCAAAAATAAATTTGGTCGTGTGTATTTATGATTTGTGGAAATTCAAAATCAATTGAGAGTGACGTGTAACAATGAAAAGTGAATACATACTATATGAAATTTAAAGTCACACAAGATTGCATAGCAAACCTCAAAGGGCTCCGTTTTTATGTAATTCTCTTAATTTTTAAGATTTTAATTCTTAACAGAGAATCCAATTCATTCATTATATTTAATATCATTTATTTATTTAGAAAACCAAGTTTCATCCAGATTAAGTATAATTATTGACCACGTTTGTTGAAATATATATATATATATATTTATGTGTAAATTATGAAAAATGATTACATCTATTTACACATGAATTAGAATGTAGTAATGCTTTATATAATTATTTACCTATATAGAAATGATATTTTAGACGGTTTAGATGTTGAGAATACAACTTTAAAATTTATTACGTTGATTTTTAATGGGACTATGCAAAGTGTTATTAGACAAATAAAAGAATTTTCAAGATATTATAAAGAAGGTTAAACATAATAGATGAAATAGATTTTTTATCAATCATAAATATATTAAAAATGGATTGGGTCAGGTAAAAAAAAAGAGTTATCTAAAAGTGGGGACCGTACTTGCAAAACCTAAAGAGTACAAGTTTGCCAAATATGAACACGCAAGCATGCTTTGACGTCAATTTAATCTAGAATCGATTGCGTCAACCAAGTAAATTGACTTGGCTCATTCCGTCGCCGTTGACAAAGAAAGTTAAGCATGTGAATTTGCATATTTCCATCTTGAGTTTGTGAAATTCATACTTTTAAACCTTCAATTTCATATTTACATTAAAATATTCAAGTTTCGTGAATTTCCGTTAGTGGTCCCTCCAGCTAGATGAAGCTATAATATAATATTAAATAATTGATATAGGACGCATGATATATGAATTCCTCGAGTGGGCGCTATTTTTAAAATGCAAAGCGCAGAGGTACATACGCAATAAAAATGAAGATCACCATTTTAAGATGAAGACTACACACATGTTGGATTTGGATGAAAATTGGTATGGTAATAAAATGAACAATTCTAAATACAATGGGTGGGGTGGATTTATGGGAAATGATCAGGTGGGCCCCACAGTGCATGGACTGCACGGTGCAGTCGCATGCACTGGATCATTTCCCTATATATATATATATATATATGTGTGAAACTTGAGATACTTTTTTATTAGTGTATATTTACATCCATCCTAATATCTATCAAAATGAAGTTCTAATATATCTTACAATTTAACTTTGGAGAAAATAAACCCTTCCCAAATAAATGAGTAAACCAAAGCTCTCAAACAAATTGGGAGCATCTCCCACAAGCAGTGGCCGGGGGGGCATTCCATCCTTCGATGGTAATTATCAGCCACGCGCATTGATTGATTGAAGGACCCTGTTGTTGGTCATGAGATGGTGGCAGTTGGTGCCAGATTTAAAGGATTAGTTCACCCTCGAAAGCAACACAAACAATTTTAGAAATAAAGTAGAGCATATCCATTAAAGAGGCAAACAAGAGATGTATTGTTTCAACCTAAAGAATTATTAAATTTTTACCTCTCTAAGAATGTTGATGATACAAGGAACAATCATTTATGAGCTTTCATAATTTCTAAACGAACATTTATCCTTCTCTCTCTCTTTTTTTTTTTTTACTTTTCTCAAATAAAACCACGATGTTTAACTTTAATCTCAAATATACTTACTCTGTTTGCATTTAATCACAAAAACACTTATTTCAGGAGTTAATTCTATTAATGACTATGTAAAATTACTAATTTACCCTTTCAATTAAAGACAACTTCGGAAAAATTAAATGTCACAATTCACTAATCCCTAACTGCACATGGGTTTTAAATGTAAAGAGTCCTAGTTTTATTTTCTTTCTATTTCATTCTATCATTTATTATTTTACAATAGGAGTATTTTAGGTATTTATAAAAATTTAACTAGGGATTTTTAATAAAATGGACATTTGTGGGATTAAATGAAAGTGTACTGCATACATTTGAGATTTTAAAAATATTACGAGCATATTTAGGATTAGAGTCAAACGTAATGAATATATTCGGAAAAAGTCTTTTTTTTTTTCCATTTCTTTAAGACTAAGTTTGGAAGTTTGGAAGGGCATGTATATGAACTATGAAGGATGAAGCGACCACTTAAGTGTTCTTTTTTTTTTTTTGTTGATATTTTAAGTGTTCTTAATTGGTTTTTACATCATCGCAATTTTTTACACTGAAGATTTTCATGGAACTTTATGAACCATTTTAACGATGAAATTGAAACTAACCGTTGACGTTGTCTACATCATTAGTTTTATTATAAGACTAAACAAATCTATATTAGAGGCGAGGGGGGATCAGGTTTACTTAAAATTATATATTCATATATAAATTATAAAAAATGCTTAAAACAATAGTAAGATATAGTAGAATGTAATCATACTCACGTAATTATTTATCGTTATAAAAATAATATTTTGTATAGTTTAGATGTTAAAAGTATATTTTTAAAATTTCCATATAAATTAAATCATTTTATTATATTCATCTTACACATCTTTTATTTGGGCCTTCCTATTTACCTATTTAATTAGATGAATTTTGATTTTCTAACTAAAAAATAATTTTAAATATAATGAGTGGAGTGGATTTGATGTCTTTAGTGAGCTAGCCAAAATGGATGTAATTATAAGAAAAAAAATTTCAGCGTAACCACAGAAGTGAAGTCCTTCTTAATCATGTTAAGAATGTTTTTTTGGATTTTAGTATGTACTCATTAATAGTCAAATGACACCTCCAAATGATAATCATGTTTTTTTATTAATGTTATATACATTGTTATGTTTGATATTACAAATCACGTCTTTTCACAACTCTTACCATTGGAGGAATTTTTTATAAATACTCTCACACTCAGAGAGGATAATTGTAAATACCCCCACACATTAGGAAGGACTAATAAAACACCACTTGCACACGACAAGTATTGAAACCGGGATACCCGTATGAGGGGCGTTGTCCATTACCAACTAGTCCAATGATGATTGGTAGATGCTAATCATGTTACGTATAGATGATAATCTAATTTTTTTAATGATCATTAATCAAAGAATTTTACGGGTTTATTCAGAAGCATTTAATGGAATGACATTTGGATAACAACTGCATGAAAATACTTGGTTACGTAGTGGAAATTAAGAGATTATATTGTGAGTTAGAAAGTTAAAAGAGAGAATATGAATAGTAGGGTAGTTGAGCATTGAAAGATAAGAGATTGGACACAAAATAAATTAAAAAGGAATATTAAAAATGAAAAAAAAATTATCCCATACCTACTTTAATTTGGTCTAATAAGCAAATTATTGATTTTGTGAAATTTTAACTGTTCATTGGGTGTAAAATTTCTTTGCTGAGCTATGAATGCAATTATCATTGTAATAAATTTTAATGGATCATAAAACTAAATCACTAAAACATGAATATTTTAACGGTTAACCTACCAAAATTTTTATAAAGATAGTACTTACATTCGTAGCTAAATAGCATATCCTGGATCCGCTCAATGGACAGGTTGGATTTCATCAATCGATCCTTTTAGGCATAAAGTCAGTGGATTAATTTTAATTTCCTTCCGGGATTCTTAATATAGATGTACTTGAATGAAAAAATGTTTTTAATTTCCTTCCGAGAGGTCAACATCTTCGTTGGTGTAGGCAGCGTACCAAAAATCAAATTGCATTAAATTGCATTCGCAGACCAAAGTGGATGTGGGACCCACCAGCTGGACGGAGTATTGCCGTGAATGCATGCGCACCGTGCAAGAAGAAGAGGAAGACGGTGATATGGGCAGCTGTGGTCCCTTAAATCCTCAACCAAATCGCGGTTGGTTTCAAATGGGCTTTGAATTCAAAAGCATTCATCTTCCTTAATTCCTTCACTTAAAGACACGTAGACATTCGCTGTCAAAAAAGAAGAAGAAGAAGAATAAAATACGTAGACAATTAGACATTGCTCTGCTGCCATTTTTCTATTCTTTCCTTGTGCATTTATGGATGAAAAAGAGTCTCATTAAACATTTAAACGTCACCGGTCGACCAATCTGTTTCTATGCTCCTTCCAAACATGTCTGCATGAATGTGGGTCTAAAAGAATTTTTAAAATCGAATGCATACTAGAGTGTGTGTTTGGTCTGTTCAAGACTTGAGGTGTGTGGGAGAATGTAAGTAGGAAGTGGGTAAGTGAAAAAGTTTTTACTGATCATAAGAGTCATGTGATATAAGAGGGATAATGTCTCAATAAATAGGGTAATGCTAAAAAAATGAGTAAAATGTAAGAGTAAAAATCTTTTTTTTTTAAAAAAAGCAAGATAATTACGGTAGGTAAAATAATTGAAATTGATTGGAAAATGGGTTCCCATCTCACTTCCCTCTCGTTTCGTTCCCAAATGGAGCCTTGGATTGGAAACGAGGAGGATGTGGATTGTACAAACGGAAATGGTAAAAAGTTGCATGCTCGTGAAATGGAAAAAAATATGCTGTTACTTTCCAGGCATAGAAAAAAGTGCTTTGAAGGGAGAAACACGTGAAAATAATTGCAGTGGAAAATTTTCAAAAATGAAAGAATGATGTAACATGGCAGAGTTAATTTTACGGGTAAAAATAATAATTAAGGATATATGAAATAATTAGAAGACGAAGAAAGTGATAAAAAGACTTTTTGCCCCTTTTCATCGATTACCAACCTCACTTCATTGGTGTGTATTTCCTGTTCTTATGAAATAACAAATTAACCTGCAAATTTCGTATAAAATGTAAAATGTTTTTTTTTTTAAATCTTCGGGTGTGTTTAGTTGAAGATAAAACTTTTTAATGAAAAATTTTCAGAGTAAAAGTTGTCAAGTTTGTAAAAAATAATGTAATATGATAGAGATAATGATGAGGTGTAAAGAAAATAAAATTTAAATATATAAGTTAGTTGTATGGGCAGCAGAGTATAAATGATTGAAAAGTAGTGTAGTTTGTATAGAAAAGTATGAAGAAATAATTAAAAAATAAGATAATTATGAAAAATTAAAAATTTTAGACTAAAAAATTTTAGTTAACATTTTTTGTATCCAACCAAATGAATTAAAAAAGGATTTAATATCCGCGTAGACAAATTGGAAAAAATGTCGTTGTCTCCTTCCTTCCTAAGTAAGAAGAAAATTTAGGGCTACGATAAATCAGGAACATTTTAATGCAAGCAATTATTTAAAAAATCTAGATAGCTAGATATACAGAGCTTTAAACAGCTTCTAAGAAAATTCGAAACAAATGTATTTTTTTTAGTAAGAAAAGGAAATTCAAAAATCAAAAAACACGCTTCTCCTAAAAATTAACTTACGAATCTTAAACATCATGAAGTTGAATTAACTTCATCCTTATCGTGATCTTATCTTTACCTTGAATTTAAATCAATCATCCTCCGCTCATAATCTTAATCTAATCCTTAATTATCCATTGATTATAATTAACTTTCTTCCAGATTTTTTGACTAAACATCATTCAGATTTCCTAAATCGCCGGTGCGAATTTTGTTCGAATGCCTTCACTTCCATTCCAGGAAAATCCAGAAGCTGGACCTTTTCTCTGCTTCCGGCTGTGCAGCCAGTGATGGTTGCACTCGTACGTTCTGTTCACACGATGGGCTCTTTGCACCAACGGGATGGATGAGAAGAGATTCTTTTTCTTTTTTTAAAAAAAATATTTCTTTTTTTTTTCTTTTATCATTTTTCATTTCTTAATACAATCTTTTTCATTTTTCAATACAATCTCTTTTTATTCTTAATATTACCTTTCCATCTTTTTACAATTTCTTATTTCTTAATTCAACCTTTCATTTTTCAACGTAATCACCCATTTATTAATATATAATATAACATACCTTTTCCATTATCGATAACTAAATCCAATAATTTCGACCAGAACAGGCCTTTCGATGGCCCTTTTTGAAAATGGAGGATTCAACGTCAGTCTCTACTCTCTGCAGCCAAATAACCCATTTTAAAAAATTTTTAATCAAAACTGTTCAAGCATGTCATTTACTTTATAATTCAAGTTTGGGTCCAACATGAGATTATTTCACATATATTTATATTCTTTCATGCAATCACATATATATACATTCTTATACGTTTAATATATACTCTTAAGATACATTTTCAATTTATATGTATATTAATCATTACAAATGTTTATTATAAGTTATTTATTTTTAATAATCTTGAATGACTAATGCAATAATTTCATTGTTTTAAATATTTTCATTAAAGATGAATTCAAAATTATATATAATATTATTTACATTTTTAAAAAATATTGGGCATATACTTATTGCATTTAAAATTATTTATTTAACTTAACATTGTAAATCAAAGATATATGTAACCTTACTATCGAAAAAGATATGTGTAACCCCATTTAATAAATGTGTAAAATTAACATGATAAAATTTAAAATTTTCAATCCAACATTGGATTATCTATAAAATATTGTAATATTCCAATTAATAGATATACTACCATCAAAAATAGATACACATGTTTTTTCATAATTGATATATAATTATATATTAGAAAAGCGTAGCTCAACCAAGACTTTGATTAAAATGATTTTTATTATCATACTAAAACATTTTTAAAAAAATGATGGATTAAATTTCAGTTTAATCATCAAATTGGGTTGCAAATGGGGTAATACATTAAAATCTTTAGTGATAGTAGAGTATTTCTTATTTTCCATCCTTTTCGTTATATTTTCATTAAAAATAAAGAAAATTTTTCTCATACTCATAACATTTATCCATAATTTCTTATATACGTACAATGTTTTATAATTTCCTCTCATACTCATAACATTTTAACCTAAATTTCTTTCATATTCATGTCGTCAATACAACCGTTATTTGCCACAATGAAAAAACGATTTTGCTCATTTGAAATTTCTTAATTTAGACAATTTAACCCCCAATATAACTAAATTGATAATAGTAAGTCATCAATATGTTGCATTAAATGATTCAAAAATCATATTAAAGTTTAATTGTTTTAATTAAAAAATTTTAGAGAGGTAAAATTGTCTTTTCAATGGGTAGATAATTGTTGTATTAACGACATAGATGAAACAGAAATCTAGGATCAAATGTTATGGGCATAAGAAAAATTAATTAAAATTTATGTATATATTAAGAATTAGGTGCAAATGTTATAAGTATAAAAAGAATTTTTCTTTAAAAATATATCATATTTCATCTTTATTATTTAAATCCAAATCTTTTTCTTCAAAGCGGTTGCTGTTCTCGCAAAATCAAAAAAAAAAAAAAAAAAAATCCTTTTCCTCAATATTGTATCCAAGCTCTCTCATTTTTTAAATTTTTTTTACCCCCTTTTTTTGGATAAAAGTTTCACCTTTTTTTAACATTACCAATCTCAAAAAGAGAAAATTTCCATAAAAGTGTTAGACAATCATGTATGGTAGTATTGATATTCCGAGTGACCAGAAGCCATAGAAAGGCAGGAGAGTAGATAGGAAATAGGATAGCGCAGTGCCAACTTGAGTTCTTGGTCAAACTTGTGAGGTGGAGTGCAACTGAGCAAGAAGTGAGAGACCGGCATTTGAAGAGAGTTATTGACTGACCGAGCCAAGGGCACGAGAGAGAGAGAGCACTATTGATTTCATTCACGTGTCGGTTGATTTTTCAAGGAAACATGTACAAATGTACCAGGCCTCTAAATTTATCCAATGCAATAAAATAGGTATGTAAGGCGTCTAAACTTATCCAGTGCAATAAAATGTGTATATGATTGAATGCACTTTGGTGCACTCCAGTCCAAAAAAAAACTATTTTTAGTATTTTTAATAAAATAGTTAATTTAAGTATATTTAATTTATAAATCAATTTTTATTACTTTCAGAACTTGTAGATATTTTTCGATTAAAAAACAGGACCATTTTTGAAAAATAAAAAATATCTACAAGTTTTTAAAAATAATAAAACTTAATATATATGTTGAATACACTAAGATTAATAATTTTATAAAAATTTTAAAAATTTTAAAAATAAATTTTTGCACTGAGTGTACCGAAACTAAGTACTCGGGTATATAAGATTTAAGCCCAACACATCTATTTTTTCTTGAATGGTTTGATCCTAGTTATTAGAGTCACACAGAAATAAAAGAATATACATTCTCCTTTCAGTTCAAGCATTGAATTGTCATGTGTTGAACCTGTTTTTTATTGTTGTATTCGGAATATTACTTTACAACGTATTAATTGTCTATCTAATTTTATAAATCAAGCTTACAAATCCTAACAAATTTACTTACAAATCAAGCTATCTCCTCATACAGCACATTACAACCCCCACATGGGGATGACAAAGCTCCCACTATCAAAACCCTGACTAGGACGCCCAACCGCAACATGCTGATCAATTGAGCTAAACTTGATTGGCTTAACTTCAATTTCTGAAAATTAGAAAAAATTGATGAAAAGGTATTTCTTTCCCTTCTACCATATTTCTATGCTAATGAAACAAGGTGGCATTTTAGCTGCCTAACAATTAAATTTTTTTGAAATTATTGATGAGGTCTAAAATGCCTAAGATTGTGGTAATGAAATGATGTCTTGGATATGCAGAAAGAGAGCGAGCCGCTCAGAGGCAAACCGATGGTAATTCTTGGTAAGTGCCAAATGCATACTACAGAGCCCGACATCGATTCACATAAGGGGGTTGGTCTTCGCATGAGCCAGTTACATTAATTATTTTATTTTCTAAATTTATTTGAAGTGTTTTATTTAAAATATTTAAGTATTGCTATAAGAAACTCTTTTTTCATTATTAGCATAAAAAATTATATATGAGTCCCCAAAAATATAATTAAGTGCATGCGACCAATATTTTATTCCATGTAAGGATTATTCAACCTGTATCCCCTAAACCATTATGCAATAATTTCAACGGCTAAGTTTATTGCAAAAATAAAATTTACTATACTAAATTATTGTACATGCGAATTAAAAAAAATTAAGGATGTGTTTGTTTACGCACAAAAGTTTTCGTTTTATAATTAAAATTTTTCACTTTCCACGGCTATTTTATTTTTTATTTATTTCTTTACATCTTCACATATAATTACCATAATTTTCAATTATTTTATATAACTATTCATTATCCATAGAATTAACTTACTTATTTTAATTTTATTTCTTTACTCTTCATGATTAATATTAATTATTTTATCTCAATTCAGAAATTTCTACTGCAAAAATTTTTCGTCTAAAAAATTTATTATTTCTCAAACATGTCCTAACAGTACATTTTTCTTTCCATTTTTCACAGCCTGGAATGCTGGATTAGTTAAAAGCCCGTCTCTACTTAGAAGTTAAGTGCCCCGCAATGCAAGCCTAATAATGCCAAGCTTCGCTGGTTTGAGCCTTTGAGGTGGATTGTCTTTAAGAAAAATTAATGCAGTCGTTAAGTGGTGTTCGTTGGGAGATTAATGTCGATGACACAAACATAGGCAGATGGCATGCAACAGCTGCAATCGTAACGGTCACCCACGTGCTAATATCCGTACAAATGTACAATCTGAATGTTGGGTTTTATTATGTCTTAATTCATTAGTTGATTGCTTGGGATTAAAGATCATATTAATTTTAACAATTACATAAAAGAGAGCAATTACACATTTTTCCGATGGATAACCTATACAAACCAGGTGCTTTTTTTTTTCATAGATATTTATATACGTTACAACGACTCATATTACATTCAAATACATTCATAATCCTCACAAAATGAAAGAAAATTTTTCATAGAAAAAATTCTCATGGTTTTTATTCAATGCACCTTAGTGCACTTAGCTTTAGTGCACCTGGGCCATTTTTTAATATTTTTAAATTTTTTCATAAAATTATTAATCTAAGTGTATTTAACATGAGTATCAATTTTTACTAATTTTAGAGATTTGAAGACATTTTTTTAGATTTTTAAAAATCGGTGATATTTTTTAGTAATTTAATGTTAAATACGCTTAAATTAACAATTGTGTAACAAAATTTTAAAAAAATAAAAAAAGAATATTTACCTCGAGGGTGCACCAGAGCTTAAGTGCACCTGAATGCACAAGATTATAATCCAACTCTCACGTAATCTAAATAGGGGAAGAGAAAGTCAAATTCATGACTAGCCGTAATGGACGAGCATGAGTTACTAGTTACTATCAAAATATACCCTTAGTGGCTAAGTATCTTGTTTGACTTAAAGATACATGGCATAACACAATTAGTGCTCATGCCCAAAAGTCACAAGTTCAACTATAGGGATAGTTCTTTTTGAAAAAAAAAAAATTCCAGTAATATATTTAACTAAAGTCAATCATCTTTTTTAATTGCCTGTCCCAATTTTTTTTAAAAGAACTTATTTATTTCATTTTTGTCAAGCTTATATTGAATAAGAAGTAATTGAAAGGAAAATATATCTTAAAGAATCATGATTATATCTGATGTATGGCATGTTAGCCCACTATGCATTATTATATTTATTTATTTTTAAAAAATTTGGATAATTCGCATATATACCCGCTCAGTTTGATCACAATTATAAATATATCAATATAGTTCCATAGATTATAAATAATCCTTATACAATTTAGCTATAATTGCAACTAACCTCATGCAATTATAACACCATCATGATATGAGTATATTTGTAAAAATATTTAAACTATGTGGGTGTATTTGCAATTTAGAAATTAAGTAATATATTTAATTTTTGCAAATAACTTCCACATCGTTTAATCATAATTGCAAATAACACACACGCCATGACAATACAGTAAAGATATCATATTGTAATTTTTAAACTACGTAGGTATATTTACAATTTTGATCAAACTAAGTGGGTATGTTTGCAAATTACCCACAATTTTTCATAAACATGTTTTTATAAGTATATTATTACTAAGTTTTGTCATTTTATAATACCTTTATATTTATATTTTTACTGTTTGAGAATCAGGTTTTTAAGGGATAAAATGACTTAATTGGCCATGGAATTAATGTTTTTAAAAATAAAAAATAATTTATTAAAATATTGTAAAATGGTTAAACATGGTCTCTGGGTTAAAAATGCATCTAGAAACATATGTTTATGAAAGGCCAACATTCATATAATCATAGTTCTATCTCAAAAAGTTTAAATAAGATAAAAATCATATAAAAATTAAAATTATATTGTTTTATATTTTTTTCTTCTCCGTCTTATTGTTCTTCTCTTTCTTCTCCGTGCACGACTTCACCTTCTGTACACATATATAGTTGGATGATTAAAATTTAGAGCGCTTACCAAATTAGAATAATAGAGGTCTTTTTAAAACTTAAAAGGGTAAGAAAGATTAAGGCTCTGATAGAATTAGGATTGTTTAAAAGGCTTGGAATTCTTATCGAACTAAGGCACACTGTATTGGAGTTGTGAGTTGGAGCACGCCGATCCACACTTTGAAATTTTTTTAAAAAAAATGGATGAAATTATACGATAATTATGATTTTTGTTTAAGATCTTACGTGTGCAATTTTTCGAAGTTTTGAGGGGGTTGATTGAAGAATTTCATTTACTGCCGCCAAAGTGGACCCCAGAAGACCTTCGGCCGTTGAACAGCCGGGCCGAACTCATCCCTCCTCTCCGCGTGTCGCCCCGTCCAAAGAAACAGTCCTCGGCTCTCCCCCAACCCACCCGCGCTTTTGGCCACTCAAGAAGCAAATCGTCGGTCGTTTTCGGCCGTCCATTCCCTGTGGGTCCCATCTGCTCTACACTTTTATTTTCTTCCGCTGCCCCCTACTACATAACTCGCAGTTTCACGCTACTACAAGCGCATCGCTTTTTCCAGTTGACCAAAATACCTCCCTCACCCTCATTCTGGCCGCTGCACTTGCTCTGAATCCGGCTGGGTCGACTCAATCCAACCCTAACCTTACCACATCAAGGAACCTGATGCCAATCTTATTTTGAAACTTACGGCCTAATCTCCCTCGGAAATTCAAAATGAATTTATGATCCATTCAGATTCACTTTTCGAAATTACGATTGCAAATTAGATTAGCACGAATAGGAGTGATCTAATGCAATTGGCTTTTTTTTAATTTTATTATTGTGTAAAATAATCTATTTATCGTATTCATGCACTTGTGTCGCTTATTATTCCGAAACTTTTGTATGGCATGCATTTATTTCATTTACACTCGAATGATATTAAATTTTGACAACATAAAATTCTGATTGAAGTGATTCTTAATATTATAATTCTAAACATTAATCAAAATTACAGCAATTTAAACTAAAAATGCAAAGTATAAAAAATAACTGCTTGCATAGAGCTACAGTCACAGTACTAATTGCATTGAACCACCCTCTTTTTAGATTCATTTTACAAATATTTGACACCGAATTTAATATAAAAAGAACTAAGAAATGCTGCCAACGTTAAAATAGATGAAAAAGAGAGCGTTAGCCAAAATGAAGGTGTGGTTGTTAACATCTAAAACTTTTCATTCTCCGCAACTATTTTATTTTTAATTAATTATTCACTTTTTCTTATACAACTATTCTTTTTTTAATCTTTTTGCACAACTACTTGTACATCTAATCTATCTATTTTAACTTTATTTTTTAACTCTTTATTATTATTCATACTATATCATAATATTTTCTCACATTTTTAAATTTTTTACACAAAAAAATTTTCATTAAAATTTTTATCACTTCTCAAACATACCCTAAATTAAAAATTTATAAAAAGGTACAAAAAGAAAAAATGATGTGAATATTATAAAAGATCAATAATATAAAATAAAATAAATAGGGAAAGAATAGATGTTTTGTAAAAATTATCTTTTAAATATTAAAAATACTTATTATGTGAGTAGCAGCATAATTAAGACATCTAATCATATTTTTAAAAGTAAAACATATTAATAAAGGAATTGCTTGGTGAGAGAGGCTAAGAGGTAGGCAAAATTTCCACATCTCTCCATACATTTTTCATAAAGTGATTGATAATTTCACTACTTAAATACTTTACTTTTTTTTTCATGAGACGTTTGGTAAATGAACTGAGTAGGATGAGATGGGGTGGGAAACATCTCATCCTTCCCATCTCCCCACAAATCATTTCTTCATTTTATAACTCTATTTTTCTAATTTTACCCTTTTATTCAAATCATTTTTTTATAATTATTTTTCAACAACCCTATTTATTCCAACTTTACCCATATCATTTCACATTAATGATGAATTACAAAAATATCAAAGTATTCTATTTTCCATTATCCAACCCATCCCACAATCCCACAAAAAAATACATTACAAAACATCCTCAAAGTTAAAATAAATACATTAATTCTGTTCATAGTTGTATAAAAAATAAAAATAATTGAAAAATAAAGAAAAATTTGTGTCATACCCCCTCTAAGTTTGTGTATTAGCATTTTAAACACCGATGTTTGCGTATTAGTATATTAGATCCTAATAAGTTTCATTTTTTGCATTTTAAACCTTCCGTCATAACGTCATTTGTCACGCACTGTCTTGTCGTGTGCAATGTCAAAAATATCCCTTAATAAAAACAAAAACACAACCCTAACTAGCACAAACATTAATGCAGAAAACGAAGATCTTTAAATGGAAGATAATGTAAGCAACAAACATCCGTACGAAAATGCATGTTGAGGAGTGTATTTTGTTTTTGTTGAGGGGTAATTTTGTCATTGCACACGACCAGACGGTGCATTGCAGACGGTGTTAGGGCGGAGAGTTTAAAATGCAAAAGATAAAACTTATCATGTCCAATATGCTAATAAGCAAACATTGAGATCTAAAATGCTAATTCGCAACTTAGAAGGGGATGATGCAAATTCCCCTAAAAATAAAGTAATTATATAAAAAAGTATAAATAAATAATAAAAAATTCAGATAATTACAAAGAAGGAAAAATTTTAGTTAAGGGTGTGTTTGGCAACGAGGAAAAAATGTCAACTTAAAACTTTTCAATCTAAAACTTTTCACTTTCTACAATTATCATTTTTTTAATCATTTTTTCACATTTTCTCATACAACTACCCTACTTTTTCATCATTTCTACACAAATACCCATACAATTAACCTATCTATTTTAACTTTATCATATTTACTCCTCATCATTATCCCTATCATATTACATCATTTGACAACTTTTACTCTCCAAAATTTTTTATCAAAAATTTTATACATTCGTACCCTCAACTTTTTGTTTTTTTTTTCACCCGCTTATTGCCAACGTAACCTAGAGATCCACTTCTACACTGCAAGTGTGCCAATCTAATCGTATCCGAAATCGTGTAAAAGTAAATTGGGTAGCCACCCACTCCACCGTACAAACCAAACCCATGTAGAAATCACATCAAGTTTTCAAGCGATCGAGTTTCACATCAACTCAACTCACAGTCACACCCGCATTCAGGTTGGAATAGGTACGTTGTTGTTGAGGGGCAGTCTGGTCATTTCAACAGGTGGGAGATAAACGCCCCCAAGCCTATTTACAGCCCCAGCTCTGCCTCCTGCGCCAGGCGCTGGCTCTCGAACTCTCGCTCCCCTGCTTTGTGTTGAGAAGTGTTGACCTTTGGCTTGAAGACGGGCGGAATAAACACCCAGCAATGACCAAAGCATCATCGTCGAGAGCGCTAGCGCCCAATGCTTGTTCCTGCTTCTTGCCCGCCAAGAGAATGACTGCAGCAGCCGCAGCGGGAGCAGTCATTTCGTCGAACGAATGAAGTGCAAACGGCATCCCTTCGAACAGGGCGTGGGCGTCTGCGCTTCCTGCCTTCGCGAGCGTCTCCTCGCCCTCATCGAAGCCCAGTCCAGAGATTCCCGTCGGAAATCCGACACCCAGCCGCCACCGCCCGCTGCCGCCGCCCAGGCCCCCCCTCCTCTCTCCTTCCCCCGCTCTGTCTCCCCCTACGTCTGCCGCCGATCCGACGCCTGGCAGCACCAGCACAGCTTCCACAGCCACCAACTCTTCTACAGCACGCCCCAGGTTGGCCCCGCCTCCCGCGCCGGCAAGAAGAAGAGCCGCTTCTCAGTCCTCTCCTCCCTCTTCGGCGGCCACCATCACTCCAGATCTGACTACGCCGACCGCGATCCCGCCGCCCCCATACCCTCTACCTCCTCCTCCTGGTTCTCCGCCTTCCGCAAGAAAAAATCACGCCTTTTCTCCCTCGAGGATGACACCGGCGGCGTCGGAGGCCGCCGATCATGCCACGCAACGGACCGGGGCATGTCGCCGCGGGCGCTAGACGACGAGTCTCCGATCCCGAGCGGGATCTCGTCGGGATCGTCGCCGGGGTGGAGAAAGTCGGCCTCATCCGTCCTTTCGGCGCCGCCGAGGAGGTCACAGCACGCCCGCAACGTCTCGGGCTTCGCCTTCTGCCTCAGCCCGCTAGTCAGGCCGAGCCCCAGTCGACACCGGCCGGAGTCGGGCTTTTCCGACGAGCTGCGGAGCGCGAATCGCCACCACCTATCGACGGCCGCATCCATGTGCGCGAATCGGTCGAGGAAGCTCGCGGACATCGGAAGGTACCCTTGAAATTTTTTTCTGACGCTTTTGTCCTCGTCTCGTGTGCGTATTTACTTCCATTTTTTTTCTCTCTCTCTTTCAAACTCCTGCCTCTTGTGGTAGATACTCGGGTAAATCTCCTTGTACGGTTAAAACAGGAATCACAGTGATGGAAAAAAGAAATCTGGCTGTATAGATAAGGTGGGGAATGAATGAAGGACGTGAACGATGCCACAGAGCCTTAAATGTTTGCATTCAAAAATACCAATTTGCCCTTTGTTTATTTTTTCTTGATTTTGGTGGCCCGCATATGCAAAGTTGTACCAATCTTTACCGTCCATTTTGAATGAATCAACATGCCCAAATTCCAACCTTTTTTCTTTGGGGGCTGTTGTTGAGTGACGCATGCAGATTCGAGGACATGCGTAATGAGTTTTTACGAAATCGGAGATTAGGATGGTAATCTTTTTAAAATATGGGAATCAATTTCCATATTAATTTTGGAAATTAATGGTGGACAAAGTAGATGCGCCTACGAAATCAATTCTGGAAATTGACGGGGACAGATTTCTTTTCTCCGAGACGAGAAGAGAGAGAGAGAGTGAGTGGGAATTAATTTCGGAATGGTATTTTTTTGTAGTGTGGGATTTCCACACCGAGTTACCAATATGATTTTATGGTTGAAGAAAAGTAGACGATCCACGCAATTATTTTTGGAAATTGATGGGGATAAAATCCTTCTCTACAAGATTTGGCGAAAAAAATTTGTTGAAAAAAAGTTAGAAGGGAAGAAAGAGGCTGATGATTAAAAAAGATCCACTGTTTTTCTTATGATTCCTGGGGCGCCAGCAAGGCTTGTAGGCGCACAGCTGCAAATTTAGCTGTGCCACCCAATCAGACATACTCACAACAATCCAAACACCGCAAAATAATTGGTTGTTTATTTCGTGTTCTTTGACCCAAATTTTGTACTGATTAGAGGATTCCAGTTGGTGGCCGTAATCTTTTTATGTGATCTTGGTGCAATAGTCTTCGTCCATAGAGGGTGAATGCACGTCATCTCTGCCCTTCTCTTTTTCTTCCATCTTGTCTGTGATTTTTTTTTAGAATGTGTTATTTTAATTTGATATTTATCATTGGGAAATATTTTAATGAAGTTTCAGTATCATGAGTACTTTAAAATGTGATCTTATGATATGTTGATCTGTTCAAAGCCAATCACTACATTTTTTTTATATATATATATATATATCTATGGTTGACAAAATTTGAAATTCAACCTCATCAAATGCTTGATTTTTATGCAAACGTGAATAAACAATATCGCTATTTTTATATATAAAAAAAAATCCTATCACCTGTGGGCAGGCAACAGATCGGAGGCTCTAGGGGAAGGATAATGTGGCAATTTGAACTTTCAGAGTTCCCACTATACACATTTTTAATTTACTCATGTGAACTAGTTGGTCATCTAACTGATGACATAATATGGCCGGTTTTGATCTAATTGAAATATAATATCGAATGAAGGTAGTGAAATATTTCCCTAGGTTTCTTCGTCACTACCCAATCGCCATGGAGACGTTTACAGCTCACGTACTCATGTATCCGCAAATATCTTAGTGTCGTGGCCGATGTACTAGCTGACACGCATGTCCATCTAGCTTGACACAGACAGCATTTGAGCAGCTTCTTTTGATGATTTGATCTGTGGGCCAATTTCAATCGATGCCGGCCACTTGGTGGCTGGCCAACAGTTGCAGCAGCTCACTAGAAACCGGCACATATTTTTGATCTTCCCTCCTCCGGTTTAGCACTTTTGTTCTTTAAAAAAATTTCTTTTTACTGTTGCAAGTACGAGAGGATAACGTCACGAAATGCCGTCAAACCGTTGTTGCCGATGACTGATGTGTGTGCCCATTTGGTGGGGGCCACTGCATGAACTCATTCTCCCTTATGTGGAAGACCGCCATCCCATGGAATGGGATGTGGGACCCTGATGTAATTAGATTTGTATTATTTTTACTCTTTTCGATGTCATTATCGATATGCCTCATTTGCTCTCTTATCACTACATAACGATCTTCTTTCACATTCTTCCCTTGCATGTCTAGTGTTCCAATTGACAACCACTCAGTCATCCAAGTCTAAATTTCCTTTTTTCTTCCTGTAGAGAGGGGAAAAAGTTAACAGAAAAATTCCCCCCCCCTGACTTGAAGTAGTTGCATAACAATTAAATATTATAATAATTCTATTTTAATTGGTACTTATTTAGTTCGTAGACAACCTTTATTTGTTTTACGGTTGGCATCATCTTTTACATTCCGCTACAAGTCTACTATGGAGTATGGAGAAGCATCGAGGCGGAAAAAATTAAATATAAAAGGAGATCGAAGATAATAGGGTCTATTTATTATCTTCATAAAGGGGTTTCACAGAAGTATAGGCCATTTTCATAAACTTGTAAAATGAGGCTAATCATGAAAAAAATTTATAGTATGTGATCGTAGAAGAAAAAAAATCATAGATCGAAAGATGGGGGTTTTAAGATTTTAGTAGCGTTGAAAAATAAAACAGATGATCTGGTCTTTCTCTTTCGGGTTGAAAATATCCCTCACTCCCAGAGAAAAAAAAAAAAAGTCCCTAGAGTGCCTATTTATGGTTGAAAAGTATAAGCACGACTTAATGAAATGTGAAAAATTCTCCGTTGAAATTACCACACGCCCGATGCTGTATATCTCCTAGTTTGCTGCCGACAGGAGTGGCAGTGGATGGGGCTTCTGCGTGGAGTAATCATGGATGGTCTGGTCCCTAGTTATCCACTTGCCATCGATTTCTCAGGATGACCAGGCCCATCCCCATTTGACGCTCATCCAGCCACTCTTTATTATTATTATTATTATTATTAAAAAAATTAATAAAATAAAATAAAATAATATAAAAAGGTTTTGGCCCACCCATCTTCTGGTCAGACTCCTTTTTTGCACGGACATTGCAGTCAACTCGGATTCATTAATTAATTATTCAACGCCAATAAAATACTAAGCTCAAAAGATCTGGTGCTGATTTTCAAGGACGGACTCTTCTGCATTTTCATCGCTCCTATTGTTTCTTATAATTACAAGATTTAAATCTTGAATCTCTTTTATAAATCCATAAATTTCTTCTTTATATGCTTTTGGCCTTTTCTCCTATTGAGGTAGCAGGGTGAAATTTAAAAAATAAAAATTTTTTTTTTAAAAAAAATTTTAGTTTTGTTGTTTCTCTTTCCCCCTTCTTGTCTCCTTCAAACCAAGTATTTTATTGAATTTCAAAGTACACTTTTCCTTTTTACAGGGATTTTGCAAAATAGACTGTCAGTCTGTATATTTTCATGTTAGCATGCACATTTTGCAAACGGCCTCATAAGTTCCAAAATTTTACAAAGCAAATCGAGTGTTTGACGTTTGTGAAGTAATGTATGAACATAAGCCATAGTCCATAGAGGTGTTATAAAGAATGTGCTAAAACGCAATTATAAATTTCATGGTTTCTTTTATAAAGCCTCCCATTTTTATATGTCTTGATACCCGAGAATGATCTAAATAAAACATTGATTTCCTAAAGGTATTTTAATTTTTTTAAAAAAATTATATTCGAATGATTGAAATCATCAACCAATGCATTCGTACTCCATATTTTTGTAATCTTGAAATAAATTATTGGGTTTGAAATAATATTCAGTTAAATAAATCATCTCAAGTAGATTGTTGGTGGAAATCGACCGGAAAATGACATGAGAAAACCTGAAAAAGATGCTTCATGTGGACATCACATGCAAGAGGCCAGAAATAAAGCATGCAATCTTCCCGATTTTTCTTCAGGGATGACCAAATGCACCAGGTTGCATTTCGCCCATTTATTTTTTTTGAAATTTTTTATACACGATTGTTAATCTAAATATATTTAACATGTGTATCAATTTTTACTATTTTTAAAGATTTTTAAATATTATTTTCATTTTTAAAATTAATGGCAACTGATTTTAAAAAAATCAAAAACAAATATCTAAAAGTATCTAAAAATATCTAAAAAATTATTACATATGTTAAATATACCCGGATTAACAGTTGTATAAAAAATCTTCAAAAAGATTAAAAAAATAAATTTTTGCACCCAAGTGCATCGAAGCTACACCCTGGTGCCTTGAATCACGTTCCATTTTTCTTGGCTAAGATAATGGAATTACTTCTTGACGCTTGGATTCCTTTAAATTGTAATTTGAGCCCAAATAATTCCATTCGCCAATATCCTTTGAACACGTGAGGAGATAAAAATAAGTGCATATGAATCGATTCATTTAAAAACTCACAATTCTTACACAAGATATCTGCAATATAATTAGTAATGTTGGTATTTTAACTTTATAAAAAGAATAAGTGGGGAAGGAAGACCAATGGAAGTTGGTGGATGGTGAGAGGTGGGTGGCCTATTCAAACCCATTATAATTGTGAAAAGATGAGACAATATAGATAGTGGGGTAACGAATAATGATCGGGTGAGATTGAGTGGACGGAAAAATCTTCCCATCCATCAACCTAGTGCGAGTTAGGTCCGGTCGGTGCTTATGGTGGCCGTTGTGCACAAAGTCTAACAAAATAGACGTTTCTAATCATTTTATAAAATAATAATTAAAAAAAACATGTGGTCCTGATTGAGTCGAACTCATCTTTTCGTGTTTAGGAGGCAGTATTCATTTACAGAGAATTTTTTTTTATAGAATATTATCTTGATTCAGAATAAAAAATGATTAGTCTGAACTTTTTCTTAATTTCGTTTGATTAAATAAGAGACAAATAATGTCAGTACTATGATAATGATATATGTTAATAAATAATTCAAAATATTAAGTAATAATATTACTTCAGAAAATACATGTTAGAAGCAAATAGATTTTTCATGTAACCAAATTTCTAGAGTTCAGTAGCCATTTCAACGCATACGCCCTAAGAATGCAAGAGAAACATTCTAGAAGAAACGAATTAAAGTCAAGTTATTGTCTTGTGAGATGCAAAATTCGTCAGTAAAGTTAGACATTTATTTTATTTATTATTACTTCTTGGGGTAGCTTTTCACGTGCAAATGTTTTTCACTACTGTTTGCAGTGAAAAGGCTTCGTTTTGAATTTTAAATCGTAATTTTCTCAAATCCAATTCATTAATCATTATTAATATGATTTATTTAGCTAAGATTTAAAATTGTATAATTAATTTGAAGATTTGACTAGACCATAAATATCTAGTTTTTTTTTTTTTTTCTACCCTCTTTTGTCTTAATACAATAACCTCCCATTTCCAAGGGTTGAGCCGGGTCGGATCCAATATCTCCCAACGCCTCTCTCTATTTACAAGACTAATTTAAGAGAACCGAGTTTCTTACCATTCGAAACCAACAAGTGTTCCTAACACCTAAACAACTTTAGTGCATGTACAATGACCCTCGAATGAGATCACATTTGCGGGCCACCTAAGCTTTGAAATCGTGTGAGTTTTTGAATATAAACTAAATAAATATTAGTAACCATGATGAATTATCAGGATTTACAAATCTACTATCCAAACAAAAGTAAACATTTTCATCACAACATGTCACTAATGCATGGATATAAACTAATTATCCTATAACTAAAAACATAATTTCATGAATCATTATATATATATAACTTCATAGGCGACTCTTCCATCCACATTCATGGGCACCATGGAATTAATACAATTAAAGAAAAATTAACGTTACTATTATATGGGGATGATAATAGCCATAAAATAAATAAATTCAAAATATGCGAAAGGAGGTGGCTAAAGAAAAGCAATAATGGAAAAGACATAATGATAATTTTTTTAAAAAAATACAAATCATATAAAACTTTTGAAAAATGATTTTCCGAGCAAATCCACGCGATATGGCCAAAGAAATTAAATTTGGAAGAGCTGCATGAATCTAATCTGCCGTGCCTTACTTCTTCTCCCGATTTGGAGTGAATGGCGCAACATCACGGTAGACTCGTGACTAACAATCCATATTACATATATAATAAAGCCCTATAACTATATACTGGGGTTGATCTTCTTAGGCCGGGTAATACATCCATTAGTTTTATTTTTTTCCTGAAACTGGTTTCCAAAGTATATTTTAACTTTTTTATATCAATTTTTTATAGTTTAAATTTTTATGAAAATTTTTATAAGTTTTAAATGTGTATAATTTTTTTTATTTTTGAAAATCATCATTTTCGAGGAGATTAAAATTACTTAAATGTCCTCGAAATGAAGATTTTTGAAAATAAAAATTACGCACATGTACGTTCAAATATTATAATTTTTTCGATGAAGAAATATTATAAAATTTGATATATAAGTTAATTCCAATGGTATGATGTTTACTCCCAAATTTTTTACTCAAAATTTATGAAATTTATTTACAAATTTATAAAATTAAAGGAATACAAACTTGATATATGGCTCAAGCTGTGGAAATATATTTGTTGATATTCTTTATTATTATTATTACTACTACTACTTCTAGTGGTACGACTACTAATATTATGGGTGTGTTTGACAATTGATAGAAAATGTCAAGTTAAAACTTTTCAATCTAAAACTTTTCGCTCTCCACAATTATCATATTTTTTAATTATTTTTTACATTTTCTTATATAACTACCCTATTTTTCAATTATTTCTACACAACTATCCACACAACTAACCTATTTATTTTAATTTTATATTTTTTACTACTCATCATTACTCCTATCATATCACATAATTTGACAACTTTTACTTTTCAAAATTTTTCATCAAAAGTTTTATTTATTACCAAACACACTCTGTGTTAATATTGTTTTCTAGCCAGTGGTGTTGCAAAATCGGATTTGACGGCTAGTCAGCCTGGTCGACTAGGGGTGAGTCACCCCACCAGCTGGGCTGGTTAAACGGTAAAAACCGAGGATCGGCATGGCAATCAACCTAATTTTGAATAGCACTGCATAATAGTATTATAGTAATGATTAAGTATTGAGATTTTACAACTGCAAATTTCCATTATAATAATGAATCGGATTTTATGAATGAAAAGTAGATGTACCCTTTTTCCCATTCTACTCATTTTAATGAAATGAGTAGGATAGTTCTTTAACTAGAAACCTGGTTATTATTTAAAATAAATTAATAAAATGAAAGGATCTATAAACGTGGGTTCCTTGCTACTCATTCCTTTCTATACCATCGATTTCCGGCTTCGTTTTCAAGCTTGTGACATCCCTTGCTTTCCTTTTTAAGGATCTGCGAAAGAAGACTTGCAAAAAAAAAAAAAAAAGAGGAATGAAACACTAAAAAGAGGGAAAATGATTTTGTCATGTATGAACTATGAAGCTAATATATACCATAAAATGAATAGATTTTCTTTATAAATGTTCCCACGTTGTTTCATATCTACGGGAATGCGTTCTAATGATTTAGTTTTTGAACAACAAACCGTTGATTGCATTCGAAATGTTTCCTTAATTAACAAGATAATCATCACATTAATAAAATTTTTGCGGACCCCATATTTAAAAATCTTAAAAAATATATACACATATTCACAAATGATAAAATTGAGTTTATATGTTAAATACACTTAAATAAACAAGTGTACGAAGAAAAAATAAAAAATATTTTTAAATAAATTTTTTCGAATGGATTACTTGCTTAGCTTAGGCTAATAGGATCATTCCTTATAATTGTATGAAAAGATAAGAAAAATTGTAATATAAAACTAATATCAATTTGAAAAATAGAGTAGTTAAATGGCTAAGATGCTAAGTAATATTTAAAAAAGTGTAAAAAAGAGCCAAAACATTTTCTACGCATTTTTTTTACATCACCTTGAAATTCAAATTAAGCAGTCCTCGAATGTCTTCAATCTCATAGACTGAAGTCAAATTATAAAAGCAAACCTGCAGAAAAATCCAAATAAATATAAACGAAATACAGTTCTTATATATAAAAAAGATAATAATATGAATAAGTTAATCTACAAGTACTTAAATATAAAAAAGGAAAAATGCATGGTTAACTTCAATGCAACCTGTTCCAAGTTTGTAACCTATTAATTTTTGTAAATCATAGTACTTTTGGTGAATCTAAACCACACATTCGGTTCGCTAATATTTATTCAGCTAAGATAACAAATCGGTTGTTGGAAAAAGGGTAAATTGAAATTTCCTACAAATGAAAGAATATAAAATTCCTTTCGGTTTTCCATTTCTTTCCAATCACATGAGTTGTGCCATTTTTTTTTTTTTTTTTCTCCCTTTCTTTTTCAACGCATCACATGCATGGCTGCCACGGGCTCACGACACGAACCCTATGCAACAATACCGCCACGTCCGAGCACTACAATCACATTATTATGCCTGCACTGCTGCCTTATATTTAATCTTGACAAGAAGAGGAGACTACTGCGTATGACAATCCACCGCCGGTGTAGCAATTGCACGATGTCAGAATTAAATCCCACTACCGTCTCTTTTTGAGTGGCATGAAAATATTTTCCGCCGTGGCCCTACCGCCGTGCACGCCACGAAGAGCGGCCCCACCAATGGCGGGCCCGCCGACAATGATGACGGCGACGTCCAGGAGAACTTCCGTCCGTCCATCCGTCGCTTGGAGTCCGTACTGTTTTGGACCCCGCCGTCAGGCATACGGTGGTCCCCTCCTGCTTCCCTTTTTCACGTAAATATGTACAGGATTGGAGTTGGATAAAGTTACTTATCTCTTTCACTTTCGTTTTGAATTTGACTTTTAAAAATTTCTTGATTATCTAAGAAAATGACACAATCCGGCCCTTAATGTAACCTAATTATTTGACTTCACTTAGTTTTTAACAGGGTAAAAATATACATTTGATTAATGTATCCTATTTACATTTGGTTGTACCCTTTATATATATTCATCACCAGTATATTTGAAAAGTTTACACATTTGAATCTGTTCGAATAGATGTGAAATGATGATAACAAAATGGAAAGAAAGGAATATAATAAAAAGTAACAATAGATAAATTAGTTGTATGAAAATATAATAAACTGATTAAAATATAAAAGTAAAGATGAAAAAATATTGTAATTCAGATCATTAATGATTTTTATTTTTTTTCTATCAATTCCGTTTCACTTGAAAATTTCCAAACATTTCCCTATTTGCTTCGAAAATGGCTTTAGGGCCCGTTTGAGAGTTTACAATTTTTTCATTTTAAATATAAAAATCTTATTTTTTTAATATATGACACTTTTACTTTTCTCGTTTTAAATACTAATTTATTCATTTTTCGATAGATGACAACCTCTTTTCATCACATTCTGATCCCATTTAATTCCTTTGCATGCTTGCGAGCATAGTGTATGCATGTATGATAGATAATAAAATCATGGGCGGCATTGGATCCCAATTTCAGCCGAGGGTTGTGGGAAGTTGGTTTTTATAGAAGATCTACTGGATGGAAAAAAATAAAAATGTGAATGATGTTAATTATAGTGTTGTGAAATTAAAACAAATACGAAAATAATAACCATAAAGGTTGTGTGTTGAGAAGTAACTAGTATAAAAGTTTTTAAAATAAGAGAAAATGATAGATATAATATAGATAATGATGATAAGTAAAGAGAATAAAGTTAAAATAGATATGTTATATGCATAGTAGTTGTGTAATAATAATTAAAATATAGTTTAGTTATATATGAAAATATGAAGAAATAATCAAAGAATAAAGTAATTATGAAGAATAATTTTTTTATTCATATATGATATACCATCTCATATTATAAATCAATATATGTATAATCCTTACAATACGAAGAAACCAAATAATACCCCTACCACTGTGAGGAATTTATACCTCCCACCAGTGAAGGGGACAGTTAAACGCTAAATTCTTGGGCATTTTGCCTGTGTGCTTACCATGGCGGTAACTACCATGATACTATGATACAAAGAATGAAAAATTTTAGGAATAATTCCTCTTATACCCATAACAATTGCACGTAATTTCTAATATACCCACAACATTTCGTAAATTCCTTTTATACCCTTCACATTTCATCTTAAATTCCTCTCATATCTACGTCGTTAAAACAATCATTATCTCCCTTATTGAGAAGACGATTTTTTTCCATTTAAATTTTTTTTAAATGAGATAATTTAACCTTAATATGACTCAATTGATGGTAGTAAATCATTAATACAATATATTAAATAACTTGAAAACCATATTAAGGTTGATTTATTTTAATTAGAAAAAATTTAAAATGGCAAAATCGTCTTTTCAATAGGATAGATAACGGCGATTTTAACGAAGTGAGAATATGAGGAATTTAGGGTGAAATGTTACGGGTATAAAAGGAGTTTATGAAATGTTGTGGGTATATTAGGAATTATGTGCAATTATTATGAGTATTAGAGAAATTATCCCAAAATTTTAGATTAAAAAGTTTTAATGTAAAAGATTTTTTTTTAACACCTAACAGGCCCAAGGTAATTAAAAAAAAATTAGGTCGCTAGATGGCAAATTCCAAAGGTGAATCCGACACTAGCACGTAATGATTGACAGTGGCTTTAGTGGCGCGAGATTGTGGGCAATGTCGACATAGCTGTAACGCCGCACTCGTGGGCTACGAAAAGCTGGTCTGCAGCTGCAGCACGCACTGCACTGGACTGTACTGGTGTGGGTTGGTCGATGATCTTGTTCATCTTGCGTTGCCCTGCACTGCCCATTTTTCAATCTTCTTTTTCGCCTTCGACCTTTTTTTCAACGCTTACTAAAACTGATGATGGATATTGATTGCCCGCTTCCCACTCCCCACTGCTTTTGGACCGTGGGTAAAATTGATGTTTCCTAGCAAAATCTCTTTCAGGTCAAACAACAAACACCTCACCTGCACCTGCAGCAGCGTTCCTACTATGTACAAGCGTGGCTGCATTCCTGGTTTGGCCCCTAGCTCAAATTTTGTAGAGCTTGATCCATCACAGGGAAAAATAAAAAATAAAAAATTCGCGTACAGCTTGTAATGTTCTGCTTCTTCTTCAATCCCTTGTTTTACTGCTGCTAACCCGATTATTGATTTATTTTGTATATAATTATTCGTCTAATGAGGAATGTAATTATCACCTTACTCACAAAACTAAATCGCTAAAAATTAAGTATTCTAATGGTAAAAATACGTTTTTAATATTTCTTATACCACCAATCTATATATCTAATTTCAATAAAATTCAATTGTCGATAATGAGATTATATTTGCAAAATTTTAATGCATTTGCATAAACTCGAAATTGATGTAAAAAAAAAAAAAATCTTGGGGCTTAAAGATCAGCATTTAACTATAAAATTCTTACAACATGTCCTTGTTTTCCTCTCACATGGCTGCGTCGACGCTGTAACACGATGTCTCGTGGCAATTTTAGTATTGGTGTTATCAATATTATATGCTTTTTTCCCACTAGCAGTGACAAAATAACCGTAGCATTATACGGAAAACTGTTCGGTTGCACAATGTTCCATTAATTAATGTGCAAGGCCACATCAAAAGCGACACATAAAATCTAAAATTCCCAACATCTCCCAATCACTGATCTGACACAAATGCACCCCATGCAATGGCCAGCCAGATCATTAGAAGAGGGAGGCATTTGGACAAGAAACGTTAATGAAAGCAAGAACAAAATTTAAAAAAAAAAAAAAAACCGATCGCGACAAATCATTCCCCTCTGGCCTCTCTCCTTCGGGGGCGTGGTAGGCCTGATTCGGCCCCCAAGTCATTTGTGAAATCAGGCCTAAGATCTTCACTTGTTGTTTTTCTCTCATCTCCTCCTTTTATTTTTGAGTTTTTGTCTTTTTGGGATTTATGCATGAACTGCTCATGTTCAACCAATCATAACACCTCGATGAATCTTCATTTGACTGAAATAATAAAGGTACGAACCCACCCATAATTCAATGCTTGTGTCCAATCACCTTGTCATTTTTATTATAATTGGCTTTTTGTCATTTCCTCAAACCCCCCATCAAACTACTACACCCACAACATCTCTCTGGCAAAATGAACAGTATAAAACCCAAGCACATGCTGGCTTTAAAAAATGCATTATTGAAACTCTTCATTTGAAATTGTCTTGTAACGCATTTTTAAAATTAGAATATTTGAAAAAAAAAAAGACTATTTGCAATTACCTTGCCATCTTTTTTGCGATTTTACAAATTTTGTCTCGACTAGCCCCCATAAAAATCGAAGTCACCCACTTTGACTCACTTGCAATCAAGGCTGAGCCGAATGCAATTTTTTTTTTTTTTTTTTTTTTTTTTTTTTTTGCGAATAAAATTCAGAAAAAGAAATATTTTTTACAAAATCAATAATCATTACTAAAATTGCATCATTCTAAAAAGATGACGTGCAAATGCAAAACAGCCTAAAAAGCAAGCACTTGATCTTTTAAAAAAGGAGGAGCATTGACTGTTTAAGAGTTCAAAGAAATGATGCTTGTTGGGTGGGTGAACCTGGCCTGCGCAGGCCAGAGCGGAGGGCCGGTGAACGTGTGGTGCATTGGCATTGGATGGGGATGCGACTCTGGCTGAAGAAATTCAAATTCACCTCAGCTCTAATTTTAATTTTATTTATAAAACTTAAATACTAATTTTAATCGTAATCTTATTTGTAAAATTTAAACCTTAATTTTATTTGTGAAAATCAGCTCAAGTTGAGTCCGTTGAAACTTGAATTGACAAGTTTTATTGTTTTCATTCTCCTTTCATCCAAAAAAAAAAAAAAAAAATCATTCTCCATAATACTATATTTTTAAATTATTTTTCACATTTTCCTGTACAAACAACTAAACTATTTTTTTAACTTTATTTGTTTTACTCATCATTGTTACCTCCTATTATATCACATCATTTTCTTTCCATTTTAAAATTTTTTATTCGAAATTTTTATTACTTCCTAAATACATGGTAAGTAAAGAGTGCTAAATTTAAAATTTTATATGAATACACAAAAATAATAAATCATGTAAGCAAAAATAATAATATATAGCTTAACTAATTTTAAAAACATAATAATATATAATATATTTTCGGAAGAAATTAATCTTTTAGAATAACATAAAGGAAGAAAACTAATAATAGTAAAATCAAATAATATAAATATAAATATAGATGTAAATGACAATGACTTAATTTATATATAATATAATTTCAACATGATAAACATTTATTTAAACATAAATATAAAATAAATGTGAAAAAATGCTTCTAATGCTCATAACATTTGCCCATATTTTCTTATATACTTTTTACTGAGTTGAATCCTTACCCCAGTGAGTGAGTGGGCAACTTTATTTTGATGCTCGACATCGCATTCTCACGGGTGGAGTATGGTGGCGTCTATTCTTTCCGAGTTTCTGTAAGAGCGTTCACCAAGTGAGTATTTAAGAAATATTATTAGAAAAATTGGATTATTGATTAGATATTTGTAGAATATTTGTAAAATTATAAATTATAAAAATATTTCGGAGGTTGATTCTAATACTAATTTGAGATGATGTAATATATGAAATCAAAAAATTTCTTATATACATATAATATTTCATAAATTCCTCCGGGATCCATAACATTTTATTTTAAATTTCTCTTATGCTCATATTGTCAATACAATCGTTATCTATTTTATTAAAAATGATTTTGCCCATTAAAAATTTCATAATTAAGACAATTTAAAGATGATAATAAATCATCAATATGTGACATTAAATGATTCAAGAATCATATTAAAATTGAATCATTTTAATTAAAAATTTTTAGAAAGACATAATCATCTTTTCAATAAGTAGATAAGAGTTTTGTTGATGACATGAATATAAGAGAAATTTGTGAAATGTTATGGATATATTAGGAATTAGATATAAATATTATAGATAAAAAAGCAATTCTCTACAATAAATAAATGTGAAAAAAATATAATTTGAGTGTTTTGTATAAAATATATTTTATATTAAATATAAATAGGAGAAATCAGGCTTCGGTTACGCAAGGCTAAGTTCCAGCCAAGTATTTTTGGGTTTGGCCGGCCTATTTCGGGTTTACCCGGCCCAAGTTTCACCCTTAGCCTAGGAGTGGAGTGAACGTTCTGGGGCTTTGATTTTGGAGACATTCCTCCCTCTATATGCATTTGTCTGACTAGGGTTTTGGACTTTTTAACGGGACTTCAGTTTTTACACCTGTTTTCAGTAGTACAATTACATATACATACATATACATAGGAAAAATATTCAGGTGCGGCTACCTCAAAATGGACTCATATGATCATAAAATTATAATCTACTCCGCTCATTATATTTAGAATTATGTATTCTATTACCATATCGATTTTCATCATAATTGAATATGTGTATGAATTTCGTTTGAAAATAATACAAATTTAACGTAATAAAATAGTTTGATGTAAATAACAACTTTAAAATTGCTTCTTCAATATGAATAAAGTATGAATACATTTAAATATATGTGAGACCCATATTGAGCCAAATGTACCATTAATTATAGTGCAGACAAATGCATATGAAAGGAGAGAGAGAACCATTCCTGCGCATTTGCTTGCACCATAATTAATGTTGCATTTGGCCTAAAATGGGCCCCACATATACTTAAATGTATTGATAATTTATAAAATTATTTATCTATATATAAATTTTATAGCAAATGATTTATATATTAAAAAATAATTTTAAAATTATTATTTACATCAAACTATTTTATTACGTTGAATTTGTATTGTTTTCAGATGGAGTCCATATACATATCCAATTGGGATGAAAATTGGTATAGTAATAGAATACATAATTCTAAATACAATAAGTAGAATAGATATAATTTTATGATCATGTAGGACTCATTTTAAAGTAACTGCACCTAAATATTTCTCATATATATTTGATAAACATTTTTTTATATATAAAACTATTAAACCTTTTTTATCAAAAAAACTTCTAAAACTTTTAAATAAAAAATTTTTAGAGTAAAACTTTCTAAAATGGGAGAAGTGATGTTATGCGATAAGCATAATATTAAGGAAAAAAATAAAGTTAAAAAGTAGATGATAGCTGTGGAAAAATGATTGAAAAGTAAGATAGTTATATAGAAAAATATGAATAAATAATTAAAAAATAAAATAATTGTGAAGAATGAAAAAATTTAAAAGTACGTTTGGAAAGTAATAAGACTTTTTGATAAAATGTTTTTGGTATAAAAATTTTGAAATGTAAAAAAATAATATTATATGCTATGAGTAATGATGAAGAATAAAGAAAATAACTAAAATAGATAAACTAGATGTATTAATAATTATATAGAAACAATTAAAGCATATGGTGGTTGGATAGGAAAAAGTGAAAAAATAATTAAAAATAAGATAATTATGCAGAGTAAAGAATTTTAAATTAAAAATTTTTAATTCAAAATGATTTTAGTATGTACAAACACACTCTAAATTGAAAAGTTTATGAGAATGCCGAACACAGCCAAATAGTGAGTAGACTTACAATTTTACATACTTGCGCATGGAAAATTTCATCTTTTACGGAGCGCCATTTCGCTGTCATCATTTTGTTACCCTTTTCGGTTTCGATTGCGGGGAGTAGCCGAGTAGGCATCTGATGGCCGTATCCTTCTTTTATGATGAGAGTGTATAGTCAGGTCGAAGTTGTCCTTATGTTGCACCTCGGGTCAGTTTGGCATTAACACACCTTACCTACAAGTCACACTCACACCCGGCTGATGGTTGATCAGTTCTTTGTGCAGAGTCTAACTATGTTGGTTGTCTCGTATAACTGAATCCTCATTGCTGTTAGTACGGGCTCACAAGTTACATGAGCAGGCAAGTGAGCAAATGTACAGGGGGTAAGGCCGGGAGCAACTTAAGTTGACTAGGTCCCTTTTGTAGCCAATCTAACCTTTACGTTATTCTCAAAAATTACTGTCATCCTCAATTTTAGATCAGGTCACTTCTCTATCGGTTCTGCCATATTTTTTAAGATTGGGTTCGATTCAATTTCAATTCTAAATCGATTCTTCAAAATAATTTTTATATTATATTTGAAAACTATAATTTTATTACAAATCTTCCTTAAAACCTATAATCATGATAATAATATAATTTTTCAAATACATTTATTTAAATTTATTAATTTGAATTAAATATTTATAAATTTAGCCATCTAAATGTAAGGATTTTTTCAAAAAAATGTGGGATAATTTCCTCAACCAAAAATTATAAATTATAGTTTTTGGTGAAGGGTTGAACTCCCAAAATTCTTAAACTTAAAAGGATTTTTTTTTCAATTTTAAAATCAGTTCAACTCTATGACAACAAAAATGAGGCAGCGGCAATTTCATCAAATTTATATATATATATATATAAACCAGCTGTTTTTTTTCATGGAAGGTTAGATTTACAAAAATTTTAAACTTAGAAAATTAAATTTGCAGGTATTTACATAAATTGCAAACTTAGAAGGTTAATTATGACTTTATAGTTTCATCACGACCAAAATGCTCTTGCGTGCTTTGTTGGACGTCTGTGGGTGTGTTTGGTTACACACAAAATATGTCAATGAAAACTTTTCAATCAAAAACCTTTCACTTCCCATAACTATCTTTTTTTTTAATTATTTTTTCACATTTTCCTATATAAACAACCCTACTTTTCAATCATTTCCACACAAATACCCATACAACTACCCTATCTATTTTAACTTTATTCTCTTTACACCTCATTATTACCCCTATCATATCACATCATTTTCTATCAACTTACAATTTCTACTCTGAAAAGTTTTCATAAAAAAATTTTACCTCCAACCAAACACACCCTGTATTTATTATTTTGGGCGGGCGGATGAGAAGAAAGAGGCAAGGTCATATTTAGAAAATCAAAAGAGACGGACTAGTTTGTAATATAAAAATTAAGAATGACGTTTGAATATCCGAATTTTACAGTAATCCTTTTGAGGCCTCTTTGGTTGCTGCGATGGAATTATTTAATTTTTATAATGAGACGGACTAGTTTGTAATATAAAAATTAAGAATGACGTTTGAATATCCAAATTTTACAGTAATCCTTTTGAGGCCTCTTTGGTTGTTGCGATGGAATTATTTAATTTTTATAATTCACATTAAAATTTTAAATTTTTATCGTCACCGCATTCCGATATTCTATATTTTTAGATTAATTATATTATGCCATTTTATTAACAAAAGGAAAAGTTATGGATTATGCATGAAAAAAGGGAAGCAATTTGGCAGAGATTAGGGAACGTTGTTCGAAATTTTCGTGCAATTTGAGGCCTATGGTAAGATAAAATTACTTGCACATCAGTGTCTGTCCAGCATGAGCAGACAGCACTACAGTATCTAACATGCTTTTCAATCATTCTAATTTGCATGCATTGATAGTAGGTACCGTCCACAGCATGGAATATTTTCTCAAGAGTTTGAAATGTCCGTTATCATGAACTGGAATTGAAATATGTGTGCATCAACATGAGCAGCGCGAAATGAATTGGAGAAGTCCAATATATAAATAAATATAGGATGTCCAAATAAATCACTCTGGCTATGAACAGCCAATGGCTGAAAAAAAAAACTCCAAGAAACTCGTTATATACACGAAACCACAGGAGACTAAACTAATCAAACATTTAGTTATTCTATCACATGCACTAAATCCTAGCAATCTTTTCTTATATATATATATATATATTCTCATTATTTGGCTGTGAAGCGACGAAAAATACCTATTTTTAGCTGAAAGAAAAGAACAAACTAGCTTGTAACCTATACAAAATAAGCTTGAACAAAAATTGTACCCAGATGGCAGTAGTGAAGCAGGAATCTAGGCTTCTAGCAGGAGCAACCCCATGACGATTGTCCTGTACCCTGTGCATTCTCGTTAGTAGACCTCAGATTCACCTCAACCAGGTCTTCTTTCTTCGTTGAAGATAGTGTCTCCATTCCTGGCAATGCAGCAGCAATCTTCCGAAAGAGTGCCTGCCAATTCCATTGAGGCCTGTGTAAATTTGTTTTGGAAAGAGACAATAAGGAGCAGCAAATCAAGTAACAGAAGGTCCCACCTTGACATTGAATCCAGCCTTAGCACTTGTCTCTATGAACATAACACCAAGTTCTTGAGCTCTTGCCTCACCCTCTTCTGTTGAAACTTGCCTGTTTGTTGTCAATACAAGTTTGGTATAATGAGATTTTCCTTTTTAAAAATAGAACCAAAACTGGTATTTTCAGTGTGAAAAAAAGTAGAGGAGAAACCTAAGGAGGGAGAGAATTAAATGTTTGAAAAAGCTGGCCGCATTAGGCCAGCGGTTGTGCACATGTGCCATAGGCAACGCGATATTTTCAAATGACATTTGGCAAAATTAAGCGATTTTTTAGTTGAGCTGAAGACCAAATCTGGAAGACATTGCTTCCATCAAAAAAGTTGAGGAAATTTTTGGCAAGCAAAAGCCATCTCATGTTACGCGCCCAGACGGGCTGAAGAGTAAATTACAGACTGATAGTTGGCAATGTAAGTAAAGGCATTTAACAATAACAAAAACAAATATCATGCACGAACTAAATTTTTAAAAAAATGGGAGTAAGCACAACCGCACAGGGTTATCAAAATTGGCGGGCCTGTGGAAGAGGAAGCAGAACGTTCCTAGCACCATGAGTTTGCCATCTGAGAGACGATAATTTGCATGCATACTCATAAAGAGTAAAGCTCATTGCCAAATTACAAGATAACAAAATGTCTCTCTAAATAATTTAACCAAAAACACACAAGTGACGTCCATTTTTTTTTAAAGGAAATTCTTAGGTTCTGCAACTATGCATATGATTTGAATAGGTTCTATCTACTTCAAGAGAAAATGAATAACAAAAAGAAGGCAAGCCTCACCCAAAGAAATAATTTTAAGGTTGACAATGTCCTTGAAATGGTTTCCCTTGGTGAGATGCACGTGTATCCAAACCAGATAAAATATAGTATAGAATAAGTGAAATTATGCATGAAGAATTTTCAATAGTAAGATTAGCCAAAAATATTTTTCTCAATCGTTAATTTGCAGCATGAGAGGGTAATTTCTGTCTTTTAAGAAAAAATAATTAGTGTGTTAGTTGTTCCGCATACCTACGTGCAAATTATTTAAAACTTGAGATGTAAGGATGCAGTATTAAAACTTACAAGAATTTAATATGCAATATCATCAAACATTTGGAATATGTTTTAGAAAAGCATCTGCTAGGAGATGCACAAGATGGCTCTTGCAGGGGAAAATGACCAAGGAACAACTATGAATAGAAGCGGCATGCAAATTGTTGTGTCAATATTCCTATATCCAAGAACAACCGACAATTAGAAGATAGACCATCATCAGCCAACAACTGTTGAAAGGCAGAAAACTTGATTTGTGGGTAATCAAATCAATCATAGAAATGTAGGAACTAGGAAGAGTTGTTGACAGGGTCCAACATGCCAACACTCCAGCTGGATATGATACAAATGTTTAGAATAATAACTGGGAAGATTGCCTACAGCCTATACTTCACATTAATCATGCAACTACACGTATATTAAAGAGCTCCCAAAAGTAGAATACTATTTCAAAACTGTTTACAAGCATGAGATGGCATGCCATTACCTTTTATCCACCAGGTCTGTTTTATTCCCAACAAGGACAATGATAACATCACTGCCCCGCTCAGTGCGAACCTCCTCAACCCACTTTACAGTATTTTGGAAAGATTGGTGACCTACACCAAATATGCAAAAGCAGCAAACACAGCACAAGCATAATAACTGATTAGTGGAAGGATAATGTATGAAAAACCTGCAGCAAGGAGAACACATACTGCACATATGAACCAAGAATGTGAAAAGGACAGGACAAGGGTGGTGGCCTAATGGGCGTTCTTTTCACAAAGACAACAAAATGATGGCTTGAATATCTACCAAGTAAGAAGACCGAAAACACAAATGATGATATGAATATCTACTAAGTAAGAAGACTGAAACAACAAATGACGGCATGAACAGTTATTAAGAAGCCACAGTCCAAGTAACAAATTATGTATATAATTCTTGGTGATGAGTAGATTGGCAAATACGAAGAATGTCTGCCAGTTGCAGCTCTCACTAATCTCATTTAAACTCAATCATTCTTTAACTCACAGAAGATAGCGGAGAAGCCAAAATCGATTTTCAAATCTTTGTAGATGTATTGCATACAGACAACTCCAAGACTCAGTCATTCCTAAACTATATATATATATAGATATAGATAGATATAGATATAGATATATACACATCATTCATAGGAACAAAAACTTGCAGATTGACGCAGAGAAGCCTAGATCAATTTTCAAATCCTTGTCAATGTATTGCAGCTAGACAAGTCCATAACATGATCAATATCCATATAATACCACATCCTCCCGCAACGAGGAGAGAAAAGGATATGGAGCTTACTCGCAACATCATATACAATGACCGCAACGGAGGAGTCCCGAATGTAGCTTGGAATCAGACTTCTGAATCTTTCCTGCCCAGCCGTGTCCCTGACAAACAAATCCAAAACGCAATATCATAGCACGATGAGCACAGGGACCAAAACTACAAAAAGGAAAAAAGTGAAATTCAAACGCCGATACTAAAAGGCGCGATGATCCTACTACCACAGCTGCAAACGGACAGTTCGATCTTCAAGATACATCGTCTTTGACAGAAAATCAATCCCGATAGTCGCCTGCCAACAACACCAGGCTCAGCAAATCGATATAAACATGATTCTTAAGAAATTCCAACAAAATCAAAGCACTCCGAGGCGTAAATCAGGAAAATGCAAGAAATCAAACAAATAAAAAAAACAAGAAGAAATTCGCGGAAGAAGAGGAAGACAAAAATGCCTGGGCTGTGGGTCACCTGATAGGTATTGTCGAACTTGTCGTACATAAATCGAGTGATGATGCTGGTCTTCCCGACGGACTGATCGCCCAGGAACACCAGTTTGTACTTCGCCAGAGCTGAAACGGGCGCCATTTTCAGCGGGGATCTCGACGAAGGAAGAAGAACGATATATAGAGAGAGACAGAGAAGAACAACGAGGAGGAGGAGGAGGAGGAGGAGGTGACGACGGACGGACGGAAATACGGAGGGGGACGTAGGGTTTGTAGAAGTCGAGGCTGGTGTAGATGTCGTCGAGGAGGCAGCCGGCCTAGGATGGAAGCCAAGCCTTTACTCTCTCCGCGTCAGACGCGATGTTCGGACACAGTGTTTTACGCACCCCGCCGACTGGAACGTGGGCCTTCCGCCGCCGTCCCGGCTGCTCTTACTTCGTACACAGCCCACAGATTCCGGTGCACGATTTTATTTTATCTGGGAAAATTGCCACGTACCTACAACATTTGTTCATTATTTATCTTATACCCATAATATTTCAAAAATTGCTCAGACACCCTAACATTTCACCCATAGTTACTCCAATGCCCACGCGGTTATATTCTGTTAGTTAAAGCTAATGGACCCAATGGATACGTGAGTTTTATAAATGCAATAAATAACAGATAAATTAAACAAGTTTTTATATTTTATATCTTAAAACATAATATCTTTACAAAATGTAATTATATATATATACACACACATATACATACAGGTCATTCAAGTAATTTTCGAACACCTTAACTTAGCCAAACGATCTACTCTAATTAAACTGAGTATTTGTTTTATTATACTTACCTTACGAGTAAAAAAGTCGGATGCTAGTTTACCCATCTTGGGGCACCGCATTTGAGTTGCATCCTTAGCTACGCATATCATATTAGGGCCATGTATTTACCGTTTTTGAAGGAAAATTCTCGAAAAAATTTAATACCTCTTTCCCGACCCTTATGGTAGTTGAAAATACAAGTGTGGCCAGAATTTTTTATTATTTTTTGAAGGGTCAGAGTAAAACGACTCATTTTTATTGAGAAAGAGGTTGTTTTGTAAAACAAATAAGTTTTGTAAGTACGTATACTTTCATTCTGAAATGTGTTCTTACATCTTATTAAGTAAAACTTCAATGTTTTGAAACATTGCTTCATGAACAATGTGGTTTACATATATATAAAAAAGAAACAACTGAATGAAAGTGTTATAAACTTTTCTGCAATACATTAAAGTACCCCCAAAAGATAATAGCTTTTTAGAACATTCTTCTTCCCCTGTGTAAAAACACCAACGGAAACTACAGAAATGATGTCCAAGGTTTCTGCGAAAGGGTAATGATTCGGTACTCTTGATTTTCTCAGTTAAAATAATTTTTTAAAATCTAACCTATTATCATGTCTGTCCCACATGTTGGACTTGGACATGATAAATAGTTTAAATTTTAAAATTAAAAATAATGGGCAAGCATGGAGCCAAGGTGCGATACTGAATCATTACTCTTCAAGGAAAACGTCCATGAAAATAATGCAATGATGGACCATTCCTCTCACCGACCTTGGGCTGGTTTTTATAAATTTAAGGGTGTGTTCCGATAAAATGAAAAAATTTTAAATCTCAACTTTTTGATAAAAAAATTTCCATTCTTCATAATTACTTTTTTTTAATTATTTACTCACATATTCTTATACAACTAATTTATTTATTTTAACTTTATTATATTTACTCATCGATTTTACTCATATCATATCACATCACATCATTTCACCTCATTTCAATAAAAATTTTATCTAAAAATTTTATGACTTCTCAGACAAATTCTAAGATAGTGTTTCGTGATATAGATGTAGGAAGAAAGTTACGAGAAGTGAAAAGAGAATATTTTTAAAAGTAGATAAATGATATGATATGATAGGAAAAGAATAAAGTTGGAAACTTGGAATAAATAGAGCGATTATAAAGACAAAATTGAAAAAAGTAAGATTATTAAATAGTTAAAATGTCAAATCATTTATAGAAGAATATAAATGTCTCTTAGAAACTTATACATTTAAAACTTTTTCAACTTCATAATTATATTATTTTTCAATCAGTTATCTACTTTTTCTTACATAACCAATACATTTTTCAATCATTTCTTCACAAATTTTTATAACTAATATATTATTTTAACTTTATTCTCTTCAGCCTCATCAATCATTTCTTCACATATTTTTAATAAATTATATATTTGAGAAATGAAAAAACTTTTGGAAGAAAAATTTTTATGTAAAAGTTTCTGAAATCGGAGAGAATAATCGGATATGATAGAGGTAATGATGAGGATTAAAAAGAATAAAGTTAAAATAGATAGGTTAGTTGTATAGATAATTGCATAAAAATAATTAAAAATAGGAATAGTTAAATTGAAATATATGAACAAATGATAAAAAATAGGGTATTAGTAGAGAGTAACATTGAAAAGTTTTACATGCATGATGTATTTGTTTATACCAAAAATTTTTCAAATTAAAACTTTGTATTCATGACAGTTATCCTATTTTTAATTATTTCTTCATATTTTTATATATTACTACCCTATTTTTCAATCATTTTTATATAACTATGCAATTAATTTATCTATTTTAACTATTTTATGCACTATCATATCATATCATTTCCTCATATTTCAAAAAGAGGGTATGTTTGGGATGCAATAAAACTTTTGATGAAAAATTTTTAATGTAAAAATTTTTGAAATATTAGAAAATGATGTGATATAAAATGAGTAATGATAAAGAGTAAAAAAATAAAGTTAAAATAGATAGGTAAGATATACAAGTAGTTGTATAAAAATGATTGAAAAATAAGGCAATCGAATAAGAAGAAGCGAAAAATAATTAAAAAATAAGATAGTTATTAAGGGTACAAAATTTTAGATTGAAAAGTTTACATGTTAACAAATACAAATACAATGGTAGTAAAATATACTGAGAGTGTGTTTGGTTGAGGGTAAATCTTTTTGATGAAAAAGTTTCGAAATAAAATTTGTTAAATTAATAAAAAATAATATGATATGATAGGAGTAATGATGAAGTGTAAAGAGAATAAAGTATGAAAATGATTGAAAAATATAATATTTTGTATAGGAAAATGTAGAAAAATAATTAAAAAATAAGATAATTATAAAAAGTAAAAAATTCTTAATTGAAAATTTTCTATAGACATTTTTTTAGCCCAATCAAACGCCCCAAAAAAAAATTTATTTTTCAAAAGTTTTATCAAATAACACCCTTGACACCGGCTGCTTGTCAGAAGTGTTCGCAAGAGCTGGTGCTAGATTCGAATCCCGTTTCGGAATTTCGGCCAAAAATGGGTAGTGGGAACAGTGGTCTCCCGGTTGGTTGTTGGAAGTTACGTCTTCCTAATTCTTTGGTGGAGCTGTGTTTCCAGATTTCTAGGAAGAAGTTGCATGTATCTCCAGATTTGAAAGATCTTCAGTATAATATGTGTTGAATTGTATGTAAATATATACCATAAAAAAAAATAACACCCCTGACATCTTTAAATGCCCAGTCAAGTCCCATCTTAAATTATTTTTTGATAATGTCCCATCTTAAATTATTGATCAGTTTAGATTCGGAACTTTCCTTTTTACCAGTACGGGTGGTCCGGCGGGTTGTACTGACAGTCATTCATGCGCTTTCGGAAACAGCTGCAGATGCTGGACGATTTATTTTTAGCCATCGGATTTGGTGGGCGCGATGATGGACCGTCACCAAAGAAAAGATACCACCATAGCAAATAGTCCGGATGACGTGGGCCAACCCACCCTAGCAGGAAGCACTGGGGAAACGCTCCATTTCCTTCGAACATAAGAAAGAAGTAGTCGGCGTTTGAAAATTTCATTCGGACCATAGAAAAATCCAAACTGACAAAAGCACGTCAGAGATCATCATACCCGAGCGTTAGAGAAAAAACACATGGACGGTCCAAAATGACAAATAATTTTTGCAGCCCGCTTATCAGCTGTCCTAAGGTTGTAGCCGCCTGAGTATCGTGACACCGTCGTCGCTCTCCACGGGCGAAAGCCGCGAAACTATAAACACGACGCGAAACCGATCAGCAGTGAACCACGACTCCACTCCTCTCTCTCGCTCTCTCTCGCTCTCTCTCGCTCGCGCGCTTTTTCGCTCTCGGAGTCCGGGGAGGATCGAATTCGAGAAAGTTCGTGGTGTGGTGTGGTTGGGTGGTCGTTTCCCTTTTTGCTGATTTGCGTGTGGTAATTTCTTTAGAAAATAATTTCTTTAGAAAATAATTTCTTCAGATTGTCTGATCTTCTTATTCTCCTTGTTCTTGAATTCAAGAAAGCTTGAATCTGTGGACCATCTGCTTTATTGGTTATGAATCGCGAAATGGTATTGTTTTATCGTTCTGGATCTCGAAACCATAGCCATTGCATTTTTTTTTGTTCTTGTAATTGGATCTTTCTTGGGTGACTTACTGAGAAATGGCCGGTGGATGGCTGCAAAGTTAAGGATTGCTTGTTCAGAAAATCAGACTCCTGCGTTTGGTTGGTGGGCTGTGCCTGCATTTTCTGAGATTGACAGTTAATTGGCTGTCTGTTGGTTTTGTTTGTGTTGCTCAATCCATCATCAATAGCGGCTTGATCTGGGTGATGCCCAAAATCAAAACGATGAGAATCTGTAATAGCGAAGTAGAATGCTACCTCTGATTATGTGTTATCTCACACTCTTTTGCTCACATGCCTGACGTTGGCTGATCATGGGGTCTATTTTCGACCGTCCGTGTCCAAGTTTTCCGGATAGTCGGACTTGGGCGCCTTATTTGCAAAGGCTAGATTTACTACATACGGGTATGGATCTTTTCTTAACAATCAGCTGAATGCACTTTGTATGTCCTATATTCTGTGAGATTAATCAAGTGCGGAATCGGAAGTTTGAGTAATCTTGGTGAAAGTTATCTTAGTATTCTTTTTCTTGGAAGTCCGTGTAATTTATATGAGATTTCATTAATTCATGGTGTATTTTGTGATGTTTTATTGATGGGAGCCTATAAATCAGTTTAATGCTTAAAGAAGTGATCGATGCGATATGTTCTTGCATTGTATATTCGGCACGATCTTATTTCAGTTTGTTGATAGCCCGTTCTTGCAAGTTCTGTTGCTTTACTTTATCTAGAAAAGTCAGATTCCTAGGCTTCGTTTGGTTGGGCGGTAGGCGCCCAGTACTTGTACTTCTTCCAATGGTGCTTAGCATGACTATTTTATGCATGGGATTTGGTACAGTGTTTTTCATCCAAACAGAAATTTTAAAAGCACTCTTAATGGCCAAATGGAGCCTTAGTAAATTTATTAAGTTCTTTATCCATTTTATCTTAATGTCTTAAGTGTGCTTAGTAATTTGGAGTATCAACACATGTAGGCGAAATATGATTTTTTAATTGCTTTGGATCGAAGAAATGGTGGTCGGTGGCTGTTGAAAAAGATCATACTTAGGTACTCGTAGCATATTCCTTGTATGGCTTTGCTTGATCATTCATAAACTATCTTCTCCATGGCGCTAGGTCTGTCAATCTGATAGACATACCCATATCAGTTTATTGGTCTTTTGTTTCATTCCTGTTGCTAATATCTTTTCCCCCGATGATTCTTACTGCATTAGGAAGTCCTTAAGTGGTATATTATGGATGCATTTATCAGTTGGATCAATCTGGTCTCCAGCATAGATTTTTTAATCATTTTGAGGAATCATAGACTGTTTGTAACTCCTCCAGTAATATTGCCACTTTCAAATGATTAATTTGATATATACTCCATTTTCTCCTGCAGCCAGTGATATTCATACATTTGCTTCTAGCTCTGTTGAAAAGTCTGCAAGATGGTGTCTTTTGAGATGAATGACCGCAAAAGTATGTTATCTTGCACCTTGTAGTTTTTTTTTTCCCACAACGATCTCCATTCAGCTCACTTTTATTTTTATTTTTATTTTTTTTCTGGTGACCGAAGCATTTAAAGGCATGCTTGCACAGTTTGCTCAGAGTGCCCTATCATTTGATGATGATTCTTAACAAGCTCCTATTAGGGACAGGCTTAGGAATGAATGAATCAATCCTACTACTGATGCCTTAACCTGGGTCATCTGTCCGTGCTTATTAAAGAAGAAAACAAAACAGAAGTGGAAGCCTTTCATCATTTTAAAAGAAGAATCCTTTTCCAATAGTTTCTTCTTGTATTTTTCTGATACAGTGAGATACTGACTGTGAACTGCTTTTGTGTTGGTGATTGTTTCTACTGAGATCACCCCGAACTCAATAAGATGATGATTTCTTAACTGCAAACTTGTGATTGCATCTGCTTTCTCTCATCTTAAGAAAATTCCTGTGGATGGGATCAAGTTAGACAGGAAGATGCTATACGAATTATTCCTAGACCTAAAAAGGGGGTAATTATTTAATGTACCCAGGTATATTATCTAGTTCTTTTTTTTTTCCCTGTTTTGAGGGGCGTATATATCTAGTTGTTGTGACTGATGATATTTGGATAAGAACGAAACCAACGTTTCTACTTATTTGGTTACAATTAAAACTTGTTGTTTACAAGCAATTTTTCAATGTTGAAGCTTGCATGGATTTCTGATTGAAATAATCTTCATTGGCTTAGTTAAATTAACTATACTAAGAATGATGATTGGTTTTTTGGATTTTACTAAAATATGATTGTTTGTGGGGGGGAAAAATAAAGAATACATGGTATAACATGTCAAATTGAATAATTATCCAAAGAAAGATCTGTGCTTGCTTTTACTGTTGGGTGCTTGCTTTATGAAAAGGAAATGGGTTGATCTTGCGTCTCATTTCTAAGCCTTCACCTAATGACACAGTTGATAGTTGGAAGTTCAGGATAAGACTCACTCCCTTCATACAACATGAAGATCAACCATGATAATGCATCCATTTTAAGCTTGACATTTGCATCACACAATACCAGAAGTGAGCCTAGAAATGTTAATGCACTTGAGCTCATCTTCTTTGATGCTTAAATTAGCACCAATCCTTATCACCCTCAGCTATTATGAACAGGGGGGAATTCTTTTGTAAAACTTTCCAAATTACTATAATTTGAAATGACTTTTTGAATTCGAAGGAGGTTTAAATCATTTTCAAATTTTGATTCAGGGCACTTGCCCCATGCTCAGCTACATGTATATTTGCCCATTATTATGGGGAGAACGGAATCCTATATCAGGACATAAATTTAAAATACACAGAAAGGTGTCCTCTAGATAGATAATTTCATCTCTCATCTCTCTCTCTCCCTCTCTCTCTCTCTCTCAGACACACACACACACACACACACACACACACATGCACGCACATGCTTGCATAATAATATCGGCTTGTGCGGAAATGCTTTAAAGCAGGCGTGACTGTTATCTGTTATGTGAAGATTTTTGATTTGGGCCTGTTTGTATTCATTTTAACTTGTTCTTGTATGGAGTTCGACAGCATTCATATGAAAGTGCCTTCCAATCTTTCAAAATTTCTTGTGATTCTCCATCTTCAACATTATATATTTTTGCTAACCATGATGCTGAAATACAAACAGAGATTGGACTAGGATTGACGGGATTTGGTGTTTTTTTCTCATTCCTGGGGATTATTTTCTTCTTTGACAAGGGTTTTCTTGCCATGGGAAATGTAAGCAAAGATAAAACTCTTTACCATTGGTTGCTCTTTTTTTACCAATTTCTGTTGACTTTACGTATCCTGCATTGAGCTTTTTCCTTTCTCTGTGAAAATCAGATTCTCTTCTTGTCAGGAGTGATGTTAACCATCGGCTTGAAATCCACCATTCAGTTCTTTCTAAAACGTCAAAATTACAAGGTTCCACCCTTTTTTAAAGGCCTCCATTCTTTTGTCATTTCCTTTTCTCACTAGTGCTTTTCCTGTGTGGTTGAACAGGGCACATATTCCTTAGGTTCTGGCTTCTTTCTAGTCCTTGTGGGCTGGCCAATTATAGGCATGATGTTGGAAGCTTATGGATTCGTCATACTCTTCAGGTTTGAGGTTTGAGAATTTTCTGTTTGATGTTTGTTCTTGGTACAAAATTACTTTGCTACTGAATGTTTCTCCTCTTATTGCTTTTGTTGTGCAGTGGCTTTTGGCCGACTCTATCAGTGTTTCTTCGAAGAATACCCGTCATTGGTTGGGTGTTCCAACAACCTTTTGTGACATCTGTAAGGAATCCTGAAAACTCTTTTTTTAATGCTTCCAACTTCGTACGTTTTGGGGGACACTTAATTTTTTTTTTTCCACCCTTGCAGTTCTTTGACCGCAACAGACCTAGACGGGTGCCAGTGTAAATCATTTCAACTGCTAGGAACCAGCAATGATACATGCATGATACAAGACAGATGGATGATAGCATCTGCTCATGATGCTCATTCTTTCATTTTTTTTTTTTTTTTTCTTTTTTGCTTGTATCAAAATTTTTCATATGGCTGATGTATGAATGACCTTTGCTGCATAAATCATTGATTGTTTGGGACATTTCATGGCTATCATGGTCACTTTTAGGTGCCTTTTATGAGCAATTTGCATTCTCAATTCTCTTCCTGTGTTTTTTTTTTTAAAAAAAAAAAAACTGCAAAAAAGTTCAGAAGTCGTGTGGTTTACATGGAGGCAAATGATTTCATGCATTTTCTGCTACATGATACTCGTGTCTGAGCCATTGGCAAAACCATACTTTTTTTGGCGGATTTCACGTGAGGAGAAACCCAAGAAACGTGAAGAAGCAAATGCTGACTTCTAAGAAAGCCTATACATCGAACAAATGAAAGAGAGAGAGAGACTTCTAAGAAAGCCTATACATCCAACAAATGAAAGAGAGAGAGAGAGTCAAGCAAGATGGGTGATAGCTAAAGCTATAGCACAAAGTTGGGAGATTTCTTGATTCTCCTTCGTCAATGGAGACACAACACCTTCCTTCTCCTTGAAACCGTCTTCACACGTCCCACAATCATCCATAGCAGCACTAAGATGCACGTTCGCATCGTTGTAGCTGTTGAAGGAGAAGGCCTTGATAGAATCCTCCAGACTTGACACTGCATCCGAATACAGTTCCAGGCATGTCTCCAAGCATCGCTTGGTGAACAAATCCCCTTCTTGAGCGTGCAGCTCTGCAACTCGATGCTCTGCATGCGTTGTATTGAGCACAGCTAGCTTCAAGGATATGATTCCAAGGCCATTCAAGTCTGCAGTGTAGCTCTCTGGCACAGCCTCAAGGGATGCCACGCAGAAATCGTAGCTCAGGAGGGGGTCGGTCCTGGCAGATTTGTTGCATGTTTCTTGGATGAATTGGAATTGGCTAGAGCCACGTTGACAACAGAAGCAGAAAAGGATGAGGAGGAAGAAAGAGGGAGGGACAATGATAGAAGAAGATGGCCTGCTACTAGTATTGCTCATTCTTCTCATGGGTTCATCCACTCATCTGGCAGAAGGCTTGTGAGAGGCTTGCAAATGTATATGCATGCTTGAATGACAAAGGAAGTAAATGAGAGTGGAGAAGTGATGGACAGGCAACAACAATTGTGTCTCTTGTGGTTTCAAATAGGGGTGGTGGTTGTGAATTTCTCTCCTGGTTTTAAAAGGAAAATTGGTTAATGGGTTTTCGCACGTGGGTACCTCAAGTTTGCAAATTTGCACCTGTGTTTGATCCTTGAGTTTTCACATTTATAGTAGGTCGCTTCAAGTTTCAAAAATTTGCAGGTATAGTCCCTCGATTAAAGTGAAGAGATAGAAATGCCCCTTCAATATTTTACATAAGTATCTTAATCATGCATTTAAAGTTTAAAATAGTCTTTTCACTAGGGAAATCCAGTAAAAAAATGGCCTATAAAGAAACTGAACTATTATACATTTTGGATTTCGAAGGCATAATTGTGATCTCTTTACCTCAAAAATCAACCACGGGATTATGTCATCTACTGCAAATATGATAGTCATGGGTTAAAAGTGCAAGTTTGGAAACTTGAGGGACCTATATGCAAAAATCCAATTAATTAATTGTTTCAATTTCCAGAAAAGGAAAAATTTTCAGAGTCACCCAAAATTTATCTGGAACTTCATATATCGTACGAGGGAGTCCAAATATACATGTGGATAGTAGGTGCTACGTGCCAATCTTTAAAGCTTTTGCCGCCCAAGCACGTTAGTACCCCACCACGCACACCCAAGACAAACGAAGCTGCTGCATGTGGGATCACACCCGCACATGAAGATGAAATTAATTGCATATATGTATATACATATGGTGAAATTGCACTGTTCAAAAGCTAACCGAGATTCTGTGTTTTGGGGTTCTTTTTCTATTTCCCCTCCTGATTAATTAGATGAAGAGCCTTTTGCATATAGCTACTCTCATATGTATAACAAAGTTGAACCTTTTAGTGCTCATAAAATGTATATTTGCATGGTATGATTATAGGCTTGCTAAATTTTGCATGCGAGATACTTTTATGATGGATCATTGTAAATTGTCTGGTTTTTCACAAAACCCACCAGACTTTTTCCTTAACAATTAAACTGCACTGATCCCAATTTCCTCCGTTGAAACTTGAAATGGAATTTTTGGAAAATTCTCAAAAAGTAGTTTTGCTCAATCCCTCAAGGTTGGTTAGGCAAAAGATTGAGCAACCTCAACATGCAGCAGCAGTTTTGGGGCTTGTTGTCGGCCTTCCTTTCCCTCTGTACTCGGTTCTCTGCCTGCTTGAGAAGTGAGAACCTGATTTTCGAGGACCATACAAAAATGAATTATTTATTAAAATACTTTTGAAAATTTTAAGAGAATTTTCTTCATTTTCGAAAATTTCCCAAAATGGCATAAAAGGCAAAACATATGTAATCTGGGCTGAAAAGAAGATAGTCTCAATCAAACAGAATCTCAGCTAAAATGGTATTTGCATGGAAAAAACACGTTCGCAGTTATTGAAATGGACCAATTTTATCCTGAAATTTTATTCAGAGAAAAAAAAAAAACATAATAGATGAGCCGACACCCGACAGCCGCTTATACCAACGTGGGTGGCTACGACCGAAATTAACCTTGGTATGATTGCCAAGTTGTATGCTTGTTATATCTAGTTAAAAGACATAAATAATTACATATGCCGATATCGGGGCTTATTTTATAAAATTCCTATTCTATGTAATTTTTTTAATTTTTAATTTCTTAATAGTTGATAAAAAAAAACTACTCAATCTATTCTATTTAACATAATTACTATTATCATTGAAACTCTTCTAGAAATAAAGAAAGACATGCCTGTTAACAATTTCAACACGTTAATTTGTTATATATATATATATGTATGTATATTGCCCTAGGAAATTTGATTTTTGGCCACTATATTTTGTTTGAAGGGCCAAATTTTCATTTCTGAAAAAATGGTTGCAAATGTTATGCACATTTCTCCGCAACAAATGACAAAAAATTTCACTGTAATTATTTTATATGAGTAAAAACATTGGATGCTTTAATCATTATGGCAGCCAAGTTTTGGTTGCATATAACCAAAGTCTTTAACTAGATTTGTCATCAATTAAATATGGTTACTAAAAGTCAAACTTTTTGTAGTGACATATGCAGCAAGGAGAGAGCTGCATGCAAAGTTTGATCTCCTCCCCCACAACCAAATCCCCATCCCTCCTGCATCAGCAATTAAGCAGCTGGCATTGATTCCATTAGGACATTTGTCTTTGTGCATGTGGCGGGGAATCAAATTAAAATGGATATGATCATCCTCCAATGATAAAATTAATTGGTTTAAACACAAATTCCATTCATTCATTTAACGCTGGCAAGTATGTATCAACGGTAATCGTTAGTTTTGTCTTCACAATGTTTGATTGGGTTTAAACAAAGAGACTGCCAAGAAAGTTTTCGGAGTATTAAGTTAATTGGATAAGGATCCGATCATGAATCAACCCATGCGTCCATGCTCCTCTATTGGGTTTTTTTTTTTTAATAATCTATCTCTTTAAGATCTAAACTATTGATAAAATTCATTTATATAGATTTATTTTTTATTTCAAAATTTTACATATATTACGAATTATTTTATATTTAATAATTGCATATTCCTCCTGAAAAGGTGTTAAAATTTTAAAACCTGTAAGTTTTTAATCAAAGTACCCACAAAGATATTTTTTAATAAATGTCAATGAAGATATTACATCATAACCCAACGTAGCTAAATGTTTTCGATTTTTGAAGAAGACAGGGTGTATTACATCAAGACCCAACTTAATTAAATTTAACATAATTCATGTAGCTAAAACACATAAAGATGTTTCTTCAAAAAATGTTTTAATTAGAAATTCAATGAGAGATAGGATTGAGAAGGGCTAGTATTATCACTGAGGCATTGCCTCGGTGGTCGAGAGACGTGCCCAGTGGACAGGCATCTTCTGTTCAATCTGCAGCTCCAGCAAAAAAAAAAAAGGCTTATGATGGCAATAAAGTGTAGTTGCCATTATTTATCTTCCCTAGTTGTGGGAGCATCTGCCTGCGTCCACCAGTTGGGATAAAATTTAGAAAATTTTGAGTTGATTGGTGAGATGGTTGTAAGTTATTGTTTGGAAATATATATTTCAGAGCTTTGTTGTAAGATTAGTTGAGATCATTGTAATATACATGAATCAAAAAAAGAAAAGAAGGGGTAGTATTAAGTTAACTAGGTTTGCAAGTGTGTTACCCGTGATGCATTAGGCGCCAGCGTTCAGACCCTGCTAGATGCAGAGCATAGGTGTCGTTTCTCCTTAATAATGAGGTATTTGTAAAGCTGTCTCTCTCAAGTGTAGGAGTATTTACACAACTTTGATTGTGAGAGTTATAAATGTATCTAGTTATAATATCAGATATCACAGTGTATATAATACTAATAAAAAAAAGTGTGTTTTGTTGAAAATGATTGTGAAACAGCACCATGTATGTCTCCTTTTTATTATTGTTACGAGGAAATTTTCTCCCTTCCTCCCTCTCTTTCATGTTTTTATCTTGATTAAATATTTTTTTATGTAAATCTTGTACCTTTATTATTTATGATTGATTATGCATGAAATGATCTTGTATTCGTGAATGTGAACTTGATTGGCATTGAAGTTTATCCCACACATCGAGAAATTTGTACCCGTCCTAACTCCTAAGACGGTAACGCAGTTGCAAGAAGAAGGAACAGTATTTTTGTTAGACAAGGTACGTGATGAGAAATTTAAGAAACTGGAGAGTGAATACAGATATCCAAGAAACAGAAAAGAGAAATGCGTAGGAAGGTACCAACATCTAATTGTGTGTGTGTGTGTGAGAGAGAGACTTCCTCTCTTTCAAGCGAGTTTGGTGATTGCTAATGCAATGGAACACAGTTGTAGGAAATCATTGGATTCCACTGTTAATGGAAACACAACTTGTAAGTCCTGGAATCCACCTTCACAATCCCCAGAATCAGTCATTGCAGCACTAACGAACACATTGGCATCATCATAGCTGCCGAAGGCGAATGCGTCGATGGATTCCTCCAGACTGGTGACGGCATTTGAATACGCTTCTAGACATTGGTCCAATGCTTGGCTGGTACGCGGGTCACGTGTTTGGTTCTTCAGCTCTAAAACGAGATGCTGTATGTGTGTTGCATTGAGCAGGGCTAGCTTGGATGAGATGATTCCGAGGCCATTCAGGTCTGCGTAGCAGCTCTCTGGCACCGCCTCAATGGCTTCCAGGCAAAAGTTGTAGCTCAGGTGTGGATTGCCGTGGGCAGATTTGTTGCATGTTTCTTCAATCAATTGGATGTCACATGAACCACCATGAAGTAGGCCTTGACAAGAAAAGAAAAGGACGAGGAAGAACAAACGAGGAGCAATACTGGGATTATTAGGCCTACTACTCATCTTCTCTTTCATAAGGATCATTGGAGGGCAGTGGATGTATATATAGGAAAATGTTTCAGTGCATACCATTACACCGTGCAGCTCATGCACTGTGGGCCCTACTTAATCATGAATGATAAATCCACGCCACCCATTATATTTAGAATTGTTCACTTTATGAACATACCAATTTTCATTCAAATCCAACATGTATATGATCCCCATCTTAAAATAGTATATATATAAATCCGATCATGTGCACAGTCCGCTGTAAAATGGGCCCCACACATATTAGATTGCAATGAAATTTTATACAGTCATTTATCCATATAAAAATCATACTTTAGACGGTTTAGATGTTGAAAATACTACTTACGTTAAACTATTTTATTACGTTGATTTTGCATCATTTTAAGATGTGGATCATATACATATTGGATTTGAATGAAAATTGGTTTGTTAATAAAGTGAATAATTCTAAATATAATGGGTGACGTGGATTTTCCATTCATGATTAAGTGGAGCCGACAGTGCGTGGACTGCACGGTGTAGTCGCATGCACGGGAACATTTATATATATATATATATATGGGAAATATTCCAGTGCATGCAGTCATATATATGGGAAATATTCCAGTGCATGCGACTGCACGGTGCAGTCCATGCACTGTGGGCCCCACTTGATCATAAATAGAAAATCCACTCCACCCATTGTATTTAGAATTGTTCACTTTATTAGCATACCAATTTTCATCCAAATCCAACATGTGTGTAGTCCCCATCTTAAAATGGTGCAAAATCAACGTAATAAAATAGTTTAATGTAAATATCAAGTTTAAAGTGGTTTTTTCAATATCTAAACCGTCTAAAGTATGATTTATATATGGATAAATGAGTGTATAAAGTTTCATTACAATCTAATATGTGTGGGGTCCATTTTACAGCGGACTGCACCTTAATTACGGTGCAGTCCGACTGCACAGGATCGGATCTCTCTCTCTCTCTCTATATATATATATAAGGGTTGTTCCGGTGCAGCGCCCAAAAATGGGCTCCACATATATTAGAATGCAATGAAACTTTATACAATCATTTATCCATATATAAATTTTATAGCAAATAGTTTACATGTTGAAAAAATCACTTTAAAGTTGTTATATACATTAAACTATTTTATTATGTTGAATTTGTACTATTTTCAGATGAGATCCATACACATATCCGATTGGGATGAAAAATCGGTAGGATAATTGAATACATGATTATAAATACAATGAGTGGAGTAGATTATAATTTGATCATCATATGAGGCCCATTTCAGTGATGCTACACCTGAATATTCCTCTCATATAGATTACGTGCTCCGATGAAGAGAAAAAGAACAGTAAATTAAACGACACGGAGAGTGACAGACAACATCCTTGGAGCGTGTGTTGTGGTTGGTTGCAAATCGCAGTAGTGGTTTTGGATTCCCATGTGGTTTCAAATAGGCAGTGGTTAAAGAAAATTTGGGAATCATCCGAAATTCACCTTCATAATGTCAAACGTAAGAGTTAGTGCAGATGTGTACAATACCAACAAGTGTGGCAGAAAGCTTCGTTTGCCCACCAGACACGCAAGTGACCCAACACAAGCGAAGATAAAACTTGCACATCAAGATGACCTTAATTTACTTGGATATAGTTTAGTTTGTAAAATTTCATAGACGAGAAGTTATTACTGGATTGGATTATCATATGTGAATACAAGTTTTGAATAGACCAACGGATGAAGCACGGTTTGATTCGGGGGTGGGGACAAGTAAATGACCACCTCACCTCAAGAACAATTTAAAATTTGGAATTTTAATAAATCAAACAGTTTTGGAATGCTTAATTTGTAGATTTGACATTGGCTTCAGTTGAGCTGGAAGCAAAATATTCAAAACAAGAAGTCTCTCTTGGCAAGAGAAGCAGTGGAGGCGAGGAAGCAACAACTAGTCGGGCCTCAAACATATTTTCGTAGGGACATCTGATGTCAGTGTTAGTTTTGCTGGCTCTCTCGTGGGTTGGCTGTTACGTGAAGCATGAATCAATCTTTAATTTTCTAAATATAAATTATGCTAGGAAGTACTTCGGTTAATCATCTAAATATAAATTATACTGGGAAACGCTTCAGTGATACCTCGGTACCACTAAAAATTTCAGTGCTGTACCATCCATCAGGGACTAACGTGATGATTGAATCAAAATTCAATTTCTTCATTTTGTTTAAAATTGTTTACTTTTTCGTGGTATAAAAATCATCATATCTCGTAGGCTCTCGTGGTCAGCTAATACATGAAGCATGAATCAATCTCTAATCTTCCAAGTATACTTATTGTTGTGAAATATTTCTATGGTGCTCCGTACTGCCCGAAGATTTTAGTGTGCCACCCATTGGGGCTAACCTTGATGATTAAATCAATATCTAATTAATTCATTTTGTTTAAAATCATTTATTTTATCATGACATGAAAACCATTTCAATTAGAGTCTTAGGTAAAGCACACATGCTTCGGCCTCTATATTGTAAGCATTGTCCGTTTTGGACCACAAGCCGCATAGTTTTATCCTTTTACGTACCCGGAGCCCTGAATGCCCACAGTACCCAAAATGCGCTTTGACATTGTTATCAGCGGTCTTCACATATATCCCAGACTCTCTTCTTTAGCCTATCCAATATGGGATATTACATTACAACAAACACTTTAAAATGGATATAACTTTACGGAATGTTTTGATACTTTAGAGAATAAATAATTAGCATAAGAATGATATTTTGCATGGTTTAATGTCGAATTAATAACTTTGTAACAAAATAACTTTAAAATTAATATATAAATCAAATAATTGTGTTATGTTGATTTCACACCTTGTTTTAGGTGGAGCCTCCAATATATTGGACTTGCATGAAACTTGATTTTCTTATTACATAAATAATTTTAAATGTATCGAGTGAATCGGATTTTGATTTAATTACAGGGTGGCCCTAAAATGAGTTGACACACAGAAATCTTGAGCGGGCAGTATTTCACAACTAGATTAGTTTCCCAAATATATAAATTATGGGAATGGAAAGAGGCAGGGCTGCCTGTTAATGATTTCAGTTTTTTATGATAATGAAGACAGCCGAAAGGGATGGGAAACGAACAAAGCAGACAAATTACAACGTTTCTTCGCCCTGCAAAACTGCTAACTGAAAAAAAATGATTAAGTCACCTTTTTGCTATTATGTCACTGAATATACAGTTGAAAAGCATGGGAATATTTGGCCCTCACTCTACCACGAAGCATGAAGCTTCATATAAGACCTCTTATCATGCCTGCACCAGATTTATTTGCTTAGTCCAAGCACAATTATGCATCTGTCATAATAATAGAACAAATTATTAATAAATTGTAATGTCTGCAGGTTAGGTTAACTGATTATCTAACAAACATTTTTTTTAATATATAAAAAAGGATCATTCGACCATACTAGCAGCAGAATTAAAGCAACTGAGGAAGGTAAAAAATCATCTGAAATCACAAATATACTTGGCATCTTATGTTGGACTTGCATTTCCTCACCCAATCGCCCCAAACATATTATATTATGTGGAGGCATGATGGCCTTGGTCAGCCATCATCATCACGGCAGAAAGTCATAACTATCGGCAGACCAGGCCCTGTAAGTCAATCAAAATTTTCATAATCTGTACGGAGAGGAGAGAGGAGAGAATGGATTGTATTGGGCTGGTATTAAACGATCGAACAATGGCAGAGCTCCGACTAGAAAATGCCTGATGCATTATATCCCTACACCACATATTTGAAAAGCCTACATATTAATCAAGATGCATTGTGGGGCAACCGATGCTCATTTTATCAGATTAATGGATTCAACTTTTTTCAGCTGTATAACCGTAGCTAATCCGTGGGCCCTTGGAAAATCAACATTTAGTCGAGAATAGGAACCCCATGGTCAGTTAATGAGATGCTCACCCAACATATTCACCCCATGATGTCTCCCTCTGTATCATTGCAACACCTCACTTAGAGATGCCGTAGTATTAACAACTTGCAATGCCACTCCAGAATTCATAAAAAAAAGATGTGACGGAAATTTCTAATATATTGGCTAACAACCTGACGTGCCAACCCTCTTTTATTTGTCATTACTGCATTTCTCATGATCACGCATATCTATTTTGTTTCCTTTCAAGACTGAAACAACGTGCTATTCGACTGACACTTTCCTCTCCTTCTATACTCGTTTGTTACGATTCAAATACGATGGGCAGATGGATTCTTTCATTAGATTGGGGTGGGCATAGATACCCATCTCCAATTGACAAAAACGAATTCCTCTACTACTCAACCACTTCATGTTTTCAGCAGGTTCGCTCACGGTCAATCACTAGAGAACTAATGGAACCCAAAAAAAAAAAAAAAAAGGACACTAAAAAGAGTTAATCACACAGCTAACCAAACTCATGATCGTAACTATATTATTAATCGCATTGTCTAATAAAAAAGCCCATCCTTTCCACTTATAGAAAAAATAGTAGCACAAACTCCATGGTACCGTCTAACAACAGTTATAAATTCCCCTGGCCAAGGAGAGTCCAAGGCAGGTAGCTGTGTCGCCGCCTCTCACCCAACTTATCCACGAGACCCATCGCAGCTCGGTACGGGGGGGCGGGGAGATCGAGGGAGAAAATCCCAATGCAGTGCGTACAATGTTGGGCCGTTAACGGATCCAGCCTAGTTTCAGCATAGGTCTTTAATGATCAGTAGTCGACTCGTAGTTGAGGCTATGAAATGAGTTTGGTTGCCAAGCCCTTTGGGTTGTTGTCTGTAAGAGTTTAAAATGGGCATTGTTTCCTTACCACATTGTATTTTTGGACTCTGAAGTCTGATCATGGCCGAAGTATATATTTCTATTTTTTTGATTTTCTATTCATACGGAGGCTCTACATATATGCTTCATCGTATGAAATTTGTCAATATTTAGAATTTTTTAATATTTTATTTTATTTTTCAAAATGTATAAATGAGCAAAATAAAAATAAAATACTGAAGATTTTCAAAAAATTTCAAATTTCAAGGGATAAAATATCTAGATGGGGCCTGCACATATATAGAAAATAAAAAATCTAACCTGTATTATATACAAGGCAGCTTGCAGCCACCAACATATGATCAGAGTCCTATATTTTTTGAGACAATTTCAAAAAAATAGATGATGTACTAAAATGGAATCGGTAAATTTGTCATGTTTTAACCTGTCGTTGATTATATAAAACCCAATGTATTGATTGTATTCAATATCTAAGACAGTGAAAAACATTTCAGTTAGAATCTACGCATATAAGCCACATATTCGAAAAATGTATAATATACATAAATTTTGAAATGTACTTGATTCCATTGAATAGACTATTAGAATATTATAAAATTAAACACATTATTTTATTTGGGACAAACACTTTAGAAAGTTTAGATGTTTAATTTAAATTTTTTAACAAGTAAACAAATTCTTATGTTAAAATCTAGGTGTCTGATTAAAAAATCATTTCTCATTCACCCACAGCATGGAAAAAGAGTACTCTTAAATTGTCAATACAAAAAGTTGGGCTTGAATACATTCTGGCGGATGTTGCCCAATTTTAAAAGTTAAAATTCAATTTCAAATATTTTTTAATTTTTATCATCATGAATATTTAATTAGAATAGTTTTTGGTTTCTAGCTAAGCTAGCTATATATATATATATATATATATATATGTATGAAGAGTGATTCTATTAGCCCGGGCTAAGTAAATGGCCCACTTAGCCCACCTCAAAAAACCTATTTAAAACAACTTTTTTTTGTTTTTTTCTTCATACACTTGTTTATCTAAGTGTATTTAACATATAGACCAAGTTTTACCATTTTTGAAAATGTGCATATATTTTTTTTAGATTTTTGAAAATAAGGGTATTTTAAATGCATATATACACATAGATGTTTGAAAATCTCAAAAAATAGATAAACATATTCAAAAATGGTAAAACTTGGTCTATATGTTAAATACACTTAGATAAACAAGTACATGAAAAAAAAAGTAAAAAAAAATTATTTTAAATAGGTTTTTTGAGGTGGGCTAAGTGGGCCATTTACTTAGCCCGGGCTAATAGAATCACTCCTCTATATGTATATATGAAACTAAGAATATTTAACTAGAATACATTCTGGCGAATGTTGCCCAATTTTAACGGCTAAGAGTCAATCTCAAATGATTTTTAATTTCCATCAATATGAATATTTAATTGAAGTATTTTTTTGGTTTCTAGCTATATATATAAGAATGAAACTAATAAATGCGTTACATTTTACATAGTCAACAAGATGAAGCCCAAAAAATATAAATACACCAATTCACTTTAGTTCATATGTACTATTAAAGCATTTCCCAAATACAATTCTTTAAAACAGATTTCCTAAGAGTGATGTTTATAATTAACTTTATCCCAGGTTTTGATGCATTTTAAAGGGGTTAGACTAGGGGTGAAAATAGGATCGGGTCAACTCATGACCCATCTCTTCCTACTCTAATTTTACAAAAGATCAGGATAAGGATTTTGATCTGATAGGATAGGGTGAGTCAAGATTTTAAACCTCTATTTCGATTTTAAGGGGTAGGATGGGTCAACCATGTCCCAACCCATAAGGTGTAAATTATTTTTAAAAATTTTATGACTTCTTACGTGAAAGTTCTTTTGTTAGATAAATACGTTTAACTTTATAACTTATTAATGTGAATATGATTTATGTTGAAGTACGTTTAACTTTATAACTTATTTATATGAATAAATTTTTATTTCTTAATTACATATATGTTGTTTAAGTTATCTCATTCACATGATTTATCAATGAAATAAAATGTATTATCTATATTGTTTATATCTTACAAGAATGAATATTATTATTTTGCAATTTAACAATTTTAATTATAATTCAAAACTTACATACATGCCTAAATGAAATTATTAAAAAAATTTCCAATGTTTTATTATAACAATTGTGTTTTACTCATTACATAGTAAAATATTAAACCATTTAACCTTTAAATTTATCATTTATATAAGTTTATATTAATACGTATGCGAATTGTTAAACTTTGAACCTCTTTTTCAACTTGATCCATTGTCTCGAAATTAACCTAAAATTTGTCTCGAAAACTATAAAAAAAATATAAGAGTCAAGATCAACCTTGTTCTAATCCGGTATAAAAAGTAAGATAGAACTGGATTTTTAAATATAAGGTCCTAACCTTAACCCGCCCCATTTTCACCCCTAAGTTAGACGTGTTTTTTCAGCATACATACGATCAATATTTAATTGCATAATCGTCTGTTTAGCAGAACTACTTGGGCAGACTGGATTTCTTTCGTCAGGATATATGTTTGGATTTTCGAGTCTACTTCTTAAACAAGATCAACGAGAACCCTCTCATTCTCGCTTTTTAAGAAATTCCTGCTTATGTAAACCATAAAAAAATACGACATAAGTGTCGTCGTATTCAAGTAATTTAACTTATTAATGGATCCGCTTTAGCGAAACCCAAGTTCCCATGAAAATTAAACATCTTAGATGGAGCCTACGTTAATGTTTAAATTAAAATCCAACCCATTACATTTTTTAATATTATTTATTTACTATAAGACCAAAAATCATTTTAATTGGAATCTTGTGTAACCTTACTAGCTTAAAGATATATATATAATTATGTGTAAATTATGAAAAATATTTAAATTTATTTGCAATTGCATTAAAATGTTACAGTAATTTGTAGAATTATTTATTCACCTACAAGTAATCTTTTTTATAATTTAGACGCATGTTGAATTAGTAGTTTTTAAAATAATTTATAAATTAAATAATTTTATTACGTTGACCTTATATATCTTGAATGATGATCATATTATTTGACTACAACTTGATTTCTTAACTAAATAAATTATTTTAAATATAAAGAGTAGAATGTATTTAGTATGTATGTAATATCATCATCCATGTAAGCCCAAACAAGAGTGAGGTTACCGCCAATCTTTGGTGGAAACGGATACGACTGAGTATAACTTACTTTTCAGAATACAATGAACCCAGTCATCTTAATTTAAAAATGGACCACTTTCATCTAAAATTAAAAAAGTCTTGGTCTATTCCCGATCCCAAAAAAAAAAAATTCTGTCTATTCATGAGCTGGTACTTAGGTCATGAAATTCATGCCCAATGACGCAGTTGCTTGTGCCAAATATCATGCGAGTTCCGTGTTAAAGCTGATCATGCGACAATTGTATATCCAAAACAAGAAGATGACAGAAGTCTGCCAAAACAATTTTCTGTCTTAAAAAAAATAATAATAAAGTAACCTCAGAAAAAACGATGCACGTAGATTGGGGCTTTTTGCAACATAGACAGTCACTTTGCCAAATTGCAATTTAGTTCACATGAAGTTTTTGAATGTTTCTCAATGAACCCAGGCACCGACGTACGTGTGAAAGTTCTAGTTATCTGACTCATGGGACGTGCCCACCACATGGGGTAAATATTAGAAAACTACATCTATCTCGTCTAATTTGCAATTGAGAAAGGGTACAGTGTCTATTTTTGCAAAAACCCCGTCATAAATGAAGTTTCCTTCTTGCTAATCAAACTATGTATCTTTTTCTGCGCAGAAAGTGCCTGTGAATATGCGTGTGACGATGTTTGGCGCGCAGACAGAAGGCAAGCAAGCTGGCTCGTCCGGATGCGGGAAAGATTCAGTGCATAGAGAAGATGATGTTTTTGGCGAGTCTGACTGTCTGAAGGGCCGATCAGGTGAGAAAATTTGTAATTTTCATTCATGTCTTAGTTTGGCACGTCTCACTTTGGGGTGCGTACGCATGGACTTGGAGGTGGGTCAGAAGAGTCGGAACATGAATTTTGCAAGTACCTTACGAGCCTAGTTTTTGAAATGGGGCAGATTCCATGCACTTCTGACGATGTGGAAACCGACAAAGGTTGGTTGAGTGGACCACGCATCCATATACGTGGGCTTAGAAATTTGGAATTTGGAGCCTGGAGGCATGCCAATTTGAGTTTCTCCTCGTCTATACTCACTGCGGTAGGAGGGGAGGCTCTTTTTTTCTCTCTTTTTTTTTTTTATAGCAGGAGGGGAGGTTCTTTGGAGCCCAATCCTATGCACCCGAGTGCATTCAGCCTCAATGCATCCGGGTGTACTACATCTATTTTTTTTTATTTTTTTTTGAAATTTTTTTCATGAAGTTGTTAATATAGGTTTATTTAACATATGTATTAATTTTTACTATTTTTTGAGATTTTTAGATATTTTTTTTAAGTTTTTAAAAATAAGTGGCATTTTCAGTAATTTAAAATTACCGAAAATGCCACTGATTTTTAAAAATCTAAAAAAAATATCTAAAAGTCTACAAAAATAGTAAAAATTAATACATATGTTAAATAAACCTAGATTAACCATTGTGTAAAAAAATTTCAAAAAAAAATAAAAATAAATAGGTGTAGTACACCCGGGTGCATTGAGGCTGAATGCACCCGGGTGCATAGGATTGCGTTCCAGGTTAGCTGCAAATTAAGGAAAATCCCTTTTGGAGAATCATAACCGCACGAGTGCATGGGGACCAAATGTATTTTTCTAAAAAAAGTTTCTTACGCATTTGTGGGTCCCGATATGTCCACACAAGTTTTTTCTTTCAGCATTTTTAGGTTTATCTGATTTTTTTTTTTTTGAAATGGAAAAAATTGAGATTCAAAAAATTTTCATTTTAAAAATAAAATACAACATATTTGGCACATGAGAAATCCAAATTTTTTTCATTTCAAAAAATCAAAAAACACATTTAAATAAACTTAAAAATTCTGAAAAAAAAATTTATGTGGACACATCTAAATAGGCCCATAAATAAGTATAGAAATTTTAAAAATTATAATCTGCTTCCCTTAGTCGCACGGTATCATTCTGCTTTCATGTTTTATGATCACAGTCCTTCATGGCAGGCCATATGAATAAAACAGATGATATCAATAGATGAAATTGAAATTGATCAAACAAATGATGCTAGGCTGGTATTTTCGTATAATCGTCGTCAAGGTCGGCCTCTAATGGAGAGTTTATGTGAATACGTATTCATTGAACTAGTATTATAAGACTATAACCGTTCTTTGAAAATGGTATATACGGATTCATCATTTCACACTTGTCTTTGCGTGCTAAGTGCATTCGGGTGCATTTAATTTATTTTTTTAGTTTTTAAATTTTTTTTATACAACTATTAATCTAAATATATTTAATACGTATATCAATTCTTATTATTTTTAGAGTATTTTAGATATTCATATTGATTTTTGAAAATCATACTTAAAATGCCACTGATTTTTAAAAATAAAAAATAAATATCTAAAGTACTCTAAAAATGATAAAAATTAATGCACATATTAAATATACTTATATTAACAGTTGTATACAAAAATTCAAAAGAATATAAAAAATGGGTTAAAGCACCAGGAAGCACTGTATCAGAGTTCGCAGTCGAGGCGTACAAATTTCCTTTCACAAATTTTCATGAAAATGGTATACACGGATTATCATTTCAAGCTTATTTTTGCGTCCAATTTGGGAGTCCAAATTTCCTTTCACATTTATTTGAAAACGTGTACACCTTTGCACTAGAAATTGCTGTTTGTGGCGGTTCAAGAGGTCTGAATGTGAGTCGTGGTCAGCTCTACATACATGGTCTATCGAGCATGATGAATATGGGAAAAAGAAACTTGAAATGTTGGAAAACCATAGAATATTGTATACCTGAAAAGGTGTAAAAATATACATGAAGAATCGTTTAGATATGAAAAAAGAAAATTAAGATAAAATCATTGCAACAAATCTTAATTTGGCCACAAATTTCATCGCCAGTGACGTCGCTAGAAATTTTATTCAGAATTTAAAACAACGTGTCATTAACATACATAGCCTTTCACGGCAAAATTTTTTTATTTTTATTTTTTAAATCCACATATGCAGCAACATAAAGCTTTGCTGCATACAGTATTGTTTTCCGCGGCCCACGCATTTTAGTTGCATATAATTTTTATAGTTTGCAGCAACTTAACATTATTTTGGTTGCAGTAAATTATATATCACGGTGTAATGTAGCCAACTAGCAGCTAAATGTTCACTGCCTATATCGATAATATGCAACGAATATGTTTACTTCGTAATTTGATTTTTCTTGTAGAGTTTTGAATAATTCGATGAGGTTCGTGAACTAGTAAAAGTATAAATGAAAGGAAAAATTGATTAAGATACTTAAATCTCACAAGAATAAATGAAGAGCTTAAAAATATTTATATTAATTATTTGCTAGACAAAAAGTCCCAATGTTGCATATACAATGATTTTTCATTATTTTGTATCCATTCATAAAAGGGAAAAACTTTTGTACAGCTAACAAGCGGAAGATTGTCACCCAATTTTGGATCCACCTTCACGACAATGTGAAATTAATTTTGTCCATCATATCTTCTTAACTGCATAATTATATTTCATGCAAATCAAGAGTGTGCATGGGTCTCATTAATAAAACTATAAAATAACTGTATCAAAATTATTTAATTTATATATTTATTTTAAAGCTATTAACTCAACATAAATACAATAAAAAATATTCTTTCCATATTGATAAATTGTTATATAAATTATTATAACATTCTAATGAGATCTAAACATTTTTTACATTTAATATAGAATTATAAACATTTTAGAGAAGCTATAACCAACACATAGATTGATAAAAATAACTTTTAGTACGATAGTAAAAAATAATTATGAAGAATATCAATATATTGAATTTCGATTTAATCACAAAATAAAATAGTGTGTACGAAATGCACTTGGAGTGGTGTGTGCGTGGGAGGTATTTCCATTCGTTTAAAAACTTGGTAGTACTACAAGAGTATTTTCCTTCGTTTCAATAAACTTATATTTTTATTTTTATTTAATTTTCCGTTGACATCATTTTGCTTTAGGAATCACGTGGATAATAAGGAGATGAAAAGTCACACATTTGAAAAAATACGAGTGCAATGTAAGACAAGATAGTAAAGTGAAAATAAATAAAATAATTTATGATAAAATAATTAAAATATTAGATAAAAATTGAAAAAAATGAGATAATTGTGTAGTTGAGTAGTTGGGAATTTTTTGAAAGACGAGTACTTGATACTTTTTTTTTTTTTTTTTTTTTTTTGATTTAGTGTGAGAACTTGGATCGAACGCTATCACCAGGTCTCCAACCTAGGACCTCGGGCATCTGTGCGTGGTTTGCTGACCACGGCGCTACAACCGCTGGTCGCGGAGTAATTGAGACTTGTGAGAGAAGAAAAGTTTGTTTTTATTTCTAACAATTCTAGCATATGACTAGCAAAATCACTATCTATGTATACATGCATATATTTGGTTAGATTTTCCATTATAAAATGTTCCATTTTTAATGACCGCTAATTTAGTACTTGCAAGAATTGTATCCACGGGTACATCGTTCCATGTTTATTCCCATGTAGATGTATGAAGGGTATATTAATTTTTTTTGGCAAATATATAACATAATGGGAAATTTTCAAATATACTTACAAGATTTGACCAATATTGTATCCATGTGTATTAGTTTGCCAAATTGCAAATATGCCCACAAGATTTGCATGAAATTACAAATATGCCCCTTTTATTAAGACAACGTTAGAATTTTCTATAGAATTGTGATAATGTCTTTTAAACTAAATAATAAACTTGCAATTTTCGAAAATGTTGTAAGCATATCTGCAAAAAATCCAAAGTAATAATATATGTAAATATATATATAATAATAAAATAGCAAATATGTCTACAATATTTGAAAAAAAATTATAAGTTTATCACTTAGCTTAAAAGACATTATTATTTTTTGATTAACCATTGTAACAGTGTCCTAACGGAAGTGAAATAGCTGCAATTTTATGCAAATCTTGTGGGAATATTCATATTTTGATAAATTTAAAATTACAGATGTAATATTAGTCGATTTAATATTAGTCAATTTTTGTAGATATATTAAAAAAAAAAACCCTATAAAATGGTGTGTAAGAGAATCCATTTGGATTTTTTTGAAGTCGTGAGTAGGAATGCACATGGCCTGCTTCACGATCAGCTACACATGCCTCTGCTATATGTAGCTAGTGCGTACAGATGTCTTTGGAAACTGGAATCATATATGTTCCTTGAACCAAAAATTAATGCGCAGAAAAGATCCATGCAATGGGCGCTAATTTGATAAGGAAGCGTTTTGGGCTGACATTTTAACTGCCTAATTACAAAATGAACCCTTCATAATTGCAAATGCCTGTGTATTTTTAGATATTCATAGAATGGATCATCTAAATTTCACGTTGTTGTAAATGGACTTTATTAACTAATCAAGCCTAACTAATTAAGTACGATGATTGAGATTTCTGACATGAAAATAGAAAAGTTACGGATCTACTTTGCAAAAAAATACTTTATGACATGAAGAATAAAACTTGTTAATTTTTACATTTTCAAAGAAAAAATAAGAAAAGATTTTTTGCGTCTTTTCCTATTACACCCTTTGAATATTTGGACATGAATTAAATATAGAAACTGTAAAAATGTATGACAGGTGCGTATTAGCACTAGCAGGTCAAAATAAAGACAAAAGCGAGAAATTATTTTGATAAACAATAAAGGTTATAAGGCCGACCATATTTGTGTTTATGACTATATGTTTAACTTGAAAGATTCATTATTTTATTTTATTTTTTCTCCATGAATATATTTTCCTACTTGTATTTCATCCACCCACCAAAATTTGTCATTTTACAATATTTTTACATATTGATTTTTATTTTTAAAGATTAGTTTTTAAAAGAGCGAAAAATGATTTAAATGCCCTTAAAATTGATGATTTTCAAAAATAAAAAATAAATAAGTAGAAATATTGAAAAATAACAAAACTTGGGCTATAGAGTGAATATACTTAAGAAAACATATTTATGAAGAAAAATAAAATAAAAAAGAATATCATATGTAAAGCATATATACAATACTTGTATATAATGGGGCCTCAAAGATAATTATTAACAAAGAGATATATTAGGATTCACCCTATTGTATCTAATTAATTGAGTTGCAACAGGGTTAAATGGGTCTTTTAAGATGAAATCAAAATCTATTCCATCCATTGAATTTAATATCATTTATCTAACTAGGACACCAAGTTTCATTAAAATCAAATACGTGCATAAACACAATTTAAAAATGTGCAAAATTAATAAATTATAATTATTTACTTTATATATCAATTTTAATATTAATTTTAAAGTTGTCAATATAATATCTAAATGATCTAAAGCGTTTATCCAATACAGCATTTTAATGCATCTACAAAAAAAGTGTTCTTTTATAGTTCAAATATAATTATAAATATTTAGAAAATGTGGCTTATCTAAAATTTTGATTGACCTAATATTTGGTATCATTGTAAAACAAACTATATTCAACCATTTTATCAGTTGGATTTTAATTTCATTGATGTGGCACATTAACTAGAGTGTAATATGGTATATCCTATTAAAAAACTATAAATATTTTTTTTAAAAAAAGAAGATTTTAGTGTCACAAATAGGGTTGCAACTTGGCTCATAAAATTTGGATTCTCCTTAACCCTAACTTTAACCCTATTTTTAAAACTTCAACCTTAATCATATTTATAAACTTAAATTCTAACTCTATTTTTGAAATTCATGCTCAGGTAAAGTTTAAGTTAACAGTTCAAATTGAAAGTCATCCATCAATCAATGTTATCATAACCGAACCGGTGATTAAACCGGTAAAGGAACTGGTCTGGTTCGAACCAGTGACGTCAGCATGACATATTTATGATGTCATAAATATTAAACTATTTTTTAATTTTAAATAAATATATTGATAAAATTATATTTTCATAAATCCTAAAAATATATGTTAGATTTTAAGAACCACAATATATATAAATACAAAACATGCATGAAAAAATTAATCTAAGTATATTGAATATATATATATATATATTAGGTTTTACTATTTTTGAAATTTTAAATATTTTTTATTTTTAAAAATTAGTAGCATTTTAGTATTTTAAATTACTAAAATGTTAAAAAATTGAAAAATATTTAAAATTAGTAAAACTTAATACACATAATATACTTAGATTAATAGTTGTATTTAAAAATTTTAAAATAAATTAAAGCAGATAGTACACTGTATTACTACCCATCAACTTCCTATTTTTATATCTTATTTGTACTTAACCCATGTTTCGTCCATTGGTTGTATCAATCGCGCAGCCTCGAACCCCGCCGCCTCACAAAAAAAAGAAAAGAAAAGAAAAATGCAACATGTGTTTTCGGGATTTCTCAGTTCTGCTTCTGCGTCGATGTCTTGTCCGGGCAGTGGGCATCGTGCGAGCGTGAGAGAGCGGGCGGGCGACGTGCGGGCATCGTGCGTCGGACGAGCGCAAGAGAGTGGGCGAGCGTGGGTGTCGGGCGAGCTGACGATGGGGACAAATCACACAGTAGGTTTCGTCTTCGTGGTCGAAAGGGGGAAAACGAGAGGAGGGCGATCAGGCGTCGGGACAGCAGTGAGTAATGGGTATTTGCTTTTTGGTTTTTAGAATGGGTTGCCCTGCTGGTCGCCGAAAATAGAGGTCGTTGTCTGCTGGTCACCGAACGCCGATCGGATGAGGGAAAGATGACGAGTGATGAGGAATCAGCTAGGGCAGGCCGGCAGGGTCGCCGATTTGGGGGCGAAGGAGGACGACTGATGAGTGATGAGGAGCCGAGGACGTTGATTTTTTTTATCCGCCGAACCGTCGAACCGATCTAATACGGTCCAACCGCGACATCCGGTTCGACCGCCAGATCGATGGTTTGAACGGTTTATTACAATTAAACCGAAACGCATCCATTCGAACTGGAATTTGGACCGGTTCCCGGTCGGTTCGGTCTGGTTTTAACAACACTGCCATCAATATGTATTTGTTATCTATCATATGCTTATTTAACTTAAGATCCATTTTTAAGAAATCGAAATTGATAATTTTCTATTTTAAAGAAAAATTCAAGAGTACTTAAGAGTATAAAGAATAAAATCTCATTAAAACATTCTCTTTAGATCAAATAAACTAGTAGCATGTTTTGAAAAAAGAAAAGGTATATCTTTTTTCTATTATACAATATAACATTAATATGGAAAATACATATATAAATATTAACATCTAATCATAAAAAAAACCTTATAAGTCAATATAAGAAAAAAAATTATCCAACAACTACAATATCTAACCATTAATGTCAAGTTCAAAAAACCAAATGGCAACATCCAGCATAGGTACTTAAATGACAACACCAAATAAAACGTCTCAAGTTTCCGGTATAGTTTTCATTCTTTTTATTTTGAAACTATTTCCAAGCTGAACTATTTTTCGAGAAAAAATGTTATATTATTGGACTTGAAGAGGAATAATGCTTATATATAGGTATTAAATAAATTTGATATATATGGAGGAAGGAGATTGGATTTTATATGGGGTGTAAAATAAACATAAAATGCATATGTTATATATAATTTGGGATTAGGTTCACCTCAATCCGGACCTAATTGTTTTCAATTCGTGTTCGGGTTAAACCGAAAAAAGCGGGGTTAAATTCAGTAATGGATAATTTCAACACAGCTCAAATTCAGATTTGGATTGAAGCCGGACCATTGTTACACCCCCTGTTCACAAACCAAAGTCAAATTACACCAACCAAGCTGTTTTTTTTTTTTTTTTTTTTTGTCGGGGAAGTCAGAATTAGGAGTGGTCAATACATACATGCACGTCAACAATATTGAGATAAAGTAGCATTCAACGAGTTGATTTTGGGAAGGCTAGCAACCCATCGAATTCATTGTATCATGCCATCCACCCAATGAGAACCACATTTTTACCATTGTAAATACGCTGAAGATGTTTTATCCACATTTCAAACAAAATTATGGCTAAGATAACATTTGATACTTTTCGACTATGCTAGCACCGTTAAACTAACAGGTGAGATTACTAAATTTTTCACGATCGAGATATTGGGTTAAAATCCATGCATGTCCTTCACTTCATGGAGTAGTCAACCTTGATTTTGAAGTTTTGAACCTTGCCCAAATGCAATCAAGTAAAATAAGGGAAGGATTCAACTAACATTGCCTGGTGCCACCAATATCTTATTGTCGCCATTGTATTTTAGGCCTACTTGATGTTGTTGCTGTAATCCAAGCCAACCACTGTTCACTTATATAACTTTAGTTGTAACCTAAAAAATTGTAAAGAATTAGTTGGGAGTCTATTGAGGATCTTTTTGAATGCAATATAAATTAAAGAGAATACAACAATCATAGATGTCTTCAAAATCCCTTGTTAGATTGGTTACTATTTTAATCATTATCGTAAGGTATAATTACCGTTTTTCTTATCAATACTTATATCGGGATTTTTCAAATGTACTCGAGTACACTTAGTTTTCGGTGCACCCGGGTGCAAATGTCTACTTTTTATTTTTGTAAAATTTTTTACGCAATTGTTAATCAAAGTGTATCTAACATGTGTATCAATTTTTAACATTTTGGTGATTTTTAGATTTTTTTGGATTTTTAAAATCAGCGGTATTTGTAATAATCTCCAAAATTAGTAAAAATTGATAAACATGTTAATTACAGTTATGTGTAACAGTTGTACAAAAAAATTTAAAATTTTTGTAATGAATATTTGCACTGGGGTGCATTGAAAACTAAGTGTATCCGGGTGGTCCCTACTCATATATATACACATATATTTCTAATTTCGTATAGAATATTTTATTATGCTTTTCTTAATAAATATACTCGGGTAGCGAAGTGAATGAATAAATTTAGTAAATGAATGATGTTAACAATAATAAACAGTTTATATCCAATATTGATCTTTTAGAGGTTGTAATTAATCAAATTAACATACGCAAAGACGGCCTTCTTCCAAAAATGAGAATTTCCTTGCGGAAAAGGCACTGGACGGCGTACATTGTGTAGAAACATGAGAGAGATAAAGAAGGATAGGCTAAGGGGCATTCGGTGGAGATAACGGTGCAAACGGCTGAATAGTAAATACAAGCATTTAGCTCTGAATCTGACAGGCAACATCCGCCACAAGCAAAGCAGACTTCATTTATCCTCGTTCCGACTCTTCAGACAGCGTTGGCCGACCTAATAAAATCCCTTGTCCTAAACCCTTCTTTCTCGCTTCCCACTCCCCTCTAAAACAATATTTTTTTTTTTTGAAAAAAATACCGAAAATATCCGCACCTGCCAACCCCCGATCGAGAGGCTCCGCCATGGAAGAAGCTTGAGAAGATCTCCAACTTCCAAATGGCTCCTCTCCAAACAGGCAGGATCTCCTTCCTCCTTATCTTCCTCTTTGTCTCCTCTGCCTTCACTCCATCTCTTTCTTCCTCTCCTGATCCAACCAGCAAACACCTTCTGGGAAATCCAATCCAGAACGATTCCGATCTAGTAGCTAGACCTGAGCCCCCCAAACCGGTGCTCGAAAACCAGAGCCAGAACCTCGACTCCGGCCTCCCCGATCGCCAGGAGCTTCAGCTGCGGAAGCTCGAAGATCTTGTCAAGAACCTCACAGAGACTGTTTCCCGGCTTGAAACCTCGGTCGCTGACTTCCGCGGCAGAGGGCTGCTGCCGCCGCCGTGGAGAGAGCACGAGCGGCCGCCCCTGGTGGAGACGACCGTCGGTGGGAACGATTATATCCGTGGATTGACGGAGGGATCTGCTGCCGGCTCCATCGCCGACAGCAGCAGGAGTTTTGAAGCGAGGCCTCCCAAGGGCGCGAGGCGCGAGCGGGGGATTACCGTGACCAAATACAAGCCCTCGTGGTCGGAGAGATTCCTGTTTTTGTCTGCTGTGAAGCTGGAAGTCGAAGCTACCTGTGCAAATGTGCTGCCTTATGAGGATTTTGAGGGCCTCAGCAAGTATGTGGCCGTCGGCGATGAGCGCGGGCGCGTCTACATCTTCCTATCGAATGGGGATGTCCTGGTTGAAAAAGACACTATATCAGGCGCCCCCATTACTTCCATGCTGTCTTACATGTCTGTTTGGAAGAATGAGAGCTTTCTAGTAACAGGACATCGGGATGGAGCTGTGCTGGTCCATCGTGTTTTGGAGGCGGGAAACAGCGAGGACTGGCATTCGTTGTCTATGGAGAATTCTCAGGTTCTGGTCTCGCCAGATGGGAAAGGAGAAGAGGATTTGCCAGTGATGCTTTTGGAGACACATCTTGTGGGGAGGCTGAGGTACATCATGTGCTCTGATATGGGTGGGCGAATTAAGGTATTTCTCGAGGATGGCAAACTTCATGGCGTAGCTGAATCGCAGTGGCGGCCGCTTGTTTTCTTGAAGCAGAGGCTCCTGTTCTTGACAGAGAATGGCGCAGGATCATTGGATTTGCGGAGCATGACAATTAGGAAAGCAGAATGTGAAGGATTGAATGGATCTGTGGTGCAAAGCTATGTGTTCGATGCATCAGAGAGGTCGAAAGCTTATGGGTTTACAGCTGAGGGTGATCTGATTCATGTAGTGCTTTTGGGAGATATAATGAACTTTAAATGCATGGTTAGAGCAAAGAGGAAAACCGAGAGGGATGGACCTCTGGCAGTTCAGGCAATTAAAAGCTATTTGCTTGTTGTCAGTCTGGAGAAGGTCCTTGTATACAATGTTTCGTCTCCCAACTACATCAGGGTTGGCGGCCCTCGCCCTCTCTTCTTTGCTACTCTTGAAGAAATTAAGTCTTCATTTCTCACCTCAGACGGGGATGGGGCACTGGAAATCTCTACTGGTAGAAAACCCCTAGTTGCTAGTGATCGTGATAAGCTCATTGTTCTTGGTCTGGGGAATGGCTATGTGGGAATGTACCGATCGAATCTTCCCGTCTTCAAGGCGGAATTCAACACTGTGCTATGGAGCAGTCCTGTTCTGCTTTGCATTCTGATTCTGATTGGGGCATGGCAGTTTTTGGGCAAGAAGAGGGAAGCTATTACACCATGGGGTCCGGATGATCCTTTCAGTGCCACTTCAGTGACTACAGGTGTGACTTTGGGATCTGGATCTGGGGAAAGAACTTTTGCAGATTCTTCAAGGTCTGCTGCTGCAGATATCATGGAATTGAGAGGAGCTGCCCTTAGAGGCCCACCTAGAAGGTATGTTTCCCCTTCCCGCTACCCTGGTGGAGCAGCTGCTCCATTTAGGCCTAATCCTGCAGATCCTACTTACAGAGCACCAACAGAACTAACATATAGAGGGCAGAATTTAGATGTTGGCGGTTTTGCCAAAAGAAGAGATTCTCTATTTTCTAACAATAAAGTTGGTGAGGATAATATAGATTGACCTGCAGAGTTGTTGGAAAGTGTATGTGTTTTTTCTTTTTCTTTTTTATTTTGTGAACTAGAGTTCTTCAAATTTTGATCCTTGGGGAATTTCTTCGCTGTAGGGCCACGTAATCTCAAGGTATTTGTAACTCGGGTTATGTTTGAATTTACTAAATTTGAAGAAATCTAGTTTTGAACAAGACTTCCTCTTGTACATCAGTTGCTTTTTTTCTTGCTTGATAACATTTTGATCAATACATTGATCGTGTTAGGTTTTTACATGGTTGATCGCGGCCAGATATAATGGGACATCCAAGCCCCTCGATATAATGGACCATCCAGACAGCTCTATTCATTGCAAGTTGTTTCCCACCCAAGTTTCTGGGACATGATTCCTAGCTTTTGCATTTTTTTTGGTATTTGTTTCACGTAACCAAATCACCAAAAGTTTACTTTCTTTCATTTTATTACATATTGACTCTACTTCCAAGTTATCTTGAATGATTTTGTTTTTATTTCGTCTTTTCTGGTTTCACCATTTATCCATTTTGTCATCCTCTTTTATATGCACATACTTTTTGGGTGTGCTGTTTTTCAATTGCCCAATATTTTCGCACGTAGCTAGTCTTATATTGTTTTACAAAATTTTCTTTTAATTTAATTGGTATTCCACAACCAAATAAAAGAGATTCTTTCTAGTGGCGTCAATTGTAGGTTCACCTAAAATTTTGTACGCAAAATGTGTTTCTGTCATATGGCTCGAATTATCTTTATCAATTTTTGTAATATACCTGATCTACAATTTTATTCAACTTTCTTTTATATCCCTATTGCTCTGAAAGTTGCTTCTTTTTTTTTTTTCTTTTTTTCCTTCTACTGATTAACACGTTTCATATCATTATCTTATTTTACAATCATTTCTTCACCTCTTCTCAAGCACTTATTCTATCTATTTCAATTTTATTATCTTTACTTCTAATCATTACTTCTGTCCTGATATATTTTAAAATTTTTCTTCGAAAATTTCCCTGTCATTTTTTTCTCTCTTCCCAAACGCAACAAAAACAATTACGGTTTTTGTCCAATTGATTCTGAAATTCTTTGATTGAAAAACATCTTCCTATTTAGCTTCCAAATTATATCTGTTGAAGAACTATATCATTTGTAAATAATATATATGCACCTCTTCTTATAAATGTCTTATGAGCTCATCCATAATCAAATTAAAGAGGTGCGATGAGACCTGAATCTTTAATATAAACATAATTTAAATATTTGGCCTCTGCTATGCAGATGGTTCTTATATTTATTAGTTTCATATATATCTCTTATAATGTCTATATGTCTACTTGTAATCTTTGTCTTTTTCCAAATGCACCCTATTAGTTATCTAAAAATTCCATAATTTGCTTTTTACAGAGATATTTGCAAATATTGTGTCAAAGAAAAAAGATTTGCAAAATACCTATTAATTTTAGAAAAGTGTCGAAAAAAATATCTGCTTGTAACTTCCTTTTTAATATCTGTTATGTTAGCTTTCTAAAATTTTGGGGCATGATCTTCTTAGTCTGCATTTCAAATTTTTTTATTTTGTTGGTTTTCTTAATAAGCTTGTTAATTTGTGTATATTATTCATAAATCAAGTTTTATCATTTTTAAGATGAATAAGTGATTTTTTTTAAAATTTCAAAGCCAGAGTCATTTTAGACATTTTCAGGAGCTTAAAATGACAAAATGACCCCGGTTTTGAAATAAAAAAAATACTCGGTTATTTCTAAAAAGGGAAATTTTCCCTCATACCCACAACATTTGCTATTATTCTTTTCGTACCCACGACATTTGAAAAATTCTTCTAGCACCTACGACATTTCACCTTTAATTCCCCAGACGCCTCATGCCGTTAGTCTCAGTCTAAAACAAACGTGAAAGGTATGTGGAAATATCGATTTTGCGCCGACACTATTAGTAAGAAAAATTCCAGATTGAATCCTTATTAGATTTTTTGTAAAATGGATTTCATGCATTTTTGTTTAAATTATAATAAAAACGAAGTGGGAATTTATTTCATCTTTATTTGCATAACGGTGTGGGGGCAAAATCAATATTTTCATATATAGTTAATGTCCGTTTTGGGATGAGACTAACGACATGGACATCTGGAGAATTAGGGTTGAAATGTTGCAGGTGTCGAGAGAATTTCTGAAATGTTGTGAATATGACAGGAACAATGGTCGAATATTATGAGTATGGGGGAAATTTTTCCTTCTAAAAATGGCAAAATTTGATTTATGAATTATATACATCCAAATTAATAGATTTATAAAAAAAAATAAGTTTTTCAGCTGGCCTAAAATGGGTCGGACGTAAAGTATCACTCAGCTAAAAATTCTATAATTTGTACTATTATTTGAAATTGTAATTGTAATTTTTTGAAATAGATATAGTTACATAATTTTATAAAATAACTACACGTGCTAGATTATTTGTAGTTCTACTACGGCCATCAACAACGAGTACACTCTAATTTATGGTTGAGCCAACTTTTGAAGAAGTTGTGTTTATGAAGTTGAAGAACTTTTGATGAAAAGTTTTCAATATAAAAATTGTTAAATTAGTAGAAAATGATGTGATATAATAAGGATAATGATGATAAGTAAAAAAAATAAATTTAAAATAAATAGGATAGTAGCATTGGTACTTGTGTAGAAATAATTGAAAATTAGGATTCTTGTATAGAAATATATGAAAAAAATAATTAAAAAATAAGATAGTTATGGAGGGCGAAAAGTTTTAGATTAAAAAGTTTTAACTTGATAACTTTTACACATTGCCAAACACACCTGTGCATTAGGTTAATTGCTGTTTAAAAGGAGGTAATAGTGTCGGTGTGAATGCAATATTCAAACAATAATTGTTATTTTTGGTAGTATTTAAAAACTATTAGTTAAGTGCGATTATTTTGTAAAATTGTAACACTGCAAGAAAATCCATTAATTTCAACAAAAACTATTTGTTGTGTATAGATATAATAGGTGGATTTGGCAATCATAAAAATTTGGGATAATTTGCATATATACTCACATAATTTGATGCTAATTATAGATATATCCGTATAGTTTCACAGATTGTATATTATACCCATATAGTTTCACCAAAATTATGTATCGCCTCCACGTCATTACCTGTCGTTAAAATACCTTGCCCGACATTTTTAAAAATGATGACAATATCATCGTTATAATTTGCATATATACTCACATAGTTTGATGCTAATCATAGATATATTCACATAGTTTCACAAATTGCATATTACCTCCACATAATTTTTCCAAAATTGCATATTACCTCATGTATAGTTTGCACTAATTGTAGATATATCCATGTAGTTTCACGAATTGCATATCACTTCCAAATAGTTTCACCAAAATCGCATATGTTGGGGTGATATGCAATTTTAGTAGAACTATGTAAGAGTAATATGCAATTTGTAAAACTATATAGGTATATCTGTAATTAGTATCAAACTATGTGGGTATATATGCATATTGCCAGCGATGACATTTTCATCATTTTTCAAAATATCAGGCAAGGTATTAACAATAGCTACTGACAAAGTACGCTCATGGGGTAATATGCATTTTTAGTGAAACTATGGGTGCGTTTGTTTGACACAAAAAAATGTCAACCAAAACTTTTCAATCTAAAACTTTTCACTCTCCATAACTACTCTATTTTTTAATTATTTTTTCACATTTTCCTATACAAACTACCCTACTTTTCAATCATTTCTACACAACTACCCATACAACTAACCTATCTATTTTAACTTTATTCTCTTTACTCATCATCATTACTCCTATTATATCACATCATTTTCTATCAATTTGATAACTTCTACTTCAAAAACTTTTCATCAAAAGTTTTACTCCTAACTAAACACACCCTATGTGAGAGTAATATACAATTTGTGAAATTACTTGAGTATATCTGCTATTAACGTTAAACTATGTGAGTATATATGCAAATTATTCAAAAAATTGTCAATCTAAAATTTTTACTTTCTGCAATTGTCTTATTTTTAATTATTTTTTATATCTTCTAATACAATTAATATACTTTTGAATCATTCTTTTACACCGATATAACTATCTTATCTATTTTAATTTTATTTTGTTTATTTTTTATTATTATTATTATCTTTATTATATCACATCACTTCTTTCCTCTAAAAAAGTTTTATATTTAAAAAAAAAAAAATCAAAAGTTTTATCAAATGTAAAGCACACCTAACCCATAATTATAGTTGCGGATCCAATGCAAATGTTTGCGTTGAGCCTTCCAATGTAGATCCATTAAACACGCAACTCAGTGACCATGGATGATGCTTACACATCATCAGGTCCAGGGAAAAGCAAATGATTCAGGGCTGATTGGAACACAGAAGAAGAAACCGCTGCCACCATTTCCATTGGAGCTGAGCTAGCCTAGCCTGCCTTCTGCTTTCCTGATTCCTAACCAACTCCATATAGAAAGATAGGATGTTTGCCCCAAAGAGATTCGAAAATTTGCAAGTTAACAGCAGCCCACTTGATTGAAAACACGTCGGCAATTGCCCAATGTTTTGTCTGCTGAGGTCAAACCAGATTCTCAACTAGATGTGATCGACAACGACTATCATCTGAACTGGAACTGGAAGCACAAGGCCTGCATAGATTCAAAGGTGAATAAATCCAAGTTCAGATCTGCTTCGCCGTTATGCAGTTTTCATAATAACTGATATCATCTTTCCGACTTGGGCTTTGAGCTTCCTATGTTGTTGCGGCTACGTACCGCTCGCATCCCATTTCTTCACCCAAGCTGGTTAAAGTTGAATAAATGAACTCAGCCTTTGCATGATCTCCACCCCCAGAAGTAAATGTGTTTACCTCATTTTCCACGTAAATCCAACTGCAACCAGCAATCTTTCTGACTTCTCTTCCCCTCATTTTCCTCCTTATCCGCCCCATCTCGCTCCACTCTCCTTGTGCAGCATAAACATTCGCCAACTGCACATAGCGTGCTCCATTATCTGTTTCCAAGCTCAGAAGTCTTTCCTCTGCTATTCTTGCCAGATCTACGTTCTGGTTCATCCGGCAGGCATTCAGGAAAGTGCCCCAGATTATTGCATCTGCTTCAATTTCCATCCCCTCAATCAGTAACAATGCCTTGTCCAAACTGCCTGCCCGTCCTAAAAGATCCACCATGCATGAATAGTGATCTATTTCCGGGATGACACCATGATCTTTGCTCATGGAATTGAAGTAGTTCTCCCCTTCTTTCACAAGTCTGGCATGTCTGCAAGCCGATAGAAGTGCAACGAAGGTGATTGCATCAGGCTTGACATTGCTCTCTAACATCTGCTCGAATAGCTGAATTGCTTCCTTCTCACGCCCGTGATGAGCAAACCCAGCAATCATTGCGTTGTAGATGACTCGGTCCCTAGCACTAACAAGTTGGAAAATTTCCTTAGCATACTTAATCTCACCACATTTGGCATACATATCCACCATAGCGCTCGCTAATTTGTCTTCTGTTTCCATCCTCATTCTCAAAACAGAAGCATGTATTTCCTTCCCAAGTCTTAGCGCCGCTTGCAATGAACAAGCTCGGAGCACACTGACGAGGATCAAAGGGTCTGCCAGCCATGTTTCCCTGCACACAAATTCTCTGAAAAGATTGAAAATGGCATCACACTGTTCTAGTCTGAGATATCCAGAAAACAGAGCTGTCCAGACAACAGAATTCTTTTCACTTAATGAATCGAACAGCCTCTGAGCTTGTGTCATGTTCCCTCTAGAGCAATGAGCCATGATCATCGAAGCAGTTGAGAAGACATTGTCTGATACATTGAATGCGTCATGAACAGAAGTAGCATGTCTTAGATCATCACATTTACAATATAAATCGACAACCGCGCTGCTTACGAACTGATTGAGAATCAATCCATTCTTCAAAACATAAGCGTGAGCTTCCCTGCCATGTCTTAGACTCTTAACACTGGAGCAAGCTCTCAAAATGCTAGTGAAAGCGTGTTCATTGGGTCTAATTCCATGCTTTCCCATTTGAACAAACAGTGCCAATGCCATCTTTCCAAGGCCATTCTGGGTAAAACCCGAAATCAGCGTGCTCCAAGATACGCTATCGTTGACAGCCGGATGTCCCCAAAACAGATTGAGAGCCATATCTAATTCTCCTTCCCTGCAGCAAGCTGCCACCATAGCATTCTTAGAAACTGGCTCTCTTTCATCAGCTCCTTCAAATGCTTGGCACGCATCCGCAAAGCATCCGCATTTTGAGTACATATCAATCAAAGAGATCAAGCCAAAACAGCGATAATCACAGGCAGCTTTCACCATTAGGGCATGAATTTGCTTCCCATACGGAGGCACTGACAGTTTGGATGTCAAATTCAGCATCGCGGTGAGTGTGAATTCATCCACGCGAATCCCATTCTTCCGCATTTGGGCAAACAGGTCAAGAGCTTCGCGATCACGCCCAAATCTCACGTAGCCGGAAACCATGGAGTTGTAGGTGACGGAGTCTTTGATAGGAGCAGAATCGAACAGACGGCGGGCTTCAGCTATGTCGTTGCTGCTAACGTAGCCGTGAATGATGGCGTTCCAGGTGAAGACATTTCTTTCAGGAAATTTGTCGAACAGGTGGCGAGCGTCTTGCAGACGGCCGCTGTTGCAATACGCTTCGATGACGTGGTTCGAGATGAAGATGGATGCTGTGCGGCGGCCGGATTTTATGAAGCGCGCGAAGATCCCAAGTCGTTGCTTCGCCGATTTCATCAATTAATCTACGTGAGTACGAAATCTTGATTGCAAACCGTTCCCAAAAATTCAATATTTCCGCTCACCGTCGATTTCTACGGCCAGCCCAGACAAGTCGGCACGTGCAAGTGCGGAGGCCTTTATGCCATTGAAAATATGAAAGCTGTGTCTTCTTTATTTTTTTGTGGAGCTGCGTCTTCAGATTTCTTTGGGAATATGTGTTCCTTATATTTGTAAGAATGTAATATATATTGAGATATATGTAATTGTACCAATCAAAAAAAAAAAAATGAAAATAATGCGCCTTTTTTTTTTTTGTTAATATATCATTTTCAAGTAGTCCGTTGAATTTCATCTTTTCCAATTTTCTATTTTCATTCGTGTTCTAAGCAACAAGGGCACTGCGTTCAATGACAAGAAAAAAGGGCTGAAAGGAATTTTTATATGCATAATTTTGGAATAACCAAAGCACTTCTCCTTTTCTTTCCGTATTAATGTTGCACGCGTGTGGGTGAGATCTACCGAATATGGTGTCACAACGATTCCGAACTTAGCTTCAAACCTAGGCGTTGAGAACTATGCTTGGATACCATACCACTGGGCTAAAGCGGTGATCACGAAACTAGACTAACTAGCCTAGCAAATCTCATAAGAAAGGAAAATAGCTAGCAAGATGGTGCCGACCAGCAGGGGAGTTATAAAGCTCAATATGGATGTAGAAACCAAGGTAGATGAGAATTCGGTGTGCTTTGGGGCCATTGTTAGGGGACTGGAATGGTCCGTATGTTGCCGCAAGATATTGGTTTGACAGGGGTAGATCGTCTCCTTTGTGCTGAGAAGCCAAGGCATTATGTTTCGGTACCCACATGGATTTGTGGCAATGGGATTCAAACGTGTGGGAATTGAGAATGGCTCTTTAGTCCTAATCAACCTGCTTCAAGGGAGTGGAAGAAATCCATCCAGATTGGAATTTATTGTAGACGACTGCAACTCGTTCGATTATGTGTTGTTTTGTCACGTATTAAGAAGTGGAAATGCTCCCGACCAAAAGAAAGAAAAATGGAAACGCTCTTGCTTTTGCCTTTTGAGGATAATTTCCAATTTTTCATAGGTGTCCAGAGCTCTGATCAAATTGCACGTAGGACTACATGATTTTGACTTCTATGATATCAAGAAACATTTAGTCGAAACTTGGGCCTTGCGGACACATTACGGGTACAATTTTTTTTTTTAAATAGTCATGTTCTCATGTTGTATTTAATAATATAAAGGGACCACATGAAGAAGGTAGGAATGATGCAACGTAATATATACCAAACATTCAAAAAGGCTGACTAAAAATTCTTTTCAATTGTTGGATGCATCCATCCAACCTTAATTGTGGGCCATGATTAAGTTATGGGGGAAAGAAGACGTTATGGAAATTGCAACCAGACTGATCATGCATCTTTTGTGCTTCAAACATGGGATGGATTCTAGTGGGCCTCAATCAGCTCCAGAGTGTGGCAATTTATTCCCAATTCATGTTACTAATCAAAAGAGAAAAAAGAAAAAAAAGAAAAAGAGGAAGTGATTGTAGAATGCTGTCGGGGTGTTTGAGAACTCAATTGGCTTCCCATAGGCTCATGATCTTGCAAAAGAATGGTAAATCCAATCAACCATGGCTTATGATGATGACTACCATGCACCCACTTCAGCATGCAATGATGGTGGGCCATGCTTGGTTGATTATGATGCCCAGTCATCATAACATGTGGTTGGCCCCACTTTAAGCTCTATAAAGTGAAGTGGTGAGGATGTTTTGAGTCTAATTTTGAAATTAGGTTGTTGCATTTGTAGATATTAGATTAAAAAGGCGCATTTAAGCAAATATGTATTAGAAATACATGCTTGTGTCAATGCAGTAAAACATAATGTCAAATTTTTTAATTTATTTACAAAAATAAAGATAAAATTAGGGCATCGGTTGCAAAGTAAAATACGATAAAATTAATGATTTTAAACTATTTGAACGATTGGATTTTGGTTTCACTGCAAATATTGATCCCATTTTTATCAACAGAGCATCCCACTTGAGAGAGGTGCAAGTGCAACATGATACACCCCCATACTCCCAATAAGAAAAAATCATATCTGCCAATGAGAAAAATAAAATAACAATATTATCTTTTTTGGCCTACCTACTCATTGTGACAACATATTAATTGCAACTAGCACGCGTGACATCTGATATTCAATGCGATGGGACCCACAACAAATCTCAAAAATATTTTCCCACCGAAGAGCCCGCCCACATCTAGATTTTTGGTCCTCCCTATAATTGATACACGTGAATGAATCAAGCATGCGTGCGTGCTTTAATGTTCACAGCCTGATGGATGCATTTGAATCCATAATGTCATAATAATAAGATGAACAGCTTCTGATGCCTACATATATGCATGAATTAATTAACTAATTAAATCAAATGAAACCAAACCCAGCACGGTATTCGGATACAATAACCTTGAATGGGATATTTATGGGATCAGATTTTCCATTCCAAGATAATATTTTTCATTCCTAATACGGTTTTTCTATTACCAATAAACATTTTTGCATTTTCATCCCATTTTTCTTTTCATTTCGAGCCCCAGCTTTTCATTATCTAAAACATATAATTTACTTTATACATAGACTTATATAGCTTTTATTTTCAAGTATTTACTTTCTTCCTTGTATATGGAATTTTTTTTTTTTAATCTTTTGATATTGACTATATAAAAGTAAGAATTGATATTTGAAATGAGTGATAATGATTGTTGTTACAATCCAATTTCTGGGCCGTTTTATGGTAACTCCGGTGTAACCAACGGCTTAGATCACCCGGCGTTTGTCCCCGTTTTCACCTACGGAAGACCGGCAAGGTGTCAAGTGCCAAACCTCCGCAGCAGTGCAGGGGCATTTCCGTAAAAATAACCAAAATATCCGGAATAAGATGACTTCCGCCGTCGCGTCACGCCGCAACATCGGCGACAATGATTCCGGTTAGAATGCAGGGAACCGCTTCCGTGGGAGCTGGCTGCTGATCCCATGGTATTTTTTTTTTTTTAAAAAAAAATCCTATGGTAATTTTTTTTAATATTTTACATGCTGATATTGCAATGAAACACATTCAAACCTTCACCTCATCAAAAAATTTTCCTAAACTCTCACCAGAAGGAGTAAATTGTAAAACCTCCATAATGGGAGGAAATCATTAATCCTCATTAGGGGGGAACTAATCTATAAAATCTCATGTATCATACTTGCCGAATGCAGGATTCGAAACAACATGGGCTCGCATGTGGGACACTCATCGTTACCACGATGCTACTGGCGTCGTGGCTGATTCTATGGTATTTTAACGATATTAAAAAATATATAACTTCTCCTAATCAAAATGACATAAATTAGATATTGATTTAATTTAAAAAGTAAAAATTATTTATTTATGGGGGGTTTTTAAATCTCTGCCTCATAGTTTGGATTAGTTTTCTAAAACTTACACTGATATGAAATCCTTTTAGCAAAAGAACTTTCAGAAAATGATATAAGTGTCATCATAAATAAATAAATAAAATTATAAAATGCAAGAAAATATATTTAAATATATAAAAATTTAATTTTTTAAAATATTTCTCACATTAGATAGATGTTAATATGTTGAGCATTTTTAGACAATGAATGCTTGTGGTTCAAAGGTAATTTCCTGTATTTTATAATTTTATTTATTAATAAGAGAATTTTGTATTTTTAATTTTTAAAAAGTGATATGTTTATAATTTTAAGCAAAAAGGTGTGGATGTAATTTTTAAAAGCTAATAATATGCTTATAATTTCACCCAAAATATGCAGATATAGATGTAAAACCTCTATATTTAACATATAAAAATAATATTCAATGCTTTTAAGGAAATAAAAAGATTTTTTTAGACTCAATTCATTAAAATATATATGTTACATTTTTTATTAGTATTTATACAAGTGACAACTTTCATATTACAATTTAACATATTCACAACACTCACATTTGAAGAGAATTTTTTTCCTAAACACTCTTATATCAAGGGATATTGTAAAAAATCCCATTTTTCGAGGGAATTTTTTTTCTAAACACTTATACCAGGGGAAATTGTGAAAAAATCCCATTTTTCGGGGGGTACATATATAAAATTGCTTACTAAGGATGGGAGATTTGAACCGAAGTGGGCTAGGTAGGAGCCCTCCCAAGTTACCACCAAGGCAACTACTTGGTGGCATATAAATTACATTTTAAATGATATAAATTATACTAGTCCAATTTATACGAAGCCTTAATACATATTGGTATTTTGAGTTCCTCGTTTATATTTTTTCTTTTCATTTTTGTATTTTCCTCTATGTGTTTAGTTCATATGCTAAAAATTTTCACTTTTAAAATTTGTACATATTTTTTTCAAATTTAAAAACAATCGTTTTCATAAAATTGTTGATAATATACAAAATATCAAAAAGGTAAGTTTTAGTACATATAGAGATTATACATGCACCCACATAAAAATAAAAATGCGCTAACTAATCGAGCATAACTCGGTTGGTCAGGGTGATCCTTTCCAAAGCCCCCATGATGGTTTGACTCTTGTCATCATCCTTGTGAATGTGAGATCAATAATCTCTCACAAGAGCAGTTGTCTCTCCTACTATGAGCCTTAATCTACTTTTTGATATTGTAAGAAAATCTATAAAAATTTATGAGATTGATTTGTAAGAAATATGTAGAGATTTATGGGTTTGAATTGTAATGATTTGATGAACGAAATGAGATATTGTATAAAAAAGTAAGGGATTCCAAAATGGAACCATAAAAAATGTGTTTAAGCACTTATATGTATGAGCTCTCCTTCTACATAACACATGCGATTCCAAGTAATCCCTTGAATTTTTAAAATGTTGATAATTGATGAAAAATCTAATCCATTCGTTGTATTTAATATCGCTTGTTTTGCTATGATACCAAGTTGTATCTAAATCAAGTTTTTGTATAGGCTACATTTACTCAAAAAATATATATGTTTATGTATGAAATATGAAAAATGCTTAGATCTGTTCACACATGTATTAGAATGTAATAATACTTTATAAAATCATTTATCCACACACTAGTGATATTTTAAATGTTTAGATATTGAAAAATTACTCTAAAATTGATTATTTTGTATTTATATTTATACAATGTGACAATTTGATATTATAATGGAGCACATTCACACCCTCGCCCATGGAGAGAATTTCTATAACACCTCTACTTTTACAGAGGAAATTTCAAAACCCCTACATTCAAAGGGAAATTGTAAAAACCCTCATTTCAGGGTACTTTTTTGTAAAAATCTCTTTCCATGCCAAGAGGAGATGGGAATCGAACTAGTGACCTTAGCCTAAGAGGTGCATTATCCCTACCACCTGCGTTAGTCACAAGTGGTGTAAAAATGATATTTTAGCATTAAATCAATTTATTATATCGAATTTATATGGTGATACTAGACAAAATGAAGTGAATTTCTACAGTAATATTAGAAAAAATGAAAGAAGCGTAGTAGAGTAAATGAAAAAAGTGGTTGCAATTTTAGGCGATCGCTAAAAGTGATGTCACATATAAAAACACTAGCAACCATAATATCTTCAAACATTTTCTCACCATTATTATACGTCATGTTTTTTTTTCACTGATTTAACGACCCGCTGACGTCATGTGCGGATGAGGAAAATTTTTTTATTTTTAAAAGTTTGTAAAAATTATATAAAAATTCAAAAACGTTAAAATTTAATATAAACTAAATACTCTTTGTCTCATATGAAAATAAGAAAAAACTTTAAATATAAAATACATGTATAATAATCCATATATAAATATTTTCTTTCATCACGTGCTTGTTATATATTCGCATGCACAAGCATTGAGACGTAGGCGGATGGGAATACGTGTTGGTAGGTGGAGCCTCAACACTCATACATAGCTTCGCATTCTGCAAACATCTCACAAGAAAGGTATCAAAGGAACTTCTCTTTTACGAGTGATGGCACATGAGCCTGACTGCCTGCTTCCCTGATGCATTATTTATTAGCCGATTAGAAGCTGAAAATCACGAGGATTCACAGCATATATTATAATAAATGAAATTCCAACTGCAATTGATTGGATCGGAATGGCTTTCTAACCTCATTTTCGAAAGATATGAGTTTCCCATGTGCTTTCCACAGTGACAGGAAAAAAAAAAAGTGGAATAACTGACATTGGGCAGTTTGGCAACTGCGCGAAGGGAATCTTTGCGCATTGACTTTTTTTTTTTATGACCGGTAGTCGAAGGAGGTGTATTTTTGAGGTAAGAGAACGAGACCCTTATTTCCATCAAAAACTTATCTTCCACTTTTCATTTACATTATTTTATACATAACTGCACTGACTTCAGAGCTTGCTAACCAAGTTCTGAGTGAGGATAAGAGGGCTATAGGGGTGAAGCACCAAAAAGAACACATCAGACATAAGGGACTTTTGCAAGTATGTCTACGATATTTGACCTATATTACATCCATATTCTTAAGTTTGTTAATATTACAAATATGCTCATAAAATTTGTATGAAATTGCAAGTGTAACCCTTTCATCATAACGACATTAAACTTTTTTGTAAAATGAAGATAATACTTTTTCAGTCAAGTAATACACTTATAATATTTGCAAATGTTATAAGCATATTTGAAAAAATCTAAAATAATAATATATGTATAAATATATAAAATAATAAAATAGCAAATATATTTATAATATTTAAAAAATTACAAGTGTATCACTCAGGCTAAAGGGCATTATCATCATTTTATAGAAAATTCTAACGACGTTATAACAGAAGGGACATGTTTAAAATTTCATGCAAATTTTGTAAGTATACTTGTAATGTCGGCAAATGTAGGGATATAGATGCAATATTGGTTAAACTTTGTAGACATATTTATAAAAATCCTTGTACATAAATATCTAACCATTAATTGCATTTTAGTTGAAATTTATCATTATATAAAATTTAAATTATTTATATGAAATTTTAAGAATTAAATTTTATAAATATTTATTTTTAATTAATATTAATTGATAAAATATTATATTGTTCAATTTTTTTTTGCTATAAGTATATTTTATTGGGTTGAAGACAATTTTAAATTATAAGTAATATCTATGATATAACTGGTAATGATTTGGTACATATATACGTATGTCTTAGTACATATACATGTTTGTTTCTATGAAATCCCATTTATATATAACTTCTTTCATTTTTAATATTTAGATAGTTGATGAAAAATTTACTCAATTTATTATATTTAACATTATTTATATTATCATGAAATTTCTTTTGGATTACAAGGCAAATACGCTGTGGATAATCATCTTAGGCGGGCAGTTTAAAAAATAAAAATTTAGGTATTTTTTTTCACAAACATGTTAAGATAGATATATTGAATATATAAATTATGCTTTACCATTTTTGGGTAATTTTAAATATTTTTTAAAGATTTTTAAACACGGTGGTATTATCGTAATTTTCTATCTTCTGAAAATTACGAAAATTACGACAACGCCAATGTATTTAAAATTTTTTAAAAATGCTTAAAAATATTCAAAAATAGTAAAATTTTGATTTATAAACTCAATACAACTAGCTTAACATATTTATAAAAAAACTAAAAAAAATACTTAAAAATATATTTGTTAGGCTTAGGCCGGAGTAAGTTAATCATCTTCCTTACAATATTTTAGGTATTTTCAACATAAACTCTTTTAAGTTTTAAAACGTTAAAAAATAGACGTGCTAACAAAATAGCCGCTTAGATTTGCAATGCCAGTCTTGGCCTTTGTTGCTGGATGACCGGGGTTAAATTTCAGTTTTGAAAATTTGTTTTTCATTTTTAAAGTAATGTCTACCGTAAATATTTTGTTAGTTATATTGTTAAATTTACGTTCCCTTGAATAAGGGTTAAAATAATATATACGTGAGATGACTTAAGTTATAAATATTAAAAAAAAAAAAAAAGAGAATCAATGGTACAAAATCGACCTCTAAATATGTGCTAACAAAATAGTCGATTAAGATCTCGATTTGCAATTAATATGGAATTCAACCTAATAATTACGATGACAGCTCACCGCATAAACCGGAATCATGGACCCTAGTTACAGCCAGCCTCACGTGGTACTAAGTTCGTGGCCCCACAACTTACGTGGATAAACCACATACGTATCTTTCACCGAGGATACATTTTTCCTCTTAGTTTTTAATATTTGATGCTTCATAGAAAACTGATTCCATTTATTATATTTAGTATTATTTATATTATCATTTAAATTTTTTCATTTCCACTGTATATAAGCTTCATCTATAAATACGTAAAATCAATATAATAAAATAATTTAATAAGTAAATATCAATTTTTAAGAAGTATTTTCAATATCTAAATCATCTAAAATATAACTACTATATAAATAAATGATTCTATAAAGTATTATTATATTCTAATATATATGTAAATAGGTCTAAACATTTTTTCTTATTTACACATGAATAAATTTATTTTTGAGCAAATATGTCTCGTGCATGCATTTGATTTAAATGGAACTTGGTCTTCTGGTTAAATAAATAGTATTAAATATGATAAATAGATTAAATTTTGCATCAATCATCAACATCTTAAAAATAAATGAGTTCACATGAGATTACTTATATGTAACCCGATTACATAGAAAATAATCTTTTTCGAATTTATCTATATATGATAACAAAGTTTATATTAGTCAATTACATAAGGTAAAAACTAGTAACCTATTCAAGGAATTTTTATAATATATTTAGCTCAACCAACTTAGTTTTTAAAATTTTAGAAATTTTAATATTATATCATTCACTCTTTGTTTTTAAATCACTAGATCATTCTTTCATTTATTTGTTAATATTTCTTTCCTCTGTACGTTTTAATGTGAGTGAAATCTATTCTCAGTGTACCCGTAACTCAACAAATTAGGTGGTAGAGGACATGTCCACTTGCCTTCTTAGGCAAGTGATCAAGTTTGAAACCGACATGAGAGCTTTTAGAGCTTGTGGTTTTCTCTTGTAAGGGAGCGGGTGATCTCTCCCATTAATATTTAGGAGCTTATAGCTTCCTATTTGAATCTTGTAAGAATTGTCTTAAGGTTTGATTGTAAGATGTATTGAGCTGTGATATAAATACTCTAATAAAGAAAGATTAAAACTCTAAAAATTGTTTGAAAATTATACTTTATTTTAATTATGGGAGTTTCGGTGCCATTGAAACGTTCAACTACACTAATTTATTCCACTTCGATGATTAAATTAAGTTTAATTCTTTAAAATAATTATAAAATCATTTTGGTCAAAGTTTTAGCTAGGTAATATCTACTTGAAAATATTTATAATAATGTGTAAGATATAAACTCACTTAGATATAGTCGCGAATTTATTGGAATATTATAATTATTTATAGTATTTGTCCATAAGGAAAGAATATTTTAGAATGTATGAATGTTGAATCATTAGTTTTGAAATATAGATAAAAATTAAATAATTGTATTATGTTGATTTCACACTCTTATAATTTTTATCAAATAGTGTATATGAATACTTAATTGGGATGAAACTGGATTTTGTAATTAAATAAATAATCTTAAATAGAGTAAATAGACCGGTTTTTAATTAGTGTCTTATTTTTTGCTTCCCAAGTCTTTTTCTTCTTATTGCTAACTTATAACTACTGGAAGTGCTTCTACTAAAACCCTCTTTCATATAACTTTTCTCAGTATGAATATTATAATAGTTGATAAAAAAATATATTCCATTTATTGTATTTAGCATAATTTATATTATCTCAGAAACTCTTTTATTTGTCTAGTATCATTGTGTATCAGCTTTACCTACAAATGTATAAAACCAATATAATAAAATAATTTAATATTGAATATTACTTTTAAAATTATATTTTTAATATCTAAACGGTCTAAATTATCATTTATATGTAAATAAATGATTCTATAAAAATATTATTATATTATAATACAGATGTGAATGGATTTAAGTATTTTTTCATATGAATATACTTATTTTTTGAGCAAACGTGACCCATGCACATGGTTATCTTATTTAGATGAAACTGATGTTAAATATAACGAAGTGATTAGATTTTTCATGATATATATTAAAAACTTAAAATTGGAAGGAGTTACATGTAACAACTCCTTGAAGGGGCCCCACCTAATTTTTTTGATGAACTGGAATACTCCCCTATCCCGGTCCCCTTTCACTGTGGAAGCAAGCTGAGATTGAGTGATCCACTAATGCATTACTAAAAAAATTGTCTGTACAAATTTTACCCAAAATGGCTGGGGGGGTTTCCCCACCAAGATTGGTGATCAAGTACTGAAAAAGACATCAAATCTGCTAAAGCATGAGCAACAACATTTCCTTGCCGTAACACATGATGAACAGAAATATGGGGAGTCATGGAAAGTAGCGCCTTGATCTCGTCAATGAGGACCCTCGCCGGAGCACGAATCGGACCCTCCCCAGCCAAAAAGTTACACAATAGGAGAGAGTCGGACTGAATCTGTATGTTCCCGAACGCCAGCTGGACAGTCCACTTGACCCCAACAGAAACGCATGGGCTTCCATGAGCAGGGGCCCCATGTTTCCCCGCCTCCTCCATCCCTGAGCAGCAATGAAGGAGCCCTTACAATCACTAATGACAGCAGCAAAAGCCCATGGATCCCCTAGCCCTACAACTCCTTGCATCAACGTTAATTTTGAAAGCCCCCAGTGGCGATTTAATCCACCAGGGTATCAATGGTCGGTCCAAGCAACCACCAAGCATAAAGAGCTTACCTCTTCTATGCTCCTCCAAAAACTCCACGCACCATTCAACCATGTTTCCTAACTCCGTCCGTGTATAGTTATACTTACAGACAAATTAAAAAGGACAGTTGAATTCCCCATTTAAAAAGGATATTTAAATTGAGAACTGAGTCTTTTTAGCCTTTTCAGCTCGGCTTCGAAAGCACCCAAAAATACCCAATGACGGGAGGGATTGAAGAAAACAGCAGGGACCACTGATTTTTCCTTGACTGTGAGCTGCTGTCGAGTGTCGCTTCGTAGGCCGTAGCAGACGAGCAGAGACGTTTCATAACTCTCTTCTCTTGTCAGCTCAGCCGCAGCTGGACCGTATTTGGCTCGAAGGGTAATTTGGCAGAACAGGAAGGCCAGTTAGTGACGACAAGCAGCTGAAAGGTGGGGGTGGCCGAAAGAGAATCTCTAAAAGCAACAAGTGCCACTCGTTCGCTCTGTTTTTCACTCCCTCAAGAAAACCTTTTCTTCTACTTGGATTTCCCCTCCTGCCCCTGTCTTTCTCCCACTCGCACTAAAAACATCGTATTCCCCTTTGGAAATCATCTCACAAAGCCCCGCAAAGAGAGAGAGAGAGAGAGAGAGAGAGAGAGAGAGAGAGAATGGAGAGGAGGGTTCTTCTGGTCTGTGCCACAGTTGGGTTTCTTGGGCTCCTGACTGCCGCTCTAGGTTTTGCTGCAGAGGCCAAAAGGGTCAAGGTAAGTTGCAGAACAAGCTCCGATGTTTCTATTTCATGGAATTTACAGATGATTTTTTTTTCAAAAAAAATAAATAAATCCACCACCATATTTCTTCCTCCTTGCTTGGTTGATTCAGTGTTTGAATTCTTATGGGTTATCACTGTTAGTCGTGCTTTTGTTTTTGTTTAAACGAAATCTTGGTTGGTTGGACTACTCTTTTACCTTTGCTGCCAATCAACATCAATTTATTTCATTTATGTTGTTGTTGTTTGGATGTGATTGTCAAGCTTTTGAAATTTCCCATTTTTTTCACCTGTTCCTAATTAATATACTCCATTCATGTTACACCCTGGCTTGTGAGCTATTACAAATAGGCAATATCACAAATAGGCAAGTTTGGGAGTCCAAAGGGTCAGTGGGTCTTCAAAGACTAGTTCTACAGTTACTGATGGGGACCTTCTGAAAACAGAGGAGACAGTGACAGTGAAGCATTTTTTTACTCATTGCTCTGTCACTTGTGAGATTCAGGTGGAAGATTTTTTTTTTTTTTTTATTCCTTTTCCGTGTTTCAGCGATCAGCATCCTTTCGTGTTCCTGAGATCATGAATAATCTTGTCCGCAGCTTGGAGAGCTATGATGCGGAACAGAAGTCTGGCATATCTAGGTACTTGGTAGAGGACATAGAATGTTTTAGTTTGAGTCTTGCGTGTGGTCTCTTTCCATCAAGTGTGACTGGCTCATATGTGAAGCATTGAGGGTTTGCTACATTGTGATGTTTGGCTTTAGTAGAGGCGTTTGCGGTGTCTTTGGAGTTCATAAGCTCGACTGACAATCTTGGTGGCAAGCTGGAGAGTTGGGTTATCAAATAGGAAGGCGGTATATCATTGTTGTTCAAAGTGGTCATTTTGAAGGATTTCAATGACTTCAATATGTTGAAGTGGAATCCTTACCATGATCTATCTCAATCAAGTGTAACTGGGTCATAAATGAAGTAAGAAAGATTTGCCATATCCTGACGTTTGGTGCATTATCTAATTGTGTGTTAGCAACTGATTTTCTTCATTGGTTCTTCTAAGGCATGTGGTCTGCAATCCTCCTTATTTTCTGGATTTGGATCAGTCATGTACATGGAGATTGTCAGCTATCCTCTACAACAAGGCTTAGATTGGCCATAGTTCTAGAAGTTCTACACGTCTTCATCACCATGAAAATCCCTTGTCTCAACCTTTAGATCATTCTTGTATTTCCATTAGTCGAAGTAGGAGGAAATGCTTTCCTCATTGTAAGGGGTTGCACCATATTAGCAGTGCCTCCTCCCAATCATGATAGGAACTCGATGAAATCGACTTCTGAACTATTTTATGCCTGAGACTAAAGGGCCTTCATTTTTTTATTTCTTTTTCGGAGGGTGTGTGTGGAGGGTGGTTCTAAAATCACTTCTCCTTATCGTCTCTGTGGCATGCTGGTAATCTGCAGGTCTTTTTAAAGGTCCAAGGAGATTAGACCATTGAGGTAATTGTGTGGACATTTTGAATGTGACAGTAAACCATGACATAGGCCTTACGAAAGCAACTGAAATCCATACATTGGATTTTCTTGTTTTTCTCTTTTTTCCTTTCTCTGATAGCATCTACAGCTGCACAAGGAAGTCACTCTCTCCATTGGGATGCTTATGTCCGAGACCACCTGTAGCTTGTTTGTCTTCCATGAATATGTTTCTTGCTCTTGTGTATGCGACTAGAGACGTGCAATTAGACAAAAACACATATAATGCAAATCTGCATTCTGCATGTAAATCCAAATTATTCTGACATCTGTGTCATGCTAGTCTGCCTTGGGCCTAGGTGGCTTTTGTCCTTTTCATTTCCAGAAGCAAAATATATTGCGTGTTATCCAGGCACTGATGAACACTAGCAGATTGGGAGACAAGGTCCACCCAGGCTTCTTTTTTTTTTCCTGGTCACAAACAATTAATGCCAAATGCATGTTATTGGTCCTTCCTTTTGTTCTTGGAGGAACTTAGTCAGGCTTGTGACATAGTTGTAGCATTTTGGACTTAATTCAATTGCCAAAAGGATGTGCTTCTATGATATTTCTTGTTGTTCCCTTGCTCATTAATCTGTTATATATTCAGTGTTAATGCTGGTTCTAATTTGCTCTTCCTACTTGTCACAGGTCTCTGATGTGAAATTGTCTCCACCAGGAACATGCACATATCCAAGGAGTCCAGCTTTAGCCCTTGGAGTGACTGCTGGAGTGTCACTTTTGCTGGCACAAGTTATTATAAACACTGCAGCTGGATGTGTTTGTTGCAAAAGAAATCCTCATCCTTCGACAACCAACTGGTCCATAGCATTGATCTGCTTTGTTGTTTCTTGGTAACGCACTACCTTTATGAGCAGTTGATAATGCATACCATTCAGTTCTCATGTCATGATTGTTGCAAAAATCTCAAGGAATTCCCTATCTACAAGTTTCCTTTGGAGAAAGTTGGTTTTTCAAAGAGTAATGCTAGAGCATCCTGTTGGAGCCTTTAGAAGTTAGAATCTAAATGAGCGCTAGACGTCAACATCCATCAATCTTTGAGTTTTGTTGATTGGCGCATCAGAAAATGTTTTTCATTTTTGCGCAGGGTAACTTTCATAATTGCGTTTCTCTTGTTGCTAACGGGTGCTGCATTGAATGATCAACATGGAGAAGAGCAGATGTATTTTGGCAATTACTGTTTTGTGGTCAAAGCTGGTGTCTTTGCCGGTGGTGCAGTTCTATCGCTCGCCAGTGTTTCTCTTGGCATCATTTATTACATCACTCTATCATCGGCTAAGGGCATGCTGACTTGGGGCCCAAACAGCAGTCAAGGCATTGCAATGGGGAATGCACAAGTACCGACCCAGTGCACCCAACCAGTTTTTGTCCATGAGGACACATACAACAGGCGGCAGTTGGCATGAACTACAGGTCAATTCAGGCTCCCTTGTCTGCAAATTTCTTTTCAATCCTACTGCTGCTGCTGCTGTCGATTGGATATGCAAGAGCTCTAGCTTTAAACCCTGCGTCGATTGATTGGGTATACAAGTGGTCTAGTTTTAGATCGTATGCGATGGATTGGGATGCAAGTGGTCGGCTGTGCTTCTAACGTGAAGGGGATGTGCATGGTCAGAAGAGGATTATCTGTAAGCCCTGAGGTAATGATGTTTTTTTTTTTTTTTGGCTGGAAATGAAAATGTTTGTTGCGGACAATGTAAAATCCATGTTAGTCATGCATCCGATAAATGGATGATTTTATTAGGACATTTCCATGTCATAAGTTCCTCGCACATATATGCAATGCCCTAAAAATTTAAAAATGTGTTTAATTTTGTCTGGCAGGCATGTAGAAGAGAAAGGAAAGTGGTAAACTAGTTTGGGAGAACCTGGTGTAGCTTTTTGATATTTGCTTTACAGATGACCCTTAATTTTTTTTTCTTTTTCTTTTTCTTTTTTTTTTTTTTAAAAAAAGTTGGCATTGATGCAAGATTTTTTAAACAGGAATACTTCTATGAAACCTAGGGGTGTAACTCGGGTTCATCTCGACCTTAACCTTAACTCTAACCTTAACCCTAATTGTAAAATCTGAACTCTAACCTTATTTTTGAAAATCGGGTTCGGGTTGGAATTTATGTTGATAAATTTACATTTTATTTAAAAGTGACAAGTTTAGAATTTCATATGAATAAATAATAATAACAAATCATGTAGGTGAACATAATAATATATAATAAAACTACATATTTTTTAAAAAATAGTAATATAAAGAATATTTTTAGAAAAATTTAACATTAAAACTAAGATAAAAGAAAAAAATTAATAAGTGTAAAAGTGAATGATATAAGTAAAAGATAAATATAAATGAAATAATATACTTTATTTACAATAAAATACAATATGCCAAATATGTATTCAAATATAGATATAATAATATAAAATATGAAGAATATAAAAAAATATTGTTTAAATAGTATGTATATAATTTTTTTTATAATAAATATAAAATGAGAAATCGGGCTTGGGTTCACTTGAACCCTAACCCTATCATATTTACAAATCGGGTTCGGGTTATAAAAAATTAAGTTTCAACATTGTTCAAAATTGGGTTCGGCAGGCTGAGTTCGGGCCAAACCCGGCTCAAGTTGCACACTTAATGAAGCCAGGTTTCATAAAAGTGATTTCGTGAAACCTTTTTCATTTTTGAAATATTGATTCTTGATGTAAAATTAATATGATAATATAAAAGAACTCATCTTTGCATTTTTGGGGGTGATCATTTCTCTACATGGGGGCTGATCTTTTTAGGCCGGCTATTTTTTATTTTTTATTTTTTATTTTAAGTAATTTTCTGCCCTTTCAAAATTACAAAAAAAGTAAAATTTAATTTATAAATTAAATATACCTGACTTAATATGTTTAGGAAAAAACTGAAAAAATAAAAAAATAAATTTTGCAGGCTGGCCTTAGTTGATTGATTATGAAGAGTACAATAATTACACGATTAATAAATCAGAAGTTATAAAAATATAATTTTATTATTTATTATTCATATAATTTTGTAAATATTTTCTTTATATGATGATTTCAGTGAATGGTTCAAAATGGTTATTTTTTTATTGTGTTAACTTTACACTATCTTTTGATTTTTTCTTAAAAAAATATCTCATACAGCTTCATAATGATCAAATAATTTTTTCATTTTTTTCTCAACCACTTACAAAGCGATGGACAAACGCTGCCCACGGCCGGAGACGCTTCTCAACATAGCGTGAGCAGAAGAAAATTTTCGCTTATATCCTTAAATAATCAAAACTTTTTTTCATATTTATAAATTTTTATTCTAATTCTACATATACTCGTGCCGATAGGGATTCGTTAAATATATCGTTAGCCATCTTGTCAAATAACAAATATACTCAAACTCTAATGTAATTTAAAGTTATTATGCTTAAAGTTAATGATTTATTTTCAAATAATAAATGATTTTATAGATATAGAATTACTAAAAATTTATTATAATATGAATTTCTAGTTATAAAATTATAATTAGATATGAATTTATTTGTCATTTTACATAGAGTTGATGGTCTCTTTATCAAATTTCTAATGACGTGAGTATAAATAAAATTATGATGAAAATTCATAAATATAAGTAAAATTATGACTAAAATTTGTAAATATATAAAGAATTTACTCGAGAAAAAATAATAACAAAGTTGTTGAGTATGATACTTCAGGTCAGTTTCTAATTTGAAATTCAGATCCTTCTCGCAGACTACTCGATTGGAAAGTCATGATCGTGACTTCTGGGGAAGGCGAAGTCGGTCCTATTTTTTTTTTCTCGACGACACAAGTGAACAGCATTTCAACGGACGGCAAAACCGTGCCCACATATTTTCCCGTTGAATTGGATTGCTTTTCCAGTGACTTTCCGCCTCATGAATAATTCTAGGTGGGAAAGGAAGAAAAAAAAACCCAAAATAAAAGATAAAATTATTCAAACATTGTGAAAAAATGTAAGTTGTAAGATAAATAAGTCCATTTCGGATTTATCTAACTCTTTTTGTACACATATGCCTATATTTGGGAACCTCAGTTGCATACGCCTAGTGCTGCATGCTCCTAGGCGCATATTTTTTTTTTTTTTTGAAAATTTTTCATAAACTTGTTAGTCCAAGTGTATTTAACGTACGTATCAATTTTTACCATTTTTTGAGATTTTGAGATATTTATTTTTTATTTTTGAAAATTAGTGGCATTTTAGTAATTTAAAATTACCTAAAATGTCATTGATTTTCAAAAATAAAAAATAAAAATCTAAAATAATTCAAAAATAGTAAAAATTTATATACAGATTAAATACACTTGGGCTAACAAGTTTATAAAAAAAAATTTCAAATTTTTTTTTTTAAAAAATAAGTTTATGCGCCCGGGAGCATAAGATCAGAATCCTATATTTTGACATATTGATAAATGGGATGTGATTTTATACATTCGTTTGTAAATTAGGTGAATTACAGGTAACGGGAAAATATATTTTTTATTTTCAAAATTTTTTTACACATACATTGGCTTCACTCATATCTTCCATCTAGTGAAATTTACCATTTTTTGGATTATATTATTCTTTTGATTTTTAAAAAGTAAAACAAATATCGGATAAATTTAAAAAATGATCAGATTTCACAAGTGAAAGATTTAGGTAAGGCTGCATAAAAAAATTTTAAAAAAATAAAAAATTTTCTGGTGGTAATTTGTAGGTGAGCCGATAAGATCGATGGGCTTGATAAACATATCTATAAATATTTTGTAAAAAGCACAAGTATTAAAATATGAGAAGTATAATTTTTATAAACCTGTAGATATATTACAAATAATTTTAAAACGTAAGAATATATACATTTTAAAAGAAAACTTTCAGGGAAATGAATGTTACTAAACTTGGATTAGAAGTTTCATTACTAAGTTTTAAATTATATGGTTAAAATACATTTTTTGCTATATGAAAGGCTGTGAGTTGATTGCTGTAGTGACCCGAAATTAACCTCATTAGTAAAGAAAGGGAAAAAAATAGTGGCTAAAAATTAAAGTTTTAGCAATGCAATTAATACCTACCCTTCTTCAATGAAGTAAGATATTATCATTAAAATACTCATAGCAATGAAATTTTATTTCCTAACTGACAATAATTGCCAAATTAAGCCAATTCTATTTACAAGTGACGTACCGGCCGGTTAATTAAAATGTCCAATTCATAATTCAACAAATTCAACTGGTTTTTAAAATAACTTAAATTTAAATTTAAAATTCTAAACCGTAAATATATCAACTTAAACAAACAAGTCCATCATTAAATGTGAATGGTTTAAACCGTACTACTAAGGGCATGCATGTTTGGATCTGCTTACTACATATTTACTTCCATTGGGAACGGGTCTGGTTATCATAAGGGTGGTAAATGCCCAAATTCTACCTAAATAATATTGAGAAAAAATATTTCATCGATCGTTTAAGAAAAAGAAATTCTTTTCCATATATTATGGAAGTAATAAAACTTTACTGAAAATTTTTTTTGGGTAAAAGTTTTAAAATTTATAAAAAATGATATGGGTAATAATGAAGAGTAAAGAGAATAAATATGTTTTTTTAATTGAAGTTTTATACAATATAACAACTGACATTATAATCAAGTACATTTACAACCTTTACAACATAAAAAAAAAAAAATTTCTACACGCCCCTATACTTAAGGACAAATTTGTATTAAACCCCCGTACGGGGAGAAGTAGTAAAATCCATAATTCTAGGAAATAACTGTAAAATTACCCCACAAACGGAGAACTTTCAACGGGGCTTGCACCCTAAGTGCTATGTTTAAAACAGACTGTTACTTATATATGTAGTTCTGTATAAATGATTGAAAAGCGATATAATTATATGAGAAAATAAGAGCAAATATTAAAAATAAAACAGCTTTAACATAAAGTGAAAAGTTTTAAATACTAAAGTTTTAAGGTTTGCTAAAACACTCCATAGTTATTTCCACCGTATAAATTACGGAAGGAAAACGCGTTGGTTGACTTCATGATCAGTCAGCTTGCTCATTAACGTGTATATATATCTCAACCGTGCCATCTGCTTCCCAAAAAACCCATCGATATATACGCATCCGAGAAAACCATATAAGCAAATATATATTACATACATGGCCGCCAAACTTGCATGGCTGTTGCAGCTAATTTGCATTATGGCTACTAATATGTAGTGGGTCATCGTGCTTGCTAATGGCATTGGCGAGCCTGAAACTGCATTAGTTGCTGCTGCTGCTGTATCACCATCGCCTGCACCGACGGCGGGCATGATCAGCTGCGCTAACCCGCCTTTTGGCCGCCTCAGCGACTGCCTGACGTTCGTGGAGAAGGGCAGTAGCGTTTCCAAGCCCGAAGGCTCTTGCTGCTCCAGCCTCAAAGGCGTGGTGAAGGACAGCCCCATGTGTTTGTGCAACGCTCTCAAAGTAGGCGGCGCCAATTTCGGCATTGCCCTCAACATCACCAAAGCCTTCGCACTCCCATCTGCCTGTGGCATTTCGACTCCTGCCTTCAATTTCAATACCTGTGCAATTGCATCTCCATCTCCATCTCCATCTCCTCCCAACAATATGATCATATGAATCCCTCGGCACCGCCTCCTGCATCATCAACATCAGTACATGCGCCCAGCCCCAGCAGCTTGCCACCACCTAAAACCACGCCACCCACTGCTACTGCTACAGACATGCCGCCGCCGCCGCCAAAGTCTGCTGCCTTTGCACTGCAAATTCCATCCGTGTTTTCGGTTCTCAGCATCGCAGCAGTGACCATTGCTGCCATTTGTTGTATCTGATATATATATATATATATAGAAAAATATATCAGCGATACCAGTTTATATATGTGGTCTCTTTTTTTTTGTTTGTTTATATGTGTCTCTTTTTCTCGATGAATATATTTGTCTCTTTGATTAGCTTATATATAATAATAGATTCATGGGTCGATCGATTTGCTCGCTGTATATTTGTTAAGCGGTTTAATTCTTTTCATGTGATGAGGATAAAACTCTCATAAATTCAGAAGGAAATGTTTTCCACAAGCGGATCACTTTGTTTCTTTCTGCAAAACAACAACAGTTCCAGATCTTCAGCAATTAAGGCCTAGTCTCACGTAGAGGAACAACTCTTCTATAGGTTTCATCTAAAAACTTTCTTCTAATCAATTACTCTTTTAAAGGCTTTTGGCGTGCTAAATCACATAGAAAATCACTAGTTATAATCAAACAAGATCTTAAACTTAATATCGTGCATGCATGGGAAACCGTTCATAATTTTATGCAGCTAATTGAACCAAGCCTAGGGACAGGTTGATGAAATGCACAGCAATACAGTACCAGAATAAGGGTGTGGTGATGCCAGTCATGATATATCACAGAGTGAATATAAATAAAATGATTAAATTTTTAGAATAAAAATAAGACATCCATGGTAAATTATAACTATCGATAATGATGAAAAAGTAATGTTTCTGAGTAAGCAAATGGTATATATAAGAAATTACAAAAATCAGCTTTGGGTGGGACTGTACCTGCTTTAAACTGTATAATTATTGGAAAATATAAAAAAAACTTAGTGTAGCACCCGCCTTGAGCGCTACGATGGGCTCGGAATGGTTTCCCGGGCCTTGAAAATGTGGATCGTGTTGAAAAGCAACATGGGCTTAGATTTCCTGCATTCACATGGGGTAAAACGCATTAGGCTTCATATCTTTTAGGAAAGTTGGCGTGTGGGTATTTTCTCGTGATTTCGGCAGCATAACGGCTAAGACGGGGCTTTTCGTACACGTGTCAAGTCACAAATCTGGCAGCATAACAGCAGCGTATTATGCTGGGATCCGTGGACCCGCGTGCACCCACCTTGCCGGGGCGTTAACTCAAACACGCACACACAAAAATAAAGAAAAACGGAGTCGTCACTGATCTTTAAAGGGAGATCAGACCCTGTTTAAATAAATAAGGCACTAATAATACAGAGATCGGGTTCCGGCCTACGGATTGAAGCAAATATGGAGAAATCTGCCAACCCGAGGCGGTTTACACGGCGTGAAAGGGGGTAAAATGAAAGATTTGAGAGAATGGGAGAGATGGAAAGGGGGCGTGGAGGAGGGAGCGTGGCTTGGAGAGCGTGAAAAGCCGAGACGCCGGGGTGTTGCTGCAGACTCCCGTCCTCCCCTTGGGATGCCTCTCTTCAAGTCCCCTCAAATGAGAGGGGGTGCTCTCCTTTTATAGATGTAGGAGTGGGCTTTGGGCTCTCTTGAGGTCATGGACTTAGTCCATGGACTTGGGCTTGAGTTGAGAGCATGGGCTTGAGCTTGGTTGAGAGGTGTTGGACTTGGTCCATGAGCTTGAGTTTGGGTAATGGGCTTTGGGCTTGAGTTGAGAGCATGGGCTTGAGCTTGGTTGAAAGGTGTTGGACTTGGTCCATGAGCTTGAGTTTGGCGGGCTCCTTCCATAGTGGGCTGGAACTAAGTGGGCTAGAGCTTAGCTAAGCCCGTTGTTTTGGGCGGGCCGTTGTAGAGGCCCAAAATTGTAGAGAAGCCTACTTCTGAGGCTTGGTGGGCTGCATTGTGGAGCCCGTTGAGGTGGCCTGTAGGAGCTTCGCTCGTGTGGGCCGGATCTGGTTTGTTGAAAAGCCTGCTTCGAGGCTTGGTGGAGCTTCGCTCCGTGGGCTGTGTTTGGAAGGGCCTACTTAGCTTGCTTGAACCTCCTTTTGCCTTGAATTTGTTTGAGTTTGAGACTTTTTTCCATTTTTTCCATTTTTGGGCCTAAAGGTGGGGTGTCAACACTTAGATACATTTATGTATGCATTAAAGTGTTTACATATATTGTATGCATTAAATTGTTAGACCAATTTATAAATGATCAATATTTATCTACAAAGAAACTATAGATGCATGTTGAATTAACAATGTTGAAATTAGTACGTAAATCAACCAGTTTTATTATATTGCTTAAATTTATACTTTTATTAAATATTAAGATGATTTGCAAATACACTCACTTAGTTTGACCATAATTGCAAATATATCCACATAGTTTTAGAAATTATAAATTACCCCAAATAATTTTGCCATAATTATAAATATACCTATGTTGTTATGACACCGTTATTGCATCGTTACGACACAGTTACTGCACTGTTACGACATAAATATATTTGCAAAGGTTTGAAAACTATGTGGACATATTTGCAATTTCAAAAATTAAATGGGTATATTTATTTTTTGCAAATATACCCAGGTTGCGACGTGTAATAACGGCGTCATAACAGCTTGAGTATATTTGAAATTATGAACAAATTATGGGAAGGCAATTTACAAATTTTGAAACTATGTATGTATATTTACAATTATAGTCAAACTATATGAATATATTTACAAATTACCAAATATTAACGTGCAAATATTTGATTTACATGAAACTTAATTTCCTAGTTAAAAATTAATATTTTAAATGCAAGGCCAAGAGGATGTTTTATCAAATCATCAAGGAGTGATTAAGTGAAGAGATATCACGAATTCACTTTTGGAAACCAGATTCACATAAGCAAAATCCATATATAACAAAACTATCATTAGAAGAGGAATTCTTCAATGACATTGATTGCATTGTGCTATCAATTACTTTTTTTATTTTTTAATGTTTTATTTTAATTTTAAGTTATACATCATATTTTACTTTGTTGATATTTACCTAACATTAAAAATCAAATGTTATTTAGATTTTTATTTAATCTACAACAAGTGTAAATGCATGATGCTATTTATAGTTATACTTTTAAGATTAATGATTAAAATTTTTATATTCTCTTAATTTTTTGCGTATAATTTTAAAAATAGTTTTAAATACAATGGATAGATAGAACATAAAATTTTAAAAATAAGTGATTGTAAAATGCAACTGGTAATACTGAAGCATTTTTCGATAATAACGTGTCTATCAATTTATTTATTGTGTTGTTAAAACAAAATACTGTATGTTATGTTAGTTATAGTTTAACAGAAAGTAACAGACTTAATTTACTAAATTGTTTACTAAAATTATGTATTTACTTTTGATGGTCAAATCAAGACGATAATAAGATCAGTATGGAGAACTAGGTTCCATACTCTCTCTAGATAGCTAAGGAAAATGGGTAGCAAGCATTTTTGAAAGGAAATGCGCATCTCGAAGTATTCTCTAGTATTCTATCTTATTCCTTGACTTTTATAATACGTCGGTTTTCTAACAGATCAACTATTCATATCCTTAAGTTGTGTTTAGGAAGTGGTAAAACTTTTGAAGGAAAGTTTTTTTTGTGTAAAATTTGTTCAAATAAGATAAAATGATGGAATATAATAGGGATAATAATGAAAAATAAAGAGAATAAAATTAAAATAAATAAGTTAGGTATATGGATGAGAATGTAAAAATGATTGAAAAGTAAGGTAATTTGTATATAAAACGAGAAGAAATAATTAAAAAATTGGATAGTTATAGATAATGAAAAATTTTAAATTGAAAAATTTTAGAAAAAATATTTTATTTAATAACAAACACACCCTTAATATGCGAAAAATAAATCTCACTTGATACACTTTAAATGTAGACTAAAGGTCGGTCTGGAAAGATATATATACATAACTATATTTATTAATTATTATAACACCCATATTTAATTCATTTTTGCATCTTTTTGTACAATTTTCCTATCTATTTTATTTCTATTCTTTTTACTCCTAGTATTATTATTAAGATCATATTAAGTTAGTACTCTCTTTTTAAAAAAAAAAATTCCCATTCCTATGGCCCAATTTTTTAACTCTCCCTCAACGGGGTCTAAAATTAAATTTTTTATTTGTGTAAGTAATTAATTTTTCTATTTTTTTCGCGACTTAAGATGACTAATAGGTCGATTAACCAAATAATCAAATCCCAAATTTCCATGTGAAAGCACGACTTGGAATAAGCCGAGTCGTTAGAGTCTTTCATCGCTTAGAAAAGTAATACATTTATTTTTAGTGCATAATTTATTATATAAATTATTATTATTATTATATTAAGTACCACTGCGTTAAAATCTTGAAATATTTTCCATAAAAAATCTTGAATCATTATCCCAGGTTGTCGATTTATGATTAATTTGCATTTAGCAATGATAAGAATTTAAATTATTTAACCATGACAAGTATTGTGATGATGAACTTCCAAAGCTTTTTATTCAGCACAATAGTTTCAAAACAAATAGAAAAATGTTTATTTAGGTTATTTTTAGGTCAAAACATTTGAATTTATTGCCTAAGTTGTTTAGATTGTGTTATTCGGTTTATGTTAGACCCGAATTAAGAACCCAGAATTTGAGAAATTGGCTGCCAAACCATTTGGGCTGTGGGTCCTCTTTGTCGGTTGACGGGTGTCGGCTTTCCGTCCACCCGAACCGTGGACTCGAGAGTCGATCTCTTCTCTTCTTTCTTTGTCAGTCTAAATTCTAGCGGTCTAGAGAATGATGACGTAAATATTTCCACTTTACGTGTAATCTTAAAAATATCTAAGATGCGTTATTCTCATCGAATGCTTCGGACTATTTATTATTTTAACCTTGAAGTTTTAACATTTGCAAATGTAATTTTTTAATTTTAATGTTGTGCAAAAATACTTGACTATTATTCTCGAAATTCAATTAAGTTGATAGAGTTATTTTTACACAATATCGAAAGTTAGAATGTTATATTGGCAAATATCTAAAGCACTGGCAAACTTACAGGGTCATTTTAATTTTGCTAATAACCCCTATTTATTTAATAATATTATTTTTACCTTTTGAGCTTTTATAAAAATTCAAAATTATTTCATTCTAATTTTAAGCCATTAGCAATTTTTCATTATACTCTAAAAAATATCTAAAAATCTCTAAAAATGATAATAATTGATATATATATATATATGTTAGATATACTTAGATTAACAGTTGTGTAAAAATATTTCAAAAAATTTTAAAAACTGAGTTACATGCATCCAGGTGCACCAAGCCTAAGTATACTAAGGTGCATGAAATTGGGCTCCAGTGGGCATTGGGTGGGGTCTATCCATGAGCTGACCCATTGGGTGGGGTCTATCCATGAGCTGACCCATTTTTTTACCGGGTAAAATCAACCTTCATTAAACCCAGGTAGGGATAGATTAGAAATTTTTTACCCAAATTCAAAAATAAGGTAAGAATGAGTTAACCATGTCTCACCTTGCCTTGCCCAGTATATATTTATTTATTATAAATTATAAACATATTTTTAATCTTATTCTCATTTTCTTTCAAAATTCTCATGTATAATTATATTAACAAAATAACAATTATAAAAGGCATTTGCATATATATATATATATATATATATATATATAACTCTTATACATAATTGTAGCTTTTCTATTATTTTGGAAACTCTCATAGAAATACTATTATTTTAGAAAAATATTTTTATAAATACCAAAATCTACTTTGAATGAAATATCTTTTATTAACCTATTTAATAAAGATACATTATATTTACTCATGTTTTTATAGTAATAATTTTTACTTTTTTAACTAGTAAAATAATGAAGCATATAATATTTAAATTTCACATAAATGTGTTTTTATGTTTCATTTGTGCATAAATTCATAACATTATTCTACTTGACCTACATTTTTCATAGACTACTTGTCCGAAAACTTATTAGAAAAAGAGGAGAGTCAAACAAATATTCCGGATCGGATATAAAAAAGAAAAGATCAAATAAAAATTTTAAAAAGTAAGATTAGGATTGGATAAAATCCAACTCTGTACCACCCACCTCAATTCTCACTACTAAATTTACCTCTTTACCCAAGATTAATTTGAATCTAGTTTTCAGGTTGTAGTATCTGTCATCCAATATTACATTAATTGCGTGAACTTGGCATAGCCCAGATTGCCTAGTTGGTTTCACATGCCTGTGGATCCACAGTTCCATGCGTATGAGAAGGGTTGTCTCCCTTAATGAAATAATTCAAAAAATACATCAATTGCCGATGGAAAAAAAAAAAAAAAAGTGTTCATATTAGCATAAATCACGGACAAATTTGAAATTATATTCTATTTTGTATTTCAAGCCAATGAGTCATATCTCGGTCAAAATAATAATAATAAAAAAAAAAAGAGTCAATGAGTCACATTAACACGATAACCAACCTGGTCTATTGAGCAGCAGTGTTGTCAGAACCGAACCGGTGATTGAACCGGTAAAGGAACTGGTCTGGTTCGAACCGGTTCGACCGGTTAAATGAACCAGTTCGAACCGGTGACGTCAGCATGACATATTTATGATGTCATAAATATTAAATTATTTTTAAATTTTAAGTAAATATATTAATAAGTTAATTCTAATTTAACATCTATAATATGATTATGAGCCATTTATAAGGTCTTTTATACCTTAATTACAGAATTTGAAACCCAGATAATAAAATTTAATTAAATCTACCTTATCTAACAACGTCTAACAACATCTAACAGCATCTAATAGCATCTAACGACATCTAACGACATCTAACAGCATCTAACCAGATCTAACGACATCTAACAGCATCTAGCTTTTAATATAAATAAGTTAATCCTAATTTAGCACATGTAATATGATCTTCAGCTCTTTATAAGGTCATTTATACCTTAATTATAGAACTTAAAACCCAGATAATATGATTTAATGCAATCTACCTTAATCTAATAGCATCTAACGACATTTAAGAGACACTCAAATTTTATGATATAAATAAAATATTAAAAATAAAATTTCAGATTGCACATAAATCGTCCTAGGTACTAAGAAATTCACCTAAAATCTAATTTTCTTATTTATTACTCGTCTGTATAAAAATACATGTGATTATAATAATTCATATCTTATGGAAGATAATGTCAATTTAAAAATAGAATATTATTAATTGAATTAATATTTTTATTAAATAAAAACTTTATTAAAAATTATATCATTTTGTAGTTATTTTATATCATTTTCACGTTGTTTTAAGAGAAATTATATTGAAATTGAGGTTTTGATGCAATACTTAGTGATATTTAAATTTTTTACACAAAAATTATATTTACATAACTTTGGAGATTCTATTAGATTATTAAGGAATTTTTCTAAAATTATTTTGAATGCTCTATATTGCAAATAACGATCTGCATATACACGAATTCAATGGTCCGCTGGACCACCAAAATTTTTTTTTCTCTTCTCCTCGCATTCGCGAGGTCGCTAATGGCTTCTGCGTCGACGTGGAAAAAGGAAAAACGAGAAAGGTGGATGATCGGCGAGCAGGCTGGCACAATAGTGGGTTTTCCATTTTTGGCGTCTCCCTAAGAGCATGCTCCTTCCAATTTTGCGTCTGCTGAGAGAAAATGGAGGGCAGCGGCTCTGCAGCTGTGCAAAAATCGATTTGGGGGCAAAATGAAAAGGAGCTAGTCGCCGGAAATGGAGGTTGCCGCTGTTTCGCCTGCTGGTATTTCGGTTGCTGGTCTCGGCGAGGAAGACGAGGCTCGCGGGCGGTGGCGACTGTCGCGAGGAAGACGAGGCGGACGCTGACGGCGATGAGGACGAAGATGGGGCCGGCAGTGGGCGCGACCAGAGACGACGACAGTGGACTTCCCGGCGGACGGTGAAAGCGCGTGCGACGATGGCACAGGCGGGCGGCACGAGGAAGAGGCTCGGGCGGACGGGCAGCGCAGGGCTCGCGTGTCGTGACTCGCGAGGAAGACGAGGCGGGAGTGTCGAACCCGGTTGGACCAGCCTTTCCGGTTCGACCGTCAGTTCGACGGTTCGAGCGGTTTTTCTTAATTGAACCGAACCGGATACGGACCGGTTCCCGGTCCGACCGGTCCGGTTTTAATAACACTGTTGAGCAGTCGTCTACGCGAATGACACCCATGCCACGCAATCAAGCGTCTTCGTGACGTGAGTCTTGCAATGCTCAGTCTTCCTTTTTATTTTTCCTGATTGAGAAAGAGTTTTCATTAGGTAAGAAGAAACGATATGCAAGTGATTCCTTACATGAGTCTTGCAACGCTTAGTCTTCCTTAATTGCCTGTTGAATCCTGTCGATCCTACTCCTGCATGCATCATAAAAAAGGAACTCATAGAAGGCCCTTAAATCAACATACGTACGAGTTCCGCTTTTAATTAGCTAGCTTATGCAAAGCATCTCTTGCATGGCTGCCAAAAACGTGGGCACTGTTCTCGTATTCTTGTGTTTGTCTGTAGGATGGTGGCAGTTTGGATATTGCGAAGCATGTCTGCAGGAGGAAAGACAGGCTCTTCTGAAAATCAGAGAGTCTATAAAACCACCCACATGGCTCTGCTCTGTCCGGATGGGAAGGGGACCTTTGTTGCCAGTGGGAGTCTGTTGAATGCGATGCATCGACCTCTCATATCATTCGCATCGAGATTTTCGATGCCAGGGATGACGCACTGGGCACATGGTTTCCCAACCTCGCACTGTTTTCAGAATTCAAGGAATTGCAAGGGCTTGATTTGAGTCATAACCACATGGGCGGAAAGAATTCACTTGGAGGTATGCTATCTTTTCATGCTAGATTCACCACCTCTCCCAATAGAAAACAGACACAAGTAACCTTGCTCTTCTTTTTACAGAATTTTGCAGCCTGAAGCATTTGGAGAGTTTGGATCTCTCTTTCAACTCAATTGAAGGAAGCATTCATCCATGTTTCGGCTACATGGAATCCCTTCGAATCCTTGATCTCTCTTACAACCAACTAAGTGGGCGAATTCCTTCAACTCTAGCAAATCTAACTGCGATCGAGCAGATTGACATTTCTAGCAATAAGTTTGATGGTGTACTCCCATTTTCCATGTTAGCCAATCTCTCAAAGCTTACCTTCTTTGGAGCTTCAAACAACCGTCTGTTAACCATCGAGACTGAGTTACCCACTTGGATCCCTACTTTTCAACTACTCACCCTCTCCTTAGCAGGGTGCAACCTCAACAAAAACTCTGGTGGCAGCTTGCCATCCTTCCTTTCCACACAGCACTCCTTGGAAATTTTGGACCTCTCTCAAAACCTCCTTGTTGGAACACTCCCCTCATGGCTATTGTATAATGCTACTTCATACCTTAGATTAAGAGGCAACAGGTTAGGAGGACCATTTCCATGGCCTGAACAGAACACAACAGCTTCAAAGATCATTGAACTGGATATGTCAGTAAATCAAATAAATGGGCCAGTTCCAGATAATATTGTTCGCCACCTTCCTAGATTACGCCGATTTAACGTATCTGTGAATGCTTTGCTGGGCAGCATCCCTTCTTCCTCCGGAGAAAATTCCAGATTTGGAGATACTGGACTTGTCCCACAATGGTTTTTCAGGAGAAATACCGCATGGCATCACCAGAAATTGCACTTCATTGATATACATGAACTTGTCAAACAACAGTTTGAATGGAGAGATGATCAGGAATGACACCAACATGCCGAATTTGAGATTCTTGCGCGTTCATACCAATGAATTCACAGGAAAGATTCCTCCGAGCCTCGCAAACAGCCCAGACCTACTGCTCTTGGACATTAGAAACAATCGCCTATCCGGTGATATTTCAAGCTGGCTGCCTGTTCTTCCTGGCCTTGGTGCATTTCTCTTGAGGGGGAACCGTTTTGAAGGTCTGGTTCCAAGAAGGCTGTGTCAAATGCCAAAGCTACAGTTCTTGGATCTCTCAGAAAACAGCCTAACAGGAGACATTCCTGAATGCTTCAACAATGTCACCTTGTGGAGGGTAGCAGCGGCATCTTCTTCAACACCTGACTGGCAAAATGGGTCTCATTTCCAACAGGCAGATGGGCTGACCATAGACTTTATCACCAAAGGCAGATTATACACTTATGAAGGCGTGCCACGGACTTTGATGATGGGGATCGACTTGTCGTCTAACCAATTAACGGGCACCATTCCACCAGAGATTGGAGAGTTGAGGGAGATGAGATCCTTGAACTTGTCCCGCAACTTCTTAACAGGCTCACTTCCATCATCATTTCAGAACTTGGAGAATTTAGAGAGCTTGGACGTTTCACACAACAGTTTGATGGGGAAAATCCCTCCTGAGCTGGTTCAGCTCCACTCGCTTTCCACTTTCAGAGTTGCCTTCAACAATCTGTCTGGAGAAATCCCATTTCTCCGCCAGTTTCAAACTTTCACCGAAAGTAGCTATAAGGGCAATCCAGGCCTATGTGGGCAGCCACTTGTAAGGACTTGCTCATCGGACTCTGGAAATGAGAAAGAAGAAGAAGAAGAAGAAACTGCTTTCATGGATGGTCCTTTGTTCTTCTATCTATTTGTGGCCACTTCATATGCCGTTGGTTTTTGGGGCTTTATATTTTTCCTTCACTTCAATTAGGCTTTCAATCAGAGATTTTTCGGTATAGTTGCCCGCTACATAATTTGTTGTGAATAGTGTAATGGGTATCAGATCATAGAGTAGATCTTGGTGTTCAGCGTCTTTTCGTGATTGTATAACAGGAGCAGCTTTTGTTATCCATCTTTTTTCAACGTTCATTTTATCTATTTTTAAAATCATTTTCTGATCCGTGTCATTTAGTACTCACTTTGCACTTGATCAAAGCAATTGAAATCATATCTTCGCTGAGAATTGGAAGAAAATTTTGCCACAGACAGCGCTAGCTGAATAATGCTATTACAAAAATATTTGACACAACAATCATAACTCGAAAAAATTCTTGTTTACTGTCATGGAACCAAAATCCAGTAACAAATACGTAATTTATAACAAGCTCATTTCTAATTCTTTTGAATGTCCTACGAAAAAGATCCTGCTTAAACGTCTCCTAAATCTTCAAACGTGAGCACTGAAAGGCCATTCACATCATTCCTCTGCAATGCTTGGACGTTCAGGTCTACAGAACTGCATCTGACTTCAGGCATGGCTCTTGAACAAGCTGCTCAATTGATGAGATTCATTGTTGATCATGGAAGTCACGATTTGCATGATATTGCTCATACATAAATAGCCCTCAAGCCACTGAAAAACTTTTACACCAAACAACCCTTGAAGCCCTTTTTCAAGAGATCTTCATCCAAATTCCTCCCTATGAATACAAGCTTGTTTATCCTTTCTTCATCAGGTGCCCATGGTTTGGCTGGGCAGCCATCAAGAGTTGAATGCACGCCCTGAGGATCAACACAACCAATGTGAGATATGGATTATCATACAAAAATTGTGTAAATAACATACAGTTAAATTTAATTGTTTTGTCATAGCGCAAAAGGCACTGAAGTATTTAAGAAAGAGAGAGCAATATGAAGAACCTGGAAAACATAGCGTTCGTTGAAACCTTCAACAGACAAAACACCTTTCATCCTGTACAAATCATCCCCTTTCTCATCAACAAGTCTCTCCAGCCAGTCATTAACCTGTTGCCAAGAATAAAGAAATCAGAATTCAAAATAGGGTGCAGCTTGAAATGAAAAGCAAGTAGTTCATAACTCCCATGTAGCATGACATGCTTTGATGGAAAAATGCAGCAAGACTCAAATGCTACGATGTTATCGCCAAGTAAATCTATCATAGCCTCTTTGGAAAGAAAAAATTGGGGAAACACATTCTCAACCATGAGGGAAAAGAAAGGAAAAACAATATATTGAGGCATTTTCTAACACTCAATTAAACATAACGGAAATGTACCCCAAAATTTTATTTTATTTTATTTTAAAAAAAAAAAAAGAAGAGAAAATGGGGGGGAAAAAATAACAAAACATAAAGAAAGTATTGAGGCATTTTTCAAATGCTCAACTGAACAAAATTGTTGATAACCAACCCACTTTGGCAGAAATGACAGCAGTTGCCATCTGAAGCTAGAACAACAATGGTATAGCCGATATAATCATAATGGAAGTCAAATCACCAAAAAAGGGGGTGCAGGTTTGTCTGGCCCATTAAGCTAATTATGACAAAGCTCATAGGCTAATTACGGCAAAGCCCATACCTCAGACCAAGCAAGGTAAGAAGGCTGGGTAATCTCTGCCACCTCCTCATACAGGTGTTCTCAGAATTAAGGTCTTTGCATTTGTCAGACAAATGGTGCAGAAAAGAAGAATAAAACCTTTTGAGTTGCAAAGACCTTTGCGGGCACTAATGAAGTGCAGCTGCAAGCAATTTTTTGGATTGCGAAATATCTGTAGATAGTAAAGAAATAAAGCAGGACAGAAAAAAGGTACCTCATCCAAATCCAAGGTACCCTCAGAAACAATGCTGACACTGGACACAGCAGAATCATGTACATGGTCATGATGATGGGGTCCTCCATGGTGCCCTGGTGACAGATAATTCCAGTAAGAAACCATCAGGATGGCCAAACAAAATCATGGATATTGATCATCTTCCTCCAGTTATAGCCAAAAATCATCAAAAGTTTTACCAAGAATTGCAGAAGGTCACTATGCAAATGAATGCAAGGATCATTTTTATGAACTCAACAATATAGGAAGCAAAAAAAGAAGCATTACAAACATAATCCTCAGTGTATTGAAACACATAATTTGCCCACCGAAGCCAGTGGACCATCGGGACAATCAAACACCAGCGGAAACAAGATGCTGACCAGCTATCACTGCAGTTAAGATAGATTAAGTTGAACAGGCAGTAATTTGCCAGAAGATAAATAAATATGAATTATAAGTCATAACAACCTGAATGCGGAATGCTTGGGACAATAAACAAGATGCATGCAGTTGGCAGATAGGATTTTTAGCACTTATAAGCTAAGAATTCTGATAGAAAATAACCAAGACATCCTAAAGAAAGTTTCCACTTCTAATATAAACTCAATACTAGCCAAAACAATATTTTTCCTTTGACTTATGGCCACTCACTTTTCTATTGAAACTGAAATAATTTGTTTTTCTCAAAAAATACCAATCAGACGATTTATTTTTGGATGAGCTTCTTCCACGAACCACTTCATTATTCTATGGTTTAAAAAAAAAACATTCTTTTCCCATAGCCAGACTTTATACTTTTGCTTTTTCATCACTCTTAGAAAATGGCATTAAAGCAGCAATGAACACATCCTCATGGCATCATAGTCCAAAACTTGCATTTTCATGTAGCTTTGAATGATGAATTACAAAAAAAAAGATGAAAATCTACCATGATCATGTCCTTCATGATGAGCTGCATCATGGCATCCACCTGCCCGAACTTCAGTCTCAATTCTGCAAACAACATAACCATATTGCATTTGAGCAAATTGATGCTTGTGCAGTTATATTTTCTAAGCCACAGAAAATTATCCTAAGCGGAAATTTTGCCTCATAAAGCAACAGAGCCAACCATGACAGGAATCTGGTACTAACCTATCAAGATCATATCCACCAATTCCCAAAACAAAGTCCATATCAACAACACCGAATTGAGCTTGCTTAATCTGCGCCATGGCATTGATATGCTGCAATCACGATGGCAGATTAGTGGTGCATTCAAGAAGAGAAGAAAGCATGCTGAAGGCAGCAATAATGATGCATCTGCAATCCCATTTACTAGGAAAAACAGAATATCAACCTTAATTTTGTGAGTCAATGCCTCCAGGTCAGCTTCATTCACCAAGTCTATCTGCGGAGTGAAACAGGAAACAAACAGATTTGTAAAACTATTAGGAGTGTATGAGACTTTCCAGGAATGAGGCCAGATGTAGGCCCCATGGATGTTCACCTTGTTCAAAATGATTCGATCTGCATAGGCAACTTGTTCAACTGCCTCATTGACCACCCATCTTGGTTTCACTTCATTCAAGTGCTGCATTGCATGCTTGCAGTCAACCAAAGTAACAACGCCATCAAGCTTTACGTACCGCACAACCAATTCATCATTGCAAAACGTATCTATGACAGGACCCGGTTTTGCAAGGCCTGAAAAGAAGACAATAGAATTCTTAAATCACGCTCTCAAGAAGCAGCAGACATTCGAATGAATTAGAAGCTGGGTTGATATGAACACAAGAAATAAAGAATGTAAAATCACATGGATTATAAATGATATGGCATAATGACATTGTAGGATTCCCTGTTATAAAAGGGAATAATGTAGCATGAGAGGAGATGTCCCACGAAAAAAGTTTTCATGAACATTTGGTGGCAGTGGCAGTGATAATGACTCTATGTTTGGCAACCCAAAAAACTTTTCAAAATAAATTTTTTCAATCTAAAACTTTACACTTTTTAATATTTTTTCACATCTTCTTATACAACTCCTCTACTTTTCAATCTATACAACTATCCTATCTATTTTAACTTTCTTCTCTTTATTCCTCGTTGTTACCCCTTCTATATCACATCATTGTCTTCCGTTTCAAAAACTTTTATATCAAAAATTTTTCATCCACAAGTTTTATCACTTCCCAAACACGCCCTAAATTAGTATCTTTCCCCTCCAAAAAAAAAATCTTAAAAGAAGCGAAGCAACATATATATAAGATATGTTACTATGCAAACAGACTGCCCAGTAATTACGATGTAAACAGCTACAAAATTGGCCTCACACATATTAGAATATTATGATACTTTATACAATTATTTATCCATATAAAAATCATACTTCAGACGATTTAGATGTTAAAAATATCACTTTAAAATTGATATTTAATTTAAACTACTTTATTACGTTGATTTGATATATTTTAAGATGGAGCCCACACACATGTTGAATTTAGATGAAAATTAGTATGTGAATAAAGTGAATAATTTTAAGTATAATGGGTGAGATAGATTTTTTATTCATGATCAAGTGGGCCCCATGGTGCATGGATTGCAAGGTGCAATCACATGAACCAGATCAATTTGTTATATATATGAAGCATATGATTACAAATTTAATCGATCTTTCACGTTCAGTTCCAACAATATATTTTGAGTTGTGAACATGAACAGAGGCTTGAACAGAAATTAAACCTACATTCCTTTGTCAAGAAAATAGCATCCGCATCATACTTCCTGAAGGTTATACTATAAATACCTGTCGTTTCTATAACAATGTGATCAAATTTATCCCGCTTTTTCTTGACCAACTCCAAAAGAAACTTCACTAGATCCCCTCTCACAGTACAACAAAGGCAGCCATTGTTAACCATGACAATATCCTCGGCCACTGAATTGTGACTGGCAACCAACGAGCCATCTATATCCACTTCTCCAAACTATCATACAAACAACATAAATAAGCATACCAAGATATAAAACACAGTTAAAAAAAAATTTTGATTGTATGGCTATAAATTAAAACAAGCCTACAACGTGATAACTTAGGGTGTCCAGAAAACATCCACACCTCATTTTCTATAACTGCAATCCGCTTTCCATGCTGGGCTGTTAAAATGTGATTCAGGAGAGTGGTCTGCATAAAAATCAAATTGTGGCAGCATAGTTTCTATTTTCAGTTAAACGAACAAAGTTGGATGAAAAATCTATACGGTTGTCAGCACACCAAAAAAAGATAGCAAGCATCAAACACCAATGGGTGAATCATATGATTGATTGAAATAGCAAGATAACATAAAGATTCAGATTTCAGCTGACCGGTCACTAAGCAATCGCTCCACTCAATACAATGATGTCCCAAAATCGAATCAACTGTGGCCTGGGAATTCAGAGCAAGATTTCAGCAATAAAATCTCACCTTGCCGGACCCAAGGAAGCCGGTGATGACAGTAGCAGGAACACGATCGTCTAGAGCGAGCGCGGCTGAGAGCGCCTCTTCCGCAGCCTCGTTCATAGGCGTGGAGCGTGATGAAATGGCCCTGGAATGCAATCTTCCATGATCACCGAAATCGAAACGCTGGGAGAGGAGAGAGTGGAGGCTTCGGAGGCATTGACGGATGGCGGGAGGAGAGGCGGAGAGAAAATGAGAGGTTGGGGGCGGCGATTGCAGCAGTCGATTGAGGATCTTAGATGATGCTCTTGCAATGATGAAACCCACCATCGCTCTTCCGTCGAAAACGTAAAGGCCTAAAACCCTGGCTCGGCGGATGCAAGTGGAAAGGGTTTTAAGCTCTCGCTCTCACAGACGAGGTTTTGCTTGAGAGGTTTCTCATCACGGTTTGAAGTTTGAATATCTTCAGCCGTTCAGCCGGATCCAATTAAAATTACAAATAAACCCTGAGCTCTTATTTGCTTGCTGTCAAAAAGAAAAAAAAAAACAATATAAAAAAATGCTATTTCGGAGTGAATTCTACGAAAATACTAAATACCATGGAAGGGTCCGTATGAAAAAAAATTTAGTGTGTGCTTATGAAGTGATAAAACTTTTAAATAAATTTTTTTTTGTTTAAAAGTTTTTAAAATAGAAGAAAATAATATGATGTGATAAGGATAATAATGAGGAATAAAGATAATAAAGTGAAAATATATACGTTATTTGTATCTTATATGAGTAGCTATGTAAAAATGATTAAAAAATAGAGTAGTCGTGTAGAAAAATGTAAAAAAAAATTAAAAATAAAACAAGTGTAAAAATTAGAGTTTTAGTTTGAAAAGTTTTAGGTGTGTTTACTAAGCTAAGAAAAAAATGTCTAGCTAAAGCTTTTCAATTTAAAATTTTTCACTCTTCATAAGTATCCTATTTTTTAATAATTTCTGCACATCTTCCTGGACGACTACCCTATTTTTCAATCATTTCTGTACAACTACCTATACAACTAATCTATCTATTTTAACTCTATTCTCTTTACTCATTATCATTACACTTATCATATCATATTTTTTCTTTCAATTTAATTATTTCTATTCCAAAAACCTTTCATTCAAAAGTCGTATCGCTTCCCAAAACACACTATTTTAATTATAAACAAATACACTCTTAAGAAATGAAAAGTTAATATAATATAATCAAGATAATGATTAAGACTAAAAGGAGTAAAGTTGAAGTAGATAAATTTTTTTGTGAGGAAAATATAATATAGTGAGATTTTTTCTTTTACAACTGGAAATGAATAAAAAAATAAATATAGGGTATGTTCATTTTAAGATAAAAATTTTCACCTAACACTTTTCACTCTCTACAATAACTTTTTTTAATTATTTCTTCACATTTTCTTATACGAATTAAATTACTTTTCAATATTTTTCAATTATTTTTACGCAACATCCATTCAACTAACTTGTTTATTTTAATTTTATTCTCTTTATTTCTCATCATTACTCCTATTATATCATATCATCTTCTCTCGTTTCAAGAACTTTTATATTAAAACTTTTCATTTAAAAGTTTTATCACTTTCCCAAAACACTCATCAAATCTATCTACACTTCTCTCTGTTCTTTCCCTCATTTTCCAATTATTTACTATTATAGCAATTAATGAAGATATAAAAATTATTTGCATTTCTTTCTATCTTGTTTCTCTAATTTTCGAATTGTTTACTATTAATTTTGTAAAAATATAAATTGTCAACTTTGTTTGTCAAAACATTTGCATTTTCAACCACCGTTTGAAGGTTTTTATCGAAAACCAAATATTTAATTGGTCAAACTTCTACGTAGGGAAATTTTTTTTATATATATACATAGTGTCTACAACTTTGAACTTGGTTATCACAGAGCTTCAAATCCTAAATCTCATAAACTCATGCCCCGAATGTAGTACGGACTAAAGTCGTTGTCAGTACGAGGGAATGTTTAGTTTGCCCTAATTATGCCTTAAGCGGTTGTATTTTTGTAACATCAACAGTCAGGAGTAAACATTCCAAAACCAAAAGAGAAATAAGGAGGCAATGCAAATAGCCCATAGTAAAATAAGTGGAAAGTGGAAAATATTTTTTTTATGAAGAAATAAGTGGGAAATATTTTACGTAGTTGAAATAGAAGACCCAATGGAAATAGCCTTCACAGCTAGAGTTGTATTTAGCTGCATGAATTTACTTTATCAGTAATCCTGGGAATAAATTAGGTCATTGCAACACTAAAATTGATGGTACCAACTATTTCTAGTAAGTAATAACCTCAAAAAAAAAAAAAATTTAAAAAAAGTCTCTATTATATCGCATCATTTTCTCACATTTCAAAAACTTTTACACCAGAAAACATTTCATTAAAAGTTTTATCACTACCCAAACACACCATTTAAAAAAAAAAAAAATCCAAATACTGTTTGGCTGAATTGGACATTTTGGTGTCCGATGGATCTATAGATTCTTAGAAGTAACTTAGTTGCATAGATCAACATCCAAAGCAGTGTTTTGAAAACCGGACCGAACCGGGCGGTCGGACCGGTCGGACCGTGAACCGGTCACGTCCCGCTTCGTCACTGTTACCGGTTCAACCGCGGTCCAACCACCGGTTCGATCCGGTTGAACCGGAAAAACCGAGAACCGGTCACAAAACCGGTTCAGTGACCGGTCCGGTTTTCAAAACATTGATCCAAAGAGTATGTGCATCTTCTAGAAATAACATTATTTCTTTTCCAAGATTGTAGAAAAACTTCCTTAAAATGCCATCACAATTTACATAAATGTTGTTGCAATAGGAAGTCTGCGCTCGTGAAAAAAATTGCAAGACGACTAGAATTAGTTGACTTGAAGAAGATTTTGTTCGCGCGCCTGTCTGTCTATTCACCAGCAACAATGAAAGGTATTCCCCTGAGGAAGTAAAAATGAGAATTAATAAAGTCCTCATAAAATACTCAATAAATAAAGTTTTGGAGGCAAAAAATAGCTTATTTGAAAGTTAACCCTGGATGCCTGTGGGGGAAAAGCAGCTAAACCTCACACAACCATACAAGCAAACTAACTTCACATAAATCTGTTTCAAACCATTTATAATGGCATAAACTTAATTGTTTTTCCAAGTTGCTTCCGGCTATGTTCCATTTGCGACAACGCAAGGGATTTAAAAATCAATGAACAGCTACAGAAAAAAATACATGTGATCTATGCCATTCTAAAGGGTCAATAATTTTCACATGGTACATGTTTGTTTATAACAAAAACTTTTCAAACTAAGAATGTATTTAGAAAGTGACAAAACTCACAAATCAGAGAAAGTGACAACTTTTTAGTATAACAGTTTTTGAAACAAAAGAAAATAATGTGATATAAAAAGGATAATGATGAGTATTAAAAAGAATAAAGTTAAAATAAATAAGTTAATAATATGGAATAGTTGTGTAAAAATGATTGCAAAATAAAATAGTTCTACAAGAAGATATGAAGAAATGATTAAAAAATAATGGAGTTATCCAGAGTAAAAAGTTTAAAATTGAAAAGTTTTAAATATAGCCAAACACACCCTAAAGCTTTTAAATATAAAACTTTGCACTCTCCATAACTACCCTATTTTTAATTATTTCTTCACATCTTCTTATACTACTACTTTACTTTTCAATTATTTCTACACAACTGCCTCATACAACTAACATATTTATTGTAATTTTATTCTCTTTAGTCTTCGTCATTATCCCTATTATATCACATCATTTTCTACTAATTCAAAAACTTTTACACCAAAAATTTTTCATTCAATTTTTTATCACTTCCCAGACACATCCTAACCCGGGAATACTCACATCGATTCTCCAAGGAAATAAAAGATGAGATGCAATGAATATATCATAAAATTGTGACTGATCAAACCAAGGAAGAACAAAATCACAATAAAAAAAGAACAAAAACCTCATGTCAAGAAATGTAAATCACTTGACATACAACTTGTTAATGAGACACCTATGTACAAACCCCTAATACTCAATAATTCATAGCTTACCATCCCCCATGTCTGGAGAAGTAATCATTGTCTAATGACACAGCAAGAGCAACAGCCACAGCTCTTTCTGACAGAGTCAATGGACGGATAACTTCTAATTCTTGGATCTGAAGCACACAGTGATGTGTGATGTGATTAAAAAAGAAATTGGCTGGGATAATACACATGAAACATTCAGATGATTAGATTTGATACTCACTGCTTGAGCCGGCCCAGTCTTAGAACTTGGGTCTGCATGCCCAAATCGGATAACATACTGACCTGCATCAGTGAAGAGCTGCCAAGAAGCAATAAATTAGACATTAGCACCTCCTCCTCTAAGTTTTGTCATTCATTGCAACCACAAACTTCAAAGTAAAACCTGTTATATAGCAATCCTAGGTCAATTACCAATCTTCTTTATGATTTTCATGAAAAGCACAAATAATGAATGTTGATGTGCCAACATAACATATTCTGTCAATGTTGCATGAAAGCACGACAACAATATAACAGATTCTGTCAATGTTGCACGCAGTACAAAACTTATAGCAAAGGAAAAGGAAAACCTCAAAGCCAATGCCTCTCCAGTCACGATCAATCTCAGCAAGCACATTTCCCTCACTATCCTTTAAAGTAAATGTCCAGTTCCAAAAACCAGGATTTTCAACAACAGCAAACTGCTTTTTCCTGTCAATGAATACAAATGACAAAAAATCAAAGATTACACGAGAAGATAAGTAATAAAACAGATCAAGGCTCTAACTTAACTGAAATGAGAACATGAGTTACTTAAATCTTAAACGCAATGAGAACATGAGTTACTTAAATCTTAATGAGAACATGAGTTGCCTTTTTCTTGAAAGGGTGTATAGAGAAAAAGAAAGTAAATTAACTTAAGTGCAATAAGAACATGAGTTACCTTTATCTTGAAACGGTGTGTAGGGAACAAGAAAGTAACCTAAACTAGTGCGAGCATTCGAGCCAAGACACATGCACTATTGTGAAATGTCGTCCTAGGTACAATGGTTTCAATGATTAAATCCAAATACAAAGAGTATACATTCTTATCAATATATCATTCAGCAACCACATTTACTATCAGAAGAACAAGGAGTGACATCCATATACGTTGACAACAATTTCTTTAGTTAAGGGTGCATTTTTTATTCACTAAAACAAAACTTCTTAGCTTCGGTGCACCCGGATGTAGTTAACTCATTTTTTTAATTTTTTTAAAATTTTTTGATAAAATTATTAATTTAGGTATATTTAAGATATAAGACAAGTTTTACCATTTTTCGATATTTGTAGATATTTTTTGAATTTTTTAAATGACTAAAATGCCCTTATTTTTAAAAAATCCAAAAAATATCTACAAATCTCCAAAAATGGTAGAACTCGATACATATGTTAAAGAGGAGTGATCCTGTTAGCCCGAGCTAAGTAAATGTCTCACTTAGCCCACCTCAAAAATATCATTTAAAATATTTTTTTTGTTTTTTTCTTCATACACTTGTTTATCTAAGTGTATTTAATATATAAATCAAGTTTTATCATTTTTGGATATGTGTATATATTTTTTTAGATTTTTAAAAATAAGAGTATTTTAAATACATATATAACAAAGATGTTTAAAAATCTCAAAAAAATAAATAAACATATTCAAAAATAGTAAAACTTAGTCTATATGTTAAATACGCTTAGATAAACAAGTGGACGAAGAAAAAAGTAAAAAAAAAAAGTTGTTATAAATAGGTTTTTTAAGGTGGACTAAGTGGGCCATTTACTTAGTCCGGGCTAACATGATCACTCCTAAATACACTTATATTAATAGTTGCATGAAAACATTTTCAAAAAAAATTAAAAAAGGAGTTTTTGCACCTGAGTGCACAGTATTACATCTTCACAACTTTTCATACAATTGCTTTATCTATTTTAACTTTGTACTTATCATCATTACCCTATTATATCAGATCACTTTCTCCGATTTAAAAAACTTTTCCATCGAAACTTCTTTCAAAAGTCTTCTCAAACACCAAACACACCCTAAAATCTTGCCTTCTAGCAAGAAAGTTCAATCACTATAATATAGACAAATAAAGAAATATATATTACCCCAAATATAGATCATAAACTCTCCGCCAAAGATGCCATCGCCTATGAACAACGCCGATTTCCTGGAAATAATAAATAATTAAGAAATTACACATCAATAACTATTCTTCACAGGCACCTTCAGGACATCATTTAAAGAAACCAAAGAGTTGCACTTCTATGAATATACTAAATTAGCATACCTTTCCATTAATTTCTGCATAAATTGTGCTATTTATAAACCAAATTGGCCTGCGGACCTGCAGTATTTATATGTTACAAATCATGTCATGTAACAGATAATCACAAAGGAAAAAATAATTCTTCACTAGAAAACTTTTCCAATATTCAGTAACTCACCGTAAACAGCTCATTGCCCATAGCATCAGTTATGTATGCTATGAAAGGACGCCTTGAACGAAGTAGCTACAAAATTATGAGCTCTAAATTCAAAAGAGAGAAATGAAAGGAATAACAAATGAGGAAAATCATAATGCATCATCAAGCATGCATTAGATAGCAGTAATAGAAAGAGATGAACTTTAGCCATATCTTGGAAGAAATCATATGGAAGGGACAAGTAGATCTTAGAAACACAAGCAATTGGGTCTTAATTACTTCTAAGCAGTTAAGCATAAACAAATTCATGACCAAAATGATTCCAAATATTTACTACAATGTGTTAAAAAATACAAGAATAATTTCAGCGAGACTATAAGCCGTGCATTAGCCAATCCCAATAATCAGCAACACAGATGCGTAATGGACGGAGAGAACATCTTGGTCCAGTACATTTTCTGATATTATTTAAAATCTTAAACTCAGCAAAAAAATGCAGATAAAAGTTTCAAACAACCAAATGATGAAAGTAGGATTCTTTAGACCAATCACTACTCTAGTATAATACCTCCTTATTCGAATACTGAACCCAGTGAAAAAGTAGGGAAAAAGTTTCAAACATCCAAAAGATGAAAGTAGAATTCTGTAGATCAATCATCCTTAGTATATCACCTGTCTAAAGATTACATTACTTTGCTCACGTATAAAGCCTGCAGGCTGCAAAAATAATAACAACAACAATAATAATAATAATCATCATCATATCTTAGACTAAAATTGCACTTTAAATGCAGCTCTCGTCATGAAAAAACCAGAACTGCAATACATCCAGATTAGAAAGATAACATACTGACTGAGGGTAACAAGCGTCTACTATAGCGTAGCGGTTCTCCTGTTATTTAAATAAAAAAGAAATTAAGTTAGCTACAATGACAAAAGCAGGTAAGGAAAACTTTTGACTGGAAGAGGATCTATAAGATACCAGAAAACTTCCAAAACAAAGAGGGAACTACTCTTTGCTGTCTTAGTGTTCGAATTGCTCTTTCAGCACAACTTATGGGATATACTAATCCAATAGTAATGTTAACATACGAATGCAACATCACCTGCTCAAAACCCAACATAAGATTTGCCCACTCGATATCTCTGCTTATGAGCAAATTGGCCCGAGCAAGAAGTGGCTGTACCTTCATCTGAAAAATATATGGGAAGAAAATGATAAATCCTTCTCCATGCTTCTCTGCCAGATTATGCAATTGTTAGGCAAACAAAAAACTGATGTTTCAAAATCAAGAAAGCTATGTCCTCTACCCTCTGATCTTTTGGTTATGGAAATACATGCAAATGGACATGAGAATTAGCACAAACAACTTTACCAAGGTCCAAGCTCCAAGGAGGTAGTTCATTAAAACTCAAGACTGATAACCAAGTCCCAGAAGTTACAGTTTTAAAAAGCCTGCGATACAACCTCTTACTCAGGACTTAGTAGTAGACCTAGTGGAGATGATGTTGCAATGAGATCGTGGATGGACTCTCACTCACCTCTTCTGGAGTGGCTGGCCTCAAGGAGCCTGCAGATGATTGGCTTAATGGCGGTTGCTCAATCAATGGTCTCTTAGAATCATCAATTCTTTCTTCTGCAACTTCTGAGCTCATAAACCATGCTTTCAAGGGAGATTGAAAAAAGGAAAGTTTTTCATATCCAACATCCTTTTGGAAATTTTGTGAAACTTTTTGTCTTTTCTTGAGCCTATTACTCTTCAATTTCTTTTCTTCAGTCCAAAGTTGTGCAAGCCAATCTCTAGTTAAGGCCTCTCGACTACAGGTTTTCCCAAACTGTCGAGACATCATTAACCTACTGAAATACAGTTCCAACTGATCAGACAAGCTATTAGCTATAACAGACCGTCCCCCAAATCTTATGTTCCTCCAATCAAAGCCATTATGCGGAGACTGGAAAGGAGAAATGTGGTCTATTTGAGATTGTTTTTGGGCATGCACATGGTTCAAAACTGTATCGGTGTGGTAATTGCAAGCCATGTGCCAACACAAGGGATCCTGTCTGAAAAGCTTGCTCATCCATTTAATATCCTTGGAGAGGAAAATCAACTCCTTTAGCCACTTCATCTAGTCAATCCACTAAAGCATAAGTGTACCTGCCAAACATATAGCCAATAATGATTAGTTCTAGGTTCAGAAGGAAAATGAAGGATGTGCTATCTATCATATGCAAACTGAAAAAGAAAAGGAACATTCCAAACATCTCAATATAGCAATAATAAGAATTGATGCGACATTGAACCTGTTCCTTCATAACATTATGTATGCGTTTCATGATACTAATTATAAAACATCAACACCTTCATTCACACGCAAAAACTACACCCAGCCCAAATAAATCATCCCAGTAGGACATACAGCACATGCTGGACGTTTATGTATCAGATAGCTCTCACACAAGACAACAGGGATTACAGAATCCCTTTGTCAGACCGAGGCCCCTCAAAGCCCGAGCATGAATTAAAAGTTCACACAGTACAGTATAGCATATTGCGAGAGTTATAATAAATAAATGGGAATGCCACAAATTATCACAACAAATGGAAAATGAAGATTTTCCAATCATTTCAAGCCTTCTTTTTTTCTTTTTAATCGTCATTTTAAGCCTTCTTAGTGAAACAAGATTTGCGCATCTGACGTTATGACATGGCTCAGACAGAATCAACATAATAGGAGTAACAAACACAATAACTCATCCAGGTCAGCTATGAGCCATCGAATCCACAATTCAAAACACAGAGAGCAAGGCAAACAAATGACAAATACATGAAGTGGCAAGAGCAAAATTTAAAAAGAAAAAGAAGGAGGAGGAGGGAGGACTGAAGCCACAATTCAAGCAGGTGGCAGCTCGAAACATGGGAAGATTTCAGAATCAAATCAAGAAAAGAAAAAATGCACAACCAATTTGATTGATTAAAACAACTGCGGAGAGGAGAAAAAAGCCTTTCACGAGACGACCTGACAATCTGTCGGAGCAGATGGTGGGTTTTTGCTGGAATCCGGGGGGAGAGAGGGAGATGGGAAATGGCGTCCCGCGAGCGTAAGGGTCGTGCTTTTTTCGGGTGTGTTCGGTTGGTTGTAAAATTTTGGACGAAAAGTTTTTGGAGTATAAGTTGTCAAATCAATAAAAAGTGATGTGATATAATATGAGTAATGACAAGGAGTAAAGAGAATAAAGTTAAAATAGATAGGTTAGTTGTATGGATAGTTGTGTATAAATGATTGAAAAGTAGGGTAGTTTGTATAGAAAAATGTGAAAAAATAATTAAAAAATAGAGTAATTATGGAGAGTGAAAAGTTTTAGATTGAAAAGTTTTAGTTGACACTTTTTTGCCCTAAACAAACGCACCCTTCATATGCACTAAAGGGGTCCCGTCTGGACTCTCGCGCGGTAAAAAAGAATTTTTAGCTGTGTTTGTAATGAGGTAAAACTTTCAGTGGGAAGTTTACGGCGTAAACGTTTTTGAAAGCTGTGATGGGATAAAGGTAATTATAAGGAGTAAATAGGATAAAATTAAAATAATTAAGTTAGATATATTAATAATTGTATAAAAATGATAAAAGTAAGATAGTTATATAGTAAGGAAGAAATAAATAATTAAAAAATAAGATAATCATAAAGATTAAAAAGTTTTATCGGTTACCAAATACCTTATCTGTTAGACAATAATCATGGATAAAAGCCATTTCACCCAAAAAAATTAATGGACAAACTTTATATACACTCACTAATTTTGCCTTTTTAGTGTACGAATTTTACCTTTAATTTTACTTATTTGTCATTTTATAAGGCTGTTAACGGTCTCTTTAACAGATTTCTAATGGTATATGTATTAATGAAATTTTAAGCAAATTATGTAGATAGATGTGGATTTTTAAAAATTCATGGATATAAGTGGAATTATAAGTAAAATTTGTGTGTACACCTGTAATTTGCCCAAAATTAATTTATATCTTAATTATTAATTATTCTACTTTTTTATTTTAGTTGTCTTTGTTAACATGAAAAATCTTTCAAACTAAAATTTTTAACATGAAAAATCTTTACAACTACCATATTTTTAAATATTTCTTCACTTATTTCTATACAACTAACTTACTTTTCAATCCCGCAGGCCTGGTGGAGCGTTGCAGTTGCTAGGGTGTGGGGTTCGAATCCCGCATTCGGGATTTTGGCCAGAAGGTAAAAATTGTTAGTGGGAGCAGTGGTCTCCTGTTCGGTTGTTAAAAGTTATATCTTCCTTATTCTTTGGCAGAGCTATGTCTCTCAATTTCTTTGGGGGGAGCTGAGTGTCTCCAGATTTGTAAAGAATGTCTCAGAACTTCAGTGTAATATGTGTTGAAATGTATGTAAAAATATATCAATAAAAAAAAACTTACTTTTCAATCATTTATACACAACTGCACATATATCTAACTTGTCTATTTTAACTCTATCATTTTTATTCTTCGTCATTACCCGTATCATATCATAATATTTCTTTTTCTATTTCAAAAATTTTTATACATGTGAGTCTTGGAATGGACCAGCGGAACTCCGAATGGAGACAAAAAACTTCCATTTGAGTATAAAATGGCTAATGGACATTCTTTACCAAAATACCATTTTTGAGATAGGTTTTCTCATTTTATATCACTTTTTGACCACCCATTCTATAATTAGATCAAATTTAGGCAATATGATTAGAGAAATCTTATATTGTAGTAGGAATTTTGAAAACCATATATTCTCTCATGTATCTAGGATAGGAAACACTATTGCTTATTCTCTGACAAATTTTGCTATGATGCAGAATCTAACCTCTTGTATTTAATTAGATATATCTTCTACCTACATAGCTAATGTCCATAATGACTTTAATAGAGTTTTTCTTTTGCAGGGGTTCTCCCCCAACAACCCGAGCTACTCAGCTGTTTGAGGATAGGGTAAAATCTCTTCTTTTTATTATAAAAAAGAAAACTTTCATATTAAAAGTTTCATCACTTCTCAAATACACCCTTTATTATTATATTTCAATTTTTTACATAATTACTTTATTTATTCTAATTTTACCCTTTATCATGTCACATCACTCTAAAACTTTTCAATAATTCATTTTCTCACTTTCTGCTTTCAACACAAATGCAGCCTTATCTCCAAAATGCAGTCCTATGCACTTGGGTGCATTGAGACTCGATGCACCATGATGTACTTCACCCATTTTTTATTTTTTTGAAATATTTTTATAAAAATGTTAATTTAAGTGTATTTAACAAGTGTATTAATTTTTTACCTTTTTGAATTTTAGATATTTTTTTTGGATTTTTAAAAATCAGTGACATTTTTAGTAATTTAAATTACTAAAAATGTCATTAGTTTTTAAAAATCCAAAAAAAATATCTAAAATTGCCAAAAATGATAAAAATTGATATACATATTAAATACAAATGCTATGAGTGGTGTGCGCGAGCTGCTGTAAGTGCTTGAGTTGTGTGCATTCTAATATAAGATGGAGTGATGGTGGTGAGAGCTCAGAAGAGTGAGTGAGGTATACTTGTGGGTCAAGTGTGTGTAGTGCTCGTATTGAAGGTAGGAGATTATAACTTGTAAAGTATGGTGTCCAAATTATTTTTGAATGTATTATTGTGTAATATTTATAAATAAATACATTTTAGAGCATCCATTTTTCAACATATGATAGTTGCCAACTATGTGAGACAACATAATCGAAACCAGCTCATCCTCTCAAAATCTTCCAGGAAGTATTGCCACTCTTCTAACCACTCATCTATTCAATTAGCCAATACAGGAGTATACCTGCCAAACTCATACATAATGATCATTAGTCTCATAGATTCAACAGAGAGAAAAAAAGAAAAGAAAAAAGAAAAATGTATTCTCCAATTCGCTTCAGCACAATGCTTCTCAACCTCTCTCAAAAATCTCAGGCATTACACAATTGTTTTGATACTATTTCCCCTTGTCCATACCTGAAATGAGATTAGTAAAGGAATAAGTCACACATACTTAGCAATTTCCACATCACCAGATACAATACAGATTATTTACGGATTTAAATTCAAGTCCCTGTTTAAAATAAAGCTAAGCCCTATTTAAATAGATGAAATTCTGTCAGGATCCATTCTCCCACATTACTCATATGAGGGATAGTATCAGCAGCTAGCTCTTGGGGATGAGTTCTCCTAAGGCTGTATCTAATTCTTTCCATTTAACGATGTATGTTTTTCCTTCAAAAGAAGGACCAGTCACAAATGACTTTTATTTTATTCAAAAGATAAAGCACATGTTTTTTTATTATTATATTAAATAAAAGCAATTGTTTATGTTAGTATATAATCAGTAGATAATAAGGAAACTATAAAAAGACTAATATGAAAGCACTGGGCTGTTCATTCAGGATCATTGTTTACATATAACATTGTAATCAAAATTTTAAAGATAATTTCATATTGTAATCAAGTAAGATGTCGTTTAAATTTAACATATCCCATTGACATAAAATAGATGTAAAGAGAAATGTCATTTTTTCACAACTTTCCTGTCAACTTTTCTGATTCCAACTTTCCTTCTTCCCTCCCTCTTCCCAAACAAACTACCAGCTAGATGTGGCTAACATCATCATGACTAGGGGCTTCAGATGGCTTGGATCAACCCTTACCCAAATGCATAATCCAACGGATACTCAACTGGATATTCATATTGCTGTCCATCATATTCTTGTCTAGAATATATAAACAACACTACCCATCCCATTTCCCTCCCACCCCCACCCCAACTATTTATGATATTGCCGAAGTTGTTGATTCAGCAAACACAGCATATGAACCTCAGCGTAGGCATTCTATGCATTGGGAGACGTGAGATTTTATACGTAGCTGGCGACGAAGCTGACAGTACTGATCCTCACTCTCCAAACTCTGTTGTTCGAACGAGTAACCGAGAAGAAGGCATTTGAGCATTTGGGCGATAAAAGATAGAGAGCTGGTTCCATGACCATGAATGCTTCATTCGAATTTCCAAACGCATCAACCGTGCCTTCTTTGTGTTTTCTTCTCGTGTGCGGGCCAAAGGAAGAGGAAAACCGTTTGACCAGCCGCGACTATGTCTGAACTTTGACCAAAGAATCCCAACACGTGGCTATTCTCTGCAACTGCACGTAATTGTAAAGCATTCCGCATGTTTTTAAGCAGTTAAATTAGGTTGGGTCAACCCGATCCCTATCTGCCCTGTTTCTTTCTTGGATGGGGTCATGTACATTTCTTTTATTTAGATGAAATTTATGTTTTTTTTAGTTAAAAATTAATCTAAAAACGTATTAAAATCTTTTAAGGTCTTTCCAAACTAATCTTTACGTTGGAAAATAATGGATTCCACTTCTATATTTGAATAATTAACCTTCTTAATTTGATTTCTTTGCAAATCAACCTTGGGAAGGTAAAATTCTTTAAAAATGTTCAGTACCCCTCCATCTCTCATTTCGCCTCCTCACTAATTTTTCTCTATGTAGATAATTTTTTTTAGCCACGTGTAATATACATTTCCCTGTAAAATGTATTTTGGTCATGATTGATTAACTATAAACAAATAATGCCTAATGATCATCCATGGTCATAACACTCATTTTTATTTTTAAATTTTTTTTTAACAAAACTATTAATCTAGATATATATTATCTATAAGTTGTTTTGTCATTTTTACAAATGTATATATATTTATTTTTATTTCTTAAATAAAAACAGTATTTAAGACTAATTTGAAATGAGGCTATTTTAGACCAACCTAAAAAAACTATAGCTCATACTTAATTGCTTTTTCAGTTATGACATTTGGTCAAATATAATTATCTTCCACATCAAATGTACTATTTAATGCCACTATTGGAAATTGGCTGCAAATAACACACACTATAGTCAATATAATACTTGGTTACATTTGGTTCAAATGCAGTAGAATTAAAATTTTACTGAAAAATGGACAGACATAGTAAACTATTTTGTTGTGGTGTATTTTTTTCTCGTTGCTGAGATTTTAATTGTTCGAACTTGGTAATACAGTTAGATCATGCATTCACGTCTTGCAATTCAAATATTGAGAAATTATTTCCGTCATCCAAGTCATTGATTCAAAGGATGAGCCTGAGAGATAGCTTGGATTGCTTCTACTTAGATTATATCCTTCTTCTCAAAAGATTATCTATAGACGGTTGCTATGACGGTACCAAAAATAAAATACAGATCTCGAGTTTTTTGGCTTTGGTAAAATTTGGCTGGAAAATTCTTGAATCTTTCTTAAATGATTAGCAATGTTTCATTTTTTTTTTAAACTTTATGTGTTTTTGATATTTTTCATCGAGATCTGGACAGTTTTCACTAAGTTATGGGGTATGGTTTTGGGGATACTGGTTCAACGCACCAGGGTCCATTGAGCCTTAATGCACCCGGTGTACTTCACTCTTTTTTAAAAAAATTTAAACTTTTTTTTATGAAAAATGTTAATTTAAGTCTATTTAATATGTGTATAAATTTTTATCATTTTTGAAGACTTTTATATATATAATTTTGAATTTTTTAAAATCAATGACATTTTCAATAATTTAAAAATGGATGAAATACACCCAGGTGCATTGAGCAAGCTTCCATGGTTCTTGCGAGTGATTGTGAGGCAGAGCAAGAAGGAAACTTTAAAATTATAGAGCCCAATTTGCAAAGTAGGAAGTTTAATTTTGTTATTATTGAACCTTAAGGAGCCAATATTCTATTTTCAAAATTAGAATGTAGGATTTACAAAATGTTTGCTAATACAGGTAGTAAGAGGATTAGAAATTGAGTTTCTATTTTTTAAAAAGTACGTGGAGGATGTATTTTCAAAAATTAAGATTTTAAAAATTATTATTTGGTAGCGTGGACAGTGAGAAATTGAGAAGTTAAGTTTTTAAAAATTATAAAGTTTATATAATATGATAGAGATAAAGTGAAAATAAGTACGTAATTATATGATACAATGATGAAAATATAAGAGTAAAATAAAAAAATAAGACATTTGAATGGTTAAAATATAAAATTACTTGAGTATATTTGGAAAGTGATAACGCTTTTGAATGAAAAGTTTTTATGTAAAGGTTGTTGAATTGAGATAAATTGATATAATATGATAGGGTAATCATGATGAATAAGAAAAATAAAGTTAAAATAGATAAATTAATTATATGGATAAATGTGTTCAAATAATTAAAAAATAAGATAGTTTGTATATGGAGATATAAACAAAAATTAAAATTTTAGATAATAGTGGAAAATGAAAAATTTTGATAGTTTTATTTAAAAATAAATATACCCCTTGTCGAAAAATACATAAGTATCTAGGATCAGTGAGAAATTTAAAAGTTGAATAGATTTGACCCACCGAATGGAGAACGATTGCCTATACGATTTATTTATAACTAGTATATTCCTAATGCTCGAAGAACTAGATGAACTATGATCATACCGCTACTAGTTCAAGAGCGTAACTAAATTTGGTAATTTTTTAAAATATATTATAACTTTTTCAAATTAGATATTAATTTTATTTGATTTAATATACTATATTTATGCATATAACTTAGGGAAGACTTTCTTGTGTTTTAATTTTTTTAAAGCGACAGGTTATATATTTAACATAGAGGTTATGAATGGTAAAATTTATTAATATTCAAATAATTTAAACTAATTAAATAATTATGATATTAGCATTGGGATTTTTTTTGTATAGCGTTGGTGTTGGGATTTGGTTGCACAAGCGGTTTCATATAACTTCATTCATTTTTAATACATTGATTATTAATATAAAATCAAATACATTCACTATAGCTAATATAATTTTTTTTACTAAAAAGCCAAGTTTCATCTAAATAAAATATGTGTATACATTGCATTTTCTTAAAAAACGTGTACTCATATTTAAATCAAGAAAAATACTTTTTTGATAAAAGAAAAATACTTAGATTTATTCACATATATATTAAAATGTAATAATGCTTTATAAAATTATTTATTTATATAATAATGATATTTTAGATAGTTTATACGTAGAAAATATTATTTTCAAATTGACATTTAATATTAATCTATTTTATTAGGTTGATTTTATACATTTGTAGAAAGGAACTTTGCAAATTAATATTAGATAAATGAAAATATTTTTAAGATAATATAAAGGACTCTAAATATGATAGATTAGGTGAGTTTTTTTATTATTAATTAAAATATTAAAAATAAAAAATACTGCAGGAAGAAGAGTTTCATTAAAGCATTCGACGCGTCATCGGTTAAATCCGATTTAATTACGTGGTTAAACCAGGCATTCACCAGTTCCATCGCCGACCCGGTTAATATATCGCATAAACGAAGCCTAAAGGAAGCTCCAGAACCCTGCTCGCCACTTTCACGGAAAAAAGAAAAATCCATTCCGCACCTCTTTCATTCACCGTCGCTTCAGGCTTCAAGAGAGATTTTGTTGATAATCGAGAGTCTTTTCAGATCAGCAGGTGACGCAAGGATCTCGCCCATGGGTTTTTTACTATTCCAGTGACAGCAACCATTGGAAACTCTTTCTTTTTCATTAGCTACAAGATATCCATTCGTCTCCAGCAATCCAGAAAGGCAGAGAAGAGTTTGGTTTCTTTTTTTGAACAGGGAGTACTCCATTTCTCGTCTTGAGAAGAACGCCCAACTCCCTTCATTATCTCCACCGCAGCAGACAAGTTCAGGCTTGTCCTCCTTTATATATAGGGCTGAAGTCTTGTTCATGAGTAGGGAAGGGTGGAACAATGCTATATATAATTGGGCTTGGTTTGGGAGACGCCAATGACATAACATTGAGAGGGCTCGATGCTGTGAAGAGATGTGACAAAGTATACATTGAAGCTTATACGTCGCTTTTGTCTTTCGGTCTCTCATCGGATGGCCTCTCTACGTTGGTGAGCTTCCTTTTTTGGTTACTCGGTATCTTTCCCCTTTTTGCTAATTCATTGGCTTGACATATTTATTGAAATCATGTTCTTCATCAGGACAATGATTGGTTAATGCGTGTGAGTATTTTTTATCACCGGAAAATTTCATCAATTCACCTTTTCCTATTAATTGAACAATGACTCTCTGCTTCTACAAGTAGCAGCAGGTAGCAGTAGTGACTTCAGTCATGAAATCATGTAGGTGACAATTTTTCCCTTACAGATATTCTATTGTAAAAATTCATTTCAAGGACTGATATAACGAATAATTTAGAAGTTATATATATATATATATTTATATTTCTGGGTTGAGTTATTTATGCGAAGGTAGTGATATGTTCCATTGAGGATGACAGATACTGAGAATCACTGGGTCATTGCAAGAAGTAGATGATTATAGTTTATAAATATCAAATCAGTTCTTATAAAATAACATTTTCCTTGGGCATCCACTCCAATCATTTCTGCCGGAATCAGCATGTCAACCCTTGAAAACATCTGGAAATACTTGTTGATGTTCCCCACTAGCAAAAATGTTATTTATTAAGAATGGAGATTGTTGAAATTCTCATTGCCGGAGTGCTTTTTATCATCGGAATTCTTCTCACTTGTGTGTACTTTTATTCTGCTGGAAGCTAGTATAGAAGTTTTCCAGACCCCACCTTAACCACTTTTGGTGCAAATGGATCAGGCTATTGCTCTTGGGAACATGGAAATGGCCTCGATTTTAACTTTTTTATTGTGTGCTTCAGTGAATTGTTTGTTTGAACTCCCATTTGCATGCTTTTAAATCCCATTTGCATTTTTTTCCTCAAAGGATTAGCGGAAATAGAGAAGGTTGCTAGCTTTATCCATGTTTTGTTAAGTAAGCGGGTTTTGCTTAGATTCTTTTACATTTAAAATAATCTGATATTTTGGCTGTTGGCCTTGCAGGAGAAACTGTATGGACGACCTGTTACCCTTGCTGATAGAGAAATGGTGGAGGAAAAGGTTGATGATTTGCTATCGGAAGCTCATGAGTCTAATGTTGCTTTCTTGGTTGTTGGAGACCCTTTCGGGTATGCTGTTTTGTTCATTTGGTGCATGCTAACTGTTAGCCAGTAGGGTACCCAAGATGCAAGTTGAGTTAAATGGTGAATAACTGGGAGATTTTTTTTATTTTTTTTTTATCATTTGTTATCCAGTTTAGTAGTTCAGATGAATGGAAAGTGGAAAGGGACCATTCTGAGTAGAGTTGTATCCTAAGGATGAAATGTTGACGAGATGTAAATTTGTGGTATATTATCATTGCTTCTTATTTCAGAAATTGACAATTATAAGTGCTGCTATGCAGCTATCTTTGTACTATTTGTGATTCTATTGGTAGTATTTATTCCATTTCGTATCTGAGTTGCATATGATATTGGGTTGAATGATATTTCCTTACCAGGGGCTGGGGTGTCACTTATGTATTGCTGCTGGTTGGTGGACAAGTAAAGCTCATCTGAAAAATTTATACTGCTTTCTCTAGTCAAATTTGAAAAGAAGTAGACGTGTGAAATCAGTGAGAACAAAATTTATGTTTTAGAGACAAGAAAACTTCTTTATGTGATGCCATATGCACTATTAGCGTGTTTTCATCTGTCCATCATTCTCTGAAGATGCATCTGACTCCTTGTGTGCTACATGTTTGTTTTTCAGGCACAAATATTTGAAAACTTAGGGTTTTGCAATTATGTTACACAAAAAGTGACCAAATGTAGTTAAACTAAATCACAGTTGCAAATTATATATTTTCATGCTGTATTTGTTTTTTCAAAAGTCTCATTTATCGTTACTCGTTTCTTTATGTTTATGGCTTGATTCGCTCTCTGACATTCCATCTTGAACACAGCGCAACAACGCATACTGATTTAGTTGTGAGGGCTAAAAAACTGGGGGTGGAGGTCAAGGTTGTACACAATGCTTCAGTAATGAATGCAGTCGGAGTTTGTGGTTTGCAACTTTATCGCTATGGTGAGACAGTTTCAATACCATTCTTCACCGAGTCGTGGAGACCTGATAGTTTCTATAAAAAGGTTCAGAGAAACTGCCAGCTTGGATTGCACACTCTTTGTTTGCTAGGTAATGGTACTATTAGTGCTTCGCAATTTTCAAATTGCCTGCAACTCATGGATTATCTTAACTAATTTTGTTAAGAAACCATTAATGTCATCTTAATTGGTTGTGATGGGCAGTGCGATGATGGGTCAGATGAGCCTAGGCTTTGTTATCAACTGTTATAACCATGTCATACAATTGTATTTTCTGTATTTTTTTAAAGTTGTTGATATTTCTTCCCTATTATGTTAGGCACACTACAATGAAACAACATTTTTTTTTTATTTCGTTGTTTGAAAAAATGTATGTCATACAATTGTATTTTCTGTATTTTTTTAAAGTTGTCGACATTTCTTCCCTATTATGTTAGGCACACTACAATGAAACAACATTTTTTTTTTTTATTTCGTTGTTTGAAAAAATGTAGACATTTTTTGTGTTCTCTGGATAGTCCCTTGTATATTTAGATCTTTTATGACCCTGAGGATCTAATTGGAAGAACACTACAAATTGCAGATATACGTGTCAAAGAGCCATCACTAGAATCTTTGTGCAGGTATAGTTTCTCCTTTTCAGTCTCCTTTTATGATGTTAACCAATGAATAAGAAAGTCCGACCATATTTTGAATTTAATTTATTTTCTGAATTTCCGTCCCTTCCCTTGTGTGTGTGTGTGTGTTTATGTCGACTATTTGCAGAGGAAGGAAGCAGTATGAACCCCCAAAATATATGACAATAAACACTGCCATTGAACAGCTCTTAGAGGTTGAGCAAAACCGTGGAGAATCAGGTGAGTATTGCTGATTACTGCAAGATCAGATTGTTCATTTCTGTTTCATGTTCTTTGGAAAATTAACATGCGATCCAATCATCTGTAAGCATCTGTACTGTACCACTCCTCATGGCAACGAACTCCGAGTCGCTGGCTGCATTAAATAAAATTTAGTTCTATACTTCCATTGGCATAAGAAAGTTTTTCAAGCATCTGGTGCTAGCACACATTCCTCAGCTTGTCTGATTGGCTAGGATGAACATAACAGTTCAATCTTTTGAAAATATAGCACAAATAATGGAATGTTTATACACGAGCATATTGTGAAAAAGATGATAAAAGGATGAGAACTGATTTGGAACAAGGATAGATGTATGTGTCAACTTGCATCAAATTCAAAATGTTAAAAAAAAAAAAAAAATACTACTAAGAGTTTTCTCTGTTTCGCTACAGCTTACAATGAGGAATCATTGTGTGTTGGTATTGCCCGACTTGGAAGTGAAGATCAGAAGATAGTTGTTGGTTCAATGAAAGAATTGCAGGCAGTTGATTTTGGACCACCGTTGCATTGCCTTGTCATAGTTGGCAAGACCCATCCTTTGGAAGATGAGATGCTGAATTTCCATTCTATCGAAAGTGATGCACTGCTGTCACAAGGGAATGGAATTGCCTAACTTTGTCTTGATAACAAGAACTCCTAGATACCTTCCATGACTTTCAATTGAGCCCGTTGATTAGGCTTTTACATCTTTGCAAACACTAGTTCAATTTATGGTAGTGCTCCGTCTGGTTTTTCATCCTTTTGGGCGCATGTTGTTATAGTAAAAGGATATTCCTTGTTATATCGCTGCATAGTGTACTGGGGTAATAGTTGACTTACTACTGATTGCCTGTTCCTTTTTACGAGAACATAAATATATCATTATGTACTTTCTTAAAATCAGTAAACAAAACTCCTCCATCAATTTTTTTTCCTGGCTGATTTATCTATAAAAACTACATATTTGGCAAGCTGTCAGGTGATAATTAGATGATCGCTAGGATGCCTTAAACATTTGGAGTGTTTCTTCGCATGGGTGAGAACATGCCAGTTCGAGCAGCATGCTTTATTCCAAATCTCATTGCAGCCTGAATGCAGATGAAGTGATAGTTCTTTGCCATTTTGTGCTGTTTCTTCTTCCATCGATGCTAAAAGTGATGAATTTCTGGATGTTGGTTTATAACAAGCTATGGAGATTCGTTGGGGGTAATCCCTAATGATAGCTTGTTCTGCTTCGGCTGTTGCTGTTGAATCTTCTTCTTCTTTTTCTTTTTAGTGTTGCTGTTATGGTGGTTGTTATTGTTGTTGTTGTTGTTCTTCTTCTTATTATGATAGTAAATCGAATCTTCTTCTTAGGGTCATGTGATTGGAACTTAAAAGGCAAAAGAATTGTTTATGTGGCCCATTTAACTGTTAAAATGTTTATTTTTTCGATGATATAATATGTTTATTTTTTGGATTGTTTAATTTTGTAACCGACTAAAACTTTTATTGAGGCAATAACTACATTCCAGCTAAACAAACAATTTTAAATGCAATGGACCGCTTATATTTCATAAAAGATTTTGTGGAAATTCCGCAAGGATTTTTTCAAGGACCCTAAGAATTCGCAATTTTGCAATTGTGCCGTGTAACTATCAATTTTGCTAATGAACCTTCCCTTATGAAATTTTCACATTTTGCCCCTACTAATCAGATTCATTCAGAAATCGAGTTTGAATAAAGTTTGATGGTAAAGTCAACATATTAATTTTTGTTGGGAAGAGAAGTAAACATATCAATTATATAGGGAATTTCCAAATATACTCATGTATTTTGCTTATAATTTCTCTTATGCCTACGGACTTCAAAATATTTCTCTCATACTTAAGAATTTTAGTCATACTTCCCTTCATTCCTATGTTGTTAATGTCTTTCAGGCACGTATAAATTTCTATTTTTTTTTCTTTTTTAATTTTTTGAAATACCTAAATTACCCATAACACCCTTCTTCATCGTCATTACCTACTGATCAGCAACACTGCAAAGTAAACCGATTGTGGAGTATGAATAACTGAAGAAGACAAGCGGGGCTAATTTTTTCCACCACAGAGCATTTTCCTTTGTCATCCAAAAATACATTGGCCATCGTCAGCATGTCCCCTCCATAAAAAATCGACAGTGCCTTCAAAATGGAGACCGAATCCTATTATAACCGTTCGACCCAATTCACATCCCATGTGAACATCTAATTCATACAGATAACATAGAAATTCATACAGATAACGTAGAAATTTAAGAGAAGAGGGAAGACGAAAATAGGAAAATGGGAATATTGTTATTGAATTAAAAAATTCGTCGGAGAAGAAATTGTCACCGATCTTAACTTAATTAAACTAATTGAGAAATTTTTTGCTCTGAGACAGAATCATTGTTAACAAAATGGAATGTGGATTTCAAATAAGTTCCAGTTCATGGTAGTCCCAACCAAGGCCATGGCCGAATAAGGGAAATAATGGACTCCTTGTTAGCTGATTGGCGTGGATTGCTGCTGAATTTTTATTTTATAAGGGAGCAAATGGGTGCGTCAGGCTAACAGATTTCAAGGAGTGCTGTGGATGTCCATCATCTGTCAGCAAGTCTGTGCAAATCCGGCAACGCGCGGCCACCGCAAAGCAACCATTACGTTGCCTCTTCCGATCGCCATCACATACGGCAACTTGGAAGTCGAGTACTGCCATTGATGGGTTAGAATTATCGGCATATAGAGGTTGCTAGTGCTAGTGATTCGGCCGCCGTAGAGGGCTAGGAGCTGCCGATTAACACCATGGATCTCCAGGATTTAAGGAGGTGATACAATCGCCTTGATTGTATGTACGAATGTGAAAATTAGAGCTACTTCGGAAGGGTAAATCAGTCATTCCGTCTTCGTCCCAACGTCAGTTACTGGTGCTTGTAGCCGCGAGGGTATGGAAGGTATTTCGAGAAACATTGGTAATTACTAATTATTGAAGGAAATTTTTAAAAATTCATAGGTACATAAAGGATTAAGGCAAGTTTTGTAGGCATATTTGAAAATTTTCTTAATTACTTTCATGACTGACGGGTAAAAGTAAAGTAACAAAATGGATTGATGGTAGATGTCTATTTTAGAATTGTATTTTTAATATGTAAATCATCTAAAATATCATTATTATGTTAATAAATGATGGTATAAGATATTATTATATTTTAAGATATATGTAAATAGATGTAAGTACTTTCATAATTCACATGCGAATGTATATAAGCAAATATGACATTTGCACATTTTTCTTTTATGGAAGCGTGTGTACATCTTTGATTTGAATGAAACTTGGTTTTTTAGTTAAACAAATGATGTTAAATATAATAAATTGAGTGAATTTCTTATCAATTATTAAAGTAGATAGGATTACATGAAACTGCTCATAAGAGTGGAACTCCATAAATAAAGCTTTATTTCCGAAGATATATAATTGCTTGGGCTCTTCTAAGATTTTTTAAAAGAAAGATGAGGAAGGAAACTGCAAAGTGACAGGAGCCTTTTTATCAGTTGAAGCAAGGCGAACAAGCTAAATATTTTAACTCAATTTGCAAAATTGATAATTGTTGGGATAGGTTTGCAAAAATATAAAATTTACAGGGGCCATATGCAAATTACAAGACATCGCATTGCTTGCCTCTTAGGGCCCCATTTAATCGTTATGGAGTTAAATTTGCAAAAATATAAAACTTGCAGGGGCAATATGAAAATTACTAGACATATCCAATGCAATTGCTGAAATACTTGCCCAAGTTGCATTGGAAGCATTTTGTTATTAGAAAGAAATCCCAAGTGAAGGTGCTAATTAAGGGAATTAAGGGAACACGTGAACATCTTGCTTCCTGTACATTCCAATAATCATTACCCATGCTTGTTGTGTTGTGTGTGTTAATTAATTAGCGCCTAACCTCATCATCACACTCCAAAAACGTGAATTTTCAGTCCAAAGTCCAAAACTCCACATTGCCCTGGCATTTCATGCATCGATTATACACTTCGCTAGCTTACGAAACTAACTAATCTCTTTGTATACCTTTGAATATCTATATTTTTTTCTTTTTAATGGCTCATCCAATTAAATCAAGGTAGAATTGAGTTTAAAAAGGAGGCTTGATCATTTCAGACAAGTCTAAAACACACACTTTTATGTTTTTCAAATTTTTTAAAATAATTTAAAATAACTAAAATATTCCTGTGTTTAAAAATACAAAATAAATCCAAAATTGGTTTATAGATTAAACATAACTAGTTAACCATTTTGCAAAAAAAAAAAATGTTTTTATACCAGTCTAAAATGAAGTTTGAAATGATCATGCTTTTAAAAAACAGATGAAGAAAGAATCTTTTGAAACGCTGGATTAGTATTCAAATCCAGGAAATAATGCTTACTAAGGGTGTGTTTGGTTGGAGGTAAAATTTTTTATGAAAAGTTTTTTGAGTAGAAGTTGTCAAATCAATAGAAAATGATGTGATATAATAGGAGTAATAATGAGGAGTAAAGAGAATAAAGTTAAAATAGATAGGTTAGTTGTATGGGTAGATGTGTAGAAATGATTGAAAAGTAGGGTAGTTTGTATAGAAAAATGTGAAAAAATAATTAAAAAATAGAGTAATTATGGAGAGTGAAAAGTTTTAGATTGAAAAGTTTCAGTTGACACTTTTTTACCCTAAACAAACGCACCCTAATTAAATAGAGCCCAAATATAAAAAAAGTTAACTACTTAAAGTATATTCCATTAATTTGCACGAGGTAATTAGTTGCGTAAATGCATGTTAAATAATTTATTTTAACCTTAGAAATATTTAAACATCGATGTGATTTTTTAGATTCTACATTCAAATATCTTGATAAAAATGCATTTTTTAGCCCATGCTAACATAAGCTTATGTTAAACTGGGTTTAAAATGCAATTTTTTATTTATTTTATTTTTGACAATAATATTTTTTCAAATGCATTTAATTTATATACCAAATTTTGTAATATTTGAATATGCGTATATATTTTCTATTTTCAAAAATCAACATCTTGTAAGTATTTAACCCGAATAGATAATGCCAGTAGCTTTTACATGTAAGATAATTTGATGACGCCGACTGATCATTTACGACCGGTGATTTCCGACCGGTCAAAAAATATATTTTTTTAAATTTTTTTTGAAAAATAATTTTATAAACATGTTAATCTAGTTATATTTAATCTATAAACCAAATTTTAACATTTTTGGATATGTATATATATTTATTTTGAATTTTTAAATACAGGGGTATTTAAGTCATTTTAAATATTCTGAAAATGACTTAAATACCTCTGTATTTAAAAATCCAAAATAAATATATATACATATCTAAAAATGATAAAATTTGGTTTATAGATTAAATATAACTAGATTAACATGTTTATAAAATTATTTTTTAAAAAAAAAAACAAAAAAATATATTTTTTGACCGGTCGGAAATCACCGGATTTCCGACCGGTCGTAGAAGATCAGGTCTCTTTGATGACAACGAAAAAGTTAATCTACGACTTCGGTGGTTAATTACCAAAAGTAAAGCACATATCTGCGTGTGTATGTGTGGTGGTAATCCGGATAAACATCAACGAATTAATTAAATCTCTCTCTCTCTCTCTTCTGTTAGTTGATGGAATAAGTATGTATATGTGCAGGGAGGGCGGTGAGAGGCATGGCTTGCATTTCCCAACTTCCTCATGATCAGGAAGGAAAATAACCGCACCAGGTATAGCTGGGAGAGAGAAAAAAGAGCATGAACGAAGTTGGTAAAAACGAAAAACAATGCCTGCATCTGAGCTGTTGTTCCATTTATACTCTGGCTCCACATCCATTATTCTCCGTAATAATCGAGCCTTAATTAATTAACAAGTAGGTTATCATATCAGGCCTGTAAATCAAAGAATATTCTGGCAATTAAGGCAAGGCAAGGTGCTGCTTCGTTAATGAGTATTATCAACTAATGGTTTTGAATTAAGCCCATATACCGTTCTCTCCAAACATTCAGTTTCAAGCTAAATTCACCTAATTGGGTTTAATCAATTCATTACAAGACACGCTGCATGCATACATGCATGAGAGTCGAGGTATCTTTTTAATTATTTAATTTGACCGGGTTTAGAAGGTTGCAAAGATGCGTATATATAGCTTTATAATAAAATCAAACGATTCCTCGTTCACATGCATTAAATAATGGAGATACTTACAAATGTCTCCCAAATGTTCAGAATTCGAAATGTACACACGTACTTTTAATTTTAAAAACTTTTTGGGGCAAAAAATAATAAATTGAAAATTTTGGTTTTTTTTTTTTTGATGAGAAAGTACCCATCCCTATCCCAGCTCGCTTTCATTTTGAAAAGCGGGTTGGGACGAGTGGTCCAAGTAATGCATTGACAAAAAATTATCTGTACAAATGTGTTGCCAAGATGATATGGGGTGGGTTTAGGGGTGTAAATAGGGTGGGGTTCAACCCAAGCCTGTATCAACTCGGACCGATTTATACTATGGTTGGGTTGATGTTTTGGAAATTCGGTTTTTGAGAATCGGGTTGAGCCGGGTTAGGGGGTCGGTCAACCCGACCCGATTTGACCGACCCGAACCAACCCGATTTCATAAGATATGTATTTAGATATGTTTATGAGAGTGTATTTCATTCATATTGTTTGGATATTTAAATAAAATTGTGTGGAGTTTGGAAATATGTTTGACAATTTGGTTGTGAAATGTTGTTTGAATTTATTTGGTTTGGAAAATATTTGGTTAATTAGTTGTGAAATTATGTTTGGATTATTTGGTAATGAATAAAACTTTTGATGAAAAGTTTTGGAAAGTAAAAGTTATCAACTGATGTGATATGATAGGGGTAATGATGAGTAATAAAGAGAATAAAATTAAAATAGATAGGTTAGTTGTGTGGATAGTTGTATATAAATGATTGAAAAGTAGGGTAGCTGTATAGGAAAATGTGAAAAAATAATTAAAAAATATGATAATTGTAGAGAGTAAAAAGTTTTAGATTGAAAAGTTTTAATTGACTTTTTCTTTCAATTGCCAAACATACCCTATATTGCATTATAAATAGGTTGTTTAGATGTTCGCTTGCATTGGTGATTTGAAATAACGAACAGGTTAATTGGGAATTTGAGATGTTTGTAGTTTTGATTGGAAGCCAACTAAGAATGTAAGTAAGACTATGATATTCGTTTTTTCATTTTGCATAATTTACTGCAATACTTTTACTTGGCTTTCACTTTTTGACTTGCAGGGGACATCAATTGCTCAAGGAATACAAAAGCAAAAAAATAAATCAATTACAAAACTTATCCTCCACTTTTGAGTTACATAGAGCTTTTTAGTACTTATTTTTTTATAATTATCATTATTTTTTTGTTATTTTAGAAATTTGGGTGAACAAAAGCTTAACTAACATTGATAATATGTGTAATCTATTAGCCCGATTTCTAATCCGAACCGAACCGATTTGAGGTGAGTTGAAATAGGGTTGGGTTAAGGTGTGAAAAGTAGGGTTGAGTTGAGATTTTACAAGGTGAGTTAGTGTTGTATTTGTCCCAACCCGAGTCAACCCGACCCGATTTACACCCCTAGGTGGGTTACCCCACCACACATACTAATCCAAAAAAGAAACTGAGACAAAATCAGCTAAAGAATGAGCAGCTCTGTTTTCTTACCGTAGTGATGAGCCAAAATATGAGGAGAGGCGGACAGAATGACCTTGATCTCCGTCACAACAAAACCCGCCGGTGAGGTAACAGTAGAGTCCGCCGTAGTACGTTAAATGAAAATTTTGGTTTCATTTGCAAATACTCAGAAATAATTCGGCATTTACACGCGGTTTACATGAAATCCTCCGCCCAAAAAAGTGGTTTTTAAACCCTTTCCAGTTTTCGAATTAGGTTAATCTCATTGATAGTGGAGTCGTTTGATTAGAATATAGTGTAGTTATTTTCCTTAATCTTTTCAAAATAAATTACGTCAACATCGAGTAAGAAAAATTCCAATAGTTTATGTTATCAATATATTCTATTATCGTAACTTACCTAATTTTCAACCAAAAACAAAAGAAATCTGTTATGCACTCCTTTTATTTCTTTAATCTCCGCCTTTTAATTAGTTTGTTCTACTAGTTCGAGATAGTAGAAAATAATTCTAAAAATGGAGAATTTTGAATTATTTCAAAAAATAGAAATTCGCCAAACAGAAAATAACTAGAACCAAGATGTCGTTAAGAACATAATTAAGAAATATGTAATTTCCTATTGGGTAAGCACGAAAAAAAATTTAAAATTTTGTGTTTTTTAACTGTATGTAGGTCTCATTAAGACCTTCTTTCATGTCAAACGCAGCAATTTTCAAAATTATTTTATATTTTATTTTAATTTCTGGAAATTAATAAAATAGTATACTAGCACATATGCCCATGTATATTTTATTGATTTTTAAAAATTCAAATAAATTAAAAAATATTAAATTTTGCTAGAAATAAAATCTAGATAATGTACACATATTCATAAACAAATAAAAGATTAAAAAAAAAAATTTCAGACAGCCATCACATAAGATCACCGGTTTTTCCTAAGTCCAATGAGGGACCGCTACAGTGATCCGCCGGAGCACCATATCTTTTCGCGGGAAAAGAACCGGCGAGGACGAGGGTTAGTTGGGGATGCCCATTTGCGTGTACCGAAGTTGCAGCCAGTGGGCCCCACTGGGAATGATAATTTTCCACTGGTCTGCGAATCTGCCGACAGGAATGCTCCTCGCATCTCCTCTAGGCGAAATTACCCGTTTCTCCTCGCAAATTTCATGGCGTTTTAATATTTTAAATAAATCCTTTATCTTAATTAAGATTTCTAAGTAACTACAAAATTTATCTAAGATTTTCTCTAGTAATCCACATAGAAATTAAATTTAAATGCTTTTTAAATCTTAATTAAAAGGTAATACAGGCAGAAAATAAAATGGGGGGAGGATGGGTTGGATGGTAAATATAGAAAATTAGCAGGGAGTATTTAAGCAAGTCTGGAAAAGCAGGGAGGAAGGGGCAGTTGGAAGGCTTGCGTGAAACAAGAGAGGCGGAGGCAAGAACAAAACGGAAATGCAAATCAGAAATCCGAGATTTTCAATTCCAGTGCGCATGTGGGAAGGGACCCACCACAACGGCATGGAATGGAATTCCATAACAACTACCTTCACCTCACCTGCTGCCTTGTAAACAAAGAACATCTTGTAGAATTTTGGTTTCTCTCCAATCCATTAGTGTTACTCAAGTCTCCCTTTCTAGCTCCCTACTTTGTTTTGCCCATCTGGGGTTCTTAAATCGCCTGCTTCTCATTTGGTTTCTTCTTCTTTTTTTTTTTTCTGTCTTCTCTCTCTCTCTCTCTCTCAAAAACTTGCTAACTTGTCATCATCTTCCTAGCTATTAAAAAACACAGATAATATCACCATTTTTTGAGGCTGGGTCTCTTCTTCTTGTTCCTCAGGTATGTTTATGCCTTTCTGGGAATAAATTGGCATGCATATTCATTTATTTCTCTAAAATATATTCATGGGTCTTCAATCGTAACCCCTTTTCATTCTGTTTGATTGATGCAGACAAAGCCCCACAAAGTCAGGAGCCAAAACATCATATATAGAGAAAAATATTAATTAATCAAGCAACGGAAATGTATGATGAATGTGACCATCATCATGATTACTACAATATTGATAATTCTGATCATGATCATCACACAGCAGCAGTAGCTTCTGATGGCCCGCCACCACCACCTCAGACTGCCATGAACTACCATCCCCATATCTCACTCGAAGACATCTCCAGAAATAACAACACTGCTGCTGCTGCTTCAGATGAAGTTGCTGCGGCATCCATGGGGATCGATATCCAGCAGCATCTTGGCTTCGATCTGGAGCAGGAATACAACAGCCGTCTGATGCAAGGCGTGCTCCAAGACCCCCACCAACCTCTCCACTATACCAATTGGGACGCCGCCGCCGCCGCCAGCGCGGCCGATATCAACATCCATACTCATCTTCAGCTTCCAGAGCAGCAGCAGCACAGTCTCCAGCATTTCTCTTCACCCTCGTTTGCAAACCCCGGACCCTACGCCCCACCTGATCTCCTCAACCTCCTCCACCTCCCTCACTGCTCCGTGCCGCCACCATCGCTGCTCCCGACATCTTCCCTCTCCCTCGAAGCCGCCGGTGGGCTGGATAAGAGGGCGAACAGCAGCTTCCATGCTCCTTTGGACATCTTCGGTGAGCATCCGACTGCAGACGCCGCATCGTCGACCACGGCAGCGCCTGCGCTGCTGTACGATCCACCGCTCCAGCTGAGCTTCCCGCCGCAGCCGCCGGTGTTCCGGGACCTGTTTCACACGCTGCCACAGGGTTACGGATTGCCGGGGGCGATGGGCGGGTCTTATTTCGGCTCCGGGATGGACGAAAGGGAGGGTAATGGGGCGCTTTTTCAGGAGGGAGATGGGCGGCCGTTTGAGAATTCGGTGCTAGATTTCACGAGGGAGATGCCTGGGTTGTGCAAAGGAGATGTGAGGGGAGCTACCCATTTCGCCACCGAAAGGCAAAGGAGAGAGCAGATCAACAAGAAATACACTGCCTTGAAGAATCTTGTTCCAAACCCAACAAAGGTTCTTTCCCTCCTTCCTCCCCTCTCTCTCGTTTATCAGGCTAATTTTTTATTCTTGTCTTCGTTGATGAATGGCAGCCTGACAGAGCATCGGTGGTCAACGATGCCATCGATTACATCAAGGAACTCCTGAGAACTGTGGATGAGCTGAAGATACTGGTGGAGAAGAAGAGATGTGGGAGAGAGAGGAGCAAGAGGCTGAAGAGGGAGGATGAGGGAGGCGGCCCCGCCGGGTTGGAGTTGTCATCCTCGAAGCCTTCGCCCGACCGGGAGCAGTCTTTCAATGGGTCTCTGAGGAGCTCTTGGTTACTGAGGAGGTCTAAGGACGCCGTCGTCGACGTCCGGATCATCGACGACGAGGTGAACATCAAGCTCACGCAGCGGAAGAAGATGAATTGTTTGCTCGTTGTGGGGAAGATCCTCGACGAGCTACAAATGGAGCTGCTTCAAGTTGCTGGAGGCAACATTGGAGATTATTCTATCTTCATGTTCAATGCAAAGGTGATCATCGTTAATTAACAGGCTTGGAAACACTTAATAGTTACTTAAATATTAGGCAGTGAAATTTCCTAAGATACGGGGTTGTTGCTCAAATTGATTTGGATGTAAATGCATGCAATGGTGGTATTCCTTAACTCAACGTTGTGGGGTCTTTGCTATACAAAAGAAATTTGTGTATTGCATGCAATAGCAAGAGCTGCTACTTTTGCAACCGGAAATCTCAATGTCTTACTTATGAATTTAGTTAGGTTGGGCTTAAACGCGATTAGAATATACATATGTACCTTCTTTGATGTTTGATATGGGTGCTTGTGTTTTGATGCAGATAAGTGAAGGGTCGTCAGTATATGCAAGTGCAATAGCCAAGAAGTTGATTGAAGTTTTAGACAGGCAGCACCTACAATTTCCAGCAACCCTCTAACTTGGGTTTGCAATGTCACAGTGCTGAAATTGGATGGATGCCCTTTGCTTGTTTAATTGCAGGCTGGTGTTGCAGGTATATGGTGATCTAAGATTGTGGTTTTAGACAGGAAACCATTTTAGAGAGGAGGTGGTATACTTTTGAGAGTTTTTAATTATGATCTAACGCCGACTCAGCTTTCTCCACTTAAAACTGATATTGTTCTAGATTTCATATCACATGACTGATGATGATTAAAAAGCCCAGTTTAGCAATTTGCTTGGTCAGTAGTTAAAACTAAGCTCCCTGGGATATTAGAATTAGAATATTTTCTGAATGGGTTTTCTTTTGATGAATGGAGGCATGCTGATTGTCTAATTCAAATGAAAAAAAAAAAAAATCTTTCTATACATCAGTTTTATTAAGCACCTACACTTGATCATGCTTGGCCCATGATCCATGCCGATCAGTAGTTGCACCTTTAAGACGAGATAGTTCTGATCATATATTCTACGTAACGCATGTGATTTTGATCCATTGTCTATTGTCCAAACTGACTGAAATGTATGATTTTTTTCATGTACTTGACACTCATGATTCCACTCATTGTGTGCACTTTCATGTGTGTTTGAAATTTGAATTGATTAAAACATGTAGGAGGCCAGGAAAAAGCAAAATCGATCGGTAATATATTTTCTAATTAAGAAAAAAAAAAATACGAAACTTTTTCTTTGTTCCTCCTTTTTATCATCTTCGTTTCTTTGATATGGTTTTAATTACTTAAGTACAATCTTAATGTTATTATCTATAATTTTAATCATTAATTATACACTACTTTCGTTCAAAATGCTCTACTATTTTATAATATGTCCATTAATTTTATTTCAATAATTTTGCGCTTTCCACCTCTATGGAGCCTATTCCTTCTCAGGGTTCTGATCCGGCACGAGGTGACTTGGAGGAAAGACATCGTCCATAAAAATAGTTAAATTGAAATCCTGTCTAACCATTTTCATTTTCTAAAATAATTCGTGTAACCATGTCACCAAACATCGTTTCGATTAAAGCATCACGTATCTTGCATTTTTTAAAATTTAGATAATCAAGTGTAAATTTGAAGATCATTTTCATTAGGATGTGACAAGAATTTATGTGTTATGAATTTATATGAGTTCTATTTCAAAGCATCCGGCTTCAAAACTCTTTTTCTTTAATTTTTTTATAAAATCATTTATATAATTATATTTAACTTATATATTAAGTTTTTTTATTTTTGAAGATATGTACATTTTTTTTTTATTTCTAAAAGCAGATGTATGACTAAAATATTTTTTTAAAATTTTTAAAAATATACGCGCATTCGAAAAATGAAAAATTTTAATTTATAAATTAAATATACTTAAATTAATAATTTTATGAAAAAATTTAAAAGGTATTATGCACTAAGGTGCATTGAAATTTAAATGCATTTGGATACATTAAAACATTCCAACCGCCATGCTACTCTATCTATTTGGATACATTTAAATGCATTTGGATACATTAAAAAAAAAATTTCAATCGCCATGCTACTCTATCTATTTTAACAGTATTATCCATATTTTTTTATCATTATTCACGTCACATCACTTTTCTCATTCCAAAAAAATGTATACAACATCTTTTTTTAAAAGTTTTATTAATTATGAACCGAACATTGCTTGGTTGGTCACGTCAATAATAGGGATGTCAACCAAGGTACCATACGTGGTTCAAATCTTATGTTTGAGATTTTAACTTGAATTTTAGATGGAGCCATTTAGTCTCTTTTAAAAATAAGTATGCGCCTGTAGACTCTCAATGAAATGAGCTTGATAAGTAATATCAGATATCACGCATGCAAATATCAATCAAATTTTTTTATTTAATTGCCAAATACACTCTTAACTTAGATAAATTTTGAGGTCTAAGCTAAATAAATTATTCTAAATAAAAATACTTCAATTGAATTTCAATGAAACTACTCGTCACGCTTGATTGGCCGAAATAATTAGTTCCTTGATTCGCTTCCATGAAATATTCAGTCTTATGGCCAACACAAAAGCGAAATCCATACTTATTTCCTCAGTATTTCATTACATCATTTTCTTTATTTTTTTTCCCACCATTTTATTTTTTTATCTTTTTTTTCTCCCTCTTTTCTATTTTCCTCCAATTTCCTAACAAAACTTTAGATGCGCGGACTAAAGAATAAAGAGTGACATCAAGTAATGCTAATGGTAGTGAACTAAATAAAAAGAGAAATAAATTAATTTTCGAAAAAAATAGAAATTAATTAAATGCCTCATTGCATGCAAGTAATGAAAAATTGCTTTTATTATATGGTCAGTGAGGAGTAATGAGATTTAATTAGTATTGGTGATTGGGGAGGGAGAATGATCACCTTTGTTAATTACTGGAGACCAAAAAGCAGGATTTAAAAATTGCTGGATCATAAATAAGGGATGACATAGTTGGACATAATTTGTTAAACATCCCCTTAACATGAATGACAACTTTGTGACATTTAGATATTTTAAGTCATTTGCTGTTTGGAAAGTAATAAAATTTTTAAATAAATTTTTTTTTAATAAAAATTGTTAAATTAATAAAAAATGATGTAATATAATAAAAGTAATGATGATGAGTAAAGATAATAAAGTTAAAATAGATAATTTTTTTTATCAAAGTTAAAATAAATAGGTTAATTGTGTATAAATAATATAAAATATGATAATTGTATATGAAAAAATGAAGAAATAATTTTAAAATATGATAGTTATGGATAATGAAAAGTTTTAAATTAAAAAAATTTAATTTGAAATATTTTTATTAAAAACAAAAATGCCTCCCTTAAACATGAGGTCTTCGTAATTTCCATTTTGCCAGCTAACAAATTTTGAAAGTGCTCGAATTAATTCACACATGGTTTGATGCACATTTTTATATTTCTTTCAATTAAAGAGGACATTATTCAATTTCATGTAACATTCTAATAATGTTTTTTTAAAGTAAGCATCACCTAAGTCCAAGGATCGTTCGAACCTTGAACCTCACGCAAGCATATGAGGGTGTCTAGCACCTGGGCATCGGTCGGCGACAATAATGTTTACATTTTAATTATTATTTTAATTCGCATCTTTAATTATTTAGTCTTAAATGATTTTTTTTACCTCCTACTACCCATTAATGATTTTTAAATCATCCATGTACTTTTTTTTAATATACACTTTCTATTATATGATGCACATCTAATTAATGAACAACTTACTCCAAAGGCGCTAATCTTTAGAAACGTATTTTGTTGTCCAGTCCAAAGTCCCAAACTAACAAAAAAACAAAAACTTGCCGAGCAAACATCCTTCTACGTACAGAAATGAAATAGATACGACAGGAGTACTAATAGGTAAAGTTTTGACAAAATAACTCTATTTTTTATGCACTTCGAACTCTATGATCCGCTATCCGTAAAGACTATCGTCTTCAGAAAACCATGATCTCCAGCAACTTGTACCGAAGAGAGAGAGAGAAAAAAAAGCAGGTTATGTTTGGCAATTAAAAAAATTTCAAATTAAATTTTTTTATTTTTCATAATTACTTTATTTTTAAATTACTTTTTCACTTATTCTTATATAATTATGATATTTTTTTTTTCATTTCTACACAATTATCCATATATAATTTATCTCTTTTAAATTTATTCTTTTCACTCATCATCATTTTCTCTATCATATATATCACATCGTTTTTCTCATTTCAAAAATATGTACATAAAATTTTTTTATCAAAAATTTTATCATTTTCGAAATTCACCATCAGTTAGTTGTGCCCTGGCTTTATGAAACGAGCCACCTTTGTATAAAAAAAAAATTATAATTTTTCCATATATATTGAATACTCTACTTTTAAATTATTTTGCATAACTATTATACTTTATGGTAATTTTTACACATTCTTTAGCTCGTAATTACTTTATGAACACTCTCTTATATTTTCCAAATTTTTTTCTAAAAAACTTTTAAATATTTTTTCCACGTTATCAAACACGCATTTTTCGCCATTAAAGTGTCTTGATAAAAAAAATATAACCTTGTCAATTTAGATCGATAAATTTTTTGATTTTTTAGAAAGGATAATTTAATAAATCATACTTTTAACGGTCATTTGATGCAAAAGGCAAATGGAATTGTTATTTTCGGGAAACATAGAAAAATGCGTGATTATATTTGACATTTTAAAATGCATAGCTATATTCGTCAGCGCGTTTATAATTTACAATTATAATTCAGCATCCCATTTTGAGAAATTTCTGGGAATCTTTTTTCAGATTGACGGACCCAGATGACCCAACGGTTCGGATCACGGAAACCTGGATTTCTGAAATCTGAGAAAACCCCGAAGGCATTGGAGAACAGATCCTGAGGCCGAGGACGGGAGCGGTCCTGGTTTAAAATGGCACCGGCGATTCGAACCCGAGGCCGCTAGAGCCCGAGTAGCCAGCGACAGACACAGAGCGAGATGTGTGCAAATCTCAAAAACCAAAACCTCGTCGCCCGTTGAGGAATCGAAGAAGATGAAGCTGCTGCTGCTGCTTCCGCCCTTTCAAAACCCTAGAAATGGAACCCCCACTTTTTTGAATGGATGCCACGCCCCAATCTTCACTCAAGAAAGCCCCAAACCCAACGGATCCACCTCAGCTCTCCGGCGACGTCCTGCCTTCGCCTTCTCTTTCTCCTCCTCCGCCTCTGCCGGAGGATGAGCACCTGCCCCGCGACCAGAATCTAGGGTTTGGTCTGTTTGATCTCGTTTTGTAGGATATCGTGTTTTTTCTCAGAGAGAGAGAGAGAGAGAGAGAGAGGGAGGGAGAGGGAGAGAGAGAGAGAAGGAGAAAGAGGGACGGAGGGAGATTGGTAGGTAGGGAGGGGGGGTGTGGAGGTGCAGGAGAGAGATGGGCGTTTCGGACGGGTTGGGAGCTGAGCCTGAGATAGATTGCAGCGTCGGGGCAATCGTTTGGGTGCGACGGAGGAACGGGTCGTGGTGGCCCGGCCGGATTCTGGGGCCCGAAGAACTGTCGGCTTCGCATGTCATGTCGCCTAGATCCGGGACGCCGGTCAAGCTCCTTGGAAGGGAAGACGCTAGTGTGTAAGGCTCCGCGCACTTTTCTCATTTCAGAAAATTTTTTCCATGAATATGTGAGAAAGTTCCAACTTTGCCGAGAAAAATTATGTGGTGCTTCATACCTGGCGAAAGTGTGAATGCTCGTGAATGTTCGGCGATGTCGCATTGTTACTGAGCAAGGAAATCATATTTGCAGCCATGGTTCAAATATTTATAGACGGTTATGCCTGAAAAATGTTGGCGGACTGTCTGAAAATGAGTTTGAAACAGTATCAGCGGCACAATATCAACCAATATGATATTATTCAACTTTTTAAAGAGCTTTAAAATTGAAATTACCTTGAAAAATGGCCTTTGTGGGGAGGTCAGGTATTTTATTTTAAGTAGACAGTATCATTTTAGACTAAACCAAGTTCGTCAGCCAAGCAACTTTCACCAAAAGGCCCAATGATTTTTTTTTAATGGAAAATTTCGTAGGGCTTTTCGTGTGAAGTTGTTTGATAGAGAGTTTTGCTAACCAGCTATGAAATGGCAAGAAATGGATTCTTGAACGTCAAAGAAGGGGTGGGGGGTTAACACCGAGGAGTTAAATCTCTTGGGCCCATCTTGAAAATCGACTTGAACTTTATCTTGACAAGCTTATGTAGTCGTTGGATCTCAGATCTTGAGTCCTAGTTATGATTCTTCATTGTATGTTAATGCTGTGCCTAACTTCACATGCAGGATATTCCAGATATGATGTGTTGGAAAGGATCCCATCATTGCTAACCTTTGATCACTTCCAGAACTGTCCATGGATTTGTTTGGGAACTAGGAAAATACTGAGAGAAAAAGAATATATGAAAAAAGTAAGAAAATGATGCAAGTGTAATGATTCAAGACTTACAATATGCATGGGGGCTCCAGCTGATCCTTTTTTTAAATTTTTAATAAATATTTAAAAACCAAGGGTAAGCATGGAGCTTCCATGCTTACTGTAAATATTGAGACCCATGATTGTAGAGAGTAATAGAGATAGTTTTGAAGGTATTGAGTTCCACAGGCATTAATGAATAAGGGCATTTGCAACTACAGTAGTCCCGTAACTGCTGAATCTGCCAAACTCAATGGCCTTGGCATCCACAGAAAAATCCTTAACATGACCACAGGGTACAATAGTTACATTAGGATGCAACAGGTTTGATTGCTAATAAGAAGTCATATTAACAGAGTGCCGTACATTGAATGCCAATGCTAACTGCCTGTTGTAAGTTGTATCTCTTTGCAGACTTTGATATGGTTCAAAAAGTATGTGATATTGCAATGTGCATTTTTCTCTTCCTCGTGTGTATTTTTAATTGGAGTGCTACTGTCCAACAAATTGATTATTCCATGGATACAATCTCGTGACTGCTCATGTTCTGGTTTTTCATGATTCATAATCTCATGTTAAAGCTGCACTTGGAACTTTAGCTTATGTGCTCATAGTTCTTTCCACGGGACAGCCACCTATTGTCCCTTGATTTCCTTCATTGTTTAATATTTCATTCTTTTGGTTTTTCTACCCAGGGATTGGTACAATCTAGAGAAATCAAAACGTGTGAAAGCATTTCGATGTGGGGAATTTGATGATTGTATTGAGAGGGCTGAGTCTTCGCAGGGGGTTCCTATAAAGAAAAGAGAGAAATATGCACGTAGAGAAGATGCTATCCTGCATGCTCTTGAGCTTGAGAAGCAGCATCTGGAAAAGAGGTGGCAGAAGTCGAGCATTCCTAATTCAACAAACCATAAAATGGCGACTGGTTCTAGAAAAGAGTTGGCAAATTGTTCTCCTTCAGCAAACTATACAGGAGTTAATAAAACGACAGAGCATTCTAAATCTGTAAATCCCAAAACACAGCCTCATTTAGGGAGACTGGATTCATCTGTTGAGGATGGGAGGGAATACAGCCATCAATCTGTTCAAAAGGCTAAGCATGCAAAGCAACAGAGTTGGGAGGATGATAATCCTGAAGCTATGCCCCGAATGAGAGGTTTGCAGGACTTTGGGCTGAGAATTGCTTCATCAAAGAGAAAGGTTTCTGCTGATAGTCATCTCCATGCTCTTCCAATTGGAGGGCAAAACACCAGTGTTGGAGGTGATACTAGTTGTGGTAAGAATTCTTCTGCCATAAAAAAGAAAAGGACACAGGGTGGTTTGTCCGAAGAACCCCTTGCTAAGAAACGTGATAGACGTCGTCCTCTTCTTCAAGTATTGCAGAGTAGTGCAAAATTACCAGACTTACAGACTATGCAATCTGATAGTACAACTGTCTCTGTCTCTATGCAAGGAGATAAGGAGCATGCAGATGGAATATACCGGGCAAAAAGGAGCAGATGTGTCTATCTGCCTTCAGACCACCAAGAGTATGTGGATCTCACAAGTTCTTCTTTGGACAAGATGCAGAGATGTACTTCCCAGCATGAAGTGGACAATCGTCCTTCTCTGGCCAAAGGAATTTTGAGCCCAGGATTGGTTGCGGTACAAGAAAATGATTCTGAAAGAGATCTTTCTAATCCTGAATTGGGTAAAGAGGCTTCTGGGCTTTCAGGTGAAATATAAACACTCTGAAGGATGTGTTGTCATTGTTGAGCATTTTTATTCTTCATTGCAAATTGCATTAACTAGCTGGCTTAGTTCTTTGACTATCATTCTATTCTTGGTCTGAATTGCTACTTCATTTATACTGGATTTGGTAATTCATAGCTCATTCAGTATTAACCTATTAGCATAATGTTCAGTCTGTTTCACAATATTAGGGACCTACAACCCTGTTCCTGTCATTTAAACACTTCGGAGTTAGTGATTATCTGTGATTATCTTTGAGACAAGGATGCATTGGAGCAGAATAGGGACTCGGATACATTTCCCTATTTTCTGGCTCAGTCTTTATTAGGGACATTAATGTTTCTAGGCTCATGGTGAATAAGGTTGTGTCTTTGGTTATGTTAGGGTTCCATATGGTGTCTTCATGACTGTATAAATCGTCAAGCTTCTCATTCAGGGAAGCAACTGTTACTGAACAAATTGTTGTTGGTGTGGGTTATGTTGGTGAAATCAACTTTTTTGCTGACATACTGGTGGAAGAAAGTTTCTCAAAACTCTTCACTGGAGTCCCTGTCTATTTTCTCCTTGAGTAGATGTCTTCCTGCTTTTTTTTTTAAAAAAAAAAAAAAATTTCAGCAATGATTCAAATACAGCCAGGTGGATGGATATGCCCATGCTGCTCTTTTTTGTTTTTAAATGTAAACCATTTACGGTGGTTATCCATATGCATTTATTTATGATTCCAAAAATTTGATGCATTGAAATTTTTGACATACTATATTCATTTTTGGAAAAAAATAATAATTATATATTCATTCTCCGAAGATGCTAAAAGTTTCTAATGAAATAGATTTTTGGTAGCATGACAAAACAAATGTTGTTGAATAAAATAAGACCTAGATTTGGAAAAAATAATAATAAAAAGGGGCTGCACGGACAGCCCCATGCTCTTCGTCATATTGAATCATTGCCCTTCTTCTTTTGGGATGTAAGTTCAGGTAATATGCTAACAACCTTATGTTCTAGGGAATGTTAGTAAAGTCCCTTGGGATGGTTATTCAATAACATATGGGAGAAATCTGGTGGTTAAGTGTCCTATAGCTCAGATACTCAATAATCCACTTTCATAATTTCCTGCTGAATCTATCCATTTTGGAAAAAATTTTGGCCGAAGATTGTCAATGCTTTACATATTCTTTTGGCTTTTCCTCTATAGTTCCTTTTAGCATGTTCGATTGTCATTTTAGGTTGTTTTCATTTAAGTTTTGTAAATTTAGCTTCAAATAGTTTCCACTACTGGTGCTGTCTCCTATTCATGAGTTTGCTTCTGAAGTGTTACAATCTGCTCTCCTCCATCCAATGGTGAGATAAAATGTCTCTGTTGTTTACAGATCCTTCACCCTCAGGAAGATATGGCGGTCACAGCAGCTCTGTATTCACTGTTCCAGAGCCAGATAATATGGATGGTGAGGAGCTTAATGAGTCTGAGCTTTCTGGATTTGTTTCCCCACTTCATTCTCATGAGCAAACACCTACTGTCTCAGCTGATATAGGTGGATCCAATTGGCAATTGAAGGGGAAACGCAACATCCGCAATTTAATCAAGAGGCCAGTGGAGAAGGATTCAGTCAACAGAGTTGATAGGTGCAATGGAGCCTTGCAAGAATCAATTCATGAAGACAAGGACATGGATGGCCAAATTGGCATGAGGCATGTTGTCTACCAGAGGCATGGGAGGTTAAACTCTGACTATGATGAGGGTTATCAGTTTGAGAATGACTCAGGGCAAGCGTCAGTGTCAGGATTTGGCAACAGAAGAGACAGAGCAATGTTAAAGGCGAATAATATGACTGACTTGGATGAAGATTCCTATGAGATGTCTCCATCCAGCTGGGAGGCCGATCGGATGTCCCAGTTACCATTGAGGCAATACCAGCGTGATTCAGATGGATTTCTTGAGCCAATCTACACCACTCAACTTGGTTCTAGGATGGGACCCATGTTGCTGGATGTAGATTTGAAGGTCCAAGCAAGCTACCAGGGAGAGCGTGTGCCTTTGGTTTCTCTAATGAGCAGATTGGATGGGAAAGCCATAATAGGGCATCCAATTCAAATAGAAAAAATGGAAGATGGCTCCTCCAATCTCATCCTCTCTAAACATGCTGTTTGTGATGAACGTCCTGATAGTGACGGAAATGCAGGCCTTCCACCAGTTTGGCGGACTGCCAGAAGGACAACAATGCATCGGGTCCCACGGACCCATACATCATCTGCATTAGAAGGAGAGGAAATTGACCCTCACCAGTACTCAGATTTTGAAAGCAGGCCGCAACAGAAGAAACCATTTTCAAGTCATGGATATAAGGAGAAGTTGGTTAAGAAGAGCTCCTGTGTTCACCAGTCTCTGACAGAAAAGAACTCTCCCAAGAAGATATTTAAGAAAATAAACTTGTCCAGTCAGAAAATAAGGACTCTGTCCTCAATTGCTACCGACCAGAAGCCCAGTGGCAAGAGCAGTGATCATAAACTTTCTGGCAAGGATTGCGACTTAGGCGTTTTGATCAAATCAGAGAAGACCACACCTCCTTTAGCATGCATCCCTGTAAAGTTAGTATTCAGTAGGATACTAGAGGCAGTTGGCAGGCCATCAATGGCACAAGAAGCAACTTACAGGATCTCAACAGCTGGTCCTGCAGATAGGAATCCTGTAGATAAAACATCAGAATAGGCATTGATAACATGACTAATATGGGTCAGCTGTTCTCTTCCTTGACTCTTGCTTCAACATTGTCTGTGCACTGTATAACAGCAACGACACTGGGCTAGAACTCAAATTTTGGTCTACTTCAAAATTTTTGGTTGACAGAGGTGAGTCTTTCTACCTTGTAGCTTTTGTTTGGTGTGCATGAATTCTTAGGGGAGTGAGTAGGGAAACATATGCTTCATGCTTTAGATCCTCCGATTGATTGATGTGGATTTTCTTCTGCTCTTATGTTTTGTTTCAATAAATTATTAATTAGCAATCATGCCTTTTTTCCTCTCTGCAGATATTCCCTTGTTTGCATTTGCCAATGCACTGCAGCTCAGTCTGTTGGGAATGTAAGCATGGTTTGAAGATCAAATTCCTTTCTGATCAATCAGCTAGCTGCATCAGTACTAACAATGAACTTCTGAAGATGGTATAATTCGGTGTGGGACTTACATGATTGCTGTTCGTGTCTTTTTCGTTTTCTAATATACTGATTTGTTGGAGAGCTGCAGGTGCGAAACCCTCTAAATCACCAATAGGGAGAGAGAGGGACTTATTACTGTATTACTGTACAAATATTAGGATGCGTTTGATAGAGACAGACTTGGGATATGGAGCATATAGGAACAGAGAGGTACTTGTAAGCTTTTGAACCACCTCGATATCAGTAAAGAATTACTTGGGAAGCTGTTAGTTTTTTTTAGTACAGCAAAACAGAGACTCAGAGGCTTAGAAGGATTATTGGTATATTAAGTTGAGTGACCACAATTGCCTTGTTCTTGATGCATAATGTATGTTATATGTTCTGAAGTGTTGCAATTCCCTAGCTATCTACATTAAGAACTTTGATGATGCAGGTTTCTCAAAGCTTCATTAGTAACTTATGCGAGTCCACCTTTTGTAATAAGAGTTAGAAATTATAAATTGAGGAATATAAAGCATTTTTATTGCTTTATTCACAATTGAATCAGTAGAATTTTCTTCTTTTTGAACAAAAAAAATTCTGCTTGCTGCTTTTTTAGTCTACCCTTTTTGTCTTCTCTTGGTGTGTTAAGTGACAGTATTCAGTTTGGCATTTCTCGTGGTTGTTGTCCTCCCACATGACAGGTTAATTGTAGATCTGTGTACAGGCAAAGATGTAGCTGTGATGCTTGCTTGTTGAGTATCAACCGAGGGATTCATGTTTGTGTGATAACCCAATGGTTGTTGAACCTGGTCTGGATTGGTAAATCATCAGAATAGCAAGAGACAGAAATTAGCCGCAGCTAAATCAGAGGGAAGGGAAAGATGGATAAACAACCAGAGGGAAGAATAAATGAAATTAGCCGCAGCTAAATCATTCTTTTCCCACCCTCCATCCTGTAATTAGTGTTGGCAAATCACCCGTAAAAGGGTTTGCCTCATTTGATTACCAAGACCATCTGATCAGCTGTTGTACATTGGCTAATTAAATAAGGCTAGCGCATTACTTAAATTTTCGGCAATGTTCATGATCTTTGTGGCGGGCTAAAACAAAGTTTGGAAAGTCTTTATATTCTGGAAGCTATGACGTGATTGGGTTCTTTTGAGCTGGCCAGCAATTTGGCGTGTGCCGAACTCTTTTGTACTTTTGTGATGTCAATGTATGATTCTACAGGTTTTTCAGAAAAAAAAAAAGTACATTCTACAGCACATTTGTTTTGAAGCTTTTGTTGAATCCAGTTAGCCATTATTCTTGGGACTTTGTATTTGATCATTGTATAAATTTTTTTAAAACGGAAAATATATATTAACGTCAACATTTAAAATAGTCCATACATAATTTGGTATGGGCATGAATTGTATAAATTGCTTTTTTTTTTTTTTTGAAAGTTTATATATCGCTAATTGAAGTGATCATTTTATATCATAAAAATAGGGATAAGTACCATGGAATGCTAGAATTGGCTAAAATATCATCAGAAATGGGGGGAAAAAAAATCTTGAACAGATTCTTGGATAAATTATACTAATCCTATCCTCAGAAAGCACTTAAATAATAATAATATCGCTTTAAGTTTACAAATGAATTTTCAAGCCGAGTCCTTGAAAGCGGTTTCAAACGTAGTGGTTGAATTGGATGATTCGATTTGCAGTGGAACGTGCGTTTTGGTGTAGGTGTGTGACCAGTGACTGTTGCATGGTGGGCATGCGATGAACGGTCCTGATTAGCAGCCAATCTACTTGTGATTTTTCTATGTTCCTTTTTTTTAAAAATCTTTTCCGAAAAAAGTGCTTCGTGAGATGTTGCTTCCCCAATAGCGTAAATGATGAAGAGCGAGGCCACGTGAGAGTTTTTTTAGAAGCATGCGTGACGCCGAGCTCTCGTAAAAAGCAACGCGGACGGTTCACGTTGCAACTTGCACTTTCATGTACTTGGAATTTATTCTCTCCTCTAGATTCTTGCACGAGAGCTCCATGTTGCACCACGTGCATTATGCTGGCACACGTGCTTAGGAATTGATTGGTAAGATCCGAGGGATAATTTCCATTCGTGATTTGGATAGCCGATGCCAGGTCCGCTACATGTAGTAGGGGGTATTGGGCGTTGAAATATACAATAAATAGCAAATTGAAAAAAAATGATGGGTAATAGCGGTTAGTTGTAGGGGTGTACCTTCGGTTCATGAAATTTGGGTTCATTTCAACCTTAACTCTAACCTAATTTTTAAAACTTTACTCTTAATCCTAACCTTATTTTTGAAATTCGGGCTCGGAGTGAGTGTCGGACTAGAATTCGGGTTGAAATTATTCTGTATATTTATTTGTTATCTCTCTTATACTTATTCAACTTTAAATCTATTATTTAAAAAAATTAAAAATGATATTTTTCTATTTTTAAGTAAAAATTCAAGAGTGTTTAAGAATTTAAAGAAGAAAATTCTCATTTAAATATTCTCTTTATATTAAGTAGACTAATAGTCATTTCTCAAAAAAAAAGAATAAACTAGTAGCCTGTTTTAGAAAATGAAAATGTACATTATTTTCCTATTATGCAATTTAATATTAATATCATAAATATATATATAAACATTAATATCTAATTATAAGAAAAACCTTATAATGTCAATCATAATAGAAAAAAATTCAACAATCATAGTGTTAAGTCAAATAAATTACAAAAAATTTATTTCAAGTAGAATAAACATCTAACTAGTAATATCATATTCAAACGACCAAATGATAACATCCTACATAAATACTTAAGTTAAAACACCACAAAACATTTCAAGTTCTAAAAATAGTTTTCTTTTTTTTGTTTTGAAATTACCACTAAACCAAACTCTTTTTTCCTAAAGGAAAATATAAAAATATTATATTATATAATTGAACTTAAGGAGGAATAATGTTTATATATGATATAAAATAAATATAATATATATGAGGGGAATGAAACTAGATTTATATGGAGTATAAAATAAAAATAAAATATTTGTGTTATATATAATTCGGGTTCGAGTTTAGTTCTACCCGAGTTCAAGTTCTTTTCAATTTGGGTTTAAGTTGAACATGGAAAATCGGGCTCGGGTTCTACAATGGGTAATTTCAACACTGTTTCAATACGGGTTCGGCGGGTTGGGTCGGGTTGAGCCCAACCCAAGTTGTACCCCTAGTTAGTTGCAATATTTTTATATAGTTTGACTATAATTACATAATTTTAACATAATTGTAAATATACTTACGCTGTCACGATTTGATCACAACATTGTTATGACATGTGTATATTTGCAAATATGGGTATCGTATAATTTTCAAAATATACTTATATAACTAGCATATATTTGCAAATATATCTACATTATGATAGTGCAATGATCAAATCGTGACAACACTAGTATATTTGCAAAAGTTATGCATAATAGCCTAATGGTAATTTCTTTCCCCTCAATTTAGCACAATTTAATGAGTACCTATCTTAGCAATCTAGTTTTCTATTCCATCTTACTTCTATTTTCAACTATGGATTGACATCTTTTTATTTCTTCTATTTTTTATTTGCTTATTTTGTAGTGTTGTCTCAAATTTGTATTAATATTAAATATAATTTAGTGGAGAGTAGAGGAGTGGCAATGAAAAATAGATTAGAGGTGTTGATGTGTTTGTTTATGAGAGAATAGAAAATACAGAAATGAGAATATAAAAGTTAACTCTTCACTACCTTATTTTCTATATTTTTTCTTATATTTCAATTTTTTTTTATATTTTTCATACAACTACCCTATTCATTTTTTTTTATCCACACTTTACCCCAACATATCTATTCTATTCTCCTCTAAATAAATACACTTAAGCTAACAAGCTTTCTTTTTTTTGAAGCTTTCTTGATAACATGTTTGTTCTAGAAAGAAAAAAGGCAATAGATTTGATGTTGGATTTTCGTAAACGTGACTTCATAAGTATGCATAGTTGCATTTTAACTGTATGTTTTGACATTTTGCAACGTGGGCCTAAAAATTTCAAACTTCAGCAAAACAAATTCAGGAACAACTTGACGACGGTGAAATAGGGTCTAAGCTGTACGTGAGGCAAATGTTTTCGAAATGCTAAAAGTGCGTGTCTATTTTATAAAAAATTAACGCTTACTGAGTTTATTTTTGAAAATACTAACACATAGTGCTAAAACACAATTATATAAACCCGCACAGCCTATTTTACAAAAAATTTGAATAAATGTTGAAGGTTCAATTCTCAAATTCTAGAAAAATGAAAAAATTACTAGGCGTGTGTTACATAATTTATGGGGCTACATTGTTTACTATTTCTATATCCCTAATTTATGGATGACATAATTCCAACATGAAAACGGGCCATAATTCATAGATTATGTAATTTCGACTTCAACGTAGTCCATAAATCGTGGATTATATACTACTTAGGCCTCTTGCTGTTGTTCGGCTGCATATAAGGGAGTTGAATAGGATTGGAAAATGAGGTAAAAAAATAACGATGTATATTAAAATGTAAATATTAAATAAAAATAAAAAATTATGTTGAAAATTGAAAAAAAATCCGATGATGAAAAATTAAGGGTGTGTTTGGCAATCGTTAAAAAAAGTCAGGTTAAAACTTTGCAATCTAAAACTTTTCACTCTACACAACTATCATATTTTTTAATCATTTTTTCACATTTTTCTATACAACTATCTTACTTTTCAATCATTTCTACACAAATATCCACACAACTAACTTATCTATTTTAATTTTATCTTTTTTACTTCTCATCATTACCCCTATCATATCACATCATTTGACAACTTTTACTCTCCAAAATTTTTCACCAAAAAATTTATCCATTCCTAAACACACTCTAAATTCCATTTATATCCCTTGTAACAGGCCCTTATTCTTTTATCCTTTTATGACATAAATGACAGATGTTACGCTCCGATTTTTCAAAATAAATATTAAATTTATACTGGAAAAACAACTCAAAATAAAAAATTTTTAAAAAAAGCAGAAAAGACAAAGAAAGCCACGCGTATCACACGGAACGCGTACGGTAGAAACGAACCCCTGCCTACTCCCCAATAATTCCATCGCCCGAAGCAGACTTTGCCGTTCGCGGTCAAAACAACCGTCAAAATAAAACACAATACCTCGCGGGATCACCGAATCTCGTATCCCGCATCCAAAAACGATCAAGCCATGTGCTCCTGATTCGACATTTAAAGTTTCCATGAAACCTAAAATTAGGAGAAAAATCACGTGAACGGTTTGGATCTATGTTAAAAAAACAAAACCCAAAAGTTGAACTGCTCAACCACCTCTTTCATCGTTCGAATGTCCGCGGTATCCATTAACCCTTGCATTGATTGATTCATATATTTCTAGATTTACTAATAAGATAGTGTAGAAAACAAATTACTTTCTAGAGGCACGAACAAATCCAGCCATTCATTTCTGAATTAGACTCGTGATTGTCAGACGGTCACGGGGTAGGATTGCTGTACGCATCCTACCGATGCCGCTTCGCGCGTTCTCGGTGGGGAAAAAAATAATAATAATAACAAAACCGTTATCTGGCCATATGTATGGATGATACGCGGCCCCACCTACGATCTAAAATAAAATTTCATGACTATTGCTTCTTGAATAAAAAATAATGATGCTTTTGTCCTGATGTGACTACGCAAATTATTGGTTTTTGGTACAAATGGAAAGCATTCGTGATTTCGTGCGGCCCCATTTTAACAAACAGTGAGTCAAAAAAATGTCCATTTGTTTCACCCCACAAAAAAGAAAAAGAAAAAGTCCATTTGGAACAGGTAAAAAAATATGGTAAGGTAAGGGCATGTTTTAAATCATATCAAATTCTTCGAATCGAATTTAAAAATATATATTGAAAATAAATAAAATTGTAGCAGAAAGCAATATAGTTATGCTGAAAATTTAAAAAGCTGTCTTGTAAATTACAAAATCATGTTACAAATGACGATCTAAATTTAATTTAAGAATCTTATATCATTTTGAACAGACCTTGAGATAACTATTAGAAAACTCTTAAAAAAACCAGAAAATAATATGACATGATGAAGATAATTATTATGATTAGAGAAAATAAAATATAAACAACATTGTAATTGTATAAAACTATAAATAATTAATTAAAATGCAAAGTTAACAATAAAAAAAGATATAATTGGTTGAAATATTAAATTATATAAAAAAGCGTAAAGAAGAAGCAAAATTTTTTTCTTGATATCTTACCTGCCAAATGAATATTTTGAATTATAAAGTAAGGACTTGTTCTAAACCATATAAAATTCTTAAATTGAATATGTATGATCGTTCCACGACAATTTCTCAACTTATAAGACAACTTTTTCAATTCCCAACATATGTTTACTTATTTCCAATACAATTTTATTCATTCTAAATACACATTATTAATTTTTCATTTCAAATACAAATTCAATCTAAGAATCTTGTATGATTGGAAATAGAGAAAAATAATAATTTTTTGAAAATTAAGACTATACCGAATATAATATAATAGAAGTAATAATTATGAGTAAGAAAGTCAAAATAAATAAGATATTATATAGAAAGAGATGAAAAATAATTAAAATGCGTAAATAATTAACAAAAAGTTAAGGCATTTAAGTAATTATGTGTAGAAAGAGAACATCTTTTCTTACTTTTACATGCTACCACACTGGCCTTAATTGAATAAAATTGGCGTGTGTATATATATGCATTGTAAGCCGGCTGGGCATAAAACACCTAAATTTGAAAATTTGACATTTACCACCCTCTTAAACAGGGGGAGGCGCAGCAGAGCAGTTAATTGGGTGCTCGGGGAAGCTTCCAAGTTGCAACAAAAACTCATAATTTAAACAAATCATTTTATTTGGAAATTCAGGTGGGCTCAAAAATAAAAAGAAATAGAATTCAAAGTCGATTCATTCCTCATTTGTAACAATCATTCTCGAGCTATAAACAAATTATATAATTCATAGTTTGAGTTGGAAAAACTGACCTCGTTTCGGATTTAGTATTACACATGCGAATTTTATAATTAAAAGTAAAAATTTTAACTGAGATAAAATTTAAAAATCTGAAATAACCGTAAACAAATGGAAAATGCCCCTCCCGCCTCGACGGCAGAGAGGAGGAGGAGAAGCCATTTTTGCTATAAAACGGAGGCAAGAAACTTGGGGTTTTGGATTTTCTTCCCGACGTTTTGCGGCAGGTGACGATGGATGCGTCCGCATCTGGTTCTTCGCCATCGTCTCCTCTTCCTACCTCTGTCGCGTTATTTCGTCGAGCATTTGGCCACCGCAGCTCTTTATGACTCTCACGCCGTTTCTTTTCCTCTATCATCGTTGCAGATAGTGATTTTGGAGCTGGTTCTCAATTCTCGGGGCTGCAATTTCTATGGCGGAGCTGTGGCAGGTGGTGATAGAGAACAAGGTGGTGTGATACTGAATTTTATCTAATGAATATCATCATACATATTGTTTAAATTCTACAAAAAAACAATTCATATATATTGGAGTAATTTTCCCTGCACGATGTTATTTTAAAGGCGTAATCTACAAGGCTCCCCTGCAAATGACCTCCATTGAACTGGCTAATTTTCGATAACGTCGTTCCTTGCTAGCAGATATTTTCTTGGTGTCCATATGAAGCATTTGAAGCGATAATTACTCCTTGGTACCTGCATATGAAAGACCTCTGTTTCCTGTCCTTATCACCTTCTTCCTCAGCCAACTCTAAATTCTGAAACCTCTGTATGTCTTGATCCTTTTGGTTTTCTGGAGCTGACAATTAATATTGTTTTTAAGATAATGATCATAAACAACTAAAAATTTAAAATCATTTGAAAGTGAATATGTAACTGTTAGAAATTTGAAAATAAATATATTACTTGTTAAAGTTTCCTATATAAGTGAATTTTTGTATCATGAATGATACATGTGGATGAATTCAGTTGCAAATGATTATAGTTCTGTGCTTGTAAGTTTAGTTATTGCTTATGATCGGACAACAAAAATTCTGCTAGAATGCTGTATTCATGATTCGTTCATTATGGAGTATTAATCTCTATTTTGTGTTCTGTAGGTCTTTAACAAAAGCACACAGAAATCATCTTTGAGCAAAGTGAGATGGGTGGTTGCTGCTGCATTTTCTTGCGTCTATAGCAGTGATGGATTTTATGTCTGAAAGATTGAGTGTTTCATATGTATATATGTATAGATTGGGACAAATGGCAGAAGGATATGGGCTATTTGTAGTGTAGCATTGTTGTCGCTCATGTAGGCCTTTATAATTAGATCAGTTAATGAATCAACATGGCTCCAGGAATTATTTTTAGAGACGTTCCTCAATCTCAGACTTTGGATCGTGAATTATTCATTGCATGCAATGAGTTTGGAAATCTCTGGTTAAGTAAGCCTGCTATTTCTTCTAGCGTTAAAGGAGGTATATGTGCTACTAATGGCGTCCACGTACTTCTTAAGTGTCCTCTCTGTAAAGCCTCTATGTATCCTCCCATTCACCAGGTTGCTCTCTTCTCCTCTTACCTCTTCGACAATTCTCATCTTTTGTTCCACAGGGAAAGTTCCCTTTTCCCCATTGGTGTGACTGCTAACCTAAATTCTTTTCCTACTAATATTAAGTTCCTCTTAATAGTATATCTCATCCGAAGGCATCACCATTATCCCTTATGTCCTGCAAGTCACGTTGCTACCCTCTATCTAAGAGCTTGCTATATTGAAAATGCCACATGTTTCAAGCACCTGAAAAGAGTTTTTATCCTTTTTAAACAAGACTGCCAGACAATTTATGGTGGTTATCTGAATTTTTTTCGTGTGTTTAAAAATAAGAGATGACTGGGCAAGGGTCTTTTGGTAGATCTCTTAGCTAGGTTGAGGGTGCGACATAAAAACCATGAACGAGATTTCATTGTACTCTTGTTGAAAAACGTATTTTATCAATTGCTCTGGTCATATCATTAAAGACAATTTCTATGTTTCCACTGCAAGCAAATTGACATTAACATTCTTATAAAAATTTGCAGTGTCTTAATGGCCACACACTCTGCGCAAATTGCAAGCTCAGAGTACACAATCACTGCCCTACTTGTCGATATGAACTGGGTAACATAAGGTGCTTAGCTCTTGAGAAAGTGGCAGAATCTCTTGAACTTCCCTGCAGATATCAGGACCAAGGATGCACAGATATATTCCCTTACTATAGGAAATTAGGGCATGAGCAAGTATGCAGTTTCAGGCCCTATGACTGCCCATATGCAGGCTCTGAATGCTTAGTCACTGGTGATATCCCAACGCTTGTAGCTCACTTGAAAGATGATCATAAAGTGGACATGCATGATGGCTGCACATTCAATCATCGCTATGTGAAATCCAATCCACAGGAGGTTGAAAATGCGACATGGATGCTTACGGTCTCTCTCTCTCTCTCTCTCTCCATCTTGATCTCGATCTCTCTCGAGTTGCACACGTATGTGTATGTTAGAAGTTGGGAGAGTTATTGCACCTGTCATGACTCATCTGTTGCTTCTTTGTTCCTTTTTCTGCAGGTCTTCAATTGTTTTGGGAAGCATTTCTGTCTTCATTTTGAGGCTTTCCTGCTGGGGATGGCTCCAGTTTATATGGCATTCCTGAGATTCATGGGTGAAGATGTCGAAGCAAAGAACTTCACTTACACTCTTGAAGTGGGTGGAAATGGCCGTAAACTAATGTGGCAAGGTGTGCCTAGGAGCATTCGGGATGGCCACAGGAAGGTTCGGGATAGCCACGATGGGCTAGTCATACACCGTAATGGAGCCCTCTTCTTTTCTGGGGGCAAAAGGCAGGAGCTCAAGCTTCGTGTCACTGGCCGCATCTGTAAAGAACACTAGCCATCATGGGCTTCCAACAGCTGAAGTTGATTGCCTTCTTCAAGTCCAGTGACCTCAATCTTCCCTCTTCTATTTAGGAATGAGCTGGCTGCTACATCAAGGAAGCCAACAATGCTTTGTACTTCCTTGGGACTGTAAGTTACCTGTAATGTGCACCACACGCGAATAAATGATTTTTCATTTTTTCCATGTTCTTGCAAAGGCTGCTCAATTGAGCCAGGAGACCTTGTTCATACCCTACTTGGGGTGCAAAAGCATTTGAATGTACAGTGACATGAATTCTGAATATTTAGGTGTGTTTGGCCCGTGATTAAAGAATATCACATGATTATTTTATAGCACAATAACGAATGATTAAAACAGTTGTATTCTAACGTGTTCAATGCAATTGCCGTGAAAATGACTTGCTTCAGGATGACTCATTCCTTGGTAGTTTGCCTAACATAACATTGGCTTTCATGCAAATGGCTTATTTGAGTTTCTAATCTAGGGGTGTGTTTGGTTACACACAAAACATGTCAATGAAAACTTTTCAATCAAAAACTTTTCACTCCCTATAACTACCTTATTTTTTATTTATTTTTTCACATTTTCCTATATAAACAACCCTACTTTTCAATCATTTCCACATAAATACCCATACAATTACCCTATTTATTTTAACTTTATTCTCTTTACACCTCATTATTACCCCTATCATATCACATCATTTTCTATCAACTTGACAATTTCTACTCTGAAAAGTTTTCATAAAAAAGTTTTATCTCCAACCAAACGCACCCCTAGTTTATTTATCGTGTTAGCTATTGGCACTTAGATAATATTCAAAGAAAATTATCTCAAGTATAGGCTTAAACGCAGACAACTTAAAGGTAGAGAATAAATGACATTTCCCAATACAATTAAATATTAGGGTTGCTTCTCATAAAAAAAAAGAATTAAAAAAAATAGAGTTGCTAATTTGGTAAAGCACCGATTGGTCGACGCATCATATGGGTAGATTCATTTTTCTCACCCACGAAATAGATAAGTTTGAAGGCTCCATTTGGCCAAGAGACAAGATTTTACCTATTAGAAAAACTTTTTTATTTGAAGAACTTTTTTTAAAAGCATTGTGGAAAAAAGTTATCAAGCGTTTGACATTATCGTGTAAAAAGTACTTTTAATGTTTTGGCTGAAAAAAATTGAAGTGCTTTTAATATGCAAAATTACCAAACTAGATAAGAATAAATGATTATTAATTTAGCTTATCATGGACACAAAATTAAGCATTTTCGAAGTAATTATTGAGACAAATTTCTAAACGATTTACCACCTTTATTTTACCTAAATGATTAAAATAAATATCTTAACAAAATTAATTATTAAAAAATTACACTCAAATAACAAGATTATATCATAGTTTTATATTATTTTTTAAAATGGAGCAGGTACATAATATTCTTACTTATCATTTATGGTAATAATTGAATGCATGGATGGATAATATAAATGTAAATATGAAAAATTCTCTTTTAGTTTTTAAGGGCATTTTTGTCTTTTAGATATAATTAGGTACGATGGGCTTATGCGATTTAGATAAGAATCAACTTTAAGCTTAATCTCAATCGCAAAAAATTGTGATTGCTATTCTTGAAAGTTGTGCATATTTTTTAGCCAAACATCTATTTTATGGCACGAAACTGCTTTTCAACGGAAAAAAAACTAGATAAAGGCATGAAATAACATGGCCAAACATAGCATAAATAAAAAATCTACTGATCCAATTGGGGTTGGGCAGCTTATAAGTTTCCGACTTAATTACTAATATATATACACATACACGCACGTATATATATCGGTCCCGTATCTATGGAACTCTTTTTCTACGTAACTCTTTCTATATTTAAAATCCTGATGATTAAGAGAAAATTTACTTCATTCATTGTGTTTAACATAATTGATAACATCTTGAAAACACTTTATTTATCTAATATCATTGTGCATGAGCTCAATTAAAAATTAACATAATAAAATGATTTAACATTAAAAATATCAATTTTAAAGTTGTATTTTCAACATCTGAACCGTCTAAAATATCATTTTTATATAGATAAATAATTTTGTAAAGTATTATTACATTGTAATATATGTGTAAACGGATCTAAGTATTTTTCATAACATGAATATATATTTCAGCAAATATGACCTATAAATATACTTGATTGTGATGAAACTTAGTTTTCTACATAAACAAATAATATTAAATATAATAAAGGAATTGAGTTTTAAATCAAAGATCAATATCTTAAAAATTAAGGGGTTATATGGGACCATTTTTATGTAATTTAGTTTTATAGAAGTGGAGACTTATATACATATAACTTTTATGAAATATAAAGATATGAAATATATCTACAAGTACAACTTGGACTCATGAAAGTCATATTTGTATCAATGCTGACCTTAATTCTATTTACAAATATTAAATTCTAACTTTATTTATAAAACTTAGACCTTAACTCTCATCGTTTAAGATAATGGAATAGGATGAGGAGAAGTGATAAAAAAAAGTATTAGTATATATTAATTACTTCAAAAATAAGAAAAAAGTATTGAATTTGAATATTATAAAGTTAGTATGAGTTAAATAAAAAAAAAAAAGTTTTTGGCAACCTCATCTTAACACTTTCACATCACCCACCATGAACAGGCCTTGCCTTGGATGGTTCGGACACGCAAAAAAATAAAAAAAAGATAAAGAAAGCAGTTGGTTGCTTCCTTTTGATCCAATAATGCGTCATTCCACCAAAAACACCATCAACAACCTAATCAGCTCATCCTCTTCATGAATCACGACAATGAAATTGGAATATCTACTATTATTTTAATTACGTGTCACAACATTCTCTGCATGAATCACGACAAAGAAATTGTAATCTCTACTATTATTTTAATTACGTGTCACAACATTCTTTCATTTTCCTTCATCGATGATGCCTCCCAACATTACTGTATATAGTCGTTATCATCTCTCTCCCACATCTATAATCGACCGCAATAACTACACAAGGTACAGAGACACAGCCCATTCCATTTTCTCGTCTTCGTCGTCGCTATCATCCAATTAATGATTGTCATGCAACTGTAAATGCACGTGTAAGGTAAATGTTTAACTGGTTCAAGTAAGCCCATTTTATTCTTCAAGAAAAAAGAAAAAAAAAAAGCGAGCGCATTTTTTGGAAATACATCCATTTTCTTTGTTAGTACTTATAAATATCCCGTGGGAGCTTGCCTCCATTTTTAATCATGTAATAAAAAAATATCCCTTAAAAATCAATTTAATAAAAAAATTTGTGTTCTTTGTTATTACTTAACAATATCCCTTAAAATCAAGTTAATTACAAATTTGTGTGGGCAACATAGAAGATAAAGATTTTAGTAGTTCATATGAGCTTTAAAATTATACTTATTTTGTGGCTCGCCTGTATCCATTTTAAAATTAAATTAATAAGTAAAATCTTAATTAAACATAATATTTTAAATAAAATGGAGATAATGTACATGAAAACATGCATTTTCTTTTTGTGGAAAAATGAAGTAACTTAAAATATTAAATAGGAATATTGGTAAAAAAGTAGCAATACTGTTGAAAATTATTACATTAATTTTATATATGTATAGGCTCATGTTAATACTAAACAAATAAATTTTTTTTCAGGATACTATAAATAATACCAAATACAATAAATAAACTATATTTGCATTAACTATTAAGAATTAAAAATAAAGAAGATGACATACCTTTTTAAATATATTATTTGTTCAAATGCATTTAGTGGAGAGAGGCAAATAGAAAATTATTGGGATTTGATAAAAAAATTTATTAGGGCAAACTGAATGAAGCAAATTATGGAAATTTTTTGAACGAAAAAGATAGAAATAATGACAAAATTTAAAATTGATAATAAGTAGATAAATTAAATGATTGAAGTAAGTAGTGGCAAAATAACTAGACTTTTTAATGATAAATGATTAAAATCAAATTGTTAGATAGTTAAGAATTAAAATTATACTAAAATTTATGGAGAAAAGTTGTTGCTAAACACAAAATGCCTGGCTATATGAGATATATCATCTACCATACCAAGTAAATGCAATGGTAAATAAATACTATTCATAAACGCAAAAATAAACAAATTAACAGTGTTTGTTCAGAAGATATAAACTGAAAATTTTAGAAAAAAAAATATTAATAAAAACGAGAGGCGACATCAATCATTAGATAAATACAGATGAATATGTAACAAATAATAAAAATTATAAATATCGATAAATTAAAATTATCTCTTCAAAAATAATTAGGAAGATAACAATCAGCCATACAGTATTGTCGAAAAGCCTTGATAATAGCGATAAAGTTTATTATCCGGACAAACCAAATGTGATAATGTTTATTATTGGCACTATGCATTATTGGGTGATCAAATCAATCTCATCGCAATTAGTGGAAAGTGGAAGCCACACCAGCGCCTGCATATCACTAGTCACATGCCATTGGAGCATCAAATCACTACACTACCCAGCTACTTTTTTGTTAGCTTTATAGTTTACGGGTGATTTGTAAATATATTCGTATAATTTAATTATAATTGCAAAAATACCTTTATGATTCTGAAAATGACAAATTAGCCTCCCATAGTTTTTAACTAACAAAATGATCATTTCAAACCGGTATGAAATGTCCTTGTTTCATACCGATCCAAAAACATATTTTTAAAATTTTTGTCAAATTTTTTTGCAAAATGATTAATGTAGTTATGTTTAATTTATACATCAATTGAACCTGTCGTGTGGCAGTTGGTTTCGCAATGTGGCTTGATGCCCCGTCCATCGGGATTCAACTCCCGTGTTCAGCATGTAATGCCGTCGAGCAGTGGCTCTGGCAAAAATAAAAAAAAAATATATATATATATACATCAATTTCGATCTATTTTGGAGGTGTATATATATATTTATTTTGTATTTTTAAATATAAGGATATTTTAGTCATGTTTCGATAATTTAAAATGACTAAAATACTCATATATTTAAAAATTCAAAATAAATATATACACATCTCCAAAATTGATAAATATTGATTTATAAATTAAACATAACTAAAATAAAAATTTCGTAAAAAATGAAAAAACAAAAAAAAGTTCTTTAGACTTGTTTGAAATGATCAACCCTCTTTTAACTATATGTAAGCGTACCCCATGAATTGAATGTGATCATAAATTTCATTTCAAAATTAGAATCCTTAGATTGCACTCATTCTTTAGAAAATTTTCAGCTTAGTAATTATGAACTTTTTTAACTAGATATATTATATTTTTTGAAAATTTATTAAAATAAATTACTTAAATATTATCTTCACCATCAATAGCAAATACAAATAACAGAACGTATTTACTAAACTAAGCGTTTAAAAATGTTCACCATCAGTGCATTATATTTTGTTTTAAAGGATAGAAATTAAATTATAAGTAGCTTAAAATTTTATTTTATTGCATTTGGAAATAAGAAACATTAGTGTAATAAAGAAAATTAGTAGATTAACGACATGGGGAATCTAGTTAAGCAGTTGAAGTATTCCATGGTAGAAAATATGAGAAATTTTAAAATTCTAAAAGTATTTTTAACGATTTCTCAATAAATTTAGTGTGATTTGCATGCTTACAAATAGTTGGAAACTATGAAGGGGTAATTTGATATTTTTGAAACTATAGAGTATTTTGCAATTATTGTCAAACAATGTAAGTATATTTATAGACTACCCCAAAGATATATTAGTCTACGATAGTCTCTTTGATATGCGCTACACTTACAAAATAATTCCTTGAAGTTTCAGAATGCTAGAAAATATACCTATTTAACTGATTTAACCTTTAAATCTTGCTGGGAACGACGGTCGAAGTCTGAAACGCCAACAGAAGAAAACTAAGAAATTATATTTTGCAAAAAATCTTTATAAATTAGCCTTTTTAATTTTCATATTTCTCATTCGAAAGCCAGATCAATTAGCTGGCAAAGCCTATTTCCGTAAGTACAAAATTTAGGGTGTATTTGGTTGGAGGTAAAATTTTTGATGAAAAGTTTTAGAGGTAGAAGTTGTCAAATTGATAGAAAATGATGTGATATAATAGGGGTAATGATGAGGAGTAAAGAGAATAAAGTTAAAATATATAGGTTAGTTGTATGGGTAGTTGTGTAGAAATGATTGAAAAGTAGGGTAGTTTGTATAGAAAAATGTGAAAAAATAATTAAAAAATAGAGTAGTTATGAATAGTGAAAAGTTTTGTGTTGAAAAGTTTTAATTGACAAGTTTTGACCCCAAACAAACACACCCTTAGACAGTCTATTATGCGAACACGGATTTATTTTTGCGTTTGAAAGGGCAATCATCCTATGCTACTGGTTACCTTTTATTTAATTTTTATTTTATTTTTCATCGTTTCTCCTTTTTATGTGATTTTACATCTTAACTGTCTAGTAATCTTATTGTTAATTATTATTTTTATTTCAATCGTTATTTTATATGTTCAACGCAACTACTTACTCTCTTTACCATTAATAATTATGTTTATCAAATTATATTATTCTATCACATTTTAGAATTCTTAATACAATTTTTTGTTCATCATTTTTTGATACTTGGGAACATATGGTTTCTTAGTTAATATTTGGAAGCTTATGATTTTCTTATAAAATATTGTAGTAATTGTGATGTATATACATACCAATAAAAGTATTAATATTTATTAGTATTTATTCATTGATGAATCATACATAGTCAGATAGGTAACTTTTATAAAATGAAAATAAATACTATTGATGGTGCTCTCTCAATTATTGATGATGCTCTCACAATGAGACCATGGGAGTGAGCGATCACGTGACGGCGGCCTCGTTGGCGAGAGTGAGAGAGGAACGGAGGCGTGGAAGATCACGTGACAGCGATTGCTCTAGGCTCGAACGGCAGCCATCTCGCAATCCAGACCGTCCCCGTAGGCAGGAGATCAACGGGTTAAGATGTTACCACTAAACGTGGAAACGGACGGCTTGAAATAACCCTACGTGCAACGTAATCGGCAGGAAGAGGAAGGAGAAAACGCCAAAAGAGATGACGACAGCAGGAGTTTTTTTTGTCGAGCACTCACTAAAGAACGCTACAGGACTGGCCGGAGTGAAAAAGCAGAGCGCTCTCGCGGGCGTGCGACGACTATAAAAGGTCTGGAGGTCGACGCAGCGTTTGTCCATGGAAGCGAAAACCAGAGCAATTTCTTGCTTCGCAATTTCATCTTCTCCTGCTTCCGTTTCTAGGGTTCCGCGGTCGTCATTGCCTTTGCAGAACCTGAGGTTCATCCAGCATTCCTTTTCTTTCGATCCTTTTCGTCCCCCGCCTTCTCGTCATCTTCAAATCTTCAGGTTCTTCTCTCGATTCTTCTTCTTGCTCATTTCTTGGTGAATCTTGCCGCATTTTCGAGGTGTTGCTATTTGTAGGCCTTAATGGACACAGCGTTTCTTTTTCTTGAATCGAATTCCGTTCTTTTCGAGGTAATGCGGGCTTGCAGTGTAGAGTAGTGTTGTTGTGTCGAGGTTGTTTTGTAATCTCTGGTTTTGATTTTGCATTTGACTCGTCTTTATGTTTAGCCGTTCAGATATGTGTGTGTTTAGTTGGAATGTTGTTTTAGTGGAAGTTCGTGAGCTTTTCAGATTAAACTGATTGCATGGTGAAGCAGACTGATGTGTCAGTGGATCACATCGTTCATTTGATCCTCTGTAACCCTCGGAGGTCTGTTTTTCATGAGCTGTTACTAAACCTATCAAGTACGTGTACAGCGCATGAGAAATTCAATGACACAGTGCAAGTCTTAGGAGCTTGTTCACTGGTTGCTGGGCCCCATTGAATTAAAAAGTTTGGTCTTGAATGTAACCTTCCTTTGTAGAGTTCACCTCTCTTTATCATTAGCTTGCTGACCGTGTTATTGTCATTGTCGTCTGTTGCTGCTGTTTGGAGTTTGGACATTATCATTTGGATTTTGTCGTTTCTTATATGATTTTTCTGTACATGCCTGGAATCATATTCAGAGTTTCAGACTACATTTATACTGTGGCCTTACATCAAAACCAGTGGTAACAACGCACTAGGCAGATGGTCCTATTCTTGTTTTTTGTTGTCCTCCCTCAGCGGAAGGTTGAGACTAATTTATCTGGTTGGTTCAACGTACAAATCGTGGACATTTCATAGTGGGGGAATTTTTCCCTATTTGAGGGTCCATATATCTTGTCAGAGACAGCATAAATTTTGCTTTTTCAAGGTTACTGAAAATTTCCATTGTTCAATTTGCTTTTGCATGCAGGCAAAAGTATTAACTACATTCTTTTATTGTTACCTCTCAATTTCATCTTCTACAGACATAAAAAATGTGCTAATAGCCTAATACTGGTTTCTGGTAATGAAAATGTCACTTAAGCACTGCAAATTGCATAGCACAATGTTGAGTGGTTCTATATAATAATGCTAATGATTTCTCTTAGATTCTTTTGTATAAGGAGAATCAGTATTCTGTTTCTAATGTCAGAAAATTTTAATAACAGGAGAGTTGACAGAAGAGAAACATCCTAATACGAATTTTCGTATGCAGAAGGGGGAGATATAAGAAATATCTGAACGGTGTGAGATTAGGAGCTAAAATGGCTCAGTATGACGGGGAGGTTACCACAGAGGTCACATCTGGAAATATGGTTTTTGAACCTATACTTGAGGAGGGGGTTTTCCGGTTTGATTGTTCTGGAAATGACCGGGATGCAGCATTTCCAAGTATTTCTTTTCTAGATTGCAAACTGAGAGACACACCAATTGCTATTCATCAGACTCCCGAGTATATTCCTACTTTTCAGAGGTTGCATGGACAGCAAATTGTTTGTGTTGAGGTTTGTTCCCGCGCCTCAAATTTAAGAGCAGCCTTAAACTGTCTCATTGTGCTCTGGATCTTTTTTACCTTTGTATATTAACGTATGAGGAATCCTTTGATGTATTTTCTGTGTTTCTTATTTTTGTTTAGCTTCCTCCCGGGTCTTCTTTGTATGGGACAGGAGAAGTAAGCGGGCAATTTGAGAGAACTGGAAAGAAAGTAAGTAATTTCATAAATAAGCAGCTGCTGAAACCTTTTGTTGTTATTCCGGGTATTAACTGGTTCCATCTTTGTCACAGATATTCACATGGAACACAGATGCTTGGGGTTATGGTCCAGGTACTACGTCCTTGTACCAATCACACCCTTGGGTTCTAAGTATTCTTCCTGATGGAAAAGCCTATGGTGTTCTTGCTGACACAACTCAGCGCTGTGAGGTTGTAACTTTTTATTTTTTAGTTATTGCAAGATCTGTCCTGTTAGAAGGACAATTTGCGATTCCATAATTTGATTATAGAATTTCTATGCAGATTGACTTGCGGATGGAATCAACAATAAAGTTCACTTCTCCAGCTGCATATCCCATTGTTACTTTTGGCCCATTTTCATCACCAACAGAAGTCCTAATATCCCTGTCACATGCAATTGGTTATTTCCTTCTCATTGGTTAAATGGTTGCATGAAATTTAAATGTCATGATAGAAAGGAGTACAAGCCAATAGATTAATTACTCTGACACTATTTATTTGTTTCAGAACTTGTGTTATATTTTGGCTTGAGTTGGTTATGGTCACAATTTTCAGTACTTCTTCTTTTTGGTAGTTTTGCTTCTATAACTTATTTATTTTCCTTTGATTTTAGGGACTGTACTTATGCCCCCAAAATGGTCATTAGGCTATCATCAATGTCGTTGGAGCTATGAATCTGATGAAAGAGTTCTCAATGTGAGCGTACTTTTTATCAAGTTTGCGTCAGTTTATGTTAGCAAATGAGTTTGCTCCTTTTTGCAACTTTAATCTTATATCCTGTTGAACTTCTGTTGTTGCCAATTTTATAAACCCCATCTTTCTTTTCTCAATGCTGTCAATAACATATGACTATGGCAGGTTGCAAAAACTTTTCGAAAGAAGGGAATACCTTGTGATGTCATATGGATGGACATCGACTACATGGATGGTTTTCGCTGTTTTACTTTTGATAAAGTATGGAATTTCAATTCACTATGATTTTAATTGCCTTTGCATTTTGTTTGTGCATGGTTGTTTTGACTTCTCTTTTTTATTTTTATTTTTCTCAGGACCGTTTTTCTGATCCAGAATCTTTGGTTAATGACCTTCATGTGAATGGGTTCAAAGCAATCTGGATGCTCGATCCTGGTCTCAAGAATGAAAAGGGTTACTCTATCTATGATAGTGGTATGATGTCTGGGTTAAAACATCAGATGGAGAGCCTTTTGTTGGTAATTTTCTTGATGCATTTACTTTGAACTTCTGGTGAAATTCTTACATGGAATCATATTTTCCCTGATTTAATATTTGACACTTTCTTGATTTGTCCTTCTATGTTCCATTTTAGGACAAGTTTGGCCTGGTCCCTGTGTTTTTCCTGATTTTACACAAGAGAAAACTCGCTTATGGTGGGCTAAGTTGGTCAAAGACTTTGCTTCCAATGGTGTTGATGGGATATGGAATGATATGAATGAGCCTGCTGTTTTCAAGGCAAGGCTTGTACTTCTCAGTAGCGTGCAAATTCTGGTTGTGATGTCCATGCATCAGATCCTTTTGAAATCTCTTTTCTTTTTCAGACTGTAACAAAAACAATGCCTGAGAGCAACATCCATAATGGAGATGCTGAACTCGGTGGACGCCAAAATCACTCTTATTATCATAATGTAATTTTCTTCAGCTCTAGAAATGCATTTTTGCTTACCTCTGTTGCAAATGATAGCTTACATTTTTTTGGCGGTCCTTTTCGTATCTGTTTTGCAACTACAAAAAGGAAATCCGAGAGTGACGAAATTGGGTTTTTTTTTTTTTTTTTTTTTTTATAAAAAAAATAAAAATAAATTCCCCCTTCCATCTCAATGTTAGGTTTATGGCATGCTTATGGCAAGGTCAACATATGAAGGAATGAAAATGGCCAATGGTAAAAAACGTCCCTTTGTCCTCACAAGGGCTGGCTTTATAGGTAGCCAAAGGTATGCAGCAACATGGACTGGAGATAATCTTTCAAATTGGGAGCATCTGCACATGAGCATATCCATGGTGCTTCAATTGGTAAGTGGATCTCCCTTCTCATGTCTGAGGTTTATGAGTGATCTCGTTTCATCCTACCCCCTTGTGCTAAAAATATTCTTATGCCTTTAAGTTGGTCATTTTCATTCATTTGAAAGCTCAATTTTTTAAAAAACATAGCATCAAGTAGATGAATGAATATGCCTTGTGATGTCTCAAATGGTGAGCATGGCACTTTAGAGAACCATAATGATGCTATTTATGTTTGAGAAAAGAAAGTGATAGGTTGCTCAACTTGCTTCTGGAAAAATAGACCACATCCAATCAATCTTCCTATTCATTGTCCTCCTCCTCCTCCTCCTTCTTCTTCTTCTGTTATTTTTTATGAAGGTTTTTGTTTTTATGAGATGCTCATCTTATGCAATCCTGTTTGATAACTAAAAATTTGTTCATTTCCTTGTGTTATTTTCTATCTGTTTCTTTTTGATCAAAATGTCTTCCTATGAAACAGAAATGGAAAAAGAGGAACAGGTATTTAGATTGTGCCTAAAACTCTAAATATGATTCGATACTTGCCACAACTAGATTGTTATTGGCCTGGGCTAGTGAAAAATCAAAATATTTTCCTATGAACTTTGTTAAAAACCTCATAAGAAGCCAACCTCAGGTCTGCCTCTTGACAGCCCTATCACTTACTTTTGAACAACTGCAGTGGACAATATGATGGAATGACTCTCTTGATTGCTAATCACACAAAATAAAAATGGATACCAAGGGAAATCCTTCTCATGAAACTGTACATCTGAAATTGATTTACTGCTTATTGTAGTTTTGACTGTACTTGAAGTGCATTTCATGTTCATCACAATTCCCATCTCCAAGTTTCAAAGTATCACAAGTTTTCCTTTTCAGGGTCTTAGTGGTCAGCCATTGTCAGGACCAGACATAGGTGGGTTTGCTGGGAATGCAACTCCTAAGCTCTTTGGAAGATGGATGGCTGTGGGTTCTATGTTTCCCTTTTGCCGTGCACATTCTGAAGCTGATACCAGCGACCATGAACCTTGGTCTTTTGGTGAAGAGGTTTTTTCTAACTCCCACAAATGCATTGTTCTACAGATTTCAGGCTTTGAACCTCTGCATTTGTAAGCAATTCAGAATCTAGTCAGGCATCTCTTCTTTCTCCTTTTCCTCTCTTTTGACTGCTTGGTGCTTATACTATGTTGCAAAATCATTGACGAATATGTAGTTTATAAGAATATCTTCTGAAGAAATTATCTGAGATCTATGCATCGCAACTAGCTTTGAGTCTGCCCTGATATATTAGGTTCTGTTGAAAAAAATTAATTATGAATGTTCTTCTAATGCTTTATTGGGTTCAGGTTCAGATGTGAATGATTGATGTTTAGTACAGCTTGGGTTTATAATTGTTTTATATTTCATTTTATTTTGTATGCGCAGAGGGGGAATGTTAGTTAACATGGAATCATGGATTGTTATCTTTTCATGATGTGTTGTTCTTCCAATGCTAAAAATTAATCCAACCTATATTTTTTAACATCCAGAATGACTTTTGATTTCTTTATGCTAGATGCCTAGACTAAAAACCACCAGGCCCACGCGAAAAAGGTGAAGAAAAGGAAAATACTGCAAGAATTTAATAGCCATCAGTCTGAGTTCCTGAAAATCAAAGACCCTAAAACTTTACTGCAGTACCATTGCACTCAAAATTGAACCTAGCTTTGATCTGTTTGGTGTCCTCGTCCACAGATTTTTATATTAGAAGATTTGAAAGATTATTTGTCCATGATGCTTTAATTTGTACCTATACTAAAGAATATGGGAACTCAAAATAGTATGTACCTTGTGCATGAGGCTCCCTCAAATGCAGGGTTTGGATAGGGTGAGATGTATACAGCCATACCTTTATTTTGAAGAAACTTTTGCCAAGATTTGAATCCCTGCTGTGCAATCTGGGAACTGAAAAGTAACTGTTTTAAAATACAAGAAAGTCGTGTTTCTTTTCTTTTTCTTTTTCTTTTTCCTTCTTCTTCTCAAGATTCGACATTTGTGTCAATTATAGCCTTAGACAAAAGCCCCTTCGAATTTATTTTTCCAGCATTTATTTGTACATTCATTCATGCATGTGTGTTAGTAAAAGACATCTGTTTAGACATTGCTTCAATTAATGGTTAATATGTACCCATATGCATAACTGCATATGTATTGTAATGTTGTTTCAAAATTCTTCAATGATGGATTCATTTACCAGGTATCTTAATTTGTAGTTAGATCACCTACTCTAGCATTTGTCTGTTTTGGTGATTTTTCATCAATGCTGACCTTTCAGTGTGAAGAAGTATGCCGTCTAGCTCTTCTACGTCGCTACCGGCTATTACCCCACATATATACTCTTTTCTATATGGCTCACACCAAGGGTACACCTGTTGCTGTTCCTACATTTTTCGCCGGTAGATATTCTAAGATCTAAGAGTCCAAATTTTCTGAATGACCTTTCATGGAAGTTGGATTGTTTATTTTTAAATTTCTGTGGGATGCAGATCCAAAAGATCCAAATTTAAGGACAGTTGAAAATTCCTTCCTACTTGGGCCTGTCTTAATATGTGCAAGGTATTACAAGACTAATTTGCTACTTATGTTAAAAATACTTTCAGTCTGCATGGAAAAGAAATCGACATCTTTTTGGTCTAGCTTGGCTTAAAATGCTGATGTTCCTCTGTAATTCAGGTTGATAAAATATCTCTGGCAGTTAGACCATCAAAGGTGTACATTTCTAAGTTTCTTTTCTTAAACTGAATTCATGTAACAATTTTTTTGCAATTTTATCAGCACGGTGCCTGACAAAGGATCACATCAGCTGCAGCATAAGTTGCCCAGTGGCATTTGGTTGCGTTTTGACTTCAATGACTTACATCCTGTAAATATTCTTCACATCCATACAAAAGTGTAGATTGTTGGCTTAACTTAGAACTGATGAAGTTGTAGATCATTTTTAATAATTTTCTTTTTGACAGGATTTGCCAACACTATATTTGAAAGGTGGGTCAATAATTCCTGTGGGTCCTCCTATTCAGCATGTTGGTGAAGCTATGCTGACTGATGACTTGTCACTCATCATGGCTTTGGATGAGAATGGTAACTGCATGGTTCCTTATGCTTTAAATTGGCATATCATTGTAATTAACAGCTCCATGCTTTTACAGTGGTTTCTAGAACTGATAATATTATTACCTTTATCTTTAAACTGTTGTTATCCCTGCTGATTCTGTAAGATGTAGAACAAGATTGATCTTTAGAATGAAAGGGAGGAAGAATGAAGACTTTGGGAGAGATGCATGCTACCTAATGCTGCAATTTAAAGCCATAATGCATGCTACCTAATTTCTGGAAAATGAATACACCACAATGCCTAACTTATGTGCATGTTTACTTTGATTGATTCCCAAATTAAACTTTTAAATATGAAAATTCCAAGAAACCTAAAATATGTAGAATAATAGATCTTAATTTGTATGCATTAATATCATTGCTCCTACTGTGTTCTTGGTGATATAGGCATACTTATATAGTTGTATTCTGAGCTTGAGGTTCTTGAGTTGTTTATCAGAATCCTTTGGACTTTCCCATTTTGTTAACTGGGAGGATGACATGGACATTTTATGGAACACATCTAGTTTTCATACCAGAGATTGCTGAAGGAGTTCTCCTTTTACTGCAACTGATTCTCCTTCTGGCATTCTGAAGCCCTTAGATGATCATGAATATAGGAATTATGGACAAAGAATATGATGTCCAATGACAAATTGTAATTCTGACCAATCAAAGCATTTCCCTTACAGGTGTCTCTGTTAAATTTCCACAAGTTTAGATGCTGCTGTGATCACTGTCTTAACAGTCTTGAAATTTTAGTGATTGTGCAGTATTGCTTCAGTTTAGATCACTGAAATTAGGCCCAGCCTTTTTTTCAGACCGTCCTATTCTCATGTTCATTCTTTTGAATTGCATCACAGCTCCCAATTTCCGGCAATGAGAACTTTGCCAAAGAAGGCATGATTCTTCATCTCCTGCTGCACATTTCAATGATTTCACAAATATGACCTCTTTCCCTTGCAGGTAAAGCGGAAGGTGTTCTTTTTGAGGATGAGGGTGATGGTTATGGATTTAATCAGGGGGGTTACCTATTAACCTATTATGCTGCAGAACTTCAGTCTTCAGTTGTCACAGTTAAGATCTACAAAACTGAAGGATCTTGGAAGAGACCAACGCGAGGCCTCCAGGTTCATTTATTGCTTGGAGGAGGTGCCAAGGTAGTTTGCAATAGCTAGGATGGAATAATTAGGGAAAATTTGCTGTCATCCTATCTGATAATTTCACATTGATAATGATTCATGATGTTTGTTGCAAGTAATTGAGAATGGTGTGTGCACATATATTATGCGTAATTTTGCAACTATCTGAATGTTGTATAACGATATATATATCATACACAATTTTGCAAATTACGCAGTTACATGGACAGGCTAATGTGAAATTGTCGACAAAAAGTAGGTCAATACAAATGTTTTCCAAATAATTTGAGGTTTAGATAATAAACTCCTGCCTCACTGATGTTTTTGCTGAAGCTTGTTGCATCTGGCACTGATGGAGATGAGCTGAAGATCAAAGTGCCCCCTGAAGCTGAGGTATCCAGCTTAGTCAGCACAAATGAGGATCAGTACATGAAGTTGTTAGGTAAATTTTTCTTCGCATTTCAATTATTCTTTCCATTGTTCCACTAATAATTTGAATCTTCTTGGTTATGGTGAACTAGTTGTGGATGAAAATTTTTTCTTCATTACGCTGTAACTTTTCAATCTAGTATTTTGCTAGGTTTCTGTTTCTTTTGTGGGGCTGTGATAATATATATATGATGCCTTGGAAAAACAGTGGGACATGGAATGCACACTGTATATGAATTTCTAAAGAAACTGAGTTGGGTCAGCGCATGCTATTCATCTCTAGTCTGTTTTTCATACTTTCTCCTTATCTAAAGCGGAATGCTTACAATGGAAACTTTGAAAAAACTTTGAACTTTCACATATTGCATCTGTTAATTCTTATAATTGCTCTCGTACTATGCTGCTGGGTGCAGAATCTGCAAAGGGTATCCCAGATACAGAATCACATCCTGGTCAGAAGGGCATGGAACTCTCGAAGACTCCTGTTGAAATGAAAAGTGGTGACTGGGCTCTTAAAGTGGTTCCTTGGATTGGAGGTAGAATTATCTCGATGATGCATCTTCCTTCAGGTACTGTGTATTTGTCAGACACAAGCTTAGTTGGGGATATTACATGGTTGCTAAATCTTTTTACTTCTTGAGAGTTTTCCTTCCACCATGAGTATGGACTGGTAGAAAATTCATCCTGTTTTATGCCAACTGTTCGTTTGCTAGAGAGAATTTATATGTTGTCTTCAGTGTCATCTCATGCCACTGATTTGCAGGAAGAAGTTGTTTAGGAACATTCAGCTTGAATTCTTGTTGTCATGCGATTTTTCAGGGACTCAGTGGCTTCACAGCAGGGTTGAAATTGATGGTTATGAAGAATATAGTGGAGTTGAGTACCGATCTGCTGGATGCTCTGAGGAGTATGCTGTGATCATGTAATTTAATGAAACACAATCTCTTAGATTCTGCTATAGTTTAGAATATTTTGAGCTCATGGTATCTGCGAAAGATATTTAAATGATAAATATGGAAGCCTTTATTCAGTTATTCAATGGGAAGTTTCAACCATTTTACTCCTTCGAAATATATTTATGCATTAACAATTCTATTATCTGTTTGTCAGTTTACTTGATTAAGGTTTTTTTTTCTTATATTTTAGTGAATGGATGTGCTTCCATTTCTGTAAATACGGGAGCCTCTATTCAGCTAGGACATGCTCATCCAATCCTGGTTTCCTGTGATGCACAGGCGAAATGTTGAACAGTTGGGAGAGGATGAATCTCTTATCCTGGAAGGAGATATTGGTGGGGGTATAATATTTCAACGTCAGATATCTATACGCAGAGAGAATCCTAAGGTCCTCCGGATTGATTCTGGCATTATAGCCCGCAGTGTTGGTGCTGGTTCTGGTGGATTTTCAAGGTTTGTAAGAAATAATCTGATAAGTAACACCATGAAGTATAAAGATTTGGAATTAGGAAAAAAGGAAGTACTACAACGGTAATCTATCAATGAAAACCTGTTTACAAATTGCACGACATAGTTATGTTTTAGGTTATTTTCTCCAAAAACTTTGTATGCTGCTTGTACACATGAAAGTTTCCTCAAGAAACAGATTTTGAATTGGTGTGATGCTTAAGGCATTTTATTTTTCCTTATAATAGTTGTCTTATTAACATCTTTTAACGAAGGTTGGTTTGCTTGCGGGTGCACCCTACATTCACGCTCCTACACCCTACGGAAGTTTTCATTGAGTTTATTTCACTTGATGGGGCTAGACATGAAATTCAGCCTGATTCAGGCGAGCAAATTTTCGAAGGAAACCTTCGACCTAATGGTACTCTCTCTGTCCTGTTGCCTGTTCCATCATCATCATTTAAGTCATGATAGTTGTTGCCTGCCTTTTTTTCAAATTTGCTGATTTTGTTGACAAAATCTTGGAGGTATTATCTGCCCAGTTTTCTAAATCAAGCTTCAGTTAGAGCTTGATGCCTGAAACTAGGATAATGCTCCGAGAGTGGAATGGCGTGTAAACTTAATCTATGAAGATCCATGTTAGAGAAATCTGATTATTGGTGTCTTGAGACTTCCATTCCAACAGCGAATAGCTATTTTTCTTTGTCGTTTTCCTGACCGGAAACATCCCTTTTCCTTAACACCAAAACCACATCCTTGAGTTTATTCTCCTTTTGGGGGAAACAGAGGTTGGATTGCCATATCCAGCGGATGAAGTATTCAAGGTATTTTCCGTCGAGTTTTCGCTCCCCATTGTTGTTCTGTGCCGCACTTGATACTGGTATATTTTGGACAAATGTTGCTCCCCTGGATTTTATTTATTTATTTATTTATTTTTAATGATCTGACGGTCATTTTTTGTTTGTGTTCAGGGGAATGGATGCTGGTTGACAAGGCTTTAGGCATGGGATTGGTGAATCGCTTTAAGATAGATGAGGTTTGCAAGTGCATGATCCATTGGGGTACAGGAACAGTTAACATGGAACTCTATTCTGAAGATCGCCCGGTCTCGAAGGATTCTCCTCTGACCATTTCTCATGAGTACGAGGTGAAACCCATCGCATGATAAAAGTCTTCTTCTATTGGGTGGAGAAATGAAAATAAGGAGAAAGAGCCACCTATTGCTCCATTCCACTTCCACGCTTCCAGTAAGGGTTACATGTGTGTTATTTGTATGATTTTGTTACTTTGTGGAAATAAAAGTTGCCATTTTAAATTTCCGAATTTGCTTTTGTCTCTCTCTCTTATGGAATGCAGTGGTAATGATTCTCAATTGACTTCATTGCTAGAACAGATTCCACCAATTTTCTTATTACTACTACTACTACTATTTTGACCCAAATCTAAAATTTGTTCACTGTATATTACTATTTTATTATCACTTTGACCCAAATCTGAAATTTCTTGGACCGTGCGCATCAGGATTCAGGGTTAGTGCCGCTGCAGAGTTCTGAACTCCACGGTCAAAGTATTGTTCCCACAGCCCCTCGGTATTGTTATAGTTTCCCAAAGCTCGCTGATTTCTCTTTCCGTGGGGTGGGTATTTGCGTGGTTGGAGAGTAGAACTTCCAATAGCTGTCCACGCTGTAACTGTGGAATGAAAGTATTTAAGGAGACGCTATGATATATTTTAAGTTAAAATACAACATTCATTTATTTTATTTTATTTTTATTTAGTTTTTTTCATAAATATGTTTTTCTAATTGTATTTTATCTATATATCAAGATTTTTCAGGGGCCTGATTTGTTGCAGCGCCCGCTCCCTGGTGCATGTACTTATTATTTTATTTTTTTTGAAATTTTTTTATAAAATTGTTAATATAGATGTATTTAACATGCGTATAAATTTTTACCGTTTTTGGGGTATTTTAGATATTTATTTTTTATTTTTGAAAATTAGTGGCATTTTAGGTAATTTTAAATTACTAAAATACCACCGATTTTCAAAAATAAAAAATAAATATCTAAAATACCCCAAAAATAATAAAAATTTATACACATGTTAAATACACCTAGATTAATAATATTATATAAAAAATTTCAAAAAAAATAACAAAAAATGAGTATATGCACCCGGGAGCAGGGAGCGCTGCCTGCTTCCGGGTGCAACAAATCAGGTCCCAATTTTTCATTGTACAATACTTTTACATATTTATTTTTTAGTTTTTAAAAAATACAAATTTCAAGGGCATTTAAGTCATTTTTACCTCTTAAAAAACATGATTTAAAAAAATAAAAATATAAATATAAAAGTATCGTAAAATGATAAAACTTTGTATAGAGATTGAATACACTTAGCAAAATATGTTTACGAAGAAAAAATCAAAAAAATATAACTAATTATAAAAATAAATAGATGTTATATTTTAGTTTAAAATACATTGATATAAACAAGCTCTAATAAATAAACGGGAAACTTATAAGGTTGAATTGGCAAGACTTTATTAGAACATTTATCATTTTTTAAAGAATCCTGCCATTTTCAAAATCAATGTTAGACTTTTTTTAAAAATTAAGGCGTCCTTTTTAAATTTTTGATAATTTACGAACAAAGAAGTCTAAATTTGCAATTAAACAAAGTTTTATTGCCTCTTGCTCTAAAATTTTATATAAATATCTCACATCCGAGCAGTGCAACGGAAAATGCGAAGGCTCCTTTCAGGGATAAAAAAAAATGAAGGCTAATGTCATCCCTTAGCCGTTGATCCAGATATGGACGGTGACGATCCACTTTCCACGTTGTCGTCGCGGCGCAAAGCTGCGAGCTCCTATTCCGTCAGCCAGGCCAGAGTCCACACACCGATTTTCCCAAACAAAGGGCAGGACGCAAAACGAGCCATTTCGTTTGCTCCTTTCCATGCCCATGTATTAGCCAGCATTTTTGCATATATAGAGACACGGATGGACAACCCCCACAATCCCATTTTTACAATACTAGACTCTCTCTCGCGATGTCTCTTATTCTTTCTCCTACCCCACCCCCAGCCCTCCATGCTCAACCACCTCTCCAACTGTCAGCAGCAGCTGCTGCCGCTGAACAAATAGAAGAAGATAAAGACGCCGTCGTCCCCATCATAGACACCTTCTCTCCATTTATATCTACAATCCATTCCGCCGAAGCCAAGTTAGAGTGGCTGCGCTCCCAAATCATCGGCGCCAATGCCGAGTTCGATTCCCCCTTCGGACGCCGCCGCATCACGTACGTCGATCACACCGCTACAGGCAGGCCTTTGCAGGCCGTCGAGGACTTCCTGCAAACGCTTGTACTCCCTTTCTACGGTACGGTAATTAAGCTGGCCACAACCGAGTTACTGAATTTGAATTCGTTCAAGCAGCCTTAACTTCTGATATGCGTGGCTTTCTCTGCAGGAAACACCCACACGACAGATAGTTATGTGGGACTCCACACCACCCAACTCGTTCAAGAATCCTGTCAATTCATCAAACACTGCATGGGCGCGGGTTCCCACGATGTGCTGCTCTTCTGCGGCACCGGTTCCACGGCCGCCATGAAGCGTCTGCAGGAGGTGATGGGCGTCGCCGTCCCATCCGTCATTCGGCCCCTCGTCCTCGACTGCCTGGAGCCTTCGGAGCGGTGGGTCATTTTCACTGGGCCCTACGAGCACCACTCCAACCTCCTCTCTTGGCGCCAGAGCTTGGCTCAGGTGGTCGACATCCCTTTCTCCGACGCAGGACGCCTCGACCTTGCATCCTTGGAAGCCGCGCTGGAGTCGCCGGAATTCTCTGGGAGGCCGAAGCTGGGTTCTTTCTCCGCCTGCAGCAACGTGACGGGAATATACACCGACACCCGTGCCGTCGCTCGACTGCTGCACGAGCACGGAGCCTTTGCGTGCTTCGACTTCGCATGCAGGTAAGGTGTTTGTATGGTGAAAATGACGTTGGTGATCCGCCTTTTGGAAGGAAGTAGGAACTGCTTTCTTCAATCTCAGGAGGACAGTTGTCACAACAGTACTAATTGTTCTTGGCTGCGGCCACTGCACTGCAGTGCGCCGTACGTGGATATTGACATGAGATCGGGGGAGATGGACGGCTACGATGCAGTGTTTTTGAGCCCACACAAATTCGTAGGTGGGCCAGGAAGCCCAGGGATTCTGCTGATGAGCGACGCTCTGTATCGACTCAAGGACGCGCCTCCTTCCACCAGCGGTGGTGGCACCGTTCGCTACGTCAACGGCTACAGCGATCAGGTATGACTACAAATTCTCCCTCCCATGATCCCATCGCATCAATAATTATAGGAAAATTTTGCAAAATCACAAGATGATGGGAGCCAATGCAAAATTTCCCGGATTGCTTCTGACACGTGTGGGTCGTGTGAAGGACACAATCTACTGCGAAGCCGTGGAGGAGCGTGAGGATGCAGGGACCCCTGGGATCGTACAGAAGATACGTGCGGCGATGGCCTTCCGTGTGAAGCAGGTGGTGGGGTTGGAGGTTATACGCGCGCAGGAGCGGTCGCTGATGGGGCGAGCCGTGGAGAGATTGCGGAAGAACCCGAGGGTACACTTGCTGGGGGGAAGCATGTGCAGAGCGGAGGAGGATCAGCAGCCGATCATCTCCTTCCTCCTCTACCCGGTGCCGGACGACCGTGGGAGTAAGCCTCTTCACTGCCGCTTCGTCACCAAGTTCCTGAACGACGCCTTCGGCATACAGGCACGTGGGGGGTGTGCGTGCGCTGGCCCCTATGGTCACGCGCTGCTCGGCATCGACCAGGATCATGCTCGGGAAATCCGAGCAGCCATCGCAGAGGTATAAAAATGAAAAGTTTATTTATAAGCCTACGGAAAATAGTTTTCAATTTGTAAATTAATGAATGAATGCAGGGTTACGAAGGAATAAAGCCGGGATGGACGAGGGTGAGCCTGAGCTATTACACGAGGTTGGAAGAGATGGAGTATGTGGTGGACGCCATAGAGTTCGCTGCGGCTCACGCCCACCGATTTCTCCCTCTCTATGAGTTTGACTGGCGCACTGGCAATTGGCGCTTTGCTGCTCCTGCTGCTTCACCAAACAAAGTACACCTACCAATAATTTCAGACTTGTTGAAAAACCAACCCCGAAAAAATATGAATATTATTCACGAGGAAGAAGGCATCAGCAATGAGTACATGAAGGAATACATAGAAGAAGCCCAAAGAATTGCGGATATGCTGCCAGACTATCCTCATCATCAACAGCACTGTTCCTTCTCCCGCCCGCCTCCTGCTATTCATCCGCGCCTCATTACGTTCCGAATATAACAAAGCAGCCCTAGAATTCTATTCATTAAGACCGACGGCGAATCTCATAAAAAAATGAATTCATGTGATTTTGAATTTTAAATTTGTGAAATTTTTTTCTCGTAATACAGAAATATATGGTACACATACCAAACAATCAATTTGAACTGTTTGAGAGTAAATAAATTAAAGGATGGCAACATTGCGATTTTTTTTTTTTTTTTTTTGTATCTGCTGCCAAGGCTTTATAACATGTGAGGGCTTGAACAAAATGCGTAACGGGCCGCTGTTCGGTGTCAGTAAGATTTGGCGAATATTGCCACCTCGTCAGCTGAATTGCCAGTCATAAAGCATGTTTTTGGGCCGGGCGGCTGTTCGAAAGGGAAGCATCTGATCGTTGCACCAGTCTCTTCTTTCACTTTTAGCTCCTCCGCCTCGCTGTACAGGGAAAAACGATGTTTGGCATGCCTATAGCTCATAAAATAAACAAAATATCCGTGAAATATGCATTACAATATGCGATAACTCAATTACCTTGCAGACCATGGGCCTCTTGCCCATTTGCCTTGAGAGATAGCTTCCTTCAGGTCTTCATATGAGGTTACATCTACAATGTTACTGTATAAGCACCATGTTAAGTACGTGACCATCTTCAATAACAGAGAACCGTGAGTCGATTTTTCTTTAAACAGGTCAAATCTCGAAACAATATTTGGTACCTTACCCAACTACTGGGAAGAAACCTAGTTTATCGCTTAAACAGTATTTATGCAGGCAGTGAAAGGTTGGGCCAGCAGGAACTGTCCACTTAAGCACAAGAGTGAAGATAGATATGCAACCAAGATATGAATAGGAGTTTTAAGATGAAAATAAAATACCTGTCCCGGAAGGATGTGGCTCTTTCTAAAAGAGCCAACTGAATATCTTCCAACCTTTCTTTCAGCTGGGCCTCCAAAATTGAAGGTTCCATTGACACCCCAAAGACCTTTCCTTGCTTTCCAGGAACATCTCTCCTAGAGATGACAACAGTCCCATTTGCCACATCACGGGGCCCTATTTCAATCCTTATGGGAACACCCTGAAGAGAATATACTAGTTGTTAATGAAGATGCACAAAAGATCTCAGCTTGCATAAACTTGAACCATTTAGTCATTCTGATTAAGCATGAACCTTGAGGTAGGGATCATGTTGTATATATGACTATTTAAATAGTCTCTAGTCTGGCCTCCCTATTAATAATGCAAATCAATGACTCAAAGATTATAGTTATGGAACAACCCATTTTGAATTACAATTGATAGCAAATACGTACTTTCATCTCCCAGAAGTTGAATTTCCATCCTGGCGTCCTCTGTTCTGAGTCATCTACCTTCACTCTGAATCCAGCTGCTTTTACTGTTTTTTCCACAGATGATACAGCATCTAGAACTCCAGCTTTTTCATCAGATTTCTTCCAAATTGGTACTATTACCACCTACTAAATCCAGTGAACAAACTGACCATCCCATTAGTGAAGCCAAGCAAAGCACACATACATAAAAATCTAAAAACCAGAACAAGAATAAGCAAGTTCCCAAGCAAATAAGTTATAGGGTGTGTTTGGTTACACACAAAACATGTCAATGAAAACTTTTCAATCAAAAACTTTTCACTTTCCATAACTACATTATTTTTTAATTATTTTTTCACATTTTTCTATATAAACAACCCTACTTTTCAATCATTTCCACACAAATACCCATACAACTACCCTATCCATTTTAACTTTATTCTCTTTACACCTCATTATTACCCCTATCATATCACATCATTTTCTATCAACTTGACAACTTCTACTCTGAAAAATTTTCATCAAAAAGTTTTACCTCAAACCAAACACACCCATAGTGTGCAGGCCATATTGAGTGCAGCCCAATGATAATGAAAATAATGATATCAAAAATAACTTTGAAGCACAGATACACAAGTTACAATGGTAGAAAGACATTCTTAGTATCATAGTTTATTACCATAAATCAAACAAATATTTGATCAACATGCAGTAAATATCAGCTGGTTCCCACAAGAAGTAAAGGATTTGTATTTGATGTATCAATTTCAAAGATCTGCTGAAAGAATGCAATAGCAATTTAGCCACTGAAGTGCTACTGTTGTTGGATCAATTGATGATCGACCTTTCAGTAAGCCATTAGTCCTAAATTATTATCATAACTGAGCCTGAGAAGGAAGCTATCTAGAGGCCATGAACCAGTGCAAAGAAAAATGAACCTCAAGAATAGACACAAAATAGCTTAGTGGATGTACTGAATCATCTGCTAAGTTCATAATCAACAGAATGTTGACATGGCTAATTCATAGTAAATTAAATTTAGTAAATAAATAAACCTCTAAATGTTATGCATGCCTGAGGAAGCATAAAAAAGTTTACCACTTGCCTGGATTGGTGCTACCCTGGGTGGAAGCATTAAACCTGTATCATCACCATGGGTCATTATGATGCCACCAACAAAACGAGTGCTGATAGCCCATGATGTCTGCCATACATGTTGCCTTTGCCCATTTTCATCAGTGAACTGTTCCAACCACAAAAACATAGGATGAGAACTACTTGCAGTAGTCTGATTCTACCTTATTCATCAACTTTTAGCATTCTGAAAAGAATACTACAATAAGTCAGGCAACTTTATGGAAATGGGAAAACACACAAAAGAATTTCTCCAGGTTTGCACATAGCTTCCATGAAGCTCAGATGCATCCCATCAAGTTATGCCCAGGAGGTAACTTGCTACTTGCTTGTGAGATATGTCAGTGTATTTTTACCACTCATTTCCCTTTTTTGAAAAATTTTCTTGGTTCTAATTCCAAGTTTCGGTTAAATGACAATGTTTAAAAATAAAGAATAAATTCAAGTAATACTTTTTGCTGCAGCAAAATCAAGAAGTTTCACAACATCTCATTAATACAATTCTTGTCAAAGAATTTCAAAATGTTTGTGACCTGAGTTCCGAAGGCATGGGAGAAATTCTGGCCAAGATTATGACTGGTTCCAGCTTGCAATGCCTTCTGGTCACCCATCATTGCTTCAATCGTATAGGTTCTCAATGCACCAGCAAATGTCTCAGCTCTGGACTTTCTACCTGCAATAACAGGTATTGCAGCTTGCTCATAAGCAAATTTCTTATATACATCAATCATCTGTAATGCCTGTGGCACAGCAACATTAAAAAAAAAAAAAAAAAGTCAAATAGAAAAATAATAAGATTAATAACACTATTGTGCAAACACCCTTCGAAAAATGTACAAACCTCTTTTTCTGCCTCTTCAGGTGTAGCATGAGCAGTATGACCCTCTTGCCACAGAAACTCAAGAGTCCTCACAAAAGGTTTTGTGCGCATCTCCCATCTTGTCACATTTGCCCACTAAAAGGAATCAGATGAAACAGTGAAAAAAGGAAAGGGAAACATCTGGAAGCATAACCAAAAGAAATAACATTGCATTTGTTGAACAAACAATCAGCAGTACACGAGAGATGAGATGCTCATTGCAAACCTAAATTGTTATGCCACTACCAAAAAAATTACCATTAACTAATCCTGGGCATTGACAAGATATCTTGCATTTGGACAATGAGAGTAAATATGTCTGAGTTGAGGCTAAATGAACCCAGATGCACTTAGCCTCGTTGCATTTGCGTGTATTTAACTCATTTTTTATTTTTTTATTTTTTCGTATAACTGTTAATTTAAGTGCATTTAACATGCATCAAGTTTTACCATTTTTGGTGATATGTACATATTTTTTTGGATTTTTAAAAAACACTGGTGTTTTAGTAATTTAAAATGTCACTGTTTTCAAAAAATCAAAAAAATTTACAAATCTAAAAATTGTAAAACTTGATACAAATATCACAGTTGTATAAAAAAAAATTTAAAAAAAATACAAAAATGAGTTTTTGCACTTGAGTGCACCAAGGTTAAATGCACCCGAGTGCACAATATCATGCTCCAATATCTCCATATGTTAATAAATCACATGGTTAGGTTTGGACTTTGGATGGCAGGTTTTAGTAGATGCACTGTTAAGAAGCACACTATGAGAATGATCATGATCACCATCGAATTTGCATCATATGTGTTTGGTCTTTAATAGATCAAACAAGTTTCCCCAGCCAACATTCACATATTAGTTATTCTGAATGCAAAGGACGGAATTAGATAACCTTACCTGATTAACCATCAGAGGCAGATCTCGGTAGCTATGGATCCACTGGGTAAACATATGGTTCACAATGGTTTCACTAGTCGGCCGCACCTGCAAGAATATCAGTGATAACATCATAGAGAGTAACTATCTCAAATAAAGCTTCAAAGAAGTTCTTCTTTGCATTAGCTATTGATGCCTGAAGAGGAAAAATACCACAAGTTTCTCTTCTAGTTCCTTCCCACCTCCAATGGTCACAAGGGCCAGCTCTGGACTAAAGCCTTCAACATGGCTAGCTTCTTTTTCTATGAAGGAGTATGGAATAAACTGCAACCACAATTATGACATTTAAACAGGAGCAATATGATACGCTTGAATTTTCAATTAGCTTACTTCGCGTCATGGGAACTAATGAGGGGAAAAAGAATCCTTCAACTTGTACACGATGAACCTGAACATGATGACAGGAGTATTGCTAATATATCAGTGTCTCTAGACTGGCACAAGTTGCCCCAGTACACTACAATCGTCCATATCAAGTGGCACATCTTGTATGCACACAAAAAACTGTTTTGAATCTTGCGAATTATGATAGTGGAAGCCTCATCTCAATGATCTACTGAAAACTGAATCTATTGGGGAAGCAATAGACAGAGCAGCTTCCTTCATCTCAATAATCTACTTTTTCTTTTTCTTTTCTTTTCTTTTTTTTTATCAGGCCACCCACCTTAGATGACTAGGTACCTAACGGAGGTGTATTCCAAGGGTAGGGTGACAAGGCCACTGCCTCTGCCTAACTTTGAATACTGGACCTCCAAGTGTTGACATCTCAATAATCTACTTTTTCATGTCAGTCTCAATACTCGACTTGAGACTGAATCTAATGGGGAAGCAACACAGAGCAGCTTCCTTCCTTACTATTCATAAAAAAGCAGCGTTTGCCGCATCACGTTCGCAGGTCACCCTATTCCAACCACGTAGCAAGTGGAGTGGCATTGAAGTACATTATTATATGAATTTCATGCAATCGAACACAGCCTAAAGAAACTAAAATCGATCCAAACCACACGTGAGAGAGAGAGAGAGAGAGAGACCTGGGGGAAATACATGTTACTGTGGCCAGTCTCCTTGAATCTGACATTCAAATAATCCTAACAAATAAATAAAGAAGAAATCAACAAGCACGAAAAAAGATGCCATCTTTTGCAATGCAGCAATATCAAGCTAGCGAGGAAGCAAGGGGATTTTTATTTACTTGGATGGCTTCCCAGATAGCGTAGCCGTAGGGACGAATGACCATTGTCCCTCGAACAGGGCCGTAATCGGCAAGCTCGGCGCCGGCGATGATGTCGAGATACCAGGCACTGAAGTCCTGAGAGCGAGGCGTGATGAATCGCTTCTCTTCATTGCCGCCGCCGCCGCTACTGCCGCCTTGAGAATCCTTCTTGGCTAGACTTTCGGTGGAGAAGTCGCTGGCGACGGAAGCTGAAAGCTTGCGAGAGAGATGGAGATGAGAAGGATGCTGGCGCAGACGGAGACGGGAGGAGGAGGAGCGTGCGGGGATGGAAGTCACACGTGTGATAGTGGAAGAAGCAGATGAAGAAGAAACAAAAAGCGAAGTGAGAGTGAGAGAGGGGAGGCGACGAGCAGTAGCACCCATTGCTGCAGTAGTGCTTCCGCAACTCCGCATTTTCTCATAGATAGGGTGAGGCAGCCTTCAAACCTCTTCGTGCGCGTGGGTTCTGCGCCATCGCACGTGTCAAACCGGGCCCACCAAAATTAACATTTTTTAAGAGGAACAGAAACACGTTCGGAAATTCAAATTTCCCCCTCATTATTATTATTTTAAAATTATCGTGGTATGCCTTTTGTCGAGGGAGAGCTCTCATCCTACGGATCCTTATATGCTGTTTCGTCAACCACTTCTCATTAAGCAATAACATTTTTTTCTCATTACTAGGGCATTCTTGTTTCGATATAACGACATTTTTATTTTTCGAGTGCAACTTTGGGCAATGGGGAAAGGAAAAAAAAATTTCCCACTTTCTTGACACTTTTATACTGTATTCCAATCATTTTTTCACCTCTTCTTAACTTCCCGCTTTTTACTGTATTTATTTTTTATTTTTTATTTTTCTCTTTCCCAAACCATGGTTATATGCGACTTCAATGACCACATGAATTTCAGAAGGGATATGCATTTTCCATGATAACTCTATGCCGCATGGTTACCGCATTCTAAATAATTATTCTAAAATTTTCTAGCCTTATTTGCTGCATATAGCCACTTACATCCTCTCATATATTACTGATATTATTTTTTTCTTTTCTATTATTATTTTGTAAAATTCTGTGTCCAACTAAGACCATCATGAATACTCGGAACTCAATAATATATCCATTCCAACTTTCTTTTTTCCTCTTCTAAATAAAATAACGGTTTACAATTTGGGATATCTTACAACCAAGAATCCCACCCAATCGCATGATGATTAATAAGAATAAATGACCAAAAGCTGAGAAAATTTATTCCGTGAAGGTCAGAAATTTGGAGCTGCAACCATCTTCAAGATCAGCCGGTAGCCCACAGACAAATCCAAAGAGATGAATGGTCAAAATTTACAGTCAGGTACAGCAGGCTGCGGGCGGCAATTGCAACCAGTCATCAGCAGCACTGTCATTCGACATTGTTCCCCCAATCCCGGACATGAATGCTGAAGAGAACTGCACATTTACGTGGCAATGGATTTCAGCTATCAGAAGCAAAATGTCCAAAAACGAGTCAAATCCATAGCAACGACAATGTCCACCACCGCTAGAATTGGCCGAGTACATCATAAGGTCTAAAGAAACCGCAGCGCTGGCTGCCCCTGCTATGTCACAGATGACTCTTTTGGCTGCTTTCGCATCAATACAGCCAAATGCAGGACATCTTGCTGACAGAGTCGTATTGGGTCCTTGAAGAGTGTAATTTTTGCACTCTTCGGGTCTGCCAGGACCACATGGGCAATGCTGAATGAGTCCCCTTTCTCAGCTGCAAACTGCCATTCCCTTGTCGATATCATGAACCAGTCCTTGTTCCATGATTTGGTGGCCTTAACTTCTATGTATTCCTTGCTCCCATCCTCACCAATAACCATGTCATATGGTAAACCTGTTTCTGTCTCTTCATTGACCCACCTCACTGCTGTTGAACCAAGTTTTTCTGAGAAGTACTTGTATGCAACTAGCTCCCCAAGTCGGCCAGTAATAAACAACTGGTTTCCATTTGGTGTGCCAAAACAAAGCTGGTCTCTTGTAGCAAAAGTTGATGTACCTACATCTTGATCATGAAGAATACTCGACTCTGGCTGCCTAAACTGCTCCAAAGCAATACCTTCCGGCATGTCGTAAGAAACCAACTGCATTGCTAACTGAGGTTCATTTCTAACATCTTTATGTTCTTGCAAACCTAATGATGTTGTGGTTGTTGCATTATCTGCTATGACCCAATCACCATTTATCTCAAAGGAAACTGCACAATCTTTGGAGTAGGCAGAATCATCAGGATCATATGATTTGATGTGTGAGTCATCATTTTCTAGCATACCTCGCTTAGTTTTAAAACCATTTGCTCTGGCAAAATTAAAATCTGGAGCTGTCTTCCAGTCAGTAGGTGGCCAGTTAGAACTGATTCCTGCCTTCCTCCTAATTTTTGAAGTGTTCTCAGTATTCATTGGTAAATCACAGATTGGTTGGGTGCCATCATCCTTATTCAGCACATGTAGACAAGCAAGCGACCATAAAGGTTCTTCACTGGGAAGCTTAGGAATCTTCTGATTAGCAACAATAAAGAATTCCACCTGCTCCTCAGTAGAGCCTGATTCTGCCATGGTTGTGACCATGTGCAGGAAATTTGCCAGGTGCAGATCAGCAGATCCCTTGAAGAATAGGCGAGAAAGCTCCAAGAATACTGAATGAGAATCTGCTGCCTTGGTCACATACAAAGTGTTTCCCTGAAATGAAATTTAACATGAAATTTTCAAATAAAAATAAAGAAAATAATCAAGAAGTGTTAAGTAAGATGGATGAAACTGAAAGAGTCAAGCTGCCCAACTCATATTACTGCCATGCCTGAATCCAAAAACAGGGACATGGCTTTTTGAATTGAGATGAGGCTTTTCTAGAATAAGATAACAAGAAGCCCATGACAATCCTAAACATCTATAGAGCCTGATTATATACATCATGATGTATTTTAGGCTAAAATATATCTTTCATTTATTTTTATAATTAGTTATATTTTTTATTTTTCTTCGTAAACATGTTTTCCTTAGTCCATTCAATATGTGTACCAAGTTTAGACATCCTACAATACTTTTACATTTTTATTTTTTATTTTTAAAAATCAAATTTTTTAAGGGGTGAAAAATAACTTAAATGCCCCCTAAAATTAATGATTTTTAAAAAAACCAAAAATAAATGTACAAGTATTGTAAAATGACAAAATTTTGATATGGATTAAATACACTTAGGAAAACACGTTCATAGAAAAATATATAACGAATTGTAAAATAAATGAATAATGTATTTAGCCCAAAATAAATCATGATGCATATACGGATTGTAAAAATAAATGAATGATATATTTTAGCCTAAAATATATCATAATGCATATAATCTCCAACATATATGTAGCCAAAAAGATCTGGAAGTTCTGCAGTAAACAATGGACTGGAAAAGAGGAAAATACAGACAGACATCTCGAGCTTGAGATCGGGAGAGAGAGGACCTGCACAAGGCAGCTGCACTCATAACGCTTCTTGGAGGCAGTTGTGCAACCTTTTATAACATGCTTGTAAAATAATTTTTCTACCACTACAACTTGTAGCTGAATAAGGTTTGCAAATCCGAGCTGCTTTAGGCTGAAATATATATCAGAATGCTGTTTATAGAGATAGCGTTGTGCATAAGGAAGAACCCAATTCACCAGGGAAGCTGTCGCTCTACAGTCTTCAGTGCCATAAAATATTGCTTCACGAGATACAGCCTGCACGCAGAATGATACACAGCAAGAAAAGAATCATGATGCAAATAGTTAACTTCCAACTTGAAGTCAACTTTTTTTTTTCTGAATAAAGAATACCTCTGAAAGAGCCGGAACTCCAAGTGCCTGCATCAGTGTAACAAGCTTTGCAGAAAGCATTTCACCTTCCTCACTGCTAGTTTCTCCAAAATACAAAAAGTCTATATTACTGGAATGTATAAATTGTTTTCTCAACTCTAGGTCATCGCACCAACAAACTAGCCCAAAGCTAGAGTGGAGAGAAACCCATCGATCCTGAACCGTTGGAAGAACTGTAGTGTCAACTTTAAGGAGACCTTCCTTCAATGAGGCAATTCCTTGAGAAGCTACTAAACCAGATTTGAGATCGTCAGCCCACTTCAGAAGAACACTAAAAACCTGACAGCATGGAGAGAGTACGAAGTGAATGTCTAAGTATCCACCATCATGCAAAGAAATACACTGTAGATGAAAGCTCTAAAACCATAAGAAACATGAAGCTTGAATTTCTAAATAGCAAGTGAATACTTACAACTTTAGCTGCCTGTGAGGGCAATGCTATTCTCGATAGCTGCAGTAAGAGTTGAAGATAGCTGTGGAAAGGAGGAACCTTACTTACTCCGCACTCCTTGACAAAGAAATCATGAAGATGTGGATAAAAATCAGCTAGCATCTTGCTTGAGTGACTGCCACTCTCATTTGCTAAGGAACAACGCAGAACCAACTCCTTCATTTGGTCAACACATCCAGATGGATCTTGCCAATAAACTTCATCAGGAGAAAAAAATATACCAGAAACAACATCTTCATGCCTTGACCTATTGATGAATGGCACAAATATAAAGGGTCCTGTTTTTAACTCCTCCATAATTTTTACCCTGGAGGAAGTCATTCCATCCCAAAGGAAGTTGTAAAATTTCGACATCTGTGCAATGCTGCAATAAAAAGAAATTTTTATTTTAACAACTAAAAAAACAATACATAGCATGCCCTTGGTGATCATAACGCACTATTACTGCAGGATGTGACACACCTCAACACCAGAAGAATGTTCAGATGTTAACACAACAACAAGAACTGAGATGGTCACCAGAAATTGTATGTCTAGAAGTACTCGATAAGAACGATAAGCATAGGAATTGACTGAACTCTAAGAAATCAAAAAGGCATTGACCCGATTTTGCTAATTATTTGAATAACAAGATGCCCAGATATGTTACTTTCATTCATATGAAAGAAAAATCTTGATCTGACATCTATAATTTCTCAAGGTTGCATGGGTTTACTTTCTCAAACAAAAAAGTTACAGAAAAAAAAATCAAAGAATTACGCTGGAGGGTCAAAAGAGAATTGGTGAGAAGATAAGATGCTTGTTCCTGAGAATGGAAGAGAATATACATCTGAAAAATTCTCCGCATTCTTTAGAAAAGCATGATTCAAGGGTTTAGAGCTCTCATTGACCAGAGATCGGAAAATGATTGAAGACTGGTCAGGCAGATGGCTTGCAAGTTAATGTATGTGTATTTATAAGCACAAATCTTACGTCCATGCCCACTTAAAGGTCATTGAGTAATAAAAACCACAGATGCAAACACAAACTAAAAGGATATCACATACACGTGTGCAAACACACGCACCCTCCGTGAAAGGGCCACAGACTAATGGAAAGATAAATTATACCAAAGATGTGAGATGCATTGTTGCTCGATAGTAAGTACAGGGTACATCATCAATGATGATTTGCATCTTGATTCACATAAAGGGGCATGATTGTTTGCTCCTCACTTCACTTGGTCAAGGGCCATCAACTAATGACGAGGAAATCACACATGTAGGCAGTGGATGTCCATGAGGACTTGGATCTCCTCACACGTCATTAATGATAATTTGTCTCCTCAAATGCATGCACACAAGTTGTGATGCATTTTCTCCAACATAAGTATTGTTAGTGCATTGTCAATGACGACAAGCACACATATAAGAGTAGAAATCATACCTTGCACAAACAGGAGGAATGCATGTTCTCCAATACCTAAGTAAAGTCAATGCATCGTCAATGGTAACTTGCATCTTGAATCCAATCTCTCTCAAAAACTTTTCACTTCTCACCTGGAAGGGAAAAATGAAGAAATTCATTTGTATACTGACATGGGCAAATGAATTGATGGGAGTAGGGAAAACATGGTAGTAGAAGATTGCATAACAGCATCTTAACAAATACTAATACAGTATCTAAAAAATCAAGTGAAAAGAATTGAAACAATTAATTAATGAAAACCATCATGAAGAAAACCATGACTCGGATGGTCTTCAAGGCTAACCAATAACTTTGCATCGAAATAAGTAAAGTTTGAAATATGAATTGCTGTTTGAACCTCAAGGGGATGACAAACCTGTGGAATGGCATATGGAGCAAAATCTCCCATGACAGATCTCACTGCCTCACAATCACAAAAGAGATCTTTAGGTTGGTGAAGTTCTTCATCCATACTAGATGCTACCCACTTGAAGTTATGGATGCTATTCATGAATGAAGATCCAAAGGGTTTCCTACCCTCAGTGAATCTTAACACGCAATACATTGTTACTTTTTCACTGAAATGGTCATCCCACAGTTTATCAAGAACTTCTAAAAGATACTTGCACTTCTCTCGGTTTCCTTTCATAGACACCACGGACAGCAACTGCACTAACTCAGGTGATACCCAATCATCTACGACCATCCCTCCTGAATTAATGTCCCCATTCGAAATCATGTCCTTGGAAAATGCATGAGAAACATCTGTCCCTTCATTGTCAACATGAATTACCCGCACAAAATCAGTAACACCTATCACCTGGAAAAACTCCCTCCACTTTGTCAGCCCGACTGATAGTGAAGGGATACTTGCATGCTTCAAATAGATAGAATCTAACTCATGCCATTCAGCATCCTCACCACCAAGCAACCTAGTTATATCAACTGGGTTCCCAAACTCCTTACTGAAATGTATTGAGTCCTTAAATGGGTGCTTGTAGCCACTGTTAGTCAATACAACAGCTTTCTGTTGCAACTCCGAGACTATTTCCATCCTTTCAATATGACAACTTGGACAAGTAGACTGGAGGTGGTGCATTGCAAAGGACAGGTATTCTGCCATCAAGTATTTGTCGTCAATCACAAATGTATTATTAGCCAGGGCAGGCAAGATGTGGCCTTTGATAACCTCATGCGGAGATAATCGTTGGACACCAATTTTATAAAGCATTCGGACAAGGGTACTAACTTTTGCATCTTCCTTACTGCTGGTATTTGCATTATCAATGGACAAGAGAACAGGATTCACCATCCGAAGTTTGGCATAAAGATTTGGAAAGTCTTTTGGACTCTGCTCACCTTCCAGCCCAGACCCAAAAGCATCACATGGTAACCAAATGGGACCATCAATCAGTGACCCATATGAGCCATCAGAAAGTGGAATAAATGAAATCTTGTTTAGATCCTTGAGGACATCACATTCTGTCCCAGGGTTTTGAGTATGTTGCCTCAAAGGGTTGACTGACAAGGTAGCATAAAGAACACAGAACCAGTTGGATAACCAATCCAGACCCAATGATTCAATACCATTCTCTATGCTACATATCGATGACATTATATCGGCCAAGATTTTTGGTCCATACTCCTGGACACCCAAAGCCATCGCTAAGGGGTCAGGCAATATAATGTCCTTGTGCAAGTAACCAAGCCCAAGATGCCCGTGAAGTAGACTCTCTGGTAAAAGTGCACGACCTTGCTCATCCCAACCTCTAATAACCCTGCATGGAGGAACCCAGTCCTCATTTTTTCCGTCAAGAAGCAAACAATTTGACATGCGCAGCTTAGAAATAATCATGTGGGGAAGGTGAGAAAAAAACCCATGAACTTCACCCACAAGAGGAACAAAACTCATGTAAGCAGTCACAGCCCTTCCAGGGCTTTCCTGGAAGCAGGAAAGACCACAAAATGATTTTTCTGCATCAACAAATAAAGCAGGGAACTCTGACAACAACCACTGGTTCCAGGCACTGTCTCCATCAACCTCTTCTCTAGAGGATGGGAGAACAAAATCACCTTGAAGAATAAATTTCAAACCATACGTTCTTAAAGGAAGGAAAGCAAAAACCGGTTGCTGCTCCAGATGGGGCCTATACTCTCCATCATTAGATTCTTGCAATGTGAAAGCTACAGAAATTTCTGTACTTTTTACATCAGGCCGAATACTGCTAGCTTGCAACTTTTGACTAGCTATCAACCAGCTCATTCTCTCTTTTCCATGAGAAACCTTGATAATACCATCTCCGACAGATTCTCTTCTCATAACAACCAGTGAGTTATTGAACATGTTCCTGAACTTTATGCAATGAAGACGATGGAGAAATAGTAACAAGGATGGATGAAGATCAGAAAACATAGACATGATGGAGCTCATACCAGTCCCTTCTTGAAGTTTCTCTCTGAAGGGAAGAACAATGCAAGTGTTCCAACTGCTCTTATCAATTGGCTCTCCTTCACCAGATATATGCCCTACAAATAAGCTTATATCGCAAGGAGGGACCAAGGTCGGCAAAACGAAACCAATTTGGCCCTCACTAGCATCAAATTTCACATGAAACCCATTTGAATGTATCTCTGGAGCGTTGGTTACCTGAGGGGGTGGGGAAAAAAAACTCAGTTTCATGAAAGCTTGATAACAACCCAATAAGATAATTATCGACCACGCAATATGTAGACAAGAACACAGGAAGCAGCCACACCACCTTTCAAACAATATAAATTTACCAGTCAATGCTTAAAAGAAAGACACTTTATCCCAAAAGAAAAAACACTTCATCCCCAAACTGAAAATAAAGCATTATGTAGCTTCAGGGAATTTGGTATCAAGTTGGTAGGGTACCTGCAATAGGAGACAAAATTGCAAGGAAACAACTACCAAAACCACAATGCAAAACTATAGATAAAACAAATAAAAATTGTTAAGCAGTAATGATGATGGAGAATGTCGTTGAAGTTTATTAGGTTCCATGGTTTGTTTGTTCATGATTTTGTTATTTAGGGATTCAATAGGGTTAGTTTGATGAAGGATCCGTATTGACATTTTACTTGCTTTATTTCAGCTTTTTGGTTGTCTATTTGGGATGTATGATCTTGTTAGCCCTAAGCTTATGTCAATCTGGGCTAAAAGATGTTTTTTATATAGTTTTTATTTATGAAACTGTTTTCCCAAGCATATTTAATTCATATATCACATTTTACAGTCTTTAGACTTTTTTAAAATTTTCAAAAAATCAATATTTTGGGGGTGATTTAAGACAATTCATTTTCACCTCCATCCCCAATGTTGATTTTTGAAAATTAAACATATATACACACATTCAAAATTTGTAAAACCTCATACATGAGTTAAATACACTTAGAAAAACAATTTCATGAAAAAAAAAAAAATTTAAAATACAGCTTCTAGCCTTGACTAATATAAGGCTAACAAGATCATAATCCTTTCTATTTTTCAGTTTTCTTATTATTCAAGTTTATGTATTTCTTATTGTTGAAGTTTATGGTTTAGTATTTTTTATAAATAAGGTGTTTTATTTAATTGTAAGACAAAAATGTATGAGAGCTTATGACTAAGTTACGAATTGAGATTTCTTTGAGTCTTTCTCAAGGACTTGTTTCCTTCCCTAATTCATATGTGGTTTCTCGCATTGCTTCCCTTCTTTTCCTATCTAGAGGATTTTCCTTGCTTCTTTCAAAGTCTTCCTTTTTACTTGATTTGGCGCATCTTGTCCAGCATCAAAGTGTTATGGCACCTATGACATGTTTTTAAAATGCAATACAAAAATAACATTGTACGTCTGACCCTCAGCTCACATAGCCATTCAAAGTGATTAAACTGAAACAAGTACACCTTCAATATGAATGAAAAATAACGAAACAGACAACAAACAATTGAGTGATCCACTAAATAGTAAAATTTTGAAATCCAGAAAGAGAAAACATTGTAACTGAGATCTCTTTTAAACTTACTCGAAACACTGATTTGAAGCCAATGCCTTTCTGCCCTATGTATCCAGCGCCTGAACCTTTCTTTGTTGAATTTCCAACATCACAAAGTGCTCGAATGTTTTTAGCTAGAAATCCTCTCTCATTATTTAACACAACAATGCCAGTAGCTCGAAGAATGAAAACCAGGGTGGGCTCTACATTTTCTGGATAGAAATTATCATCCGCATTTTGAACCTGAAACATGGCAAGTAATACGATGCATTAGAATCTCCATATTAAGCAAGTGATCACTATGAATAATGCCCCAGGCCCAATCATATGAAAGTCATAATCAACAGCTGAAAAGGCAGATGTACTTCTCAGTCATGCATGAATCAACCAAATTATCAAATATGAGAAGAACAAAACCTCGTAGGCCTAAAGATCAGGCAAATATGCGTAGATACAAAATTGAAAGTCTCGCAGCAAAAGTTGATTTGACTACAAAATTGTATATAACTGAGAAATAGCCCAATCTAGGGGTGCAACTTGGGTCAAGTTCAACCTGAGTTGGCTAAAATGGTATGATACAGGAGCTTCTCGTCCCACATGGAAAAGTTAGAAATAGATTTTTCTGTGTTTGCTTTTATGTTTTATTTGTCTCACATCGAAAAGGTAGTAGAAGGCTTTCCCTAGGCTTAGTTATAAATAAGACCCTCTTTAGAGCTTCTAAAATATGATTTTGTGAATTAAAGTTTATTTAAAAATCTTGCTTATTAAGCATGATCCTTGTTTTCCTCTGATGAGGATCTTGGCCACCCAAGGTGGTTTTATTGGCTATTCCACCATATTGGAGTTTCCAATCTCGCCAAGTGGAGTTTTCAACCTCGCCACAATTGGCATCCTCCATGACGTTCCAGCGTCAGCTTAGTATCAGAGATATGGAGTTCCGATGTTCCATCTTTGAGTTCTTTGAAGCTCTATTCCATTTTGGGATCGTGTATGGAAAACGTCCTATTAGTCTTTTGAACCTTTCTCTATCGCCAATGACACCAATTTAGTGCGGATGCTGAAGAACAAGCTAAATAGATCAAAAGGCTGCACGAAGAAGTTCATGAAAAGCTTCTTCAACAAACCAACAGATATCAAAAGCAAGCAAACAAACATAGGAGGCTAGTCATCTTCAAAGAAGGAGACCTGATTTAGATCCATTCGAGGAAGGAACGTTTTCCTGATTCTCGTTCAAAGTTATTTCCTCGAGCAGATGGTCCCTTTCGAATCTTAAAAAAAGTAATAATAATGCCTATAAGGTCGAGCTACCTGGAAAATATTAAGTTTCTGAATCTCTCTTTACTATGGAGAACACGAAGATAAATTTCACTTCGAGGACGAGTCTGCTCCAAACAAGGGAAATGATACAGAAGCTTCTCTTGTCCTACATGGAAAAGTTAGAAATAGATTTTTGCGTGTTTGATTTTATGTTTTATTTGTTCCACATAGGAAAGGTAGTGGAAGACTTCCCATAAGCTTAGTTATAAATAAGACCTCTTTAGAGCTCGTAAAACATGATTTTGTGAATTAAAGTTTATTTACAAGTTTTGCTTATCAAGCATGATGCTTGTTTTCCTCCTGCAAGAACAAAATATCCTTAGCTTGGCCACCTAATGTGAATTTTATTGGCTATTTCGCCATAATGGGGTTTTCAACCTCGCCCCAATTGGCATCCTCTGTGACGTTCTGGCATCATGGTAAACTGCGCTAAACCCAACACAAGCTATGGATTGTGTTTGTTAGATTGTGACAACACAACCAACCACAACCCAATTTTCCATTATTTAATTAAATTAATTATTAAAAAACTGCAATAGGTTCTTTGAATTGAGTAGAATAAATTCTAAGAACTACATGCAATCCTAAATATGGAATAATTTCTTTTAGCTATTTTTCAGAGGAAACAAGGCCACCAAACTTATCAAATACATTTCTGTGACCAAAAAATTTTAATAACAGCAAAAATGCAGTGATCATTCAAGAAAAGTAAGTCGTTTTATATGAACTTACCAGCTCAAGTAGAAAATGTGAATCCTGGGAATACAACTCCTGTGAAAGACAATGAAGTGCTCTCCCAAGACGAGCATGTTGCTTTTTCAACAAGTTGCTCTCAGAGAGCATCAAATTAGGATCCAGACCAAACTCATCACGTCTGATTGATTCAATGATTAAGGCAGCATCTTTCTCTTTAACAACTTCAGAGAGATCCAGATCAGAACCACCACAGCAACAAGAATTCTCCCTTGGTACCTGTTTAATGGCCTCATCTTCACTAATTTTAGTAAATTCTTCACATTCTCCATCTAACGAAACAATGGATTCTGTACCATCTTCACTTGAGAAACATGCAGTTGTCAGTGATGCATGCTCTGCAATAGAACCAATGGCTGGACTAGGTATTTCACATGTCTTGCTTGTGGCCTCAGCAGATTCATATAACTTGGTATCTCTTGCAGAAATGAATCCACGATAATCTTCAATCCACTCCAATATACCAAGCGATATACCAATTTCATGAAGCATAAATCTCTGATCATTTTGAATGCATTCACGTAGAATGAAAGCAGGAGCATCTTTTGTGAAGTCCCGTAACCCTGCAAGCAATATGCCTGCTGCAAAACTGCGAAAGTCTGAAGGTAGATAAACAAGACAATCAAGAATAAACTTTGCCGCCACAGAAACTGCTTTATTCATATGGGACAGATATTCAACTGGATCATTCTTCTCCCTAATACCTGCAGCATCATCTGAAGGCTCAACCAGAGAAGAGTTCCCAGTGGAAACCTTGCCAAATATTATCTGTCTTTCATGCATTAAAGATCTGCTGTTATTTTTTACACTTCCACTATTCAATGAATTTTCCATGATGACCTCAATTCCTCGATGAGCATAACATTTTAGTAGTGACATTGGTACAAGGTGAGCCCCTCCATACAAAACCAATAACGATAACAATTTCAATGCCGTTTGAAATGCAGATCTCTGAAGCAAAGCTTCCAAGAAGTTATCGACTGTCACCGAGTGGTCTATTCGGATTAATTTACCATCTCTTGTTGCCACACATAACAACTCTTTGGTATGAACTTCATTCAGTAACCATTCCAAAAGTGGACCCAGAGATGGAGCAAATACAAGATCCCAATGTGACCAAGACAGCAGATCTGACAGCATTGGTGCTTTAAGCAAGCATCCAAGTGCATCTTTTCTAGAAACAGCTCCGAGAGCTCCAGAATTAATCAACAATGTCTCAGAAATTTCTAACGCATTCTTTACCTTGCAAACTGAAGTATCTCCTATGGTGCATCCGCCCAATAATGCACTAGAAAAGAAAACACAACTTGAAGTATACTTAATTTTCTGATTCTTAATAAGGTCTGAACAATCTTCCTGTGCATTTATAGCAACCTGAAGGCTGACTAGAGGGAATTGCTTTATGAGAAGATCATGGATTTGTTGCTTGGTAATGACAACATTGTCCAGCAACTCACCAGCAGCTTGAGACACTAGTAATAGAAGCTGGCCCTCAAGCATTGAAACCATTACCTTTGCATTCAAATCTTCGCATAATTCATGTGGAGGCAAACAAATATGTTTGTCCATGAACTCAAGAAAATCACCATGACCTAAATCACCAAATCTCTTTACAGAGAACTGCTGCATTATTGATGCTTCACATTCATGGAATCTTCTGAAGGATATTGAGTGTTTCTGGAGTATAAGACTTCCACTTGTTGGAACAGTAGGTTCAAGCTCAAAAAATGAAGCAATTTTCTCAATGATATCCTCAACAATAACACCTGCAAAATTCATTAGTAAAAGTTTAACATAGAGATTCAGATAAAGGAAAAATCCATAAATGAGTTACAATATGTTGGTTTTGAATGAGGAATGAGGACATCTACATGTGCACAATCAGCATAATTCTTTCCAAAGGACAAAATAATCCTATACAGGAAAATCTTTCATCTCTAGAAATGACATTAAGAAACTCAAATACACAAACACCATCATCAACAAATGCATCCATAATTTATCGCACAGAAAGAGGAGGAGGAGGAGGAGAAAGAAAGATAATAAGATAACAGAAATTGCTTTGGTTGAATCTTTACATACCATCAAAGAGAAAAACAAAAGAAAGACAAAGGCACAGTTGCAAGTGGAATATAGAAATAAAAATTTTAACAGCCAGCCAATATAATGATGCACAGCTGCAGGCATAATTTACAAAGAAAACATGACTTACTGGATTGAAGTTTGCTGATGTGAACCTTACTGTTTTGCACTGCATCCTGTCTAGGTGAAGGTCCAATATCTATAATCTCAGTATACTGAGTGGAGGCTGGGCCGACAAACCCAGACTCACCAATTGTTTCAAGAGTGTCATATAGGCTGTCCCACATCCCACGTTTAATAGAATTCACCTGCAATAAATAAAATTCCATTGGATGCATTTCACTCATAAAAAATCTCACAGACAGCTGGAAGGAAATCCATGGAAAAAGAAATGCAATGACTGCAGAAATAAACTTGCTTCCATAACTAACACGGTAGCAAATGTCCCTTGTGAGTCATGATTGCATAGTTAAATTGACAGTTTTTGTTTAGTTAACATCATGTGTTCACTTGGTTTTCTTTCCTTCCTTCTTCTGAAACATGGTCCTTAACATAACATTTTTAGTAGCATTCCTTGGGTTGTGTTATCAGAATGCAAGTCCTATTGATCCACTTACGCCCATTTTGTTAATACACCATGTTTTAATTGAGGCAACATTTACCTACCCCACCATTACCCTTTTTCCCTCATCCATTGCAACATTTCCCATCATCACCTCCCTTTTTATTCTAAAAGTCTACAAATTTTGTTTTCGTTCAGTTTAATTCTAATCATTATCTCTCTATCCCATTACATCGTGTTCCTCTCTTCTCCACCTTTCCAAATTTTACTTTTTTCCGTGTCTTTTCTTATTTGTTCCCAAAATATATAACAATTTTCAGAAGAAAGTTCATGCAGAATCAAACACCAGCCTCTACTTACAGCAACATTTAGTAATCCAATACCAGGATATGTCGAAAAAAATTCCTTCATTTTCTTTCTTCTTCGACCTGTTATGTTGTAGAAGTCCACCATGCGACGAAAAACCTGTAAGTCATGAAATGCCAAAAATTCCATTGAGCCTCCAATAAATAAAAAAAAATTGTGCAATCATTGTGATCAGACAGCATGACCTAGAGAAACAAATCATGCCAATAAACCAATATACCTCAGGAACAGGGTACTCCCGACATGTCTCCTTCCAGGTGGTGACTAACTTCTCCATTGCATCAGTTGTTAGCAAAAGTTCACCTGTCATTTCTAAATCATCATGTTCAGAACCTTGACAATGACTTTGATGCTTTTTTGACATCTCAATTCCAAACTCCTGTAGTTTCTTTCCAGATTTCTCATAAACCTGAAGCCCTTTTGCTGAAGGAGGTGGACATTGTAAATCATGAGCCTTATCTTTGGAGTTTTCATGTCTCCTCTTACTTTTGAGAACCTGAGGAAGAAGCTCATCTTTCTTAGCAACAGAATCCCTCTTCGGATGTTTGTGTAAGGAACTGTCTTTTTCACTTTGCTTTTCGCATTTCCTTTTCTTCCCAAGTGATTTTTCATTCTCATTGCAATTCAAACTGCCTCTAACAGGGGATCCATGGTTATCCAATTCAGCTGCCAGTCCAAGCCGTATCATTTCTTCAGCTGCAGATGGGTAAGGGCAGCTACTCGCCCGCTGACTAGTAGTGCTTATATTATGAGATGAACTCCGATTCTGCCCACCAGAATTGGCAATATTGCTATTCTCATCCTCACTTTCATCTTCCGAACTTGATGAAACAAATCTAATATGCTTACCTCTAAAGCTCTCATGCCCAGAAGAAAATGACTTGAAGCGCTCGGATATAGCATCAAAACGTCTATCCAGCTTTTTTTTTTCTGATAAGATATCATACTGTGTCAATGGTTGCATGCCATCTTGCCTGGTTTGTTTGTCAAGCATTGGTTTTATTCCTTGCAGGTACCTTTTAAGTGCATCATTTTCTGCCTGCCTTGCTTCCTTAATGGAAGTGATATGAAGCCTACAATTGATCATTTTATTATCAGATAAGATTATAGAATGAAAAGCATATTCCATTCAGCAACCACAATCTCTTAAAATCCAGAAACTAGAATATTCCAAGAATAACTTTCAAACCATTGAACACCAACATGAAATACAGTCTTTAGTCTAGCAACATTAAACAAAACATTTGGGAACCAGAATCTCAATCAGAGATTTAGCAGAAGATATTCAAATTCACAGAGATTCATCCTTCAAAATTCCTAGGTCCAAAAGCATACACTGGGGGGGTGGAGGTGGGGAGAGAGGTGGTTCCATCACAGCCAAGATAAGTATCGATAAGGGCTTAGTTTTGTACTAAAGAATTGGAAAACTGCACGTGTGTATGAAGAAAGTTATGACCAGTTCCATCAGTTAGAAAACATATAATAAAAAGCTATCTTTTATCTTTTCAATATGTTATGTAATCCGCTTAGAAACCACACTTCCTAAGATGAAATAACAATAAAGTTGATGGTACACTGATAAAAATATAAAGATGCAGAAAGTCTACTTCTAAAATTAAAGCCTCCATACAAATACAACAACACTATCAAAAAATAATAATCACATGTAGGCAATGGGCCCAACAACAATCAGCTACTTGACCAATTCCATCACAAACGTAGGACAACAGCCAGTTTAGATGTTTCAACTTCCATCCCATCTAGCCTGATAAAGATCTGCATAGGCTGAAAATCCTCATGGACATGCTTGGGATGAAGGGAACCTTAGGTAGCTTACTGTTTTAGGTACCATAGCATGCAGTGAATACCTCGAATTCACCTCAACAAGGAAGAATATCATGCATTGCATGCATCAAAAACTCAGCACATATTATCTATCTAGCTTAGGATTTATATTTATACACAACTAAAAACCGACTTTTGACACATGCCCACTTCTCATCTCATGATATTGAGGTAGATGGTTGCTCACCCTAGGCTCTGAATTCGTACTCCAAGCCTCTCCTTACCACTGACTGCCCACTTCTTTGCCAAGGAATCCAAGAAAGCTTCCGCACGAATCTCCTTGTCTCCACAAGTATCCATGAAATCTGCAAGGCAAGCAATTATCTCCTCACTGGTTATTTTGACTATATCTGTAGCATACGAGGGGACTGAGAAATAGTGCTCAATGAGGGGATGTCTCAGTAAAGGCCCCATTCCTAGCTGTTCAAACTGCTCAATGCCCTCGTTCTTGCAAATTGCAACTTCTAGATCATACACCGATGTAATCCTCCGCACACCAACAAAGCAGTGAATAAATGCATTCACCTGAGAGACAAAAGGTATTAATGCATAAGCATTGCAAAAGGTGATATGCCGGTGCAAAATGGAAAGGGTGCCTAGCATGTCTGCAGCCAGGCCACACCAAGTGGGCACTAACTATAAGAGACTTTGATAAAGGAACACAGAAAACAAAAACAAAAAATCCAAATAAACATCGACCACCTGCCCTTGATTGCTAACAAAAATGGTTAATTGTCCATAAGGAAATCCACTGATTTATCATAAAGGGAAGCCAAAATTGGTGGATAGACTACAGTGCCTACATCAAACAAACAATAGACGAGTTTAACCAAGCTGGACCATCAGAAATATGGGGGCATTGTCAGCTCTATCCATTTTAGGGTCGCATCGAGCAATACTCAAGCTTCAGCCCCCAAATGTGTTACCTATAAGACTATGGTCCTTACCATCACACAAACAGTTGCAGAATTTATTGAAGCTGGACCATCCATAATGCAGTCTAAATCATTTAAAGTCAAACTTGAGAAGTGAGAAATATTCACATTCCAAACCAACAATGCTGCCTATAGACTATGGCCCCGAGTATCAGACAAGGTTTCAGATTTCAGCTAAGCTAGACCATCAGCAATCTGTGGGCTGCTGTTGGTTTGATATGTTCTATAATCAAATCGAGCAATCGTCACACTCCAGTGGGTGATGCGCACTCGAAAGTCAACGAAACCAAGAATCATACAAGCTGAACTACTTTTGTCTTCTCGACTGCATAGAAAAGAAAGCGCATCACGGACAGTGAAACCTACTTTGCCTTCGGCAAGGATGAGGCGGTAGAGCGAAGGAATGTCTTGGAACTGAAACCCGAGAGAGCTCCACGAATCGACCTGAAGCGCCAGCAGCGCAGACTGCGAGACCTTCCACGCGGAGACACTGTCTCCAGCAGCAAGAAGGTCACGTTGAGCCTTAGCGAGAGCCTGCTCAATCCTTTGGATGAGGCCTTCATCGCGTTTCGCAGGCGGAAAGGCGTGGCGGGATTGCGTGAATGGGCGTTGGGGAAGTGGAGAGTTGAGATGCTGGGAATAGGGATTGAATGCGGCGAAGTTTGGATTTTGAGGATAAGAATTGAAAGGGAGATTGTGGTTTTGGAGGAAGGGATTGTTGTTGAGATTGTGGTCGAAAGGAAGACTGGAGTTCTGGCGGAGCTGTGGCCGGAGATGGTAACCGCCACCGCCACCGCCGTGCATGGAGGCGTTGGAGTAGGGTTTCTGTCAAGCAGGAAAAAGACTGCTCGGTGCTTGCCACGGCCGTTATGGGAGTTTTTTTTTTATAGCAGTGTGTCTTTCGCGTCGGAAAAAAATCTGCGACAACTTCACTGCCATAATGGCCTCGACAAGTTGGCTGAAAACGAATAAACGTAGGAAATACAAATATTTCATCATATTCATTTTTAAAAATCAGACATTTAAATAGAATCTTCTCCAAATTGGAACTATATTGTAATTTAGAGCCTTTCGAGGTTTGCAATTTTTCGTGCTCTTTAATCAAAGTGTATATTATGTTCTGTCCTATATATTTTTTTATATTAAACTTATTTCGTGCACTCCAAAAATTTTCAAAATCACTGCTGCACTAGAAAATTACGCTTTTTACAAATCAAAAAAAAAAAAAAAAAAAAAAAAAACTACGCTTTTTCTTCCCTAGTCGCGTGCCTAAGCAAAGCCTATGTTGACAATACAGCAAATAAAATTTTAACAAGAAAACGCCGGCAACAAGAGGGAAAGGGTCAAATTTATAAATAGGTGCGTAAAACGTTCCTTTTTATATAATTTTGCTTTCTTGCAAGTCGAACCGATATTTACATAACGAAGGATGATACCTGAAAAAAGACACACGACAGCGCGGGAAAAATAAAAACGTAGTCATTATTTTATTGAATTAATGCCCAAAGGATGGGATTTTCTACCCAATGTTCACACTTTCTACTTTTCATTGCGCTTGGCCAAATGACCTCGGTATACACGCACTCCTGTGGCTGTTAATTGCCTAACGATTTTACTTTTAAGATTAAGATTAATTTCAAATATACTTATAATATATACTTTTAACTATAAGTATGCTCATTAAGGTTGAAATCGTTCATATATACTCACTAAACATACCGTTAATTTCAAATATACCCAGAATTAAATTGCCTATACGATGGTCATTAATATTAATTTGAAATGATGAAAATAATCCTATAAAAATCAGATCAACAAGCAAAATCTCGTTACAAATCCATATGCAAAACCCTTTTCAATACCCTCCCTTGTATCAGGCTATAACAACGGCTACAGAATAAAATGAATAAAATATATCATTTTTATTTAGGGGCAATATGGTCATTTACAAGTGCAAAACCTGCCAAAAGTTATTATTTAACTGATGAAATGTTTGATTTTGGATATATTTGAAATTAATGATATATTCAATAGGTATATACAAAAGATTTCAAATTTAATGAGTATATTTACAGTTAAAGGTAAATATTGTGAGTATCTTTAAAATTAACCCTTTAAATTATTTCAAAGTACTTCATTTTTATTTCAACCGTTATTTTTTTTCGCATCCATACGGATCCATTACACTCTGAATTTCTTTTTTCGGATTTATTCATTTATATACCGAGGTAAACACTCACTCCTGTGGTTATTAATTGCTTAACGATTTTACTTTTAGATTATTTCAGAGTACTTCATTTTTATTTTAACCATGATTATTTTAGCATCCATATGGGATCATTTATATAGCTGGTATTACTCATTACAATCAGAGTTTCTTTTTTCGGATTTATTCATTTTTTCCTTCTTAAATCATTTATTTCCATGTAATCATCCCTATTCTTTCAATCATTTACTTATTAAAAGACACACCCTAATAGCCTCCTTCATTATATTATTTTATCTTTTCCCTCTCAATACATTACGCATCCTAAGAAATTATATACTTTTTCATGTCTTAGCAACTAGTAAGGAGAAATTGGTGAGCGACCTTGGCTCCTTGCTAGTCTTTGTCATCTATATTTGGAAGATTTGCGTTCGCAGTATTCTGGAGTCTGAATAACTTGTCATTAAAAAAACAAAAAACTCTATTGGTTTTCAGATAGGCCACCAAGGAATATCCCCTCTCCAATTTCACCAGTTCGGTAAGATTCAGGCATGTTTAGCTTGGCTAGCATTGTTGAACATGTTTTGTTATCGCCCGCACTATATTCATATATGCGTACGCAGAAACTTAAGCTTGAAAAGAAAAGGGGGGAAAAAAGAAGCAGAAGCAAAGAGAAATGCAAGCCCATCTTCCTGTAGTTTCATTCCATTGTCCTTTCGATCGCATCTTGCTCCTGATCCAGCCTCTTAAATGTCATCTTAATGAGCATCCTATTTGGCGGGATCAGCTGCTGCAGACGTTGTTGCTCCTGTGGCGCATTGTGATACATATGGCTTCAGCTGTGGCCAATCAAAAAAGTCAGACAGCTAAAGGCATTAGAGATGCATCCCAATTGACCAATAAAAGATCACATAAAGAACTGCATAGATCACATGAAGAACTGCACTTGAGAAGAGCATAGATAATCAGTACCATGTGACACAATTGAAATTGCATGCACAACCATTTATTCCATCAGATCAAATATGGTCTCATAATTGATAATTCACAGGTCAGAAACAGTTCAGCCTTTTGCTATTGGGGACTCAGAATTGAAAGGATCTCTATCCTCTTGACTCAACAATCAGCAGCTGGTAAATTTTGATTATTTGGGCCCTCTTCTGCATCACTCTTACATTCAGCACATGACAAATTAAGAAGGGAGATGCAAATGCATTTGTGCAAGTTCACAAACAGTTGCCTCCATGAATTATTTCTACATGGTAAGAAGTATTAACAGGTACAGATTCTAAGGGCGTGATTATCTGGGCCTAAGAGACAAGTATCAACTATAAGTTCCAGATGGAGTAAGAAAAAAAACCACGAACTTTCACTTTGGCTAAATTTTTCATTGTAACAGAAGCTTATGTTCGTGCATAGAAAGGGCAGCAAGTGATCTCAAGAAAACTTCATGTCATTCGTTTTCCAGAAAATCTAGGCGTCAGAGGTTTTTCATCTGTCAGAAAATAAAAACAGACCAATAAACCACGTGGGGGAAAAGAAACTACAAGATGACACGTCATCAAGCTACTGTAAAGTACCTTGAAGTCAGTCAAATCAGGGACAACATAGTTTGGCAACTTTTCTTGCACCACCACATAACCACCTGCATTTCAAAAAATTATTAGCAGCAAAATAACATTCATCCTGTTTGGCTGGAAGTTGAAAAGGCAACAAGAAGAAAGCTATACATATTAGATGGGGAGCATTACAAGTATAGTTATGAGGAAGGGTCAAGTACCCTTAGACAAATTTGCAAATTGCAAGTGTAAATTTAAGTTCCAAATGCAAAGATGCGGCCTACACAAAAGACAGCTGATCTAAAGATCTTGTAAGCCGTCAAATGAGATTACCAGTTGTTTCAGCTATTAATTTTACTTTGTAAAGAACGATAATGACATAGAGTTTGCTTGAATGCTCATGCTTATAATGCAATAAAAACAACCCCTGATTAACCTCTTGACATCAGCTTGAGCTTTTGCCTATCCTTCAAGAAATTAGCCTATTTCATAAATGTAGTGAACATATAATCAGTTTGCTAAATCAGATTCATAAGAAGGGAGTGGGATGGGAGTAACTGTGCCAGGTTGATGGTGGAAAAGCCACAATAATCTCATAATATTTGCCACGGGAAAAGGTCTTGAGATGGTTCTAGTCCTTTCTCCTTTTACTGATGGGAGTGTAAGCGAGTGATGGGGCAGGGCGAACATGAAAAATCAGAAGAGGTTCCAAATTTTACCATTAAGTTCCAACTTCCAAGCAAGCACGAAAATGCAGCATGCACAAAACACAACTGATCTAAAAATCCTGTGAGCCGTAAGATGCTTCAGTCAACATTTTGGCCATTATCTTCACTTTTTAGAAAATGAGAATAACATAAGGCTTTAATCAGTCTTAGTGTTTTCATCCATAAATTGTTCGTAGCTAATAGATGTTGCCAAGAACATCAATTTTCTTTCTCATAATTCTCACCAAAGCAACCCCTCATTTGCCGGTTGACATTGACCTGGGCTCAATGGCTAATGAATACATATGAACTGTTTTTGCTTCCAGTGAAATGAAAGAGGAGCAAATAGCATGCCCTTGGGGGTAAGAACAACAATTTCTCATCTTTCATTTAAGCGATAGCAAGCAATGGCATTTTAACCACTGCTTACTAGTAAACCCTCCAAAAGTTAGAGCAGTGAAGACTGATATATGCCCCACATGTTGAGGTCCCCTTTGGTCCCAGCAGGCTTACTAATATACAAAGACTAGCCGATTATGCAACAAAATAGAAAGAGAGAAAGTACCAGCAATAGGAAGGTTTAAACATGTTGCGGTGGAAGAAACTGCATCAAAAGGGTGAATGTAATCCCCCAATTCATCACTACAGTTACTTTTTTTCCTCCCAAGAAACAGTAGAAATGTTCAGTTCTTCTACATAAAACTATTCATTGATGTTTTGCTCAATGCAGAGCTTGATGGGCCATACCATAGATACACTATTTCACCGGTTATTTCATATCAGGTCCATCTAATAACGGGTTTTGACATGACTCGTAGAGTCATAGACAATTCCCAATCTCCTAGATAACAATAGAGACAAAAGTCATTCTCTGAAAATAACAAACATATTTTTAAACCTGCAATGAATGTTAGTTACTCAGACAGTTTTCAGCGCATGGACAGTGCCAAGGATGCATCACGTACCCAATGATAAAACCATTATATGCTCCCGGTCATACAGGATGAAAGCTAATTTGGTCTACCAGTCGCATATTTTATCGAACAGTTCGTGGGTGACCCTCAATATCGTAAATGGACTGATACACCACACATTGCAATACCTTTGCGCGTGTGAAAGCCTGTGGGCTTGCAGTTCTTGCCCTTGTAGTAATCACGAGGCGCTCTTTTCGACGAGAGAATTTGGAGCGATGACGTCCGCTTCCTCCGCATCGCCCTCCCCAGTCCTACTATCAACCCCAACGGCATTTCGCCTAGCCTTCCGCCAGATTAAATCCAGTAGAATACATAGATGAGACGAGAAAGACCATCAGGGAAGACATACAGTTAGAGTCTAACGACGCTAACTCAAGAAAAATCAAAGCAAGAAAACAGGTGGAAAAGGGAAGGAATGGGAGGAGAAACTCACCGATTGCAGCTTCACGATATGGCGATGAAGAAGGATGGCGATTCCAGTTTCTTTCCGACCACCGCTCCTCGCCGGACGCCGCAAACGGTTGCCTCGGAGAAGAGGGAGAGCTCGAGATGAGGTGAGCTTAGCGCGGAGCAGGCACGAAAGACGATCCTTTCCGCCTTTCTCTCTCTCTCACGGGGAAAAAATAAAAAAAAGTTCAAAATGTCTGGGGGTGTGTTTGTTTATGGCAAAAAAGTGCCAACTAAAATTTTTCACTCTATATAATTATTCTATTTTTTATTATTTTTTCATATTTTTCTTTACAAACTAACCTACTTTTCAATCATTTCTATACAACTACCCATACAACTAACCTATCTATTTTAACTTTATTCTCTTTACTCAGCATCATTACTCCTATTATATCACATCACTTTTTATTGATTTGACAACTTCTACTTCAAAAAATTTTCATCAAAAGTTTTACCTCCAACCAAACAAACCTCAATAGGTAAATTCTTGTAATACGCACAACATTTACCATAATTCCTTTCATACCCAAAATATTTCAATAATTTCTTCCGTACTCAGTAACATTTTACCCTTGATTTTTTTTCAGGCTGCAGTCGTATGCACTCGGGGCTCAATGCACTCGGGTGCATGCAATCATTTTTTTATTTTTTTTCAAAAAATTTTATACAAAACGGTTAATCTAAGTATATTTAACATATATATTAATTTTTACCATTTTTGAAAATTTTTAAAATTTTTTTTAGATTTCTGAACTAGTACTGAAAATGTCAATGATTTTTTAAAATCTAAAAAAATTTAAAAATTACTAAAAATGGTAAAAATTAATATATATATATATATATTAAATACACCATCATTAACGGCTTCATGGAAAATTTTCAAAAAAAAATAAAATATATATATATAGTACACCCGGCTGGTTCGAGCCTTCGAGGCTCGCAGCCATTCTTTTCCTATATAACTTCACGAACTCGCCCTCCACCTCCTCCCTCAATAATTGCTGCCTACCTCTCCACCTATAACCTCCGCCCCGACTAGCCACTCATCCGCTTCTGCACCGCATGCTTGCGTCAGCACCTCGCACACCTCGAGGCGGTCTCCAGCTGCAACGCCCAGCCATCATCAACATCTTCCTGCCCAGCCTCGACTCTCGAAGCCATCTTCCACTTCACCATCCTGTCTGACACAGAAGCTTCAGCCCTCTGCAACTCCCATTCGACACATATAGGCTTCGACACTCCGCGGCTCTTGCCATTCCAAAGCTGCAGCACAGTAAGTCCTTCTCTTAATTAAGCTTGCATCTACAGCATTCCTGTCAACTTCAAGTCGTAATGTAAATCCTGCAACATGCATGCGTGTAACGCATTGTGGTTTCTGTTCCACCGGGATGATGAGAGAAAACGCAAGACCACTAATTCACGTAGTGCAGCAATTGTAATTGCGACTGTGGCCGCGGTTATGGCTTCGACAGGGGCTTCGACTATTGTTAAGTGCAGAAATGCTAATTTTGGGCTCGAGGATGAGATTGTGCGGGAGGGGGGAAGGAAATAGGCAATCTATCGTTAGATGTGAAGCAGAAACACAGAGCTTGCATCGTCATCAATAACAGAGGTATTGGATTTCTTACTAAAAATAGTAGCAAATTTGCGAAGTGGAACAGAGGCCTTGTAGCAGCGAAGTCGGCGTCTCGCCAATAAGGAAGAAGAGAACCAAAGCAAGTGGTTTTTACGGGTTCCAGATTCCGATGATCGGAGCAATAATCTGGTGTGATGAGTAGGTGGTCAGCATAGGAAGCCGACAGTGTTGTTAGAGTTATACTCCTATAAGGTGTCCTGATTAGATAATAAGTCTTGGATTTAAAGATAGCCCAGTCATATCTGAATTGCGTACGCAATCCGAGTTCAGGTAGAACTACACTTCTAGTTGAGTCATGATGGGAAGGGCTCTATAAATAAAGGAGTCTAGGTCCCTTTCTCACACGGTTTACATTACAAGTGGTTCCCATCTATCACTAGTATTATAGGGAGAAGTGTTGAGGGAGAAGACCTCGTGCTCTACTCGGTCTACAGGTGGAATATACGCACACATGGATTCAGGTACACTTCCGCATCACATGATTTCCAACATGTGGTATCAAAGCTCATGTTTCGATTTTGGGTATTATAGATTCCACCCATAACTTGTATGAAATATTTATCCGTGAAATTATTTTGTTACGGATTAATTACTTGATATTTTTTTCATGCCATATGAATGCATGTATATGCTGAATCGTGTTATACCGAATATTCATTATTGGATTCAGAATATTCATTATTAATATTGGTTCTATTAATGAATGCATTATGCTATAAATATTTTATGACAGCATGCTTAAATCTGTTTAATGTGTTTTTCATTCTAGTTTAATTAAAGACCCAAAACATGCTGTTAAGAATTAGCTGGATGATGCTTTGATATTATGGATTCATATTGAAGTGCCAAATTTTCCTCCGCTCATTGAATGCAAGACTTTTGTCTTATATGGAAGCATTGAACGACACATTGATGTAAAAGTGATTTCGGATGGGTTTTTCAATTCAGAAAATAAACACATGCATACGGACCCATTAATCTATTAAAATAAAATAAATAAATAAATAATAAAATACTATGCTCGATGCCTGCCGCTGCCATGCCCAATGCCCGGATTCTGTACGTATTGCCGGAATCGAAGAAGAGGACAGCAGGATGATCGCGACACGGTGATCCGATCGGACGGCGAACGGCCAGAGATGGCGATGAGGCTGCTGGTCCGGAACTGTGGAGGAGAAAAACCCATCTGGTTTTTGGCAGCAGCAACTGGGCGGCACGGCGTCGAAACCGTGATCTGGCAGGCGGCAGCGCGCGACGCCGGAGGAGAGCACACGATCTGCGCCGTAGATCTGCTGTCGCGAAACCGGAGCCGGAGCCGGAGCAGACACCATCTGCTGGAAGACGAACGGGACGTCGGGCGACACCTGAACGGTTGCTGCTGTTGGGCAACGGTCGACAGGAGCAACAGCTGGCCGGCGGCGAACTGCGGCGAGCAGTAGCTGGCTCAGGCGGGCGGCTGGTAGCGGCAGGGGGCGGCTGCTAGGGTATGTGCGGCTAGGGCTTCTCTGGTTTGGGAAGAAGACAGGAAAATTTCAAATAAAACCCTTTGGAAACCCATTTTGCATAAACTCTTTATTTTGGCTAATTTTGCAAATAGGTTCTCTCTCTTTAACCGGGCTCGGGCAATTTCAGGCCCGTCTACGAAGCCCATAAAGAATAGCCCAATAAGCTCATGTGTTGGCCCATTATCCTGTAAACCCATTTCCAGGCCCTTTTATGCGCCTGGGCTTGAACCAACATTATAGGCCCATTTCAGAAGGTCCATTTCAGGAAGCCAATCTCTTGGGTGGGCCAATTTTTCAAGCCCAAATTCACAGGCCGATATGGCGGCCCGTTTTAGCCCATATCACGATAGACACAAACCCAACAGCCCATTAAGATATGACACGTGGCCCATTATGGACCGTAAATATATAAATTAACATAATTCTTGATCCTATTATCCAAATTGAACGATCTAATAGTGGTTTTCTATATTTTTGGACATTCTGGATCTAATGGAATGGTCTGATTAAGCTAAATAGGTCCATAAATCTGACTTTTGAATATTTATGCAATATTTTTTTGAATTATATGTGCAATTAATTCATGTGATTGGTATATAAATGTCTAATTAGCAATATATATTTGTGATTTATTGCTTTTCAATGAATTCAACATTAATTCATATGATTAGTTTATAAATGCTTGATTAAGCAATTTATTCATGAATTATTGCTTTCTATTTAATATTAAGCATGCAATATATATATATGAATAATTATATAAGTTATGATTATTAAATTTTATAGTGAGATTACATTCCATGGTATGACTGGAGGTTGGTGTCTAGGCAAGAGGTATTGAAGAGGATCACGTGGTTATTTAATTAGGTCTCTGCTATGCAGGGGGAGCCTCCCACGCCCCACCTCACTTACCTGGCTGACCAAAAGAAATAATATAGAATTTAATCGCGCATAATGAATTTAATAATCATTATTATGGAATTGTTCATATATATATACATTATAATTTTATGGAGAAAATATTACTATTGATTTTCTCATAATAGAAATTGTAATTAATTGTCATTATGCAATTTATGTTTAATAAATATTGTTCATCTTTATGTCTTTTGTCGCCCTGAAGGGTCTAAGATGTTTAGTTAATCAACTTTATTAAACAAAGAGAGAATAACATGATTTTTACTCTCATAATAGAAATTGCATTATTAAAGAATATTATATTATAGTTTTACCCGAAGGTAGCTATAATTTAATATTTATCAATAATTAACTAGAACTGCATAAACGCGGGAAATTTTCTACCCGAAGGTGGAGATTTCTTGACTTTGTGTATTCATAATTAATTATTGAATATTATTGTTTATCATAGCATTATTGAATACAATCATGCATTATTGCTTGTGTGATTAAATTAAAATTTTAAATTTTAGCTATGATTAATTAATGTTAATGGAATTGTTACATAATATTTTATCTGAATCATAAATGGTAACGTGAGCTTAATCATTATTTTATAGCTATGGCTCCGTTCCTCAATCTCATCTGTCTAATATCCCGACACTGAATGGATCAAATTATTCTGATTGGCATGAGCAATTACTTATCACATTAGGATGTTTGGATCTGGATTTAGCCATTCGTGTTGCAAAACCTAATGACTTAATGCCTGAAAGTACTGATAGTCAAAAGATTCAATTTGATAAATGGGAGCGTTCCAACAGGTTGTCTCTTATGATTATAAAGAGCACAATCGAAAGGAATATTAGGGGCTCTATTTCTGACCTTGAAAATGAAAGTGCCAAAACTTATCTAGACTCAATTAAGGAAAAATTCAGTGGGTCAGGTAAAGCATTGGCTGGAATGCTCACTAACAAATTGACTTCAATGAAATATGATGGCATTTGTGGAGTGCGAAAGCACATAATGGAAATGTCAAATGTAGCTGGGAAACTTAATGAACTAGGGATGAAAATCTCTGACTCTTTCCTAGTCATATTTGTCTTAAACTCTCTTCCATCTCAGTTTTCTCAATTTAAAATTTCTTATAACACACAAAAGGATAAATGGACTCTAAATGAATTAATATTCATGTGTGTACAAGAGGAAGAAAGATTAAAGCAAGATGGATCAATGCCTATCTATTTCACATCGACTACTAAGCAGTACAAGTCAAAGAAAGGAAAAGGGAAGAATAAATTCCCATTAAAAAAAGGCTTAGAGGATGGATTGAAAAAGACCGCTGAGAAGTATCATTTCTATAAAAAGAAAGGACATTTTAAGAAAGATTGTCTCAAGCGGAAGAGTTAGTTCGAAAAGAAAGGTAACAATTATGTACATGTTTGCCTTGAAACCAATTTCATAAACGTATCCTCTAACTTATGGTGTATTGACTCTGGTGCTGTTATCTATGTTTCAAACTCTTTGCAGGCATTTCATTCAACCCGCAACCCAAAACCACATGAGTCGTCTATTTTAATGGGCAATCTGACCAAGGCTAAAGTTAAAGCAGTAGGAAATTGCAGACTTCGCCTTGACACCGGGCATTTTTTAGAACTGCATGAAGTTTTCTATGTTCTGTCCATTTCTAGAAATTTAATTTCTTTGCCAAAACTTGATGTAATGGGTTATTCTTTCAATTTTGCAAACTCCAAGTTTTTCTTTGTTTGAAGATTCTATTTTAATTGAAAATGGAACATTATTTAATGGCTTATATCAAATAAGTGCAGATTGCTCATTTAATTGTTCATCCACCTTAAATGTATGTGCTGGTAATAAACGTGGTATGATTGATGAAAATTCCTCCATGTTGTGGCATAAAAGATTGGATCACATATCGAAAGAAAGGATGCTGAGATTAGTAAAAGACGGGGTATTACCTACTCTAGATTTTACTGATTTTAGCATATGTATCGATTGTATTAAAGGAAAACAAACCAAAACTCAGAAAAAGAGTGTCATGAGAAGCAATGAACTTTTAGAATTTATCCATACCGATATTTGTGGTCCATTCTCATCATGTATTGGAGGTGAAAAGTACTTCATCACGTTTATTGATGATTTCTCACGTTATGGTTTTATTTTCCTATTACATGAAAAGTCTGATTCTTTTAATACTTTTAAAATATTCAAAGAATTAGTAGAAAAGAAATTGGATAGAAAAATAAAAGTTGTGAGATCTGACAGGGGTGGTGAATATTATGGTAAACATGATCAATTAGGTCAAATCCCTGGTCCATTTGCTAAATTTCTAGAAGAAAATGGTATTGAACCTCAATATACGATGCCTGGAACTCCCCAACAAAATGGTGTTGCTGAAAGGAAAAATCGTACTCTCATGGATATGGTGAGAAGTATGATTAGCAACTCGTCTTTGCCCTTATTCTTATGGAGTGAAGTCTTGAAAACTGTTATGTATATCCTCAACCGAGTTCCTAGTAAAGCTGTTCCTAAAACTCCATTTGAGTTATGGACAGGCAGGAAACCCAGTTTAAGGCATATGCATATTTGGGGTTGTCAAGCAGAAGCAAGGATACTTAACCCACAAGAAAAGAAATTTGACCCAAGGACTATTAGTTGTTTCTTTATTGCGTATCCAGAATGGTCTAAAGGGTATAGATTTTACAGTCCGTCCCATCATACTAGGATCATTGAGACCGGAACAACTCGATTCATTGAGAATGGTGAAAATAGTGAGAGCATAACTCCACGAAATGTGGAATTTGAGGAAATTAGAGATTCTTCCTCTAGTTCATCACTTATAGATGCAAGAACTGGGATTGTTGATCATAAAAAAAGACCAGCAACCAGTAATTGCTATGCAGCCTACGGAAGAGACTAATAATGAATCGATCTCCATTCCAAATGACATTCATCCAAATGATAATGTAGAACATATTAATGAGCCAAGAAGGTCTAATCGAATGAGGAGACCTGCTATTTCAGATGACTACATTATATATTTGAAAGAATGTATTGACGATCCTTATATTGAAAATGATCCATTAAATTTCAAAGAAGCCATTAATAGTGAAAAGTCTGAATTATGGATCAATGCTATGAAAGATGAATTAGAATCCATGTTTCAAAACAAAGTTTGGGATCTTGTTATGTTGCCTAAATGGAGCAAACCTGTTGGTTGTAAATGAATATTCAAAATCAAACGGGACCCTAAGGGTAATGTAGAAAGATATAAAGTCAGACTTGTTGCCAAAGGATTCACACAAATAGAAGACATTGATTATAATGAGACATTTTCACCAGTCTCCAGAAAAGACTCATTCAGAATTATTATGGCATTAGTGGCTTACTTTGACTTAGAGTTACACCAAATGGATGTAAAGACGGCATTCCTGAATGAGAATTTAAAAGATGAATGATGCGCACCAAGTGCTTGTCGTTAAGAGCATTGTGATCACCAGTTTAATTAAAATTAACCGAAACACATTAAAGCTACCACTATACGGGTGATAGTGTAGAATAACGGTGAGTCGGGTTGAATCCACAGAGAGGCGATGTAGATTTGAATTGTTTTTAAGAGAAAGAGAGGGTATAGAGAAGAGAGAGAAAGAGAAGAGAGAAGAGAGAAGAGAGAAGAGAGAGAAAGAAGAGAGACGTTGGAGAGAGAAAAGAAAAGAGAAATTAGAAGAAATTAGAGAGAGAAAGAGAGAAGAGAGAAAGAGAAGAAAGGAGAAATTAGAAGAAATTAGAGAGAGAAAGAAGAGAGAGAAAGAAAAGGAAAGAAATTAAGAGAGAGGAGAGAGAGACGTTAGAGAGAGAGAATAGAAGAAATTAGAGAGAGAAAGAGAAGAGAGAAGAGAGAGAAAGAGAGAAAAGAAATTGCAAAGAAAAGAAAGGGAGACAAGAAACTAAAAGAAATTATAATTAGCTAACAACTTAATTAAAACTATTCTAAGAAAGCAATAAAAGCTATGAAATTCAACTATTAAAGCAGGAAAGAGAATTACATTAAATTTAATCTAAAAATTACAAAGCATAAAATAAAGCAGTAAATCTAATCTAAAAATTAAAACTACAAAAAAATTAATAACTACGAAACACTACAAAGCATAAAATTTACATCACCCGAATATGAAGAGCAAAATCTCCACGTAATAGAAAATTTTATTGCTTGACCCCACCTCCTTGCTACGGGTCCCACAAAATGGGTCCCATCCACTTGCTACGGGGTCCCACAAAATGGGTCCCACCTAAGGGGTTGTGTGTGGGGTATGGGGTCCATTTCTTAGGATGAGAGGAGGCCTTTTTATAGTTGAGGGAGGGGCCCAACGACCTTTCTGGCTTTCGATGTGGGATTCTCATCCCGTCACCTGTAGCTGCCCTTTTGCCCTTTTGCCACAGCTGATGGAGACACTGCTGCCTGTGTTCATTGCTTGCTTGAAATCAGTATGAAGGCAAATTGATGAGGTAAAGACTGCAGCTGAACAAGGGCTTTGACGTTGCCAGAAAAATAGAAGCTACATGGGTGTTGCACTTTTGGAGCAGAACTGCTGGTTTGGGGTGGATTGGGGAAGACGGCGGAGGAAGATGGGAGAAATTAGGGCCGGTCCAAGCTTGGTGCGGCAGATTTCGGGTTTGGATGACAAGGCGTGGGCGGGCGAAATCCGTGGAGGAGATTGGGGATTTGAGCATCGGCAATCTCAGCGAGGCGGTCATGCCAGATGCGGTATGCGGGGTTGGCCGAAAGTTGGGTTTTTGGTGAATGGGTTCTTGTTGATGACCGAATGATGAATGGCTGCTGTGCTCTAGTCGATTTGGGGGCAAAGATGAGGGCGGGCTGTGATTAAGTAGGAGAAGCTGTTGGATTTATTGCTGAAAATGTAGGCACCGTTCTGCTGATGTAGTTGAAAAAGGGAGGTAGCAATCCGCTTTGAAATTGCTGGATTGATTCATATCAATCAACGGATAGTGGCTTGGAGTAGAGAGAGAATGGTTAATTGTCAGCTTGATGGTCGGTATTGCCTGAAACGAATGGGAAGATGGTTGTATTGTTGCTGCAACGTGCTGCCGATTTTTGCTTGAATGGCAATTAGGCGTTGCTGGTTCTTCGACTGAAATCAAATGCGCAGAGTGTTGGGGCTGTTTGGTTCTGCTGCCACGGCTTGGAGAAGACGGTGATGAATCGTGGCTTGCTGCTGTTGTGATCGATCGGCTGGATCTATTTTGATTGATCGGCTTTGGGCGGCTTTGCTTGCTGGTGTGCGGATAGCTTGTAGATTAATGGCGTAGCTGCTGCCGTTTTGGAGGATCGCTGCAATGGATCGGGGCTAGCTGGATTTTCCTGCCGTGATGACGTGCTGCCGGATCTGCCTCCGCTGATGTGGTGTTGCTGGTTGGTTTCACAGTGGAATGGATTGTTGTCGGCCATTTGAGGGAGCGGGTTCTGCTTGCCGGGCTGCTTTGATTTGGGGCTGGATTGTAGCTGCCGGAAATGGGCTGGGCGAAAACGGATGGGGAAGATGGAGCACTGGAATATGGTGCTCCAGCGGCACACAATCGCGTGTACCATGCAGGGGCAAACACGTAGATTTTAATATTTTTGTCAAAAGAAGTTTAATAAGCTTGCTGATTTTTAATTTACTTTTTAGCCCTTTTTGAATTTATTTATTATTATTATTATTATTATTATTATCTTAAAACGTTTTGACAGTTTGCTTTATAATAATAGTTTAAATTATATTTATAATTTTATGTATGATTTTCCAAATTAGATGGTTTTATAATTTTTGCCCAAATCACATTAATATGCTAATACAAATTTTAACATTAAAATTTTCTAGGGGATTGTGTCATAGTTTTATATTTTTAAGAACGTTGCAAAATAGCTTCTTTTATAGCAAAATTAAAGATTCTATTAAAAATATGATTTTCATGAAATTTCACTTAAAACATGCATTTAATTAATATTTTAATATTTAATTGTGTGCATTTAATATGAAATTAAATAAAAAATTTTAGACTTATCAAAGAGGTATACATGGTGCAGCCTGAAGGATTTGAAATGGAAGGAAAGAACACATTAGTATGCAAATTAAAGAAATCTATATATGGACTTAAACAAGCCTCCCGACAGTGGTATTTAAAGTTTAACAAAGTTATCACTTCCTTTGGATTTACAGAAAACATTGGTGACCAATGTATATATCTAAAGTTGAGTGGGAGCAAGTTTATATTTTTGATCCTATATGTAGACGATATTTTGCTTGCTACTAATGATTTAGGTCTTTTACATAACATTAAAAGTTTCCTTTCTGAACATTTTGATATGAAAGATATGGGCGAGGCATCATGTGTCATAGGAATTGATGTCCATCGAAATAGGCCTAAAAGACTTTTAGGGTTATCACAAAGGGCGTATATCAATAAAATTTTAGAAAGGTTCCAAATGTCAAATTGCTCATCATGTGAAGTGTCAATCTTTAAAGGTAAAAAATATGGTCTACATCAGTGTCCACAGAATGAGATTAAGAAACAGGAAATGAGGTCCATCCCATATGCTTCTGCTCTTGGGAGCATGATGTATGCGCAGGTTTGCACACGTCCTGACATCAGTTATGTTATGAGATTACTTGGAAGATATCAAAGCAATTCAGGAATGGAATATTGGAAAGCAGTAAAAAAAGTAATGTGATATCTCCAAGGAACTAAAGATTATAAGCTCACATATGCAAAAACCAATCAATTAGAAGTGATCGGTTACACAGATTTAGATTATGCTGGTTGTACAAACAGCAGAAGATCCACGTCAGGCTATGTTTTCCTATTAGCCGGTGGAGCAGTTTCATGGAAGAGTGGGAGACAAAATCGTGTAGTCGACTCTACCATGGAAGCTGAATTTGTTGGCTGTCATGAAGCATCCTCACATGCACTTTGGTTGAGGAAATTCATCTCAAAGCTTAAAATTATGGATTCTATCTCTAGGCCTCTGAGAATCAGTTGTGACAATTCATCAGCGATTAGCTTCTCCAATTACAAAAGAATTACTGGCGCTAACAAGCATATTGATGCTAAGTTTATGTCAGTACAAGAAAGGATTAATGATCATCTGATATCGATTAGTTTTGTTGGTACTGCTGACATGATTGCTGATCCCATGACTAAGACTCTGGCGCCTAAGGTCTTTTCTGGACATATAAGAAATATGGGTCTTGTTATGTGGGATAATTATTGATATAATCGATACACTTTGAGATCTCATGTTGGATGATTATTTTCTTTTGTTTCATTATGGTATTTTGTTGACAATTTTATGTGATTTGGAAACAAAAGATTTTATCTATTTAATATTAATGTGGGACATTAAAATCACATAATTGTAAATCTGCCATTAAGAACTTAGTCAAATAAATTTGTTAATATCGTGATGCATGGAAGGAAGTATGTTTATATGAGCATATAACTGCCATGATCCATGTTAACAAATTTTCTTAACTTAAGTATTAAAGTTGGATTGCGTATGTAATGACTAGGACATGTTTTTCAAATGAGTGCACTCGTCCGGTAATTTTTCAAATGATAAATCCAAGGATTGTATTTTAATATAATTTTCTTTTCTTTCTTAATTTTATTTTAATTAGGACAAGTGGGAGAATGTTAGAGTTATACTCCTATAAGGTGTCTTAATTAGATAATAAGTCTTGGATTTAAAGATAGCCCAGTCATATCTGAATTGCGTACGCAATCCGAGTTCAGGTAGAACTGCACTTCTAGTTGAGTCATGATGGGAAGGGCTCTATAAATAAAGGAGTCTAGGTCCCTCTCTCACACGGTTTACATTACAAGTGGTTCCCATCTATCACTAGTATTATAGGGAGAAGTGTTGAGGGAGAAGACCTCGTGCTCTACTTGGTCTACAGGTGGAATATATGCACACATGGATTCAGGTACGCTTCCGCATCACTTAATTTCCAACAAGTGTGTCATCTACCAGTGCTGATTATCGGTCCGGTGAACGACTGGTGGTGCCAGCGAAGACAGGAAACTTGTGGGGCTTGGGCTGTTCAGGCAATTTTGTCATTTTAAAAAAGAAATAGTGACAATTTTCCTCTTCGACAAACATAACTGACAGAAGATAACGACTTGGGCATGTGAGGAATTCGGGATTAAATGTCACAGGTATTAGAGAAATTATTAAAATATGAATTATAGGTAAATATTGTGGGTATTAAAGGAATTTACCCCATTTCTATATATCAATTGTCAAGTATTCAGGATATGGTTTTAAAATTGTGCAGATAAATACATTTTTTACGGGTATATATTTATAATCATCTTAATTAGTATTGCAATCAGCCAATGAGACTTTCTTATAATTTAAAAAATTATATCCTCACACAATCATTTTTCAACTGAGTGGATGCTTCCATAGTCCCTTCCAAAGGAAGAGAAATGCCACTTCTTAGATTTGAAATGCTACCTGCTATGAACGAGCATACGAGCGTACCACCTGGGCTGACCCAAATTTTAAAACTCAAATTTTATAAATACATGGTCGAAAAGAGTTTTATGAAAACGAACCTTAGACGTTTGTAATTTGTAATTAGTTAAGGAAGAAAAGCATGCCTTTAAATAGTTTTGGAAAATGCCAACATTACCTTGCTGGTAACTCCCATTTCTCTTAGTGTGCGGATGAGAGTTCGATTGCAGTGGCCATGTTTCTCTCTAGTTCTTTGTAGGAGCGTCCGTCAATGGAAAATTTTAAGAATATTATTAGGAAAAATAGAATATTGTTTTTTAAAGGTCTAATTGCAATACAAATTTGAGATGATTGTGATATAAATACTCATAAAAAAATAAGTTTGAAAAACCAAGGTGGTTTGACCCGTTCAGAATTTGTTTCGAGATTCGGGCTTAAGTTTTGTGAACAGAGTGATGAGGTATATTTTGAACCATAAGACCACTACAGTTATATGATTTCGGTCTATAAAATTATATAATTTTTCATATGTAAAAACAAAAAACGATGTGCACAACAAACGATGTGCACAGATCTTTGACTGTCAAGATATTCTCCCAACGTTGTATTTGCAAATATCTCAAGGTCAATGCCTCTTTAATAAAAATATTTCAACTCGACGATAAAAATTTTGGAGGCCCACTCGACCAGTGATCATCTTGCCCAGAATGCATGCATGCATCCAGCCAGAAAACGTTTGCCCATAAAACCCCCGGCGTGACGGCAATTACCAGAGATAGATTGCTAGATATAATTCAGCTCCTAAAATTCCATTCCCGTCCTCTTTATCTTGGTCTCTTCTTGGAGAGCCAATGACCATCGATCTGCATGCCCCATAAAACTCGCATTTTGTATCTTTAAGGTCGGAAGTATTTTTTTTTGGGGTGGGGGGGGGCAAAGATAGTGTTTGTTTACATAAAAAATATTTGAAAATAAAACTTTTAAATCTTGAACTTTTTACTCTAAGGGTGTGTTTGGTTGGAGGTAAAACTTTTGATGAAAAGTTTTTGGAGTAGAAGTTGTCAAATCAATAGAAAGTGATGTGATGTAATAGGAGTAATGATGAGGAGTAAAGAGAATAAAGTTAAAATAGATAGGTTAGTTGTATGGGTAGTTGTGTATAAATGATTGAAAAGTAGGGTAGTTTGTATTAAAAAATATGAAAAAAATAGAGTAATTATGGAGAGTGAAAAGTTTTAGTTGACAACTTTTTATCCTAAACAAACACACCCTAAATAACTACTATATTTTAAATTCTTTTTTCACTTTTTCCTATTCAATTATTGTATTTTTTAATCAGTCATACATAATTACTCATACAACTAACTTATTTATTTTAGGAGATGTTTGATTAACGATTTAGAAAACGGCAGGACAGCCTAAGAAAGCAATGCGCGTAAGGGCGGATTTACATCTTCACATTATATTTTTCCAATTTTACCTCTATATTTCAATCATGTTTCTTACAAACTACTTCTATCAAACTTAGTTATTTTAACTTTACCTCTATCATTTCCTATCAATCACGCAATTTTCAAAATATTTCATTTTCTATTTTCTACCATTTCTCACAATTCCACACTTTTTCACCTTTCCAAACGTCACCCTAACTCTCCACTAAAATTTCTACAAAGTAAATAGTGATTATTAATAAATTGAGGTACAATTCATTTAATAGATTATGTTTGGATAATGACTCAATGCATGTGTATCCACTTGTGTCTTAATGTTTTTAGCTTTTTTTCATTATTTACTTTTTTATTTCTATGTGGACCTATATATAGTCTTTATATATATATATATACACTAAAATTTACTATATTTTTATATAATCAACCGTTTTTTTGGGGTCTAAAAATCATCCGCTATCACTACTTTATGATGTTAAATGGTTATCGAAGCTCTCACATGCAAGAATGTTACACAAATGCCACGTAGGCGCTAGCCTGGTTAGCCAAGACGTTGGCAGAGGTGCTAGGACCTCTTGTGTTTAACACCTGCTAAGTATAGGTTTATCATATTTATCCTCCTTTAATTAAAGTAATTAATAGTTGTCTATCCTGAGTGTAGGGGTACTTATAAGATGTTCCTTCATAGCAAGGATTGTGTATATGCCTAGTTTGTAATATCAAAATGTCACAATATATGTAACAGTAATAAAAAAATATATTATACAACCAAGGGTATGTTTGTAAAATTTTTATTAAAAAAATTTGTAGTCTAAAATTTTTTATTATCCCCAACAACCCCTTTTTTTTCTCTTCTTCTTATATAATTATCATATTTTCAATCATTTTTGTACAACTGGCTATACGACTAATGTATCTATTTTATTTTTATTCTCTTTACTTCTCATTATTATTTTTACCTCATTATATTATTTTCTCCTATTTCAAAATTTTTTACATAAAAAAATTTTACAATAAAAGTTTTATTACCTCTCGAAATTTTTTACATAAGTGTAAATTTTGGTGAATTGCAATCAAATTTGACATTAATTATATCTCAAATTCAAATGGCTATGTTGGTAGACCTTACGCATAATATTAATTGCATAAGGGCAGCCATGCAGTCAATCATGGGATCAACTTTGCTATTTATTTTTCTTTTATTGGAATTTTTAAATTAAAAATTGAATTTCTCATGTGTGCTAAAAAAATAAAAGAACTTGATTATATAAATCATGATGTATTTTAGAATAAAATACACCATTATTTTATTTTTATAATTAATTATATTTTTAAATTTTTTCTTCACAAGCATGTTTATCTAATTGTATTCAATCAACATACAAATTTTTTTATTTACAATACTTTTACATATTTATTTTTAATTTTTTAAAAATCATGTTTTCTAATGGGCAAAAAATGACTTATATGCCCTTGAGATTGATGATTTTTAAAAAATTAAAAATAAATATGTAAAAGTATTATAAATACCAAAACTTTGTACATAGATTTAATATACTTAGAAAATATGTTTATGAAGAAAAAATTAAAAAATGTAACTAATTGTAAAAATAAATGAATGTTATATTTTAGCTTAAAATATATCATAATTTATACAGTCGTGCTAAAAAAAAATATATATACAGTGTTCATATGCACGACTTACTGCATCGGTGTCCCCACATGGTCAGCATATGCGATCAACGTCCAGTGTTAGTTTGTATTATATATGTGTGTATATATATATATATATTCAAATGGTTCCTCTAAATAATATCATGTACTAAAATTTGAAAAAAAAAACATTGCATTTAGGCAAATGCTATTGCACTAGCCAAGCATAAACCATTTTTATGGAAAGCATGAATATATACACCATAACGTGTTTCAAGCTAAAATACAACATTCATTTGTTTTTCTTCATAAATATATTTTCTTAATTATATTTAATCCATGTATCAAGTTTTGCATTTTTACAATACTTTTACATTTTTATTTTTAAAAATTATCACTTTAGGAGCATTTAAGTCATTCTCGCTCTTTAAAAATTTTGATTGTGAAAAACTAAAAAGTAAATATATAAAAGTATTGTAGGATGGGGTAAATAGATTAAATACATTTAGAAAAACATGTTTATGAAAAAAAATTAAAATATAACTAATTATAAAAATAAGTAAACGTGATATTTTAACCTAAATATTTTATGATCTGTGTAATCGGGATCCTTTTCATGGATGCAAACAAGTAACTTACTTGTTATGGGCCCAAATGTTAAGGAAGTTTAGAATTAAGGATGCTTTCCAAGTAGCAATTGCAGATGAGCGACACACTCGTACTCCCACTCCAACTCATGTCTAACTTCAACTACATGTAAATGCTGCAAGAGTTAAAACTCATGATTTGATAATTTGTAAAAATTACAATTCATCTTATATATTTCCTCTACTAATAGCTATCGATAATATACATCAATAATGAAGAAAATGAATGCTCCTCAAAAAAGAAAAAAAAACACCTCGATACAAGACAGGACTTTTACCAAAGTTTATTTAAGCTTTTTTGGATAGTCTGTTCAGATAGAATAGCATGCGAAGATGACTAAAAATTACATAGGAAAGGCTTACTGGTTTATTAAGAAATAAAAATTATATTAAAAATAAGCAAGTAGTATTAAAAATATCAAAAGTAAGACTTAAAAATGAGATATCATATTGAAAATAAGAAAAAATTTATAGACTGAGAAATCTCATCTCATTTCATCTAATTGAACAATTTTTTATATATTCTTACCCGCATCCTTACTCACTATACGATGTGATTTGATCTTTAACTATCTACCTATATTCTATCCACTATTCACATTTTCATACAACTATTAATGTATTTTAATTTTATTTTTATCTTAATCATTATTCTTATCATTTCACATTACGTTATCATTTTTTATCTTTAACCAAACATATCCATATTTTATTAAATTAATAGGGATTGGTAAATATTTATGAGAATGGAAAAGTGGAAATGAGATATAACTTTGAAAAATGAGAGATTTATATGATATCTCAGGGAAAAGTAAAAATAAAGTGGGAATGGATGAGATAATTGTATGAAAAAATATAAACATATAGATAGATTGTACAATGACAATAATGAAAAATATCATAATCAGATAAACATACATATTAAACCGGGGCTCTAATAAAAAGAAAAAGGGCAAACGCTATAATATATATATATATATATAGGATTCTGTTCCGGTGCAGCGTCACTGCACCGGAACAGCGGTGCAGTGGGCCCAAAATGGGCCCCACATGATCATGAAATCATGATCTACTCCACCTATTGTATTTAGAATAATGTATTCTATTATCATACCAATTTTCATCCCAATCAGATACTTTAAAGTTGTTATTTACATCAAACTATTTTATTACGTTGGATTTGTACCATTTTCAGATGGGGCCTATATACATATCTGATTGGGATGAAAATTGGTATGGTAATAGAATACATTATTCTAAATACAATGGGTGGAGTAGATCATGATTTTATGATCATGTGGGCCCCATTTTGGGCCACTGCACGGCTGTTCCGGTGCAGCATCACTGCACCGGAACAGCTCTCATATATATTACCTATGAATTACCAATTCCCAAAAGGCGCATCAACTCAACTTTAAAAAGTGTAAAATCAACATAACACATTTGTTGGATTTGTATATCTACTTTAAAGCTATTAACTTAATATTTAAACTGCCTAAAAATCATTCATATGCAAATAGATGATTTTATAAATTAGTATTGCATTTTAATGCATTTATAGATGGATGTATGCATTTCTTGTAATTTACACGTGATAATATATATTTTTAAGCAAGCATGACGCATTCGAGATTCTGATTACACTTATGTTTGATATTGTCATAAAATAAAAACGATGATAAATCACGTGACCGATTAAATTTGAATTTCATTGTCATTGTGGCCCCGTCTCATCCTTATATATTACGTCTCTTATGGCACCCAGCATATCACTTTTACAAAAAAAAAAAAAGGGAGAAAAAGAAAATATAAACAAATGGAAAAAGAACAGCCAATTTGGTACCATAAGTAGACATATAGCTTCAATCATAATGAAGAAATAATTTATCCCAACCGTCGGACGACCGAAAGCGCGGAGGACGAGTGCATGATATCGAGCACGTATAGAAGCGTGCCGGTTTCATATGCTGTTCAATAATATGTGAAATTGCAGGATTGTAAGAAATTATAAAAAATGGAAAAAAATATTTTAAAAAATGTGTGATTGATATAAAATAATAAGGGTAAAGTTGAAATAAATAAGATTATTAAAAGGAAAAATAATTGAAAAGTAAAAGCAAAAATGAAAAAATACAACTAATAGAAGGAAAAATCATTAATTGGAAAATATGACAAATCCCATGGCTTATCATGGAATTCCATACTCATCAGTTTCGAAACAAAGCTTTAAATTTACTTTTTTTATTTTTTATCATTATCCTATTATTATATCACAATATTTTCTTAGTTTAAAATTTTATACATTAAATTTTTTTCATCAAAAGTCTTTTAACTTCCCAAAAAGTTGATTTTTACAAAAAGCTAGCCGCAAACCCACTTGGCCCAACCCCATAGCCGTCCAAGATGAGAATCGGGCTTCTTCAAGCCTAACGGGCTAAAATGCGGCCCATGGTAAAGAAATCCGCACCGTCCAAAATTTCAACGCCACGTGAATGATGATTCTCTAGCGGTCACCAATCTCAATTCTCAGCTAATGTTCCGGCATCGATTCGCGCGAAGTTTCTGACGCTATGCGCAGAAAGCTAGACAGAGATGATGCGCCTTTATCCATTTGGATAGACGGAAGCCCGTACTTGTGCGGCCGCGCCCGGATGCGTTCGGTTTGTGCAGCTGCGGTGGACGGACAGTACAGGTGCATCCGGGAAGTGTAAAATCTGTGGACGAAAAGATTTTAATATAAAAATTGATTAAAAGAAAGAAAATAATATAATATATTAAAGATAATACAGGAAATAAAATTAAAATAAATAAATAAATTGTGTAGGTAATTATATATAAATAATTAAAAAATAAAGTAATTATATTGAAAAATATAAAGAAATAATTAAAAATAAAATAATTATGAAAATATAAAAATTTTAAATTAAAAAATTTTGGCTTGACACATTATCGGCAAACACGCCTTAAAAAAAATCGTGGGTTACCGGCATAGGAAGCCCAAACGTCCTCGGCCGAGGACGTGACGGCATCCTTGGCCTGTGCGTTAGCGCGATCCTGACGGGACTTTGATAATTGATGGAAAATAAAAAAGAAAATATTTTGAGAAATATGTGATTGATAGAAAATGATTGGGGTATAGTTAGAATAAATAAGTTTATTATATGTAGTTTTTAGGAAAAATGATTTAAATATAGAGATAAAAATGAAAAAAATAATATGATTGATAGAATAATAATTAGTACTGAGAAACCAAATAACATAGAAAAACTATAATTCCCGTACTAGCAGGTTAACAAACGTCTCCAAATCAACATTTTCGTAAAAAAAACAAAATCCCAAATAAACGTACGAGCTGTTTTTGCGGGGAAAAGGTAAGTGGGCCCCGCTCATCCGCCCAACGCCCTGCTTTGGCGTCTGCCGCCCGAGTAGCAGTACTGCCCCCTCTCTTGGCATAAAACGGTCTGTGCTGGGGGTCGGAGATGCCCCATCCTTTTCGGTACCTCCCTTTCTTTCGCCGGTTTTTCGTCTTCCAGCATCCGTCCATTCGTCTTCTTGCATGGCAGCTAATCTGCGGCAGCGAGGATTCGCGTGCCTGGGAAAGCGGTTCGTGGAGCGAAGCTGGATCGACGGCTCTAAAGATCCTGCTCGTCCGCTTTCTGCTTTTAGGTAAAAATTCCGCAGAATCCACGCCCGTGTCTTGCTTTAAATATCAGTTTCCCTAGGCTTCCTATGGGACCAGATTCTTGCTCTAGTTGCTCTTGATTGCATTTGGATCGACTACCCGCTGCGATCGCTCTCGATTGCCTTCTGTTTTATGCCCCTTTCTCGAATCTTTGCGGAAAATCTACAGATGTTTGGTTCTACGAGGGTTCAGTGTTCGTTTTTGGTTTGATTTCTCTCATGCTCATGCTTTGCGATCGTGATTTTTCTTCCGATTTTCGGCTTCTCAAGGACCGATTTCACTTGGACTAGACTAATTCATGTTTCGAATCTCAGTTTTTCCTGCATAATCAACTTGATAATTAGCCTCGAGGAAGCCGATTCGGCTTCAGAAACGCATCTGTTGAGTTCTCTGGTTTTCCGCCTCAGGTTTAATCGCCAAGGTTCCTTAAATCTCAGCTCGAAAAATGACTTGCTCTCGACGATTTTCCTCCGCCGGCCTTTTTTCCTTCTTTATTCGTGAATATTCTACAGTCTCGAACCGCATTTCGCCGTCTTCCTTTTTGGCGATTCTGTCTTCCGAGGGGAAACCTATTTCGCAATTTCTCGTGAGATATTGTAGATTACGTTTTTACTACTTGCGTACCTACCACCTGATGATGAGCGGTGACAATCGTAAGGAAGACATCGCCTTACAACAATTTTTTTAAAAAAAAAATTAAAAACCCACCTGAAAGAAAGAAATCAGGGAAAGCTGTTTTTGAATCATTGATGTAGGTGCATCATAGTCGGGTGCGGATCAGTTGCAACCGGCTCGTACACTTAATTTTTTTGAATTTTTTTTAATGAATTTGTTAATCAAAGTGAATTTAACCTATATATGTTAATTTTTACCATTTTTTGAGATTTTTAAATATTTATTTCGAATTTTTAAAAATTAATAGTATATTTAAATGTTTATTGATTTTTAAAAATTCGAAATAAATATTTAAAAATCTCCAAAATGAGTAAAAATTGATATACATATTAAATACAATTAAATTAACATTTATATAAAAAAAATTTTAAAAAATAAGTGTATGCACAGCACCCACTCCGGTCATACTTAGAAATCTGCCAACACCATTCGCCTGGAAGGCTGGAACTATAAATATGCTTTCTTAAAAAATAATTATTAATAATAATCTACAAATTTGCCAAAAATGCAACTATATGAATTCTGCAACCGTGAATACTATTGCAAAAATTATGAAAAGGGTATGGAACTATGGATATGTTTGCCAACTACTTTTTTTGTACGTAAAAAAGGGAAAAGCAAAAGAAAGGGGTAGGGAGTATGAATCTTTTATCTTGATTCCAGGAAATTAAAAAACAATCCTATCCCCCGGATCCCCATCCCTTTCGGATTCGTCTGCCTGCAATGCAGCAGCCTAGCTATTGTTAATTCTCTTCCCTTTGCTGATATATGTGATTTAGCAATGCCCCATAATTTTAATTTGTGTATTGGAATGGGGGAATGCAGGAGGAGCGTTGTTCATAGTCGCTTCTCTGCCTACGACAAGAACCCAGATGAGGTGGTCCATCCAGCTGCAGTGCCCGACGATGTAATCCAACCTCACGACTCCTCTGACAAATACTGGGCCCCAGACCCCGACACTGGAGTCTTCGGCCCCAGCGAGCAAAATAGCGCTGCAGCCGTCCCGGCAGGCAGCAGGCGGCCTGCTCAGGCTGCCGCCAACGGCTCTGTCCTGGAGGAGAAGGCCTGGTTCCGTCCCCTGGAGGACGTTGATAAGCCCCGGCCATCTTAGGAAAAGAAAATAGTAAAGGACACGGTAGAGGAGCAGCATTGGCTTGTTGTTGCAGTAAGCTTGGTGTGATGGACTACTTCATCCTGCCCCTACGATATATGCGGTGGTTTTTGGTATATTCTCAGCATCTTTCTCATGGTTGCCATATTAGGAATCAATAATACTCCTACAGGCACATATGTGCTCCTCCCCCACTAAGCTATGTTGCCATGCGTTTGCTTTTCGCTGTTTGGTTGTACTTCTCTCCGCCTATTATCATGCGTGCAAGGACCAGCTAGGGAGTTGGATTTACTTTAATTAAATGGTCTGTGAAGCAAGTACGCATGTCTACTTTAATGATTATGGGTCAGATCAATTAAAGGCAGCCACATATGGAAAGGAATGCTTTAATACGTGATTAAGAGTCGCGTAACTAATTTCTATCAAAAAAGAGTCGCAACTAATTATTGTAAAAAAGTGTCGTAACTAAACTCGAATGTTTTGCACTCGTGCGAGCGAGGAGGTCGTGTATTTTTGTAGTGTGCATGTAAATTTTCGTAAATTTTGTTGCGTGCCTTCTACGTGAATGTCAAATCGAGATGTTGCGCGCCGAACGATGGAAGTCCAGCTAGGAGATGAGGACATGGCAAGGGAAAAGGAAACAAAATTTCCCATGTTTTTTACACTCATTTTCACGGATAATGATCTGATGGCGGAAAAAAATTGAAAAAATGGGGTAGTGCATCCGATGCTGTTTACAACAGTTTATGGATTGCCATAACGATGTTCATGGACCGTCAACCGCAACTGAAATGTAGCCTGCTATGTTACCTTTCAGTCGCGGATTGTCGCACTGGAACGGCATGTGAATTGTTTTAATCTGTGTCTTAGTGCATCGAACTGCATTTTATGGTTATCCTCTTTATATATAATATGACAAACTATCCTAGTTTTTAGTAATTGCTTCCACGTTCTATTTTTTTTTTTTTTGATTACTTTTTTATACAATTGCTTTATTCATGTTGACTTTACTGTCTTTATATCTTTTTTATTAGTATGTATACAAACAACTTTCTATTACAGTGAATTACATTTACAAACTCAAACACTAACCTTAAGCTAAGGGGCCAATACCCTTGCCACCTGCGTTAGCCACAGTCTAATCATTAACTTCTTTACTCTTAATTATTAAGCGTATTATATCATGATATTATACCACTTTTCGGATATTTTTCTAAACAATTTTTTCCTTTTTATCTCAATGCAAAAACACATTGGAAAATATATGAAATGCATGGAAAATTATAATAATATCCTCAGTTGTATAGTAAATAAATTTCAAAAATATAAGTTCTTTTTATAATCAATTTATAGAAAGGAAAAAAGAAATTTTCTTCAAATACATACAAATATTTTTCTTGAGGACGTTTGGTAATTTGAATTTTGTGGGGATTTTGGGATGAGATAGGATGGGGATAAAGAAATGAAATATTTTGAAAATTGTGTAATTGATAGGAAATTATATACGTAAAGTTAAATAGATTTGTTGAAGAAAGATTGTTAAAAAAGATGATTAGAATATAATAATAAAAGTAAAAAAAATATAATTATTAATTGACAAAATTATCGTCCTAGAAAATTGTGGAATCTAGGTTCTTTCTAAGCATAAATTATCAAATGTGGCCACGGTCAGTGACTCACGCCAGTGTCGGGAACACTCTAGACCTCGGTAGGATAGTCGATTTCGTTATGTAGCCAAGACGGAATCTGACTCGTGAAGGTACTTCGGCTTCCATCCTTGTTCAAGCCTTTAATTCTTAATATAATTTTTAATCTTCATAATTTTAATATTCTAATATATGGTAATCTTATTTTTTCATTTTAAATATTACTTTTTTTTTCAAATATAGTTTTTCATTTTCCAACATACAATAATTCTTAATTATCTCAATTTTGTCGTGTAAATCTCATTCTATTTCATATAGGCGGTTGATATTAAGTGTTCAAAGTCATATAAGATTCTTGGACTGAATTTGTATCATCATTTTCAAAACAATTTTCTAATTTCGAATATAGTTTTTTAAATTTTCAATACAACTTTACTTATTCTCAATACACATCATTACATTCTCATCCTTGATATAGATTCGATCCAAGAATCTAGTATAGTTTGGAACAAACTCTTAATCAGGCCTAAAGGAAATAAGGAATGGAAACAATATGATGATACTAAGCAAGCCTAAGGAATGGAGTGGTTGGTAGCCAAATGAATTATTTAACTAATAATGCATTTATGACATTAGTAAAATTTTGATGGAACGCAAAATTAAATCAATCAGCAGAAAGTTGTGATGTTTTGAGCCGCCATCCGTTGATTAGCCTAATGAATGCATTTATCGGCATTCATTAATTTTAACATCATAAATAGAAACAAAAAAAATCATTCCAATAAAAAATTTATCTTGCTCAAAAAAAAAAAAATGAATCAGTTGACAATAAAACTTAGCCTAATTTTTTTCCAAGGTATTCGTTCCATAAAAATTAGAACATTCTAAACTTTATTCAATAGACTCATGTAAACTTCAAAATTTATATATATATTTTTATACATTTTTTAAAGGTGGGACGTGCTTGGGATTCCAGTGCTAAAGGTATGGCCTGCAAAGATGATTTTGGTATCTTCGTTAAATGATTGGTATTAAATATAACTAATGGACTGAATTTTACATAATCATTAAGATGAAGCCCACAAAATAGAAAAATGTGTTGATTGATTTTGGCACGTCATGGACCACTCAGTGTTTCTAGAGGTTAAAAAAATGACATAAATAAGGTTTTTATACGGGGAAAGAGAATACGATTAATAGATTAAATTAAAATAGTAAAAAGTAAAAATAGTGAAGACCTTTGTGAAATCCATGTTCACAGTTCACGAAGTACCTTCTTAGCAGGAAGTATTACAACTTTTTCCAAAATACTAAAAGTGCTATTTAAAAGTTTAAAAGGGTGCTTTTCTTTTCCATGCAGATGAAAATTACGAGTATATGCGGTTCATTAAACATTTGAAATTGAGTGTCTATTTTGCAAAATATCAAAAATACAGATGATAAAATCCAATTAAGCATAATCACAGGGCCATTTTGCAAAATCCATGATGATTTGGATCACGCTGTCGAAGTATCTGCCACGTCATTCTAACCTAGCGTTATCGTCTCAATTCGGTTGTCGGGCGGCTGTCGGTGCTACCTGTGGCGCTGCCACCGCTAGTCTTTGTATTCATGAAAATGTTATATTTTGTTAAAACCACCGCTAGTGAGTGCGGGTGTAAAAGGTTTAGTTTTGAACTTACATTGTAGCCTCAATTTAAACATAAAATTATATTTTAGTATTTTGAATTTATATTCCATAAGAAGAATATTTGGGCTTTAAAATCTAAAACTTCCTATTTAAGAAAAGATATATCGCTTTGAAAGAAAAAAGTCAATTAGAGCAAAAAAGCTACCTAAAATACCATCCGAGAGGGAGTGCCAAGCCAAGCAGTAAATAACTATGACTAACAATCTAGATGATTGAAGCGATCAGAAATAAATCATAGAATATCTTGTAGAGTGATTTTATTATGTATTCTGAACATTGATCCAATCTGTGGGTGGCTTTTATTTATTTTTTATTAATTCTTTTCTGCCCACCTCATGCATGCTGCTGTTGGTAGACTTCTTTAGGTCCAAATATTTCCAACAAGTGGTGGACCAAACCTTGTTTTGCAGACATTCTATGCATACATGGACCAAATCTATCATTACTTTCTTTAGACCGTAACGAGCTATAAACGTAAATAGGAGAGAGATTTTTTGAGATTATAATAATACTAGAGAAGTGATCTGGTTACCTCAGCATAAGTAAATGACTTGCTTAGTACATATTAAGAATTATTTAAATATTTTTTATACACTTATTTATCTAAGTATATTTAATATATAGATTAAGTAATATCCTCTTTGAATATGTAAAAAAAAATCTCTCGAAAAAAATATATGTATTCAACAAATGGTAAAACTTAATTTATATATTAAATACACTTAGATAAACAAGTGTACAAAGAAAAAAATAAAAAAGATATTTTAAATAAATTTTTTTTGACAAGCTACACAAGCTATTTGTTTAGCCCAAACTAACGGAATCATTCATCAACAAGATATGACCACGAATAGAGAAATGATGGTCGTTGGAATGGAGAAGAAGAGTACGGTTCTTGTGGTGGGTGGGACAGGTCACAAGGAGGAGCTGATTTCATGCACCAGATTGCACTTAGCTTTAGTGCATCTTTGTGAAAATAATCATTTTTTAAAAATATTTTAAATGATAATTAATCTAATTATATTTAGTATGTGTATTAATTTTTACTATTTTTTGAGATTTTAAAATTTTTTTGGATTTTTTAAAATCAGCAGTATTTTTATTAATTTTAATACCACTTATTTTAAAAAATTAAAAAATATCTAAAAAAATAAAAGTTGATATACATATTAAATATACTTACATTAACGGTTATGTAAAAAAAAATTTAAAAATAAAAAATAAGTTAATATACCAAAGTGTACAAAAACTAAGTATGCCTGGATGCATGAAATTATGTTTTGGTAAGAGATTTTTTTTTGGAAAAAAAATTGCTATATTGGTAAGAGAATTGTTTGCGCAAGCTTAGCACTGGACAATGAAACCCACGTCCTCTACCGCCCTGAGATTGGAACTAACGTCGAGAAGCTGCAGCTTCTGCTCTAATTCAAGGACAAAGGAGCTCACCAGCCACCTCATCAAAGGCTCTGACCACCAAAGGTTCCAGACGCCGTCAAACAGGTCATGTCGTCATCTCTGCCATTTCCGGCGTCCATGTCAGGAGTCCCAATGTGGGTTTGTTTCGCAATCATATAAAATGTTAAGGTTGTCTTTGGCAATTGATAAAAAATATTAAGGGTGTGTTTAGTGGAAGGTAAAACTTTTGATGAAAAGTTATTGGAGTAGAAGTTGTCAAATCAATAGAAAGTGATGTGATATAATAGGAGTAATGATGAGGAGTAAAGAGAATAAAGTTAAAATAGATAGGTTAGTTGTATGGGTAGTTGTGTAGAAATAATTGAAAAGTAGAGTAGTTTGTGTAAAAAATGTGAAAAAATAATTAAAAAATAGAGTAATTATGGAGAGTGAAAAGTTTTAGATTGAAAAGTTTTAGTTGACACTTTTTTATCCTAAACAAACACACCATGAATTAAAAATTTTCAATGTAAAATTTTTTATTCTCTATAATTATCATATTTTTTTAATCATTTCTCACATTTTCTTATACAACTATCATACTTTTCAATCATTTCTACACAACTATCCACACAACTAATGTATCTATTTTAACTTTATCCTCTTTACTATTCATCATTACCTCTATCATATCACATTATTTGACAACTTTTACTCTCCAAAACTTTTCATCAAAAGTTTTATTCATTACCAAACACACCCTGTGTAAAAAGCTTACTAATTAAAACATTAATTACCGTTGGATCATCCATGTTAAATCATCAAAAAAATAAACCATAAACGGAAGCATACCTGAATTCATAGGAGTCGTTGTTGAATCCGAAGGTTTTCTGTTATTCTAAGTTAATGCCCTAAAGTTTTATAGAGCATGTGACTCTTTTTTTCTAAAGATAAGATGTTAGAAAAGAAATCGTAAAGATGCATTACATAGGGACAACAACCGTTTATATAAAGAGTATATCTTTTTTATTTCTAATTTAGTCAATCATACAAATAAAATTAGAAATTAGGCAATAGAGTTTTTATGTACAGGAGACTCATACTTTATTAGATTATTTAGGCCCATAAAATGTTATAAGATCACTTTTAAAAATTAGGCCGCTAGTTATGATAGCGTATAATAATTAATATATATGTGTGTCCAAAATTCCAACATCACCAAATTTTACTGCCACTTAAGCTCATCCAAGCCATCAAAGAAGCTGATGATTTTGGGATTTAATTCTATGCTCCCGGGAGCACTGAGTCTCAATGCTCCCGGATGCATATACTCATTTGTTAACTTTTTTTTAAAGAATTTTTTTATGAAGCTTTTAATCTAAGTGTATTTAATATGTGTATCAATTTTTACCAATTTTGGAGATTTTTAGATTTTTTCGGATTTTTAAAAATTAGTATCATCACTGATTTTTAAATACCACTAATTTTTAAAAATCCAAAAAATATCTAAAAATTTTCAAAAATAGTAAAAATTGATACATATGTTAAATACATTTAGATTAATAGCTTCGTAAAACTTTTTTATAAAAATAAAAAAATGGGTATATGCACCCGGGACCTGAGAGCATACAACCAGGGTCCGATGATTTCATACTACATCTAATATTATATTTATTTATAAAAAGAATCCTTGGATTGATCAAATCAAGTAATAAAATTTATATTATTAATTTGAATTTTCTGCAATAAATTATTCATACCTCAAGTTTTTCCATTTTGCCCTTTTTGACGCGCACATTTTAATTCTTCATATTCATAGTTCATACCCCAAGTTTAACACAAATTGATGGACGTACCTTGCATAGAAAATAATTTTTTATTATATTGGATTACAATAGATGTATAATCTCAAAGTTGAGATCAACACTCTATAAATCCACATGTCAGACCATGAGCTATGCGGTGACTGACTATAAAACAACTTTTTTTAGGAACATAAAACAACTATTTTACTGCGCAAGAATTATGTTTTGAGGACCGAATCATTATTGTAAAACAAAACACGAACTGCGATAGTTGAAAAAAACAGGATATATTGTCATCCAAAAGCATAGAATTGCAAAACTCCCACAAATGAGAAAATAAAATATTCACGTTAAAAAAAATATTCATTGAATATTATGATGATTTTATTTTATTTTAAATTAGTAATATACACTGACATCTAATATTACAAATTAAGCACCTTCACAGTCGTCACAGTAGAAAAAATTCCAAAAAAATTGCATTTGGAATTTGGAACGCACACAGAACAAACGGAAGATGCGGTGGAGCCAGGACGAGTGTCATTTGATGACAAAAGATGGTTGTGAGGAAAGCAGCTGGCGAAGCAAGCATTCCCTTCACCTACGTTTCCGCCAATTGCTTTGCCGGCTACTTCCTCGGTGGCTTATGCCAGCCCGGCTACGCAGTACTGTCCTCCTCTTTGGAGATGTAACACAAAAGGTAGGTACAGAAAAAGCACGTTTGTGTGTGTTTTTTCAATGGCTATTTTTTTTTTTTTTTTTATAAAAAAACTGTATAGAGTGATAGACATATCTATGATTTTTTGAAACTAATAAATTAAGTCCGTTTGGTAAAAATAAAAACGGTGAGAAAAAATTTTGTGTCAAAAATTTTAAAAAAAGTAAAAGAATTAAGGGCCTGCCTCGAAAGCGGAGTCAACAGAATCAGAACTCTCAACTAAAAAATAAGCTCTAAGAAAAGAAACCGAAGCAACTATTTTAAAGATTAGCCCAGCTCAAGCAATGACAGAAACTTCAAAGCCCTTCTTTTTGTATAAACAACAAATTTTCTTCTTTTCTCATACGCCCACCTCAGCAACAAGTAAATTTTTTAAGAATGTTTCCATCACTGCTGATTTAGAATGTGTTTGGGAAGTGAAAAAAACTTTTAATGAAAAGTTATTGGTGTAAAAATTTTTAAATTTGTAAAAAATAATGTCCAATGATATAGGTAGTGATGAGGAGTAAAAAAAATAAAGTTAAAATAAATATATTAGTTGTATGGACAGTTGTGTATAAATAATTGAAGAATAGGACAATTATATAGAAAGATGTGAAAAATTTAGATTAAATTTTTTTATACTTTTTCAAATAACTACCTGTAGAAAGGCTTTCTCAATAGCCAGCAACCACAACTGTTTTAAACTACGCTAGCATCATTTCCTTACTAGGCTTTGAATCTATCCCATTGGCGGCTAGGTTGTTTCTTTCTTTTTGAGTGGTCTTTTAGAGATTATTAGGGTACATAAAATAAAGATAAAAAAGATAGAATAGTTATATAAAACTACAAAAAATAATTAGTGCAGAGATTTTATCATTTTAATAGAAAAATAAAATAGTTAACTAATTAAAGTGTCAAATCATATTAAAAGAAAAGTAATTAAAAATGGAGTTGTAAAATTCTTCTTTTTTATATCTTACTGAACTAGCCCTGATAAAAAATTAATTTAAAATTATTTTCAATTTACTTCTCCATCTTTTTGCAAGTTTTAACCCCCAATCATGATTTTTTGCTTTGGAAAACCCCAATTATCATTAATGGCGGCTCGATTGGTCAAACTTTGACGGAGGAGCGATGAGATTAGCTGGTGCATGATGTAAAAATAAAGCTTTCCTTTGCTAGCTGGGTGCAATTTGCATTACTTTTTCATTTAAAATTTTTTTCAATCCAAGTCACCCATCATATTCTCCTTCATTTTTATTTATATAACATGAAAATTCTTTTTCATTAGATTTGTATTAATCTACAGAAAGTCCAAGCACATGAAATTCCTTATAATTAATTTCTTTATATTATGGATTGTGAAAGTATTTAATTAAGTTGATTTTTCATATTTAGGCTACAGAAATTTCTTTAAAAAAATATAGGGTGCGTTTGTTTGGGGCAAAAAAATGTCAACAAAAACTTTTCAATTCAAAACTTTTCACTCTCTATAACTACTCTATTTTTTAATTATTTTTTCACATTTTCCTATACAAACTACCCATACAACTAACCTATCTATTTTAATTTTATTCTCTTTACTCCTCATCATTACTCCTATTATATCACATTATTTTCTATCAATTTGACAACTTCTACTTCAAAAACTTTTCATCAAAAGTTTTACTCCTAACCAAACACACCCATAATGCACGAATTGGATTTGCACTGGCTCCGCCCCAGGCCTTGACTTGCAATAATCATTCTTGGAACTGATGCTAATTTTCATGGTTTAAAATTGACTTCCGCCAACAAAATTGGTGTAATCAGTAATTCTATCGCACACTTACTAGTTTTTTAACATTGCGTATATATCAGCAATTACAGGGGAAAAGAGAGTTACCGCAATTAAAGTAAAGCGGAGTTGGTTTACTTAATGGTTGAAAATAGAATGAAATTAAAAATACTAAGAAAATTATGGCAGCAGCCAGTTATAGTGAAAATAAATACAAAAGAGAGAAATTTTTGAATGATATACTTGGATAGTTGAAATATCAAGGCAAATGAAAATGAAATGTAGATGATGTCGAATAAAAGTATAAAATACCATATAATACTGAAAATAGATAATAATTAGAAAGAAAAAAACATTGTTAGGTGGATGAAGTAAACAAATTTATTCCCCTTCTTGCCAACCGCATTATGGATTTATGGGTCTCTTGAGTGGGCCCTTGGAAGGCCCATGTTATGGATGCACGTGAGGTGTTTGTTAGCATGTCGCAGCCCAACTCACAAGAAATTGTCCAAGTCTATCTCCTTGTTCTATGCCAGCCATTGACGTTGTTGAAGATGATCTTGCCACCTATATCATCAGGGCAATTGATGATCCACGCACACTGAATAAGACACTCTACCTGCGGTCGACGGGAAACATTCTTTCTCAGAGGGAAGTGGTAGGAATGTGGAAAAAGCTCGTTGGAAAACGGCTTGAGAAGTCTTCAATCTCTACTGAGGATCTCCTAAGAACTTCACTTAGGGTGTGTTTGGTAACAACACAAAGTTGTTACTTTAAAACTTTTCACTTTCCACAACTACCCTATTTTTTAATCATTTATTCACATTTTTCTATACAACTACCGTACTTTTCAATCATTTCTACACAACTACCAACACAACTAATCTATATATTTCAACTTTATCCTATTTATTCATCATCATTATCCCTATCATATCACATCATTTGACAACTTCTCATCTCTACAACTTTTCGGGTGTGTTTGTTTGGGGCCAAAACTTGTCAATTAAAACTTTTCAACACAAAACTTTTCACTCTTCATAACTACTCTATTTTTTAATTATTTTTTCACATTTTTCTATACAAACTACCATACTTTTCAATCATTTCTACACAACTACCCATACAACTAACCTATCTATTTTAACTTTATTCTCTTTACTCCTCATCATTACCCATATTATGTCACATCATTTTCTATCAATTTGACAACTTCTATCTCTAAAACTTTTCATCAAAAGTTTTATCTCCAACCAAACACACACTTCATCAAAAGTTTTATCCATTCCCAAACATACCCTTATTTAGCTACGCATTTTTTTTTTTTTTTTTTTAAAAAGATATTTCGAATCAGGAAATTCCGTATTCTGATGATGATTAAAGGAATGGACTATGCAGAGCAGGTGGGGCTCATACAATATTATGTAACTATTATTATGTTTTTTTATGATGGCTGCCTGATCAATTTCAAAATTGGGGAGAACGGAGTAAAAGCATCGTAGCTGTACCCAGAAGTTCAGTACACTACAGCAGCGCATATCTCGAGCGCTACCTGTAGAAGATGAAGAAGCATTTCGATGGGGCCACCAGTCATTGCCCCTACTTTCCCGCTTTTACTTTTATATCTTGCCAAATGGACCCTAAAATACAATGATAAATGTGTGAACTATAAGAAAATGCAGTGACTAGTACGCAGAAAGAAGGGTAATAAAGGAAAAATGACCAGCCCTAAATGCAGGCCACCGAATTTCATATTTCTTTCCAAAATACGATAACGAAGCAACCACTGATATGAAAATGCTAAGTATAATAAATGTGAACAAAAAATAGGATAAAATTTACAGTATTCACAATGAAAATAAACTTCTAATGAAACTAAGACTCAGCCCTTAAAACTGTCTAATTCCTTAACAGACTGAATACCATTCATACCATTGCTTTGCTCCGCCAGAAATTTAGGAGTAAAGGCACCGGGCTCCAATCCTTTTCTGATCATCTCATTGTAAAAGTGAAGAGCTCTTTCCATATTCCCATGCTCACAATGCCCATCAATCAACCAATCATACATCTGCGCAGTGGGTGACAGGAAGATATCTTCCATGGCACTCAAACATTTCTCTGCTTCGTTCACTTTCTGGCATACGCATAGGCTTCTGATCAATGATGTGTAAACCATTAATCCTGGAGTAGGTCCCTTGAACTTCATTTCATTATACAACTTGAGAACTTCTTGTGTGTTTCTTTCTCTTCCATATCCATCAATGAGAAGAGAGTATGTCTCTTCACTGGGGAGGAATCCTTTTTCTAAGAGAACAGTCAAGATGCCATTAGCCTTCTCTGCTTCCCCAACTTCACATAGCTTTCTTATCATGTCATTGCAGGCAATGCAACTGGGCAAAAATCCTTTCTCAAGCATCTCCTCATAAAATGTCAATGCATCATTCACCACCCCTGCTTTACAGCATGTCCCAACTAGAGAGTCATATGTTTCGTCATATGGCTTTAAGCCCGCATGCAGCATCTCTTCTAGCAGTCGCTTAGCTTCAACAATCTCACCATCCTCGCAGCACATTCCTATGAACAAAGTATAGAGAAATGAATTCTGCCGGTAGCCCCTCCTAAGCATATCCTCATACAGTTCATGATAAACTTCGGCCTTCCCAGTCCTGCAGTGACCATAAATAATCAGAGAATAAGCAACATCATCAGGAATCATGTTCTTCTGGAGCATCCTCTTCAGCAGTTGGATTCCTTCATCAACTCTCTTCTCTTCAAAAATCCTATAAATCAATGAAGTATTCACAATGACTGCTGGCACACATCTCTTGCCAAGAATTCTGTCCAAGATATCTACATGCTTCTTCAGTATCCCCTCCTTGCACATTGAGTTGATCATGATTTGGACAGTAGCTGCATTTGGGTACACTCTCTTTTCAATCATATATTCATACATCTTCCACACCAATGAATTCTGATCAGACTTTTGTGTGACGTGGATCAGCACATTGAAAGTGATAAGACTAGAAGAGAATCCACGCTCTTCCAAGTACCTGCACATATCAAATGCCAACTCGAACATCCTCAATTTTGCATATGTCTGTATCAAGAAGTCGAACAGGAAAGGTCCCGAATGAGTACTTGCATATGTGCTCAGAAGTGAATCCACAATTTCAAATCTGGAGGAACCAGCACCCGTGCTCTTCCTAATGACAGATTCCAGCAATGCCCGGGCATGTTCAAGCAGCCGAGCACGGACAAGGATCTGAACCATTATGCCATAAGACCGGATGTCTTGCCCCGAATTCTTCCGTCTAGCTGACCAGTGGAAGAAACTCAGAGCCCGCTTGGCGTCAGCACTGTCTGTTAGCTCCAGAAGGACCCCAGCCACAAGTGAACCCGTGAATTCCACTGAATCCAACTTCAGATTCAAGAAATCCCAACTAGCATTTGTTCGTAGCAAATCACGAATTGTGATCGCCGCACTGAATTCTTTGGTGGCAGTGTGGATCTTTTGGAGAATATGTGGTGTGCGAAAGTGTTTGATTATGGGTATGAGAATGCGTTCTGGCGTCGGCATTTCGTCGAGCAAGTAGCGGGGAATGCAGTGATTGAAGGAAGCAACGATAGAAGCCCGCCTGCGGCTGTGCTAAAGACGAGCCATGGAAATGCAAGAGTAGGATTAAGATTAATTTATTTTTAACTGAGAGCCCAAACTTCATTTAAATCAAATGTTTACATCGTCAAAGAGAGGAAGAAGAGGCGAGAAATGGACGTACGACGCTAATTTGTTAACTGAAATTTAGGGCTCATATAAATACATCGTAATAAATTATAAATATGAATTGAAGATAATATTAAGTAAAAATTGAGAAAAGAAAAGAGTTATCACATGTTCGGCGGCAGCGACGACCATCGGCGACGGATCCCTCGCTTCTTCTTCTTCTCCGCGTTTCTGTAGGAACTGGGTTTTGGGGTTTCTGCGTAAAAAAAGTTCGGAAGTAGCTGCTGGCTTTCCTTTTATTCTTCATCCGTCTCTGGAAATGCGATTTGAAAACGATGAACCGTTATAACGTCGGAGGGAAAAATGCAAACTGTAAGCCTGTAACAAGGTTTGCCATATGTGATGGAAGTTATTCTCTACATTTTCTTTTTTATTAGTGTCCATTGTAGATGTGTTTAGAGGGAGACTGTTGCGGTGCAGCCGGAACGATGTACATTTGCCCAAAAAGAGCCCAACATATATTATAACGTAATGAAACATTATGCGATTATTTATCTATATAGCAAATGGTTTACATTTTGAAACATCAGTTTAAAATTGTTATTTACATCGAATTATTTTATTATGTTAAATTTGCCACATTTTGGAATAAGGTCCATACACATATCTAATTGGGATGAAAATTAATATGATAATAGAATTCATTCTTCTAAATATAATGGGTGGAGTAGATTACGATCATATGGCAAACCTTAATTACAGTGTAGTGGTGCTGAAACGAGCCCCACATGATGATAAAATTAAAATTTACTCTACCTATTGTATTTAGAATAATATATTCTATTATCATGTCAATTTTCATCCCAATCGGATATATGTATAGACCTCATTTGAAAATGGTACAAATTCAACGTAATAAAATAGTTTGACATAAATAACAACTTCAAAGTTATTTTTTCAACATATAAACCATTTGCTATAAAATTTATATATGGATAAATAATGATATAAAATTTTATTGCATTCTAATATGTGTGAGGCTAAAAAAGAGCAAATGTAACGCTATTTCGGTGCAGTGGTGTTGTGCCAGAATAGCGCTCTCTCTCTCACACACACACACATACGGTTTCGCTTCTATGGAACCCCCTTTCTATGTAACATCTTCCATTTTTAAAATTTTGATAGTTGATAACAAATTCACTTTATCCGTTATGTTGAATATCATTTTTAGTATTTTGAAAACTCTTTTATTTTTTTAATTTCACTGTATGTGGGTCTCATTTATAAAGTGTAAAATCAACGAAATAAAATGGCAAATATTAAATCAACGAAATAAAGTGGTTAAATGTTAAAAAATCAACTTTAAAGTAGTTTTTTCAACATTTAAACCATCTAAAATATTAATAATATGTGGATAAATGATCCTATAAAATATTTTTATATTCTAATACGTGTGAATAGTTCTAAACGTTTTCATAATTTACGCATAATCATACATATTTTTGAGCAAATGTGGCTCATGCACATACTTGATTTAGATGAAACTTGGACTCCTAGTTAAACAAATGGTGTTAAATACAATAAATAGATTGAATTTTTCATCAATGATTAATATCTTGAAATTCGAGAGGATAACATGAGACCGCTTTTATGTAACCATAGAAGCAGAGCATATATATATATATATATATGAAAATTATTCATGTGCAGCTTTACTGCACCACAATTACAGTGTAGTTATTTTAAAATAGGCCTCATATAATCATAAAATTATAATATACTCCAATGATTATATTTAGAATTATGTATTCTATTACTATACCAATTTTCGTCCCATTGGATAGGTTTATAGACTCAATTTGAAAATGGTACAAATTCAACGTAATAAATAATTTAATGTAAATAATAATTTTAAAGTTATTTTTTCAACATATAAATCATTTGCTATAAAATTTATATATAAAGATAGAACCTTTCCTGTGCAGTGAATAATTAACAATGCATTTGGCTCAAAATGGGGCCCATATGTACTTAAATGTATTGATACTTTATACAATCATTTATCCACATATATATATTATAGCAAATTGTTTACATGTTGAAAAAATAACTTTAAAGTTGATATTTATATTAAACTACTTTATTACGTTGAATTTGTATCATATTTATATAGGGTCCATGAACATATCTAATTGGGATTGAAATTGGTATGGTAATAGAATACATAATTCTAAATATAACAGATGAAGTAGATTATAATTTTATGATCATATAAGATCCATTTTGAGGTAACTACATCATACGGTGCAGTGAAGCTGCACTTGAATATTTCTATCTTTCTTTCTATATATATATGTATATATAGAGAGAGAAAGAGAGTGTTGTTCAGTGCAACACCACTACACCAGAACAGCGGTACATTTGCTCATTTTGGGTCGAATATATATTAGAATGCTATTATAATATTTTATATAATCTGATAAGTCTAAAAATCTTCATATAATTTCATATTAAATTAGCACAATTAAATATTAAAATGTTAATTAAATACATGTTTTAAGTGGAATTTCATGAAAATCATATTTTTGATAGAATCTTTAATTTTGCTATAAAATGGGATATTTTGCAAATATTCTCGAAAATATAAAATTATGATTCAATCCCCTAGAAAATTTTAACATTAAAATATGTATTAGCATATTAATATAATTTGAGCAAAATTATAAAACCATCTAATTGGAAAAATCATAAATATAATTATAAATATAATCTAAAATATGGTTATAAAGCAAACTGCTACAACATTTTAAGATAAAATTTCATAAAATAAATTCAAAAATGGCTAAAAAGTAAATTAAAAATCTCTGAGAGCTTATTAAAAATTATTGTAACAGAAAATATGCATTTAAATCAACGTTTCATTTGCTGCATGAGTACAAGCGACTGTACACCGCTGGAGCACCATATTCTGGTGCTCCATCTTCCCCAAATTCGGCAGCAAGCAACCCGTCTTCTTTAAGTCGGCAACTCGTCAATCGACCGGCTCATCGATTCGCCCAATAATCCCATGAATCTGGCGAGCCCCTTTTCATCAAACCGAGCTCATCTTCTCCGGCAATCACTTCCGACAACCAAAACAACCAGGAGTGAAGATCCGGCTGTGCAGAAAATTTGTGCAGCAGAACGACGGACGAAAACCCATCATACTCGGTTTGTCTCTTCTTCAGCCCATTTCAGCAGCTGCCCTTTCACTCCCGTCTCGGGCAGCCACGACAAACCGACACCCATTTTTACGGCAGCAGCTAATTGCAACAGCCTCAAACTGAAAATCCGACCCAGCAGCCATGAAGAAGAACCGACCAGCCCTTTTGCAAAATTCACCTCTCCACCGAAGTCAACTAAGACAACAACAAAAAATCGCCACTGTCAATTACAGTTGGCACTTCTCAGATTCGACCGGCAGAAATGGCAGCTGCACCCTTTAATTTCAGCAATCAGCGACAGCCCCTTTCCTCACCTCCCAGCTTCCATTCTCCCAAACCACACTGGTACCATGGATTTTAAAATCCATCCAAACATCCTCCATCTTCCCCAATCCATCTTGCTCAATCCGGCGACAAGGCCAACTGGAAAATCAAACCAGTAATCCATTTCCTTCAAACCAGCAAGCTCGCGTCCAGCCAAAACAGGAAATGACCCGCTTCATTCATCACTGCCCCTACTTCTCTAAACCGACACTTATTTTTCAGTAGCTTTCCATTTCCCAAATAGCCCGACACATACATAGAGCCGGTGATTGCTCCTTTCCGCAACCAATATGCCAATTATAGCAAAACCCAATAGCAGCCTCTGTTCGACCATCGCATTCCAAGCAGCCTTGCATCTAGTTCAGGGGGTAGAACCAAAATGGAGAAGCTACGAAGGCAAAGCTACGACAAAGGGCAAGGCAGGCAACGAAATGGGAATCCCACATCGGATTCTCAAAGCTCAAGAGGGGGTGCTCCATAAGCATAAAAGGAGGGTCCCTCCACACACACTTCACACACAACCAATCCTCTCCCTTGGGTGGGACCCATCTTGTGGGACCCCTAGCAAGGAGGTGGGGCCAAGCAATAAAATTCCCATAAGCGCAGATTTGCTCTTCATAATTCTTAGATTAGATTTACTGCTTTATTTTCTGTTTTGTAATTTTTAGATTAAATTTAATGTAATTCTTTTTCTGGCTTTAATAGTTGAATTTCATAACTTTTATTGTTTTCTTAAAATAGCTTTAATTAAGTTGTTAGTTAATTATAATTTCTTTTATTTTAGCTTCTTGTCTCACTTTCTTTCCAACTCTTCTAATCTTTTCTCTCTCTAATTTCTTCTCTTTTCTTCTCTCTCCTCTTTCTTATCTTTCTAATTTCTTCTCCTTTATCTCTAATTTCTTTTTCTTTTTCTCTAATTTCTTTCTCTCTCTTCTCTATACCCTCTTTTTCTTTTGAAAACAATTCAAAACTATATCGCCTCTCTGTGGATTCGATCCGACTCACCGTTATTCTACACTATCACCCACATAGTGGTAGCTTTAATGTGTTTCAGTTAATTTTAATTAAATTGGTGATCACAGTGCTCTTAACGACAAGCACTTGGTTCACATCATAATCATTTATCCATTTATAAATTTTATAGCAAATGGTTTATATGTTGAAAAAACCGCTTTAAAGTTTTTATTTATATCAAACTATTTTATTACATTGAATTTGTACCATTTTCAAATGAGGTCGATACACATATTCGATTGGGATGAAAATTGGTATAGTAATAAAATACATGATTCTAAATATAATGAGTGAAGTAAATTATAATTTTATAATAATATAGGGCCCATTTTGACACAACTGTAGTGTAATTATGGTGCAGTTGCGCTGCACTTGAATATTCCTTATATATATATATATGGGATTTGTTCCTGTGCAGTCCACTGTAAAATGGGCCCCACACATATTAGATCCTAATGAAACTTTATACAATCATTTATCCATATAAAAATCATACTTTAGACGGTTTAGATGTTGAAAATACCACTTTAAACTTAATATTTACATTAAACTATTTTATTACGTTGATTTTGCACCATTTTAAGATGGGGATCACACACATATTGGATTTAGATGAAAATTGGCACGCTAATAAAGTGGACAATTCTAAATACAATGGGTGGAGAGGATTTCCCATTCATGATCATGTAGGGCCCACAGTGCATGGACTGCACGGTGCAGTCGCATGCATTGGAGCAAATCCCTATATATATATATGAGAGCTGTTCCGGTGCAGATATGAGAGCTGTTTCGGTGCAGTGACACTGCACCGGAACAACGGTGCAGTGGCCCCAAAATGGGCCCCACATGATCATGAAATCATGATCTACTCCATCCATTGTATTTAGAATAATATATTCTATTACCATACCAATTTTCATCCCAATCAGATATGTATATGGGCCCCATCTGAAAATGGTACAAATCCAACGTAATAAAATAGTTTGATGTAAATAACAACTTTAAAGTATCTGATTGGAATGAAAATTGGTATGGTAATAGAATACATTATTCTAAATACAATGGGTGGAGTAGATCATGATTTCATAATCATGTGGGGCCCATTTTGGGGCCACTACACCGCTGTTCCGATGCAGTGACGCTGCACCGGAACAACCCTCTCTCTCTCTCTATATATATATATAAGCCATCTTCTATGTAACTTGGTTACATAAAAGCGGACTCATGTAACCTCTTTGAAATTTAAAATTTTGATATTTAATAGAAAATTCAATCCATTCATTGTATTTAATATCATTTGTTTATCTAGGAGACCAAGTTTCATCCCAATTAAGTATGTTTATAGGCCATTTTTGTTTAAAAAAATATATATTAATGTATAAATTATGAAAAATGCTTAGACACATTTAGAACATAATAATACTTTATAAAATTATTTGTTCACATAGAAATGATATTTCAGACAGTTTAGATGTAAAAAATACTACTTTAAAATTGATATTTTAGTATTTTTCATAATTTACACATGAGTATATACATTTTCTAATAAATGTGACCTATAAACATACTTGATTGGGATGGAACTTGATCCCCTAGATAAACAAATGATGTCAAATACAATAAATTAATTAAATTTTTCATCGAGGATCAAAATCTTAGATTTTCGAAGGGGTTATATGGGTCCAAGCGAAGCTGAAATATGTATATGAGTCATGATACTATATAATATATTATATACTAGCTTATTGTACAATATTCAATTTTTCATTTTATTTTTACTTTATTTTGATTTTTCTTCATAAATATGTTTTCTTAAGTGTATTTAATTTATATACACTAGTTTTTTCATTTTATAATACTTTTACATATTTATTTTTTATTTTTAAAAATCATATGTTTTAAGGGGTAAAAAATGACTTATATGCCCTTGATTTTTAAAAATAAAAAATAAATATGTAAAAGTATTATAAAATGACAAAACTTGGTACATGAATTAAATACACTTAAGAAAACATGTTTATGAAGAAAAAATCAAAATAAAGTAAAAATAAAATGAAAAAATTGAATATTGTATGATAAGCTAAAAAATAATATACTGTATAGTATCATGACTCTATATATATGAGTAATATTCAAGTACAACACCACTACACTGCAGTGGTATCAAAATGAACCCTACATGATTATAAAATTATAATCCACTTCACCCATTGTATTTAGAATAATGTATTATATTATTATACTAATTTTCATCCCAAACGGATATGTGTCTGGACCCCATATGAAAATGGTATAAATTCAACGTAATAAAATAGTTTGATGTAAACAACAAGTTTAAAGTAGCTTTTTCAAATATGTAAACCATTTGTTATAAAATTTATATATGGAGAAATGATTATATAAAGTTTCATTACATTTTAATTTGTGTGGGGCTCATTTTTGGGCAAATGTGCTGTTGTTCCACGCTGCACCGAAACATCACTCTCTTTGCACCGGAACAATGATACATTTGCCCAAAAAGGAGCCACATATATTAGAATGCAATGAAACTTTATACAATCATTTATCCATATATAAATTTTATAGCAAATGATTTACATGTTGAAAAAACCACTTTAAAATTGTTATTTATATCAAATTATTTTATTATGTTGAATTTGTACCATTTTCAGATAGAGTCCATATACATATCTGATTGGGATGAAAATTAGTATGGTAATAAAATGCATGATTCTAAATACAATGAATGGAATAAATTATAATTGTATGATTGTGTGGGGCCTATTTTGGCGTAATTGTACTGCTGTTACATAGCAGTTGTATTGCACCTGAATATTATGAATATTTCTCCTTCTCTATGTATATATGAAGCTGCTCTCAACAAAATTTCGAGGGAACTAAAATGCCTCCACATAAAAAACTGTTGGCACGGAGATCCCAACACAGGTTTCGAACACCGTAGAACACACAATAGCTCTATCAAAACTCTATTTCCGCAGCTCGTTTGGCTGCATTTTAAAATTTTTTTAGTTGCGGCAAACCAAAATTTTTTCAATTTAAGGCTCTTTTGCTCATGTAAAATTTGTGAGATTTTATGATAAGATGGAAAATGAGAAAATGAATATTTTGGGATTCGAATAATTAATATAAGATGATAGAAATAAAGTTGAAATAAATAGAATAGTTAAAAATAAAAAAATAACTGAAGAAGTGGAAGAGTAAAACTGAAATAAATAAGGTTGGTAAAGGGAAAAATAATTGGTTGGAAAATAAGACAACAGTAGGTTTACACGCTGTCCAACACTTTTCCACTTCGCTGAAAAATGATATTTTAAAATTTTTAATTATTTCATTAAATATTCTCATACAACTCTATTAGTTTTCAATTATTCCTAAACAACTACGTATATAACTAAACCATCTATTTTAAATTTATTCTCTTTAATCTTCATCGTTACCTTTATCATATTGCATTATTTTCTCTAGTTTGAAAAACTTTTCATCCAAAATTTTTATGAATTTCCAAAAAAGGGTATACTGAAATGAATGCTTTTTTAAATTTTAAAACATTTTTCAACCTGAACCTTAAGGTCGTTGTCTCGTAGATCAGTCCATTTGCGGCAGAAAATTTCTTAATTATAAAATCTTTTCATGATATATGTGCGGCTGTGCCCTAATACTAAACTTATCAAATTTTGTATTATATTATTTTTATATTTAAAAAATAAAAAGTAAAAGGGCAAAATTGGCATATGAAACATTTGCAAGTTAGGTTACTTAATTTTTATATTGCATGCCTCTCTTAGATATTTCATCATGTGAAATTTGATAATTTTAAAAATTTGTTTGGTGTTTGCATATATTAATTTCTTATTTTTTATTTCTAAAAATCAAAACAATGGGTGTCTTTGCGAATTGATAAAATTTTGGATATTTTTAAACTGGAAAAAAATATGTGATATGAGTGGGGTAGCCATGAGAAGTAAAAAAAACATAAAGTTAAAATATATGGATAAGTTACAACTACGTAAAAATGATTGAAAAGTATATCAATTATATAAGAAGACGTGAAGAAACCGGGTGTGTTTGGCTACATAAAAAAATTTTCAAATAAAAACTTTTCATCCTCTATAACTGCTACATTTTTAAAATTATTTCTTCACATATTCTTATAAAATAATTTTACTTTTCAATTATTTTTATACAACTCCTCATTAAGTTAATCTATTTATTTTAACTTTATTCTCTTTACTCATCATCATTATCCCTATCATATCACATCATTCTCTTAATTTAAAAATTTTTATTCCAAAATTTTTCATTAAATTTTTTTATCAATTTCCAAACACATTTATAATTAAAAAATAAGATAGTTGTGAAGAATGAAAAATTTTGCTTTAAAAGTTTAAAAGGTTTTGGTGTAAACAAATATGATATGCCCAAAATATAAAACAAATCCAAAATTATCAAATTTCAAAAATATTAAATTTTCTTAAGCTCGCATATGTGTCAAATAATAAAAATAATAAACATTCTCCACATTTTCCCCTAAAAAAATAAACAAACATTTTTTTGGACATCTACGAGCGGTCGTGTAAAATGGTGCAACTTTTCATAGTTAAATCAAACTCAATCCACTCGTTTGTTTGGTCAGACAATCAAGATTCCATATAAGGTACAAATCAACAAAGAAAATTATTTAACCTGTACTTTAATTTTTTATGTTATTTCAATTTCTAAACGATGGGAATATTTGCTATTTTTTTTTTTTTTTTTTTTTTGATGGGTACAATTACATGTATCTCAACACATATTATATTTTTTTGAAGATCTGAGACATTCTTACAAATATAAGGGACACATATTCCCAAAGAAATCTGGAGACACAGCTCCACGAAAGAATAAGGAAGACACAACTTCCAACAACCACCTGGGAGACCACCTGCTCCCACACTCCATCTATCCGGGACACCACTTTTTCCTCCCACCTATTTTTTCCGCCTGCCCGGAGCATGATTCGAACCTCCCTGCTGCCTGCGCACATTTTTTTCGCCAACGGACAGCACCAACCGAGCTAGCCTCGGTTGGTGAATATTTGCTATTTATTTGTGTGAGTTTTGATGGGATTTTGGAAACTATCTAACGCCGTGGGCATATTTGCAAGTTAAGAATTTTAGAAATTTTTTAATAAAATAAGCCTAAGTCCTATTAGTGTGAGTGTAGTTGCGATGTTTACAAAATAATGAACATCAATGAAAGTGTGAAACATTGGCTAAATAAGCATGAGTTCAATTATATAGATCATGATGTATTTTAGGCTAAAATATAATATTCATTTATTTTTACAATTAGTTATATATTTTTTAATTTCTTCTTCGTAAACATGTTTATTAAGTGTATTCAATCTATATATAATGTTTCGCCATTTTATCATACTTTTGCATATTTATTTTTGATTTTTTTAAAAATTAAGTTTTTAAGAGGTGAAAAATGATTTAAATGCCCTTGAACTTGATGATTTTTAAAAAATAAAAAATAAATATGTCAAAGTATCATAAAATGACAAAACTTTTTATATAGTTTGAATACACTTAGAAAAACATATTTAAGAATAAGAAATCAAAAATATCTTTAATCGTAAAAATAAATAAATGTTGTGTTTTAGCTTAAAATACATCATAATGTATATAATTATGTTCCAAATAAAAATATGACCGTGTGCCACTCGGGTTATCTTGTGGTTCACTTAAGCTTGCTGCAGTGATAATGATGGACGCCGATCGTATTCTCCCTCGGACGCGTACACCCATTTTTTACAATATTGTTAAATTACCTAAAATACCACTGATTTTCAAAAATAAAAAATAAATATCTCAAATACTCCAAAAATGGTAAAAATTTATAAAGATGTTAAATACACTTATATTAACAGTTTTATAAAAAAAATTCAAAAAAAATAAAAAATAGGTGTATGCGTCCGGGCGCATACGATCGGCCTCCGACAATGACACGAGTTTCACTTCCATGTGCGAGTTAGACTTTGGGGAGCTTAAGTCTCGAGTGTAAAATAGGTAGAGGCTTATTGTTTACTAAGCATATTATCTCCTAATTAAGCTTGATTATAATATGAAATTGGATTTAATATTGTATAACTAGTCAAAAAATACGTTCATATCTATAAATCACCTTTGAAAAAAGCCAAAAAAAAAGCAGGCTCATGTCTTGATAATTTTTTTATAAAATGAAGAATTTTCGTTTTAATCAAAACTAGGGGTGGATGCAATGGGCATCTACCCACTTTGAAATATTTGTTTTTCCGTGTTCACCTAATGACTTGCTTGACTTCTCCTCCACCGCTTACCCAACCAGAAAGCGTCTTGGCCGTCGCATTCGTGAAAATGTCATACTAAGAAAGTTATATTTTAATGAGCTTTGCTTTTATATAATCTTTTCAAAATTTAAAAATTTTATCCTTGATAAAAAAAATTAATCCATTTATTATATTTCATATAATTTATTTATCTAAAAGACTAAGTTTCATCCCGATTAATTGTGTATGTGAGCTACATTTATTGAAAAATATACATGTTTATGCATAAATTATGAAACATGCTTAGATTCATTTACAAATATAGTAGAATGTAATAATATTTTATAGAATCATTTATCCATGTAAAAATAATATTTTAAGCAGTTTAAATGTTAAAAATATTATTTTAAAATTATTTTTTTGCATTACATCATTTTATTGCATTGATTTTACACATTTATAGATAAGACCTATATACATTGATATTAGAAAATTGAGAGGATTTCCATAAAATATAAATGATGTTAAATACAAGAATGAAGTAGATTTTTTTATTAACTATCAAAATTTTAAATATGAAGAGAGTTATGTAAAGATGATGTTTTATAGAAATGGAACCGTAATTTAATACTTTGAATTTACATTACTTAAGAATACTTGGACTTTAAATCTAAAAGTTCCTACTTAAGAAAAGATAATTATCTGCAATCAAAGAAAAGGTCAATTAGAATTTAAAAAAAGCCACCTGAAATATTATCCACGAAGAAGTATGCGAAGCAGTAAATCACTATGGCTAACAATCTAGAGGATTAGCGAATCAGATATCTTAGTGTATCTTTTTTTTTTTTTTTTTTTTTTGATTGGTATATAATTACATGTATCTCAACACATATTATACTTGAAGATCTGAGACATTCTTACAAATCTGGGGACACATAACGTCCCAAAGAAATCTGGAAGACACAGCTTCCAACAGCCACCTGGGAGACCACCTGCTCCCACACTTTTTCCACCCGGGAGACTACCTGCTCCCACTTTTTTTCCACCCGGGAGACCACCATGCTCCCACGCCCATCAATTTGGGACCGAAATCCCGTATGGGATTCGATCCACCGCCAGCCGCAGAAGCCAGTGCTGCGCCGCTGCTGACTCGGTTGGTTCTTAGTGTATCTAGTAGAATGATTTCTTTATGTATTCTTCAGGTCCAAGGATGCTAAAAGCGGGTGTTACGTTGTTTTGCAGACACTCTATATATAATATATTCATGGAACAAATCTATATATAATTGCTTTCTTGAGACCATAACACTATATCAACACAAATCGGGTAGATAGAGAGAGAGAGAGAGTAATGGAGAAGAGGAGTAAGGTTCTTGTGGTGGGTGGGACGGGTTACATTGGTAAGAGAATTGTGAGTGCAAGCTTAGCACAAGGCCATGAAACCTACGTCCTCTACCGCCCTGAGATTGGAGCCAATGTCGAGAAGCTGCAGCTGCTGCTCTCCTTCAAGGACAAAGGAGCTCACCTCATCAAAGGCTCTTTCTCTGACCACCAAAGCCTCCTAGACGCCGTCAAACAGGTTGATGTCGTCATCTCTGCCATCTCCGGTGTCCATATCAGGAGCCACCAAATCCTACTGCAGCTTAAGCTCGTCCAAGCCATCAAAGAAGCTGGAAATGTTAAGGTGATCAAGTCACGACACACACACACACATTCTCTTCCTTCCTCCCTCCCTCCCTCTCTCTCTCACCGCAGCTCTGATGATTTCATACTACTTCTACTATTATATATATTTTTAAAAAAAGATCATGGGATTAAAATTTTACATGATTCATTATCATTTAAAGATAAATCAACATAACAAAATTTATCTATATTCTTACTGTGAATTTTTTCCATTTTTCACTTTTTGACACGAAAATTTTTACCCTCCATAGAAAAAAAACTATTTAATCGCTTAAGAATAATGTTTTGAGGACCAACCATTATTGTAAAACAAAAGAGGCACTATGCCTGATGAAATTATAGATATCTATTATCATCCAAAAGCATAAAATTGTAAAACTCCCACAAATAAGAAAATAAAATATTCATTAAATATTGTAATGGTTTTATTTTCTGGTTTTGCAGAGATTTCTACCTTCGGAATTTGGAACAGACCCAGAACAAATGGGAGATGCACTGGAGCCAGGACGAGTGACATTTGATGACAAGATGGTTGTGAGAAAGGCAATTGAAGAAGCAAGCATTCCCTTCACCTACGTTTCCGCCAATTGCTTTGCTGGCTACTTCCTCGGCGGCTTATGCCAGCCCGGCTACATTACACCATGGAGAGATACTGTCCTCCTCCTTGGGGATGGTAATACAAAAGGTCGGTGCAATCACGTCAGTTTGTGTTTTCTTCAAAAAAAAAAAAAAAGACTATTTTTTTAATTGTATTTATGATAGATGTATCTATGATTTTTATAACTAATAAATATTTGGTTTGTTTAGTAAGAGATTAAAAAATGGAAAAAACATTTATGAAAAATTTTGAAAAATTAAGGGAATGTTATAATGAAATAGGAGTAATGATTAGAATAAAGAAAACAAAAATAAATAAAGAATATATGATATTTGAATTAAAAATCGTAAAAATGATTTAAAATATAAAGCAGTAATAAAAAAGTAAGGTACTTAAGTGGTCCTATCATATTAAAAGATAGAATTACTTGCAAAAATAATCATATAAGTTTGCCTATTTATGATTTTAACATTGCAGTTTAGATATTTTGGAATATAACCCTTTAACTCTTGACGTTGTGAAAAATTATCTTGTGAGTTAACATTATTCTTCATATTAAATGCATTCTTCATATCAAATACATTTATATTATATTAATTTTTGAGTATGCCAAAAATATCATATGTTCACCATCCAATTGACTATCACCCTCGAAATCCAATTAAGCCCATAAAATTATTTTTGCACAATATTAAGTTAATAGATTATATCGATAAATATTAAAATTACGAAGTTAAAATCATAAATAGAAACTTACAAGATTATTTTTACAAATAACCATTAAAAGAGGTATAGGAAAGGCGTAGGAAAGTTTTTCGTTTTTAAATCTAAAAAAAAGGACACTTGTAGAAAATTTTCAATTATATTCATTTGCTTCTCCATCTTTGTTGCAAATTTTACCGGTAACTATGACCTTTTTTCAAGAACACCTCTTATCATTCGGTCACACTTTGACAGAGTAGCTATTAAGTTGGTTGGTGCATAGGATGTAAAGATAGAGCTTTTCTCCTGTATTGCCCGGCGCAATTTGCATTCCCTTGGTTCTTTTTATTTTTGAAATTTGTTTAGATCCAAGTCCTCCATCATATTCTTCTCCATGGATATTTATATGATGTAAAAATTTATCTTAATTAGATTTGGATATAATACATAGCAAGTGCAATTGTATTAAATTCTTTAAATTTATATATTTTAATACTATTGATTCTTTTTTTTTTATGGAATACTGTTGATTCATTGATTATAAGAACATTCAATCAAGTTTCTTTTTTATATTTAGGCTAAACAAACATTTTTACATACAATGCGTGGCTTGGATCTAAAATAATTTTAAAAATAATGGAACTTAAGGGTAATGCAATTTGCATCGGGGACCACCGTAGAAAAATAAAGCTTTAACTTCGATTTGGTCTTTGCGCATAACAAATTCGAATCGAAGTCGACAACTCACAACAATTGTCCTTTTGCAAACAAGGTTCGTGACCGTACTGTTTCCGAAATTGTCAAGGCCCATGAGGGGCCTTGCTTGAAAGGTCGAAAATTGAAAGAAATCTGAAAAAATAATGCTAAGAAAATCATGGCAGCAGTCAGTTGTAGTGCAAATAAATACAAAAGAGAAAACTATAAATAAAAAAGAGATTTTTTTTTTTTTATGATATATTTGGATAGTTAAAATATCTAGGTAAATGAAAATGAAAATATAGATGACTTCGAATAAAATATACATGGTATATATTGCTGAAAAATAGATAATAATTAGAAAGAAAAATCAAATTTTGTTAGGAGGATGAAGTAAACAAATTTATTCCCCTTCTTGCCGACCGCATTATGGATTTATGGGTCTCTTGAGTGGGCCCTTAGGAGGCCCATTTGTTATGGTTGCACATGAGGTGTTTGTTAGGATGTCACAGCTCACCTCACTTGAAGCCGTCACAATCTATCTGCGTGTTCCATGCCAGCCATTTACGTTGATGAAGATGACGTTGCCACCTACACCATCAAGGCAATTGATGATCCACGCACACTGAATAAGACACTCTACCTGCGGCCACCGGGAAACATCCTTTCTCAGAGGGAAGTCGTCAGAATCTGGGAGGAGCTCATCGGAAAACAGCTTGAGAAGTCCTCCATCTCTGCTGCGGATTTCCTTGCAACGATTAAAGGTGACTCCAGATCGTTTTGGAAGAAGTTCATTTAGTTAAGAGAGGCTTTTTTTAAAAATTTTTATTTAGAATCAGGAAATTCGGCATACTGATGATGATGACGATTACAGGAATGGACTATGCAGAGCAGGTGGGGCTCATACACTATTATCATATTCTTTATGATGGCTGCCTTACTAATTTCAAAATTGGGGAGAAAGCAGTAGAAGCATCGGAGCTGTACCCAGAAGTTCAATACACTACGGCAGTGAAGTATCTCAAGCGCTACCTGTAGAAGACGAAGAAACATTTCGATGCGGCCACCAGTAACTTCTCCAAAATAATCAGTTCATGTAATTTCCAGAAGTGGTTGATTGTTATTCCTCACCAAAATTCGTGTACTTCCATGGAACAAAATGGGAAGTGTAAATGCAAACAACATTAAGTTGACAACTGCTTTCTTAGGTCGACATTGTTTCAAATGATAGCTTCGGAGTTGGATCATCTATAGAAAGCAGCGAAGAGGCTTTTTTCAGGCTTCCGTCATTCCCCAGATTTCCAACTAAAATGCTCGTAAATATTACGTAAAAGTGCGAAGTTGCCACCAGCTAAGCCTAAATGGTTTTCAATTTAGCACAGCTGCATATTAGCACTTAAACACGCTTTAGAAACCAGAACCAAAAACAGTTCAAGGATTGAAAGCACTGTTTCAAAAGTGCTTTTAAGATTCCTATTTGACTAAAGAGGATGATCCTGTTAGCCCGAGCTAAGTAAATTGTTCGCTTAGCCCACCTCAAATAACTCATTTAAAACATTTATTTTTTGATTTTTTTTCTTTATACACTTGTTTCTAAGTGTATTTAACATGTAAATTAAGTTTTACCATTTTTGAATATGTGCATATATGCATTTAAAATGCCTCTGTTTAAAAATCTCAAAAAAATATATATATCCAAAAATAATAAAACTTAGTTTATATGTTAAACACATTTAGATAAACAAGTGTATACGGAAAAAAAAAAGTGTTTTAAATAAACTTTTTGAGGTGAGTTAAACGAGCCATTTGGTTAATCCGAGCTAACAGAATCACTTCCCTCGACTAAATTAGCACAAGCTCCAAATTCCAATCATAAGGAACCTAGTTCTATGTAAACTTATCCATTTTTTGCTCTTTGATAATTTATAGGAAATCAACACAATCCATTATAGCCAATATCATTTATATTATCACAAAAATCTCATCATTTGTCTAGTATCATTTAGCATAAACCTCTTTTACAAATGTGTAAAATCAATAAAACAATATTACAATAAATATCAATTTTAAAGTAATAATTTCACATTTAAACTACCTATAATGTCATTACTATAGATAAATGATTCTATAAAATATTATTAAGTTCTAATGAATATGAAAATGAATCTAAAGTATTTTCCATATTTTACATATGAATATATATATATATATATATATTTAAGCAAATATGGCTCGTGCATATCTTTTAATTTGAATGATATTAAAATCTTATAACTAAACAAATGATATTAAATACAACATATAACTTAAATTCTTCGTCAAACATCAAGGTAGAAAAAATAGATGGAGTTACATGAAAGCACTTTTATAGAGTTGGTCCCACTTTTATGAAATCTTTTTTTTATGTAACCTCGTCCACATCTAAAATCTTGATGGTTTATAAAAATTCATTTCATCCATCATATTTAACATCATTTATATTATGTTGAAACCCTTTTATTTGTTTAGTATAATTGTATGTGAGTCCGATCTATAGATGTGTAAAACCAACGTAATAAAATAATTTAATGCTAAAATATCAATTTAAATTAGTATTTTCAACATCTAAATCGTCTAAAATATCATTTTTATGTGAATAAATGATTTTATAAAACATTATTATATTCTAACACGTGTGAATTGATCTAAATATTTTTCATAATTTACACATAAATATATATATTTAAACAAGTGTGACCTACGGACACACTTGATCGAATTTTTAAATAAATGATGTTAAATATAATGAATAGATTGAATTTTTCATCCAGAATCAACATCTTAAATTCGAAGGGGTTATATGGATTTGCTTCTATGTTACATAAAAGCGGAACTCATATATAATTTGGTTACATAGAAGCCAGACTCAATAACCGGTGTATGGAATTCCATGTGCCAAATAGTCTTGAAAAGTATTAGTAAGGGAAGCAAATTATAATTGCTTCTCCGTAAAAATTCTACTCTACTAGTTGAGCAGTAAGCAAACTGCCCAACCAAATGAAGCATTAACCTTCCACCCAATTCCGGCTTCAAAAACAACCCTCCCATTCAAGAAAACTACCCCTTCCACCCACTTCTTTAATAATAATAGCCCATCAAGTGCCATTAGAATTTCATTGCTCGTGCCAAACAAGTCGTCCATTAACAGTATAAGAAATGCAATGCCAGTGAAAATAAAGGCTTTGTACAAGACTGGAGGTGAAGCTCAAACCCAATAAAATTAAAACAGCAACAACAATAGACACAATTCAACCAACGAAGAAAAGGAGTACAAGTCATTGTACAAGTAACTAAAAAAATTGAATTTTACAAAATTGATGTTGGCAGCATACCAATTACTGGACAACCAGCCTCTGTAAATGATCCATGAAGACCTGAAAACTCACATCATCAGTGAAAATGACATCCTGAGCTTGAGAAGCAGAGTCAGAGTTGTACGTGGCTGACGGGTTCAATTTTGCCAACAGGAAACGGGCCTGCATTGTCACGATTTGAATTAACTAACCAGCAATGCCATACAAAAACCAGGAATGAGAAAATAAACAAACAAATAAATAAATAATAAAAACAACAATCACTGAAAAAAAAAATCACTTTATGCAACATTTTTAATGCACTGAAACAAAATTTGCTGCATACAATATTATAAGCAGAAAATGGTTACTGCATTGCATATGATATTATATGCCGCATCCATGCATTCGCAGCACATAATTTTATATCAACAAAACCAGAGAGTATATGCAACGTGTTTTGGTTGCATATAATCTTGGGGTGTGTTTGTTTTTAAATAAAACTTTTCCATCTAAAACTTTTTGCTCTCTACAATTACCCAAATTTTTAATTATTTTTTCACATCTTATTATGCAAACTACCCTACTTTTCAACTATTTCTACACAGTTATTCACAAAACTAACCTATCTATTTTAACTTTATTCTTTTTATTTTTCATCATTACCCCTATTATATCACTTTATTTTCTTTCATTTCAACAACTTTTACACAAAAAACTTTCTCAAAAGTTTTATCGCTTCCTAAACACAACCTTAGTTTATTGATTGTTGCATTTAATCATATGTCATGCAGCTACATCACAGCCAAATATTTGCTGCTTAAGTTCATATGGAGCAAATTTGTTCATTAATAAAGCGAATTTCTTTGTTGAATAACAACAACAAAATAAAGGTTTCCCAATTGTCGGCTAGTGCGACGGCACTGGATGCCAAAATCAATCCATGTAGAAAAGCACACTAATATGCATGACATCATGCAATTGCAAGAATATCCACTTCAGAAATGATCACGCTACTGAAATGTTTGCTATATAATTTGTGGAGATGAATAGATGATATCGATTTTAATAAGGATTTAACCAGATGCCCTAGTGAGAAGAATGACCTGTGAACCATGCTGGTCGCAAATGACCAAACGAGGAACAGGGAAACGCTCCTTGATTATTGCCTCTGCATCATCCCGAGGTGCTTGCAGCAACTGGGCAAAAGCCTGCAAAGAAAGCAGAAAACTATATTCACATTCACTTCATTTGGAGGTTTTGCCAGTTTGGAGGTGGTCTTGCAGAAGACAATACACACAAATATCAATGCAGAATAGAGATGACGACTAGAAAAACAACATCTGATTAATACATTCTTGTAAAATAACATACTGAAATTATCGTAAATAGGCAAGAAAAACAAATTCTGATCACTGTATTTATCATAACATACTAAAATTATGGTTTACAGGTAAAAACATGAAACCTTCAAGACGAAATAGGTAGACTTTTTGTGTGAAAAAAAGGGAAATGGCAATTGGAAACATAGATACTAATGAGAAAAATAAGGTAGTGAAGATGTTAAATCACATTAAAAATGTGCAGAATATAGTGGACAAGGGTGGAGAACTCGTTTTTAAAACTCATTAGCAGATATGAATAAAAACATGCAACCTGAAGTTGACTATATAAGTTCGGCCGAACTAAATCACGCCTCACTATCTAAATACCCCTTCAAACAACATCACTTCCCACATTTTCCTAAGAGACATCCGTTATTTCTTTTCTATTGCCATAATGAAAGCCCCTTGACCCACAGAGTGAGAGAGAGAACTGACTTTCCAACAGAATTCACAACTGTGTTAACCACAAAAGCTTGTCAGGACCAACAGCAGTAATGTGCACCATTCAAGAAGGTATTGTCATGAAGACAGCAAACCGCAGAACTTCCACCAAGCAATTGACAGAATATGCGTCTGAATAATTATCCAACAGGATTCTTGAAGCAATCCATGACAGGAAGAGTTTAGGATGACAATGGTGCAGTTTCAATTGGAAAAGAAATATTATCTGCTGGGATGTACAAGACATATAATAATAAGTCAAGTCTAAATCGATTCTTGTGCTTTTATTCAATACAAGGAATGAGGTTGAGAAAAATCCAGGTACGAAGCAGAAGCACTCAAAAAAATTTTAAAAAAAATAATAAACCACCATAATAACTGAGTCAAGAAGTGGAAAACTTTTTATAATGTATGCAAAGTTACCTCATGTTCTGGTAGATTTTGGTACCCAGCAATTCGCCATTGAGCAATAGTAAAGCCATGAAAAACAACAACTGTAAAATAGGAATCCAATAATAGGATTCTGTCAGCAGCAATGGCAGCCACATCTAGTAGAACTGGTTCTGGATGTGACTGGAAGGAGTAAGATATCAATGAAGGCTGAATCATGACAACTGAATTGCCTACACTCTCTCGATTCAGGATCATTCTGAAATATGCAGTTTCATCCGGACTATTGTTGAAAACCTGTTATCAAATCTCATTGAAGGGTGTAAAAGTCAGATATGCTACAAATAAGAAGGAAATGATAGTACAAAGTATGATTGAATTCCTCTTACAAATTCTGATGAATAAAGCCTATGCGAATTTTGACACAGCATACCTGAACAAACTGAGACCGTCTCAAATGGAACATAAACTGGGGAAATATGGAGAAACGTGGAGATAAGCCAAAGGATGAAGGACTATCTTTCTGGTAATCTCCAAATCGAGAGCATAATCGTATTAAGGACCTATCCAACCATCTAATTGGGTCAAATTCAGCCTGCAAAAAATCCATATAATCACAAACAGGCATGGGATAACTAATATGATGAAAAATGAATGTTGTGGTTCCAAAAGACAGGAACTACCCTCTCTTTGAATTGGAAACATAATGAACATGTGATACACCATTTTGCGTTCACTCTTTTCCAGTTGATACTGAATAAAAAATATAAGTACAAGAAAATTTTTTACTTGATTAATTAAGTAAAAGAATAACTTTGACATCTTGTGCAATGGCAATTAAAGAGGATATACCTCTGCTTCCATTTTAAAAGAAACTAAGCGTGCCATTACCACAGCAGCAGCTTCTTGATCAAATCCAGCAACTAAATCCTGTGAGTAAAAGTTTTGCTCATAATGTAAACACTCAGTAATGTTTATAGACTTTCAAGAAGCAGTGAAATGAAATGCTGTTATGAGAAAAATGTCAATTTCAAAAACAGAGTATTGAACAGGCAACCCATTAGCCTTGGGGGGAAGGGGGGCGATTAACATATGGGCATGAAAGTGAACAGTAAAAACTTGCCTGGATGCACCCTGGTCCAACCACACATCTTCTTGAAAGTGTTGTAGCTCGAAGTCTCATTTTCCCATCAGGATGCTGATAACTATAGCACAAGATTTACAACTAGTAAAAAAAGTGCACTTTGCTATACATGACATGGACAGAACAATTCTGTGAATGTTACTTAGGGATTTGCGTAGAAATACATATAGGGGCCAGAAGTCCATACTAAGTTAAAAACTGGAAGTAAAATTGATTGCTTGTGGGCTGACCAATCGCGTCTGGGCTGTCCTTTTTCACTATATCAAATATCAAGCACAAAGTTGTTGCTCTATCAAGACCACACATCTTCCATGCAGATGTATTCCCCTGGCCCACAACTGATTCAGAGCAGAGAGGACTCTTCTGTGAATACAGAATCACAAACATGAGGAAATGAAACCATGACAGAATTTCAGAAAACAGCATAGATTTGCTACAGTTACCTTCTCTAGAGATGCACATGGACCAATAATACCCTGTACTTTAACATCTTTTGAACAATTGATCTCAAATATACCACTGCAAAAAAGGTAAATCAGACAAGTTCAGCTAGTGGGAGATATATTCTATTCTATTCTTTCTTTCGTGTGTGTGTGTGTGTGTCGTTGGTTGGGGGGTTGGTCGGGGTGTTGCGGGGCAGGAAGGCTTCAGTGGTTGTTGGTTCCTTTGTGTATGTGTTGGTAAGACAACTATAACATGACACAAAGGTCAATTCAAACCTGCATCCTAACCACATGAACAGTAGACACTGGTGATGGCTTTGAATCACAGTAGGATACATATATACATACATATAAATGTAGCATGCACCCCATGAACCAAAAGCTTGCCATCATAATCATCATAAGTTGTTTTTCAGGTCAGATATTCCAATTACAACCCAAGAATCAAAAGGCACCACAGAAAAGAATATCAATTACTAATTCCCAAACTTCATATCAAGATCCAATTATTTTAATTTGATTGTCACCAAGAAAACAAGGAAAGTGAACAAATGCAATGTCACAAACCTTAAATAATATTGCCTCCCTATTAATGGTGTCCAGCCTTCTGTTACTTGTCAAGAGTTTGCAAATCAATGAATGCTTCAACATTTACAATGACTAAATATTTAGAGATTCTTATCACATGCAACCAGCACCAGTCGTTTTTCATTTTAAAAAAGGTTTTGTGAGATGCATACCAATGATAATATTTATCAACCAAAAAAAATCATATTATTGAAAACCTTGATAGGTTGTGTATTCACTTTCAAAGTTCAAACGTTATATATTCTCTCTTAAGTGATCTTTTAATCTTTGGAATATAGAGATTCCAATCAAATTAATTTTCAGAACCATACATAAATATTGTTATTGGTTTGGATTTCATAAAAATCTTTTATAAATTAAAAAAAATCAATCGATTGCGTGGAATAATTCCATGCAAATGATTGCATGTCATCAACTCATCATAAACCAATAATTTGTTTTTCAAATAGCCAATAATTAATTCGACCTTATCAGGTTAGCAGTTGCCATAAAACTTTAGCAGGTCAAAGCAAACTACTCCTCTGGAGTTAGTATGAAGCAAGAAAGCAGTCGGAAGAATCACTCATCTATTGGCAACATTATCCATAAACACTTAGCCCTCTCTATAAAAAAAATTCTCCATAATCACTCACAAAATACTAAAGAAGAATAAAACACGTCAGAACCTTTTGAAGAACATATTACTAGCTGACCCTTCTGTTCCTTGAATAAAAACATCAATTCAGAGTTCAGAGGAACCTCTTCAACAATTTTCATCAAGGTTGTATCACATATAAACCAGACAGGAGAGTAAAATGCTCAAAACCAATGAAATAGGCCTTGTTCTGAAGTCCCTTTTTTTTATGGATGCTTGGCCTGGCTTATCCCTTCCGCTCAAATTTTTTGCGGTAAAAGCAGGAAAAAGTGCTGTGTGGAAAAGCTCTGAATTGGCGCTTTTGGCTTAAAACATGACTATGCAGAAATTTTACTACCAGGCCAATCAGGCCCTTGCCAGTTTAGGACCATCCAATGAAATTGGATTTGGATTACTTTTTCAATTCCCAATACAAGCTCTCATTTCCCAATGCATAATAACCCTATTTTTCCTCATTATAACCTATATTTTTAATCTTCCAAAATATGATTTGACATATACCAACCATAACAACCATACAAACAACCCTATTCATTGAAATTCTCCATCCAAATCCAATTCCGTTTCATGTAACTTCAACTTGCACAGAAACAGCTTCCTGAGCTTAGAAGCTGCTGCTTTATTATTAACACATTTGCTCAAAAAAATTGCAGCTTTCTGCAAATCCAGCTAGTCACAGAAGCTACAATGCAGGAACTTCCAAGTCGAGCAACCTATGAAGCCGGGAGTTTTCTTCTTGATAAAGAAATAAAACTTCACTTCTTTTTTTTCTTTTTTTTATTATTTAATATTCCATGGTTATAGATCATGTCAATCACGAGTATGAATTTTTAAAAAAAGCTTCACCAAAGAATTTATATCTGGATGCTCAGTAAATGTACCTCTAGTAAAATTCTCTGGGAAATTCTTCATAAAAAAGTTGATTTCGAGAAGTAACACTCAATACAGTCATGTTGAAATTCATGCACCTCCTCAAAAGCAAAATCTCTAAAAAATAAGGAAGAACCACAAAGTCTTTCCTCCTTTTTATTTAATGAAGCTCACAAAAGTAATGTTACTTTTCCCATAGAAAATACTTGCCAAAAGTGCGATCATGGTTCTCTCTATCTCTTCGCAGTTGCAACAAGGAAAATATAATAGCTGCAAAAATAAATATATATATATATATATATATATATATATATATATATATTTGTTTGGGTGTGTTTTGCATCTGGGTAAAAAAATTCCCTATTTTTCCACATACTTCTCTATATGATGTAACATTTTTAACAACTTACTTTCTTATTATTTTTCACATCTTTTCAATAGAACTACTTTATCTATTTTAACTATATTCCCTTGAACTTTTCCAAATACTTCTCTATATGATGTGACATTTTTAACTACTTTCTAATTGCATTTCACATCTTTTCATATAACTATTCTATCTATTTTAACTTCATTCCCTTTACTGTTGATCATATCACGTCACTTTTTCACCTTTTCAAAATTTTTGCCCCAAAATTTTCAAAAATGCCAAACACACCTTGAGTAGGAACACGCTCCAAATTTTGTCTATTCCAAAAGCTGAAAAGGCGACAGCATAACTGAGGCTGGAGAGGAGATGCATTTACAATTGATTTAGGGTATGTTTGGAAGGTGAGAAAAAAAGGCAGAAAAAGTTTTAGGGAGTGTTTGGCAAACTCTACAACTTCTCAATTTAAAACTTCTTTCTCCACAACTATCCAATTTTCTAATTATTTCTTCACATCTTCCGAGACAACTATCCTACATTTCAAACATTTATCTATAACTTTTCATACAACAATCCTATCTATTTTAGTTTTATTCTCTTTACTTTTTATCATTACCCCTATTATATCACATCACTTCTCCCATTTCGAAAACCTTTCCACCAAAAACATTCCATTCAAAACTTTTATCAAATACCAAAGACACCCCAAGTGGGAAAGTTTTGAAAATTGGAGAGAGTAATGTGATGTAATAGACTAATGATGAAAAGTAAAGAAAATAAACTTAAAATAAATACTTCTCATCATTACCTCTATCATATCACATCACTTCTTCCATTTCAAAATCCTTTCCACCAAAAATTTTTCATTTAAAATTTTTATCAAATACCGAAAACACCCCAAGTGGAAAAGTTTCGAAAATTGGAGAGAGTGATGTGATGTAATAGAGGTAATGATGAGAAGTAAAAAGAATAAAGTTAAATAAATAATTCTTATCAATACTCATATCACAGCACATCACTTCTTCCATTTCAAAAACCTTTCCACCAAAGACTTTTCATTCAAAATTTTTATCAAATACCAAAGACACCCTGAGTGGAAAAATTATGAAAATTAGAGAGAATGATGTGATGTGATAGGAGTAATAATGAGAACTAAAGAGAATAAAATTAATATAAATAAAGCAGATGTATGAAAAGATAATTGAAAATTAGGATAATTGTATAGAAAGATGTGAAGAAATAATTGAAAAATAGGGTAATTGTATAGAAGAATGTGAAGAAATGATTGAAAAATGTGATAGAAGTGGAGGGAAAAAAGTTTTGGTTGGAAAACTTTTGCTTTAGTTGTTCCCAAACACACCCTTACTTTTGTCTCAATAGCGGATGGCGTGGATCCTGTCACTAATGATGTTGCAAGGGATGTCTACATGGGTAGTGATGTGCAGACAACATTATAAAGGTGCTAAAGATATTGTCATGGGTTGATGTGAACATTGTGAAGGCATTACCAAGGGATGGTATGTTAAAAAAATTTAGGTGGGAATGTTTCTTTGATTCTTCAGTATATGGCAATAAAAATTGAGGAGAAGGCTAGAAGTATCTGACTTCTAAGATGATGTAACTTGATCTGGTGACAAGTGGCAATCAACGATATAAGAAAGTAAATGCAGTAATGCACAGCTCATGATCATGCTGTGAAGAAGGATTTGTTGTATCTGATGCCATAACAGCTAATGGCAATCAAAAGCAACTACCAACCTCTCTTCAAGAACTACTTCACACAGTACTGGATGACAAACTTCCACATCTTAGCCATCTCCTTTATATTCTCCATCGGATCCTAATATAGCACTCCAATGCTACCAGGATGTCAAATTTTGGCAGTTTTCAAATCCATGACAAAGCCTAGTGTCTGCCAAATCTTGTTCACATCATGGTCGAACACAATCATGATCTTGGAAGTAGACAGTAAGAGGCCATTCCTGTGCTTAAAGACGTTTGCATGAGTGGCAGTAATGAAGACAAAAGATCAGTAACAAACTAGACACCCGTGATCTTCTTGATCGTGGTTATCAAATTGGCAATTTCAGAATTGAGAGGCTGAGCAATGATATGATACTTGTTGTATATGGTTCCATGTGTCATAACCAAGGTTTTCCTTATCAGTAATATTTAATTTATCGGTTGGTCTGAAAAAAAAAAAAGATAAAGTCATTTTATCAAAGATATTATCCATTTTATCAGAGAAATGTATCGGTAAAATATACAAATTCTAAAAAAAAAAGAACAATAATATTAAAACGCATAAAATTCATCATCATCGTCATAAGTCATTTCCCACCTAGGTGGGGTCGGCTGCATGGATTCTGTTGCGCCATTCTTGGCGATTTAAGACTAAATTTTCTGTAATTTGTAATATTTTTAAATCCTGTTTAATTACTTCCATCTATGTTTTTTTGGGTCTTCATCTCATTCTCCTACTACCTTCTATTGGATAGACTTTATTCTCCTAACCGGTGCTACTTCAGGCCTCCTTTAAACATGACCAAACCAACTTAATCTATTTTCTCTCATTTTATCACAAATTGGTCTCACTTTTAAGTTTTCTCGAATTATTTTATTGCTAATTTTATCTTTTCTTGTTTTACCACTCATTCACCTTAACATTCTCATTTCCGCTACACTCATTTTTTGTATATGTTGTTCTTTAACTGCCCAACATTCTGAATAAATAATTCTAAAAACGTAATTAGAATATAGAAAATCTACATGGGAAATTATTATTGAGTGACACATAGACATGCACATGGTGTAAGTTTGTATCATTAGATTACACATCATTCTTTGAATTAATATATAAATAAATTTAGCATAATAAAAATACTGACTATTATATCATAAATCATATATTTAATTAATCTATATACACAAAGTAATAAAAATATATGAGAATATTTAGAACTTATAAAACCAACTAATAGATATAGCCTACCTGAGAATATAATTTTATAAACTTTCAGAATTATATATGCAATATAGGTTTTGTTATATTCATCTTTTCAGGCAAATAAGAAATACATAAAGTTTATTCTATTTTATAATTTTATACATAAGTCAAAAACTTATAATATATACCAAAAGCCAATTTTTATTATATAATTTTATATAAAAAATGAATTTCAAAAGCTTATAAAAAAGTTATATTTATGTTTGCCATTGAATATAACAACAAAGAGATAAATGGTTTACATCCAAATTCACAGATCTTTGTGCACCATGACACCACCAAAGCACCACAACAAATATCTTATTACAAAACAATCCTTTGAATCTTTTGTGGAAACAAGAAACCTAGCTCTATCATTGCCTAGCTGATTTCTGTCTGATAAAATTGATTTTCCAACAATAATATCAAAATTGTGGGGACCTATGATATTGTTTTCTTGTTTATCTTTTTATCGTTCACATGGAAAAAGGATATTATTGGTAATAATATCGCCAATATTGTCAATGTGGAAAAGTAACATTTCCTCTCTCAAGAGTAAAAGCTGCTGGCGAGGACAAAGGTGCCCTCAGGGCCAATGGGTGAGACGTCAAATTAGAAGTTTTCATAACTTTGCTTAAGCAATGAAGATTAGACGAGGATTGATGATGAATATCAAAGAAGTGCAAACAAGTACCAATATCCATACATACATACCATGTACAAATAAATATATGCCATGAATAATAGTTTTTTCACTACTAACCATGGCTCTGAATATTGGTATTGGGAGGCATATCGGCCCCCCCTCCAAACCTATATGATACGGGTGCATATATCAGTACTGGACCATATCAACCTGTATTGGATTTTTTTTTAAGGCAAACAATGTAAACAAAATATACGACAAATTATGAAATGCAATTATATATTGTTATTTTATCTCTAACATGTACAAGTAATGCCCAATAATCTGTTTTCTATCTAAAGTAGTTAATATTCACACAAAATAAAAGAAATCGAGCATTTTCAAGACACACTACTCACTACAACCCACATCGTGTATCGGACATGGCCGATATCTGTAAGATATGGCCATACATATTGGCATTGGCCAATATTCAAAAACATGCAACTAACAAAGTGTACCTATTGTGACAGGATAAACCATCCATCATAGTGAACGTGGAATAACTTACGAACTTAACACCCCATGCATCTATCAAATGAGAAACAGTGAAAGCAACCTAGCTGAGATAAAGAAGAAACCAAAAATATAAAAATAAAAAAAGATCTAATAACAGTACTGCTTAATGATAAGTAAATGAAGATAAATAATCTAATTGTTCCCAAGCCAAAAACTTGTTAGGGATTTAGCATACATTTGGTTTGACTAGATCAACTACCACTATAGGTGGAAGTACAAGAAGCTAAAGGGGTGCAATTGTCCTCAAATTTTAAAATTCACATTAGCCCCAATGACACCTATGCTCCCTTCAGTAAAACTGACCCCCTCGCCTGAGGTCCTAGATCCACCACTGACTATGATATTTTACCACTAGTGCAATGGCAGATAACAACAAGTAAATACCATAATACTGAATTTCATATGACAAGTACTTACTTGAATGATAGACCAAGGTCAAAATCGGTTGTCTGGAAAATGCGCTTGAGAGAATCCTTGAAAACAGAATGGCCAAAGCTTTCAGCTAGAGCAACAAGCCCCCCACTCCTCTCTACAGCAACTTTAAGTTCTGCTACACCTACCTGAAAATTCATGTACCAGCATTCATTAGGAATGCAGAATCCCGTCCTCCCTTCAAAGGAAGACCAAGAATTAAAACTAATAATAAATAATAAGAAGAAGAAAATAAAATTTTTAATTAGAACAAGAACATATTAATATACACTTCTTGCCAAGGAGGTACATATGGGAAAGAGAAATTCATCGACACAGAGGAAGAGAAAAACCTGGTCAAGAGCACATGCAAACAAATCCAACACATGCCCCTGGTTCACCAGCTGCTTTGCAAGGCCTTCATAGAACTTGATGGCTTTGTGGTAATAAGGAGCAGAATCTTTATCTAAATCCTTGTGTGACCGAATTGGTTCAGATAAATTCTTCGACACAATCTGGAAGCAATGCATTGCATGAAAAGCTTGTTATGAAAGACCAAGACATTGAAACCACCTGAAGTTGAAATCATTGATCGGAAAATGCAACTAACTGAGATCTTAGTTTCACTGGTTCAACTAGATTGCAAATGCACTCCTTGTTGCTTCTTTCATTCGGTTCTCATGCAAAGACCCTTGTAGCCACTTTATGAAACAGGCTTGTTTTCGTATTAAAAGGGAGTTGGAGAAATTGAGAACAATCATTAGAATCCACCCAATTCAAACTTCGGAATTGAGAGGAAATGAAAGCAACGCACCCTTTTCTGAAGAGCTAGTATCATCAGTAAGAAACTTATTGCAAAGTGTTCAGAGGAGGAAATAACATGCTTGACAATGGTGAGAACAGAAAGGCTCCAAAGAAAAAAAAAAACAACAACAACAACAAAAAAGAAAGAGCAAAAAAAACGTACAGCTCCAGGTCCTTCGGTCGATGGTCCGCCAATGAAGGCCATGATCCTCGCGCCGGAGCCTGGCACACAGGCCCCCAACAAACTAGCAGCAACACTAAGTGCTGTGCTGGTACACCTCGTAGCCCGCTGATCGCTTGACACCGGCCATGGATCTTTCTGGAGTTCCTCAAGCATCTAAACCCAAATTCAACGCAGCGAAACAAAAAAAGCTCACTATTTTCAATCACAGCTCCGCCCCCAAAATTCAATAATACAAGAAACGAAAACAGACAAATTACCGAATTCAAGACGAATTCACACTCGGACGCGGGCAGGAGGAAGCGAGAGATGCTGTCGCTGGAGACCCCGTCGCGGGGACCGGCGACTACCCCCGTCATGGGCTTCGGCTTCTTGGCGAAGAAACCCATCTGATCCAGAATCTGGTCCTTGGACACTTCCTTGGTGCCCTTAAACACATACGACTTGGGGATCTGCCCGAACCCCAGCTCGTGGACTTGAACATAGGTCCCGAAGGTGATGAGGCCGACGAGGGAGTTATCGGGGAGGAGATCGATCGCCTGAGTGAGAGCCGATTTGAGGAAGACGAGCTCCTCCTCGATAATGCAGGTGTCGACGACGAAGAGGAAAACAGGAGGGAGGGCGGGGGCGGCTTCTGGGGCCGCGGTATACTCAACGGTTGTGTAGTTGGGGAAGAGCTCGGCGGGAAGGTTGTCTTCGGAGATGGAGTGGTAGTGGGGAGGGAAGTGGTTGCGCTGGAAGCAGAAGGGGCAGATCCAGATTTTGGCGACGTAGTCGACGGTGCAGAAAGGGTTGAGAACGGAGCGGCAGGTGCGGCAGCGAAGAGGTGCGTATGGGAGGAGGGGGTTGGCAGCCGCGGAGGTTTTGAGAGGGGTGTAGATGGCGGAGACGGGGATGACGCAGCCGGCGGCTTCCTGCTTCGACCCCGGAATCACGTTCCATGGCATCCGTACGCCGTCTTGGGATTCGAGATCCACGAATTCCGACATGTTCGGCGGCGGCGGCGGCGGCGGCCGGCGACGGATCTTCTGCTGCTGCTGCTATTGCTCCGCGTTTCTGTTGGTGTTGGGTTTTTGGTTTCTGCGTTTTTTTTTTTTATTTTCTTTTTTTCTCGTAGCGTGCGTGATGTTCCTCCCTGTGTCTTTGGAAACGACGATTTGAAAACGAGATCTGAACCGTTGGAACCGTCTGAGGGGAACATGGACGGCTGTTGTGAATGGGGATTAATCGGCCGTAAGAAGGTTTACTAGTTGAGTTATTCTATGCAAACGTATGCATGGAGACGAGACCACCCGGGTGCACTGGTTGCGTCCCCGTTCTTTCGTTCAACCCATCGGTTACACTAAGATGGCTGAGGCTGGTTAGTATTTTATTTTTCTTACGTGGAATACGAGGGATGTATCTGAGTGGAGATAAAACTTTTTAATAATAAGTTTATAGGGTAAAAGTTGTCAAATTAATAAAAAATGATGTGATATGACAAGAGTAACGATGATGTGTAAAGAGAATAAAATTAAAATAGATAGGTTAGTTGTAATGGCTAATTGTGTGAAAATAATTGAAAAGTAGAGTTGTTTATATAATAAAATGTGAATAAATAATTAAAAATATAATAGTTATGGAAAGCAAAAAATTTTAGATTAAAAAATTTTTAATGATATTTTTTGTGTCCAACCTAACACACATTCAGATTAAGTAACAAAGTATAGCTTAAATTAAGATGATACAAACTATAAAAATATATATATAATATAGGTTTCAAGGTCTGAATACACATGCTAAAATATGTTCAAATGTATTTTTTTATAAAAAAATTTATATATTTAAACCAGCACGCTTCTATGTAACCGGTTATAAAATAGGTTACATAGAAGTGATTTGGTGTAACCCCTTTATTTTTAAAATTTTGATGTTTAATGGAAAATCCAATCCATCCATTGTATTTACTATCATTTGTTTAGCTAAAAGATCAAGTTTCATCCAAATCCAATATGTGCATAGGCTACATTTGCTCAATAATAAGTACATTCATGTGTAACTTAAAAAAAATACTTAAATCCATTTACATATGTATTAGAATGTAGTAATACTTTATAAAATCATTTATCTACATATTTATGATATTTCAGATAGTTTAGATGTCGAAAATACTACTTTAAATTGATATTTTAGCATTAAACTATTTTGTTACGTTGATTTTACACATTGATAGGTGTGACCCATATACAGTGAAATTAAATAAACGAGAGAGTTTTCATGATAATATAAATAATGTTAAATATAATTGATGAAGCGAATTTTCTATCAACGATCTAGATGTTAAAAATGAAGGGAGTTACATAGGGGACGTTTAGGAATAAATAGTGGGAAACGTGGGAGGGAAATGATGGGGGCACGGATTTTAAGTCACCTCGTTAATCAATCAATCATCATATCTTTCTACTTTTACTCATATATTATAATCATTTTCCATATCAACTACCTTCCAACAAACCTATTTATTCCAACTTTACCCATATCATTCCATGTCAATCACACAATTTTCAAAATATTTCATTTTCTACTCCCACAAAATACCACATTTCTCACAATTTTTACCTTCCCAAATGTCCCCATAGAAAGAGGGTTTCGTAGAAACCCTCCCGATATTTAAAAATATAAAATATAAAACTTATTTAATTTATCTATTATTTAATACACCTAGTAAATAAATTTTAAAACTACATTATTATCATATTAATAACAAGTTTAAGTAAATTTATATTAAAATCGTGATTTTCAAATATAATTTGAAGGCTATTTAAAGAACCAATTTGGGATAGAAATTGGAACAACCTGACTAAGTGTTTGTGATTTGATTGAATGAGGATGAGACAAGCGTGGGATGTAAGTACATTGGGAATAAGAAAAATATATTAGGGTTGGAAAAAATTATATGAAAATGAAAAAATAAGTTATTATTTTTTAAAAATGAAAAAATGTGGTTGAAAATAGGAGATTTATTTCATCCCCATCACATCTACATCTAATCCAACTCGAAAATAGGACTAAGTCAAACCTTTGCACCACTAAGGGTTGTATGATTGTTTCTTTATTTTTACATCTTAACATAACTATAAAGCATCATTACTTGCATAATCAAGTGGCTAAAATGAGTGTGTATAGGAAATTAAGGTAGAGATAACTAAGGTTCAAAGTTGGATTAAGATAATGACTTTGTTATCCCTCTCTTGAAGTGTAATTTTATTAAGTACGTGATCATCTAAGATAGATAACTTGATCAAAAATATATATAATTATAAATGAATTAATTAACAATATTTCAATGCCAATAATAATATACTATTTCATTATTGCCTTCAATTTGGCCGACTTTAATAGTTAAATTACAATTCAATCTACTCCCTTTTATAAATTAAAAATAAAACTTTACTTAGACTAAACTATGTGATGGGACTCCATGTAATAAATGTACAAAATAACTAATAGAATTATATGTCATGATCTTTTACGACTAGGCATAAACCCTCGACGTCTTCAACCACTATATACACCCATCCATTATCGCAGGATCCATCACACACATTCATTAAAAATTCATACCAACAACTGGCATGAGGCATTAATGCGTATGATTTTTCATTAACAACTTCATCTACTAGTCTACCAGAAAGATCGGCTCACACGCTTCTCTCACCACTGTCAGAGGAGAAGGACAAGGAACTGCTACTACTGCTTAGGTTGCCTTCAATCATTCGTGGGGATAAAGCCATTTTGCTCTCATGTATTCCAGCTTCTACCGCAGGAAATAAAGGCCTTTCTTCTTCACACTCTGCTTTATAGCTTCATAGACGATAACATGATCTGCTGGAGGTGATCAACTTTTTTTCATGGAGTTCGACTATAGTAATTGGAATACCACATTGTCCCTCCTCCCTCCCCCCTCTTCTTTCTCTCATCTTCTCCCGCCTCCATGTTGGCCGAGATTTTTTGCTTCCATGCAAATTTTCCTTTATTATAGATAAAGCAATCCTTAACCACGTAGGTCCTTTGATGGTATTATATCATTCTGATATATTTGCTTAAGGTTTTGAATGGCTCCATCCAAGATTCCAAAATATTGAAAAGATATGTGTTGTTTGCTACTACTTGAAATTCACGATTTCGAATGGAGTGTTTGTAACTTCCAATTTCCTTATTGGCAAAGGATTATGATTTTTAAGTAAATAATACAATGCTATTGTGTTCAATTTGCAGGTCTTGTTGCAGAGCATGTCATGCTTTTTGAGAACATTGGAACATCTATATTGGTTGTTGAAAATTAGATTGTTTGAAACATTTAAGAAAAAGAGACGAATGATAATGTTTCAAAAATCAGATTGTTTGAAACATTTAAGAGAGAGGGACGAATGATAATGTTTCATTAGAGGATGTTTCTGCAGATTTTAGAAATCAAAAGAGTGATTAAGTAAGTTGAGTTGTAGAAGAACATAAGACAAGACTTATTAAAGATAATTGTTGCAGAGAGGGGGGAAAGAGGGAGAAGAAAGGATACATCAGAGAAGGAAAGAGAGAAAGGGAAGGCCCCGACTACTAGTGATTTCCATCATATGATAGCCACATGATAAAGAGAAAAAATGCAAGTGACAACTATGTTGGATGGAGAGAGAAAATCACATATGACATTCAATTGTATGTAGGCGGGGTGAAGTAAAATTTCCATTGCATCAATTGAAATGTTTGTGAGTGATTTTCAAAATTTAATCGCATAGCCGAGATTTTACCTGCAACATCCAACAACTAGGAGAGAAAACACGCAGGTTGTCGATTAGTTGTAAATGATCATCTCTCTAGAATTATATATTTTATAAATTAATCTTGAAGTCATTTCAACTTCTAAGTCATTTCGAATTTCATTATTTTATAAATGAATAATTTTACAAAAGATTATAATATTTTAGTATATAAATTTATTTATGTTTGCATTTGATATCAAAGAAAAGCAAAAAAGATTTCCATTTTTACTCTCTTTTCATATAATATGACATTTTAATTACTTAATACCTAAACTTTTTATTTTTTACTCTTACATTATAATTAATTTTATTTATTTTATCTTTATTTTTACTTCTAATTATTATCTTTATCATAGTGTAGATGGTTATATTTTTCAAATGGTAATTATTTGTCGTGGCAAGATAAATAGTATTAAACCAAAATCAATGCATCAAAATGTTAATTCAACATTGAGACCAAAATTCAATGCCACTAGTATTCAGTGCCTTTAGTGCGTGTTCAAGATATTCCCAGAAGGTTCCATCAAAAAAAAGATATTCCGAGAATGAATAGAAAAGGTATTATGGAATTGATTCTTCCATTAAAAAAATTTACTCCATTTTCAAAATATTATTTTGAAATTTTTCCGTGCAATCTTTCGTTATTCTATGCATAATACTCATATTTTTTTATTCTGTATATTATATTTATTCCCAATATAATTTATTATTCACAAATGCATAAGAACACCTTATCGATTTCGCACTGCGCTGCCACTGGGATGATTCCTATGGGCTGTAAAACTTTATGCTACAGATATTAGAAAGTCTTTTTTTTTTTTTTTAGAGTAGGTTTGAAAAGTAATAGAATTTTTGAAGAAAAATTTTAGTATAAAAATTTTTAAAATGTAAGAAAATAATTTAATATAATAAGAATAATGATGAGAAATAAAAAGAATAAAGTTAAATAAACAGATTAGATATATGGATAATTATATAGAAATGATTGAAAAATAAAACACTTAAATAGGAAGAAGTTAAAAAATAATTTAAAAATATAATAACTGTGAAGAACTAAAAATTTTAAATTGAAAAATTTTAGGTATTAACAAACACCTCTCAAATTCTAGTTGATTCCAAGGGTTTGGAACTCTAGATCATGCTCTCATGGCATAAATGGATAATATGTTAAGCACTGACCAGTAAGCAAACCACCAAAAACAAGGTCAAGGGTCAGCCGAGGTGGCTGGTCTACTCTGATGAGGGGCCATGATACACGTCTCTAATCTTTGTAAGTGCAGACTCTTTTTCCATAGTAAAAATGCAGCATATAAACAGTTCTACATAACAGGTTTTTTGTCCGAAATTTTCCTGGAAAAAAGATGTGTTAGTCATCAAGGTGCAAAATGGGGTCACACCGAAATCTTGGATACAGCTAATGCGTAATCACACAAGTATTTTCCAAGTTTAAAAGGGATACATACTTTATCACATCGTTAACTTATATTATCCATATAAACAGTACGTGAAACTTTCAATATGAAATGAAAGATTAACGGTTTGGATCTTTTAAATAGAATACGTGGAACCCACTATTGAATCTGGCTGCGCATTTGCAGGTGGTACACCTGACACTACCGTTTCCTAATAAGTAAGACCATCGCCTCCTGTTGCTTCTGGGAATCTTAGCAGGGCTTTTGCCCCCCCTCTTCTTCTTCGGAGGCTGACGGTACCCCCAATCATCCGGCCATGATCTTCTCTAAGGTATTCGAATCTTTCAAAAGATCGTCTTTTTCTTCGTTCTCGTCATTTGCTGGTCGATTTCCCTGCGTTTGATTGCAATTGTGGTTTCCGTTTATCCTATTACACTGTCATTTTTTTTTAAAGGACTTTTTTATTTCCCCCAATTCTCCACGCCGGCTTGAAGAAAACCCAAAAACCCTAGAAGTCTGACCACGATGCATCGTATCCGTGGGTTCCATCTCCAGGGTTTGCGATAACCGACTGGGAAGAGAGAATTGAACCCTAATTTCGATGTTGGTTTCGTGATGAATTAGGGCTGCTTTTGTAAAATGAAAACAGCAGCAGCAGGAGAATGGATCTGAATCTGTACCTGGGTCTCCGTCGATCGCCCTCTCATCGCGAATCAGATCTCGGTGCGGATCTTGCCCTGAATTCGTTACCTTCCTCGGCTGAAGAAGCCTGTTCTGGCGAGATGTCTGGTCTTGCGCCGGGGCGGGAGGCCCATGCTCCGTACTCGCCAAACCATGCTTTGATTACACCCAGCTTTCCGCCTGTAGATCCTTTGAACTCAAATGAGGAATCTCCCATTCTCCACTTTGAGCATGCTCCGTATATGCCACCGCCGCTGTCGCTTCCATCCTATAGGAGCATGGTCCAAAGCAGCATGAAGCCCAACAGTAGCTCCCATGCGGAGTACTGCCCGTGCCCTCCATCTGCGGCTCCTGCCTCTCCAGCCACCGACCGAAGGGGCGTAGAGTCTCTGGGCCCTGATGCCGGTGCTCCATCTGGACATGCCCCATATTCTCCATCATATGCACCTATTTCGCCAGCTATGGAGGATATTATTGAGCCTGTTGCGGAGGGGAACAGCAGTCGTGGTGCCCATGTAGAACATGTGCCTTACTCACCATCACGTGCACAAATGTCACCAGGGGTATTGTCTTCCCCGCGAGGTGGTGAAGCATTAGCTCCTGAGGATGGTGACCCCCATGGACCATACTCACCATCTTATTTTCCTGTGTCAGTAATCACACAGCTTGATGAAGGCCACTCCAATGTTGGAAGTCCACTTCCTCCAGTTGCTGTTGACCTCCTTGAAGCTGCTCTACCAGCCAGTGACTTGTTAGCCGAAGACGAAGCTTCACGACGGGATCTCTTTCAATCTAGTCACCGTTGGCCAATCAGAAGATTTAGATCTACTGTTCCATATAGAACTGAAACTGATCTTGGCCGATCTTCATCAAGAATGGAGGATCGTCTTCTCCGAGATATTATAGACAGATCCACGCGAATGTTTGCGGGGGATAAATCGACAGTTGAGAACCTCGCGCCCAAGGATTCAGAGGACGAAAAGGAGGATCCTGATAATGCCGTAGCTAACTTTGAGTGCAATGTTTGTTTGGAAATGGCTAAGGAGCCAGTTGTTACTTCTTGTGGTCATCTTTTTTGCTGGCCATGTCTGTATCAGTGGTTGTATCTCCATTCTGATCATAAAGAATGTCCTGTATGTAAAGGGGAAGTAACTGACTCAAATATTACACCAATATATGGTCGTGGGAGTACTGAAACGAAGGATGATAAGAAGAGTGGAGTAATTGAGAATTCTGGATTGGAGGTACCGCCAAGACCTCATGGGCGGAGGCTTGAGAGTTTGAGGCAACGAAGTCGTAGATCACTTCCAAGAATATCAAGGGAACAATTTATGTCTTGGAGACATATTATTAATGAAGAGATGCAAAATGGAAGTAGAGCAGAGGGACAAGAGTCAAGTCAGAATGGCATTTTTGATGGTCTTAATCGCAGAGTGCTCACCAGGCTTCTGGCAGCTCAGCAGATTCAAGGTGAGGGGAGTTCAGAAAATGGGAACTTGGGGGTTAGCGGGTCGTCCAGAAATACCTCTGAACCTGCTTCAAATTTTCATAACAGTATTTCTCATGTCGATGAGACTCATGGGAGGCAAAGAAGTGGCTCCCTTTTGCGGGATAGGTTTGATTTTTGGCGCCGAATCGCCCTTTCTAGCATCCCTGGCACTGATGCATTTGCAGCTTTTGCTTCACGGATGTCTAATTTTCTGGAAACTTCAAACAATGGAAATAATTCTGGTGCCGCTGCCTTAGTTAATTCTCTGAATCATGAGCCTCCACCTGGTCAAGGTACACAAGGAGCAACCTCTGTAGGAGATCAGCCTTCTGCTTCAAGCACTATGGCAGTGATACAAGGAGCTGGTGGAGCCCTTGATGCTTCTGCTGAACAAAATAGTGCAGGATCTTCTCGTTCCTTGAGGAGGAGGAGGAGGAATCTCGCATCTAGTTCTTTAGACGTAGATGGGCAAGTTCATCCTGCACGTAAGAGGCGGCGACTAAACTAGCTTTGTTCATAAAATTTGAAATCCGATAGGAATTTCAAATCAATGGGTTTGGCTTGTAATGTGGTTATGTGGTTGTTTATGTTGCTTTTCCTGCTTTAGTTCCACCATTGTATCGAGATTCTTATCTGAGTTCTATCCATAGAAGTATGTTATTTTTATTAACTATGTATTCTTTGCAGTAGCAGAAACCTCTAGATTGATTTAGATATCCATAAAACACCTATCCTTATTTTATCGCATGCCCTATGAGTCATTGAACTTTTGGACCTTGAAATTGCAGCTCTGTTGCTGGATTTTGACAGTGTTACCAGTTTGCTTCTTATATAATGTTACAGTGTATTTTCTCAGGGAAAAAAACTATTGTTTTTAAGGTTGCAGTGACTGGCTAAACTGTTACTTTTCCCACCGGTTATTGGTGGGTGAAGGGGACATGAAAGAGCAAATTCCATGTAACCAAACAGCTTACATTTCTCAAACTCCTTGAAAGCTAATACACATATTACTGTCGTTCCTGAGTGCATGGTCCATAATAGTGGAACGGGCATCTCACTGAAGGACTTGGAGACGCAATGTAACTGGGTGCATGTTCCATTATAGTGGAATGGCGTTTTGAGAATTATACTACCTCGTGACAAATTGAATCTGAAGTGCTTGCTAACTTGGACCGAACTGTTATTCTTCTTCATTCGACTTCTCTTTACTTTTACAACTATCCTAGAACTGTTGCGGTTTCCTTCCATCCATTTTTCCTAGGAAGGATTTGGGTTCTGATTGGCGTCTGCCATTCTTACATGTAATTGTGTAATAACAGATCATATCCTGCCTATTGCATCAACTTTGATAGGGTTCATTTCTTGGAGAGCCCATTATATGCACCCGAATGCACTTGGATGTATTTTACCTCTTTTTTTAAAAAAAAAATTTTGAATTTTTTTTCATGAAATTATTAATATAAGTGTATTTAATATGTGTATCAATTTTTACTATTTTTAGAGACTATTAGATTTTTTTAAAAATTTTAAAAATCAGTGATATTTTTAGTAATTTAATATTATTAAAATGTCATTGTCTTTTAAAAATCCGAAAAAATAACTAAAAATAGTAAAAATTGATATACATGTTAAATGCACTTATATTAACAGTTGTGTAAAAAATTTTCAAAAATGGATGTATGCACCTAGGTGAATTGAGTCTCAGTGCGCTTGAGTGCATACAACTGCGGCATGGGATGACTTCTTTGTAGTAGAATGGAGAACGTCGGATCATAGATAATGTTGTTGGAAACTGTAGGATCTAAATGATGTTGGATTGGAAACTGTTGTTATAGGATGCAGATTTCCTAGAGTTCAGAGGCACGCTCTCAGGGGCTTGTCTCAAATGCACTATGCTTATGTCGAGCTTTTGTGAATCGATTTAAATAACAGGTTCTTGACGAAACAAATAGTTGTTTTATGTAGATTGCTGATGCTCAACTGATTTTATGGCTAATAAAAATATTATAGAAGAAAGGATAGTGGTAAAAAAACTTAAAATTTTTCCAGCAATTCAAGATGTATCTATCAACTGTTCTGTCTATGAAACTTTTATGTGTTATCTGCAATGTCCCGAGAGGATTTCCTTTCAGGCAATGAAAGAGCTGATCTTTTAACAGCTCTACTAGAGATGTGTTCCCATTAAAAGAGGCAGTGGTAGGACATTTGGTAATGAACACTGTCATCAGGAACGGAGTGGTGAAGGATTTATTTGCTTGCGGCCGGTTTAATCGGTTTGAACTGATGGCATCCGTTTTACCTATTTATATTGTCATAAAAATAGTAAATTATTTGAATATTAATAAATTTTATTATTTATTATTTTAAATTATTTGAATATCAATGAATCTTAATGTTCATAGGTCCTTAGACCATATGTTAAATCTAGGATCTATCACTCTAACAAGTAAAACCTGCAAAAAAAAAAAAAAATCAATAGAATCTTTTCAAAGTTATATTAACTAAGTACAAATATAACACCTTAAATTAAAAGAAATTAACATTATTAATTGCCTTGAAAAAATGTAAGTTTAGCTTTAAAAAAAAACCAAAATTGGTCTGACTATTTGAACCAGTTCGAGCAGTCCATCCACGGTTCATCCTGTTGGTTTGGTTCTTACATATATAATTAGACTTTTTTTTTTTTAATCATATCACTTAGTTTGGATGACTAAACACCCAATGAAAAGCACTCTTGGGGCAGGGTAAGGAGGCCATTGGCTCTACCCACCATTTGAATCATGAACTTCTTTTCACACTATTCTATATACATCTACGTTAGTCGGTTGGACATTGATGAAAAATATATAATTAGATTGGTTAAGAAATGAATCATTTCGGGTAAGCCGAACCCGGCCGTGCTGTCTAATTTGACAACAGTGGTAATGAGGAAGCAGGGTGGAAAAGTATTCTACATTTTTTTTCCACACATCTCTCAATACATCCTAGCTTGCTGCGATTACTACTTTCCCCTTTATTACCGTACTTTTAATCATTGTTTCTCATTTTTTGATCGAAAAATTATACACCTTATTTCCATGTATACCTATTTTCCCTCCTGTATTGGTCGATGTCAGAACAAGATATACCAGGGAGTCATGGTAGCCTCGTATTCATAAACCAGAACAAAATTACAATATCTTCCATGGTTTTCAGCACCAGGTGAGTTATGATTATAGATCAGATTTCTACTTCTCATCATTCATGCTTGAAAGTAGCAGTGGGATTTAACCCGTACGAGCGGCTTTGGCTCTTTTTCTGTTGTGATTAACGATCCAACTGTTCTCATTATTAATCATAATGATTTTATCTTACAGCTAATATAATGACAGTTATTCTGGAAGTAAAAGAAAGAGTCTAGTCTAATTCAGAAAACTTGAGAATGGATCTGTCGCGCGTCGCTACTAAAAATATATCTGATTATTGTTTTATATTTGCGAAGAAAATTTCAGGGAAAAAGCAAACAAATTGTACCTATATATTGCCTTCAACGAAGTGAAGGTGGCCAATGGACCTTTTGAGGTTTTAGAAAAGAGCCGATCGATGCCAGGTGTTTTGTTCTGTGAGCATCAAAGGTCTCTCTTTCCTTTTTTTTTCCCCCACTGCGTCGGGTACATTTTAATCATTTTCTTTATTTTTTCTGCATACGAACTACTAATTTACTGATATCACTATTTTCCGACAGATGTAATTATTTTTTGACAAAAACCTAATTAATTTGCTGATATCGTTAACTACGAAACATTTTATCGGTAATATATAAAAATATTAAAATTCATGAATATGCGTTCGACAACATTTTTCTATCTCATGAAGTCAATTCTAAGCTTTGGAATACGGACTTCGCCTCTACCATACCTTCTTTTTCACCCACCATGCTATAGCTCATGTGATTGCGGTGATTGCGGTGTTGCAGGCTTGCAGCTTCTCCTCCCACGTGGGCTTCTTAATTTGAATAGCATATATAAAGAAGAGGCCTACTGCAACCCCCTCAAAACGTGATCATACCTTAATTGAATGCCTTAAATTATGGTAGGTTTAATTTAGGCTATTTAATTATTTTCATCTTCCTTTCTTTCTCTAAGAAACACTGGTTATTTATGCTTTCTTAGTTTAAACTTGATTTGGATGGACCGGGCGAAGAGATTGTGCGTAAATTGATTTGAAAATGTATAACTTTGACGAGATTCTAACTTAGAAAATTAGAAAAATTCTAATCTTGAAATGAGTTTTTTTTTTATGGTTATATTTACATACATCTCAACACATATTACATTGAAGTTCTGAAACATTCTTACAAATACAGAGATATATAACTCCTCCAAAGAAATCTGGAGACACAGCTCCACCAAAGAATTAGGAAGACACAGCTTCCACCAAGTCAAAGGGAGACAACAACTCCCATACCATTTTTTCGGGCGGAAATCCCAACGTGGGATTCGAACCCACGACCGCAGCTCCGCAAACGCCTTATTACTACTGCGGCCACCAACCGAGCCGTGCTCGGTTGGCTTTGAAATGAGTTGAGTTGTCATTTATAGGCCCTAAAACAACAAAATCTCATTATGACTTAAGTCTCCACCTCCCCTTGAAACATGATCATAACCATTTAGATGACACGTTCGTGGTAATTAGTGAATTTTACCCAAATTATGTCTTTGGTTGATTACGGAGGGCTAAGCAAGTAGGTCATTTGTTCATCTACTTGTCCTTTCCAATGGGTTGACTTTAAACTTTTTTTTTATATCATTCAATTTATTTTTATGCATGCGGGAAAACGGGATAGGTTAAACCATATGCAATGTTCATTTCGGTTAATTACAGTCACCCCAATTTTAGACCTACGTTTTAAAAATAAGGTCAATATTGGGTTAATCTCTTATCATTCAAGTTGAAAATTCAGCTCGTGTTTTGAAATATTTAAAATTTCTAACGTCAATCTAGAATTTGTTTGGCATTTAAGAAATTTTTTAGTATTTATTCAAAAAAAGGAAAATTGGTAGTAGAATTTTTTTTGAAATTTTAAAAAATAATGTGATATGATAGAAGTAATGACAAAGAGTATAAAAAATAAAGTTAAAACACATAAGATATCTATATCAAAATTTGCAAAGAAATAATTAAAAAGTAGAATAATTGTATAGAAAAATATGAATAAATAATTAAAAAATAAATTAGTTGTAGAGGGAAAAAGATTTAGATAGAAAATTTTGTTTGGTGAATAACAAATGCACCCATAATCTTAAGTATCATCAATAATAAATTTATGTATGAGAAGTGATTTTGTTAACATGGACTAAGTAATGACTTACTTAGCCTAATTTAAAAAATTTATTTAATTTTTTTTACTTTTCCTTATAAACTTATTAATATAGATGTATTTAATATATAAATCAAGTTTTACTATTTTTAAATGTATGTATATATTTTTTATATGTTTAAATATAAGGATATTTTTAGCTATTTTCAACTATTCAAAATGGCTAAAATAATTTTGTGTTTAAAAATATTTAATATATATACATATTAAAAAATAGTAAACTTAATTTTTATATTAAATATACTTAGATAACCAAGTGCAAAAAGAAAAAAGTAAAAAATAAATTTTTAAATAAATTTTTTAAGAAAGGTTAAGTAAGCCGTTACTTAGCCTAAATTAATAAGATCATTTGTCTGTATATATTGATTATTACAAGATATTATTATTATTAAGTTAAATTAAGGTATCATTAATCATAAATAAAGTAACAATTAGGAGAAATAAGAAAAGATAAAAATGTATGCGTTGAGACATGGTTGACACCAAACCAATCATGTTTTGGAATTGGTTCTATGCTTAAATATTTAAAAATTATTTTGTATCGTTTATGTCTATCACCAAGGTTGAATATTTTAAATCAAATACCTGTAAATTTTTTTAAAGAAGGAATATTTTTATATGAAAGTTTTGAAAACAAGCGAGTATATACATCTAGAGTTTTGGACCTTTAGGTCAAATGTAGCGGTTATATTTGATAAAAACTGACTTATTTGTTATATAAATAAAATGCAATTTGCTCAATAGTTCACGTATATATGATCAAGTTTTAAATAAAGAAATTAATTAGGAGATTAATGACCCAACAAGATTGACAAAAGCAAGCTAGAAATCTAAGGCAAGATCTGCTTGGAGCACCACATGTCCACCAGAGCTCTTATCCGTATCTATATCGTCCTGGAAGGATGGCCGGTGATGAGGATGAAACATCAAATCTCCTCCAGCTAGGCAGCTATTCACGTGCTCATGAGGTGATGAGCCTCCTTCCGTCCACGTGCCCATCGCCCTTTTTAGTTTCCAGACAAAGGAATGACACGTGATGCTAGGCCCAGCCGGGCCAAATTCTAACCCATGCCCTCCACCTTCCCTCGTCTTCTCCTGCCAACTTGCATGCAATTCTCCTTAATTCACATCCATCATGTCATTTCATCGCATTATCGTCTCCCTGTCCCTCTTCGAACACGGGATTTTCTCCGATGACAACTGGTTAAAACTACACCCACTTGGATTTCTCATTTAAAAAAAAAAAAACTTTTCAAAGGTATAAGTCATTTATCACATTCTCCTTCATTGATATTCGTATTATACCTATGTTAAATTAGTTTCACTTCACTTGTATATAATCCACAACAGTAATAAATGCATGAGGTTCTTAATGATCATATTTTTCAAAAATTAATAAAATATAAAACTTTCGATGAAGTTAATTTTTATATTCGGACTAAACAAATAATTTTAAAAACAATATAAGACAAATTTAAAAAAAAAATGAAAAACCTAAGAGTCTGCATTTTGCTCACAGAAGAAAATCTCAGTATATATGCGTCCCACTTTGGTAACTTTTTGAAAATGACAAAATTTCCCTTTCATTGTGTGCTAATAGGAATGGCGGATTACGCTTTTATTTTGTGTTTTTAATTTTTTTAAATAATATCTAATGAAAGTAGCTTTTTAATTTTATTAGGAGCAGTTTTATAATTTCACCACTTTTAACGTAGTCTTAACAATGTTGTCTTTCTTTATAAATGTGTAATGATATCGATACATGTGAGTATAAGCTGTAGTTATATTTGAAACTAACCTATAAGAGAAATTTTTTTGGCCCACCTTTGAATCATCTCACTTCAGGCGGCCGTATGAGATATAGACCAATAAAAAAATTAAAAAGACTTAAAATAAATGTGTATATTAAAGTCCTCATACATCCACGTACTATATCACTACCACCTCCACTCCATTATCTCTTTCCAAATTTTTCTGATTTTTAATTTTTCCATTGGAATTTTAAAGAAGAAGAAGAAGACAGATCCTACTCAGTGAAACTTACTATTTTGACATATTAATTTTTCTGGGCAGTCCAGTTTTCAGCGTATTCACAGACTGCAGCAAAAATCTAACCAATGACATATTAATTTTTCTGGGCAGTCCAGTTTTCAGCGTATTCACAGACTGCAGCAAAAATCTAACCAAAGACAAACAACATATATATGTATAAACACATTTATGCTTTCACATATATAATCCACTTATAACACACAACTACACGCACGATGATAATAATGTAAAAGTTCAGTACTTCGCTGGTCGAATGTGATGGTTGACACATGGGCAGTTGGGCTGTGAGAAATATCTGCTTGGTAAAGCTGATGATACGATAGCGTATCCTTTGAGAATAGATGTATCAATCTGGTGACAGGACTTGTCGATGATTGCATGCATATATGGACGGACGGACGGATGGATTCTTTACTGATAATGATATAAAAGATATTATTATGATTGGCTTTTGGTTTAATTGGAAAGCAAGGCTTATCTATAGTATAGGCTATTGCAATCTTCCACCATCAGTTTCAGAAAAAAAATTTCCTTTTCATCATCTGATTTTTGCTTTATGTATTCAGTTGTTTATGTGTTCGGGTGGCCTCGTCTATCTGTCCCAGAGGAAACCGCCTAATTCCGGCAGACAAGCAAAAAGAATGCTAACCAGCTAGCCTAATTTTAGGGCAATGGTGCAAACACACACGCACGCATATCAATTTCCATGGTCTCTCCCTCAATTGTACTGGAAATAAAATGATACATCCCATCCACAAAAATCCAAATTTACACGTACATTGGGGCGACACTTTTTAGCATTTTACTGCTATTTTCTAATCTATCATCCACTTAGATTTGTTCACTTAATTTTGGTTTTTCGCGAAATAAATTCTGTAAGTATGTGAAATTGCAATTTAAAACGCGCATTTTGATTGTAAAAAAAAAACGTACAAGTTTAAAATATTTGCAAAATAAGTATCATATACATGTGGTTTTTAAATAAATAAGGGAAATAAAACTCTCTTGCAAGATATCTTGAAGGCATTTTAGAAAAAAATTATAATACTTAATTTAGTTGTTACACTATTTTACAAATGCCAACTGGACTATCCTAGTTGGTTATGACCAATGGCCGGTGATTATGAGGTAGTGGGCGTAAAAATTAATTTTCCCTAGTAATAGGGGTTATATAGATTTCCCCTGTGGTGGGGATATTTATGCATATTTTCTCCATGATAGAAAGGTTGTGAAAGAACTGATTTGTGATATCATAGTATATGTAATACTAATAAAAAAATTGCAAGTTTCATTTAATTTTGTAGAGACTTTCACCTTATAGAGTTTATTTTCCAAAATTCTAAAATATAACTGCTAAAATGTAATTCTACATATTTATAAGATCATATACTTAATTATGAGATCCATTTTGCAAAACTCCCGAGTTGATTTGTCCACGATAAGCAACTCCTTCTCTTTTCCCATCATTTGCTTTTAAGTTTTAGAAAATTTATTGGATGACTAAAAACAATAATAAAGGGTTTGATTCAATCTACAAGATATTACTCTTCAAGTCAAAGATAAGGTTGTTACTTTTTTGGTTTATTTAGTGCGTAGTGGTTTTGATATATGGAAATGAGATTTCCATTTGTCTAGGAAATAAATAAAAATGTTGAATTAAGTTATTTCCATTTGTCTAGGAAATAAATAAAAATGTTGAATTAAGTTATTTACATTTGTCTAGGAAATAAATAAAAATGTTGAATTAAGTTATTTTTTATTCTTGACTGCGGACATCGAATTTAAAGGAAAGCCAATTAGGATGGTGCTTGCACGGCAACACAAGGACAGTGCATGACTACTAGTGTGAAGTTCAATGCCACTAGAGGACAACGAATGATGGTGTAGAAAAACCATGGTCATGGAATGTCACGTGGGAATACTACGTGCACTTCACTAATCCACTTTCGACTAAAGAAGGAGATAAAGGGAGTCCCTATTTTAGTCCTTAATTTTTATATAATTGGTGTATTTGGCATTTGGAAAAGAATGGAAAAATTAAAGAAAAATTGAGAAAATGAAAAAGTGATGTAATCAGGATGATAATTAAGAGTAAATAAAGTTGAGCTGAAATGAATAAGAAGGGTAATATGAAAATTAGAAATTTTTTTCTTTTTTCAAGGATGAAGCACACCTGGACATTTTTTATGTGCATAAAATTTAAAATTACAAAATTTAATGTCAAGAATTCCAAGGTAACTAAATTAATTTGATAATTAAATAAACTTAAAATTCTTATTTGAAAAAACCCCAACAGCTTAAGCTAAGAAAAAAGTAGGGGCAAAGGCATAAAGCCAAATATACGTTATGTACACACGAGCAGAGACTGTCGTACCACCTCCACTCATCACCACACGTGTACAGTGGATCTTCATCTAGCCAAGTGTGGAATGGCAGACCGTGATTCCTTCCATGCCTGTCAAGAGGGGGAAAAAAAAAAGAGAGGAAGCACGCCATAGTCGAAAACCAGAAGCTAGATGCGTGTTGACCATGGAGTCAACATGAATAGTTAAACCCGTCAGAGTGGCTACAGTAGTGCAGTGTGGTGGTCCGAATGTAGGGTCTCTGCTTTTTTTTTTTTTGGACAACTGAATGTAGGGTCTTTGGATACCTTGAAAAGGAGTCAAATACATGGATAAAAAAGTTGAAAGTGGAAGGAAATGATAGCGACCAATGAAAAGAAAGTAAATAGAATTAATGTTATAATAAAATGGAATTTAATGATTACAAATTTTATTTAGGTCCAAAATTCCATCTAAATTAAACGTTTTTTAAGATATCACTAATATATGTTTTCCACTTTAAGGTTAATTTATTTTCATATTCATTGGTAGAGAAAGAGGCTAATGTTTGATAGAAGACACAATATTCCTAGCAAAAATCAAAACTTTCAGTAGCAAGACACAGATCATAGCTTTTATCAATTGAATTATGCCCTTATTGACATCTAAATTAAAGATTTACGTATAACGTAATAATGAATAACATTAACTCGTAAGAAATTCTAAAATTTTAAATAAACGTGTATATTTTCTAATGTGTTCTTCTCATATAGGTGAATAGTTAGATGATTATAACATGAATCCGATAGTTAGATGATTATAATATGGATCTGAGTTTTATGTTTAGTAAGCATTTTTTTTAAAAAAATTGTTGTCTACTAAAGACTAACCAAATAAAATTAATTGATGAAAATCATTTTAGCAACAAAAATTTATTTGTTTTTGCTTATGAAATTGGCAAGGTTGGGGGCTAGAAAAGAAGGGATTGATGTTGACTACCCAAAGTTCACCTTCCAAATCTTTTTCTATATTATATTTTTATTATATATAGCACTTTTTCCATGGACATCTAAAGTTAACCTACTTAAAGAATAATTTATCAAAACAATGACTATGAGGAGATTAGAATCGATGTATATAAAAACCTACATATTTTGAATGAAAATATATTAAAATATTATGGATAAAATCCATCAATAGAAAGACTTGAAGTCCTAAAATATTTTTAGAAAGATCACAAAAATGCAATTACGAAGGGAATTAATTTATCAAGATGAAAATACCATGCAAAAAAAGAAGAAAGCCATTAAAGATGCATATGATAAGAGGTAAAAAAGTAAAGAAGAATTTGCCGGGAAAATTTTGAAAAAATGGTAGTGTGATATGATATAGTAAAGGGTAATAATTAGAGATAAAAAGAATAAAGAAAAAATAAATAGGATAATTATATAAAATATACAAAAATAATTGAAATATAAAAGTAATACTAAAAGAAATTGAATAATTAGTTACACTATAAAATTATATTAGAAAGCGCGGGGAATGAAGGGGGAAAATGCTTTTTTCCCCCTTGCTTTATCAAATGATGCAAAAAGTTGTATGAAAATGGATGGGCGAGGAGCAAGGACCAACGAGGGACCTGGGGAGCGCTGAAGGTGGGTCCACGTGGCCCGCCTGCCGACCCACCTGATACATGCGGTGGTCAGTCTGTCAGACAAGAATCTAATACACAATAAAGAGAGAGAAGCGACCCGACGGTTCGCCCGCATGCATGCTTACGTAAGAAAAACAGCCCGATGACAAGTGGTCCCCACGCCCCCCCTGGATCCAATCAATTCCTAATAATTAGAGGATGGTACAGGGGGCCCACTTGGTGGACAAATGATTGAGCATGCTGCGGTGTCCCCTCGAATATGTGCAGTTGGTCTGAGAGCCGTCAATATGAGAAGAAAACACAGAGCATGAGCATGGGTGTGGGGTGTAGGACCGAGTAGCATCAGCCTGGCGCACCCAACCCCACCCCGCCCCACGCGGGCTTCACATGGGCAGGTGGGGGCCAGCAGGTGATTGCGGATGTGAATCTAGAACAGAACAGAAGAGAAGAGAACAACTGATGAGTTGAGTGCTGTCATGCTGTGACAGTGTGACGTGTTCTTCTTGTCTTTGTTCCCCTCGCCAACGACGACGCATCGACGCGACGGATCTATCACCCTGCGTAACGTTACGCATGCTTTTGTCTCTTTCGTTCCTCACCCCCCTCCGTGCGCGGAGGGGACGGGATCCATCCTCCCTCTGCCCCGGGAGGGGCGGCTCCACCACCTCCTGCTCTGCCCAGATTTTCATTAGGAGAGGAGAGACTCCTCTCTGGCTAGCACTAACAGCTAGCCGACATACTGTCCATCGAGTTCATCGCCATGTACACCTTCACAGTACATAATATCTACATACGCATCGCAATTAATACCAATAAGTTAATATTAATATTGATAAATTCCAAATTTGACCTCAATTCCTACTATGACAATATAAAATATGTTTGGTAAGTGACAAAACTTTTAATAAAAAATTTTTAATATAAAAATTATTGAAACAAAAGAAAATAATACAATATAATAAAGGCAATAATGATAGTAAAAATACGAGGCAAAACTTTTGATATTATTATATTTGAAAAATTATTGAAAAATAGTATATTACTACTTTTATCTTTGTGCTATTAACTCTAAATATAATTTACGGTCATATTCGGAATTAATCCTAATAATAATAACATGGTTGAACTGGATATTATAAAAGGCTAATCGAAGTCAAATTTCATTCAATACTCCAGCAGTCAATGCTGAGTACAGCAGTCATGGCGATTAAATTAATTAAATAATGGGCGACACGTCCCTCTTATGAACCCAATGTTTATGCATCAAGTTGCACCTAATCATGAACCCACAGATGGTGCGGCGATCATTGCTGTTGCCTTATTGTGATGAGTGGGTAAAATCATGGCTAGCTTACTAGAATTTTCAGTTTTCTCTTTTAATTTCTCTTTTCAAAAGCCTTTTCCACAATCAGAGGGGAACCACATGAATTTCGCCAGCCTAAGCTATGGTGGAAAAGACCCAAAAATCTGCCCCTGCGTGGTAGACCAACTGACAAGCGAAAAAGGCCCATGAAATCATCCACCATTACAGACTGAAAATGGAATGAAAGCTCATCAATTGCATGAACACAGGTAAGGCGCAATTAAAGATGTCCCCATTCGCTCAAGACAGCGATGGATGAGATGGCCTGATAGGAGCGGCACATCTGCAACCTTTGGACCCATCTGATATATGGTGAGGATTGATGATGGGTCAAATGCTCTTTGCGTGAAGAGATATAGTCCACCATCTTCCAGACCTTTTTAATGCATCAGTTTCATGATCGACCCAAGTTGAGAAAAATCCTTCTGGGCCTACCAGCTTTCATCATCTAGCTATCAATATATACCATTGCCAACACAATTATTCTCCAAGCATACGCCATGCTTTTTATGATATCAATAGTTTAGGAAAATAAGCTATTAAAGAAAAATAATGATAGCGACATGTAATTTTATGCTACATAGCATGATATGTGCTTGATGTACAAGTGCGCCTCTGGATGAAAAAGTGGCATGTGTCAAATCAACTCAAGTAATTATAATGAAAGTCCTGATTGTTTATAAGATTGATCTAGCCACCAGCTGGTCAAGGCTATTTTTCTTTGTTTAATTATTCCTATTAAATTTGATAAGAAAATTATTTCTATAAATTAAAGCTGTGTTTGAGAAGTAATAAAATTTTAGATGAAGAATTTTTAGTGTAAATTTTTTTAAAATGAGAGAAAACAATATGATATGATAGGAGTAATGATAATGAATAGAGAGAATAAAGGTAAAATAGATAAGTTACTTGTATGAGCAGTTGTATAGAAATGATTGACAAGTACGGTGATTATATAGGAAGATGTTAAGAAAGAATTTAAAGATAGAATAGTTGCGGAAAGTAAAAATTTTAATATTAAAATTTTTGCCTTGAAAACTTTATGTTTAGCCCAACAAGCCCAAAATTTGAAATTACAAAAAATTTACTAATGAATTCAAGTAAGAATGAGTGTAAGGCAAGGATTGAATTTTATAGGGTGCCTATGAAGAATCTAAAGTAAATTGATTATATGAGATTATATGAGATTTTAGTGGAATCAAGTTTTGAAAGAAAACTAGCAACAAGAAAGGGAATGAAATAAAAATTCCACATGATAAAACATAGACTTCTGTTCAAGATATTTGCAAGATCAATCCTTTTTAACAAGACAATTATACTTACCCTAATGTATTTATTAGAATATTTAAATCATTTTTATCAAAGTACATTGATAGGGTTTTTCTTTTCGAAATGTGTAAATTCGCATTTAAAATTAAAAAATGCTTAGATATGTGTATGATGTATCTATTTTTTTATTACAAATGATGTATTTTTTGAGGTAATGCATGTGTATTTTTTAATTACAAATTATGTGTTTATTTAAGTCTGGTTCTATGTAACCTCCTTAATTTTGAAAATAGTGATGATTAATATAAAATTCAATCTATTTATTATGTTTAACATTACTTGTTTAGCTATAAGACTAATGGTATGTTTTGGAAAGATAAAACTTTTAGAAAAAAAAATTTAGCATAAAAGTTTTTAAAGTAGGAAAAAATGATGTAATATAATAAAGTAATAATGAAGAGTACAAAGATTAAAGTTAAAATATATAAGTTAGTTATATGCACAAAGCCACATTTGATTAAAAATAAATATATTTGTGCGTAAATTAGGAAAATGATTATATATATATTAGAATGTAATAATATTTTATAGAATAATTTATCAACATAATAGTAATATTTTAGATGTTGAGCATATTACTTTAAAATTGATATTTAACATTAAACTATTTTATTATTTTGATTTTACAGATTTGTAGATGGGTCATGCACAATTGTAATAAATAAACGAAAAGGTTTCCATGATAATATAAATAATACTAAATACAATAAATGAAATGAATTTTCATCAACTATCAAAATATTAAAAATGATATGGATTACATAAAAAGAGGGTTTCCTAGAAGCATAGTCCTTTAAAATATTAGAATAAAATAAATTAACTTGTACAAATATGAATTTGAAGTGCGGGAAATACTTTCACTTTCCAAATTTTAAATCCTAATTTTTTAGCCCATACAAGTCTTTCGTTAAAATAATCGTCAAATAAGTACCAAAAAAATAATCATTAAATTATTCATCTAATGATTCGAATTTCATGCAACCTTCCCAATGGGCCCGAAGCAAAGAATTCCACAACAACATATTTCAACAGAATCTGTTCTACTGAATCATTAACTACCATTTTTTGCTAGTGATAAGAGTGTGACGATAAAAGCATTTATAATAGAGAAATGGACTAATTCTCTCATTGATGTATTATGAGCCAATAATCTTACATAGATAGAAATATAACTATATATTGTACTGTTTAAGATAAGGAATTTATATTGGAGCCGAGTGAAGTTATGTTAACACAATGGAAACCTAGCACAACTCATCATGATGCTACGTTTTAACTAATTAAATTCAAGTTCAGCACTTTCACCTAATGCCATTAGTTGACTCACCCATTTTCACTTTTTAAGAAATTGAGTAGGTTGCGAAGGAGGACATTAATGGCTTGTCAGAGCATGCTTTGTGGGTACGAGTAGTGCTCGATAAAACCATCTTTCAATGGAGCAAATCACAATCCAACATATGAATAATTTAAACCCCATAAAGAAGCTGTTTTGTCTTTTAAAGCATGGAGCACGTACAAAACAATCCACGCATGCAGACATATTATCTTCGCAGGTCACGTCTCCAAATATATGCCTTGCACCAACAAAGAATCAGTACTGTAGGTGAGTTTGGCAACATATAAGTGGAAATTAATGGAGATAGAAATGCAATTTCAGTAAAAAATTAATGGATATAATATATGTATTGACTACATGTACCATGGTAATAATAATGATAATAAAATATACCTTCTTCCAATGGCATTTATATTTTCATTATTGCTCATTTTCATGATTATTTAATGTCGACATGATGACATTAGATGTTTCTGCATGCAACAGCTCCTCATGATGAAAAAGGCCTTGCACTCGCTCAAATTTTATAAAATCGTAGGCCTTCTTATGGAAAATTAAAATCGCCCTAGGAAATATGAGACGAAAGGAAGAGGGTAAAAGAGGCGTAAAAGCTATATATATATATATATATGTTGATGTACCAACTAATTACCTAAAATTACCTTACTTTATTGATTATTGTATACTTATAATATGTTTGGGAAAAAGGAGGGTGCAAAAGACGTTTAAAGGCTTTTTTCATCACCCCTTTTTATATTCATGAAACGTAATATCTAATTATTAGCTAAAGTTTTCTTACTTTATTCAATCGTTACTTATAATATATTTTAAAGGGTGTTGATCTCATATGGTCATTTTTTTCTATTTCTTTGTAAATGTGTGGAACCTACATAAAGCTTTCTTATTAAATTTGAAGATCTTTTGTATTTTTAAAAATTAGAAAAGAGTATATATAAATGGAAAATAAAATTTAAAAAAAATTATCAAAATTTGTTGCTTTAAAGATTTAGATAATACCCACATATTTATAAAAAATAATATTTTTCCGTTGCTGGTATTGCGTCACTGTTTGAGATTGGCACCTTATTGTAAAAGTATTTATTTTGTCTATTATCCTACTAATTTTAATATTATCATCTTTTATGCATCGTCCGGCTAAACTAAACATAGGTCATTGCGGTAATAATGAAAATGGAAAATTTTTAAAAATAAGACAATAAAATGAATTAACTGAAAACAATGATTAAAAATAAAATGAACAAAGATAATACCTATAAATTCTTATATAAAAAGTTACATAAAAAAAGTTGTCATATAAAAAGAGAGAAAATTTTCCTCATACTCACAACGTTTCATTCTTAATTCTCCAGACGCTTGTGTAGTTACTCTTAGTCAAAACTAACGTTAACTGTATATGAAAATGTCAATTTCACCGCCATTATGTAAATAAATATGAAATAAGTTCATGGTCCATTTTTATTATAATTTTTAAAAAAATACATCAGATCTATTTTACAAAAAACACGATAGAAATTTTGTTTGAAATTTTTTTTACAAATAACGTGAGGGCAAAATCAATATTTTTGCATGCAGTTAACATCTGTTTTCAAGAATTAAAGGTGAAATCTTGTGGTCTGAAAGGAATAATGGCTAAATATTTTGAGAATGAAGAGAATTTTCCTGTAAAAAATGAAAAAATGACTAAAGTATAAATGACAATAACGACGTATAAAATTATTAAGCAACCAAAATGTTAAATCACATTACTAATTATGAAAAAATAGTAGACAATGGGCGTAAAAATAGTGATAAATATGATATTCAGATTAAACTTTGATTACACTTCTTAAATTAAATTTAATTACAAGGTATATTCGTACTTGGTGGAATCCATTTGCAATGGATTTGGATTTCTTCTCCCATTTTCAATATAAACTCTAATTTCATCTATTATTAAGATATATTACTTCAAATTCGAACATGATGATAGATAAAACTTATTTTCTAAAAAAATAATTTAAAAATTCCACCAACATTTTGAGACCCACTTAACAACTGCTGCACCCCGTAGAAGCGCTGCCACATGCCATGTTTTCTATTTTCGGCGGTTGCCCCAATCCAACTCCATCTGTAGGGGTACATTCTTCCTTTCGATTTGATGGGAAGCAATCAAGCGCCAGGATTCCCTGCCATGCATGGGGCTCCCTGATCTCCTCCGTCACATATCGTACGATCAGGACCGTTCATTTGTTGTAAATGGCAAGGTGGGCATCATCCCAAAACGTGAGAGGTTGCATGCGACGCAGCGCATTTGATCCGAACGAAACGATAGGACCACGGGCAACCTTATCATTAAAGCTACCATATGGCTTCAATAATTGCCAAATGCTAGCTCTATGTCCTGCGGGACCACCACACTTTATACACACCCATCAACAACAATGCTCCCTTATCCTCCCATATCTTCACCCGTACGAAAAATCGGGTCCGTCCATCACCCAAAGATAATCACACCATAGTAAATATTTACAAATTTTATGATTTTCATTATGTACAACATTTGGGTCCATCCGATGCGGGATGTATATGGGTTGTGGGAGGAATACTGATTACGAAGGACTGAAAGGCCATTTGCATGGCGCGGACGCTGCATGGAGGCGAGGATTGCATGTGGGGAATTTGGGTACAATGGCTGGAGATGTGCATTTGGAGGAGAAAGGATTCGGTGCTCCGGGGCCCGGTCTTTGTCGTTGATCCGACTTCCGAGTCCGTCCGTCCTTCTCTTTGACCGTCTTTTCGCCCACCGTCGGAAATGGAGAGAATCGTGTGATCGCGATCGTCCGTGAATAAATACCTGGGGCTTACTCCGTATTCTGGTGGATTAGGGAAACAGTACTCTTCTTCGTGTCGTGTGCTTTTTATTACACGTCTCGATCCGAGTCGTTGAAATTTTTTTAAAACTTTCGTGTATGAGTGTTTGCATTACGGTTGACGCTGTCATGTTATTATAGGTTGGAGTTGTCTCAATTGGAACAGTTGGATCGGGTTTCAAACATTGTTCGTTCTTGGCCCTGAATGATGAACGGTTCGGATCTCCAGAATGACTTATCATCCAAGATCAGTTATCAAGTTGTCTTCTCTACTCATAGATGAATAGCAAGAATCATGGTCTCGCAGGTGTCGCTGTAGGTGAAACATTGACAACACCGTGGAAAATAGTTGAAAAATAGCTTTGATTACAGAAGGGCAAAAAGAAAATTATCTCATCGGGTTGATTTTTATATATTTTTGTTAAACCAATAATTAAAACTTTGATACGCATATCTCTATTTTTTATTTTTACCCTTTCTATTGGAAAAATCCCTATTTGGCTGGCTATTTTTAAGAATGCACTTTCTTTTTTGATGAAACAAGAATGCAATTTTTAAGAATGCACTCGGATACAAAGAAAATGTAAAGGAATATCCAGCCACGTGTATATATAATAATTAACGAAATTTGAATGAAAGGTATAAATTATAATTGAAAATATAGATATTTATGAAAAATGAAGAAATCGAAGATAGATAAACATCATGTAAAAATACAGTAATTAACTTTCACATTCGTTAGCTAACTTTTACGTTCTATATTTCTTTTCCTTCATTAATTCCTAAATTTTCTCCTGTTTCATGGTCTTCAATTAAACCTACTTGGGGTTTTTCTCTCAATCAGTCGAGTGGGATTTAAAAAAAAAAAGTAAAAAGATAATTGGTAAAATCCAATGGGTGGTAAGGAGGGCACAATCATGAAACGTTTTTATCGAATTGTCACACTCATACCGTATAAATTAATATACAAAGTCATGAATCTCACATAGTTCGCTCCACTGACCCTTTCGACCAATCAGCCAAAACCACATATCACCGCCTGGCTCAAAATACATGTCTATTGTCTAGTGGCCCGTTCAGCTGTCCAATATTTTGGACCACCTAATCTTCCAATCAACCTGATTTTCTGATACATGGTCCACAGATATGAGCACCCACAAGGTGGACGGCTCAGATGCAGCCACAAGTAGTTGGTGGATGGTGGAAGGAACACAGGAGGAGGTTGGCATTGAAATTTTCTATTCAAATGCCAATTTCATGAAAATCTGAGTCATACCCACCAGTGACACAATCCCACGTCGAGTGCAAGGCTCGCTAGATATATATGGTGGGGCCAATCTAGAATAGACATGGACATGGTTTGCAGCCTTTAGTTGTTGGTAATTCTTGATTATTTATTTTATTTTATTGGGTGGGTTTTGTTTTTTTGCTTGGTTTGAAAATGAAATCATTTTCCCACAGGGGAGGATTACAGACAAAGGAGGAGAGGTTGGTGGTGTGGCCAATAATTAGCAAAGGCCTTGGGAAACAATCAATGCCTTAGATGGACCACTATATAGTGAGAACAAAGGTAGGGATTTTCTCAGCGCTTTCCTGCTCCCATCTCTCTCACACGTGCATTCATGGATTTCCCATTACAAAGCCAACCTCTCGTTCAAAATCCTCACCCATTGTAACCCCCATTTCCATCTATAAATCCCCCATACCTTCTCTCCGCCTTCCCCCGCTTCTCTGACTTCAATTTCCCCACGCTCTATCCACCTCCCATGGAACTTGCATTGTCTGTTGGTGGTGGTGGCCATGACGGGGAGTCAAGCAAGAAAAGACCCACTTGCAGGATTAATCCTGTTGATGGGATGATCGAACAAGGATTCCTTGGTGAAGATGACACCAAGAATAATACAAGAAGTTGTGCGCCAGTTCAGCTAGACTTGAAGCTTTCTTGCTCCATTGACATGGGTGATTTTCTTGCCTTTCTTCTTTTTAATCATTTGGAGTCGTTCATTTTCTTGTATTAATTTCTTGGAGTGAGATAAAACTCCAAATTCCATGTGTTTATCCATAGAAATATCAAATATGATTTCGGGTCTTTGAGGCGATAGTCACCAGTACAGGTTGAATCATTCATGCAGACGAGGCTGTCATGAAGCTGTCATTGCTTTCGCAGGGCTTAAAATCTTTTTCCATATTCCCAGTTGCTACGGACGTTACTGGAGTAGCAAACCGTAGTAGGCAACAGTAACGGTAGTCAGCAGCTGCAAAAGGTCAGGTGGCGTTTTCTAAAGCTATGAATTTGAACCCAAATGCTGAAATGTTTTGGTTAATGGGTTCCACCATCACCTCACCAACCAACCAAAAAGAAAAAAAAAAGGTTTTAGTTGGTAAAGAAGCCCACTTTAATGAATTGATTTCTCCTCATAAACATAATGATTTTTAGGGCGCATTGGAATTCAAGAGACTAGGGGCTATTGGTCCTCTGATTTGAGGACGAGTAGGCTCTTCGCTTGCATCCGTAGTAGTTACGGAAATGACTTGTCTGAGAAGAAAAAAAGGTTGAGCATGCATAGAAAAATGAATGTGAGAATATCCAGAAATTCCCATTTTTATTCAACCTATTAAACATTCATTAGATGCTTTTTATTTATGGAATTTTTCCTCGTGTCTAGTTGCATTGTTGTCCATGCTTCCAGATCAATGGCCATGATCAACTGATCTCTTTTAATTAGGATCCTTATTAGTATCTAAATCTTCAGAATTAGTCTATTGCTATGAGTTTTGGCACTCTTCACGAGACAAAACTAATGATAGACTGAATATTATCCATTGAAACAGGTGATGGTTATGAGGCCGGAAGCTCAAGTGATCATGTGGCTCATACTCATGGCCACCTGGATGTTAATCAAATTCCGAATATCGATGATCTCGACAATGAGACAGGCCCATCCTCATCCGATTCACGGCACACATTAGCTGGAAGACGTGATTGCGAGGCCGATGTAGAACGAGCTTCTTCAAGATGCAGTGATGAAGATGAAGGTGGTTCTACTAGAAAAAAGCTGAGGCTCTCCAAAGAGCAGTCTTGCTATCTGGAGGAGAGTTTCAAAGAGCATCCCACTCTCAATCCTGTTAGTGAAAAATAAGTCCTAGCATTCAAATAAGACCTGATGGCTTGTGTCATCTTCCACTGAAAGCTCTGCTCTTTTGATTGCAGAAGCAGAAGCTGGCCCTTGCAAAGCAGTTGAATCTTAGACCACGTCAAGTTGAAGTATGGTTTCAGAACAGAAGAGCCAGGTACTAATGCCACTGCGTAGCTTGCAAAATAATCATCATTAAGCACATTATCATAATCGATCATGGGTAATGTTCGTGGAGATTACAAAAAAGATTTACACTTCTGCGCATTTCAAGGTGATCTAATAATTTATTTAGTACTGGGCAAGTGTAAAATGTCGGACCCAATAAAAAAATTTAATGAGTCGAACAGGGCATGGTCCACATGCAAGCAGCCAAAGTAACTTCATGATGTGTTTGGCTGATTTTAATCGACATTCATTAAAGGAAAAAAAAAAAGTTTATGCTAGCTTTTAAAAATATAAAGTCACATAAATCTTTTAAGTGATGTCGGAAAATGACGCTTTGAAAGTCATGAATGAACTTTCTAAAAAGCCACTCTGACCTTTAAAGTATGGCCATCGTAACATTCAGCCAGCAGATTATCCAGTACAAAAGCTCCCTCCCATTCCAGATAAGAAAAAGCTTTCTGCAGAGTGCCGTGGTCAGTTGCTTCTTTGTTATCCTGATCAGTGCTATGATAGGCTATTTAAGCTGGAGTAATAGGCCTCCTGTCCTGGCTGTTGTTTGTTAACCCTTCCCTGGAATGAGTGGGCAGCAGACTAAGTTTCTTGGAAGTTTGAACCATGTAGAGTGGGAATAGCGACAGATGCAGGCATGGGGATTGAAACTTGTGGCACTTGTGGGCGCATCTACCAATTGCCATTGTTTAATGTGCTCGAGGCTACTTTCAAGGGAGGTGTCCCTCTCCACACCTTTGGGATCAGTTTCTTTTGGGGGCAAAGCATTCCGATAACGTCATTTGGTGCCTGTGGTTTTCAATGTCTGATGTGGGGCCTGTTATAAGATGCGATCATTGTTAATCACAACAATTCTATGTTTTCCCCTATCCTTGAGTATATTTTATTTACAATTATCACCTTCCCATCTAAAAAATACCTCTGTTCTGTTCCTACTTTAATCTACCACAAATGTCATCTCTTATTTTCAATCAGTTTATAGTTTTTTTTTTTTCTCTCTCCATATAGTTCAATCGAGCTTATTTTTCAAATAATTAAATGTATATTTGCAAGAAATGAAAAAGGTATATGGTGTACTCTGCTTCGGTACAAGAAGTTTCTTCATTTTACACTTTTACTACCACCAACCATCTCAATGAAATTTTCTTGGATTTTGTTTTAGGACTAAGCTGAAGCAGACTGAAGTAGACTGTGAATATCTGAAAAGGTGCTGCGAGTCATTGACAGAGGAGAACCGAAGACTGCACAAGGAGCTTCAAGATCTGAAGGCACTTAAGTCTTCCCACAGCCCTTTCCAGCTGCATGTGCCAGCTACTACTCTCACAATGTGCCCTTCCTGCGAGCGTGTGACCCCAAAAACAGAGTATGTTGGCAAGGCAGGCGGTGGTCCCAATGCCCCCAAATCAAGGTTCTGCCCATTTTCGCAGCATGCGTCTGCTGCACCTTGACATGGGCTTTTGGCTGCGGCAGTTTCTTCTTCTGCTCTCTCTCTCTCTCTCTCTCTCTCTAACGACGACGGGTAGCCGAATGGTGGAAGACAAATGAGACCTCAGCTTGATTGGTGGAACCTCTGACAAGTCTTTGCGAAGTAGACGTGCCGCGATCCGGAGACTAGAGATTTTTGTACGCCACACCATGAGGATCAACTAGACAATCAGAGAAGCCAATATCATGATGACCCACTTTGTTTTGATATGGCTAAATACCATCAATTGTTACATGGCATTTACCCTCTTTTTTTAATCATAGATATCCACATAGACCCAGTCCCTGCTCAATTTCTTGTATGGCAACATGGTGGTAAATCGGCCTAGTCCCTCTTCAATTTCTTGTATGAAAACATAGCAGTACACTTTTCTTCTGATCAGAGTATGTCGTCCTCAAAAAAGGAAAACCTCTGCTACTTGATAGGCATCTATGTGATTCATTTACACAATGTTCTGCTGTTGATGGGGGTGTAAAGCCCTATGCACCATAAATTTGAAAGTAACAAATTGAGTGTATGATACACACTCCCATTCGGAGTGAGGAACACGCTGCCTATGAATCAGACACAAAATATCAGTGCAAAGGCCCGTAACCACCTCTCTCTCTCCCAAACTTGAGACCCGTCAACCTTAAACTACAGTAAAATTCAATGATCAGGCAGAAATCGTTTCCCGCGTCTGAACACAACCATACATCCTCATTGAACTCTGATTTCAAGGCTAGCCTCCAACATGCCAGCATTCGTCATCTCAATGTTGAACAAATGTGGTACAATTAATATGATCCAGCAAGTAAAATTCAAAGCAATCTACCTCCATCAAAGTAAAATTTAACCATACAAACTACAGAGCTTAAACCTTTGTCATTGTTAATTTGCTGGCAAATACCACTAAGACATCTATATTTGCCTCCAAACAGAAAAGAAAAGTCCCTATAATTATTACTAGGATCTGCCAAATCCAAGACAGCGATCAACATGGTTTGCCACGGATTTGGCAAGGCTGTCAGCTTCTTCTTGTGTGGATGCCTCTGCATAAACACGAACAACATCCTCTGTGCCAGATGGCCTTACAAAAGAACGGCCATGGTGACACTTGGCTGCACGTAGTTTCAGAAAGGTTAAGAGTCACAAAATAACCCCCCACTAAAGAGATGAGAAAATGAAAGAACAATAATCCCACACACTAATGAAGTGAGAAAATGGAAGAAGAAGTAGAGAAAAACCAACTAGTGCCACAATCAGAATAGCTAGGATTTTGTAAAAGAACCCAAATAACCCTCTGGAAAAGACTGATAATGGAAGCGACAGCTCATTAAATAACCCCTATATATCACTCTTCTGTCAGTTAAAAATTCTCAACCTTTTACCAATCAAAGCAAAACTGGCTTCTCAAGATTGAAAGAAAAATAGAGAAATCTGGAGAGTAATAAAAGATCATGTGATGGAATGGAATGAAGCAAAATTTTTAGAAGCACCATAGTTTTCCAAGTTCAGACGAAGCTACCAGGGAAAGTAACTCAGGTGGTTCCTGTAAATCTGAGAATGGATTTCAAACATAATGAGCTCTCAGAACAAACTAAAGCCTTTTAGAAAGAAGCTAACTTTCACGTAAGAGATGCTATGTTAATAAGGATTATTGGTTTTAAGGAAAAGATTATCTATTATATGTACTTGGCAGAGCAGTTTCCATTAATCGTTTCCATTGCTTTAGAGAGCCGCCAAGTTTGACTAGGATATAGTTCATTTTATTATCAACTCCAATGATCATGACCACTTTAGTCAGGAGCCATGTGAAACAAGGCAATATATATTTGTTTCCAACCTTGGGAAGAGGTTGCATATGGGGAAGGATCAATGATGACCACCCATACACTCATGGTGAGGAGTTTCTCTATCCATATCAGAAGTGAGACAGCTCCTCATCACAAGTGGAGTCTCTCCCTTCTACAATATATAAACATTAGCAATCTAAGCGAACTCACCAACTTCCATGTTGATTGCTTCCTGAAGTCCTGGTGGCTTTACAACAACTGTTTCAGCATTTGCTGTAATAACAGCAGTTCGATCTGCCACTTTTACCTACGAAAAAAATCCAGAAAGCCAGAATTACAGAAAAGTAAGGAGGAACAAAGAAGAGGGAGTTTTCTTCATACAGGCCATGAAGCACATCTTTCCATGAGACACTGAACATGATCAATCAATCAACTGAGGCAAGATTAATGAGGGGATGAAATAACAGAGCTTGACAAAAACCACTTACTCAACAATTAACGAGGAAGTACTGCAGATACACTAACTATGAAACCATGTAAGATCACAACTGAACTGGCAGGAATCACGAGGACTCATCATCGTTTTCAACATTCTTGTATCTTCTCCCAGCCAGATTCTAAGGTAGTTTTATAGATTATAAAGAACTGTTGAAGACTTTCAAAATTAGCTTGAAGCGAAATACAGAGTTAACAACATCCACGTGTGAACTAAAGCCAACATTTCTACTTATGGGATTGTTTGTTGTCTATTATAAGTCTGACATGAATTGAAATTCAGTGACTGCAACAAAAGGTCCCACTTAGTTCTTGTTAAGAATTCTACTTATGGGATTGTTTGTTGTCTATTATAAGTCTGACATGAATTGAAATTCAGTGATAGCAACAAAAGGTCCACCTTAGTTCTTGTTGAGAATTCTACTTATGGGATTGTTTGTTGTCTATTATAAGTCTGACATGAATTGAAATTCAGTGATAGCAACAAAAGGTCCACCTTAGTTCTTGTTAAGAACAAGGACCCAAATGACTCTTGTTTAGAGAAATAACTCTTTGAAAATTTTCATAACTTCAGTCACTGCACAGGTGTCCAGGAACCTGAAGAAACAAGCAATATATATCACCAGTTACTTCATAAAGTCACTACGATTCTAAGGTTAAGTTCCTTACTGTAGATAGTCAAACTGGACCCTGTCCTTTTCCCTTGATATGGACCCACTTAAGAGTTGCAACTTACAAATTAGTCAAGAATCTTGTAAATGACTCTTTATGTTTGAATCAAAAACATAAAAAAAAAGACATGTCGAAAAAAAAAAGACGAAAAAAGAAAAGGCGACAGACCTTCAACTGTCTGCTTGGGAGATCTTTATAAAGTTCACTCCATCTCCTGCTTGACCATCCCATATATTGTAAAATGGCCTCAACCAGAAGCAACCCACTCAGGGCATCTCCGACTGCTTGATTGATTAATTGGCTTACTGCCAATAGCCTCAGAACAGCCTTTTGCTGCTCAGAACCTAAGATTAGCAACAATAAAGACTTTATTATTGAAAAATCTGGCACGTAGGTAATATTATAATACAGATACAGATGAATAACAACGAAATCCTGGGACCATAAACAGACCTTCATCTGTTTCAGCAAGTGCTTTATTTCTTCCCTCCAACCAGCACAAGAAGTCTTCTGAAAACAGAATGGTTCCATGTCCATTTGCCTCAAAGTAGATTCCAATATCATACTCAGCAGCTTTTTCATGCAAGTACTTCACTCCGGTGGGTGTAAATATAACTTCCAGATCCATCTGTTTAAGGTAATCTGTTGATGCTCCATTTGCATATGCAGTCTGGACAACACCAAGCCTAACTACATAATCATTCTCACCTTTCTCCCCTTTGCTCAAGATATGCAACTGCTCCTTGATAAACAAGGCAAAAAGAGATAAGATCTTATCTCCATCAATAAGTTCAATGCTCCTGCTATTTCTAGATAGAACTTTAAAATACACCAGCCTATCAGCATCTCCATCCAAACTAGCACACCTGGAACACTAGACCCACCTAAATGATTTAGTGAAACTCAGACTGAAGTCAAGATCAAATGTATACAAGACCCACAAGTTAAGATGCAAAGTGAGAAGCAGAGGGCTAACCTTGTCCCAATATCATTTGGGCCAAACCCATGTGGAACAACCTTCTCCTTCTGTACGAAATCAGCACCAACACCTTCATTTAGGATTCCTTCACCTTCTTTGCCTGAATTCCTGACCTCAATCACCAAACCCTTCAGTAGCCTCTTTAATGCATCCAGCTTCTCTCCACCTATGCCATTTGATCCATCCACAGTCACTTTTACATCCAAAGGTTCAGTAACCATTTCCTTAGGAACTAAATCCAGCAGGCGCCTGGTGTAAATCATGAACCAGTCAATAAGAAATCAATATAAACATGGCATTTAACAGTAAAATGCAACCAATAAAATCACTTGAAAACTCACCCAAAAGAGTTTGAGAGTTGTGCATAGTAATCGGATTCAAATGCCTTCATGCCATTATTTCTAGATCGAACCATCCAATGGAGTTGGGGGGTTGTTAAAATGCCCATATCAACAGCAACAGCACCAATCACAGCATTGATACCCTTTTGATACACATATTCAGCAATTATTGCACACAATGTATATAACGAAAATGGTAATGCATAGGGAATCTAGGAAGAGCCTCACTAGTTTTGCAGCTTCAAGGAGAGCTTCTCCGCTGGGTCTGGTGTCTCTACCTAACAGCACCTCCGCTGACTGGTCTCCTCCAAATTTTATGTTCTCCTTCTTCACAAACTGAGCTATCAACTGTTGTAATGATAAGACGTTTACATGAATCCCAGCAAAATACAAATGTGTAGAAATCAAGCAATTTCTGTTTTTTTTTTTTTTTCCCCGATTACTCTTCCCGCAGAAAATGACTTATCAAAAGCGAAAAAAATGAAAGAAATCCAATTTCCACGTCGTCCGCAAGGCATCCAAAATGGTTTAATCATTTCTCAAAATCAAGAATTCCATGCAATACCTGAACCAGATCCTCGGGATCGCCGGCATTCGCAATGGCATCGGCGAACGGCTCCCACTCCTGGGTCATCATGCCGCCGTGCGGGTCGGCGATCTTGACTCCGTTGTCGGACGCTTGATTGTGGGAGGCCGTCACTATCAACCCGACGACCAACCGGGTCTTCAACGATCGGAGAGCGGCGAGGATCCCGACGCGGAAGACCGTCGATCCAAGGACAGCAGCATCAGCCCTAAATCCGGCCGTTCCATAAGAGAACTTCACTCCTGCAGAGAGACGGGGAAAAACAGAGAACTGAGAGAGAGAGAGAGATCTCCCTGTTGGAGATTTCTGATTGTTTTCGGAAAAGCACCGACCTTGAGGGGGCGGAAAACGAGAAGCGGATTCGAGAAGTATCGATCTCTGTTTCTCATCTTCCATGGCTACCACTCCCCTCTGGCAAAAATCCGAGCTTTTTTGAGCTTGAGATCGGAGCACCGACCTTCGAGTTGCCGCAGAACTACTGGTGTTGACCCTCCCCGTCTTTTTATGAATTTTCCTAATCTGCTAACTTTTTCAACTGTTAACTTTTTCAAAAAAAAAAAAAAAAGTTTGTAAAAATCCTTATTTATGAAAGTAAAAAGAGAGAAAGATCTAAAAATAAGCCCTAAAAATATATTGCTTCCGGACTGGAGTGAAGCACACATCTCTGTTGCTCCTTTTCATCAAAGAAGATTCTAGGGCTTATTCGGTATGATCGGATGGGACGGGATGGGAACGGGATTCCCATCCAACGAAACTTTTACTTACATATTTCTATCACCACTTTTAGCATTCACGATACCAAACTTTTCAAGCACTGCACTTTTTACATATTTCTAACACCAACCACAACAACGAACCGCCATCCATTTACCCATTTCATCCAAGAGTGAATTGAGATACTTGCGCTGAGGTGCTTTACGATACTGGTTCAAATGTTTTTCCGCACACGTTCTGAGGAAGTGATACTGTTTTAGGAGGAAACCCAAGTAAGGTTTTTTTGACCAATGTTTTTAAACACCCAACCTGTTATAATTCAAATCTTCTGTGCTTCGTTATCAAGAAAAAAAATCTTATGTGCTTCGTATACGAGACAATCAGACAATAAGGAAAGAGAGAGATTGTTTGTAATTCGATCGGATGAACGAACATTATAAAATGAACAACTTTTCAAGTTTTCTATCAGACAAAAAAAAGACAAGAAATAGCAACTGCATCACTTCTCTAAGAAAGAGAAAACAAAACACCATCTGCTAATCTTAGATCGATCAACGACACACAGCGTGCGCAGTAGCAAAAGCGGGAAGAAAACGTGGGGAAACCATGGTTTCAGCCCCAACACGGATTCCAAAGTCCAATCTCTCACTTGTCTTCACTGCGTGACAAACAGTTCTCACTCAGCGCCTGCAGTGGAAATCTCTTGTCCAATGGCTGCATCCACACACAAACCCAGAAAAAGGTTAAAGCAGTGAGGAATCTACTAGCATTTTGTCACGGAACAGGCAATTGCTGATAAGTGATAACTGAATGTTAGGCAGAGAGAGCAACAGAAGAGTATGAATGTTAAACACTATTACCTCTTTATTGTTCATTTCGCTGATTTTTTCTTTCACCATTCTCTTCAGCTGCCCCATGCTCTTCTTCTTCAGTGACTTCTGCCGGCTGTCCTCACCCTTATTCACATCTTCAACCAAGGCAGTCTTCTTCACCTTCCTCGAGCTCCCATACTCCCTACCTTCTTTTCTGGCGCTTTCAGTGCCATCGTTCTTATTATTCTCCTTGTTCGTATCCTCAAAAATCCTGCTCTTCGTTGCTGACTTCTTATTTGACAGGCTCAGACTCAGAGACTTATTGCTCTTACTTCCCGACACTTTGCAGGGATCAGATGCGCCGCCGACTACGTTCGACCTCTGATTCACCGGAGTCCTACACAGAACCACATGATTGAACACCTCGGGAAGATGGTCAGGGTTTGCAGAAAATGATTGATCAGCACCATTATCAGCTGTTGGGGCTGTTTCAATCTCCCCAAATGAGAATTTTGTTTCAGTCTCCTCAGCCGAACTGCTGCTGCCTCCTCCCTCCACTTGACATGGGGGGCTCAGATCATCGCCATCTGTCGTGTCCTCAAGTGGAAGAACTTCATCAGAAGAGAAATCCAAGGCGTTTTCCGCACCCAGATGAAGTCCAGCATCAACATCCGACTCTTCAGATTCTTCAGAATCACCATCTGACTCTTCGGATTCTTCAGCTGAAGCTTTCAAGCCAATGTCCTGCTCAGCCAAGGTGCCAGCATCAACATCCGACTCTTCGGATTCTTCAGCTGCAGCTTTCAAGCCAACATCCGACTCCTCGGATTCTTCAGCATCAGAATCTGACTCTTCGGATTCTTCAGCTGAAGCTTTCAAGCCAATATCCCGCTCAGCCGCATCTTTATCACAAACTTCAAGCACTGGAATTAGACATCCCTTGATCGCTTTGTTCGATTTTCCGTCGTCTTCGGTGCCTTCCTCTTCCACATCTGGGTTGCCTTTCAGCGTTAGATTCTGCTGAAGACGCAAGGCCAATGACTCCAGATTGGCATCCTCTGCTTGCTGGAGACGAACGATAACAGCATCATCCTCAGGAACCTTATCAACTATGCTTACAGGTAGCATGCCCTGATCCGTGTCATCGCCACCCTCATCGTCATCTTCCCATTCTTTCCGCATCGGAATCTCCTCTGCAGCTTCACAAGAATTCCCACCTTCAATGATACAGTTCAGATTATCCGCTCGCCCATCCGCGGCTGTGATGGCGATAGTATCCAGCTCGCTGCCGTCAATCTCCTCATCGGACAAAACGGCTGGAGGATGAGGATGAGGACATGCCTCAACATTTTCTTGATTGCCATTAGAAGCGGCTTCCACGGCAATAACAACTTCTTTGTTTTCTATCTTGGATGACTCGGTGGGATTTTCTTCATGCTCTTGGCTTTCCGATGCAGTTTTTGGCAGCCACAAATCTCCATCAATCGATTCTTGGTCTCCTTGATTGAAGCCTTCGGTTGGAGGAGGCAATTCCAGAACCGCGGCAATGGTTACATTGCCGAAATCAGGACTATCTTCTCTGGGAATAACAGGGGCTGCATCTGCACCAGCAGCAGTTGGATCTTGATCAAGATCCTTGCAAACATGCTCGGCCGATGCTCCTGAGAACAACCACCATTAAAAAAATAAATAAATAAATAAGTGAATGCACCTGACCTCACAAGTTAGATTCCAAACAAGTCATGGTTTTGCAAAAAAAATCATGGTTTCATGCGCTTGAAAGAAACCCCAAAGAACGAATCGTTTACCTGTCTCTCCTTCATTTTGAACGTCGGGTTTCTCAGCCCCATCGTTCGGTTCCTTCTCATTATCTTCAGATAGAGCCATTATCTTCACAGCTTCTTTCCGTCGTCTGCTCTTCGTGATCGTTTGTGGGGCTTCTTGCAATAACTTGCCAGACAACCTCGTCGATCTCCTCGTGCTGTAAGTTCTCAAGCCAACATCCACGGGTTTTTCGTTCTCCTCGTTTGCATTCCTGTCTTGGCTTTCCACACCGCGCCGGGCAGAAGCACCCGTCGTCCTCTTCGGGCCATTCCGCGTTGCGGGGGTCTTGGGAACTTCCGATCTGTTATCGTCTCTTTCTTCATCCTCTTCTTCGCATATTTTTCTTCTCACATTCGACTCCTTTGCAGCCATACCGCGCCGAGTCGTCACAGAAGACGGTATTGTTGTCTCTTCTGGTTCTTTCAGTGCGCTTTCGTTAATGGGCTTTCTGCGGGTGGATGTTCTTCCGCCCGTGGGCGGAACATTCACCGATCTCAGAGGCTCCGCCGTGGGAGATTGTTGGGAGACATCCGCCACACTTTCAGTCATGGGGTCCAACACAATGTCTTCGATTCCTTCCACCTGATGATCATCAATGGCAATCAAAGAAGAGACTAACAAGTTCAGAAAATAGAAATATGAGCGCTGAAAGATCGAAAACGAAAAGGAGGAAATGGTGCCCACCAGTTCGAGAGCTTGGAGAGCATCTGCCATGGCGGCATTGGTCATGTTCGCCCGGATGTCGTTCTTCTTGCAGAGCGTCTGAAGATCTTTTCTTGAAAGAGCGTGGAAATCCATCTCTTTTGCTTTGGAGATCTTGGAATTGGATTTCGTAGAGGGAGCGAGGGACTTTTTCATGGGAGGAAAGAGGAAATGCGTGAAGGTATATAGGGAGCGAGAGGAAGACGTTGGGCGTGGTTTGAGAATCCGACCGTTGGAGCTGGGATTTTGAATTTTGATTATGGTGCGAAATCTAAGGCGTGAAGCCAAGGGAGGTTGACACGTGTGTAACGAGATACGATACGTGGGAGCGGGAAAAAGACGAGTACAAAGGAGTCCACGTGGCAGGTCGCCAGGCGAGATCGGGATGCAAAAGTGGGTCCGCCAATATCTGATCTTTTGTTTTCTAAGCTTCATAATTGCATAAAATTGTTAAAGGTATCTTTTTGGACTGTTATAATATCCAATTTTTAGCTGTGTTTATTTTTAGAAATAAAAATTATTATGGTTAGTGTTGACAAAATGAAAACTTGTGGGGGTTAACAAATTTATTTTGATTGGATTCAATCATTCTTCTCTGCAAGTTGGCCCATAGCTTACTCGAGCCAAAAAACCCCAGGCCCCCCAAACCCAAGCCCTTCTCCTTACTGCTTCCCAAGCCCGTTTGGTTCTAGGTGGATTATCTAGGCAGCATTTAACAATACGGGGAGGGAAAAAAAAAAATATTCAAAATATTCATATTTTTTCCAACTTTATTGTATATTCCATTCATTTTTCTTACAATTATTTCATTTTATTTCAAATTTATTCCTATTATTTCATATTAATCACACAAATTTTCAAAATATTCTCTATTATATTTTCCACGCCATCCCTAAATTCTATTAAAGAGTAGATTTTGTAACTCAAAAAACTTTTCAAATTAAGGATGTGTTTAGTTGGGAGTAAAAGTTTTTAACGAAAAGTTTAACATAAAAGTCCTCAAATTAATAGAAAATAATATGATATGACAGAAATAATGATGAGTAGTTATATGGGTAGTTTGTGTGAAAAAATGTGAAAAAAATAATTAAAAAAATAATAATTATGGAAAGTGAAAATTTTTTTATTAAAAAGTTTTGGTTAACACTTTAAAACTTTTTACTCTCCACAACTACTCTATTTTTTAATAATTTTTTCATACATTTCTATACAACTACCATACTTTTAAATCATTTTTACACAACTATCCATACAACTAACTTATCTATTTTAACTTTATTCTTTTTATTTCTCATCCTTACCCTATTATATCACATCATTTTTTTATTTAAAAACTTTCATATCTAAAATTTTATTGCTTTTCAGACACACTCAAAATATTACATTACTAAGCATACCCTTAGTTTAAAAAGTTTTATAGTTAAACAAACGTACCCTTACATAATTTCTTTTTTATAAAATAATCTATATTTTAAAAAAGAGAAACGCTAGTCTAGTTTTTAGATAGTAACGGAAATGGTCGGAAAACTTAGAGTGCATTTCAAAGCATACATAATTCTTGGATTGAATCCGAATTTAAGATAAAAATGTAATAATGTGTATTAGAAATGAGTAAAGTTGTATTGAAAATTGAAAAAATTATCTTAAAAATTAAAAAATTATAATAATAATGATAATACAGATTCAATATAACAATCTTTTATATATAACTTGAAACACACGCTTATTCTATTATATACTTCTCGCAAATTGACACGGCAGAAGGAAAATAAAATGCAGAAGTAAACGTGCCCCCGCACTGGAAATTAGGCGGTCAAATAATGACGCGAGAAGCAGACAAAGAAGGACAGCTCAGCTAGGGTGGGTAGCATTGACTGCTGACTGAGCAAGTCATGCAGACCCGTTCAATGGAAGATTCCTCTGAATAAGTAGGAATATTGATTTTTGGAGATATTTGTGAAAATTAAATACTCTCCCAATTAATTTGGTGTTTAATTGAGTAGTCTAATTGATCTAAAAGGTCAATGCTTGCTTAAATCTTGATAGTTAAAAAAAAAAAAAAAACGAATTTTACTATCGTCAGGAATTTTCAAGGCTCAACAGCCAGTGCTCTATTATCAAGTAGCAAGACCGGATCAGATTCCTCATCTTGACCCACCGGCCAAAAAATCTCTTTAAAACCCCGCATTCGAAAATCTCACTCCATCCATCCATGGCTCTAGCTGAAGAGCTGCCTATTCCTTTCCTCTTCTCCTCTTACAAGTCATCCCCCGTTTCTTCTTATCCCTAAGAAGGCTCAGTGCTTATGTATATCTTGACTAGTGATATGCTAATACCTACCCTTTATTAGCTAAGAAGAATTTCATTAATGTAAAGCATCTCTCTACCTCTCTTTCGTAGCCATTGATGTCGTCGTTGCAATGCCGTTGCTGGCGACGAAAGAGATGGTAGAGAGAAGCTTTACATTACTGTAACTCTTCTAATTAGTTAATAGTTCTTGCACAAGAGGGATATATATAGCAGAAATGCATATTGGCACAGCTATATGGTGGCAAGAGATTGTTGGCAAGCTTTGTGGTGTATCAAATCCCTTTTTTTTTTTTTAATGAAGTTATCAAATTTGTTTGATTGCGTAGAGATGTTAAGATTCGTTGGATGTGGAACAAGAATTATATGTATCTTCCATATTCTATTGTTCGATTCGTGGGGTGTTTTGTAATTTAGTGAAGATTTGTTGGGTGTGAAATTCATATTATATATTTATCCTGTTCGTGTCTTTTACTTTCTTTTTTTTTTCCTTTTCCGAATTCCATCATGATTTGTTCTCTTTAAAAGAACAATTTTTGAATTAGTCTGGATGATGCTGCATGTGTATCAAGTATCATGCACATCCCGAGCATCAGAAAAGTATACTTGGCCATGGCAAGGTGAAGGGAGAAAAAGTGGGTTTGGAGTTTTTCTTCCTTGGAAGTACGCAGGCAGGTGCCCTTTTCAAATTAAAATACACGCACGCAGTGGGTTTGTTTTACAATTTGTGTCTATTGAAATAAATAAATTATGGGTTCTTTCGTTAAGATGTTAAAAAACGAGAAAAAAATTGGACAAATAGGAAGTAAAGAGTTAATAAAAAATATTTCATAATGTAGTCGTTTTGCTACAATTAATTATCTAGTTATAAATAATAATTGGTTGCTTTTGAGTGTTAATGTTTGGTTAAATATAGTCATTTATGTTAAATGCAATCAAGATTATGTTTAAAATAGCCAATAAAATTTAGTTAACAACAATAAAAAGATTTTGCTACAATTAATATAAGATTTGGTTGTGTTTGATCACATGTCGTCAGTGTTTTAGCTGCATTTGATCAAACATATCCAAATTGAAATTTTGGCTGCAAAAAAGTTGCCCATATATACTAAACTTTTTATGGAGGATAGTTGTATAAAAAAATATAAAAATTTTGAATATAAAATAAATCATAGAAAATTAGAACAATTAGATAATTAAGATGTTAATCACATTAAAAGGTAGGCAAAAAGGAGTAAGAAATTTTTTTGTATTTTACATATCTTTTAATATGATTTAACATCTTAATTATCTATTTAAAAGTTTTGACCCGATATTTAAAAATTTGAAATGGTGGGATAGTTTTTAAAATAGCAGGATGAATATATATATATATATATATATATATCAATTAAACAATTTCAAAAGTATTTATTTAAAAAACCTAACCTATTCACTATATATTTTGAATTTGACCGGAGTGAAACAATTCTTTTTCTCTACCGAATATTAGAACAATACATAAAGTTATGCTTGACTATAACTCTTTCATAAGATGGTGGAATTATAGCAAATCTGACCTCATGAGATCTGGGCTTTTTGGATTGGCAATTTTCGTGCAGTCAGTAGTAGTCAAGTGTAATCCAAAAGGGGGTAAAACTTGGATATTAAAACATTGTTTTAACAAACATACATACAGTCTATAGATCTCACAATTATGAGAAAAGACAATAGCATGAAGATAATAGAAGGAGCCAAATGATTAATAATTTTAGCTTTTCACGTACCCTCAATAACAAAAAATTTTGCAACATTGCGAACCTGCCAATAGGGCAGTTGATTTCACATGGGGGCTTCGTGCCCACCCACTGGGATTCAAGTCCCGTCTCCTGCAGATGCCAATGAGCGGTTGCTGCTCTGGCAAAATCAATTAAATAAATAAATAAATATTGGAGGCATTCCTTGCATAAGTTAGTCCATCATACCCTCAACATTACAAGAATACAAATTAATAACAATCCACCCTACCCTGGCCGCAATAAAATAAAACAACAACAATATCAAAGATGAATGATGCAAGATAAATACCTTTAATCAGGCTAAGCGTTCATAAAAGGTCATCAGGAGAACATATCTAATTTTTTGGTCTTCAAGAGACATTTCATCTGATATATGCTTGTATTTTACATCTTTTTTGCTCACGAAACCCTAACAAAGAAGAGAAGTAGCGTCAAGCTTCTCTCTAGCTACCATCTCTGTATCTCTTTTGCATGTATGTATATGTGTGTATATACATATGAGAATTCATCATGTGCAGATAGACTACACTATAATTATGTTGCAGTCAGCTGCAAAATGGGCTCTACACATACTAAAATATAATAATATTTTATACAATCATTTATTCATATAAAAATTATACTTTAATGGTTTAGATATTGAAAATTTCACTTTAAATTTGATATTCATATTAAATTATTTTGTTAAATTGATTTTGTACAATTTTAAGATAAGACACATACACATGTTGGATTTGGATCAAAATTGGTATGTTTATAAAGTGAATAATTCTAAACACAATTAGTAGAGTAAATTTCTTATTCTTGATCAAGTGGATCTCACAGTGCATGGATTAAACTGTAATTATGGTACGGTCCTAATGCACTTTAATAAATTCCTGTATATATATATATATATTAATATATTTTTTTATTGATGAAAGTGTGTATGTATATTTTATCCTCGCTTTCTTTGAATCCTCCTTAATTCCATGCAAGAACCAAGATGGGATTGACAAGAATGAAAGAAAGGTAAAAGTAGATATTCGAAGAGGTAGAGAGAAAATGACCTGAGGTTCTTCTTGGGTAGGTTGTCTTGTGCAAAAGGGTCAATGAATGCAGAGATCTCTGATCATGAAGAAGAGAAGAATTAAGAAGAAAAAGCAGTAGCAACAACAGCAGAAAAAGAAGAAGAAGAAGAAAAATAAGGGATGATGCAAGCACCATTCATTGCTTCTTGGCTAGTAGAAGATAGCCTTCTATTCTAGAAGAGCCAAATAGAAGTGGACCCAAGTAATCCTTTCAAATCTAAGATTTGATCTTTGATGGAAAATCTAATCCATTCATTGTGATTAACATCATTTGTTTATCTAAAAGATCAAGTTTCATCCCAACTAAGTGTGTTTATGAACCACATTTATTTGAAAATGTATATATTCATATATAAATTATGAAAAATGCTAAAATATTAATTTTAAAGTAGCATTTTCGACATCTAAACCATCAAAAATATCATTTCTATGTGAATAAATGATTCTATAAAGTATTATTACATTCTAATGCATATGTAAATAGATCTAAACGTTTTTCGTAATTTACACATGAATATTTTTTTTAACAAACGTAGCCCATAAACATACTTGATTGGAAAGAAATTTGGTCTCCTAGATAAATAAATTATGTTAGATACAATGAATGGATTAGATTTTCCATTAAGGATCAAAATCTTAAATTTTAAAGGGGTTATATGAGTCCACTTCTATATAACCCAATTACATAGAAACAGCACCATATATACATATATAAGAGCTGTTTCAGTGCAGTACAACTACACTAGAACAGCGGTACATTTGCCCAAAAATGAGCCCCACACATACTAGAATGCAATGAAACTTTATACAATTATTGAAAAAACCACTTTAAAGTTGTTATTTACATCAAACTATTTTAATATATTGAATGTGTACCATTTTCAAATAGGATCCATACACATATCCGATTAGGATGAAAATTAGTATGCTCATAGAATACATGATTCTAAATAGAATGAGGGGAGTAGATTATAAATTTATGATCATATGAAATTCATTTTGGCGCAACTGCATCACTGTTACTGTGCAATTGCGGTGCACCTGAATATTCAAGTGCAACTTTACTGCACCACAATTATGGTGCAGTTATCGCAAAATGGGCCTTATATGATCATAAAATTATAATCTACTCCACCTATTGTATTTAGAATTATGTATTTTATTACCATCCTAGTTTTCATCCCAATTGGATATGTGTATAGATTTCATCCGAAAATGGTACAAATTCAACATAATAAAATAATTTAATGTAAATAACAATTTTAAATTATTTTTGTCATGTAAACCATTTACTATAAAATTTATATATGAATAAATGATTGTATAAAATATCAATACATACAAGTACATGTGGGGCCCATTTTGGACCAAATGCACCATTAATTATGGTGTAGCTTCACTACACAACAAATGTTCTCATATATATATATATGGAAAATATTCAAGTGCAGCGCCACTGCACTGTAGTTTCGGTGCAGTAGCCCTGAAATGGGGCCCACACGATGATAAAATTATATTCTACATCACCCATTGTATTTAGAATAATGTGTTCTGTTACCATATCAATTTTCATCCCAATCGGATATGTGTATGGACCCCATTTGAAAATGGTACAAATTCAACGTAATAAAATAGTTTGATTAAATAACAAATTTAAAGTGATTTTTTCAACATGTAAACCATTTGCTATAAAATTTATTTACGGATAAATGATCGCATTAAGTTTCATTACATTCTAATATGTGTGCGGCTCATTTTTGGGCAAATGTACTGCTGTTCCAGTGCAGTGGAGCCGCACCAGAACAGCTCCTATATATATAAATGGTACATTTGCTCATTTTTGGGCCCCACACATATTAGAATGCAATAAAATTTTATACAATTATTTATCCATATATAATTTTATGGTAAATGGTTTACATGTTGAAAAAATCACTTTAAAGTTGTTATTTATATCAAACTATTTTATTACGTTGAATTTGTACTATTTTCAAACGGAGTCCATACATATATCCACTTTAGATGAAAATTAATATAGTATTGGATACATTATTGTAAATACAATTAGTGGAGTAGATTCTGATTTTATTATCATATGGGGCCCATTTCTGCGTCACTGCACCGTAATTACTGTGCGTCACTTACAGTGCAGTGGCGCTGCACTTGAAATTTTCTCATATATATGGGATCCAATCCTGTGCAGACGGACTGCACTGTAATATAGTGTAGTCTGCTGTAAAATGGGTTTCACACATATTAAATTGTAATGAAACTTTATATAATTATTTATCCGTATAAAAATCATACTTTAAACCATTTAGATATTGAAAATATCACTTTAAACTTGATATTTATATTAAATTATTTTATTACATTAATTTTGCACCATTTTAAAATGAGGACCATGGATTTGAATGAAAATTGGTATGCTAATAAAGCGAACCATTCTAAATACAATGGGTGGGGTGTATTTCCCATTCATGATCAAATGGGTTCCACGGTGAAGATTTTCCTATATATATGCAAGTTTTTTCAGCTACTACAAGCAATGCATGCCTTGGTTTTTGGGCCAAGATCAACGGAATCTTAAAATAGAGCAGCCATCGAACTGGCCCTCCAAAATTTTTATTATTATTAATGACTACTTAATCTGATTTTTATTTAAGGATCTTTCGCTTGAACCCATATCTAATAATCAAAGTAATCGTGTGAAAAAGAGTAAGTGAGAGACTTAAAAGCTCATTGAATCATACAAAATGATGGTCAATATGTGTACATCTCGCTCCTCAGTATACATATTTTGATATAATTTAATATTTTAATTATTATTATTATCTTTATATTTTAATTTTTTATATCATTATATATAACCAATGTTATCAAAATTAGATGGAATTTTCTACAGATTGTCCCATTAATTAGTTTCCATTTTTACCCGTTAAACCGGATGAACCGCCTAATTGGAAGCCATAACCAATTTCTGTCCAACCAGTTCAATCCGAATTTGATGATATTAATATAATTACTTTATCTATTTTACTTTTCTCTTTTTACTCCTACTATTACTCAAATTATATCAAGTCACTCTCTTTACTTTATCAAAATTCTTTTTATTTCAACTTTTTCTACGCTCTTTCTAAAGTGATGGAGGGTGTGTTCGATTATGGGTAAAAATAGTGATGAACAAAATTATGGTAAAAAAAAAAAGCTTTTTTTGATCGGGAAAAAATTTTTAAAAGTCAGAAAATAATGCAATGTAACGGCTGCCATCGTGGTAAACCCAACTGCCTCAGTGTTACAAGGGTTGTGCATGTATTTGATTGTAATATAAGTTGTTATATTATATAAATTTTAATAAAAAATGAGTAATAATTAATAGTACAAAGAATAAAAATAAAACAAATAGGACAACTGCATAAAAAAAATGTAAAAAATTAATAATATGCAGGATAATTAGGTTACTGAGATGTCAAAACTTGTGTAGGAAAAGCCGAAAAGGTGGAATAAATCGACGAGTAATGGCTTGTACTACTGCATTAATAAAAAGTGATGTCCGTGCTTGACTTGCATAGTCGATGGCAGCTAGTAGTGACAGTGGGCGAAGTGGTAGCTAGGCCTCCTTGACTTTTATCAGTCAAACTAACATCTAAACGTGCAATGGGAAAGAGACGAGAATGCCAAATGCAGCCAAATTTTTTTTTTTTTTAAATTATATATGCATATATTCAAAAACGGTAGAACTTGGTCCATATGTTAAATATATTTAAATAAATAATATAAAGAAAAAATAAAAAATATTTTAAATGAATTTTTTTATGTGAGCCAAGCGAGACATTATTAGCTCAAGCTAACAAAATTATTTTTCTTTATCGTAAACTTTTTATAATGCATTTTAAATATTTTATATAACAACTAAACCGATTATAGTAGCATAGCTTAGGTAGATGAAAGGTCTTGGAAGGATGATGGCCGATGAAAAGAAGCAAAGAAGAAGGGTGTCTTTGGTAGAGTTTTGATCTTTTGAAGCCGGGTGGCTTTCGTAAAGCCAGCCCAAAAAATTATTTTTTTAAAAAAAAAATTTTAATTTTTTTTCATGGGTAAGTAAATCTAGGTGTGTTAAATCTATAAACCAAGTTTTACCATTTTTGGATGTTTTTAAGTATTTATTTTGGATTTTTAAATACAGTGGCATTTTCGTAATTTTTTTAGATCAGAAAATTACGGAAATGCCACTGTATTTAAAAATCCAAAATAAATACTTAAAAACATCCAAAAATAGTAAAACTTGGTTTATAGATTTAACACACCTAGATTTACTTACCCATAAAAAAAATTTAAAAAGTTTTTAAAAAATAGGTTTTTGGACTGGCTTTACGGAGGCCACTGTGAAGCCGGCTTCAAAAGATCATTCCACATCTTTGGTAATACAATTAAGGAAAAAGTGAAAAGTGACGAAGAATTTTTTTTTGGAAAATGTAAAAATAGTATAATATGATAAGTATAAAATTGAAATAAAATAGGATGGATGTGTGAAAAATAATTAGAATATAAAAAGTAAAAATGAAAAAACTAAAATAGTTAAGTAATTAAAATGTAAAATTAATTTTTTGAAAAATATGTGAGGAGAGAGGCACTTACGTAAGCAGGGACGATTGGCCACTTCTTTGAAAAAAAAGAGAAAGGTCTTATCTCTTTCCAATTCTCCACTGGCCATCTGCATATGACTGATATAAGAAAAATCAAGATGGCCCAACCACTGCCTTTTGGATCATTTGGATTCAACATGTTCCACGCCCTTTTTGGCTATTTGGGTAGGCAGGATTGCATATCATTGATTACTTTTTAATAATCTACAAGGACAACTAGTTACTTTCACATTTTCGAGGTTAATGCATGCCAGCTTTAGCTAAAGCGGACAAGCCGATTCTCAACAAGTTTCTAAAAAGGGTAATTATATCAGAGTTTGGGCCTCTTACCAACGGGGATAAGATAAGGATAGAATGGAATCTTTTATTTTAAACATTATTTTTTCGTTCCTAAAATTAATATATTTTTTTATTTCTCATATAATCTTTCTTACTTCTCATGCAATTTTATTTATTTTCACTACGCAACGACATTTTTTCTGTCTAACATCTTTCTCGCATTCAAATCATAAACAGAGGTGGGCAAAAAGTTTTTCTTTCTATAAAAGTGTAAGTTTTATCTAGATTGCTACTCCTATAATATTTGCATGCTTTTTTTTTTTTTTTTCAAAAATCAAAAGGAAGAGCCATCTAAATGAAACCCACACTTTTATAAAAGATAAAAGAAAATTTTTTTGCCACATACAAATCAGTCCATTTACGGAGAGCCGTATATGATACCCGTGTAATGATCTGATGCAACACTCCATGTCTATGCACTCATTTTATTTTTTTAATTTTAAAACGTTTTTCTTAAATCTAGATCATCTATAATATTCACCAACCTATATTTGTTTAACTATAAAAATAATATATATTGGAATTTTTATCTTATATCTTCAATTTTAAAATTTCAACAGTTTCGTATTTACTCTCATAACATGATATATTTTTTAAACATATAATTTTCCAATCAAAACAATTTTTGACATCGTAAATAGTTACCCATTAATAAAAATAACAAATGATTTACATTTAAGAAATATCTTTTAAATTTGAAAAAGCAAAGGGGGTGCATGTACACCTGTGTTGCATTCGATCAATACCCTTTTACAAATTCTTCTTTCTTCTAAAATTATTTATTTTAAAAATACGTATCTTTTATTTTATTAAGCTTCATATTTTAATAATTCGTATCACAATATTTTCTTCTCACACACTATTAACCACCTGGCCATCAGGCGTTTTATAAATTCTTTTTTCTGTTCTCCTTTTAGAATTTTTTTTTTTTTAACATCAAATAAAACCATGCATGTTCGGAAGTTCATCTTTCTTAAGTCTATTGATTTTTTTATATTAAGACGTTAATACAACATCTAAACCACCTAAGACATCATTTTACATGGATAAATAATTCTATAAATTATTATTACATTGTCATGTATATTTACGTTGATGTAAGCATTGTTCATGATTGCACATGATTTTATGTATTTTAAGCAAATGCGGACCAACCAAGGATCTAATTTTTGGCACTACAGTGAAACAAATAATGGTGAATAATATGAGTGGTTGGATTTTGATTTCGCCTTCGACCTATTTTCATCATAGTGCGCCCTAGCATATCCCATCTTTAATATCATAATTATAAATAGATGTATAATTGTGGTAAAGTTGGATTTTATCAAAATATCAGGATTTGTTTTTAAAAAAAAAAGAATAAAAGGAGTACATGATATGGCTTAGTAAAAGTGAGAATTACATATCCACTGATTTTCGATAGTATATGCGTAAATCTAACACAACTGCGACTACCAGATAGCTTTATGTTCAATATTTTTTTCCATCACTGCTAATGTGCTAATTGGATACGTCAAATAATTTTCTATGTTATTGACATCATCTACCATCTACCATATACATGGCATGTCTGGATTTTCACCTTTTTCCCCATTGATTTCAACTATCCAAATGCATCTTTCAATGACTATTTTGTAATCAATAGCAGTTATGGACAATATAATACAAATTGAGGCAGCAGCAATTGATGCCTCGGAAAAATGGTTATGGCATGTTTATTATATATACATTGAATTGCAGAAACAGAATTCCCCATTTAGAGAATCATGCGCTATACATGTGTAGGGTGAGTCTGCATGCATCTTGTACGTGAGCTCTCCAATCACCCTTGTTCTTACTGTTCTAAAATGTTTACCGGACTCCGGGTGGCTGAGATGCAAAACTCATGTCAAAAACTCTACTATATCACCATCCTTGAGTTCTGTTTGTGGCATCGCCAACAGACCATTTACCAAGACCAGTTTTCCTTCCAGACCTACCCTCCTTGCGGCATCAGCGGCAGTGCTTCCAGATGTTAGCCTCATGATGTCACCACGGGGCCAACATATGATGGCCACTTCGCCAAGATTTACAGCCCTAGAAGTGGCTTCATGGTGGACCCGCTCCTCCCACTGCAGCATTGTTCTCAATAGATGCACCTGCCAATCATTGAAGGTTTGTTTGGTGAACCAAACACAAAATGAATTCTCAATTTTTATTCATGTAGACTGACCTTGTTATTGATCCTTGATTCGACTGAGGGAACACTAGAAGACTGAGAGCTTGGCCTCTCAGGTGAGTGTGAATCTGATGGAAGAGAAGCAATCTGTTTCCCTTCAAAGATAGCAGACATGACCCACCAGTATTCAGCTTCCTCTTGCTCTGTCAGATCTATCACTTGGATGAAGGTTGGTAGCATACGCTGAAACTGATCTTGCTGCACATAAGCCACAAACAAAAATAACACATGAGCGGAAACTTTCAGCAGAAGGGAGAGTAAGCTTCGTTTCAGGATTTAGGTAAAGAGCTAGCCAATCTTGACAATAAGACCCTATGCAACTTCTCTGTGTTTTTTTTTCTTTTTTAAAGTAAATTTCTATGTGCTAACGAGTGGAGGTGTTTTCATCAATAAGATCTGCAACAGTTAAACAGTCCTCGGCCAGTCCAAACCAACCAAAACCACTGCCAAACGACAAACTGGAAATCAAGCCAATCCACAGGTCCTATTACTCCCCCAGTGCATCCCACATGGGGCTGACCCAAACTCCATACATCCTTCTGAATCAATAAACATTTTCTTTTGAACTCCCAATCCCTTTTGCTTGACAGAAATCATTCAAACGGAAGAACTTCCCTGCCAACATAAATATATACCCTAGTCTGGTTGCCTCTTCGAAATATCAAAACATAATATGCAACAACATATTCTACAGTCTCATTTTCCAGAGGTAGGGGAGTTGCCACTTTATAACAAGCCCTTGTTCAGTGCACAGTGTCTGACATCCTGTAATTTGAGTAACTCTAATGTGTAAATGTAGATAATCATTATGATGTGTAATGATCACTTCACACTTTGACTGGTTTAGAGGTTAAGTGGGTTAACGCTCCAAGTGACTTCTAAAGTAATGGATATTTTTCAAGGTCCTTTAGCTCTGTAACTTCAGATGTTTTGGAAGCTCACCTTGTGGTATATCCCATCTCGGCAAAGTGTGTATCTCTCTAGGCAAGTAATCCAATCTCCATGTCCTGGAGCAAACCACCATTGATCAGAAACCTGAGAACCATTTTAACAGTCAGAACAATGGGGCAGCAACTCCATAATAAGAAAGGCCAAAAAGGAGAAGATAGATAAAAAGTTGCACTCAGAGGTTTTTTTGAACAATAGAGTTGACGCTTCTCTAAGAATGAATCACAGTGATGACAAGTAACAGCAAGCCTTCCACTCATGTTCTCAGCAATTTCAGGAGATTCCCTTAGCTCATGTATTTTCTGAAATTCATCGTTGGAATGCCATTGGTCAAAAGAACTGAACGCTTACCAAAACCAAATTTCTTAAAAACAAGGTCTATGGCTTTGTTTGATCCACGTTTGTGGGACCAAAATTAATCAGCTTTCTGCAAACGGCCGGTACATTCGCCATGTTCTGTAGGAATTTATGTACGATCAAACGAATCCTATTAGCTCCATATGGAGAACATGTTTCAATTTTTTTTTATTTTTTTTTTTTGAGCTGTTAAAAATTGAAATCCACCAAAATTAAGCTTGGGATTGGCATTCTTCCCATATTTTCCTGGGTTTGTAACTGCATGAAAAACGACTACTACTCAAAAACCCATCCCTAGACCCTTAGATCAGAAAAACCTGAGATAAACTAGGGAGATTATCAAAACCAGAATTCTCATGTCAGAGAGTTTTGCAAGTAATATGTAGAAGAATTTCATATGTTGAAAGACTGACTTATGAAGACATAATCAGGTCAACCTTTTTGTAAAGATTTGCATAAGCTTCCCAACGTTTTATCTGAAATGACGATCTTCTGTCAGCCAATGCTTCAGATGCTCCTAGTTCGAAGCTCACAGCCACAAGTAGATCTCTTCCGCCATTATTCATACTGCAGAATCAGTCCCATATTTAAATTTTTTTTTTTTTTGGAAAGAACTACCATGCTTAGCAAAATAAATCTGAAAGAAATCAGAGACCTAGATTTAAGTTTTTTTTTGCAAAAAAAGATGCTTTATAAAATAAAGTTGAACTGAAGGAAGGTTTGACCTGACAATGACAGCAGGAAGTAAATGACTCTCTTGCACTCTAAGGACTGGATGTCCCACTTTTAGGGAACTAAACTTCTGGAATTCATCATCCTGAGTAGAAGTTTCATCAGTCAACCCATCAGACTCATAGCTTGATGCATTTATCCTGGAATCATGTATTGTGCTTGGATCGGTAACATTGTTCCCTGTTTCCTTATAAAGCCAATGTGCAGCAAGTCCGAATTCTGCGTACTCATGCATCTTCTACACAATAGAACAGTTAGCCGTCGTCATTGCCTAATCATGGTACTGTAGGACATGGAAAATAATCTGTAGCTTTTATGGGTCAAGGGACAGATACCTGTGTTCTAATTTGCACCTCCAAAGGTGAGCTATCAGGACCTTGTACAGCAGTATGGAGTGACTGCAAGCAGAAGTAGAAGATTGAGGATCATATGCAATGGACATGTAAAAAACAAGTGCAAACAATGAGTAGAATGTATTCTGAACCAATTGAGAGCTCCAATTGTAAGGACAAGGACAAGATAGTCAATCTAACATCATCAACCTTTGCACACTTTGACAGGTACCATATGACATGTTATTTTGATTTCACGCAATTCAAAGGTAACCCACCTGATAGCCACTAGGCTTTGGATTGACGATGTAATCATCAAATTCACCATCAATAGCGGTCCAAAGCCTGCACGACAAAGGAGAAGCAGATGGGAACTGTTGTGTCTTAGTTTATTGATCTGATGGGAGTATGCTTTGTGGTTCGGCACCATTCCTAAAACCCAAAAAGGGAAAAACGCGTTCTTCTTCATGTTGAAATGCATCGTACAAAATCCATTTGCAAATTTTTTGAAGGAAAGAATAAACTGGACCTGATATAAAGACATCTAAAAGCATTTTTTGTCACTGAACACCATTTTACCTAACTAGAATAGAAATAAGAAAGAAAGAAAACTACGGATGTTTTAGCACATTTTTCCAAAGGATAAGTAACACTGTCATGGGCCAACGCCCAACATCAATAGATTGGGTGTCTACAATTGATCGAGGTTGCTGGTAGACATGTAAATAAGAAATAACAATAGACACCTATTGTAAATTTGTAATGCATTGACTGAAATGCCATGCTAAAAAAGTTATAAGCAATACATATGGAGCAAAAAAGATATATATAATAATGAATATATTCACCTGTGGACAGTGTTGAGAAGGCTGTAGCAACACTTCACTGCATCTCCATGCAGTGTTCCTTTCTTATCCCCGACTACAACTCTCAGCGCACGGGCATCATATATTTGCTTGATGCCAACACCCTTCCGCTTCATCTATTGAAGGAAGGTGGAAATGGATGCATATGAGTAATAGTCAATTAAGTCACACATCATGCCAATAAAAAATTCCATACAAATTGAAAGTAATTCTACTAGGAAACAATTCCATTGAATCCTTCAAAATTTTACTAAAAAGGCATGGGCATACTTTGCTGTAGATACTATACAAGCTTTTGAGGCGGCTGGATAAAGTTACTTCCATTCCAGGAATATAGCTGCAAGAGAAATTTTCAGAAAACAAGTCAGCTGGATACAAACCAACTGCCGACATCATCCACAGTCCCAACTAATTAGCGAACCAGAAAAGCAAATAAAATTCAAGACAAAGTGTTATGGCAAACAAAGAGGTATGCCAAGATGCGTACGATGTTGATATGAGAAGCTCCCTCTCAAGTGCTTCCTCGCAAATTACAAGAGATTCCAAAGCAATTAATGCATCACTGACAGCCTTGGGTTTTGTGCTGGGCAAATCTGAGTATTCTCTAAGATTATAAAGAGAGTGTGCGCGCTTCCTTTTATCAAGTAGCATATCAAATGGTAGTACAGCTTCCAGGAGATCCTGTGTGTAAATGAATTCCAAAAGGTAAAACCTAAATCAAAAAGAGTATACTGCATTACTGCTGCAATAACATTGAAGAAAACTAGTCCACAAGACTTTGGTTTATAAGCCTAAATTTGAGCTTACTCAACCCAAGAAAAATCAAAATTGGATAAATAAATATTTAATATGTAACAATATTTTATCCAAGCATATATTGAAATGATTAGAGATCAAGCTTGGTCCAAACTAAGAAAAGCCTGATAAGAAGCCCATATTATGTTAAGCAAAGCTTGCTAAACTTTAAGCTTGTTTTGTTTATCAAACAAGTGTAGACTTTCGGCTTCAGATTGTCTAATGCTTTCTGAGTGGAGTTGATGCTGCTTGGCTCTTTTACAGCCCTAATTGCAAGAAGACTCGTTATAAACTACTCCAGAGTTTAAAAAATATAACAAAAGTGATATCATAAGGCAGGGGCAGGTGTCATTTCAATGAAGAAAAATAGGGATGATCATTTGAGAAAGAAATTAACCAGGATGATGTAGAAGTCTGAAATAGTGAAAGAATTAAATGGAACAGCACCGACAGTATCTTCAATGAAGATGGTGATCGTTCATGAATAGGAACGAATTGGCATGGCCTAGAAGTAGACAGTAAATGGGATTTTAAGACAGTAATATGATCCGTAAACACCAATAACCTGACACTATAATTATAGCACTGTGGCAGTATCTATAGATGATGAACAACAGCAAATAATTATGTTTCTTGTCGGTTTTAAAACCCTGTATCAAGAAGCCAGAAATCTTACTTCACCAAGGGGCATTTGGTTGTTGCAACGAGTGAGTGTAGTTTATGTTTTGAAGTATATTGCATGGCGGTACTAATCAAATATATTGGCAAAAAAACCAGGGGAAGAGAAGGCGAAGCGGATATTGAAAATACTACCACAATTGATGTGAATAAACAGTAATGTAAATAAACAAATTTACACAACAATCTGTAGACACCCTTTCTTGTTTTGTTTTGATTTGATATAGTTTGTTTTGCAATTATGTTTTAATAATTTGTCATTTGTGTGGTGCATTTTTGGCATTTTGAAAACTAAAAGTTGTGTTGGTAATTCTTAAAACAGATGTTGTTTTGTAATTTTGATAGAACTTGAGCCTTGTTGTGCATTTTGTTCACCCACTAACTGTTTGCATGAGCTGTCTTGTTTTGGTTGGATGCTTTATTGCATGTGGGGACCACTAGGAAGCTTCCATGCACTTTCCTAAGACCCTAATGCATGGGATATATAATCTCTCTTTAGTTTTCTGCATGGGAGGCTGAGGCAAGGGAAAGGGAGCTGTTCTTTTCTGCTTGTGGGCTGGGAAAACGGGAATAGTGATATTTTTTCTAAGGGGGAGAGTTTTCTGAGGGAGAGATCCTCTCACATTTTTTGGTAAGGAGCAGCTGTTGGAGCTCAAGGGAGAGAGAGGAACTGTTAGTATTTGGCTCTTCTTTGGGCTGCAAGTTTCTGGTTGTTTATCCTTTAGATTGGCAGTGAGATTCCCAACAGATTGTGAGAGATTTCAGCTTTCTTTTAGTTCTTGATCAGGTATGATTATTGAAACTGTTTTGGTTTAACAAATCTGGTAGCCATGTAGCCTTTCATTTAACATTTGTTTTCAATAAATCTATATAGAATAAAACAGCTTTCATTGGTGTTGGATGCTGCATATCATTTCTGTTTTCTTTGTTCTTTTGATGGTTCATTTCTATACCTGTCCATGATGGCTGGAGTAAGAGACCTCATTCCCCATGGTCATCAGAAGGATTTTATGGGCAGATTTGGATCTTCTCTTTATGTTTAGTTTTGAAATTTGATTGTTGTTTTGATTCATGCTACTGTCTAGATTTTCGGTTGAGCATGTTGTTAATCGTTTTTTATGCTTTGAATAACCTATTTTTCTGTTTCTGCATACATGGGTTTATGCATGAAATAAATACTGGCTACATACCTTGATTTGATCATTTCTATGATTCTGACAGTCTCATATAATTTCTGTTTTGAATGTTTTGTGTATGAGTTAATTGAGAGCCATTTACAGCCACTTGATGATTAAATTCATGTCTCTGTTTTTCATTAGTGAGAAGATTGAAGTAAATAGATTTCTGAGTTCAATAAAAACATGTTAGTTGAATGAAAGAAAATATATGGAATGGGTTGTGAGATTTACTGTTTTGTTTGAACTTGTTCATGATTTTTGAGCATTTAATTCTCTATCATTGGTTTGATATACTTGAGAAGAATAAGTGGTTGGAATAGGACTTCCTATGGTGCATTGCTGAAATTTTGCACTATTTTTGGACTCATGGTGTGTTGCTAAATCTTCATACAATAGTGCTGAAACTGGATTTCCTTTGTGAAATATTCTGTTGTGGAAATGAAATTTGAACAGTTTGTTGGAATCAAATGGAATCTTACATGCAGCTTACAAAACCATCAAAAAATCTTTTCAAAACCAACCAAAGTACAATAAAATCTGTCTGAGTAAAAAAATGCAATAAACACTTATGGAAACCCATTTTTGGGGTGCAAAGGGTGCCTAAACCCTTCCCTTTGCACAACTAAGCAACTTCCCTAGAATCTCTGATGTGGACTAGTTGAATATGACATTATTTTCCAGTTTTTCCTCAAAAATTGGTGGCGACTCCAAATCTCAATCATTAGTGCATTTGCCTAAAGGGAATGCATACACAATCATGTAAATAAACAAATTTGAGAACAAAAAGTGACAGATGATAACATAAAATATCTACAACATAAACAAGTCCTGAAAATAGATTCCATATGCATCATTTATTCATGAAGATAAATAAATTGTCTGATCAGTAAGTTTGCGCGACTTCCATAGTGAAGACTACTGATACTCATAACAGAATTAGCATAGAGAATTCCTCACCTTCATGCTTGTTTCATCCTCATAGGTTATTACAGAACCTTCATAGTTAGGAGTTACGCTATTGTCGTGCAAAGGTTTGAGTAAGTCAGCTTTTGCAGGTACACTTCTCATATTTCGTGCCTTGGTGCTAGCATTCCACATGGATGCAAGCTCAGCGCGCATTTGTTGGAAAGTGTGAGGCTGTGGAAAGAAAATCAACACTTTAAGTTATCTCCTATGAATGTATACAAGACATATAGGGGTCAAAAAAAAAAAATCAGATATGCTTAAATACACCCGGGTGCACTTACGCTCAATACACCCAGGTGCATTTAACTCATTTTTTATATTTTTTATGGAATTCTTACTTTAAGTGTATTTAACATGTCTATCAATTTTATTATTAAATTACTGAAAATGCTACTAATTTTTAAAAACTTAAAAAAGGAAAAATTAATACACAGATTATATATATTTAGATTAACAGTTATATAAAAAATTTCAAAAAAATTAAAAAATGGGTATTTGCACCTAGGTGCACCGAAGCTGAGTGCACCCGGGTGCACAGGATCACATCCCAAAAAAAATTAGCAACAGAATGGAAAAGATATATAGATCTCAATAAGCCTAAATAAGGGTCATAAGTTCAAGTCAGCTTCCAGGTGGACTATGCTGGAACCAACCTTAACCTTTAGCTTTTCTGAATGAGGCCTCAGACTTGTTTTCATATGGACAGCTATATTTTAAACATTTTGAAAAACTATCATTCATCAGAAATGGGAAAAGATGCATTATGTAGGATTCATAAACATGGGAAACTAAACATAAATGGAAGATGAGGGTGGAAATTAACAATAATTGGTAATTAGACAAGGAAAAGGAGCAGATGACAAAAGAGAGAGAAGGAACATGAGAAAGAAATAACATCTTGGAATGTAAAGAAAGAAACTCTAGATGAAGTTCTATGAAAATACTTATGAACCATAGATTTCTATTGTTATATATAAAATCAGACAATCGAAGACACTGCATGATATGAAAAGTGAAAGATTTCAGAGTAGAAATTTAAACAAACATGTGTTCATTGTACTTGACACTACTCAGATGTAACAATAACCTGCCACTCTCAGAGCTTCAGTGTAATGTGTTGAGATGTATGTAAATACACCCATCAAAAAAAAAAAAAAAAAAAACAATAACCTGCCACAAGTATCAAGTCACTCTAGATGAATTTCTATGAAAATATTTATGAACCATAGATTTCTATTGTTATATATAAAGGTAGACATTCACATACGTGCGTTCTATGAAAAGTGAAAGAATACGGAGTAGAAATTTAAAATAAACATGTCTTGTCGGATGGAGCAATAACCCGTCACAGGTATCAAATCTCTTGTGATTTATCTTCTTCCATGAGTAACTTATGGCTTAGAAAATAGACTAGCATACCTGAAGAACAGCAAAGCATAGATCTTCTAGTTCAGATTTCAAAGCCCAGACGCCCAATCTAGATGCGAGTGAGCACCAGACTGCTAATGTCTCTTGTGCAACAGCTTGAGCCTTGGCCTGTGGAAGTGCATAACTGTAGAAGAAGAACAGAAAATGATTCGTAAAAGCATGCCATTAACCAGTTTAATGCGGCAAATATGATATTTAAGTACTCAATAGTTTGGACTAGCTAACTTTCTAGGCAGCACACAAGCATGGAAGGTGCAGGAAGACGAGAAAGAATTAAGAAGGTAAAAATTATGTAAAACACAAAAACAGGAATGCAAAAAACAAGGAGATATTCCCAAGGGAAAGTCAATGGGACCCCAAATAAATATAAATATATATATATATATCAAACAGCATTTGCTAATGAAGTCAACAAAGGAAAAGAAAAGAGGAATCCATAACAATATAAATTAGAAATTATTCAAATTTTAAAGATCTACTTCTCCATATGAAGGAAAAGATTCTCTTGTAACACAATCAGAGAAACAGCTATGGCTCATATCCATCAAAGCAAGAGGCAACCAAAATGGATCCAAACTATTTACATGGAGCTATTATAAGCCTGAGAAATCTGGAGCGCAGATGGGAATGCCTAGATATTCTAAAGTTTGATATGACAGCCAGCATTTTCCCCACTGGAAACTTGTACTGTAATAGAATTCTCAAAAGAAATAAAAGATACTAAAAGAAGAATATTAGTGAAACTATTTTCAGTTCCTCCAGTGTCTGATAAGGAGAATGCATTTCAGAACATTGAGGCAAATGCAAGGTTATTGAGGGAATAAGTATCAAAAAGACTCTCGAAAAAAAAACAAAGACTGAAACTATAGGTTTTCACATTATTAGTTCAAACTATTAGTATGACATCTCTTGAGATCTAGATATTATTTCCCGGAGGAAGCAGAGAGTATTATGCACACCCAATGACAGAAATTTCTAAAAAAAGTGGATGCCGTGAACCAAGACAAGGTCTGGAAGCAGTACATAGTTCTCATGTTGTGCAGACGATCAGCAAGCTTGATAAGGACTACCCGCGGATCATCAACCATGCCCAGGAGCATCACCCGCAGCTTATTTGCCTAACAAACCGTCAAATAGAACCTATGAGAGAAAAAATTGTTGCAATTTTGCAAAAACCTTCTAGATAAATAAAATAATTTGGAAAAGGAGCAAATGCCAATGCCCCAGTGGACACTTGCTTCTCAGTTCGATGTCTAAAAATGTACCTCTTCAGGGTGTAGGCTCCCCTCATTTAGATTTGCCCTGCGATGCCTGCGCAATAGCTGAAAAAGAGAATACCAATAAAGTCATTAATGGCCAGAATGCATGAATCGTCAAGTAGAGATAACCCTCCAACCTTTATAGAGACAGATTTGCCTCATAAATGAGTTGAACGAAGAACTGGATCAAACCAACTACTAGAGACAATTTTTCAAATTTGTGTAGCCTCTTTTGGCATTGTACAAAAATTGCGGAGAATATTTTTCCATGGCTTTTTATTCAACTCATTTGCTGGAAGCTGCCAGTCCATGTTTCCCTTCTGCTTACTTTTGTAGGTACATGCAATAGTATGGTCCAACATCAAAGTCAAGAAGAGAAAGGTCAATATCTAGTTCACAGAAAATAATAAAACTTCTCTCCATTCATTTGGGACTAAAAACCCTAAACGCGTGGTACATCAGCCAAGATAATGACAAATGAATCATTTTTTTTTGTGTGTGTGTGTTTAAGAATTAGAACATGTATCAATTCAATTTTATCATCTTCCATTTATTAAAGAAACAAGTTAACATATAAAAATCAGACTCAATGCACCTGATTTATATAACTTAATCTTGAAACCCCAGCAACTAGCTTTGCAACATCATTGCCAAATTCTTCTTCTATGCTGTGCAGGTTTTCACGTGTATCATCAATCACATCATGGAGAATCCCAGCAACAACCGTATCTATGGCCTGTGGCACGTTGGAAATAGTTAGTAAACAAGCTTATAGAAGATGGATGAATATCTACAGAGACAACACATGAATCTAAATGCTTGAAGAAAATATCGTCATTTTCTGGAATACTGCATCCAGGAAGGAAAACGTACTCGTTGTCCACTTGATGGAACCAACGCAGCCAATATCCTTGCAGTATGTATACAGTGAGTTAGATAAGGATCTCCTGTCTTCCTTGACTGGCCATGATGAGCTTTCTTTGCAAATGCAATGGCCTTCTGAATCTGCTTTCATAGAAGGAAATAAATTATTTGGAAAAAGATTAATTACATTTTCTAGCAAAAGAATTAAGGATAAGTTCAAGCGCGAGATTGAAAGGAACCAATGCTAAACCTTTTCATCGTTAAAGACAGGATATCCCGTTACATCTACCCCTTCGATTGTATGAGAATCTGCCAGGTATGAACTAGTTTCAGAATAAAATCAACCACATCAATTTACAAAAATAAAAAGAAAATGAGCATGATTCAGCAAAACTGGCGAAAGATATAGACTCTTGGGTATTGGTTCCCCAACAAAGCAAGAATCTTGAATTGATTCAGCTGGCTTCCAAATGACCTTTCTGCGTTGAACACCAATCTATATTGGAATTATATCTGAGGAAAACTTGAAAAAAATTGGATTTAAAAGCGGCAAAAAATTTTCAGTTCACAGGGCATGAGAGACCACAACTCAAGAGCAAACCATCTTTATCCGCCCCCATCAAATTCAGCTACCTCTTTCAGAAATTGCAACTTATTTCAGTGGGAAATGGAATCCAACCACCTAATTTATTTGAAAACGATCAAAAACTGCATAAGAATTGGAAATTGGAGGCCAATCTTCAAGCAGACGTCACAGATGCTGTTCCCAGTTACAACAGAAACGACGACAAAACCATACCGGGCTGGTCCTCCACTCGTGGCCACAGGAAATCCACCTTCGTAGAAAGGCATGCCCCGGAAGCAATCGCAACCGCCGTAACCGCAACATGAGCAAGCGCTGATGTCACTGCCGAGTGAGCCGCGCCACTGCTGTTTGCCGCTGCCGCTGCCGCCGCAATCACATTTCCGGTAGTAATCACGGAGTTCAGAGAAGAGGAGATCGTTGGAATCTTCTGAGGGAGCAGGTCGAGGGCGAGCCGGAATCGGGCGGAGCTGCGGATAGTCCACGGCGGAATTGGGGAGAACTGAAAGGATAGAGCGTGGAAGAGGGTGAACCGGTGATTGATTCTGCGCGCTAGCATCTGAGAGTGCCCGAATTCCGCGCAAGAAGAAGAAGAAGACGACATCTTCCTCGGACGATTTTTTTTTTTTTACCACCTTTTTCAGATTACATCGCTGGAAGCGTGAGGAAGGCTGAAAGCCCGGTACTTATAGCGGGAGGCAGGAAGTTAGTTAGAGTGGGAAGTAAGTGTTGCGTCCGCCGCGATTAATAATTCGTTTGTGTTTCCCTCTTCTCTCGTGGTCCGTACTATATTTTAGCTTTATTTAAATCCTAAATAATAACACTTGATTTTAAGTATAAAAGATTTCATGATGTGGGATGTTTTACTTTTCATTTTATTGATAATTTTTGTAGATGGCATGCCTTTAGACAATGCTCTAGCTATCCCATCTACATTTTCGTGTAGTTCAATTTTTAAAATTTAAAAGGGTGTGTTTAATTTGGCATAAAAAATTTCAATTAAATTTTTTTTATCTTTATAGCTATCTTTTTTTAATTTTTTCTTCACATTTTTATATAACTATCTTACTTTTCAATTATTTCTACACAACTATCTATATAACTAACCTATCTATTTTAATTTTATACATTTCATTCTTCATTATTATCCTCGTATATCACATCATACTAACCTATCTATTTAACTTTACATACTTCGCTCGTCATAGTTATCCCTACATATTACATTATTTATTTCTATTTTTAAAAAAATTACATTAAAAACTTTTCATAAGAAAATTTCATCACTTTTCAAACACACTTTAGATATAAAATAATAATCCTATTATATATGTATCATATTTCAAATGGATTTTATTACTTTGTTTAATTTAAGTGATATATGACATGTTAATATATGTTTTTTCATTTGATGAAAATGTTGACATGTAAGTTTTTTTTATTATATTGATGTGGCATACAAGCTAGATTATGCAACCATAAGACTAAGCTTGGGTTCACAAGTTAGATCTAACGTTAATTATAATGTTGGACTTTGATTTCTATAAAAGGTTTTTAACTTCGAGCTTCACTTTTACGTAACCAGCTATATAGAAGTGATTTTATGTAATTCCTTGTATTTTTAAAATGTTAATGATTTATGTAAAATTTAATTCATTTATTATATATAACATCATTTGTTTAGGTAAAAGACCATATTTCATCCAAATTAAATATGTGCATCCGCCACATTTGCTCAAAAATAGATAAATTCATAAAGAAATTAGAAAAAAATTTAAATTCATCTATATATGTGTTGAAATATAATAATACTTTATAATTTCATTATTTATATAATATTGATATTTTAGATAGTTTAGATATTCGAAATACTACTTTAAAATTGATATTAAATGTGCTTTTGTTTACACCTAGAACTTTTCAATTTAAAATATTTCTTCCTCCATATTTATCCTATTTTTAATTATTTTATCATATTTTTCTATACAACTAATCTATTTTCAATCATTTTTTCATAAATTTTCATACAACTGTCTTATTTTTCAATATTTATTTATATCATATCCTATTATTATTATTATTCTAATTTTAAAAACTTTTACATCTACAACTTTTATTCCAAAAATTTTATCATTTCTCAAACATACCCTAACTATTTTATTATATTGATTTTATACGTCTGTAAGTAGGATCATACACACTAATACTAGAAAAATAAAAAGATTTTCATAATAATATAAATAATGTTAAATATAATAGATAATGTAGATTTTTCGTCAATTATCAAAATATTAAAAATGAATAAAATTGCATAAAAAAGTTTTATATAAGCATTTTTGCCTAACTTTCCTCTAAGAATTCATCACATGTTTTTTTCTGAATTAATTTTTATAATGGTCTGTTTCAAACTATACAAAATTTTTAGGTGAAGTAAGCATTTAGAATGAAAATATAATAATATATATTAAAAATGAGAAAAATGGTACTGTAAATGTAAAAAATTGTATTGAAAATTTAAAAAAGCTATCTTAAGAATTAAAAATTATTTTGAGAATGAAGATATAGATTACATCCAAAAATGTTATATGACTAGAAACTAGCCCTAAGTAAATGGCTTAAACAGGATGGCTTTGATTAAAGACTTTTATGTTTATTTTTCTAAGGCCTCGGGAACGAAATGAATCCGGTGACATTCGTCTCCATGGACAGAAAACGGAAACGGCATTTGGCGAGCGATTTGCATTCGCCGTCAAAAGCCGTCAAAGAGAAAACGGCGGGAATTGTGTGGCGGGGATTCCGCTGTTGTAAGAACGGAAGATGCTCCGGCAACAAAATCTCGTGGTTGTATTGGCGACTCAGTGTACAAGCGAATGAATCCGTCCGTTGCAAAGTGCATCCGGGCTTCTTTCATGTAATTCGGGATTTTTGAATGGAATTTATATATAAAATGAGATGATAATATAATGGTATATATTGATAATAAGAAAAGTTGAATTGAAAATTTTAAAAATTATTTTAAAATTTTAAAAATAATTCAATTCAAGAATATTGTATAACTTAAAATAAGCTTAAAAGAATCTTCATATACCCCACGCAGTCTGCTTCAAGTAAAGACGAAAATGCTCAATTTTTATTGACCATTGCTACATCATAAATTTTCAATTATAAATAAAAAATGAGTGTATTTTTTAATCAAAAATGAGTGTGTTTGATAATATAAAAAAATATGGAAAATTGTTGTAAGAACAAGTTTTTAAAAAAATATAAAAGTCATGTGATAAAAGTTTAAAAAATGTGTAAAAGTGATATGATAAAATAGGTAATAATCATTAGAAAAGGATAGTTGTAGGAACAATATCTAGAAATATAGTAGCGTGTAAAATATCTAAAAATAAAAGCTAGTTGTATTAAAAGATGTGCAGAAATAGTCGACAGTAAGATAATGATATGTAAAATTACAAGAAAATTTTTTTATGAAAAAAATGATTTTGTTTTACCAAACATGTCTTCAATTTTTCTTCTAAATTTTTTAAAAGAAATTAAGAAAATATCCAACAACGATAATTAGAGAAAGGTTGGATTAAATAATCTAAGTTTAGATGCCTAAGCAACTGATATGGTTTGTAATTTAGTGGTGTTAACGGATCGGGTTGGACGGGTTTGAACCTAATCCTAATCCTAACCCATTTAAAATATCTCAATCCTAATCTGTTTATTAACTCATTTAAAAAATCTCAACTGTAACTCATTTACAACTCATTTAATAAACGGGTTGGTGGGTTGTTAACGGGTTGTATAGCAAATAACCTGAAAAACCTATACTCCAGTGGATAATGATCTTGCAGGGAGAGACAAGAGGGTGTTTTCGGCGTAGGAAAAATGAAAACAGGGCAGTAAGCGAAAAATGGAATTAGGACAGCAGTGAAAAAATGAAAATTAGGTTATTAGAGGAAGACTTAGAAAGAAAAAATAACCAAGGAGTTTAAAGTATATATATATAACTTTAATGAGTTAAGCGAATTAAATGAGTTGAATAAATTAAACGGGTTGAGCAGGTTATATGAGTTAAATAGATTGCTAAACGGGTTGACGAGTTATAAAATCTCAACCCTAATCCATTTATTTAATTAAATGGTTAAACGGTTTGGCGAATCATAATTCATTTATTCAAAAATCTCAACCCAAATTTATTTATAAACGGGCTGAACAAGCAGGTTGACGGGTCGACCATGACCATTAATGCCTCTAGTTTGTACAGATTAGTGTGAATAGAAAGTCCGGTTCAAGTTTTGTGTAGAAACAATAGTCACATTATCCAATCCATACAATCAAAATTTTAGTTTATTAAATTATATATCCATATTCAAAATATCTGGAATTATTTTAAAGCACCTCCTTTCTCCTTAAAGTCAAATATATTTCCAAATGCAATACAACTTCTTATGATTCAATAGAAACCATCATCAAATCAAATCTGTGTATCGATCACCAGTCAACAAATCCCAATGCCACTCTAAATAAACCCCCAAAGTCCTCAAAGTTCATTAAGGCTCATACCATTCATAAGCATACATACAAAATTTCTTAAGAAGTCCCTCAAATTTTTATATATAAAAAACAAATACAACAACAACAAGAACAACAGACGAAGGTTTTTTTTTTTTTTTTTTGTCTCCTTCGATTCAATCCTCGCCATAGGCACGGAATCGATAGCGCTCCTCGTAGGGACCTTGGAAGTAGAGGTCGGCCTCAAACCACTTGGGGTAGCGGATGAGGTCACCGGCGGCGAAGCGCATCGATTTCTTGCTGCCCTCCGGCACCACCTGCACCTCCCCCCGCACGATGTACACCTGCTGGTCCACGTGCCAATCCCATGGCAGCCGGCACTTCCCCCCCGTCTTCCACGTCGACCACCGCGACACCCCCAGCTCCGCCACTCGCTCCTCTGATGCCCCCCGCTCCACCCGTACGTTGTACAGCTCTTCCAGAGGCTTCTCGAACCTCGCCCGAACTCCCACTACTGCTCCTTCTCGGCACCCCCTCCCCAACTTCATGCTCGGCCGTGGTCCCGGCCTCGGCATCGCTTGGACGGAGCTGCTCAAACTCAAGGTCAGGGCGCCGCCGATAGCCATCTGATCCTGCCGCCGCTTCTCGTGGGAAAAGCCTACTTGCCCCCTTTTCTAACCAGGATAAGAGATTTATGAGGGCTTTTTACACTCTGCACCCTCAGATTTTGCAATTATATCAGTTTAACCAATAAGGCTATAACGATATACAATTTATTATGGATACTATCTTATTTTAAAAGTGCTAAATATATGTATTAAAATATTTTAAAATAAATTCTATTTTAATTGAACTTATTAAAATGAATAGAATTTTGGTCTTTTTGTTATAGAGACATGCTTGCTTATGGGATTTATTCTTTTTTAAAAAATTGTTACAAATTTTTATTCTTTATTCACTTGATCTTCACTTATTACACTCAAACCTAACAAATTATTTATTCCTCTACTCGTTTCTTTAGATTTTTTAGGGTGTTAGATTTTTTAGTTCGTTTCATTGAAATAAAGGAGAAAATAGAAAGCATCTCGAACAATTTTTTTTTTTTTTTATGGGTACATCTCGAACATTTGGTTTTAGGATGTTTAATAAAATGGAGGAGCTTTTTTGTAAATTAGATGCGACACTGGGGTTCGACTTTTATAAAAATGTTGCCTTGGTTTTTTATAATTAAAATGGAGGAGCTATTTGTAAATTAGTTACTACTCTAGGATTTGAGGGGGTAATATGCAGACGCCGAGGTGGTTAACAAATATGATTTTAGCCAAGAGCATAGACTATTGTACGCGTGCAACAGATACATGCCGTTAACCAATCCGACGCCCAGGAAATGAGAAAACGATTTGGACGGCTTGGATTCATCTAACCATTCCTTACATGAAACCCAGAAGTAGAAAGCCCAAACCTGAAGCTCGGCCCGAAAAGTGTCCGGAGCGCGCCTTTTTCCCAATAGAAAAAACTTCCGAAAAAAAGGGTAGGACATCTCGCGCTTTAAAACGCTCAAAGCGCCCACTCTCTCTCTCCAAAGGTCGAAAAAACGTAAGGCAGATACCAGATGCAACTCCTTCGTTTGAAATCCTTTCTCACCCAAATCCCAAAACCTTGCTTTCATGGATTCCTCATCGCCCAACCCACCTCCCCACAAGCAGAAACCTCCACCACCAAAAACCCTCAAGAAAAACAAATCCACCATTTCCTTCATCTACACCATCTCTTGCATCCTCCTAGTCATCACCTTCCAAGCACTTGCGATCCTCAGAACCAGCTCCCCCCTTCATCAATCTCAGAGCCCAGATCATGAGTTGGAAAGGTCAAACCCCACATTCCACCCAACGGTCGACAGCTTCTACGACTACGAGAACCCATGGCACAGCCTCAACGCTCTCTCCGTCTTCTTCTCGTGGATGATGGAGAACGGCTGTGCCCGGCCAGCGCGTTTCGTGGTGTTCCGAAACGGGGCTGTGGTGAAGAGAATTGAGGGATGGATGTCAGAGGTCATGAAGGCCTGTTTGGGCAGAGGCAATGAAGGTTTGGACGGCTTGGAGGGGCATGGAAGTGTTTGCTTTGAGAAGGCTGTGGTTTTCAGGAGGGGGCTTGGGAAATTGTCTAGTGACAGAAGGCATAGGCTGTTTGAGATGATCAGATGCAAGGCATGGGAGTACTGCAATGCTAAAGCAGCACATGAGGATGTGGGGAGAGTGAAGATTACATTGGTTGGGAGAGATGGGAAGAGAGCCTTCAGAAACGAAAGCGGGGTGAAGTTAGCGATGGGGAGGGAGTGCAGTAAAGTGGGTGGGTGCAGCTTGCAGCTAGTGCATTTGAAGAACATGAGCTTCTGTGATCAGGTACATGAATAATCATCAAACCGTCGTTTCACCTGTTGGATTCTACCATCCTTCTTTCCCATATGAAATCAGTGCGACTTGGACAACCTTACCGACTGGTTCTGAAATTTTAAGTTTCTCAACTCCACTCTACTTTTTTCACGGTGTTACTTCTTCTCCTGCTTAACATTTCCTTTTCCTCAAACCAAACTTTATTGCCCCAACAAAGCATCCATCAAAAACCTAAAATTTTTCAAGCAAAAATCTCAGCTGTCCACCTAAACATGAACCCAAAATTAATCCCCCGAACAAAACATAACATTAAAAAAATAATTGCACCAGCCGGGAATCGAACCCGGGTCTGTACCGTGGCAGGGTACTATTCTACCACTAGACCACTGGTGCCTGATATTTATTTTTAAGTTTTAGGTGAATATAATGCACAACGCCAAAGTTTTCGCAAGCGCATGAAGCCCAGCTGAGTAAGCAAGCTGAGTAACGTGATGTTCATGGGCAAAGGAAGCAGTGTGATGGAGATGTTTCCAAAAGGATGGTTGGAAGGAGCTGGGATTGGGCAATACGTGTTTCAGTGGTTCGCCAGCTGGTGCCAGATGAGCTGCGGTGCATGGAGGGATGCAACATCAGATGGTGTAGATTGCCCGGACGCCAAGGACCAGGACCGCAACCGCAACTGCTTCTTCAAGTACAAGGATGAGGTAGGTAGTGGAAATGAATGGAGCGTAATTCAGTGCACCCGGGTGACGAAAAATGCCACTGATTTTTAAAAATTTAAAAAAAATATCTAAAAATCTCCAAAAATAGTAAAAATTGATACATATGTTAAATAAACTTATATTAACAGCTTCATGAAAAAATTTTCACAAAAAAATAAAAAAAAATAGGTGCAGTGCACCCGGGTGCGTCGAGGCTGAATGCACCCGGGTGCACTGAATTATGCTCCGAAATTGAATGAGACATTTCTTGCTGAGTGGACTGCACGTGTCATCCAAACTCAACCCAACCCAGTGAGAGAGATTTGTTTGGAATTCCCGCGTTCTACTGGTTTGCACTTTGCACTTGGGAAGTTTTCTTTTTTTGTAATTTCAAAATAAGCAAAAAAAAAAAAAAAAATTCTTAGAGACGAAGGAAAAAGAGAGAGAAGGACGTAATAAGCGATTATTAAAAATAAAATAAATGATTTTGAAATTAAATGAAAACCATAACTTATAATGAAAACCTTTGGTAACGATGAAAGTATAGGATCATTTAGTTAGAATTTCATATAATAAGTCAAGGGCCCATTTGGCCATATGGAGCTGCTATTTCGTTTTGAAGGTGAACATTGTTTTGAAGGTGGAGCTGCTATTTCGTTTGAATACAATAGAAAATCCCTTTCCTCCTAATTCCTAAATTTAAGTTTAAATTACCCCTGAAATGTACTTTTACGTCTACACGGTAAAGAAATATCTATGTGTGAAGCTTGGCCGCACACTCACAACAGGCCCTAAGTACGGGAAATTTACATCTTAAACTTCAAAGTTTGTGTATTAGCGTTTTAAACCCTATGAAATTTGGTTCTTTGCATTTTCGACCTTCAGCCCTAAGGCGTTAAAAATCACCATTAAAATCTTGTAAAATTTTTAAAATGCTCTTTGCATTTTAAATTAAATTTTACATGGTTTAAAATGTTAATATGCAAATCAAGGCTTTGGTTTTTTGCCTTTTACATCCTCAGCCCTAAGGCGTTAAAAATCACAATTAAAATTATGTAACATGTTTAAAGTGTTCTTTGCATTTTAAACTAAATCTTATATGGTTTAAAATGCTAATACGCAAATCAAGCCAAAGAGTTTAAATCAAACTTTATATGATTTAAAATGCAAAGAGCATTTTGGACATTTTACAAAATTTTAAGGTAATTTTTAATGTCGTCAAAGCCAATCGTCTAAAATACAAATAATCAAATTTCACAAGGTTTAAACTGCTAATATGTAAACCTCATGATTCAAATTCAAATATGTAAAGTTAGAGGGTTTAAAATACAAATTGCCCCTCAAGCACGAATCATATTGAAAGCGTTAAAATGATACTCCTTACCAAATGTAGCCCAAAAGATAGATATTACGATAAAAGTATAATTCATACAATCAATATAAGAGAGAAAAGGTAAAGGACTTTTTATAAATATACTTGCTATGTTTAAATCAGATTCTAAATATACCTACTATATTTTAAAAATCTCACATATGCCCACTATATGTATATCCAATCCTATTTTAAAAATCTCACATATGTTCACTACTTTTATATCATATCCCAAAAAATGTTGGTTCCATTGTAGACGTTAATAAACGCCATTCGCCCGATCTTAAAATTACCACCATGCCCATAAATTTAAGATTGGATTCAAAAAATTGAGAATTATAACTCACTATCATTTAAATTGTACAAGGGTTCTGAATCTAAAGAGCTTTAATTTCATTTATATTTCATTTCAATTCATCTTTTAGTATTTGGACTATGATAGTGCACCTGAGTACACTTAGCTTTCATTTTGAAAATTTTTTTATATAATTATTAATCTATATATATCTGTGTCAATTTTTACCCTTTTTGAATACTTTTAAATATATGTTTTTAATTTTTTAAATCGGTAATGTTTTCATAATTTAAAATAAATATTTAAAAGTATCCAAAAATGATAAAAATTAATACGCATGTTAAATATACCTAAATTAACAATTATATAAAAAATAAAAAAAAAAATAAAAAAAATTGGTAAAATACACCCAGGCGTACTGAGGCTGAATGCATCCAAGTGCATTTGGTCAATTCCGTTATTATTTTACACCAAGAGTATTTAAGCATTTATGAAAATATAATAACATCAACTTACTTAACAGTCTTTGACGGAATGTGCACTTTTAGAATTAAATAGAATTATAATTTGTATATTTGGAATTTTTCAAATATAATAGATATATTTGAAATTAAGATCTGAGTATTTTTAAGAAAAGCCCAAAAGGTAACTTTTGAAGATAAGTAACTAGCTCCGATTAGAATCAAACGTTTGTTGAATAGGAAACATAGGGGACAATATAAGTACTACCAACGGGACTGTTGCGTTGTTACAGATGGCCGAACCCTGACAAGTCATCCAGCCATTCTAATCGGATTCAAGTCTGGAGAAATATATTTGCAATTTGTGTACGGGCAATGGACTAGCCAAAAACATCATCCTCCTTTACTTTTCAGTTTTGAAGAGGTTAGTGACAGGTTGGTCTTCCTACACCGCCTTTATATTGAATAAGCTTCTTCCCCCACCTAGATTTTCAGATGAGGGAGCCATGAAACATGGCAACGGGAGTGCTGGGCATGTAAAGAAAGCAACGGAAGGCCAACCTGACAGTACCTAACTATAAACAGAAAAACCTAACTTGATTAAGTATACCCTCTACACGTCTCTCCCTCCCTGTTTCTTCAAAATTTGTTCGATAGATCAGTCTTTTTCAGCCTCTTCTATCTCCTTCTGATGACCACAGTTAGAAGTAGATGCAGAAGCGGCCCCAGTATCCGCTGCCTTTCCCTTTTCGTCCGGTGCAGCAGGGACTGCTCCCTCACCAATTACCATGTTTGAGTCCCTATGCGCCTGTTGCCGAAGATGTTGCAGCTGGTTTTGATGTACCTAAGTAGGCAATGAACAGGCCAATTCATAAATCAGAGCTTGTTAAAAAAGTAAAACTGGCTTTAGAAATCAGGGAAAAAGACACAATAGAGTTGCTTATCATCAGTGATGTTTGCAGAATTCTTGAGTTTGTCGTATTTTAAATCCTCAACTTGAAGCCGTTACCTTAAGAATCATGTTTCTTGGAATTAAAGAATGCTTCCATTGTACTAATTGCACCATGAAATGCATCCTTTGGATTTATCACAAAACATTTATTCAGGATGCAATCCCACCACCAGCTTGGAACTATTAGTTACGATGCTAAGAATTATTTCAATTGAAAACATAGGTGAGGCTCAACATAATCTTGATTTGTTATGCCCTCTTTAACTTTCCAGTAAAAGAGATTTTCGTATTAAAATAAAAAAAAGTTTAGACACATGTAATGACTTGAATTAAAAAAAAATTCCAGATTAGTGAAAATGGTAGGGGTTGCACCATGCAAGAAGTGAGTTCCCAACAACCTCACTTGGAGGTTGTCAAGTACCACACTGTTGGGTGTTCAGAAACTGCAGATATGATTGGGGCAAGCATTCCAGTTTACAGAGAACCGAGCAATGATAAGAAGATCTGAGTATTGGATTTTGTAAATGTCCAAATCCAGAGTGGAGTCAATGTTTAAATATAATGGCTGTTAGTGTGATGATGAGAAAAGAAGCTCGCAAAAATTTTAAAAAGGCACTATGACATTGCCCCATAAAAGTTAAAAAGAAATTTTTTTTTTTAAAGGCTTGATGTCTTTTTTTCAGATATAAGTCCCTCAGCCCATCACAAGCAACAGGAACACAAACAATATTGCAAACGACGGACAGCTGTTATTTTGAACATGACTGTCAGAGAAACCCATTTTTACCTCAATCTGGTGCCATATAAATCTTTCCCAAGCCTCCACCTGGGAACCTGCCACATTCAAATTATATGGATTGCTCTCGCCACCGTTGTGGTGGCAATTTCTAGAGGTAGATGCTTCAGTGTTTAAATTTGCATTCCCTTCGTGGCCAGCTGGCAAATAAACCTGTGGTAGCAAAGCGTGCCCTGGAGTCCTGAGCAGGTAAAGTGAAGCGATAACCACTTAGATCTAAGAAATTATGCCCCAATAGAAAATTTAAGAAGCACAAAGCTCATGCAAGGAAAGCAGGTAAATGATGAATATTGCAACTTGCAACCAAGTAACCAGGTTTTTGGGACCATGAATGTTGCAGTGATCAACTAACGGATAAAAAAAAAACTTAAACAAGCATCCCACCTAATTATTTTACTGTGAGAGATTCCTAAAATTCCTTATCCAGAAATTACTCCATTTTTGTCCTTCCACCATCCATACCATATCTACTATCCAACACCTGTTTACAGCCAGATCTTTTTTCTTCTTTCTTTAACCATCATGTTCCTCGTGATGGGACATCTCTACTCACAAGAAACTCAAAATAATGAATAATATCCAACCTATATATGAGAGAAGCCACGTACCATACAATTGCATTTCCAGCAGGATAAACAAATGATTTCTCATACATGGAAGCTGCGGCAGCAGCAGCTTGGAGCCTGGCTTGGTGGTGTCTCATAGTATCATCTACTGCATCATTGCCTTCAGGAACCTGAGTAGATGTCCCAGCCGAACCTGAACCTGCTCATGAAAAAACTGTAAGATCTTGGAGAAAACATTATTCTTTGCTTTCCTGAAATATGCTACTGCAACAAATAAAAGAGTACAAAATTCAGATAAAATGTAGTCATAGCTGACAAGGACAATGTGCGAATAGAAATGCCCAGGTTAAACAAGCAAGGGCTGTCATATTCAGTTCAAGGATTCTTAGTCATTACTTACCTTGAGGGTTACTCTCAGGTAGAATGCCATGCCTCACCCCATTTTGAACCGTCCCATTTTCAGGAGGGACAACTAAAGCTCTGCAAGTTGGGCAAGTATGTTGCCGCTCCAACCATGACCGGAGACAATGCACGTGAAAAAGGTGCCCACAGAGCAACTTTTTCGCCTTGACCATTTCCTCACGACAAATAATGCATGTAGCATCAGCTCTGCATATAAGTTACCACAGAGTAATCAAAAGAAAGAAGACCTAACAGAAAAAGAAATATACAAAAAAATGTGCACTTTCTGTATTACCTAGCGTGTGTTTCAGGATGAGGAAATACATCAGTTGTATCGACTGACTTGATACAGCCGTTGCATTTTGGAACAGCCATATCACTTGAAAAGACATAAAATTATGCAAAATTTTAAAATCATGCAGATCAATTCACTCAATTGCTAAATTTTTCATAGAAATTATATACATTGTTCATCTAGACAGGAGAAACATTTTGGAAGGTAAAGATTTTCAAAAGCATAGTGATGGTCATTAATCAATAAACAAATTTAATGGTTTATTTTTTTGGTCCATTTAGGTTTTTGATCAAGCTCATTTTCTTTCTCAGATCCATCCCCCCGCCCCCGCCCCCGCCCCCCACCCAAACAAAGAAACTGAAAAAAAAAAAAAAACACATTCCATGTGATAGAAGACTCACGCTTCAAGTTCTTCTGGTGTTGCATCTGGAAAACGCTCATTCATATTTGAAGTTATTTTACGATACCGAAGATAATCAGCAACACGAACTTTGAAGTTATGGAATGTCCAATAGATCTCTCGAATCAAGTTCAGAGGCAGACCATAATACCTGATAAACGGAGCTAACATTCATTAATCAATTGAACTGGAGTATAGAAACATTAAGGATGTGTTTGGAAAGTGATAAAAAAATTTGATAATTTTTTTGAAATAATATAAAATAATGTGATAGGATAGGAGCAATGATGAGGAGTAAAGAGAATAAAGTTAAAATAGATAGTTTATTCGTATGGCTAATTGTGTAAAAATGATTGAAAAATATGGTAGTCGTATAAGAAGATGTGAAGAAATGATTAAAAATAGGGTAGTTGTGAAGAATGAAAAGTTTTAAATTGAAAAATTTTAATTTGAGAAGTTTTATGGCTATCCAAATGCCCCATAAAGGAATTACAGGGCAATTGCAGAGATCATGAGAATCACAAAACTAGCAGCTGTAACAGCAAAATAAGATATCATGAAAAAATAAGACAAGATTTTGAGCTGGTCTCATGAGACCAAAGAAAATTGTCCTCTGGCTTCCAGATAAACTATTTACTGCCATTCATAAGCGCTTATATTGCCAAATGACCATTTTTGAAACAATGAGCTTTTAAAAAAGTTAATTGCTGGAAATAAATGGATGAATCTCCAGTAGACATCAGAGCCTACAGTAAAAGACTGTTATGCCCAGGATAACTTGTCAGCCAAAGCTGATGGATGACCATATAGCATGGCATATTTTCTTGCACCCAAAAAGAAACAGATAGAATGAAAGAAAGTTAAACTCACATGAATTTGTTGCAGAAATGAAGGATGAAAAATGAACAGATTTCACATAAAGAACACCAATACTTCATCAAAAGCACATATTTTCCTTTGAGTCACAACTGGCAGTAACTCTGATCAGTTGAACTTCCACAGATCAATAAATCGGGAGGAAATTTATCTTACAGAACCATTCCAGATATCATGCAACATTTCTCCACAATGAGGAATAGTCATATTAGCATGCGCAAGTCTTTCTAATCTTAAACAAATGAATGACCAATATCAGGTAAATGACTTACACGAAAATCAAAAGAAAGAAGCAGAGATACATAGATAAGTGAAGTAGATCACGAACAAGCTCCAAGTAAAAGGTGTAGACTGCCTTCCTCTCCCACTGCCCTTCCATAAGCAAGTCACTAACATAGAATATATATTTTATAAATGTTGCTACAGTTGTTGTTGCCAGTATCATGTACCTGAAATTAATTTTTAAAAAAATAAATAAAAAGATAAAAGACAAAAAAAAATCAACACAAGATGTCACACTAGTCAAGGCTTAGAAGATTTTCTTTTTTTTTTTTTCTCATACATTACAGGAGAATGACAAATGGGCCATGCATGCATACACTTTGATTTTCCAATTCTGGCCTTGGGAATATGGACGATAGATCACACATACATTACAAGAGAACGACAAATGGGCCATGCATACACTTTGATTTTCCAATTTTGGCCTTGGGAACATGGACGATAGAGGGAAGACTTGCCGCATAAGAGAATTTTCCATTATAGGCACTCAAATCCTATTTACCAACGAGGATAGCTGACAAGAAGTTGCTAGCACTAAGAGCCAAAAACAGGTTTATACCAACATAAGCAGAAGAAGATGCTATAAAGAATGCAGCAGAGAAGAAAAACATACTCAAAGACGAAGAAGAGTGCTACTGATGGCCGACGTGTCTGGATCAGATAATTTAAAAAACTGCAGAATACAAGAGAATCCACAACAAGGAGGAACAACAAAAACGAAGCAATCCGAATATGGGACAATTTAGGAACTGAGGGGGTTGTCTCAATGTACTCTACCCTCTTCTGAGCCAACCAATGCAAGGCCTTGATCAATAGTAGAGTTGTGACCAGCACAAGGAATGTAACTGAAAAATCCTGTCTGAATATTGTAATAGTGAAGACAGTTTCCATGACCTCACGCCACGACTGTTCATTCAATGTCTCTACTTCTGCTTCACGAAGAGACCCAAGAAACAAGGACTTGATCATCCGCCATATGATGCACATGATGACCAAGCTCAGGTTCATAAGAAGCACCAAACTAATCTTTGAAGTGGACAGATAGACCGTGGCTGGGTAGAACTGGCCCCTACTGGTAAACGCATGATAAATTATGGCAGCTGCACCTACAAAGCTAACCCCTGCATATGTTTGGAGCTTCATCATTTATTCCAATTTTGTATCCTGCAAAACCACATACCAACACATAACTGTCATATAATGGAATAACTCCAAACATCTGAATAAACTGAAAAACCACAAATCCTTGAATCATATTCTCATATATCCAGTCATAAAGAAGTCTCTTTCCAACAAAGAAATAAAGCCGGCACCCAAAAACTGCTGCAGCTAGTTAGATTGAATTCATATTGTCAGATTTTATTTTTTATTTTTTACTGTGATATGAAACAGAAAAACAAGACTCATAACCCACGACCAAGCACGGGAAAAATTTTAACTGCCTACCCATGTAAACACGGCACAACACACGGGCACAAAAAAATGCAAGCATTACAATCTGAATGGTTAGCTGGACTTAATTTGATCTGTTCATGTTCCCCACTAAACCTTTTTTAAAAATAAAAAAACAATCATTAAAACGAAGAGCCAACCAAGTTAGAATTTTTCCTTCTCCCTTTCTTTCTCTGTTTTCCTTTATTGTTAGACAAGCGTATTCATCCCCAAAGTAAAACCCCTAATCCAAAATCTATCTTTCGATCATCAGTGAAGTTCGCAACCAGCAGCCGCAGAGTTTCAGCGTCTGCTAATTTCGGGTTTTGGCGAGTATCAGCCTTTCTGCTGCTGGAAGCATGGATCTTTCATCCTTGGAATGGCAAATCTCTACGCATAAATCTTAAGGTAAGAACCTAATCGACTCATTTAGAAACCTCCGAATTTCGCAAACGGCAATTTCAGTTTCTTACTTTCTCGCCGGTCAGAGAGAGAGATCAGAACGTTGACAAAACCCTAAAAAAACCGAGAGATTGGGAAATGAATAGGGATTTCTTCTACCTGCGTTTTTCAGGAATCTTCGAAGGGGAGCTTGGGTTTTTGCTTTGGTTTCTTCCGCGCAGATAGGCTCGGGTCGGTCGTGTTCTGGCCGCTTCGTCAATGGCCGTAGGACCGTACGCATTCATGCGGGGCAGGAGAATGGATGACATCCAACTAGTCCTGCGGTGCAGGCTCGATCGAAGGTGGGCCCGGTGCACGCGACATGGCGAAGGCCGTTGTACCGTACACGCTCGTGCGGAGGAGGAGATCATTGAGCATCCGGCTACTCCCCGGATTGCACGGAGCCCAATTCAGTGCACCCGGGTGCATTCAGCCTCAACGCACTCGGGTGCACTGCACCTATTTTTTTTTTTTTTTTTGAAAATTTTTTTATAAAATGATTAATCTAGGTTTATTTAACATATGTATCAATTTTTACTATTTTTGGAGACTTTTAGATATTTTTTTTAGATTTTTAAAAATCAGTGGCATTTTCGGTAATTTAAAATTACGAAAAATGTCACTGATTTTAAAAAATCTAAAAAATATATCAAAAAATCTCCAAAAATAGTAAAAATTGATACATATGTTAAATAAACTTATATTAACAGCTTCATGAAAAAATTTTCAAAAAAAAATAAAAAAATAGGTGCAGTGCACCCGGGTGCGTTGAGGCTGAATGCACCCGGGTGCACTGAATTGCGCTCCGAATTGCACTGGGTTTATGTAATTTTTAGCCATAAGTTTATTTAATTTTGGTGAACTCTAACTTTAATTAAGTTTATTTAATTACGCAACTACTAATATAAGTAATATATTTATTTTAACTTTATTCTTTTTATTATTTATCATTATCCATATTTTCTTCGATCTTAAAAAGTCATATTAAAAAAATTTCTTCTTAAAATTTTATTATTTTTCAAACACACTCCTTATTTCTTCATTCCATTCAAACTTTTTAAATCCTTTCAAACAAACCCTAAGTTTAGACTATCTTGACAATTTTATGAAATCCAAGTGATAAGTTGATCTCGTTTAAACAAAAATTGACGCGAGGACAACAAATTCATCTTGGTTGTCGTAAGACATTTCTTGCTTAAGATGGATAAGCTATATGGATTCTATTGCATTGTACGTGGGGCAAAAAATAAATGTGAATTTCAAACAATTTAAAATAATTTTGTTGTTGAGATAAATTAGATATTTTTATTAAGCATCTAACCCTTTTCTACAAAAGGACAACGACTATGCGAAAATCTTCATATATTTAGCATTCATATGGATGGGATGGAATAAATTTCCAATGCTAAATATATAATTTCAAAGAACAACGATTCAATATGATAGGTTGCAAGCCCCTCCTTTATTGTGAAATTTATTTTAAATCTAAACTAGCTATTATGTTTATTCATATATATTTTGTTTAAAGTGTGCGCTATAAGTCAACAAAAATTTCATCAAACTTTTGCACACACTTTTCCATATAATTACCTTACTTTTTCAATCATTTTACAAATTTTTCCATATAATTATCATACTTTTAAATTACTTTTGCACATTCTCTCATACAAATATTTTTCCTCTTAATTATTACTCATATATTATCATATCATTCCCTCATCTTTTCTAAACTTTTTTCCATAATAGCTTTTCGATAATTTTCCAGATTATTGAAAACATCATGATTCAAAAAAATCACATGTATTTAAAATTTTACATACCGTATACCATTATATTTCATATGTAATAAAATACCATATACCATTACATACCATAAACCATTATTTAAAAATCACATGTATTTAACTATTATTTTAGTAATGTAATAAAATAAATGGTGTTAACTAAATAAATGATTATGATTTGAAAAAAAAAACAAAATAGACAAAACATGGAGGTCTAGGGTGTATTTGTTAATTAGTAAAAGTTGTCAAGTTAAAATTTTTCACTCTCCACAACTATTCTATTTTTTAATAATGTCTTCACATTTTTCTATACAACTATTCTATTTTTCAATCATTTCTATACAACTACCAACATAACTAACCTATCTATTTCAACTTGATTCTATTTATTCTCTATCATTACCTCTATCATATCACATCATTTGACAACTTTTACTCTATACAACTTTTCATCAAAAGTTTTATCTATTCCCAAATACACCCCTAATGTAGCTCACTTGTATTGAATATTTGCCTTATTTTAAAAGGTGTGACTTATACATGAACTATGTCAAAATAGTTTCTCATATTCCAATTAAATACGTAGCACCAACCATACAATTTTTTTTATGAGAAGGGATAATTTCATTGAACAGAAAAGCTAGAACCCATATACAAAATATTAACAATTTGATTAGGTGGACAGCTCCACACGTTTTACATGTTTACGTCATCGATGAAATCATACCTACCAAAATATGGGATACTGGATTGCCCTATCTGAAAGCATGTGTATATTGCACTGATTTAAAAGTTGCCTCATGAGTCTTTTATCTCGATGATTACAGTACCTGCTGTGGAAAAAATAGGGTGCTTCTCATTCAAAAAGTAGATCAGGCTCAGTGAGCTACTTTCATCCTCGACATCCTGGATCTTCATCTCCTTTGCCCATTTGATCCCAAATAGAAGGGTCATAGCTTCCATTGCAAGCACGTCAATCACACCATCCATTCTCCAGCATTTCGTAGCTAATAAATCACCGTTTTCGTTCCTCAGCACTACCCCTTAGCCCAATACAATTAGCTAAAGGGTGTGTTTGGTTGGAGGTAAAACTTTTGACGAAAAGTTTTTGGAGTAGAAGTTGTCATATCAATAGAAAATGATATGATATAATAGGAGTAATGACGAAGAGTAAAGAGAATAAAGTTAAAATAGATAGGTTAGTTGTATGGGTATTTGTGTAGAAATGATTGAAAAGTAGGGTAGTTTGTATAGAAAAATGTGAAAAAATAATTAAAAAATAGAATAATTATGGAGAGTGAAAAGTTTTAGATTGAAAAGTTTTAGTTGACACTTTTTTTTCCTAAACAAACACACCCCAAGAGTTTCTACTTCCATCCACTTTTATCTTTAGTTTTCCTACTGGTTCCCTCCAGCTTGTCCTCAATTCTTTTTTCCAACAGTCTTAGATAGTCTAGATGATTTGCACGATCGAATGCTTCCTTGAAGGAACTACACTAGTCTATCAAGTTCCCTTGTAGATGAAAATTTTCTCCCATTATATGCTTCTTTCTCAAATGTTATACTCTACAACAATGCAGAACAAACATTTCAAATAGGTATTCATTCTATAAAAAATAGCAACTATGTAAATGTACATTACATTGCTCTTCTCAGTGTCCAAATGCGCTTCTCTGAAATCATCCTTTCTCTTTCATCTTTGATGCACATGTAGAAAACCAATAGGTAGTTTACCTCCGCATTTTTGATCCACTTGGAATCCTCTTTTATGTAGATTTTGTTTGGTTGATAATGCATTCCATCTACTTTCTCTCCTTGAATTGATAGCCTACAAGCATAATCTTTTTTAAAAATGATTAGTTGGTAACCTGATTTCACTCTAAAATAACCATCTAGATGGACGAAAAAGACACTTGACCATAGTTTATAAAAGTCTTCTTAACTATTATTTGCCAATCAAAACAATTCCTAAGGTTGAAGTTTGAGGATTGCTAAGTGTTATAGATTTCCCTGAATACTAAAATTTTTTTAGTTGTGTGTTTAGGAAATAATAAAACTTTTGAAATAAAATTTGTGGTGTAAAAAGTTTTTTAAATGGAAGAAGATAATATGATATGATAGAGGTGATAATGAATAATAAAAAGAATAAAGTTAAAATAAATATATTAGATGTATGGGTAACTACGTAAAATTGATTACAAAGTAGGATAATTATATGAGAAAAAGTTTTAAAAAATTTAAAAATAGGGTACTTTTAGAAAACGAAAAGTTTTAGTTTGAAATATTTTGTGTAAACAAATACCTCCCAAAATGGGTTGAAATTTCTCTATTTTATAACTAAAAATACATGCACATAAGGCCTACTTGGCAAGAAATATGAAATCACAAAGTTAGTCTTAATTTCAGTTCACTTACCGTTCATTGAAATTTCAAATGTTATACAGTTTTATTAGAACTTTTAAAAATATTATTTATTTTGGTAGAGATTCTCCTCTCGAATAACAACTATGGGTGTGTTTGGTAATGTATAAAACATTTGATGAAAAGTTTTGGAGAGTAAAAGTTGTCAAATGATGTGATGTAATATGATAGGGGTAATGATGAGTAATAAAGAGGATAAAGTTAAAATAAATAGGTTAGTTATGTGGATAGTTGTGTAGAAATGATTGAAAAGTACAGTAGTTGTATAGAAAAATGTGAAAACATGATTAAAAAATATGATAGTTGTAGAGAGTGAAAAGTTTTAGATTGAAAAGTTTTAACTTGACATTTTTTGTCAATTGCCAAATACACCCTATATCTCTTAGGTACTTCCAATGATATTGATGGTAAGAAAAGTAAGAAAGTAGAAAAGATAGTATAGGTGTATTTGGAAAGTGATAAAATATTTAGATGAAAAATTTGTAATGTAAAAATTTTTGAACTAGTGGAAAATAATATAATATGATAGGAGTAATGACGATGAATAAAGAGAATAAAGTTAAAATAAATATATCAATTATATAAATAGTTATGTAGAAATGATTGAATAATAGGGCAGTTGTCTGGGAACTTATAAAAAAATAATTAAGAAATATAATAATTGTGGAAATCGACAAATTTCAAATTGAAAAGTTTTCATGTTTTCAAAATATGCCCTATTTTTAAAAGTGTAATAGTGACGTGCAAAGGTAAAGTAAGAAAAAGTAAGGTAATAATGTAAAAAATGATTATAATATAAGGATAAAAAATAAAACTGATTAAATATTTAAAACATCAAACCGTCTATGAAAAATAAATTTCCACATAATACTGAGTGCATTAGCCAAAGATCCTTGTCCGCTATCGCTCGGAGATGGTCACGGTCTCACGGACTTCCAATTGTCTATTTGTAGTTTTTTTTACAAAAAACTTGCTCTGGATTTTGTTTATCCAAAAAAAGTCGTCATCCCGAGCGACAAAAGGACCGCATCGATTGAGGATAAATAGGAGTGACTCGTGCTCATGAAACTCGGGTTCACCTCAATCCTAACCCTAACCCTATTTGTAAAACTTCAACCATAATCCTAACCCTATTTGTAAACCTCAACTCTAACCCTATTTTTGAAATTCGGGCTCGGGTTGAGTTTCGGGTTGACATCTTCTATTAATATGTCTTTGTTACTCATCTTATATTTAATTTTTTATCACAAATCTATTATATAAAAAAGTTTAAAAAATAATTTATTGTATGAAATTAAGAAAAATTCAAATACCGTTTAAGAGTAGAAAGAAAGAAACCTGTTTTGAGCATTCTCTTTGTATCAAGTAGAATATGGATTATGTGTAAACGTTGTCAATAAAATTGTATTATTAATCATTAATTGTATTTTTTTACTCCTCTATTGTTTTAAGCTTATTTTACAACTATAATTTTAAAATTCTCATAAATTTTTCCGTTGGAAAAAAAGATTTCAACAAAATTTAATATTTAGTATCACAGGATTTCTTTGGTCAAAAGGCTTCAGTAGAAAAAGGCGTGAAGAGTAATTTTTTTTAAAAAAACTGTTGGACCTGTATCGTAATGTAAATTGAGAATATGTATTTTGTTGAAATCACTTAAAACGTTAGATTGTCTCGGCGATGAGCTGTCCATGCCTGCCATGCCGTACTCCTGTTGTCCATCATCCATCCATGAGCAATATGTTATTATTATAATATGTTATTTATTATAATATGTTATTATTATAATATATTATTATTATAATATAAATTATATATTTATATAAATGCAATTCGGGTTCGGGCTCAAAAATTGGGTTCGGGTTGAAAATATCAGAGTTTCAACACTGCAGTTTTTGGGTTCGGACCGAACCCGGCCCAAGTTGCGCCCCTAAGGATAACGTGTAAAATGTAAAAGAAATGGCCAAAGAGGCCGAATTGCAATTTTCGTAACTCAAGATGAAACAGGCAACAACATGGCATCCGTGGAGTCTCGGAAATTCCTTTTTACACTTTAAAATTTTTTTAACCTCTCATGATAGCATCATCACTCAAATGTTGACTTGGTGGAGTAAAACATTATGAGTGCAATACTTCCGTTGCTAGTGATGATTGCTAAAAAAACAAACTTTTCTTGGTGGCTGTTTTTATTTATAAGTATTCATTTGCTACAATGTAAAAAAAATATAAAACATAAAGAGTTATTTAGGGCGTGTTTGTTAAACTATTAAAAATTTATACAACCTGTTGGCTCACTTTTTGTGTATAATTTCAATTATTTATGCATATTTTTTATATAATTACTATATCTTTTTATCGTTTTTATATATTATTCTGTACAACTACTGTACTATTAAACTATTTTATCATATCACTTTTTAACTTTCTAATTGTTTCTTAATATGACAAAGGTAATAATTAAAAATAAAAATAAAATATATCATATGAAAATAATTTCAATCATTTATGCAAATCTTTTTATATAATTACTATATCTTTTTATCATTTTTATATGTTATCTTGTACAACTATTATTTATTTGTACTCATTAAACTATTTTATCATATCATTTTTTAACTTTTCTAATTGTTTCTTAATATGACAAAGGTAATAATTAAAATTAAAATTAAAATATATCATACGAAAATATATGAAATGGTTAAAATATAAAGATAATAAGAATAAGTAGTGTAATTAGTTAATTAAGATGTCTACTCATATAAAAAGACTGTTGATAAATTTCCAAACACAATAGGCTGCCCCCCGACAACGCTTTACCCAAACGCACCGAATGCGAGTTTGGAATCTTTGGATAAAGAAAAAAAAGAAGTGTAAAAAAAAGGTACACATTTCAAAATTCAAAAACTACTTTTTTCTGTCCCTACCTAATTCCGGTACAGCTGCCGGCAACCGAGTTGCAGAGGGCCCCTAGCACGACTTTTAATGCATGGGTATCGATTGTTTTTGGACCCATGCATATATACTACACCCCCAATTACTTTAGAACCCTTTCTTTATTTATTTTGTCTCTGGGACAACTGTGCTTGGCTAGGACGAAGGTGCAAGAAATTGCCTTCCGCATATCCCAGGTGGAAATATCAATGCCCAGGCCTTCACGGCCTTGTAAATTCCACACAAGCGGCTAAGCGCTTCGCTTGAACCAAAGCCTTGTCTCTCCCCCATATATCCTCCAAGGCGCACCTTCCTTTCTCCAGCGGTGCGGCGCATGCTACAATGGCAGCAACGGGAGTAGGTTCCAAGGGAGAGGCGGATCAGGTGGTGATGGAGGGTTGCTCCGACGATTCCCGCAGTACGACGCATCAGAGAGGGAAGGGTAGTAGGGAGAGGATTCAGCAGACGAAAGATGCTTACAGAGCACTGGCGACGATGGAAGGGCGGCCCAGCAACTTGGAGATATCGCTGTGGTATGTCTACAGCCTCTGCTCCCACTTCATCTCAACGGTCCTCCTGCCTGTCGTCTTTCCGCTCATCATCAGCCACATGAAGGGTCTCCCACCTGAGCCCGCTCGAGGCTGGCTCCGCTCAACCAAGGACCTGCCCTGCAGAGAGAACCAGATGAAACTGTAACAAACTTCTCTCTCTCTCGCTCTCTCTCTCCACACACCCCCCCCCCCCCCCCCCCCTCCCCTCTCTCTTCCCCTCATTTTGAATTATTTTTTATTAGAAGAAATGTCGAATTATAGTTAAAGAAAGTTATTTAAATACGTAGTGGCGGGTGGGATTTGTAATTTTGAAATGTTAGATACATTTCTAGAGGCACTGTAGGGTTTGCTAATTTAGAGAAGCACTGGTTTGAAGTTTAAAAAATATCCGATCTTTAACTAAAAAATTTAAAAAAAGAAATTTTTAGGAGGTTTTTTTTACCTTTAAATGATAATGGCTTGCACAAGCCTTTGATTTAGAAGAAATTTGGATATATAATAAAACAAAATATCCCATTTAAATAAAAATAAAAAGTTGGATTTGGATTAATCATTGAGGTTGAGACCAACCTAAATATTTCAAGCTCTGTGTGATAAAAACAGATTTTACTGAATTAAAACTTTAGAATAATTATCTTGGTTTTATTTCTTATGCATCTTCTTTAGTGCAAGATACTTACCGCGATAGTGTGATGGTTGAAATTCATTCATTGTAGACTAATAAATGGACTGGTCTGTGCCTGTGTGGGGTTGGGACCCAGCAACTACGGTGTGGTAAACACATTCCCCAGACCGCAATTGTCGCGTGCAATTAACTGTGCACTGGTTTGGGGTCTTTGGACAGTGGTGAAAAAAAAAAAAAAGTCTGCCTCGGTATCCGTGTTGTGGCAGGCAGGCGGGGGTCCCAAAGCAGGTAACCGTTGGGCATCTAACGGCATCATTTGCGGCCGCGGCAAGTATGTATACACACACTGTTTTTCTAAAAAAAAAAAAAAAAGTACATAGAAGTTACATTTAGGGTGTGTTTAAGTTTTATGTGTAAAACTTGTCAAATTAGTAGAGAATGATGTGATGTTGTAGGGGTAATGATGAGGAGTAAAGAGAATAAATTTAAAATAAATAGGTTAGTTGTATTGGTAGTTGTGTAGAAATGATTGAAAAGTAGGGTTGTTGTATAGAAAAATGTGTAAAAAATAATTTAAAAAATAATAGTTATGAAAAGTGACAAGTTTTAGATTGAAAAGACAACTTTTCTAAAAAGTGATTAAATTTATTAAATGAAAGATTTTAAATTAATAAAAATTACATAATACAATAAAGGTAATAATGTAGACTAAAGAGAATAAAATAAAAATAGGTAAGAAAGCTATATAACTAAATGTGTAAAAATGATTAAAAATATGATAGTTATATAAGAATTTATAAAAAAAATTGATAATTGTGAAAAATGTAAAGTTTTAGAGTGTATTTGAAAAACGATAAAACTTTTAAGACATATTCAAAAAAAAAAGTTTATCCGTTAGAATTTTTTTTTGGATAAATAAACACCCTAGGCATACGTGTTGCTAATTTTTATTTCTAATATGCACACCCACCAATGTCACTAGGGAGATCTTGTTTTTTTTTCAGGAAAAACCACAGCCCAAAATTTACAGTTTTATTTAACTTTTCGTGCCTAATTGCTTAACATTCCTAGTCAGCAAAATACAGTTGAACACGTGGTAGGAAGAGTAGCTTCATAAATTTCAAAGTTTTCACTAATAATAACGAATTTTATCGGATATAGTAATTTTGGACGTCGTCAACCACCAGGGGAATTTTGAAAAGAGCGGGCGGCAAGAGACAAAGCAAGCCCTTATTTACGGGCGCTGGGAGGATTTGAAAAGGGTAGGAGGGGAAAAGCGTTGAACGCCAGCGACGTCATTTCACCGCAAAAGTAAAAGTCGCTAACGTTTTTCCTTTTAAAAAAAAAAAATTTCGGGTTGAGCGGCCCGCTTTAAAAGCGGTTAAAAAAACAGTTAGACGGGTTAGTCGAGTCCAACCCATAACCGGGTGGACCGGACTGTCAAGGCGACGGTTCCCTTTAGTCCGATCTGATCTGAATTTCATCCCTCTGATACTGCCGCGCTTCTCCACTGTATAGTTTTTTGTACTTGAAAGGAAAAGCAAAAAGCAAAAAGCAATAAAATCAAGAAGCTAAATGTTTCTTTAAATTTTTATAAATGGACAATTGGCGATTGGAAATGGAAATGAAGGTGCGAATTTTATCTCTTGGACGATAAAATAATTAAATATTAAATAGTCAAAAAGCGACAAATGGAAGAAACAGTTGAAATATTAAACGGACAAAAATAACGAAAATAACAAACCGCTGTATGGTATGGCATCAATGGACGCGTTTTTCCTGCTTGCAGTTAACTTTGGATCTTTACTTTGCCAAAATCAAATCTCAGGTATTATCGGCTGACTCACTCTTCCATAAGGGTTGGAGATTCAAAATTCTCTCCTCTCGACTGGGCCTCCATCTCTTGGGCCGGTGGCGTTCTCGTCTCCGGCCCCATTCTCATCGCTCTTGCCTACCACCTCGATCGCGGCCAGTCCCAGAATCTCATCTTCGTCGCCTCCACCCTCGTCGGCGGCATCTTCTGCCTGCCCGCCGGCTTCTTCAAATCCTTCTGGCTCTTCACCCCATACACCGCCGCCGTGGTCGCCGCCGCCACTATCGCCGCTGCCATCCACACTCGCCAGCTTGGCCTCATGGTCCGCGGCTTCACCGGGCCCAACATCGGCAAACTCCAATTCCCTGCCCGCCGCGCTACTATCAGCTGGCTCTCCCTCACCTGCACCGCAGCCGGAGCGGTGGGCGCCACCCTTATGGCCGCCTTCACCTACGACATGCTCCGCCGCGGCGACAAGTTCCTCAGCATGTGGATTGTCTCCATCTTCAGCGGCCTTATATGGCTGGCGGGGGCTGCTTTCGTGGTGGGTATCCGTCCCGCCGACGACGGTCCTCGCCTGATCTCCGGTGGCGCACCGCATGTTCTGCGGTGTTTCCGGTTCCCTCACGCGGTCGGAGGCGTGGTGGGGGTCTTCTTCTCCTCCTTTGCGACAATGTGCATCTTCGTGGGGGCCACCCTTTACGTGTTCGGCGAATTGTGCGTGAAGCCCGTCTTCTTCCTTTTCTTCTGGCTCGTCTACTTCGCCTTACCGCTTTTTTCCCTCCCAATGCTCCACCCCCTGCAGCTGTTCATGCGCACCGACGCCGTACGCATGCAGCTCTTTGGCCTCCTTCTCTCCGCCCTCACCTCCGGCGTCGGCTTCTTCTTCCGTCAGGAGACCTGGCGCGAAAGCCATATCATGGTTTTCGCGGTGATACAGAGCGTGGCGGCGGGCGTGGTGGACGCCTTCGGCCGCGTCCTGCTGCTGGACTGCGCGCCGTCAGGGGAGGAGGGCTCGTTCGCTGCGTGGCACGTGTGGGTGAAGTCCCTCGGCACGTGCGTCGGCTTCGCCGTCGCAGCGGCCTCCTCCAGCAACATGTCGGTGTCGTTCGGAGTCGCCTTCTGCGCCGTTATCGCCGGCGTTGTCGTCTTGATCTTCGGGAACGTGAACAATTTCGACGGGGCAGTCGCTGCGGGTCACGTGACCGCCGGCGCAGAGTTGCCAGCACACGTGCCTGATCGGACGGCGGTGGAGGATTCAAAAGCATCGCACGTATAGAGTCTTCTCTGTTTTGTTGTTCTTCTTTTTTTTTTTTACTTTTTTTTTTTTGTTTTTGTTTTTTTTGCCTTTATTATTTGGGCCCTTTTTAACTGCTGTGCGTTCGGAGGGAAACCAGGCGCATATTGTTTGTATCTTGTGAAAGCGGGGACGTGTGAAGATTGATTACCGTAGATTGTGTGGTCCAGCTTAATGAAATTGATCATTTTAATTGAAAGACACTGATTTGTAATATTGCCATGATAATGGCCAAATTTTAGGAGATCCCAGGCCTTTTGCCATATGGAATGAGGCATTGTGATGTTTTATATTTTATACTTTTGGGAAATTTTCAATAATTTTCACTGTAATTTTTTGTATACTCATATTTTTAATAATCTCTTATATATCTATACGTTTTCTTAAACATTTCTCTTATATTCACGTTTAGTAGAGGTCTATTAGTATCTATTATTAACATACATGTAAAATGTCTAAGTAATGGTTTACCTAAATCCTTCTGTTTTCGAAAAATCAAAAAATATGTACAAGTTTGTGAAAATGGAAAAACTTAATGCATATGCTAGATACATTTATATTAATGATTTACAAAAAAAAAAAATTTAAATATGAGTTTTCGCACCCAGGTACATTTAAGCTTAGTACACTTGGGTGTAGTAGATAACAACCCAAAATGTAATTTGTACAAAGTTAAAGCATTAAATACATTAACTATATCTTAATTTTTATATTTTACTTATTTATTTTAATCAATTTTTATGTCTTTTCTCATTTCATTTTTGCTTTGCTCCTTAAATTGGCATAATAGTAAAATAAAAATAAAATGAACGTGCATAGAAATGACCATAAAATATTTAGTGTCGGTAATTTGAGACAAATACTATTTAAGAATATATAATAATAAAATATAATTAGGAAGCGATATATATTTACATCCATAAAGTGAGATATATATATATAATTATAATAATATGACTAGAAAGTAATTTTTAGCCACATAGGTAACAGAAGGAGTAGAGTTTGTTGTGATAAAAACATGCAAGGGATAGGGGAAAACTTTCATATAATATTGTCATCTCTTTTTTCTTAGATTTGCTGATTAATTTAAGGGTAAATTACATATATACCCACATAGTTTAACCAAAATTACAGATATACCGATATAGTTTCACGAATTATATATTACCCAACATAGTTTCACAAAAATGCAGATAACCTCACGTTAATAGTTTTTGTCAAATATAAGGATGTGAAACGTTAGTGAATTATCTAGTTTCCAAAAATACCCTTCTTCCATGCCTTGTTAGTCGCTCCACCCTCCCCTCCTCCTTATTGCCACCCCCAAGCTCAACCCTAAGCCTTGATTGAGAAGGAACTCATGAACACCAATACGACTGTGATGGAGAGGCTAACAGTAACAACGACATGTAGAAGAAGTTGCCCAGCGGCGACGGCTTCCTTTCCACCCTCTCCAGGTTGAACGTTGCTACCAAAATGCTGATGATTTTGGTGACGGCAATTGCCCCGTGAAGGCTAGTGTCCTATGCATACTTGGTCACCTCAAGGATCTTATTTAAGAACAAGAGTTCACACATTAACATGTTTCTAATGCTCCTCTAATGGGCCAATTTCATTTGCAACGATGCGCATCTAGATTTTGATCGCCGTGTCGGGATCCCGCTCGTCCGAGAAGGCCTATAGAGCCTCTTTGGAGTTCACAAGGTTCCAGAGGCATTCATTCTTCACCGTTTCATCAAAAATGAGTGAATGTAGTTTCCTATTCTTGATCAGAAACTACAGTAGAACATTTTATATGACTATATTAGGTAATGCGCCACAAAAGGCTATTTCATCAAAGAAATGACTCGCCATCTTGTGAGGATTCCTATACGATTGTAGCACAATCATATAATTGTACATCTGAGTGTTGGGAAAGTAGCCTTCCACACCCTCAATCTCCTTCCAGCGCTCAAGAGCGTAGTCAGCATCACTACACTTAAAGCGTTCCTCAAACGCGTGCTTTGAGTGCTTTTGCATCGTTAGCACCGGTTCTCCTTCATGATCAGGATGAAATCCAGGGCGACGCAAGGTTCACCAAACCCCAGAGTAACGTGTTTAAGACCAAATCATACATTCTTCCAACCTTTCGACAAAATGGCATGTGTCCACGTCTAGGCAGATCTTACCACAACTAGTTGCAAGAATTCCTGTGCCTTAACAGTCTTGCCGCCCCAATAGATGGCGCTGAGAAGTGAATTGAGGGCAACTACATCACGAAGGCAACCATACTAGTCCATCATTTCGAAAGCCAAGATGGCCTCATCGATGTGGCCAGTGGCGACGTAGCTGCTGAAGGCAGAGGTAAATACAGCGAGGGAGAGGAGGTTTTTGGAGTGAACTAGAAATAGCCAAGCTGAAAGCCCCTTAGAGGCCTAGAAATTGTTATTTGATTTCACTGCCATAGATTATGTCTATGCTACAACAAGAATACAATATTTTACTTGAAAAAAATATTGAAATGTAATTTGATACTATTTTCTTCTAAAAAATATTAACGTCAATTACTCATAAAAAGTAGAGTATTCAGTTATCCAAAAATGAAGAACAAATAAACAAAAGACAGACTTGTTTTTCCAAGCTTTCGAGAGAGTGCTAGATTTCTCGTACGGTGTCTTCAGTGGATGGCTTGTTTGTTGCAATTGATTTCGAACATTCGTTCTCAGCAGATAAATACGACTCCAAGGACTTGATGGCATTCCACATGGTGTCGAAGTTGTAGTTCTTGTCGAGGAGGTCAATGTCGAGATTTTAGGAGTATGGGGAGTTGTTGTCGGAGATGTGTGAGCAGCCCATTTGGAAGATCCTAACAACGGCATCGGGGAAGGAGTAGGAGGGCTTGAGGATATTTTTCGACGTCTTCGGGGGAGAGGTGGAGGCCTATGTCAGAGAGGAGCTTTTCTAGGGAGCCGTTGGGGTGATGGATAGAAAGTCCTGCCAATAGTGATTCCATGAGTGGTGATTATTTTTGGAAGCACCTGATTTCTTTCCAATGTCGGCTAGATTCCCATCTCTCCAAGGAAGCGTGGAGGACTAATGTGGAGGACGAAACAATAGGGTTATTTCTGTCAATTTTGAAATACATGAACAATAGCTAGTGGGAAAGTGAACTCGTGGGGGTTATTTGCAATTTCTGTAAAACTACGTGGGGTAATATGTAATTTGTGAAACTATATGAGTATATTTGCAATTTTAGACAAACTATGTGAGTACATATGCAAATCATTCTTAAGTTAAATGCAATCTACTTGAATGTCGCTCATCTATATGCACTTGTTTATATGATTTGATATACTAAAGGGTACGGGGAATATTTTTATACTATATTGTCATCTTATATTGAGCTGCTTTAATGACAAGCTTAATTGTGACCCTCTTAAATTTTTTCACTTGTTTATATACAACTTTTTATATAATTTGATATATTAAGCAATTATTTTTTTTTTATCATTACCTTTACATTTTACTTATTTTTAACATTTTTAGCTAGTTATCATATTTATTTTAACTATATTTTAGTTGCCAATAATCATTATCTTTATCATATTACATCAAAAGCTTGATTATACACATTTTAATGTATTTCAAGTTAAAATACAACATTCAATTATTTTTAGAATTAATTATATTTTTTTATTTTTTCATCGAAAACATGTTTTCTGAAGTGCATTTAATTTATTACCAAAATTTGTCCTTTTTACACATTTATTTCTTATTTTTAAAAATTCAATTTCTAAGCAATGAAAAATGACTTAAATGCCCCTAAAATTAATATTTTTAAATAAAAATAAATGTGTAAAAGTATTGTAAAATGATAGAACTTAGTATATAAATTAAATACGATTAGAAAAACAAATTTATGAAGAAAAATAAAATAAACAAATATTGTATTCTAGCTTAAAATACACCATGATATATGTAACCATACTTCATCACATGACTATCATATTTTTTTTATGATCACATACTCACATTTACTATTTTCTTATTTCCAAGCTTAGTGATCTTTTTAGACCGATATGAGATCACCAGATTTCACACTGATCCAAATACATATTTTTTATTTTTTCAAATTTTTTTTATAAATTATTAATCTAGTTGTATTTAATCTATAAACTAAGTTTAACTATTTTTTAATATGTGATATATTTATTTTAGATATTCAAAATACTCTTATTTTGAAAATCTAAAATAAATATATACATATACCCAAAAATGGTAAAATTTGTTTTATAAATTAAAAATAACTAAATTAACGAGTATATAAAAAATTTCAAAAAAATAAAAAATTACTTTTGACGGACTGGTATGAAAAAATCCGGGCTCTATTTCCAAATGGCTCCTCCAATATAAAGTGTAAGAGGGTTATGATATTATGATCTTGTTAGCCAGAGTAACATGAGATCGTAATCCTTTTTTAGAGGTACTGATTAGTAGTGTGCATGACACGGACATAGATTACCTTGTTCATTCCTCAACCAAGCTGAGATTATACTAACATGCACATGAAAGAGGAGACCTCACGGTTGGTGCAGGGATCACACAGAAAGGATAACAAATGGCATAATAGACTCTGAGGGGATGGGAAAAACCAATAAGGATAACAAACGACACAATAAACTCAAAATGAGGTGGGAGATCACAGGGAAGGATAACAGGTGGGATGATAGACTCTAAAATGAGGCGGGAGATCACACAAGTTAAGGATAACAAATGGCATAATAGACTCCAAAATGAGCCGGGAGAACACAGAAATTAAGGATAACAAATGGCATAATAGAGCCCATCAACCAAAAAAAATGGCATAATAGACTCTAAAAATGTGCATGTTTTGCTCCAAAATATCTCGTTGATAAGAGTGAGATCGACAACGCAGTATGTATGTTACCCAATATGAAACTTTTAGACAGATCAAATCTAGACCACTCAAAAAAAAAAATCTATAATTATATTTGTGATAAAAAATCTATAATTATATTGCTTGGGGCGTGCAAAAATTCGCCTTTTCTAACTCCGGCAATTCACAAACAAAAATAAAATAAAATATTCGATTAAAAAACTCCGGCAATTTATAATTTTATATGTCGACGCCCACGTGAAGCACGTTTCACGATTCATTCATAATCTATTTTCCGAGTTTTTTTTGAATATTTAATTTAGGGACTGATCCACGCCGCACGAGGGAGCCGTGCTATACGACGGGTCAGCCCGGGATATATATTTTCTTAAAAAATTTTAAATAATATTTCAGGTGTTTTTTTTTATTTTTAAAGTTATGTACGTATGTTGTTTTTGAATGGTCGAAAATAAAAAATGGAAATTACACGCGCCGTAATTCCATCTTGTGCGTGGAATTTTCTATTTTTGATTTTTTAAAATCCAAAAAACCTATTTATTTTAGACGACTACAGATATTCTGAAAAAAAAAAGCTTGGGAATATTTATCTTTAGGGCCATAGTCTTCTTAAAAAAAAAAAATTTAAAAATATACATGGAGCTAATCCAGCGGTATCCAACAACCCCCATTTTTTTTAATACAAGACAATGCTTTTCTTGTGACCAAGCGTTAGCACTTTAGCACAATTGATTCACGTTCTTGCCTTAGCGGCGAGAAGTCAAGAGTTCAACTATGGTTAACAGCGACACTACAAAACTTTTTCAACTAAAATTCTTACCCAAAACATTTCACATTCTTGCCTTAGTGGCGAGAAGTCAAGAGTTCAACTATGGTTAACAGCGACGCTACAAAACTTTTTCAACTAAAATTCTTACCCAAAACATTTCACATTCTTGCCTTAGTGGCGAGAAGTCAAGAGTTCAACTATGGTTAACAGCGACACTACAAAACTTTTTCAACTAAAATTCTTACCCAAAACATTTCACGTTCTTGCCTTAGTGGCGAGAAGTCCAAAGTTCAACTATGGTTAACAGCGACACTACGAAACTTTTTCAACTAAAACTCTTACCCAACTATGGTTAACAGCGACACTACAAAACTTTTTCAACTAAAATTCTTACCCAAAACATTTCAAGTTCTTGCCTTAGTGGCGATAAATCCAGGGTTCAACTATGGTTAACAGCGAAACCACAATACTTTTTCAACTAAAATTCTTCAATCCAAAACATTTCACATTCTATAATTATCCTATTTTTAAAATATTTTTTTTACATCTTTCTATACAACAATTATACTTTTAAATTATTTTTACACAACTATCTAGATAGTTGACCTATGTATTTTAACTTGATTCACTTTACTCATCATTATTACTCCTATAATATTTAGCATTTTTTACTAATTCAAAATTTTTTACACAAAAAATTCTATCAAAAATTTTATAATTTCCCAAACACACCATAATTATGAATTTGACTCTGATGGTCAAGTTAAACAAACAAAATAGTGAGAATAATAAAAATAAAAATGATAAACTATTTAAAATCTAACACAAATCAATTTTTTATGCTTGGGATTTACTTTAATTTAAAAGATTATTTTCATATTTATTTTCAATTAAAATATTTACTTCATTGTTGTAATTATGCATAATTTAGTAAAATAAATAAAAATATTAAGTATTCTATCTTATGGGTTGTAAACAAGTGATACGAGTTAAATGTATTGGATAATTGGGTTAAGAAGTGGTAAATCCATGGCAAACCCATTTTCTAAATGAATTAAATAGGTCATATAAACATTTTAATAAGTTAAAAGGTCTCCATTCTAATTCGCGTCAAATTAGGTTCGGTTGTTCAGGTCGTGGGTTCACCCTAAAATAGTTTTTATCTCTAGTTATTTTATTGAGTTGCAAAAAAAGCATAATGTTTCAATGTATTGGGGATGTAAAATTCATTTTTTAAATTTTTTGAATTTTTATAAAACTGTTAATTTAAATATATTTAATTTATAAGCTAAGTTTTATCATATTTGAAGATGTGTATATATACTATTTTTAAAGAACAATATTATTTTAGTCAGTTACAAATTATTAAAATATTTTTTAAAAAAAAAATTAAAAAACATATACACATTTTTACAAAATGATAAAACTTAATATATAAGTCAAATGCATATAGATTAACAGTTTTATAAAAAAAAATTGCTTGTGGGTGGTGCATTGAAACATGGAAGGTATCAGTTGGTTTCTAAATGCAACGATAAAAATAGTCATTTCAGCCGACGTTCTCGTCCGAATCCAAGCCATAAAGAGGAATCAATTATCAGGACTAGAATATATTAAGTAACTTAAAAATTTTGTACAACGTCTAACAAGACAATGATATTTGATTACTGTAAACGTTGACTGGCCGATAATTGTCATTTGCAGAAAAACCAGAGGTATTGAGTATTGACTGGTCGATATATTTTTTTATTCTTTTTTAAACATTCAATTACCCGCATATCTGGCTACACCGCAAAATTTAAACCAAATTTTTGGCTTTAAAATTTTCATACTTTATATAATTATCGTATTTTTTTATTATTTTTTCACATTTTCTTATACATCATCATATTTTTCAGTCATTTCTACACAATCACATGTATAATTAACATATATATTTTACATTTTTTCTTTAATCATCACTGTTGCCCTATCATGTCATATTATTTTTTCAACTACGTATATATAGATATATTACTCACGCGTAATTATGGTGCAGTGTACTGCAAACTTGGCTATACAATCATTTATTCACATAAGATCATAATTTAGATGATTTAGACATTGAAAATAATATTTTAAAATTGAATTTATATTAGACTATTTTTTACATTGATATTGCACATCTTAAGATGGGGCTCACACATATGTTTTATTTGTATAAAAATTGGTATGTTAATAAAATGAATAATTTTAAATATAATGAATGAGGCAGATGTCATATTCATGATTAAGTGGGCCCCATTTTGCATAAACTGATGATGCATCCATATGCACTGGGTCAATCTCTATATATAAGACATATTACTATGTAGATGAACTACATCGCAATTATGGTGTAATCTACTGCAAAATAAGCTATACCCATATTAGAATGTTTTCATACTTTACACAATTGCTTATTTATATAAAAAAACATACTTTTAACATTTAGATGTTGAAAATACCATTTTAAAATCTATATTCACATTAAACTATTTTATCATGTTGATTTAAAATTATTTTAATATAAGGCCTATATACATGTTAGATTCGGAAGAAAATTAGTACACCAATAAAGTAAATAATTCTAAATATAATGGATAGGGTACATTTACTATTCATGATTAAATGTGCAACATAATTCATAAAGTGCATGGCGCACTCGCACGCCCGGGATAAATTTTTTATATATGAAAAATTGAAAATTGTGAAAAAATTAAAAATATAGGGGTAATGATTAAAAGTAGAGGATAGTTGTATAGAAAGATATACAAAAATAATTAAAAAATAAGGTAATTATATAGGAAAATATGTTTAAATGATTGAAAAGTAGAATAGTAGTGCTATAAAATAATTTTTTTTTTAGAATTTTTTTCCACATAGCTACCAAACACACCCATATGCTCTAAGCCTACAAATTTTAGCCGTCGGCTAATTTTAATTAATACTATTTTAAAAGTAATCTCATGTGAAAATAATGTAATGTTGGTAGGGGTGCAACTAGGTTCGGGTTGTACTGAGCATACCAGGTTTATGTGAACATAAGTCCTAATCCTTATATTAAAATTTGAATTCAGGTTGAGTTTGGACCGGTTGGACATTAGTTTTGGTATTGGTTTTCGGTTGAAATTTAGGTCACTATCAAACCAATAAAAGTTGAAATTACTGATAATGAATTTTTAAAACATTATTATATTTGCACATGAATAATTTACACGTGAATATATTTATATGACCTATGATATCTTTGATTTTGATAAAAGTTGTTTTTTTAAATTAAAAGATAACTCTAAATACAATGAACACAATAAATTTACACATAGCAATTAAGGTGAGAAAAATAAATGAGATTACCTTAAATCACTATTTAATGCTTAATAATCTTATAGTTAATTAGTATATATGCAATAATTTTAAAGATTTAGTATATTTATAATTATTTGCAAATAAAGTTAATGTATATGTAATATATTTAACTTTTATGGACAAATGTATATAACATTTAGGTCTTAAAATAAATATTTTATAATTTAATTAGGTTATATTTATATCAAATAACTTTTAAGATGATTATCGTCGAATACTTAATGCATAAATAAATATAACTATCTTAATAAATTAGGAAAAATCTGGGGTTTGGATTGGGTTGATGTAAATCGGTTATTGATTTCGGATTTTCTTAAGTTGGGTTGAAACTGTGTCTAGTTTGAAAAAAAATTTAAAAAATAAAATTTAAACTTAGTTTGGAATTCAAGTGAGGTTGGGCATACCAAGTTGCAACCTGAATGTTGCCATACACCACCCTTAAAAAAAGGAAAAAAATCAATACGCCAAGTTCAGTCCTATCCACACTCGCGAATATCCATCTAAACAAGAAGCTCGAGACGCGGAATTCCGTCGCTCGTGATTCCCCCGCGGGTCAGCAGGTAATCCCACGTTGCTCACGTTTCCGCTCCGAATCCAACCGATGGCGTCATCGTCTCCGTGGGCCGCCGCTTCAGCAGAAGGAGACGCATGCAGTTGCAGGTGCGCAGCGCGCATCCTATGCACGATCGCAGTCCACGTGCGTCCGCTTCGCTGGCGTCTCCTTGGTACATCCTGCGCACGACTTGCAGCCCAGTTGAGTCGCTTCACCGGCCAGTCTGGCCTTTTTATCCTTTCCCGCTCCGGGATTTCAACGCCCCCAACGTGCCGAATTTCCGTCCGCAAAATTTTCTTCCTCGCTAGTGAAATTATGTTGAAATTCATATTTTTGGGCGAGTTTCTGTTGAATTTCATTTCTGTAGCTAACTCGTGCTGCTCTCCGTTCGCTGCTTCTTCAGTAACTCCCCATTTCTAGAGATCTTTGATACCTAAAACCGAGAAACCTCTGACAAGAGATTGAAGCTTCGGAGATTTAGGATCGGATTTTTGATTGCTCTTGCATCGCTTCCACATGGCGTCGGAGGCTGTTGATCCGGAGCAGCCCAAGCTGTCGTTTTTTGCAAGGGGTTCTAGCAATGAGGTTAGTTTGCTACTGTTGTTGATGATGCCGATGCTTGTGGAGTCGTCTGTTTGGGTTTGCACTGCGGTTTTGGTAATTTCGTCTGTTTCGATTTTCGGTGTTGGTGGTGGATTAGGGAGCGAAGAATTCTTCTGGTGAAATCGATGCTGCGAGGGAACCCCTCATCAAACATATTAGCGAAGATTATTCTGTCAAAGCTGCGATTCTTCCGTGAGTATTCTTTCCAATTTGTAATTTTCCGACATGGGTCTGAATGATCCGGTCTCTTCAGAAGCAGTTGGAAGATAGGTGGAAATTGGATTTTCGATCTGGTGAAGTCGATGGGGTAGAAGGATTGGTGTAGCAGATACAAATAACTGAGATATGAACACGCTTACTGTTTTTCACCTCAATCATGATGTTTGTAGATCAATGAACAAACGGATACAAAAGAAACGTCTCTTGCTCCTCCTTTTAGCTGTTGACTGATAACGTTCTGTATTCACATGCTGTAGGTTTCTGTTCCCTGCATTTGGAGGGCTGCTGTATGGCTATGACATAGGTGCCACATCTGGTGCCACCATTTCCATCGAGGTATGGTATGATTTGAAATTAGCTTGTGGGGTTGGTTGTATGATCATTGACGTGTCCGAAAGAATTGTTATTTATTTACTGCATTTGGAAATTTCTTTTTACTATCCCATTGACATGGAACATTGAAACTAACTAGTTCTAATGAAATTTCCTATGCAACTTTTGAGTTTCAAAATCTTCTGCTGCAGTCTTTTCTCTTTATCTGATAATATTCTCTAAGAAATTTAATTCTTTGCAGTCATCCACTCTGAGTGGAATAACATGGTACAACTTATCCTCTCTGGAAATTGGGCTTGTGGTGAGTTGATGATCTCATCTCCGTATTTTTATCACATAGATTCATGATAAGATGGCATCCTGTGTAGATTTTTTAAGATCTTCAACCGATTGTAAATTGCTTATTCTTTTACCATCTCTCACCGTCTCTGCCTTACATGTTTTAAATTTTTGTAGGTTAGTGGTTCATTATATGGGGCATTGATTGGCTCTTGTCTTGCATTCACTGTTGCTGATTTTTTAGGTTGGCAAATCTCTACCTTACATGTTTATCCACTTCAACATTTTTCATTTACATGCTTACTTTTTTTTGTTTTGTTTTTGTTTTTGGTATTAACTAAATGTTGAAATTCTCATTTGAAGGCAGACGCAGGGAGTTAATTCTTTCCTCTGTGCTATACTTTGTCGGAGCTTTGTTAACAGCACTAGCGCCCAACTTCCCTGTTATGGTGGTTGGACGCTTGTTGTATGGCATTGGAATTGGATTGGTAATTTACTTTACCCGTCTGGCCGCTGGCACTTGTGCCATTTTAATTTCTGTTTCATTTTAGTAAATGGACATACGATTTACGGCACCACCTTTATGTCATGGGAACTCCATTTTCATTTGGTACTCTCTATCTTGTAAGCACTGCTACCATTTATTGAAGGCTTCCAATCTTACGACAGGGAGAAGAATAAATTGTTGAAGTCTTATGATTTCCAATTGAGAAACTAACAATTAAGATTCTGTTATTCTAGGGGTAAAGGACAGACTCAATTTGCTCTAAATGCATACTTAACTTTGAAAAGTGAAGTACTGTTAATTTGAGCGAATGCAGGGTATTCTTTTGTTCATTTGATCATGCATATAGAATTAGAAAAATGGGTTCCGATCCAATGCACTCAGTTGTACTGGGCTTTCCATGCACCCTGGTGTCATCATCATCATCATAAGCCATTTCCCACCTATGTGGGGTCGGCTGCATGGATTCTGTTACGCCATTCTTGGCGATTTAAGACTAAATTTTCTGTAATTTGTAATATTTTTAAATCTTGTTTAATTACTTCCATCTATGTTTTTTTGGGTCTTTCTCTCATTCTCCTACCACCTTCTACTTGGATAGACTCTGTTTTCCTAACCGGTGCTACTTCAGGCCTCCTTTTAACATGACCAAACCATCTTAATCTATTTTCTCTCATTTTATCATAAATTGGTCTCACTTTTAAGTTTTCTCGAATTACTTCATTCCTAATTTTATCTTTTCTTGTTTTACCACTTATCCACCTTAACATTCTCATTTCCGCTACGCTCATTAACCTGGTGTAAAATTCATTTTTTTTTTTTGGATCTTTTTAATAAAATTGATAGTTTAGATGTATTTAACCTATGCAACAAATTTTACCATTTTGGTATTTGTGTGTATATTTTCATTCTGGATTTTTTTAACACAAGGGTATTATGGTAATTTTGATATGTGTCCATAGTACCCTTGTATTTAAAAATAAAAAATTTACATATTCAAAAATGGTAAAATTTGCTTTATAGGTTAAATACACATAGGTTAACAATATAAAAAAAAAAAAAAAACATGTAGGTGGTCCATTGCACTGGATGTACTGGATTGGGATCCTAGAATTATACACTAGAAAAAATAATGAAAACTTATATCAGGACTTGATTCCTAATGGAAGGCATTCGTAAGGTTTTTTTTGTTTTGTTTTGGTCTGTGTCACATATAATCATATGCCATTTTCCTTCCCTTTCAGGCAATGCATGCTGCTCCAATGTACATTGCTGAGACTGCTGCCTCACAGATACGAGGCAGGCTGATCTCTCTCAAGGAATTCTTTATAGTTCTTGGAATGCTTGTGAGTATCTCAACCATCATACCATACTGATCACTTTAAGTTTTACCAACAAATTGGACTTTCAAATACTGAGGTTTTACAGTTATCATGCAGTTAGGTTATGTTGCAGGCAGCCTTTATGTGAGTTTAGTTTCTGGATGGCGCTATATGTATGGAAGCAGTGTGCCCCTCTCACTGATTATGGGGTTTGGAGTGTGGTGGTTGCCAGCATCACCTCGATGGCTGCTTCTGCGTGTGATACAGGGACGAGGAAATATGCAGGATGCGCGACAAGATGCTACACATTGTCTTTGTCGACTGAGGGGTAAACCTATTGATGACTCAGCTTCAGAACAAATAAATGAAATTTTGGCTGAGATTTCTTATGTTAGTCGAGAGAAGGACGCTTCTTTTTGGGAAATCTTCCGAGGAAAGTGTCTGAAAGCTCTTACAATTGGTGCTGGATTAGTTTTCTTTCAGCAGGTATCAGTCCAGGCTGATTGATGCTGGATATTTATTTATTTCTGCTACTTGAGATATCATGCTAACTGGAAACCTGTTTTTCTTGGAACGGTCAATGCCTCTTGCTCCAATGGCAGGTTACTGGACAACCAAGTGTGTTATATTATGCTGCCACTATTCTTCAGGTCTGCCTTTATTGATGTCTGATCACTTGAGATACTCTGATATTGGAAATGATTCTAAGCTTTCAAATTTAGTCACCTTTATCCTCATTTGCAAATTTGTGGGCAGAGTGCAGGGTTTTCTGCAGCATCTGATGCTACTAGAGTCTCAATTCTTATTGGCTTGCTAAAGGTAGATGTTCCATTTTCAGATAAAATAATTATCTGTGGCGATTTTGAACTAAAAACTGCATTTAAGGGGCATAAGTTGAAATTCATAAAGAATTTTTTTGCTGTCCTAAGATGTGATTTGATAATGGCTCTGAAGTAATTTTTTTGGAGCACTGGAAACTATTTGCAGAATAAGCTACTTGCATCGTGTAGCATTTACTTTTCTGCATATAATTTATTGAACACATCGACCAAACCTTGTAAAATGTTGGCTTCATAAATATCCTTTCTTTTGGAAAAGTCAAATTCGTAAATGTAGTTTCTTTTGCGTCCTACTAGTTATCTTTCTTCCTATTTACATTATCTGGCTGTTTACTTCCACAATTTGTAGAGATGTATTTGTTGTCCAGGGTTTATTTTCTGATTGTGTTACTTCTGCTTGCACCCTAGAAAAAGAAAAGAGGGGGACCAAGCCACTGTATTTTTTAGGGATGAATGTGAAGCAGCTTGTCTGAATGCTTGGTCTTGAAACTAGAAACAGAGAGTCGGTTCATTTTCAAATTTCTGACATTCTATTTCATTTCAGCTGATTATGACAGGTGTAGCTGTTCTTGTAGTTGATAGGCTTGGCAGAAGGCCTTTACTCGTAGGAGGTGTAAGTGGCATTGTAAGTTTCTTATGTCTTTTCACAGGAATAAAGAATTGCATTTTGGAATTGTTGAGATCAATTATTAATCTAAAAATAACCTCCACGTACGTTTAATTTGGGTGATGCCCTTGGGTTGAAGGCTCAGGGCATCTGGCTTGGCCGTTTGCAATCCTTTCGAAAATAACTTTTGTTAGGACTGTGTACTGATATAAATCAGCATTAGAACTATAATAACTGTTCAGGATGGTAGAATGGGAAAGGAATGGAATGAAGAGATTGGATGAAAAAGTGTTTTTGTGTATTGAGACGTAAGAAATTATATTGAGAATGGGAAAAACAGCATCGAAAATTGAAAAAGTAAGGTTGTCATGTGAAAACAGGAAAGTTTTTTGGGAATAGAATTTTTTTTTTTTGGGAATGGGAAATTTCATTTCATCCCCATCCCATCCATCGATATTGAATTCAGGTGTTATGCCATTCTTCAAATGGTTTTCTCACTACATGAAGATTCAATTACTTGTTTGTAACAGGCAGTATCTCTTTTCCTGTTGGCGTCGTACTACACATTTTTAAAGGATGCTCCAGCTGTGGCTGTTGTGGCGCTGTTGGTGTATGTGGGATCCTATCAGGTGCAATAGATTCTATTTAAGATTTTCTTATACTTGATGCTCATTTCTTAGATGCTGTTCTTCAAAGTTCTGTAGTTGTTTATGTAATTAATCTGATATACTCTTAGCAATCCTCTTAGCACACTGAATCCTCCTCTCTTAAAATATTGATTCCGTTTGCTTTTGGGGTTTCCGGTAACTTTTATGCTTTTGGGATTTCCTGGAACATATTTTCCCCTAACTTCTCATGACTTTTGTAGCCTTCCTTCTCATCTCTCTGTGAGAGCGGGAGGGAGGGAGGGTGTCGGTGAATTCTTTGGCTCGTGTGATGAATATCATATATGCCCAAGGGATGTTGAATGCTCCAGGTTTTTAACGTATCTTGCATACCCACAAGATACCAAAGGCTTCAGTTTTTGTCTCTGTTCCATTTTTGTTGGTTATGCTTCCCATCTTCTCTGAAAGGGAGGGAGGGTGTCAGTGAATTATATGTGCCCAAGGGATGTTGAATCCTCCAGCTATTTAACATATCTTGCTTATCCACAAGATACTGAAGACTCCAGCTTTTATCTCTGTTCTATTTTTGTCGCTTATGCTTCCTACTTTCTCTGAGAGGAAACATCATCAGCTGTCAACTTGTTTGTGTGACTCTTTCATACCTCTCATATAAAAGTCCTTGGCAGTGTTAGCTTATTCTTTTGTTTCTGTCATGATCAGCAATAGAGGAGGTTATTTCCCACAAAGGGAGTTCTGCCATCTGTTGTTGACTCTGTTCTTCTAAGTTGTTTGGTCCTTCTTATTCTTCTTTCTGACACATCTGCTGTTTTTCCACCAATGTTGAACATCTATACATTTCATTTATCTCTTTAATAACTTCAGATAGTTTTTCTGGCTGTTATATCTAAGTTAGAGTTCTAGATACTGAGAGCACTTTTGGGTGCACTCCACAAAATGTATTGCAATTTTGGACATGTGAATTTGGATTATAAACACTCAATACGCTGGGGGTATGATCAACTATTTGTGGATTAGTTGATTTGTCGTCTTGTGTTAGAAACTGATGCTCATGATTTGCGTTGGTTGTATAACCATACACAGAGATTCCATAATTCCTGTAAACTATATGTTTTGATAGAAGTATTATGTTTGTTTTCAGAGCGATGACTTGACAATGTCTGTTCCTTATCTTATAAGTTCTGTTTGATAGTTAAGTTAATGATAATAGAAAATGTTGTATATTTTGATGTTGCAACTCACTTTTATGAGTCTTGCTTTGCAGTTATCCTTTGGTCCCATTGGTTGGCTGATGATTTCAGAAATTTTCCCTCTCCGCCTTCGGGGGCGTGGACTGAGTATTGCAGTGCTTGTCAATTTTGCCTCAAATGCATTGGTGACTTTTGCTTTCTCCCCACTGGCGGTAACTATCTTCCTGGCCACATTTTTGTCCTTGCCATCTTTGGTTACACTTGTCGTAGTTTGGAATCGTTGCATTAGTTATTTTTCACCAAAAAAAAAAGCCAGAAGAAAAGTTTATGCTCTGTCATGCTTAGAATGAGAATTGTATCTATTAAGAAACAACTCTGAATCAGGGTAACTAAAATAACATTAACTGTTATAGGCTGAAATTAGTTGTGAATTTGTCATGCCTTTGAATCATTTCGAGAACTTCTGAAATATGGCATGTCTTGCCATTTGTTACTTTCCTTCTGCTATTATTTTCTCTATCTACATCTCAGCGCATTGCCCAAAAATGTTCACAATTTTTCCTCACAATTGCAGGCATTAGTTGGCACCGGCATCCTATTCGCTGGTTTTGGAGTCATTGCTATACTGTCTCTGGTCTTCATATTCTTCATTGTGCCAGAGACAAAAGGGCTCACTCTTGAGGAAATTGAGGCCAAGATTCTTTAGAGCCTCACTCCTCTTTCAAGGATTTCAATTTTTGAGTGGAAATCTTCTCCCCCGCGTGTACACTTATATCACTGCCCATGTTGCAGCAGGAGTGTTGTTATACATGATCTTTGCACGACGTTGTTACTTCTGGGTTGGTTTTTGTGTTTTGTCACTTTGTCCCTGAATATTACCTCATTTCTAAGTGAAATATCAGATATGCGGCTATTTCTTTGTTGTATTGATGTTGATTATGATGCTGTGATTGGATTCAAGTCAAATCAATATATAGTGCACCCTAGCATATCCCTTTAACTATAGTCTCAAGAATCATTACGAGATGAAACTTGTGAGGGCCACAAGAATAATAATAGAAATTCTGAAGACTACGTGTCACTTTGAATGTTCTTCTGGATTTTGCAGTTCACAAGAGACTAGTTGGACGTTTGTTTCATTAGGAGTGTAAGATTCCTTAGAAGTTATTCTTTGCTTCTGATCAACCTTGTGAAATTAATGCGTTTCGTCCTCCCATCCTTTGGTCGTCCCGTGCATCTCAACACATCCCCAGTACCAACATAAGGAAATAGATATCGTAAGTTAACTTTCCTCAAGCTAAATTAGGTAAGACCAAGTTCCACATGCCCCCATCAATCACTATTAAAGCCTAGGAAAAAACGCAAGTCGATGCTAGCTATTAGAATTTCAATTGAGATCGAGTTGTGACTTGTGAATGAGATTTTCCAAATTAAAATTCTAAATCAGTCTTAAAATTTCACTTGTAGTTGGAAGGTTAACGAGATTTGATTGAGCCGCACAATTGCTACCGAGATGAAATGGGGCACATCATATCGTTAATCCTTATTGTGATTAGCTGAGTTGGAAAATCCGGTCCAATTTTGCAACCGGAATATTTTCCCAACAACGTTAATTTGTAAATAGGATATGTTGGCAAAATCCATATTCGATAAGATCTGCTTCATCCATTTTAGTTGTTATTATTCATTTAAGCGTGATTCTTAATATAATTTTGATAGGAAATCTTTGGGCCTCTGTTTTAACGATTCATATTCAATTTTAGATGGCTCTTATTTTGTGCCGAGTTTTTTTTTTTTGGGAAAAAAATTTATGGGCATGTAATCAAAAAAAATTTCAAACCAAAGTTTTCAATCTAAAAATTTTCACTCTCCATTTCTACCGTGTATTTTAATTATTTTTTTCATAACTTTTTATACAACTACTATACATTTCAATCATTTCTACATATCTACTCATGATTTTCTTTATTCATCATCATTATTCTTGTCATGCTACTATTTTCTCTCAATTTAAAAACTTTCATATTAAAAAGTTTTCATCTAAAAGTAGTATCATTTCTTAAACACATTTTGCATTTGTAACTACATTGTTTAGGTAAAACTACAGGTGCATTCATTATTTCTATAACATTACAAAACACCTTATTGTTTGCATGTGTCCTTTCCATTAGGGTTTTACTAACTACCATTAAATTCTTTGATAAAATGACAAAGAAAAACTTATTAATATTCCTTTCCATTAGGGTTTCACTAACTACCATTAATTCTTTGATAAAATGACAAGGAAAAACTTATTAATATATACTATAATACATTTTATTATTTTTAACCATTATTTTTATTACAATTGTTGAAAAACCATTGATAATAATAAATATATCATAAAAATAAAATATCTATACATAAATATTTTGATAATAGAATAGAATTAATAATCAATTTGTTATTAATATGAGCAATTTGTCATTTTATTAATAAATATAAGCTCCATTAAGGGTGTTCCAAAAGATCTTATGGGCTTGAATGAGGTGTTCATGAGATGAGGTTTTTTTTTTATTCTTAAGACTTTTTAAAAAATTTTGATATAATCTTTTGCATTTATAATATAATTTTTTACATTTCTAGTATAATTTTTCTATTCCTATTACACATTGCTATATTTTCATCTCATTTTTTTTGTCTTATTAAGCTAAGAGTAAGTGAAAGCTTGATGAAACATATGCTTTCAATTTTATTTACGAAAAGTTTTGAAATTTTGTGATAATTATATTTTCAAATTTTGCCAAACTACGAAAGTAGGAATAAAAAAATTAACCATTCCCAACTCCCAACTCAGAACTAAGTAATACATTGACTGTGTTTGGGAAGTGAAAAAAATTTTGGAGAAAAAGATTTCAGTGAAAGTTTTCTTTTTATTGTTATATATTTTTACATTCATATCAACTAATATTACAATTAACTGTAAAAGGTATTCATCACAAATTTTCACTCATGGAGATACTATGCTCATATTTAAATAACTCTCAGACCTACTTGCTCTACCAACTACTAACCCTCACAAGGAAAGGAATCTACTACCTACACTCACATAGGGATTTCAACACCTGTCGCCCAGAATACTTGTTGCCGGTGTCATTATCAGCACACGCGGCTAGTAGTTAGTGTAAAAATTTTTAAATTGGCAAAAAATAATATAATATAATAAGAGTAATAAAAAGAAGTAAATAAAATAAAGTTTGATTAGATAGATTAATTGTATGAGTACCGTCTTTTAAAAAAATTGTACGACTAATTATGCATAAATAATTAAAAATTAGAATTGTCGTAAAGAAAGATACGAAGAAATAATTAAAAATAAAATAACGTTAGATTTGAAAAGTTTTATATTAAAAAGTTTTAATCTCAAAATTTTTTGTTGCCAAAATGTCCATCAATTACAATGGTAACAGTTCCTTCCGGAAAAAAAGAAAAAGAACAGAAAATACCAATGGTAACGGAGCAATCCCGTCAAATCATGTAAAAGGAGCCCCACCCGAACCGGATCGACATTCAACTTTTGTGAAACCGGTTCCAAATTAACATTGCCAATTACGAAATTAAATAAAGCATTGGAAATTTGGAATGGATTTTCAGGACTCGGAGCGCCTGCATGCGTCTCAACTTATCAGGTGTCAGCCCTAGCAGAAATGCCTCCTCCCTCGTTTTGAAACTGCTAGAACAGAGACTGCAGAGGACAAAACTAGGTCTGGGAAAGACCAGCGTTTGGTTGGAATTGGGGATTTTTTGCAGTTGGCCATGGGAAAATTCAGCGTCGTACAGAAGCAGAAGAGAGCTCAAAGCGCAGCGCGGAAGCGGGCGATTCATGGCGATCCCAACACGCGGAAGCTGCAGCAGAAGCCCCAGCCCCTCGCCATCTCCGGTAAACGCAAGCGAAAGCTCTTCAAGAAATGGCGCAGGGTACGGGTAATCCAAAAAAAGGCTCTATCTTCTCCTTTCTTTCATCCCTCTTTCACCCATTTCTCCTTTCTTGGATCTTTTCAGGAGCAGAAGGAGGCGTTGCAAAAGGGTCTCGTCACCATGCAAGATGTGGAGATGGCGATTGCAGACGGTATTTTTTTTGTTGGTTTCATTGATTGATTCGATTTTTTAACTCTAAATCTACATTTCTAGTTAATGTTTATAAGAAAGAAAATCTGGTCTTGGAGTCCATATATACTCTAACGAGATTTTTTCGACCCCATGGAATTACATTCTTGTTCGTTCTAGTTTGCGGATTCTTAAGACTTCTAGTTGTCTGTTTAAATTGTGTTTTCGATTCATTGTTGCTTTTGGTATGCTCAAATCTTACTAATTTCAGCATTGGCGTGATTCTTTAGTTTTAGTATTACAGAGAGAATATAAACAGCGAAGTTGGCGAAAAATCCCTGAAATGATTATAGTATGGGAATTGGTCTTCGAATCTTTGGTTGACGCTCCTAAATTGTGTGGCCTCTTTGCTCCCGTTAACTGTATATTACATGGATCTTCTTGTGACCAATTTTTGATTTCCTAGTGGAGTGATAAGTAGAAAAAAAACTTGCACTAATGGGTTTGTGTGTGTGTGTGGGTGTCTTTTCATTGCAATGTATTTTTTAAATGACAGCCGATCATATGCGGCACAGGCACTTAGGGTTAATCTAAGTGTATTCAATTTATAATCTAAGATTTACCATTTTTGAACATGTTTATACATATTTTTATCTTTAGACCACAAATATCCCTGTGTTTAAAAATAAAGAATTATATAAACATTTCCAAAAATGATAAAACTTAGATTATAGATTAAACGCATCTTGATTAACATGTTTATAAATTTTTTTTTAAAGTATGTTAAATGGCTGGATGCAATTGGGGCCCAACTGCAGCTGGCCGCAAGGGGATCACCCCTCTTTATAAATTGCTTGAATTTCAAGGAACACAGAAGCAGTAAAGCCTGTAGGATTTGACAACAATTTACGTAATTAGAAAGGGAAGTTGAGTTTATTCAAATAAAAGACAGTAAGAGAATGATAGGAAGATCCTAAGAAAACATGGATGTAAGTAATTAAATAGGATATGAAAACATTAAAAATTACTGCAAACTTAATTACTGATAGTTAAGAATGGTGTAGTAGAATCCATGTAGCTGACCTTGCTTGCATGAGTGATGATTAGAAAATTAAATTTACACTTGACCAGGGTTCGTTCTCTTTATAACGTTGGCAATTTTTTGATCTTTTGATGAGACGATTTGGCTAAACAAGGTTTCTGGATTTCCTGGCTGGCCATTTGATCTGGTGGTTTTCTTGTATTGGTATATTTAATTGGCAGAATTTTTGTGGGTCTAATTTTCTAATTATTTTAATTCAAATCGTGCCATTACTGATCTGAATTGAGTATTTATTGACTGACTTCAATGGTCAGCAAATGTTATCCTGTTACTGTGGATGTTTCCTTTCTCTGAAATCTTGCTAATGCATCTTTCTCTTTTATTTCTTTCTTATGGTTTGGTGCGCGACATTTTCTTTCCTCATAGTCATATACCTTCAATAATCGTTCCTTAATTTCAATCATCAAATTTATCATTCTGCACCATTGACCTTATTGATTTCATTGTTATTCACTTGATAGCTGACATTATTATTTTTTAAAGAAAAATTCATTCCATTTTTCATATCTTGCTTTTACCTCCTCCGAGCTTCCAAGTATCCAGATGCAATGGTGACACTTTTGGCTGTGATGCATCCTAAATATCCGTCTGAATCCTGTTTATATCAACCAGTTTGAAGTTTTAGAAACCATCATTGAAAATTTTTATGGGTGGCTTTTTGTGGATCATGTTCTGTTTTAAACAATCCCTGCCCATGGAAACTAAGTATTTTTGAAAAAGAAAAAACTTGAAATATTCTTATGCGAAAAAAGCTTTTCTTATTTGAATTTGTGGTAATGTTGTTTGCATATTTCAGCTGATGCATGTAAATTGATTATTTCAGGGCCTTACAAGGATACAAACAACAAGGTACCTATGAAGTTTCCCATGAAGAAGGGCAAAAAGATGAAAATTAAAAAGTTAAAGGGCAAAGGCAAGTATTGTTCTTGGCACTGGATGGCAGTTTGACTCTCTCTAAGTTTTATCTGTTTTACACAGAGTTCTAGTACTCTTCTTCTGTTCAGGCACGGGTAGGAAAAAAGCCACTAAAGCAACTGAAGATAATAACGCAATGGAGAATCCGGATGTTACTTCGGATGTGGTGGCAGCAGTCAATGAGGATGCAATGATAGAGTGAGTAGGTAGAAAAGCTTCTTCGGTGTCGCCCATCCTCCATCCTGTGTTTGGGTGCATCAATGAGACCCTGGAAATTTGCACCCAATTGCAATGCCCAGCAGCACTGCTTGGCATTGAGGTCTGTTTTTGAAGTACTAGACCTCATGCAGATCGAGTTGTTAAAAGTTTTCCAACCGAAACTAGGTGATGAGCCATGAAAAGAAAAAGAAAGTCCAGGGGCTGTAATTTCTTCTTTCTGATTTCCTTCTCATTTTTCATAGGGAGATGAGAAATTTGATGCAGGTTATGTTTGATGGTAGTGAAATATAGGTAGGGTTTACATGTAAACACGAATGCCGTGCCACTCTTTTAAGTTGCATGCTAAATCCAACGCTGTGACACCCTTTGAAGCAACGTTTTGGTGCAATTGTTGGATCCATACCTCAGATAGTATCAGATGCAGTGGTTGCTGCACCAGTGACCAGTCTGGAAAGGAATAAATGGCTGCCTGCAATGACATGAATAATCTTGCTGCGTGGGCGTGCTTGGTGTTTGGGACACCCATTCTATTTCTAACGCAGCGTTTTTGGATTTTTTCCTCCCCTGTAGTTTTTTTTTTTTTTTTTTTTTTTTTTTGGGTTTTTAATAAATGTTATAAAGCACCTCTAGCCCTCACCGTCCTATTTTTTTTTTAAATTCCTGCATTATTAACCATTAATATTATATTTTGACCTATCTAATTTATATTGTTGACTTTCTTATCTAAAATGGTTTGTTAATTATTAGGAATAAAGGAAAATGTTCAATTATAGTGCGGTCGGCAGCAAATGGGGCCCAATCAATCATTAAAATTAACGTCTAAGTCAGCCATTATATTGGAAATTAAATGTCCATGCAATATATCAAATTTCGTTAAAACCAAATATGTGCATGACATTAGAAAATGGTACAAAATCAATATACTAAAATAGTCTGATTTATTATTAATTTTAAAGTTTTATTTCCAAACATCTAAACCGTTTAAAGCATAATTCATATGGGCAAGTGATTATATAAAATATTATTACATTTTAATAAATGTAGGCTTCGTTTTGCAGCACCGGAATGATTTACACGAGTAAAAATAATAAAAAGATAAAATAGGCAGGATAAAAAAAAATTAGAATGCAGGAAGATGGTGAGTTAAATTATTTGAATTTGGAAACCATAAAATGAATGTTACAGATCAAATGCCAATTCCACGCTTTTTTAAAAGTTTATTACAAGCTTTGGGTGTTTTGAAGCACGCAAAACGAAATGTATGTAACAGACTCCCAGATGATGCACATGTTAAACCAAAGCTAGGCGAATTCTCTTTAAATCAATAATCAAACTACTTTCATCGTTGGAATGGATTTATATTGTATGGAATGGATGGTCCGTTTTGCAATTTCGCACGTATCTTAACAAATAATTTTGTCTATCATTACTAGTTTACTAGGATTTTCAAGCATGGAATATACTATAAGCTTCAAATGTGTATTAGTTGATGTTTAAATCAAAATTTAATCAATCAATTGAGTTTAGAATAATTTAATTTGAGCTTCTTTAAGATGAGTGAGTACATCACAATTTTACTATTTCAGTTTGTAATAGTATTCCCAGAATAATTTCCCCATTGCACAGTAATATGGCTTTATATGGGGAATTTGCGCCAGAACCCTCTAAGTTTGTGTATTAGCATTTTAGACCCCGATGTTTGCGTATTAGCATATTAGACTCTAAAAAGTTTTATCATTTGCATTTTAAACCCTCCGCTCTAACGCCGTCTGTCATACATCGTCTAGTCGTGTGCACTGACGAAAATACCCCTCAATAAAACAAAATCATAACAGCTAACCCATTCTCTTTCCAACGTGAACGGTGGAGGATAGACATATGCTTGTCGAGACCTTGAAAAGAAAAGCCTTGGTGTAACTACATGCATATGGAAGGAAAAGAAAAGCCTCCTGGACCTCCAGCTCCTTATCCATGTTGATGTCGAAGCACATGGAGAGGACGGATGATTTTCTATCGTTATTGAAGAAGACGATGGGGTGAGTGGTTGATTTCGTTAGGGCTTCATCTTTTCTGATGCCGCATCTGATTAACATCCCTAAATTTGAAAGCTCTATCTCCTTCGATCAGCTTTACATCTATTGGAGGAGTAGGAGAATGATGGAAGATTGCGTTTAGTGAAGGTGAGATGGGTTCCACCAAAAATCAATGCACCTACGAAATTTCCACCATGCGCTGAGGTGGACATCCCTTGATCAATTGTTCCATTAGAATTCACATAACGGAGCATTGAATAGCTGCAATCTTGCTGCCCCAGCTCCCGTCTCCCTCATCCTCTATGATCACCGCTGCGATCTCGCATCGTCGGCCAATCAGCTGGCCAATCAACTGTAGAAAACCTCATCGAATTCTCTAACGGAAAACAGTCCGCTTCACCGCTGCTCTGCTTCTCCTCTTGCTCTTGAGACGAGCTCTGCAGTATCAATTTGGGCTTCGTGAAGAAGAAGCTATCCTCTATTGCATTCCAACATAACGAATCCAAATTACAATTCCCACCTCTTATACAGACTCGGACTATCCCTTTTATAATAGTTTTAATCGACTCTGTTTTACTCGAAACTGCTCACCCAGTACAGTTGAAGACACCCTGGCTCAAGCGTATCATTTATCCCCTCAAATCCAGCTGTTTGCCTTCTCATATCCAACCATCCAAGAGGCCAGCCAAGAAGACGGAAGCATAGGAGGCTGCCAGAGGGTTGCAGCAAGGAGGTGGGTGTTACATCCATTCTCAAGCTTCTTCTTATCAATAGATTGTCGCGGCAGCGATGGGCTGCAGTGGGTGAGGGGTAGGCATTGGAGGCGGAAAGGCCTCCATGGTAGGGGGAGAGTCTACGGAGGAGGTGACAAGTTGGAGATCCATGTTGTCGGCTTGATGTTTGATTTTAGGTTTTCAGCCTCTTTTCTGTTTGAATCTTGACATGGATTGGGAAGCGTGTGCTGAGGAGGCAATGTTCTTTCCTATAGGTATATGGAATAGAGCTGGCAAGAAAGAAAGAAAAGGAAAATGAGGGAGATGGAAATTTGCAATTTGCAATTTGTAGAGGTTGGATGCTGGAATATATACCATTGTCACATCGATTTAGAGTTTCTAATTTCTAATGGTCGTGGGATTCCGGGAAGCAAATGGACAGAGTGTGACAGAGGGGAAGAAGACATAGGCATTGAATGAGTTAACTATTATGATTTTGTTTTTATTGAGGGGTATTTTCGTCAGTGCGCACGACCAGACGGTGCATTATAGACGGCGTTAGGGCGGAGAGTTTAAAATGCAAAAGACGAAACTTATCAGGGTTTAAAATGCTAATACGCAAACGTCGGGGTCTAAAATGTTATTTCGCATACTTAGAGGGGGTATGACGCAAATACCCCGCTTTATATCTCTTCATTCAATCCTCATCCCATTCCGTCGGATGTGTTTATAGGAAGTGCAAAATCAATATAATAAATTATTTACTCAAATATAAATTTCAAATTTGTATTTTCAACATTTAAACCAGATAAAGTATTATTCTTGTATGAATAAATAATCATATAAAATATTATTAACTTCTAATATATCTATTAACATATCTAAATAATTTTCTAATTTATGCATAGTTATACACATTTTAAAATAGATGACCAATCACGAGTCTGATTGGAATGTTTTCAATATAAGTATTAAAAACTTTCAAATTACACTCCATTTTCCATTCTCAATGTAACTTCATCGCACAGACAACAACAATGTTTTATATCTACCATCTTTAAAAGAGAAAAAACCGCTTGACATATTCGCATTCAATTCTCATCTCAATTTATTAGGGGTGTGTTTGGTTACACACAAAACATGTCAATGAAAACTTTTTAATCAAAAACTTTTCACTCCCCATAACTATCTTATTTTTTAATTATTTTTTCACATTTTCCTATATAAACAACCATACTTTTCAATTATTTCCACACAAATACCCATACAACTACCCTATCTATTTTAACTTTATTCTTTTTACACTTCATTATTACCCCTATCACATCATATCATTTTCTATCAACTTGACAACTTCTACTCTGAAAAGTTTTCATCAAAGGGTGTGTTTGGTTGGAGGTAAAACTTTTGATGAAAAGTTTTTTGAGTAGAAGTTGTCAAATCAATAGAAAATGATGTGATATAATAGGAGTAATGATGAGGAGTAAAGAGAATAAAGTTAAAATAGATAGGTTAGTTGTATGGGTAGATGTGTAAAAATGATTGAAAAGTAGGGTAGTTTGTATAGAAAAATGTGAAAAAAATAATTAAAAAATAGAGTAGTTATGGAGAATGAAAAGTTTTAGTTGATAATTTTTTGCCCTAAACAAACACACCCAAAAAGTTTTACCTCCAACCAAACGCACCCTAGATATGCTTATGGGACTCAATTGGAAAATGCAAAATAAATATAATAATTATTTGATTAAATATCAATTTTAAATTTATTTTTTCAACATTTAAATTGTGTAAAATATCATTCTTATGTAAATAGGTAATCATATATAATATTGTTACATTCTAATGCATCTGTTAACAGATTTAAATATTTTTCACATGCATTTTAAAATAAGTACGACTTGACCAAGAGTCCGATTAGAATGTTTTCGAGTGCAAGAAAAAAAAAAGTGGTTTTAAACGATTTCACCGAATTCAGATTTCGTCTAATGTAAGATCTATTTTATTGCGGTATCATCCTAACTGGGGTGCTACTGGGTGCACCCTAACATATCCCTTCAACTATTTTTCTTTTAATTATTTTAATTTTATTTGCTTTATAGCTAGATATCATTTGTACGTCGATTTTCCTTCCATTCAACTACGCCCGAGCCATATCCACTCAATTGGAACATATTATCATTAATGTTTTTATTAAGGGTGTGTTTGGATAATGACAAAACTTTTAATGAAAATTTTTTAATGTAAAAATTTTGAAATGAGAGAAGATAATATAATATGATAAGTATGATAGTGACGAGTAAAAGTAATAAAGTTAAAATAGATCAGTTAAATATACGAGTACTCATGTAGAAATGATTGAAAAATAAGATAATTAAAAAATAATCGTGAAAAAATATGGTAGTCATGAAAAGTAAAAAAATTTAGTTTGAAATTTTTTTTAAATAAACAAATACCTTGAAATAAAAAATTCACCTTATGAAAGGTCAAGATAAGTTATGATACTCACAGAAGTTGGATATTATCTAAAAATAATTTCAATACGAAGGCCAGCGTAATTTGGATTGGGATGAGTTTCGATGTATTTGCAACACAAATTAATAAAAGCCAGATTAATTTGTATTTCATTAACTAATTAATGGATTATTGTGAATGAAACCAAAGACGGTGCATGTTGTATTGGGTACATATGTTGTCAATATGCTTTTAACAGGCAGCGAGAAGGCTCTGTTTAACAGGAATTCTGATTTCTGAATGTTTAGGATTAAAATGAGAAGGGTATAAATTTAAATATTTAGGGTTTATTTAGAAAATGCTAAAATTTTTGAAGAAAAATTTAGAGTGTGGAAGTTTTTGGAATAAAAGAAAAATAATGTAATATGTTAGGGGTAATGATGAAAAATAAACGAAATAAAATTAAAATAAATAAGTAAATATATTAGCTGTATGATTAGTTGTGCAAAAATATTGAAACATAGGACATTTTTTGTAGGAAGATAAAAAAATAATTATGAATAATGAAAACTTTTAAATTAAAAATTTTTGGTTGAAAAAATAACCAAACGACCACACACACACAGTGAATTTTATTTCCGTATTTCGCCGGAATTATGTGCGTCCGGTGCGTCGGTGGGTGCGCATGAACCATCGGGCTGCGACAGAGTATGAAATAAAACCCCTTTTCACTCGATTTCCATGTCGATGGCATCGTCGCTCCGGCCTTCGACGGGTTCGCTTCCAATCTCGTCACTTGTCTCACCTCTCGCCGTTTCCCCTCCTCAAAATCGAAACTTCCTGTCACCGATCTAATTTTTTTCGTTTTTTAGCACCTGGGTCGTCGTCAAAATCGGAACCAATTGATAGATCTGAGCCCAATTTCTCTGCGGTTTTTCAAGGTCTGGAACAGGAATCATTTCTTCGTTGATTTTTCATATGAATCTCTGCTGAGATTTGCAGAAGAATAGGAATAGATTTCAGCTCTCTCTTGAATACCTTAGATCTGAGGGGAAAAAAAAAACGTTTCTCAGATTTATGCGAATTCTGGTTTTTTCTTGGAAAGGATCGTATTTTTCAGCTGATCTGTGTTTATGAGAAATTGAATTGTTAGAAAACCTGGAAGATCTCGACTTTCCTTTCATACCATAGATCTGCTAAAGCCCACTTTGTTCGCTTTGCTTGAGCACCAGCTTTTTGTCTTTCAAAATCCTTTTTTGGGGGTTTTTTGAAGTCGAATCTTCTGAACTTGTAGGTGGATTGGATCTTGGGTGGGGCAGGGTTCTGCTTTTCTTAGATGGGGAAATTTGTGGGGGCTGTTTTGGTAGTCCTGTTTCTGTTGTCTGGTTTGAAGGTGGAAGCAGATGGATCAGATCACAAGTATAAAGAAGGGGACCATGTCCCTTTGTATGCAAACAAAGTCGGGCCTTTTCACAACCCAAGGTAATTAACATTTTTATTTACTTTGTATTTTTGAGAAGTTCATGGAGCTCTGTGTTGCATAAATCTGGAATATTTTTTTCTTACGCTAGGCTCTTCTGTTCCATTTATTTTGGATGATGGTGTATAGGATTTCTCTGTTTTTGATTCCTCTCTTGTGGTGAGGAAACGGTTGGTTCTTCTCTTCTTGGATTAGTTTTTCTGAAGGTTATGAGGTTACCTATCAGTAGCCTTCTTTATTAAGGTCTATATATAGGCACCATAATCACAACAGCATAAGGCAGTCTTGTGTCCTTTGTAAAATGCAGCATCGAAGACGAGCCTCAATTCCTCTAACTAATATGACCATCATGTAGTTAGAAACTTTACATTTAGGGTACATTTGGCATCTTGACATTTTAACTACTTAACTACCCTACTTTTATACTATTGCATCTACATATAAATAATTTTTTCATATCTTTCCATACCAGAGAGACATATAGGTACATAGTTGTCACTTGTCGGTTGCATTAAATAATCTGAGAGACATGGTTTATGTTCATGCATCATATAGAAGAGGGGAAGAAGGAAAAGGAACCATGATATTGACACTTGTCATGATACATAGTTGTGATGGCATTCACATAACCAAACACTTATGTATTTGTGATGTTCCACTATTTTGATATTTTTAATGGAAAACTCTTAAATGTTTATCGTATTGTTTGGATGATGGTTGTTCCTTGGATTCGCAGTGAGACATATCGATATTATGATCTTCCATTCTGTTCACCAGGTTCGATTCTGACTTTTCCTTTGGATAAATTAGACTTGTTCCATTACCTCTCCTACCACTTTGTCTTTATCTCACATTATTTTTTGATTTGCCCCAGATCATGTGACAGAGAAGACAGAAGCTCTAGGGGAAGTTCTGAATGGCGATCGACTAGTTAGTGCCCCTTACCAGCTGAACTTTCGGATTGACAAAAATTCTGAGACTGTGTGCAAGAAAACGCTCTCAAAAAAAGAGGTTGCAAAGCTTAGGGATGCCGTCTTAAAAGACTACTACTTCCAGATGTACTATGATGACCTACCTTTCTGGGGATTCTTGGGGAAGGTTGAAAAGGAGAAGAAGATGGATCCAAGCGAGTATAAGTATCTGCTATTTAGGCACATTCACTTTGATATTTTCTACAATAATGACCGTGTCATAGAAATCAATGTACAGACAGATCCAAATTTCTCTGTTGATATCACAGAGGACAAGGAAGTTGATTTGGATTTTTCATATTCGGTGAAATGGAAAGAGACTGTAATTCCTTTTGAGAAGCGGATGGAGAAATATTCAAAGTCATCCTCAATGCCACAACACTTGGAGATCCATTGGTTTTCAATAATTAATTCATGCGTGACAGTCCTCCTCCTCACTGGGTTCCTAGCTACAATCCTTATGCGTGTTCTTAAGAATGACTTTATTAAGTGAGAACTCTGGCACACTATACATTCTTTCCTTTCTCTGTTAGATCCTATCTTCATATGCACGAGGTGCACACACAGATCAAACCTTTAGGACTTGGCTTGACTTCATCTTGGCTGGAGTATATGTTCAGCAGGGCCTTGATCCAGCTAAGCATTGAGTTTAGGATTAACAAGCCTCTGTTCTAGTGACCTGGGATTGAGCTGCTTATGCTTTCGTTCATGCCATGCAACTATTTTAGCCCAGTCAAATGTATCAAGACTGTTAACTAGCTTAGACCAGTTCGATGTTGTCTCATGTTGTTGGGTCCCTGAACCATTTAGCTTCTGATAGGTTGTTTCCTGAGATTTTCATGACCAACTTTTGTTCATTTCCTAAAAGGTATTCGCATGACGAAGAATCAGTTGATGACCAAGAGGAGACTGGTTGGAAGTACATTCATGGGGATGTATTCCGATTTCCAAAGCACAAGTCTTGGTTTGCTGCCGTTCTTGGATCAGGAACTCAGCTCTTAGCTCTGTAAGTGTGAAAATATCAATTTGGGATAATTGACATGTTTTTCATGTTGCTTACTTGCCTGACACCTTTAGGTTTGGTTGCTTCACAGTGCAATTTTCATTTTCCTTCTGGCTCTGGTTGGGGTATTCTACCCATACAACAGGGGGGCTCTTTTCACAGCTTTAGTTGTGATATATGCTCTTACGTCTGGGATAGCAGGCTACACGGCTACCTCCTTCTACTTGCAGCTTGAAGGAACAAACTGGGTATGCGAGATTGCTTTTTATGAATTGTGATGCTTTTTGTTGATGATGTCTGATAATTCCAAAAGCTCCTGGAATTCAGCCCCTTAATGCAGGGCTGGTTCACCATTCGTCCAGCCTATTTCCAGAGTCATCATCTCATCAGACAGTTTGCAGTGTTTAGGTGCCATCATTAATCGTTCTTGCATATTGATTTCATTTAATTATATTATTTGCCTTGCTTGCAGGTTAGGAATCTGTTGCTCACGGGATGCCTGTTTTGTGGACCTTTATTCTTGACATTCTGCTTCTTGAACACTGTTGCTATTGCATACAGTGCTACTGCAGCCTTACCGTTTGGTACCATCTTGGTGATTCTTCTTATATGGACGCTGGTAACTTCCCCACTGCTTGTATTGGGTGGTATTGCTGGTAAGAACAGCAAAACTGAATTCCAAGCACCATGTCGCACCACAAAATATCCCAGAGAGATTCCTCCTTTGCCATGGTACAGAGGAACAATTCCTCAGATGGCAATGGCAGGATTTCTTCCTTTCAGTGCCATCTACATAGAGCTATACTACATATTTGCAAGTGTGTGGGGTCACAAGATATACACTATATACAGCATATTGTTCATCGTTTTCATCATTCTCATTATTGTGACGGCATTCATCACTGTGGCATTGACGTACTTTCAACTTGCTGTTGAGGACCATGAGTGGTGGTGGAGGTAAGTTTCAAACTTCTCTCCAGTAGAAAATTAACTTCAGTCTTTCTAAGGAAAATTGAAGCTTTGGGTTGATAACTTCTGATGCTAAATGGGATTAAACAAACTTTATCCTGGGTCTGGTGCCATTTCCAAACTTTTTTACAGATTTTTATTTTAAAATGACCTTTGTTTTTGCACAGTCACAATACTGGCGGGACTATGATAAGTTGAAATACAACGTAATTGATATAAATTGGTAGAATGGGCTCATTACCCTCTCAAAAACTTACATGACTCAGCAAAGCCACGTGGCCATGGCCCTTCTCAAAGATTTTGGGCCTTTGTCTAGAAGTGGACTGTCAGTTTTTGCGTGGATGGATGCATCTCAAAATCTTAGAACATCCTATTCTAATCAACATACTTTATGTTGGCAGCGATCTATAGGAACCAGTTTCATGAAACCTTTTGATTCTTGGTTCACGAAGGTGATTTGGTGAAATCCAATCTAACCATCATGCTGAGCATCATTTATTTTCTGAAAATGATTGAAATAATTTTGATTAGAGGTCTACTTGCTTTGCACCATTTGATAGCACACAAGGTTACATATGAAATATAAATCATGTAGGCATTAGAATGTCATTAATTTTTATAAATCTTGCATCCACATTGGAGGAGGGTTTTCAAAGGCATGGATGCAGGATGTTTGATTACAGGCTTGTATATCGGAGAAAATTAAAAGGATGAATATTTACTCAAATGATTTTAATCTGGTAGCCCACTTATGGTTTTATCTTGATCATAATCACAACCTAAATAAGTAAGCATTTTAAAGCCTGATGGTTTGATTGGATTTTGTGTAATTATCCCTTATGGCTGAAAATGAAAAGTGGTTCCGTTTGATCATTGTCACACATGGTGTGTGACAATCCTGTGAAACCCTTCCATTATATATTCTTTTTAGCTTTCGTTTCATGTTTAAGACATGAAATTCCTGAAAATTCATGAGGTTTGCAGCAAATCAGATTGTTTGGTTGTGATATTTAATGATATTTCGTTGAAGATCATTTCGATTTCTCCCAATCATTCTGTGAAATGTGCTCTGCACTCTTCTAGCATGATTATGTAGATAAGTGAATTTAATAACATCGAATAACTGAATAGGGATTTATGTGAGTACTCTCAAATTGACAGTATAAGAATGATCATCATAAGGTGTGGCCAGACACTTCCTTTGTTGAAACAGTGTAAAGGTGGTGACTGAATTTATGCTTAGTGTGGATGGAGCGAATCCAAGGCTCATGTTGGACTTCCAAGCATGGCAATTCTTGATCTATTTTTAATTAGCGTCAAAACACTCAAAACTGAATTGAGATTACAATTTTGACGAAGCGGAAGTAACAAAGTCCTAATTTCCTAGTTTGTAACATGGCTAAAATGGGTTTGCCTTTTCTGGTTATAAAAATTTTGGATCGTGATAACTATATCACCAGATAATATGTGCTTAACGTGAACCATATGACTTATCCTTCAGAAGCCTTTTCTTTCACTCATCCATTTCTGTTGCTTGGGTTCTTAAATTTGAAAGCATTGGAGAGATGGTTTAAGAGCAATTGATAGAACTGCAACCTTTCTGCAGGTCTGTCCTCTGTGGGGGCTCCACAGGTGTATTTATCTTCGGCTACTGTCTGTACTACTACTATGCAAGGTCTGACATGTCAGGATTCATGCAAACGTCATTCTTCTTTGGTTACATGGCTTGCATCTGCTATGGCTTCTTCCTGATGCTTGGAACTGTTGGATTCCGTGCCTCCTTGCTGTTTGTACGCCACATATACCGTTCTATCAAATGCGAGTAGGTGGCTCTGAGTGTGCTCCAAGTCACTGTTGCCTGCATCCTTTGAGCCCAAATTTAGTACTTGTAGCAGCAGTCGCCAATGGCCATCATTTTTGCTTACACTCAAAGGACTAGATTATGTGTATTTTGGATGTGATTCTATGTTTTCTTGCAACAGTAATTCTAATTCTTCTTATGTGATGCATCATTTCCCGGACCTATAGATGATGATGGTGGCCAAGTTCAAGGGCACATCTAGGTGCAACTTGTAATAGCTGTATGATAGCCCTTGGGTTTTGTGGACCAATGAAGGAGCCCTTCAATGTTGATATTGGCTTGAAACTTCTTGAGCATGGTGGAACCTTGAATTTGTGCACCAAACTTTTGTCGACAATGCAAGTTTGTTGGTGTAGGATCTCTCAAGCACCTAATAACTGGTTTCCTGGATGCTGTTGTCTGAGTTAGAAAAAGACAATGGTACTTCCAATGGGTCTCAATTTTTTTTTTTATTTTTTTTTTACCCCTTTTTGATGAGTATGTATTTTACAATTATCTCAACTTGTATTACAATCAGGCCTTGAGACATTCTCATAATTTTTATACAACATTTTAACAAATCTCTAACAATATTTCTAATTTTTATTTATTTATTTGGTGGACACTCGTGCAAATAGAAGGAGAATTGCTGCGCAGGGTTTGAACTCAAACCCTGCCTGCACATTGGCGGACTTGGGAGGTACCAACCAGGCAACGCTTGGTTGGCAATGGATCTCACTTAAGTGGAACCGCTTCGTTGACTTTGGTTCGATTTTTTCGAGGCCGATTTGATATTCATGCAGGCCATAATAAATAAAAATTCAGGAGTTTTCTTGAAAATTGGTAGTATCCTATTTGGCATCCTATCATGATTATTATTAAACGTAATAGATGGCTTTGATTTATATAACAGCGTACTGTTCTGTGTGAGCCGACTATTATCTTGGACGTCTGTTTCGCTAACAATCAAGATGTCACTCCTCTAAGCAAGATTTACATGCTCCGCATAAAATTGAGATGAAAACCACCCGGTATTTTCATCTGGTAGTAAATACGAAAGCATCGGTATGTTCTGACGAGGAAAAAAAAACCATTTTTGGGTTTATCCGAAAGAAAATGTTATAGAATTTTATCAATTCTAAAAAATTGATATAATTATTATCTCCACATTTGCGAAAATATTTTTCAAACGGGCATTCTCTACTTTAAGAATCCGGATGGAAATGGTTTTGAATATAAAATAGAATAATACTTCTCTCTCGTCAAACTAACCGTAAGATTATAAGTTGATTGGGTGGAGGCTTAACAAATGACAGTGTGAAGAATGACATCTACAGAGAGGAGAATAGATCGGTAGCATTTGATTGATAATTAGAGAAATTCATTCCTCGTTGGCCGGGAAGAAAGACGTTTCGATTGGGATTAAGAATGCTTCCATTCTCTGTTTCTATGCTGGTGGGAACAACGTTCTGAGCGTAATCGAGTCCCACATCGGCGGGGAAAAGCATCTCCGTCTCTTTTGGATGCTATATGAACTGAGCTAAACGAAGATGGAAAGGCACGCAGCCACGCGGTGGGCACAGAGCGAACTATTCTTTCGCCTTTTACTAAAGAATACCGTGTGCTCGCCGCAAATAGTGGCATACGCTTATTTTTGGAGGTCCCATTCTCGTGTGAGTTTGGGTCCCATTAATTCAATTTTAAATTTTCCTTATAATATTTGATTATACGGTCCAATATTGGTTTCTTATTACAAGGGCTGCCGTGTGTTTTTTTTGGGAGTAGCTCCGCGGTTTGCCTGTTTATCTGATTTTTAAGGAGGGTCCTCAAAAGAAGGGTTTTTGATTTATTAGGTATTTTGCTGCCAGTTCGTGCTGCCAATATTTTGGTAGATTTTTGGGTTCTTCGTTTTGATAGGTACTCTCTTTTGGAAGACGATAAGTTCTTTTATGTTGAATTAATAGGAAACCATTATTATATGTGCGCAGCCCTTTGTTTTTGTATTTAAGCTTTTTAAATCTGAGTTACTTGTTTTATCTAGTATTATTGTTTTAACGTGTTACAAAAAATAACTTTCATTTGAAATCTTAATATTCTAAAAGGTGTCATTTACATCCATGTCAATTCGAAAATAAAGTATTTGCTTTTATATTAACAGTTTCTATGTACATCCATGTGTAAATGCAGATCGCTTCCATCGAATGCTGTTAAATTTAGGAAGTGACGCCGCAGGCGAGCACATCGTAATTTTTTAATTATGTAATATAAATGTATTTAAAATAAAATAAATAAAAATATTTTCTAGCGCTCAAATTGATATATTTAATTTTTTATTTCAAAATTTTTATTTTAGAAAAATCTAAGTCATTTATCAATGTTATTAGAATGGACCTTGCCCAATCGCGGTTTTCGGGCTCAACTTCCCACGGTTGAACCAGTTGAATAAGAAAAATGTCTTGTTTGGGTTTAAAAAAAAAAAATAATAATAAAAATCCAAACCATTCATCAATGTTATTAAAACCACACCATGCCCAACCAGTTCCTGCGTGTCTTGGTATAACGACTCGGTTATTGCAGTTGAACTAGTTAAATCAGAATTTTTTTTATTTTTAAACAAAAAATCTAAACCATTTATCAATTTTATTAGAACCGGACCTTGCCCAAACTGTTACTGGTTCAACCTCCCGGGCATTGGGGATGAACCGGTTCAACTAAAAACCAAACATGTCTGCCAATATTAAAAAACAAACAAAAAAACAAACAAACAAAGGTCTGGTCCCTGGTCCGACCACTCGGTTCTTGCAGTTGAACCAGTTAAAACGGGAATTTCTTTTTTTAAAAAAGAATCTAAACCATTTATCAATTTTACCAGGGTGAACTTGAACCTGGATTATATATGTATATATGTCATATTTATTTTATACCCCATGTAAAATCTAGCCCCATTCCTCCTATATATATTATATTTTTTATATCTTATATAAATATCATTCCTCCTTAAGTCCGTTTATATAATATAACATATATTTTTGCAATTTCTCTTAGGAAAAAATAATTTGGTGGTAATTTCAAGACAAGAAGAATAAAAACTACAATTGTAACTTAAGATGTTTCATTTAATTGTTTTGTAACTTAAGGATCTACATTGGATGTTGTAATTTAATTGTTTAAATTTTTTATTACATCTAGTGCTGAGGGTGAGGGTTAAACCCTGAACCCAATGCCATGATGCCAACATGTGTGACCACTGGGGTAAGCCCCTGGGCACTAGTTTGAATTTGATGCTAGTAGTTAATATTTATTTTGGACGTATTTGGAAAGAAATAAAACTTTTAATGAAATTTTTTTAAATTAATAGAAAGTAATGTAATATAATAGAAATAATGATAATGAGTAAAACAAATAAAATTAAAATAGATAAATTGATCGCATAAGTAATTGCGTAGAATAATTGAAAAGTTGGGTAATTTTATAAGAAAATGCGAAGAAATAATAAAAAAAATAATTGTAGAAAGTAAAAACATTTAGTTAAAAAATTTTGAAGTTTGCCAAACATCCCTTTGTTTAGAATAAATTTATTATAATCTTATTTGACTTAATATTGTGATTGTTGAATTTTTTTTTTATGATTAATATTATAAGATTTTTCTTAAGGTTTGGAAGTTAATATTTATTTATATTATTGTGATATTAATGTTAAAGTGCATAATAGGAAAAAGATTCATCTCTTTGTTCTCCAAAATAGGCTATTAGTATACTTTACGTAAAGAAAATGTCTAAACGAAGTTTTCTTTCTTATACTCTTTTTAAGTGTTATTGAATTTCACGCTTTAAAATAGAAAATTATCATTTTAAACTTTTTAATGATGAATTTAAAGTTAAATAAGTATAAGATAAATAACAAATATATGTTGATGGCAAAATTCTAACTCGAAACATAACCTAAGCCTGAATTAGAGTTTAGGTTTACAAATAGTGTTATGAATACATTTAATGTTGAGATTCTAAAAATAGTATTAGAGTTGATGCAGACCTCGATTTCATGGAAAACGACTTTAGTGGTACTTTAGTTCCTACCATCTCAATAGAAACTCCTTTCAAAAACTAATTTTTTGATTTTGTTTCAAAAATCTAACCACACATTATTTAAAATATGATTTTGACCGTTCATAATGATAATAATTCAAATATAATGTTAATAATTAAAATTTTATGATATAAGGATATTAATGGTGTATATGTTTTTAGATTATAAATAATATACAAAATAATATTTGTATGATCCAAAATGTTATATACATAAACTTGGCTTAGATGAGTCTAAAAGTCTCTTTTATTTTGCCAAAATATTATATACTAATTTTTATTTGCTAAATATGTAAATTTTATGATTTTTACATATTTAAGGTCACAATAGCATCTAATTTTTTTAATTTTCATTATGAACAGTTAAAATCATATTTTAAATAATATTTGTGGTTAGATTTTTGAAACAAAATCAGAAGATTAATTTTTGAAAGAAATTTCCCTTCAGATGGTTCCCACGAAGCCAATCTCGGTTTCATGAGCTCAAGTCATACCTTTAGTTTTACTAGAACTCGACCTTGCACAGCCTGTTCGTGGTTTTCTTAGGTCAACCACTCGGTCATTGCGGTTGGACCAGAGAACCAGACGTGTCGGGTTTCCGGTCAGATTTGTTCGACCTCCGGTCTGGTCCTGACCATAAGAAATATGTTATATACGGGCAGTATCCACAAGCGGCTTCACTTCTTCGGTAAAACCAGTACCTACTGGCTTCTACTTTCTTTCAATGCAGAAAGCAAGATGGGTCAAGGGAAAACCAATCACTGAGGAGGAACATTTCCTATAACGAAAATAGAACTCCTGCCTGTATATATGATTGTTGGAATATTTGGTTTAAGAGGTTCGCGGGAATCACTGATTGAAAGCAACAAAAGCAAAGACTCGGCTGTCTGTGCTACCTCCTAAACAGTCCTGAGCTTTGGAGTGTTCTGCTGTAGTCAGCAATCACTGGAGATTTCTTCACCAGCTCCCAAATTCGTGCTGAATTCCGCAACCACTCTCGTTCAGACACAGTCTTAGCAAATGAGCGGCCATTCATCGATAGTACCTAAGAACCACCAAAAAAGAGAAAAAAACTTATTCACCAAGAAGAACTTAGCACTTAGCCTAGTAAATGAACTTCCCAACATGCACAAACCAACTGGGACAAACTCTCTTCTTTATTTGTTTATTATTTTCTTTTTAAGATTTTTTTTTATTCTCCTTCAAGATGAGTTCATAATCTATCAAAGGAACAAATCAGTGATTCAGTAAGGTGGTTTGCGAAGTACCTGATTACGAAGTTGTTCCATCAAGGAAAAATAGCTGCCATACTGAAGTCTCTGAGAGTCATCTTGGCCTTTGTTTGGGAGCAGAAACAACTTTGGTCCTGCAGAACCCAAATCCTCTGTAATTGTGTCAGAAGTCTTTGCTATGTTTTGTTCTCCAATCCCTGCAAATGAAGTAGTGCTGAAATATTGTGAAAGAGCCTGCTTCATTTGCATGGTCCTCTGGGGTGAGAGGTATTCATCAAGTAACCTGTGAATAAAACATATAAAGTGAGAAAAAGTGGACTATCATTACCTCAGCTTAAATTTGTCTTCCTATCTTATAGGAATATTGGAACCCCAATAGAAAGAACCTGGCTTTTAATTCGGCAGCCTTTACAAGACCTAATTGGCTCAAGCATTAATGGTTATCGGTCATGTTGGGCGGTGCCATCTACAGAACGTGAGAAGATAGCCATGTAGTACCCCAATAGAACTTCATTGAAGACTAGATCAAGAATATCTGTTCCAAGAAATTGTAGCAACCACCAACTCGTCATCATGATGAGTTTGTTGCAAGAACAAAGCCAATTTCTAGGCTCAGGCTGTATCTGATTTCAGGGCATGCCATAAACCCTTTGGATTTAATGAGCTATACACACACATCAAACACGTAGGTCACAGTGATTCCTTTCATCACACTTCTTGGTCAAATTTTTTTTCTTTATTATTATTATTATTATTATTATTATTATTATATATACTTTTTATCATAGTGCTACATAGTAAGTGGAATAAAATGAACTTTGTACGAGAATAATAACACAGTTTTCAGCAGGCTTTGAATGGCACTCTTACTTCGATACATCTCTCTTCTGGTTTTAAAAGGCAAGCAACAGAAATGGGCTGTTGAATATTTCAGTACACAGATGAACATCTTTTTTTTTTGATGTAAATGTACATCTAAATGTTAAATCCACAAGGAGAAATGTATTTTCAGTGAAAGATTCACAACCTATTTATCAAGTATTAAATGTGTGACAAGCACTTGTGAAAATAACTTGAGGTTCATATCTTGAGATGGGTCAAATATAATCATTTACTTCATAAGAAGCATTTAAGCTGCAATGACTGCGGTTTTCATCCTATTACGGATTCTAGCAGGGATGCGGTGGAATAGAAAATTAAACAGAAATATTACTTACTTTGTGTGCACAAAGAAAGGGGCAGCTAAATAATCTTCAGTCCCCTGCAAGTTATCTTTATATTTCTTGTCTTGATCAATATTCAAACCTTGAGAATGGGAGGGTGTTAATAAAGAAGGATCTGGTATTCCATGCTTCAACAAATCGACCTGCAGAAACATAGTAAACGTCAACAGTATGCAGCCATAGTAATGTAACAGTTACTAGCCAAAACTTGGGGAAAAAAACTGGGTAGAAGGTGGCATTTTGTTGTATCACACTCAGATAGCAAAGAGAACACTTTTTCACAAAAACTGTCAGAAGAGATGACTTCGAATGCATAGAAATTCAAACACGCATCTCAAGAATGCACATTTCATCGGAAGAACGCCTTATTTGGCATTGAAGGACTTCACTAGCTACCTTCGCCAAATGCTTTCAGTGCCATTCAAATAGTATTTTTTTGATATCGCCATTCAAATAGTATTGGGTGACCAGATCTGGAACAGAAGCACAAGATACCGACTTATGCTATCAGTGACATTCAAATAGTGTTAAGCCACCACCTCTGGAACTGAAGCACAACAATGACTAGTAATAGCAACAGTGATGGAGTTTAGGACAACAACATTGACCAGAAGAGGCACTCTTGGACATGCAAACATTTCATCGCAAAAATAGATGTTGAGAGGACATCTAGATATCATGTTGTGCAAAAGCTTTGTTTAAGAGTCTTCTACATGCCTCACTTATCTTTTTTTTTTTTTTTTTTTTTTTCCTAAGGCTCACTTATTTTTAATTTGCCTTTATAGACTACTTTGTGAAAAAATAAGGTTAGATGGAAAATTTGCATCTAAACCAAGATGGGAAGCATACCGTCTGCATCAGATGCCACGTATTGATGTCATGAAACCCCTCAGACACCACCAGCAAAACATGACTGATAGATGCCAGAAAAACTCCAAGCTACAATGATTCCTTGCACCACCACAAAATTTATAATGCCAGATCAGACAAGCTCAGACAAACTTGACAACCGATACAATATGTCTTGTGCATTAATCATTCATAAAAATCAGAGCAAAACTTATCATCCCTTTTTCTTTTCTTTTTCAGTTTTGAATTACCTGTATGCCCATCAATTCATAAGCCAAGTCAGCTGACAGTAATTCACCGTCCAATACAGAAACTGATGATGAGCCATCCGGTCTAATCATCTCAGCTAAAATAGAAGGGCTGAATACAGGCTGCAAAGAAATTTATGGTCTTATGAGGATGAGAAATAAAAGAAGAAAACAATTACAAAGGTAAGAACATACTATGAGGCAAACAACTCCCAGAAGTGTAAAGGCAAGAATTTACAACAAGAACTAAAGACTTCAGAGCACACGTGGAAGGAGTGTCAACATCTAATCATGGTATCAATGGTAGTGGAAACAGTAAAATAGGACACCTGTGTGTCAAGAAGAATCAGCCGCTCAGCTGAAATCCTAAGGTCAATCCCTGCTGTACAATGCCTAGCCAGTGCTCTTGTTTCTTCAGTCTGTGTTGCAAAAGGTGGAAGCATTCCTGCAAGAACATATTGCTCAAGCTTACTTCTTTCCTCATTAGTTACAAAATCAGCAGGGAAGAACTTGCACAAAACAGAAACAATAATACACTTAGTCAGGTGTTAATACCATTATCTTGAAGGATTTAAACCAGCTGGCAACCTAGGCTGGTCTGTAACTATAAATGTTGGAAACCTATTCCCTCATCGTAGCTTTATCGCTTTATGACAATCAACTGAAGCCTCTAACCAATGCAGCAATATGTCCCATTAACATTAGAATCTCAATCACAAAATGAGCTTTCTGAACCACATCTAGTACAGTGGCAGTGTTGTACCATAGATATGAGCTCCTTTGGAATCAGGACGAACCAGTAACCAGAGACCCACATTGTATTTGAACTTTGAAGTGATCAATGAAAGATCTTTTTTAGCATCTTAACTTTCTCTACCCTCTGTCAGTCTGTTTGCCTCATGAATTGCCTTGTGCATGCTTGATCAAGATACTCAAATTGGAAAAATCTCGAAGTTCTACTGGTTAAGAGTAAGAAAAGGATGTCACAAGTTAGATGACCAAGTGGTTGACATGAGTGTATACATAGGGTGTTAGGGTACAGAGGTCCAAGGTTTGAAATGAGTAGAGGCAATGGCCTCGTTATTCCTTCCCTGGAATACACCTCCGTGAGGTCTTTGTCATCTAAGGTGGGACAATAACCCTAAACAGAAACTAGTGATTAAATAAATAAATAAACAGAAATTTCATAAAAAGGAATAGAAAGGACTGAATTTCAGATGAATCACCAGGCGAGCTCTCATTAAATCCATAAAGCTCATTCAATATAGTCGATTTTCCAGCACCGGTGGGCCCGATGACGCTGATGACTGTGAAATCGGTATTCTCAGTCAGGAACTGCGTGATTCAAATGGACAAAGAGCAAAATTAGCGTTCCATTAGGCCTTGAACGAAGGGTTTTGAGAATGTAAGGGCCGCTTACAGGGAGGACGCGATCAGTGTGAAAATCCCAGGAATCAGAAAGGAGATTGAGGGAGCCGACGGCCGGAAGACGGGATCGGATGACGACAGATTCATCGTCAACTACACCGCCTCGGGCAAACTTGGGAGCGGCGGCTCCTGCGGGTCCAGACCCGGGTTTCGCTAGGAGGATCTTTGGCGGAGGTGGCGGCTGTCCTGATGCAGCGGACGAGGTCGATGACGACGGCGGAGGTGGCGGAGGGGGTGGCAGAGACGGCGACGATTGGGCTGCCGCCATGGCTTTCCAGCTGCAGAAGATTTTCCTCACTGATCCGTGCCATTTGTTGCACTCGGACAAAAGCGGTGATGAACGCAGAGATGAGGATCCTCTATCTCCTCACACGTGCGACACGAGCAATAAAACAAAACCCTCCATCCATCTGTTGGAGCGAATTAGCTCTTACTTCTTTCATGATACGCCTTTTTGCATGTACGTCCCCCATAGTTTTTTGGTGTATACCATTAAATATTAATTGTGGACGTAGCCCCTATTTTTTAAAAAAAATTTCCCGGACTCTGAAAAAAAAACCTATTTTTAATGGTTAGATCTATGTTTTGCAAATTCTCTAAATGAAAATGTGGCTTTGTGGAGTCAATTATGCATGCTTTAGCATTTAAAGATTTTTAAAATTGAAATTTTTTATACAATATTAATGTGGGAAAATATCATTTGCACAAGGTTAATTTGCCAATAAATTGGAGGTCATTTGCAAAATTAAAAAATTTTAAGCATGCCAATCATTTTTTTTCCCCCGAAATTCACAAAATATACTTTCACAGATTAACATGGGGATCATATGGTAAGTGCACGATGTTGCACTGTGGTTGAGGTGCATCATGATTAAATGGAGCTCTCCTAAACAAATTCTAATTAGAATAATTCATTTAACAAGATAACCAAGTTTCTTTGTAATCAAATTTATATAAACCCCACCTAAAAAATACAAAAGCAATATAATAAAGTTGTTCAATTTACATGTTTACGTCAAAATTGTATTTTCAACTTTTAAACTACCAAAAAATGTTATTTTCATATGGTTAAATGACACTTATCTCAACTAAAGCTTAAAGCTTATAACTCTTTGAGGTGAAAATAAAAAACGCAAAGTGATTCCTTCAATTCCCCGAATCTACCGTCCCGGCCCACATATCCTCAATGACATGAAAATGCAATCTGGAGAGAAATTTTTAAAATTCTAATTTCGAAAGGAAACTCCATGTTTTGACAGTAAATTTAGTAAAATATAATTTTAAAGATATTTATTGAGTCTACAAAAGAAGTTTACATATAAAATAATCTACAATATAGGCCATCCAAATCTTCAAAATAGAATTTTAATAATGATTTCTTTCAGCTCTGACTAAAATATAAACAGCGATTACACATGGAACATTTGGTCGATGATGAATGAGAGAAGTAGGATATAATTAACATGTGTAAGATAGACAGAAAGGTAATAAATAATAATAAAGATATATAGAATATCAAGTTAATGTTATAAGATCTTAAAATGATAATTATATATGTCCGGTTCAAGATTGCCACGGAAGATGGATAAAAAAATTGTTTTTGTGAATTTAAATGCGAGAAAATATATTGAAAATGGAAAATTTTGAATGGAAAATGGAAAAAATAGTTTATTATATATTGGGAATGAAAAAAAATCTTTTGAAAACGAAAATTTTCATTCCAACCTAGGGTGGATATGAACAGGTGTAGAAAGGATGAATATATTATGGCGTATTTAGAAAATTATAAAACTTTTGAATGAAAATTTTTATGTATAAAAGTTTTTAAATTAAAATAAAATGATGCTGCTGCCAGGAGTTCCACCCTTGTCAGATATATGGAAAAACGGATGTTTAATTCTCCGTAAATGCGACCACATGGCGCTTATGAAGCAGTCTAAGTTGTTTTCTTTGTACTTTTTTTTTCCAACAATTAAATCCTATACTTTTGGATGTTTTGAATTTTGATTTGTGATAAAAGGCCATGATGTTGATGAGCAACCTTACCAAGATGAGAAATCATCCGTCCGAGATGACATTCATGAAGTTTATCATGATGGGCTTATTAGATGGATTGACTAAGCTAAAATTTTGAACAACTAAAGGAGTGCGCGTTGTTGATTGCATTCTAGATATCATGAAAATGCATGAACATTCAAATTACATTTTTATTTTTCCATTACTGAGTTTACTTATTTAAAAATGTTTGTTGCTCCACGTATAACTTAACAGGTGGTGCTTTATGGCCCTATCTGAAGACGATGAGAAACATGAAGATATTTTGATATTATTTTTTATGGGATTGTAATAAGTGCATGTATAGGCGTATTTATTTAGGGGGAAGAGAAAAAGAAGAATGAGAATGCAAAAAATTCAAAGCCCAAGAACACTTTTTTTTTTTTTTTTTTCATTTTTATCTTGTATTCTAATAATTTTTTTTTATATCTTTAATACATTTATTTTATCTATTTTCACTTCATCTTCTTCATATACATTTCATTAAAACATGTTATTTTTGAGATTGTGACGTTACGTGTCTCGTCTTATGCAGCTATTGCTGCCCATCACGTGATGCCAACCGTCCGGTGTCTATTAGAGTCGATCCACGCCGCTATCAAAGTATCAAACTAGTCGTACCACCGCAACAAAGTCGACGTTATGATCACTTCCGGCAACCAAAAAACACCATAACAGTGCCACTTCATCTCTAGAAGAAAAACCACTGCTATCCATTTCCTCATATGTACTTTCGTCTTCTTTTTGATGACTTCGCGAACTCATTGCGGATGGGGAAAAAGTTGTGTCTTCGCCCGCCGGTTGTCTCCGTGGCCCACCAGCAAGCAATTAACTGCTGCGCACCTTCACTAGATCGGCATGATCTGCGTAGCCATCACTGTGCTCGGACCACCTGTATTCTGAAAATATTTCTTTTCCTTTTTATCTCAAATCACCCGTTCCTGTCCAATTGTTGGGCTAACTTCTCGCAAAATTTCTAAAGAAGGCTGCTCCACAGCAACAACCGCAGGAATGGGTGCGGAGGAGAAATGGCAACCATCTTTGATTCTTTTCCATACAGCTCGCAGTTAGTCACGATTCATGGACAGCTAGGCGGTAGTACTTCACATTTTTCAAACCCGTAGTCATATGCTGTAAAAAGGATCAATTAGGCAAACGCGAGTCAGTAAGATCACGCATCCATTACGAAATTGATATTGAAGCTATTCTTTAATGCAAGAGCTTAATTGTCGGACGATTTCTCGTTTACTCGGCGTGTTTGAATGACTGCTAACGAAAAAATCTCCAATACAGAATTACAGATCCTATTCAAGTAACCCCTTAGGCCGCGGATTGCAGCGGTTACATCCCTCTGATTCTAACCCCCGTGTCATACCGACCTGTCTTCGAAGTCGTAAATTAGTATGTTCGTTGTTTTCTGTTTTTACTGGTTCCCCACATAGAATTTGCTACTTTTTTAAATCTCTGTGATATTTTTTTATTTTCTAAAGTAAACGAATTCGTACCGTTTCATTCCCTTCCAAAAATAAAATAATAAAGAATTTTAAAGAATTTTCAAATTCCATATGAGGAAAGATTCAAGGATACTGATTCTCTGCACTCTGGTACAAATACTCATTTTTTATATTTTTTTAAACTTTTTTTACAAAATTGTTAATTTATATGTATTTAACATGTGTATCAATTTTTAGCATTTTTAGTAACTTAAATTTACTAAAATGCGACTAATTTTTAAAAATTTAAATAAAAATCTAAAAATCTTTAAAATTGGTAAAAAAAATTGATACATATGTTAAATACACCTTAACAGTTGTGTAAAAAATTTTCAAAAAATAATATTAAAAAAAAAACATTTGCACCCAACTGGACCAAAACGAAGTGCATACGGGTGCATAAAATTAAAAATCTAAGATCTAAAATGAGTTCGAATGTCTCCTTTACATTCTACCGAGGCTTTTTACACCTTACAGGTGATCGAACAAAAAAAATTATAAAAATAAAAATTCCCATGAATCTATAGTTATATCAATAATTTATTATTTATACTTTTAACTAGATCTAAAAATAAAAAAATATTTAGGTTAAACTATCTCAAAATAGGCTTCATATGATTATAAAATTATAATCTACTTCACCCATTGTATTTATAATTATTTATTATATTATCGTATCAATTTTCATCCCAATTGGATGTGTGTATTAACCATATTTAAAAATATTACAAATTTAACGTAATAAAATAATTTGATATAAATAACAACTTTAAAGTTGTTTTTCAAAATGTAAATCATTTGCTATAAAATTTATATATAGATAAATAATTGTATATAGAATTAATGTATTTAAGTACATATGGAACCCATTTCGGACTAAATGTATAATAAGTTCGGATGTAAGCAACTACACCGGAAAGGGTCTCCTAAAAATAAGTTCTAAAACATATATTGATATTTAGTGAAATTATCATACATTATTTTTCGCAATTAAAAATATTTTTATTAAATTTTTATATTCGAAAATTTTAAAATAAAAGTCGCACTTCTCAAGTTTATTAAACTAGAGGCGGGATTGTTTGCAGCCAGCCATTTTATTTTTTCAGACAAGTTAGCCTTAGTATGACGCAATTAATGATAGTAAATAATTAATATAAGATATTAAATAATTTAAGAGTCATATTAAATTTGAATTATTTTAATTAAAAAAAATTTAAATGACAAAATCATCTTTTCAATGGAATAAATAATGATTGCATTAACGGTGTGGGTATAATAAAAATTTAAGATGAAATGTTATGAGTATAAGAAAAATTTGTAAAACATTACAGATATATTAGTAATTAGATGCAAATATTGGAAGTATAAAAGAAATTCTCCTAATCAATAATGATAAAGTAAAATTTGCCAAAAAAAAAAGATGGAATAAATACATAAAATCTTGGGGTGTGTTTGGGAAGATAAAACTTTTAGATAAAAAAACTTTCGATGAAATTTTTTTTAAAACAAGAGTAAATAATGTATATAATAAAAATAATGATAAACAATAAAGAAAATAAAGTTAAAATATATAAATTGGTTGTGTAGTTAGTTATGTAAAAATGATTAAAAAATAGTATAGTTATATAAAAAGATGTAAAGAAATAATTAAAAAATTGAAATATGTATGAAGAGTGAAAATTTTATATATTAAAAAGTTTTTACTTGAGTTTGTTTTATATCCAAACATGCCCTTCGATTTTAATAAGGGAAGGTGCCAGTATGCGTGGAAATTCCTCTTGAATGATAAACGCTACTATAAAATAAATGCAATTAATGACTTAGATTTAATTAGGCCGAAATCAACGGTGATGCATTCACCGGCATCACTTTGGCGGTCGGCGGCTGTTGCATCCCATCCGTGCCACAAATTTTATAAATCTGGCTGCCACCACCGTGCTTTCCTTTTCATAGATTTCAAACGGTTACAACTCCCGAACTTCTCTCTCTCTCTCTCTCTGTGCTAAAACCCTATCAAAGCTTTGCAATTGCAATGGCAGTCACCCTTCGGAACTTCCATGAATGCGTTTCCATGGAATCTCAGCCAGCCAGCATGCAAAGCGTCTCGGTTACTAATGAAACTCTCAACTCCTACAATACCAAAACCCGAACATGGTTCTCCAAAGAAACTGGAATCTACACCAGCAAACACAAACCCATCGATATCCCTTCTCACCCGTTTCTAGACCTTGTCTCCTTCATCTTCTCCCACAAGCACCACGGGCTTTCAGCCCTCTTGGATTCCCCATCTGGTTATTCAATTACATACGCCCAGCTCCAAGAACTAGTGAAATCTCTGGCCTCGGGTCTCCACAGCCTTGGAATCTCACAGGGGCAGGTGGTCCTAATCATACTGCCAAACTCCATCTATTACCCTATTATTTACTTGGGCGTCTTGTCCGTTGGCGCTGTCGTCACTCCAATGAATCCAATGAGTAGTTTCAATGAAATCCAGAAGCGGGTGGCTGATTGCAATGCAGTTCTTGCCTTTTCTGCTTTTGGGTGTCTTGAACATTTGAAGAGAATAGGCGTCAGGACCATTGCCGTACCAGAGGACGTGGAGTCCAAGCCAATATCACCTGAATTCTGTTGTTTCAATAAGCTTCTCTCCGGGCATCCTGAATTGGCTCCAAAACCAATCATTCGGCAGGCGGATACGGCAGCATTGCTGTATTCCTCAGGCACTTCAGGAGTTAGCAAAGGGGTGATTTTAACACATGGGAATCTGATTGCCATGGTCTTGCTCTTTGTCCGGTTTGATGCTTCGCAATATGAGAACCCAGGCTGGGAGAATATCTACTTGGCTACCTTGCCGATGTTCCATGTCTATGGTCTTTCCCTTTTTGCAACAGGGCTTCTGTCCCTAGGAGCCACCATTGTGGTGATGAGGAGATTCAATGCAGAGGAGGTGATGAAGGCAATAGATAGATATAGAGTCACCCACTTCCCACTTGTCCCACCCATTCTGGCTGCGCTCACAAGAGGGAAGCGTCAAAGCCACCATGATTTGAGGTCTCTGAAACAGGTCTCTTGTGGAGCAGCTCCTTTGAGCAAGAAGACCATTGAAGAGTTTTTACTGACTTTCCCTCATGTAGACTTCATTCAGGTACAAGAGAAACAATTAGCCACCCTAAAGACAGTTAGGCAGATGCTTTTTCTACCTCAATTTTCTACAATATGGGTTATCGATGGTTTTCAAGTTAGATTACTTTCAGTTCTTTAAGCGTTTTTGTGTCTTGACATCAGATATCCTGGAGTTTGACATGTGCGGTTGCATTATTCATGTCTGTTCCAGGGCTATGGGTTAACAGAGTCCACTGCCATTGGGACTCGGGGCTTCAATACTAAAATGCTTAGGAACTATACATCCTTGGGACTTTTGGCACCAAATCTAGAAGCTAAAGTTGTAGATTTGAATACAGGAATCTGTTTGCCTCCTGGCAAAACCGGAGAGTTATGGCTGAGAGGACCTGGTACTATGAAAGGTAGAAAATCCCCAACCCATCTTGCCCTTTTTATTTCCCTGCCTTTGGGCTTTTTTATGTGTCTTTTCCTATGGAAGCCATACGATGAAGCCCCCCACCTCTCGACTTCAGCACAATTTGAAGCCACATGCTTTGGAAACAGGACATGTATTGTGAACGTATTGTTGATTATATTTTCCTCTGTTTCTGCATACACTTTAGCCTGAGAATGTGCAGTGTGCATTCACTAAGTTTCGTCCATACGTGTAGTCTACTGCTTTGAACTCCTTGATTCTCAAGTTTATCGGATTTACGGTATGATGTAGAATTTTGCTTCTTCATAGGACGAGATTGTTTATTAGTTATTAGTGGCGTAAACACGGTTGGTCTTAAAACTTGAACCCAACTAACCTAACCCGATTTGTAATAAAGTTGAGTTTGACATTTTGAAAAAAATAAGTTATATAACCTGATTTAAACAACCCAATTTCAAAAGTAGGCTGACTTGGGTTAGATAATAGTCAACCCGACCCGATTCCATATGTTAGTGTTAAATATAATATAGTATTAAAAAATAGTCATACATTAGCACTAATATATATAAATTAACTAGACATTATTACTTTGAAATAAGATTATTTAGTAATTATATTATTATATAAGTTATAAATCGAAAAATATTCCTATAAAAATGATTAATTTATTCTTCAGCATAGATTTAATTAAGTAAAATGTTTTTAAATATTATATATTTATTAACTCAATTTTTAATCCGAACCGAATTGATTTCTATATGATTAAAATATCATTGAAAGTAGGGTTAGGTTGGGATTTTACAAGATAGGTTAGGGTTGTATGTACCCCAACCTAGGGGTGCAACTCGGGTCGATTCAATTCAAGTAATAGTCTACTCTACCCGTATCGTATTTTCAAAAAGTCTACCCTACCATACTCGCTTAGAGGGTCGATTCCTACTACTCCCTACCCAACTCATTATCATGGAATTGGTTCCGATTCCGGTTCTAAATCAGTTACTACAATAACTAATAATCGCATGTGGAAAAAAAATATTTTTTACATTGTTTTAAATAATATAAAGCAATACTTATTTTCATTTTAGACTTTACAGTTTATAATTAATTTCATTTTGTTGTTGTTTACATCTATTTCCACATTCTTTGTAACTTCATTATTTATACTAATAATCACATTAACATCATTGTTTGCATTTATGTTTTGATTATCCTTCGTTATGAATACAAACCTTATACAATTTATAAAAAGATAAATAAGGAAATCAAACCAACAATAATTTGTTAGTGAGTGGGGGATACAATCTATTATATATTTATTTATATATACATATTTATAATTATTTACATATTAGGGTACCCATCCGGATCGATTCTTGGTACCCATCGTGTGTACTTTACCCTTACCTTATTTCGGAAGTTGAGTAATAATTTCTACCATATTCGTACCTATGTGTAAAATTTTCTACCCTACCTTACCCAATTTAAGGTCGAGTCAGTAGGTAACCATGAGTACCCTACCCGAGTTGCACCCCTATCCCAACCTGCCCCGATTTACACCCTAGTTATTACAATCTCTTGTGGATACCATAAATTCTCTCTCGATCAGTGATTTTATGCTCTACTTTTTGCAGGGTACTTAAATGATTTGAGAGCCACATCTTCATCAATCGATGAAGATGGTTGGCTACATACAGGAGATGTTGTACACTTTGACGATGATGGATTCTTGTATTTATCAGATCGATTGAAGGAGATGATCAAATATAATGGATTTCAGGTAAAACTAAGATAAGAATTAAGGTTGGTCAAGTTATAAAGCTATTTGTTGTGTGTAAGGATGTATTTTATGGTTTTCAAATTGGCCGATGACACGTTTTGCTAGTAGTCTGCATTCGGTCCTTCATTGTGCAGGCTCAGGTACAGCTCAAAATCAATTGAACCTGCTTGTCCCCAACGTAAAATACATTCAAGCGTAACTCGACTTTGATCACCCATGTTGACAAAATTTCAGGTGGCCCCAGCTGACTTAGAGGCTGTACTAGTTTCTCACCCTGAGATCCTTGATGCTGCAGTGACTGCGTAAGTGGAGCAGTTTGTTACCTTTTGGTTCAGTCCCTTCGATGGTACATGGGATGGATCCTGTGTTTCTATCCTTTTTCTTTTTCTTATCTTGTGTTCAGTGCCTGCGTTGAAGATGTTGGAGAGATACCTGTTGCATTTGTGGTGAGGAAACCTGGAAGCATGCTTTCACAAAAAGAAGTGATCGAATTTGTGGCCGGACAGGTAATCTTATGTCAACATCTAGTTTTCATCTGTTTCAATTCTTGACAATTTAATTGCAACTCATTCCAGTCCACTAGAAAGGAAATGGCAAAAAAAAAGGCAAGGATACTTAAACACCTGAAAACAACGACTACCATCTTTCCAGTTTGCATGCATTTCATGCTGTAGCAGTTGGGAAGGGAGACGAGCTTGCTCCAACTTTGGCCAGTTTCCTCTTCTAGGATTGAATGGCTGCCTTACACAGCCAAATTTTCATATTTATGCCTGTATTTCATGCTGCATGCATTTCACTTCTTTCAATCGTTGTAGGTTTCTCCATACAAGAAGGTCAGAAAAGTGGTGTTTGTTCGTTCCATTCCGAGGTCAGCAGCTGGAAAAATTCTTAGGAGGCAACTGAGTCCCCTGGGAATCGCGAGAATGTAAATTGCTAAAGCGCATATCTAGGTCTTGTTTCTCCTTATTTGTTAATGAGTGATGAGTTGTCTCCGTCTTCAATTATGGCATCTCATGTTTGATGATGATATATCAACGATAGCATGTAACTTCTTTGCTGCTTTTACTGGAACGATGACCTTATTTTCCTGAACAATTCTCACCCAATTCATCTGCCGAAAATTGACTGTCAACACAGCATTGGGCACCCAACCATCTAAAATGACTGAACAAGTCTCGGATCCCTTTTTTTGCCTTACATGATGCCTTGTTTTCTCTCCATCTAAAATTCAAATGGCTTGCAGCTGCTGATTTTTGACACGTTACCAATCGTCAAGACCACAAGTGTGCTCCATGAAAAGGAAAGATATTGGAACTCCTCATTTTCCTTTAAGATTATTTTTAGGCATTCAAAAGTAGCATATGCAACTTCACTACTAATCTTAACGAGATTCTAATTCATCCCATCGTACTGACAGATTCGAAGATTATAAAAGATCTCTTGGCATGTGATATGTTCATTGTGTGTTTAGAATCTAAAGGATATGAGTAATCAAAATTGAAGATTGGCTTCATCAAAAAAAATTGAAGATTGGTTTGTACTCCAAAACGACATTTTAGACATTCCTGTCAGTAGTTTAAAGATATTACCCACAGAAAACAAACTGGGTTGAAATAAGCAATGAATTTATGGAAATCGAAACATATAGGCGAACCAAAGCCAGAAAAAATGCATGATGAGAGGTTATTAGAGAGGATATGGAATGCTTTGGCATTCAATGATGATGATCCTATGCAATTGATTTGCATGCATGTTTTCATCAAAGGGCACTGAATGGGTCATGACATCATGGAACCTTATTCCTATCCATCAATCTTCCTGCCTGACTTATGGGGAATTCTGAAAGAAACTGTCCTCCATTTTTCCATGGATTCTGCTTTTCATAATTAAAAATACAGGACACACTCAAAGCACTGAATCATTCAAAGAATCAAAGAAACAGAAGAATATCAACAATAAGGAATATATGAATAGACAAACATAGATTTACAGCCATTCAAGTATAAAACATCAGATGAATTCATTTTGACCATTCCGTTGTCAATTGTACAAATGAATAAATGGATTTTAGAAAGAGAAAAATTTGTTGCTGTATGTTTACCTGTTGTTGGCGGCAGATGATGATGGCAGCGATACAAAAAATAATTCTGGTTGCAGGGGCAAAATACGGAAAAAAATGGCCATGCCTCTCAAGTTTCAATAATCTTCAAGATGCCTCTGGCTCTGGCAGAAGGTTTGTCATTGACGTGGATTTTTGCCTCTTCAGGCCCTCTTGAATTCGATCTTTAATTGCAGTTTCCTGGAGAAAGGTAGAAAAAGAAAAAGGTTCCACCATATGAGAGGGGAAGAAATAATGGGTCGCGCAGCATTCCATTGACACAGATCTCTTTTTCTTGGAAAGGACAAGAGGTAACATCAAGATGGCCATGTATGCCATTACAAGAATTCCACTGACTCACCATAATATGGCACCCTTCTTCAAACTTCTCAAGAAAACCTGCAACCCAACGATCTGCATTTTCCACCCATTCATTATGATGCATCCCAGCTGTCTTTGCCACGGTATGTAACTGCAACATTTTCCAAGGTTTGACTATGTATGAGGCCCTGTGTTTTTACCACTGTTTATATGGTGCAGACACTTCTATGCATGTGTCATGTGTGATTAGTTATTCAGTACTTACTAAAAGCCTGGAGGCTCCATGCATTTCTTTTTTCTTTTAAACTTTAATTTTAAAAAAAAAAAAAATCTATAAACCATTTATCATGTTTGTCCATGTGCATTTATTTGTAATGTCAAAAATTAAAAGTATTGTAAACTTTTTATATTATATATATACTATAAATTTTTTAAAAGTTTTACAGATATATATTTACTCTCAAAAGATGTTATTTTTACAAAATATAAGTTTCAAATGAAAATTATTTTTGATAGCATGATAAAACAAGAAGTGCTAAACATGATCATAGTTCAATTTTTTTTTAAAATTAAAATTAAAACAACCAACGGTAAGTATGGAGTCTCCATGCTCATGGTAAGCACTGAATCGTTACTCATCCTGTATTATATCATCTACAAGGATATTCAATCTGGGAACTTTTGTGGCATTTTTAGAATGTTGGATTTGTGATGGCTTTTGTTTGTTTAGAATGATGGATTCATCAGATTAGTTATTGGATCAACAAAGATTACCCAATTAAATTGCGCAGGAACACTACGATTCTGCTTGCATTACATAATCATCTCCCCTTATGGTATCTAATAAAAACAAACTGCAACCACCACCTCCAATGATGAATATTGTTAAGCTTGCATGCACGGTATGGACCATTTCTCCATTACCGGATGGTTACAATAACAGTGGGTTCCAGAAGGAAGGTAAATGACCATATGGTTATACTCTATTTTAACTGGCAGATTTGAGGAATCTCCTATTCAGGTTGATGGTCCAAATTCAGAAGGGGTTTTCTTAGATTTGGCGCACTTGGAAACTTTGTCTATAATATGCTTCACATTCATTACATATCCTGCTTTTTCTGATGACTGGCCAAGAAGTACATGTTCAGAATATCTCACACACACAAAAAATGTTTTGTGCACCTTTTCTTGATGTTCCTTCACTTTCTCACGCAACTTGGTTATCCCCATATTCACCCTTAGTTGCTTCTCCTGTTTGCAAGAAAAATTTTAGACAGAGAAAGTGCTCAGTTGCAACTTGAAACGGATGCAGTTGTTTTCCAGAAGAGAGAAAAGAAATAAATAAATAAGTCAAGAATCTCGTGCCTTGACATAGCTCACACCAAGGTCCTTTCTCGAGTATCCACGGGCTAGATTTCTTGTAACATATCTGTTGTAGTCCTTGAGTATCCTCATTATGATATCTGATGTAGAAACTCCATCCGTTCGCTGTGTTTCCATGAATTTGCCCTTTGCTTTAACCTATAACCAGAAGTTGTTCATATCAAATCACTCGTGATTATATTCATTACGGTGATTGCTAGAAAAAACTAACAAATTCATAGACGTCGTTGCCAGCTCCACTTGCATCAGCATATCTACAAAAGATCAATACAAATAATTATCAGTTGTACAGCAAGTTCTCATAAGCAGGATTTTCTAGCGAGTCCAGGAAGGTCAAGCGAACTAACAGATCTGCCATAAGCAGTCCATAGGTGTACTTTAGGAGGTCTTTGGATACAGCTGAATTAACTGGCAATCCAAGTAAATCAAAGCAATCAATTTTCTATTTAGAGATGCTTAAACTCCCAGCAAAATTGGAACAATGCCTGATGAGAAGTAAAGAAATACCCATGCGCTCCTTGCAGGCACACAGGACCAAGTAATTTCTACTCAAACCGTACCTACCCATTTCATCTTGGGAAGGATAACTTAAAAAGGGAGATATTGAACACTAACCACTTCTTGTCTCCGCAATCATTTTGATTAAGAGGCCAAATAAAGGTGATTCATCTTGGACTCCCATTAAATCTTTTTTTTTTTTTTTTTTTTTTTTGGCTAAAATAGTGGAATTTTTTTTTTCCAAGAGTAAAATTTGTCTTTCTAAGCTGCAAATCCTTCTAGACAGAAAAAGGTAGATATAATAGTCAGGCATCAGGCACCACACACGATGTCCAAGCATCATTTGACCAGCAGGCAAACAATCTCTCAAAAGCTAAGTGGCAAAAACTGCTATTACAATTTGAATGCATTGCAATGAATAACTTCAGACCAGACTCACGGAAGAGAGTCGTGTGCAACATAATCTATGTTGTGCTTGTCAAGGAAGTCCTGTGTCACGACCCATGGTGCATCAGGAATAACCTCATCGACCCACCTAAAGCAGAAGAGACAGAACAGCCACCGATTTCAGTTCTTTGCTAGTTGCAGATGAAAATTTAGTTGTTTACTAGATTTTTTTTAAAAAAAGTATGAAATTAGATCTCATAATTGCAGTTTAAGAAAATAAAAGAAAAAAATCGATGGTATAGACCATGCCTGCAGTGGCGAAGAGACTCGTAGCGCTCCTCTTCAGTCATAACTGTTTTGCCTTTGTACATATGAGTTACTTCATCATTACAGCAGCCAACAAGCAGGTATGTGTGGGGGAACCTAAGCAACGAAACATATTCCCCTAACTTTAAATAAATATATAAATAAATAATTTGCGGCTACAACAATGGCAAATTCGATGCCACTTTAGGCAGCAGTCAACAGCACATCATGAGAATGAATTCAGCAAACCGCACGCCCATACATTATTTAAATATTATTTTTGTGAAACCGAAGCCATTTTTATTTTATATTCAAAAATTGCATTCTTGGAAATTTATATGTTCTAAAAATTCAAACACATTTGAGAAGTGTGAAGCGAGAGAGATAAATTCTGAAAATAAACCATATCAAATATATAACCTTCAATCTATGTGATTTTTGAAACATAAAATAAATATTTAAATAAAAAATCAACTGGTTGTAACGTCACTCCATGCAACCCGGTCGTATGTGATCAGAACCATACACACAAATGCGCATTACAAATAGTCTAGAATTAGAAACAGACGAAGTCAACGAAGGAGATCGAAGCATCAAAAAACATCAAGTTATTAAGGCACCGTGCATCGAAAAAGACAGCTCAATATGCAATCTTTTGGACGGCAGGATGTTGATTGCATGAAAGAACGGATACTGCACCGCATCCGTACAGAAACCGACAGCAGTGTAAAAGAAAGGTTTTCAAATTTTCTCCAAGAGCAGGATCGGAGTGGAAAATAAAACAAACAAAAATCCGCTCTCACAATTTCTTGGCCTGTTCGAGTGACTTGGCGTGCCCGAAGTGGAAAAGATCGTAGATTCCATCGGCGTAGACGCGGACGGGCTTCTCCGGCAGCAGTAGCACTTCTGCGACAGCGGGAGCTCGGGGCGTATCAGGCCGGATGAAGGAGGATTTCGGGGAGAAAAAGGATTCGTCGGGCAGAGGCGGAGGATCGCCATCGCCCCTTGTTGAAGCTCTGCCGCTGGCGTGACAATCGAGCCATGGAACTGTCGAACAGGATCTCCGCCGTCAGATTCGTGTCGTCGGCAGCATCTGGGAAGGAATGCAGGGCAGGTGGGTTTGTGCGGAGGAGAAAAGAAGAAGGGAGCAGAACTGCGCAGTATCTCTCTGGTTTTACAGCGGAGAGCCAAGCAAACCGCCGAAACCCTGCTCCCTTCCTTTCCATTCTTCTTTTCTTTCATTTACAACCGTCGCGACGAATAAAGTGATCATGCATCTTCTATGTACCAATGTCTCCCCGCGGGCAGCCGTGGTGTGGTCTATATGTCTTTACGCGCACGAGAGTGTATTTGCCAAACATTTACATCTTAATATAATTTTGATTCTTCATAAAATATATGTAATTTTAGATTGAAAAATAAGCCAAGTTAAAACTTTATACACGAAGATACTCATCCTTTGCATTTAAGTAAGATATTAAGTTTTATCATAATCAAATATGTGTGCAGGCCTTAATTGACAAAAAGATATATACATGTGCAGGCTTATCTAAAATTGAGTAAAAAATATAATTAAAAAAATTGTAAGTTGTTGTACTTAAAGTTACATGAATTATTCTACAAACCTCCATAGATTATGTATGAAGAAACGTTTGCAGGAGATCATTAGCTATCATTATTACGTACGTCAGCAAGCAATCCACGAAGCCCAGAGTTGAAGGGAATCTTATAAATGAACCCAAGCTTTTGTGTTTTTTTACAATTTATTCCCATCACAACTTTTTTTGCAAATGACCTCCCAGTTTTTATAATTTTGTGATATGTACCCGAATAATGAAATTTGCACATGACCCCACTTACAGACTTTTTGTATAAAATTCTCCTTCACGAGTAACATCCGTCCAAAACAACCATTTCTGGTCTTCCATGATTGCTATGGCCTTTTTCCTATGTAGCCATTCTCATCAACTATGTGGAAAAGTAGCTAGGTGTAGAAAAATATACTAAAATGTTTACAAATGAAGAGTCATTTGAAAAATTCTAAAATTTTTAAATAATAATAATAAGGTCAAATTGTAAATATGCCCTAAAAATTCGACTCTTTATTCCAAATATTTTTATGTATTTTATCTAAATTTTCATTCATACCTATGTTGCTAAAAATTTGTTAAAGGCGTTGTTAACCCGCTCTTTGAAATAAACATATACCCAATTTTTAATATAATTTGAGTAGGTTTACTCAAAGTTAAAAAATTAAATTCAAATAATATATAATTTTATAACTGTAGAAATATTAAAAATTCATTATATTATAAATGTTTGGCTCTAGAATTGTAGTTAAGATTTGAACATGTTCATCATTTTATCGAGGATAAAAGGTCATTTAACGGATCCTTAATGGCATGAGTTTGAATAAAAATTTTAGGTGAAACACATAAATATATTTAAAAAAAATTTGATGAAATATACTTAAAATTACAAATAAAACTTGTGGATATATTTATAATTTGCCCCAATAATTGAGGGACAGATATCTGAGTGAAAGCAGAACCTATCCGTACATCGTACACACCCAGTCAGAAAAAGGAGCCCAATTCAGTGCACTCGGGTGCATTCAGCCTCAACGCACCCGGGTGCACTGCACCTATTTTTTTTTTATTTTTTTTTTGAAAATTTTTGTACACAATGGTTAATCTAGGTTTATTTAACATATGTATCAATTTTTTAATATTTTTTGGAGATTTTTAGATATTTTTTTTTAGATTTTTTAAAGATCAGTGGCATTTTCGGTAATTTAAAATTACGAAAAATGCCACTGATTTTAAAAAATCTAAAAAAAAATATCTATAAATCTCCAAAAATAGAAAAAATTGATACAATATGTTAAATAAACCTATTATTAATAGCTTCATGAAAAAAATTTCGAAAAAAAATAAAAAAAAAATAGGTGCAGTGCACCGGGTGCGTTGAGGCTGAATGCACCCGGGTGCACTGAATTGCGCTCCTCAGAAAAAAGTGACAGCAATTAAGGTGGAGACCTGATCTTCTACGACCGGTCGGAAATCCGGTGATTTCCGACCGGTCAAAAAAATATTTTTTTTTTTATTTTTTTTGAAAAATAATTTTATAAACATGTTAATCTAGTTATATTTAATCTATAAACCAAATTTTACCATTTTTTGGATATGTATATATATTTATTTTGGATTTTTAAATACAGGGGTATTTAAGTCATTTTAAGAATATTTAAAATGACTTAAATACCCCTGTATTTAAAAATCCAAAATAAATATATATACATATCCAAAAATGGTAAAATTTGGTTTATAGATTAAATATAACTAGATTAACATGTTTATAAAATTATTTTTCAAAAAAAATAAAAAATATATATATTTTTTGACCGGTCGGAAATCACCGGATTTCCGACCGGTCGTAAATGATCAGTCGGCATTAAGGTGGGCCACCTGATACTAACAATTTATCTTTGACAAGGCCAAGTCGGTCGATCGACCCAATATGCGAATCGTGATCTGAAATACCAGCTGGCAACATCACAAGAATTCCACCATTTCACGAGTCTTTTTATTATTATTATTTTTTAAGGTTTCTTGGTAAGCATGGCCGGATGTTTGCAGTCCACACATGCATGCTGCGGATCTCCCAAACGAAATGCACTGCTGATGCATGTCGAGGGTGCCGCCAAAAAGGGCAGCTTTTGAAATTTCCTGGGAATTTTGTCTGTCACTATCCGTTGGTTGTGGAGAGTAGAGGCAGAAATAAAATCTCATCCATGCCACTTCTATTTCTGTCCATAAATCCACAAAAAGCGAAGATGGGAGGTTTCTCCTCGAACTGGAAGCCTTTTCTTCCGTTTGCTCCATGGCTTTCTCTTGCGTGATTCCCCGGTTTTCCGCCTATCCCCACCATCCAACCGATACAACATAGTCAGCAGAAAGCATCAAATTTCAGCAGGCCAGATTCCCCGTTTCTTCTTCTATTTCTTCGTGGGCCTCGTCAGAACCACCCCAGCTAAGAGAAATTTCCATAAACCAAAGAGCTTTTGGGCATAGACCTCGGTTTCTGCAAATGGGCCTCGGTGACAAAAGGTTGCTTCGTCAGGTTCATGCCAATTCTGCGAACTCTGAAAGCAGTGGGAGCACTTCCATCGTAAACCAAACAGTGAGTGGTGGTGGATTTTTTGATCTCTTTTTTTTTTTTTTTTGGGATCAGTGCTGAATTGTGGATCAATCTATGAAATTATGTTATTTGAGTCGCCTGAGATTATTTTGATGTAAAACAAATGTTCAGAGAAATTCTGAGTTACTGACTATTGTTAGCAGAACAAGGAATGATGTTTTTGGTCATCAAGTAAGAAATAATGATCTGGAATATACTGTCATTGTTAGGAGGTGAAATAGAAGCTTTGACACCCATTGGCTTTTACATACCGTAATCTGACTACCAGTCATCATCAGGAATTCACTGCACTGGCACCACGGCCACAAAAAAATTCTCCTAATACTGAAATCATATACGGATAGATGCTGGAAATGAAAGAACAGAAAGATAGAAGTGCAAATGTGCAACTATTTAGTTCCAATCCAAATTGTGCCATTAATTAGATGTTTGTGTCGACCAACAAACAAGCAGAATGCGCATTTTGTAAAGTTTAGCTGGTTCGTGTTTGCAGGTGGTTGGAATATTGCATTTGGCTGTGTCACTGGGGATTATTCTGGCAATGGATAAGCTCCTAAAGCAGGCATTTGTTGCTGCAGCAATCAAGTTCCCAAGTTCTCTTTTTGGGATGTTTTGTGTGTTCTCTATTTTACTGGTTCTTGATTCCACTGCCACTTCTGCTGCAACAAGCCTGATGAACTTTTTTGAGCCAGCAACATTGTTTATCCAGAGATGGCTCCCTCTATTTTATGTTCCATCTCTGGTGGTGTTGCCTCTGGCAGTGAAGGATATCCCTGCAGCTTCAGGACTCAAGATCTTGCTTATAGTAGGTATTAGCTTCTTCAACAGTCGCACTTTGATATTCAGTGGTTTCGACGAAAGGCTTAGTCTAGATGCAATTGATTTCAATTTTTAGTGGTTCAGCAACCAATGGAGATGAAATGACTCAGGAACAAATGCATTCTCTGTCCTTTGTTGTGGGGAGATATTAGGCCTGAAATCTTTGGAAAATTGCACTGCATAACCAAAAGTCGAAAATAATTCCTCATTCATGTAACAACAATAATGACGTCTGTCTTGCTTGTTTCTGCAGTTGGTGGGTGGCTAGCATCGCTTTTTGTTGCAGGCTACACAGCACTCACTGTGAGAAAGATTGTGAAGACTGAAATGATACCTGCAGAACCAATGGCAAAACCTTCTCCATTTTCAAGTTTTGAGTCTGCATTGCTTACCCCAATAGCACTCGGAACAACTGCGAGAACGAGCCTTCCTTTCTTACTAGCTGCCACTGTCTTAGGATACATGGTTGGTTCTGGGTAATGCACTCACCATCTTTATCAGCTCAGTGCTGAACATCATAGCCTGCGTTGCAATGAGACGATGATTGTGTCTTTGGTTTTGCTTTGCTTGGCAGTCTCCCTTCCAATGTCAAGACACTCTTTCATCCTATCATTTGCTGTGCTTTGTCAGCGGATGTGGCTGCAATAGCTTTTGGGTATTTCTCCCGATCCGGAACGGATGCTGTTCTAGGTTCACCACCCACTTCTATTCTTCATTCCTTTGTTCCATAGAATTCATCAAATTTCCATCATGTTGTGATGCATGTAACCATTTAAAATGGTTTCAAATGTGATACTTAAATGTAATTCTGTTCCATTTATGTTTTCTTGCGAGTCATCGGCCATACTACTACTGATTAAAGAGTTGAAATTTTGGTGAGATGGTTTCTGAACTTTACACTAGAAAGATAGGGCTGAGCATAAGTTTTTTACTTTCTATTTGATTGTATACTCAAATGGCCCATAGGTAGAAATTATGGCAGATCAAAACATCCCTTTGTAGCTTATATACATGTTTGGCAATCATGAAAACATGTCAACCTAAAACTTTTCATTCTCCCCAACTACCCTATTTTTTAATCATTGTCTCGCTTCTTTTGATACAACTACCCTACTTTTCAATCATTTCTCTACAACTAACCTATCTATTTTAACTTTATTCTATTTACTCCTCATCATTAGCCCTACCGTATTACATCACTTCTCCCATTTCAAAATTTTTAAATCAAAAACTTTTCTTTCAAAAGTTTTATCAAATGTCAAACATAAAGAAGCAGCACCGCCTATTGCCGGATATTTCTATATGTCACCAGGAAACCTCTACGCAGTTGTAGAGAAATCATGAAAGTGCCAGAGCTTTCTAGAAAGTTATAGAGAAGAATAGAGAAATCATGAAGGTACCGGAGTTCTCTAGAAAGTTCTAGAGAAGAATAGAGAAATCATGAAGGAACCGGAGTTCTCTAGAAAGTTCTAGAGAAGAAGGGTGTGTAGAATTCTAGAACCTTCCAGACTTCTCTTGAATCCTCTAAGAGCTCCAAGAAGATCAAGACATTTCAGGAGAGTTCTAGGGAATTCCAAAGAGAAGGTGGGAAGATTCTAGAAAGTGATCCTAACCGTCCACTCAAGGACATGTGGCGAAATCCAGAGAGCTCCAAGGGGAGGAGAGAGCCTATAAAAGGGGACAACCCTTTCCTATGGACAAGTAGTTTTGTGTGAGTGTGATGAGTGCTTGTTGTGTGCATGTGAGTTGGAGTGGGAGCTTATAAAGTGAGAGTGTCCAAATTATTTTGTGTGTAATATATTTGTTATAAATAATATTTTATCTTAGAGCATCCATTCTTCAACAAGTGGTATCAGAGCCAAGGGTCGGGGACCGTGGTTCGTGAAGGCTACACCAGCTAGACAAAATACGAGGAGATTCTGCACGTACGCAGTCTGGGACTGTGAAGCCGATTGGTCTGGGACCAAGCTTATTTTGAAATATGCAAGGCATCAGGGTATTGTGATGCCGATTATGCTGGAGACCATGACACAAGAAGATCAACCACTGGATATATATTTGATCTCGGATCAGCGGCAGTCTCATGGTGCAGCAAGAGACAGCCAACTGTATCTCTATGAACTACTGAAGCAGAGTATAGAGCAGCAGCTATGACAGCACAGGAAACTAAGTGGCTGATGCAGCTTATGAAAGATTTACACCAACCTGTTGATTATTCAGTGCCTCTATATTGCGATAATGAGTCTGCTATACGCATAGCAGAGAATCCAGTATTCCATGCTAGAACCAAGCATGTTGAAGTACATTATCATTTTATACGAGAAAAGGTGTTATACGGAGAAATCAAGATGGAACACATCAACACAGAAGATCAAGTTGCAGACATATTTACCAAAGGGCTTACTAGAGAAAAATTTGAAAAACTCAGAAGTCGAATTGGTATGGCAACCAGAGTGGAGTTAAAAGAGAAAGTCGGTGCTGAGGGGGAGAATTAAAGAAGCAGCACCGCCTATTGCCGGATATTTCTAGATGTCACCAGGAAACCTCTACGCAGTTGTAGAGAAATCATGAAAGTGCCGGAGCTCTCTAGAAAGTTCTAGAGAAGAATAGAGAAATCATGAAGGTACCGGAGTTCTCTAGAAAGTTCTAGAGAAGAATAGAGAAATCATGAAGGAACCGGAGTTCTCTAGAAAGTTCTAGAGAAGAAGGGTGTGTAGAATTCTAGAACCTTCCAGACTTCTCTTGAATCCTCTAAGAGCTCCAAGAAGATCAAGACATTTCAGGAGAGTTCTAGGGAATTCCAAAGAGAAGGTGGGAAGATTCTAGAAAGTGATCCTAACCGTCCACTCAAGGACATGTGGCGAAATCCAGAGAGCTCCAAGGGGAGGAGAGAGCCTATAAAAGGGGACAACCCTTTCCTATGGACAAGTAGTTTTGTGTGAGTGTGATGAGTGCTTGTTGTGTGCATGTGAGTTGGAGTGGGAGCTTATAAAGTGAGAGTGTCCAAATTATTTTGTGTGTAATATATTTGTTATAAATAATATTTTATCTTAGAGCATCCATTCTTCAACAAAACACACTAGGTCATTTACTTTTTTATTGCTTTCTAATGCTCTAACATCTCGTGCAGGGGACTACCTGACAAAGGTGTCATCAAATCCTGGAGCTGGTGATATTCTGATGGGATTCTTAGGATCTGTCATTATTTCTTTTGCTTTTTCCATGTTTAAACAGAGGAAGGTAACCTTTTTGGCCCCACATTACATGGCAATCGAATGATTTATGCTAAAGACACTTGTGCATTCTCGTGTTAATGACCTATTGCATTTCTCTGTAGCTTGTCAAGAGGCATGCAGCAGAGATTTTTTCGTCGGTGATAATTGCGACAATTTTCTCTTTGTACTCAACTGCTATCTTAGGGCGCTTGGCTGGACTGGAGCAATCTTTAAGCATATCAATTCTACCAAGATGCATAACGGTAGCTTTGGCTCTCAGCATCGTGTCATTCTTCGATGGTAACCTCCCGCCCCACCTCCAACATGAAAACATTCCTTGTTGAGTTGTAAATGTATCTCTTTTGAACTTTTCTGACTGATATAGTCCATGTTTTGGAACACAAGAAAATAAATAGTAACTTTGGAATGGAAAGAACAGCAGAGCATGGTCCAAAGTGACCCGTATGAAACTTCTGCTCAGATTATTTCACTTTGATTACCTGACTGCATCCAGCCACGTCCTCAGGAAAAATTTTCAATAGAAAAGGATTGTAGGAATTTTAATTGAAGTGACTTCATTTCTTCAGCAATTCTCTGTCCAATCATAAGCCTTCCCATCTTATCCATTCTTGTCTCTATTTATGTCTTTTGTCAATCATAACAACGATGTACTATCAATTATTCTCATGATGATTACTTCTCTTTTCTTTGTTTTTTTCTTTTTTCTTTTTTTTTTTTCTTCTTTTTTGTTTCAGGTAGCAATCCTTCTCTCACTGCAGCGGTAGTTGTACTAACTGGCCTTGTGGGGGCAAATTTCGTGCAAGCAGTGCTAGACAGACTTCAGCTGTTTGATCCCATTGCTCGAGGATTAGCAACTGCTTCAAGGTATTTGTGGCAAACATCTATGATTGGTAGACTGCAATACTTTTCTCTTACTGTCTTCTATGAACTAAAGTTAGCTCTTGTGATGGTTGCTACAGTGCTCATGGTCTGGGGACAGCAGCATTGTCAGCCAAGGAGCCTGAGGCTCTTCCTTTCTGCGCCATTGCTTATGCATTGACCGGAATCTTCGGGTCGCTGCTGTGCTCAATTCCAGCAGTGAGACAAAGCTTGATTTTGATTGTGGGATGAGAACTTCTGACCAGACATCCATGTGCTGCTTCACTTGTTGCTGTACATTCTTTACGAGACATTTCAACATATGATAATGCCATTGATGTGTGATCCAGGATTCCCTCAAGATCAGAGACTGAAATTGAAATCATTCTTTTGAAAATATTGTTGTTCTGATGAGAATCACATCGTTTGTGATGATTTGCTGTCTGCTTGCCTTCCCTTTCTATGATCATCTTTCTTTTTATTTCCTCCGTTTATTATGGATGTGTTTGGATTCTCTAAATATATTGTAGGAGTGTTTGTTTTCCACAAAAATAAACGGTTGAAATTTAAAAATATTGTTTAAGGACTTTGCTACATAGAAGCAGTTCTATAACTTCCAATTTTAATATATTACAATCTATTTTTAATATTTAACATCATTTGTTTAGTTAGGAGACTAAATTTTATCCGAATCAATTGTGTACAAGTCATATATTTTTTTACGTAAATTATAAAAATATTTAAAATCGTTTGCAATATATTAAAATATAATAATACTTTACTAAATCATTTATCCACAAAATAATGACACTTTAAACAGTTTAGATATTAAAAAATACAACTTTAAAATTAATATATAGTGTTAAACTATTTTATCATGTTAATTCCATACGTTTATGAATAGAGCTCGTGCAAAGTGATACTAGACATAATAATAATGTAAATGATTCTAAATATAATATATAAAGTGTATTTTTCGTATTAAAAATGAAAGAAATTACATTAGAAAAAAGGCTTCACAAAAGAGAAGCACGTGTCGAGTATTGAATTATTAGCCTTTTCCAAATTATTATTATAGCATTATGATACTTGTGAAGATGGACCTAAATAATTTATAGCATTATGATACTTGTGAAGATGGACCTAACCAGACTTTGACGGAAATGATTTTGGTATTTAAAATGATATTAAAGATGAATGATTAAATTGGATTTTGATTTAAGCAAGAAAGGTGGGTTCCGCGAATTCAATTGGGTAGAACCGGTTCCACTAGATTGGGACCTGCTACCGCTACAAATTATATTTCTTAATATTAAATATAATATTTGATATCTGATCCTCGGTTTTGAAAGCTATCGGACGGCATACGCAGGAAATAATAATAAATAATGAGCAAGCAAGAGACAAAACGGTCAAAGGGAAGGCTGCGTATTTCCGTATCCATCAGCAATGGGATGAAGGCTGATGGGCGTTCGAGGAGACACCGCGCGAAGTTCTTATATGCTGGGCAGACGACTCCTCGTGATACGCGGGCTCTCGTAACTGTCGCGCATGGCATGAATAACCTCGAATTTCAACTGCAAGGATCGTCCGATTACTCCATCCCCAAATCAGACATGCCAACATATTCCCACCAATAATCAATTCTCAGGCACGGGTTTGGAGGAATAGAATCATGGGGTTCATTTTCTTCCTCGCACATCAGCCGTCCAATTAATAATTGTGGGTGACAAGTCTTATCGCACTGGCGTTGCTATTATGATCTTGGGGTTGGGGGGGGCTTATTCCATCCGTTCCTTGTGGTGGAAATTCTGGGGAATTGGGGGGCACCCGAGTATCATCTATCGCAGTCAAGCAGAGTATGGAAGTTGTTCTTGTTGCCACTTTCTTCTGCTTTGGAAAGTAGAGAAAGGCACAGCCTTTTCCTGAGCCACTGCACGCCCAACAACATCCAAGCAAAAAATGCTCCAAAGTCACATGCTATTTACAGCGACTGGGACGGGCAGGAAGAAGCGCTTATCATAGATCTTCCTAACACGTAAGCCTTTCCTGCCGCAGTCTTTCTTTCTTTTGGGTTTCTCTGTTTTCCGTTTTTCTTTTGATTTGTGAGGAATCTTGGGTTGCTTGAATTTTCGCTGCTTTTTTCTTATCTTTTGGATTTACGGGTTGTTTTGTTTTGTTTACCCTTGTATTGTTTTTATGTCATGGGTGTTTGCATTTTCACCCATTGGTGCTGAAAATTTCAATGCTTGAACCTATGGTAGACGAGTTTTTGCGCGTTTGCTCGTGGTTTCGTGGTCTCTGTTGAAGTCCTGATATCGGTTTCTAAATTCCTGGCATGGTTCGAGCTCCCATGGCAAAAATTTCCGTATTAGCATTGCTCCACTCTTACAAGCTTCTGTGTTGGTTGGATAAATTTCTTACGGCATCTCGGCTCCCGTGGAATTATCTTCTTATAAATTGAGGGATTGTGGGGTTTCTTCTCCAGTAAATTAATGTTTGAAAGTAAGCTTGCAGTTGGATGGAAGCATTCCTTGGTTACTTGTATTGTTGTCATTTGGTGATCGGTAGGTTTTAGGTGGATTTCGTCTAGTGGATAACTACCGCCTGTGTATATTGTTGGTTTCATATAAGCCGAAGCCAACCTGAATCCATTGCTAATGAATACACTAGATTCCACCAAGTATGTAAAGAGCGAGAATACGGTCTACATGAGACTGCTAGTGTGAGGTCTTCTCTTTTTACACTTTTCCCCGCGGTAACAGGACTCCTCTTTATATAGAGTCTACTCATCCTAACTTCTATTAGAATAATACTCATCACTGTATTGAAGATAGATTTCTAGAGATCATGAAAAACTTCTTCGGTAAATATAGATGGTGGTTTTTTTGGAAGCACGAATATGCATATTTGAATTTTATTAGAAATTTTTCTGAGCAGATATGCGGGAATGATAAATTGGTTTCTATTGTGATTATGGTATTTGTCAGTAAATTATCTTATTCATTTGAAAAATTTTGGTGTTCTTGTTCAATGGATGCCATGGTATCATTTTTAAATGGTCTTGAAGTGAGTTTCAGATCTTCTTTGATGTATTCATTCTTGCATACTTGCTTTTGTTTCTTGGATGGCTTTGTTTATCATAGTAACTTTGCAATTTGACTTCTCTCTGGTCAGTCCAGGGAGCTATGTGTGTATATCTGTTCATATGGATAGGTTTTGCCAAGTGTGGCGTGTTTGGGAAGCAATAAAACTTTTGAATGAAAAGCTTTTGATATAAAAGCTTTTGAAATAGGAGAAAATAATGAGATATAATAAAGGTAATGATGATGAGTAAAGAAAATAAAATTAAAATAGAAAGTTAGTTATATGGACAGATGTGTAGAAACAATTGAAAAATAAAGTAATTGTATAAAAAGATGTGAATGAGTAATTAAAAAATGGGGCAGTTGTGGAGAGTGACAAGTGTTAGGGTGTGTTCGGTTAACATTAAAATTTTTCACCAAAAATTTTTCAACTTAAAACTTTCCACTCTCTATAACTACCATATCTTACTATAAATCTACCCGACTTTACAATCATTTATACGCAACTACTCATACAACTAACTTATCTATTTTAACTTTATTTTTTTTACTCTTTATGACTATTTCTATCATGTCACATTATTTTCTTTCATTTCAAAAACTTTTACAGTAAATAAAAACTTTTTTTTCAAAAGTTTTATCACTTTCCAAACACACCTAGTTTTAAAAGTTTTGTAGTTAAACAAACATGCCCTATATATGTAGCTTGTCATGTGGTTGCAGCACGTTGAATAATTGAAGAACACAGTGTCCTGATTTCCCTATGATATAAAGCAAACGAAAACAGAGCTGCATTGCTCAGGGACTTCTCTTTCCCTTTTCCTCATAGAACCAGTGTTTGGTACTTACTGATTCAACCCAAAATGGACTGTCAACTGGGTACTGATTTCTGTTGCTGGGAAGTGATTTCAGTTGAAAAAGGCTTCCACCCTCTGGCTGCACTATGGAACCCTGCATTGGCATTATCTATTTCTAAGCATGATGTCACTCTCTGTATTTTGTCTTTGATTTGTTAACATTCTATGGTTGTTGCAGCATGCAAATTTAATTTGTTTCCATGGATTAAAGAAAAAGCGACTGGGCTGCACTTCTTGTGAGTGCATAGATGGATGGAAAAAACAGACTGAGTATCAGAAATTGGAACTTCTCAGATCATGTTGATGGAATTGTTTCAAATGCTGAAGAACAGGATGTGGCTGTTGCGAACAACTCCTCATGTGTTTCTGAACCTCTGGCAGATTTTTTTAAAAGGGCTGCATACCCAGTTAGTCATTCTGTAATCTCAGAGGCTCATGCAGAAGCATCTAGCATGGATTATGCAGGCTGGCTTCATCAGAGAAATTTTATACCTGCTACAGAAGCAAGTGCAGATTCATTACAAGGAGCTCAGGCAAATTCTCCAATGGGTGTAACTGACATTAAAATGGTTCTTGATACACAGGCAGAGGCATCACATAATGATAAGTTGGAGCTTAAAGCCGCTAAAACAAGAAAACAAAAATCTTCCACAAAGAAGTCTAATCAAATTTCTTCCAAAGTCTTGAAGCCAAAGCAATCTAAAAAAAGTCCATCTGAATCTACAAAAAACAAGAAAGGTTGCTCCCTAGAGGGCACAAAACACGAGAAGAAGAACCCAGGCATTGATATTGATGTAGCAGTACCCAACTTCTCTCATGTTCCTGCACCATTATGCACTTGTACAGGTGTTCCTCACCAATGCTATAGATGGGGTGCTGGAGGATGGCAATCATCCTGTTGCACCACTAGCATTTCTGAATATCCTCTGCCAATGAGTCTCACTAGACCAGGAGCACGTATAGCTGGAAGGAAGATGAGTAATGGTGCATATGGGAAACTTCTTCAAAGGCTTGCAGCTGAGGGTCATGACCTCTCTACTGCAGTTGACCTGAAGCACCATTGGGCACGCCATGGTACAAATAAGTTTGTTACAATCAGGTAGATTCAAAGCATCAACGTGCAGTCTTTCATCTATCAGTCGTGGAACACATCTTGTTTCCCCTATTCATGAGCTTCTTTCTGTATCTTTATGACATCTTGAAAATATCCTGTAAATTTTATATATATTGTTTTTAAAACAAAGTAGCCAACCAGGCATCTTCAGTTCTCTGGCATTTTGAAGTTATCAAATCACGAATTATTACTCAAGAACTTAAGGTTCCTGTGGCTAGGAAAACAAGTAGTTTCCCACTCTGCTGTTGTTGAAATGTGGCTCTCCACGTCTTGGCACCCCATATCCTTGACCCATAGGCTTTTCATGGATGGACCTTGTCTCAAAATTTTCGAATAGTTTATCAGATCCATAATTTGTCCCTTTCAAATAAACGGATAAAGAAACAATCATGCTTCTTCGAAAAATAAGGATGGAATAGTCACTGACTTCAAATCCTACTCATGTTGCTCCAACCACATCGCGCCTATGTATATCAGCAAACTTGACAAACTATGCTACCCAAACTAAGTGGTCTTCTGAGCTGCACTCTTATGACTTCTACAGACATTTTACACTAGTCAATGATTTTTCTTCTTTCAGCCTTCCAGTGATTGATTTCATCATATCAGACTTTTGCAACGCAATCCAAATTATTTATTCAATTGTTATACTTGAAATACAAAAATTACCACACCACCACCGAAAAACTGAGTTCTGATTGTGTTGAGATGTCAGGATCTTTCTTCAAACACTTGCTTAAAAAATGAATTTGGTTTGTAATGCAAGTATAAGGTTCTTTCTTGACTTTCAGACAATTATTTTTTAATAATTAGGAACACGTGAAGCAGGAAACATCTTCCCAAGTAATGTTATCTGGCAATACAACTTGAACGCAGTTGTAGATCAAGATTCAAGACAGTATCGCAGATGATCTCTCTTTTGAAAATGCTTTTATCTTCCCCCTTTTAATAGAACTCTTATTGTTGATATATAAGCCGAAAGAGAGAAAATAAATAAAATGATGATGAGGGGTTGAGTTCAGGCATGATGGCCCAAATGTGGCGACGCTTGAAATGTATTAGGAATCTGTTGAAGCTATTGGAAATCATTTCTCACTCCTATAATACATATCTCCACAGAATTACATTAAATACATAAGAGGGTGCTCTTCCCATAGGAGCCTGCATTCTACAGAAAATGAAGAGGAAAATTGAAGGGGAGGACTGAGATGACTACTCCATGTTGAATTAGGCTTTGGCTGCCTGTAGGGGAGCCGATGCTTTCTCGCCAATGATCTGTTCATAGAGGTCCCTTATCTTCAACCCAACTATGGTTTGGAAGAGACCAGTTCCATTGTTACTTCCTGGGAAGTCCGAGTGCTTCAGCATTTGCTGTGTAACTTCACCATAGAATTTGGTTGAGATGTTGCTAAGATGACTTTCAACGTATATCAGTTCATCTAATCTGTCGAACTGTCCATCCATCTCTAATACAGAAACCTAAGGAGATACGGCCAAAGAATTAGAAGAAATAAACATATCTGTCTTTTTTTTGCAAGTGATCATTCCACGTGCTCTGTCAGATTGATGCTATCAGAGCTCCTCTTTTCAGTTTATAACACCACCTTTGATTTGTAATTTCATAGAGTCATCCCTACTGTTTTTTCTCTTCTTGTGTTGTTAATATTGGGTCTAGTAATTCATTAGTCATCGTAAGTAATGTTCTGCTTTGATCATTTGGAATGGGGTCACTGATGTTGTCGGGAGTAATGGGGACGGCAAGTCTGATTATCTGTCCTCTCTTTCAGGCTATTAACAAGCTTGATTATATATCAATTACAAAATGTGGGCTAGGTTAGCAGTATTGAGTCAATTACCTCATTGGAGAAATAAGCGTCTGGGCCATAGGCAAATTTGATGCCAGGGTACGAGCATGTTAGCTTCCTCCCACAGGGTATCCATGAGACAGTTGAGCCCTCGTCAAACAGATAAACAGGGCTGAAAAACCTCACCCCTTCTTTCATCACTAACTTAACTCTCAAGGTCTTCCCTTCATTGTCATCTGGAATCAGTTGTGTCGGCAGCACTTCAATGACTGCATCTGCATACTGCTTCTGTGGGTCTGCAAAGTTAAGTGATGGGTATTAATAGCTTGTCTGAGAGAGAATGAGCCAGTCCTTCCCATTTAGTTGCCACATTAGTCTTTTGTACCGTCTTGAAGATTTGGCGTAACTGATTTAAATGAATAAAGCAGGTTGCCTAAATCAGGCTTTTGGGAAAGGAAAAAAATACCAATATAAGCATCGAAATCCGGTTTCCGAGCTTCAATACTCGCTTTGATGCTTTCTAAGCTGTGTCCCCGTTCTGCCATGTCTCTCTGTGTTGATGTTTAAACAAGGTTAGGAGAACAACATTAACAAGTCTTGAAATTTTAAAATTGACAGATGGATTCACTAACCTGAATCTTCCATGCGAACTTGACCTCGTTACTAATATCCAAGTAGATACCGAAGTCCAGAAGCTCCCTCACTCGAGGATCGTACCTGAAAATCAGAGGGGGAAATTGAAAAGAAACTGACAATTGACAAGATTAAAATCAAGGACTATCATCAGCCATATCATTGTTGATTCTGCCTGTATGAAGGAAAAAGGAAATAAACTAAACAAATTCCAGCATCTTTTGGGAGGACAATTATTAAAAGAGAAATCAAAATTGCTTCATTGCCCGTCATATGCAAATCCTGATGAAGGATGGCAATTTTCATGAATCCAGACTTCAGTGAAAGGAAATTGTGATTGACCATATCAACTTTCAGTGCATTCCCTCCAAAATAAAAGAAAATAGAGGACGAAGGGGGAAAATTCATCACTTTGCAATTTGCATGGAATCCAGGATAAGACAAAGAAACGAATGGCGAAATTCTGTCTTCTTTCCCAATTAAACTTATGAATTATGACTATAGTATTCTGAAAGCAATACGTAATTGGGCATCAAAAAACAAGCAACTGGAATGACTTGACAGACAGAAGAAAAGATTAACTGGCTGTCCCATCCACCAGTAGAAATTAATAATAAAAGAGCTAAGAAAAGAAATAGCAAAAGAAAAGAAAAGAAAAAGGAAGGAAGGAGAAATACTACGCGTTCAAGAAGCTAAGAACACTCAGAAGAAGAACGCTCCAGTGCTAGAAGCAAGAAAGACATCAATTAAAATAATGAATGAGCTCAACATATGTCAGTTATCCCTCTTTCCGAACATCGATAACAGAAACTAAAATGGAGTTGCATGAATTAAAAAGGAGGTGGTAATGTCCAAAACTTCGGTAACTTACATTGGGTGCAGTCCTTCAATGACCAGAATCTTGGGTGGCTTAATCAGCTCAGGTGGATCCAACAACCCAGTGACATGATTATATATAGGCTTTTCAACTGCAATTCCTTCCTTGAGAGCCTTCACCTGCTCATACATGAGGTCGAAATCGTTGGCTCTTGGGTCCAGTGCAGTCACCCCCTTCTGCTTCCTCCCTGTCCTATCAAGGGAGTGGTAGTCATCCAAGCAAATGACTGTAGTTGTGTCACTGATCAAGGTGTTGGAGTCTGGATTCCCACCCTTGGGTGGCTCGGCAGCACCGCCGAAAACGCTTGTCAGCCTCCTCATGAACGTGCTCTTCCCACAGCCAGAGTCTGCAGCCAGCCCAATGACTACTGTGTTTCCTCCCTCTGCTGAGCATGTTATCTCGGAGAACCTCGTGTTTCTCCTGGTTTTCTTGCCACTGCTGTAGAAAATAACTTGCCTTTGGAGAAAGCCCAAGTGGGTATTTGTTGGAGTGGAGATATAGCAGTTTGAGTGAAGTGAAGGGGTAGTGGAGACTGTGCAGATTGCCATTGTAGTGCTTCCTATATATTTTTTTTTTTTCTCCCTTTTGTGGGAAGAACTGAAGCAGATTCTTGTTGTCTTAGTGGTGAGAAAGGTGGAAGGTATCCCAGAATTCTTGTACGAATCTTCTGTTCTTCTTTTCTTTTTTTTTTCTCCTCTCTCTCCCTTCTCTCCTTACTCTCTTGCCATAATTTTCAAGAGGGGGAGAAGGGATGGAGAGAACTGAAAGTAGTTCCTTTCGTACTGCTGTAGATATTTGAATGGTTAAATGGTTGATTTTAGGAATGAATGATAAATTGATAATGTGTGGTTGGTCTTTCATCTTTCTTTAGTATTTCATTTTCTTATTTTTTCGAGGTGGAAAGAAGGGGCACATGTCCTGTAGTAAGCTTCTTTACCGTATCTCAATTACGTTTTACTAGTGCTTTTTTTTTTTTTTGGATTTTATAACCTCAACTTTGGTGAAGGGATGGTGTTTGTGATGACAAAGATATGCGAAGAAGCTTGGTGGAGATTCCATGGCATCGGATATGGGCATGCCACGTGGCAAAAAGGGGGTGGTTGGCAGGGGATGAGGCAATGAAAGGTGGAGAGCATGGAGAGAGATGGGGCAGCATCCGCTTCTAGTTTTTACTTGTTTTTTTTTTTTTTTTTTTTTTGAAAAAAAAAAATGGACTTTTTCTTTTTTGTTTTTTATTTTATTTTCTTTTCTTACTGCATTTTGTCTGGACTGATTTGCAGTGTGTTTGGAGGCCGTGTGTTTCAGGTCCATCCAAATGCAGAGCGTCCGCAAACCAAAGTAATCACATGCATGGTTGGAATAGACGTACGTGCAAGTGATGCATACGTACTCTAGTGATTCCATATTTTTCGACATTATTTATTTTTATTGAAGATTTAGTTACTTTATCCAAAGGTCGAGAGGACCTATTCCATAGAAATTTTCAGTGAAACTCTTGATCGTAGGCTCCTGTAATAAAATATAATTTTACCTTCCCTTTAAAATTTTCTTATTTAGCTAACAACGTGGTATGCGTATTGATAACACGTTAGTGGATAGCAAAATTAAATCGCTTAAAATCATGTTATCACTTATCAGTCGATGACCACACCTTCATAGGTAAACGAATATTTTTTACCGCAGTAGAAGGATTAGATCTCACAAATTCAGGAAGACACTAAACAATTTCCGAAGAACCGATTCCCTTGATCGGTCCTTGTCTCTACATCAACAGCTCGTGTGTCATGATTTCAACAATCATAATGTAAGAGGTAAGAAAGTAGTTATTGCACATACTGTACTGTCTTGCCAATTAACACTACTGTCACACATTTGTACAATTGTACCACGTAACAAGTACTTATAATGATTTTGCATAAAATAAAAGCATATATTGATTAATTTATCAGAACTTCGCTACATGCTTGGACGATTTTTTTTTTTTTTTTTTGGGTTTACTCAAAAGCAGTGGCCCGACTTTCTTTACTGATTTGAGAATGTTGGTAATTAGGTGACTACAGTACATGGAGTGAGTTAGGAGGTTATTTACATTTTGGTCTTTCAAACTATATGTATTTGTTTTTTAACTTATGAGTTTCGCGTATTTACTTTTTAAATCCAGTAAGTTTACGTCCTTTGCATTTTAAACTCTACCATTAATGCAAATAATTAAACTAATGGATAATTTGTCATAAGCCGCCATACAAATTTTTTAATGACAATATTGCCTTTAAAAAAATAGATTTGTAAAATGAGTTAACTCAATTTGACCATAACAAACATTATGGGTTTTTTGCATGGTAAACCCTCGAACTTTGGCCAATTGCATCTCCAACCCTGAAGTTTGGTTGTTTGCATTTTAAACCCAACGAACTTTCGTCTTTTGCTTTTTGAACCCCCTGGCGTAACGGCGTCAAAAAACACCGTTAAGATGCACAAAATGTCTAAAATATCCTCGCGTGCAGATGGAAAGCACCGCCGACGCACAGATGCAGAAATCCCAGTGACGGAAATGACTAGTGCAGAGAACGTGGTGGCCGGACGAAGATGCGGCGTCCATCAACCTTTCCTCTAACTGAAAAATCTCTGCTTCTAGGCTTAGATGGAGGCGAAAGAATTTGAGATGTTGTTGTCATGTTTTAATGGAGCTTGGCTTCAATTTCTGCTCATGACTTGGAGAAGGAGATGGAAGCTAGTCAGTGCTGCCCACTTTGACTACAGAAATAATGAAGCAGTAGCTGGTTGGGGATTTTTTTTCTGCCTGTCGAAAACAAAAAAAGGGTGGTGCAGACTTTTGAATCGAAATTTTGGACAGATGGAAATCGGGTTTGATGGATTGCCGAAATCAAGCTTGGATGCTTGAGGCTTGAAGACGATCTACTTTGCTTGGGAAGTTTGCCTAATTATCACTAGCTGGATCGGTGAGCTGCCAGTGTTGCCATTGGTTGCTGTTGGAGGTGTGCTCTGTTCGGCTTGGTGCTTGGCAGATGGGTGTTTGGGAATAGAGGTTGTCGGCTTTAATTCGTGATTTTGGTGTTGCAATTGATAGGTCCCGTAGATGAAATCGGTGCTGAAGAGAGGCTATGACGGGTTGATTTTGGGATTTTTTATGCCCATATTAATGGGTTGACGGCAAGCTTTTTGGGTTGCTGCCATGGCTGGATGCAGGTGCGGTGATGCTGGATTTGATCGAGAAAGGGAAAAATCGGTGGCTGCCTGTTGGATGCAATCTGAATACCAGATACGAATTAAATTGAAGGCTTGGTTGTTGGACGGTGAAGAGGAGAAAATGGGTTTGAAAGGGAGGAACTCCATGGCTTGCTCGTCGATGATTGTTTGCTTGGCGTGGAGAAGACGTGTTGCTGGTTTTGGTGGGTTTCGGATTTTGGATGGCTTGTTGGAGATGAAGAAGATGGGAACCATGGCTGTCTTCGATTTACAGGAAGAGTGCGCAGGATTGAAGATGGTGGAGCACCAGAAATGGTGCTCTGATCGTGCATTAACCTGAGATGGAGAGGTATCCTTTCTATATGAAATTATAAGATATGGCTCCTTGGTCCGGCTTAGCTTCAGGTACGAGTCAAGAACAGAAGAAAGGGATCGCCACAATCAATTGACGAAGCAAGCTAAAAGCTGTTGTTTGGATGACTTTCTGAAAAAAGAACCCAGATATAAAGTCATTATTGGAATAGCCCACCCAGTAGAGGCTTTCTTAGCGAAAAAAAATACAAATATGAGTAGTGGGAGAAATAATAAGGAAAGGGTACAATTACAATACAAAAAAAGAAGGAATAGATCCGTAGGTTCCATACCTTGTTATAGAATTCATGCTTCATAGAAATATCGGATCAGATACATCTCGATTGTTCGGTGTTCCAAAATAGGCGAGTATGACATGGGGACGATCTGATATAAGGTTATTTACAAGGTTATTTTCGTCAATTTCAAAAAAACGAGCGTGAGATAGATTGGAATACGCGTGTCTTGAGACGCCGTTACGCCGCGGGGTTCAAAAAGCAAAAGGCGAAAGTTCGCTGGGTTTAAAATGCAAACGGCCAAACTTCAAGGTTGGAGATGCAATTGGCCAAAGTTAGAGGGTTTACCATGCAAAAAACCCCAAACATTATACTATCTAAAAGTTTAAGTCAACTCATGTTCATATATATGAGTAATCTCATGTTCATAACTCATGAATCAACTCAACTAGACTATATAAAATAGTCTTATTCGCATAAGTGAGTCAATTTATGTTCATGACTTAACAAAGTCATGAGATTATTCTAAAATTTTCATTTACAAATAATAGTTGTTCGTTAGGGGTTTTAAAGGCGAATTAAAATGTAAAGAGCGCAAACTTATAGGGTTTAAAAAGTAAATATGCAAAACTCATTGATTAAAATTTAAATACTATGCATAGTTAGAAAGACCAAAATACAAAAAATTCGTAAATTAGGTGACTAAAATACGTAGGGTTTCACCTAACTGTTGGTATAACCTCTTAGTCTTGGCCCAGCTTTATGAAAAATGATATCCGCCTCGCCCACGGTAATTAGGGATAATCAAAGCGATATGCAAGCCCCATGTGATAAACATGTATCGACATAATAAAGTTTCGTCTAAACGTGTTTCAAAACTGTTGACGGCTTTTTTTTTTAATCCAAAAAACTGTTGACAACTTGATTTAACATCTAAACCATCTAAAATATCCTTAACACGTGATTATTGATTTTATGAATAATTATCATATTCTAATGCATTTCTGCTTCTGGTATTTTCATATTTGACTCATATTTTACCCATGATTATGTATTTTTAAGCACATACAGGCTACGGCCCACCACAATTCATTGAAATACCTCATTATTAGGAGGTGCAACTCCAGTAAGGGTTCGGATAGAATTGATGTCTACTTATCTTAATCCCAATTTAAAAATATATACCCATACTATTAAATACTTACGTAAGCACGTAAGCCTCTATTCTTCTGATTTTTAAATTTTAAAACATATTTTTAAAAAATCTAAACCATTAATCATGTTTAGAAAATCTTATTTTATCGTCACACTAAAAATAATTTTCATTGGAAACCTATATCTTGTTAAAAAATATATATATCTTTTAAAGTGAATACATAATCACTCTGTAATTCTCCTCTCCCTCTCTTGAGATTTCGGTTTTCCTGTCACTCTAACCTCTTTCTTAAGTGGTAAGGCTGCTAAGGCTTGGCAAACCTTAGGCCGGTTACAAGTGTGTTCATAGTCCACGTTCAGGCTTGTAACAGTTGTGGTATCAGAGCCCGTGTTTCTTTCCTTTTGGGTGAATTAACATGGCAGATCGAGGTGCGATGGGTCCGTTGGAAGAACGAATCTCTCAACTCGAGCAGCGTGTGGCTGGGCTCGCTGCCGAGACGGAGTCGTTAGAATCGAATGCTTCTGATGACTTCGGTGCAAAGCTGGTGGGAATAGCGGAACGGGTTGAGTCCTTAGAAGTTGCCCAAGCTGCGTTGCTGACCAAGGTCGATGGGCTGGTCGACGAGGTCTTCGTTTTGAGGAAAGCATTGTTGGGAACAAGCTCTTCCTCAGATGGGCACAAAACTAAGGTACCTAACCCCTCTCCTTATCCTGGTACACGTAATGCTAAGGAATTGGAGAACTTTCTGTGGGATATGGAACAGTATTTCAAAGCTGCTTGGACACCCGAAAATGAGATGCTCACCATCTCATGCTTGCATTTGACTGGGGATGCAAAACTTTGGTGGCGCAATCGCGTGGAGGACGTGGTTCGTCCCAAGATCACGACGTGGGCTGAGATGAAGGCGGAACTGCGGGACCAGTTTTTGCCTTGTAATGTCGCATGGTTGGCCAGAGAGTCTCTTCGAAATCTCAAGCACACCGGCACTGTGCGAGAGTATGTTAAAAACTTTCAGTCCCTTATGTTGAACGTGAAGAACATGTCTGAGGACGACAAGCTCTTCAACTTCATGACTGGTCTTCAGTCATGGGCACAAGCCGAACTGCGACGGCAGGGTGTCAAAGACTTAGCTGTGGCTATCTCTGCGGCGGAGAGCCTTGCTGACTACAAAGCGAACCAGGGAACGCTAGATAAGAAGAAGAAACCTTTCTCTAAAGGCATTGGGAAAGCAAAGAAAGCTGACGGTCAGGGCAGCGACACAAAGTCGAAGGGCTCAAAAGCGGCTCCTTCATCAGGTTGCTTCATCTGCAAGGGCCAGCATTTTGCCAAGGAATGCCCGAAACGTGAAAAGGTTGCTGCTATAGTCATGACCGAGGATGACCAGGGGGAGTCACCTGCTCGGGTAAACCAGTTGCAGTTGGTGAATGCAATAACAACCGGGGACAGAACTGTTTCCAAAGGCCTCATGTATGTACCAATCATCTTGAATTGGCACAAGTGCAGCGGGATGGTTGATACAGGTGCGACTCATACCTTTATCTCTGATAAATGTGTTTCACATTTTGGTCTCAATCTTGAAAAGGGACAGAGCCGAATCAAGGCTGTGAACTCGGAGGCGAAACCAATAGCCGGTGTAGCCCGGGACGTTCCATTAGTAGTGGGTGGATGGCAAGGCCGAATCACCATGAACGCGGTACCCCTGGACGACTTTGAGGTGATACTGGGCTTGGATTTCATAACACAAGCGCAGGCGTGGGTGGTTCCACACCTTAAGGGCGTGCTCATCACTGGTAACTCCGAACCTTGCTTCGTTTCTTGTTCTTTTCAGACAAGCCAGAGTAATGTGGAGTTGGTCTCCGCATTACAACTCAAAGACGGTTTAAGGAAGGGGAACCCAACCTTCCTGGCAACCCTCATCGAGGAGGGGATTATGTTGGATGCCGAGGTGCCTACTGCGATCAGTGAGGTGTTGCAGGAATATGAGGAGTTGATGCCACCACAGTTGCCAAGGGAACTCCCTCCAAGACGACCCACTGATCATCATATCGAGCTGATGCCTGAGGCTCGACCTCCTGCAAAGGCACCGTATCGGATGGCACCAACCGAGCTGAAAGAACTTAGAAAGCAGCTCGACGAGTTGTTGGATGCGGGGTTCATCCAACCATCGAAAGCACCATACGGAGCACCTGTGCTGTTTCAAAAGAAACATGACGGAACATTGCGGCTATGCGTGGACTATCGGGCGCTAAACAAAGTAACGGTGAAGAACAAGTACCCACTTCCTTTGGTTGCAGATTTATTTGATCGACTGGCCAAGGCGAAGTACTTCACCAAGTTGGACTTGAGGTCGGGATACTGGCAAGTACGGATGGCAGGAGGGGATGAATCAAAGACCACCATGGTGACAAGGTATGGTTCATTTGAGAATTTGGTTATGCCTTTCGGGTTAACTAATGCCCCTGCTACCTTCTGTAACCTCATGAATGATGTACTCCATCCTTTTGTGGATGTATTTGTCGTTGTATACTTGGATGACATTGTAATCTATAGTGATAGTCTTGAGGAACATGTCTCTCACCTCAAGTTAGTGTTTGATAAGCTTAAAGCTAGCCAATTGTATGTAAAAAGGAAAAAATGTAGCTTTGCCCAGAAGGAGATCATGTTCCTCGGGCATCGCATTTCCCAGGGAAAGGTGCATATGGATCAAGGCAAGATACAAGCCATAGTAGAGTGGTCAGTTCCAACGAAGGTTGTTGAGTTGCGGTCATTTCTTGGGTTGGCGAACTATTATCGGCGCTTCGTAGAGGGCTATTCAAAGAAGATTGCTGTACTGACAGATCTTCTCAAGAAAGATCAGAAATGGTGCTGGTCTTCAAGCTGTCAAAGTGCTTTTGACATGCTGAAAGCGGCTATGGCAACAGAACCTGTGCTCAAGTTGCCAGAATTTGATAGACCTTTCGAGGTCTACACTGATGCATCGGATAGGGCGATTGGAGGCGTCCTCATGCAGAGCGGGCATCCGGTTGCATACGAGAGCAGGAAGCTCAACGAGACGGAACAACGCTACTCGGTGCATGAGAAGGAAATGACAGCAGTAGTGCACTGTCTGCGCATTTGGAGGCACTATCTGCTTGGTAGCAAGTTTGTCGTCTACACGGACAACATTGCTACTAGCTACTTCGTGACCCAAAAGAAGTTATCCCCGAAGCAAGCTAGATGGCAAGAGTTCCTTGCTGAATTCGACTACGCCTTGGAGTACAGGCCAGGGCGTACCAATCTGGTTGCGGATGCACTAAGCCGCAGGGTTGATCCAGATATCCTTGTATCGGCAATTGTGACTGTTGGGAGTGACTTGCTAGAATTGATTAGGGCTGAATCCCAGAATGACCTGGTCACTCGGAAGTTGCTAACTCAAGTGAAGGATGGCACGACGCGACGGTTTTGGGAAGAGGATGGGATCCTCTATGCTCGTGGCGGGCGTCCCTACATACCAAGCACCGGAGGGCTTAAGAGAAAACTTCTCAAGGAAAGCCATGATTCCACATGGGCTGGTCACCCAGGTCAGGAACGAACTTATAAACTCCTTGCTGAGAGTTTCTTTTGGCCAAAGATGCGGGAGGATGCGGAAGCATACGTCAAAACTTGTCTTGTGTGCCAGCGAGACAAGCCAGAGCGGCGGCGACCAGGTGGGTTGTTGGAGCCTCTACCTATCCCGGAGAAACCATGGACGTGCCTGTCAATGGATTTCATCACGGGGCTGCCAAAATCAGGGGGGATGCGCTCCATCTTGGTCGTGGTGGATCGATTCTCTAAGTACGGAACCTTCATTCCTGCCCCGCATGGCTGCCAAGCTGCCAAAGCTGCAAAGCTATTCTTCAAGCATGTGGTGAAACTCTGGGGGATGCCATTGGACGTGGTCAGCGATAGGGATCCCCGTTTCACTAGTCGATTTTGGACGACCCTATGGGAGTTGCTGGGTACCCAACTCAACTTCTCTACTAGCTATCACCCCCAGACAGATGGTCAGACTGAGCGGATGAATCAGATATTAGAGGAGTACCTTCGGCACTATGTTGCAGCCAATCAACATGATTGGGTCGATCTCCTAGATGTGGCTCAGTTCAGTTACAACCTTCATGAATCGAGTTCCACAGGCAAGAGTCCTTTTGAACTTGTCATGGGGCAAAAGCCGATCACGCCCAGCGAGATAGCACGACAACGTGGTGGAGGACGCTGTCAAGAGGCGTATCGGGTTGCACGTGAACGAGAGGAACTCATGGGGGAAGCGAAGGACTGCTTAGTTAAAGCAGTGGATCGCATGAAAAAGTATGCTGATCAAGAGCGGAGGTTTCTGGAGTTCCAAGTTGGGGATAAGGTAATGCTAAAACTTACTCCCCAAGTTTGGAAGAAAATCAGCAAGAAGCTAGCACACAAAGGATTGGTGCAGAAATACGACGGTCCCTTCGCCATTTTGAAGCGGATTGGGAAGTTGGCTTATTGGTTGGATCTACCAGAGAGATACCAACTTCACCCTGTCTTCCATGTCTCTTTCCTAAAGTCATTTCATGAAGATCCTCAGGATCCGGAAAGGAGCATCTCGAGGAGAGCACCACCGACGGTTCGAACACAGTTCAACAAGGAGGCGGAGGCTATTCTTGATAAAAGGATTAAAGACCAAAGCAAAAAGAACTGGAGGATTGAATACTTGGTGAAATGGAAGGGAGAGGCTATGGAGCAGGCAACCTGGCATAAGGACGCGACCTTATGGCAGTTCGAACAACTTGTTCAGAATTTTGAGTCGATGAGGGCATCGACGAGTTCGGGTGGGGGAGGCCTGTAACCCCCTTGCACGCTGGATAGGCGGATGGACGGATAGGCGGACGATCGCTCGGGCAGACGCGGGCGAGACGCCAAGTCCTTGACGTGAGCGCGACACGTCTTGGACGTGATTCGAGACGGATCACTGATGCGCGGCATCATGCTGCACGGGGCGACACAGCATGGCGAGTCGGGACTAGCATTGGACGCAATGCACGCTGACGGGACGCTGACGGGATGCTTGTTGCTTTTGTGGCGCACGGTCACATCTGACTAAGCGGGCTTGGACCAAGTCTTAGCTGATGTGGACCTCTCCTTGAGAAGGGGAAGTAGTGGGACAACTCGCCATGGGTAGTGGGGAGCCTCTCCCAAGTAGTGGGGCATGTGTCGCTTATCCCTTGTGGCAAGGGAGGACATGTGTCAACTTGGGAGTTATCCATGGGGGTAGTGGGAGAAGTGCTCCTGTGTATTTAAGCCCTTGAATCCTTCCTCATTCGGTGTGGCAAGCAAGCTATAGCTGTGACGCTGTGGGATCTTGGGTGTGAGCTTTGTACAGTCGGGCTATTCCTTTTTTAATGAAAGGTTTGGAAGTGTTCCTGTAATTCTCCTCTCCCTCTCTTGAGATTTCGGTTTTCCTGTCACTCTAACCTCTTTCTTAAGTGGTAAGGCTGCTAAGGCTTGGCAAACCTTAGGCCGGTTACAAGTGTGTTCATAGTCCACGTTCAGGCTTGTAACAGTTGTGCCAGTATAAATATAGTAAATAAAAATTTACAACGTACATAATTTTGAAAATAATAAATAAACATTTGGACAAACATGATAAATGATTTATATTTTTCAAAAACAAAAGGTAAGTAGGGAGACTTTTGTGCTTACATAAATATTGAATCATTCCCTTATTTAACCACAACCAATTCAAATTACTCAGGAATTAATAGTATTCAGGGTGGGTAGTGATTCAATATACCCAGGTGTACTGAAACTTAAGTACATTCAAGTGCAAAAGTCAAGATAAATATAATTGCAAGAACTCAAGCCAATAATCAAAGGACTGATCCAGGCACTTATATAATGCAACAATTCCAACCATCTGATCAGCAAATGGAAGATCATAAATCCAATTATATGTAACGTTTCTATTAAAAACATGCCATCCTAGAGACGAAATTAGACGATGACATGACAGCAAAACTCCAATTCCATAAGCAAAGGGACAAAGAAGGCCATATAGAGGCTATTTCTAATTCTAAATCAAAAGATTTGTGAATTTAAACTTTACATGAACCTAGCTCTCTCATCAATGAGTCATGCCCATATGGCAACACCGGCTAAATGGAAACAACTTACTGTCCGAAATCCAAAAGAAGAAAAACGAATACAACAATAACAAGAACATCTGCATATCCTGCTCTTCATTCCCTCCCTTCCTCATCACGGAAACATTTACCACCGAGAGAAAAAAGCAAAATCTAAATGTATCAAATGCCAGTCAGGCAGGCGGGGATCATGGAATCATAGAAAAATAACCAAATGTATCCAGGCAATTCAGGCAGCGCAGAGCTTAGAATCTGTAGCTGGAGAAGGATCACAGCTTTGCTTTCAATTTTTGGCTCCTCTAAAATACATATAAACTTTCTGAAGAAACAAAAGGCGACCCCAATTAGAATTGTACCATGGCAACAGAACAATGAGGTCAGTGGTTCAGTTACTAACCTGAAGTACCCACAAGCTAAGGAGTGCTTCCAGACAAAAGAAACCAAATCCAATCAGGTAGAAGATCTGCAAGTGATGAAAACAAGGAAAAGGATGATATGAGTGAAACAGAGTATAGCATAGGATCCAAAGCTTTATTACAGGATGCCATTCTAAAATATCAAGAGCCCCATGCACCTCCTCTTAGACTACTCATCAATGAATTGAAAATTGCAAGCAAATTAGTTTGGAAGATGAATTTAAGACAAAAAATGAGAATTTTGGTTTTGCTTATTTAAGCATGCATCCCAAACTTCAGCTTCGTCCGGTGCTGGTGCACTATCAATTCATGTTTAAGTGCATGGATGAAGAGATACTGCCAAGATGAAGAAATACTGCAAAATAGACTTACTAAAAAAAATCAAGAGATCTAATGAACTTTGATGACTTGATAACAGCTGGCAACCATTATGTAGTGTGATTACTAAAAAAAATCAAGAGATCTAATGAACTTTGATGACTTGATAACAGCTGGCAACCATTATGTAGTGTGATCGTATAACATGAGAAAACTGTAAAAATCTATGGTAGCATTGGCAAGAAAATGATGGCTGCCCAGACACAAAGGCCTTTCTATGAAAGCAGATCAATATGTAAACAAAATACAACAGAGCCAACAGCCCTATATCACAAAACCCCATGTAGAGGAGCCTCTAAAAATATATCATGGCATTAGCACTGAAACTTCAGGCCAAAAAGGTTCGCAAAAATCAGCTGCCTTACTACAGTTCCTGTAAGCGGCATGATGAAAACTGGACAAACATAATATGAATGCATGCTTATGCACATATCTAATGCTTTCCCATCTGATCATTATAAAAAGGCACACACGTGCACACACAGAGATATGTATCCAGAAAATTTTCTGATGCATGACCTACCCCTGGCAAAATGTGATCTGAGAAGACATCAATTGCTGCAAGGATACCCCTGGGTAGAGAAAGAAACTAACAGTTCAGTATCTAAATCTTTTAGGATTGAATAAGAACAAAATATAAAATGTTACGCAAACATTTCCATCTGAAAAAAAGGTTGAAAGGTAATCATCCAAACAGGAAGGAACACACATAATAATAATAAGGCAACTGCAAGGAGATAACACAGTTTTTGAAAAGAAATTTGTGCCTAGACTGTAGAATCCTGATTTTAAGCAACAGTTTGGATGATAAAATAGGGCCTTCCACAAACATATCCAGTTGGGTAGCAGAACAGGAGCTTTGAAGAGTTGGTTTTCCTTTCTGCTTTACTAAAAATGAGGAAGAAAGAAACTTACGTCAATGATTTCCCATGAAAGACAATAGGAGGAGCAATGGCAGCAAATATGCAAAAGCCAATATGAAACTGCACAATGGTCATGCCAATAATACTAGTTAGTAGATGTAAGTATCAACCACTCTCCAACGAGAAGTGATAAGCCAAGAATAATACCAAGTACAACAAGAAAAACCAACCAAACTTGACGGCACTATCTGTTCTGTAATAAAGAAACAACAATAAGAATTCATCAGCAGTCAAAACCCATGTAATTCCATACAGTTAACTACAAAAGATGATTCTCAGACCACCACTGGTAGCTTATCAAAAAGACAATTCACAAGTTGCAAAACGTATCACTATCTGTTCATGGATAGAAATAATAAGTATTCATCAGCAGTTAAAACACATGTAACTTCCTGCAGTTAACTACACAAGATGATTCTCAGACAGCTACTAGTAACTTATCAAAAGATAATTCTTAAGTTGCAAATAGCATAAGTGAATTAATAAGAGATTCTATGATAAGATAGGTAAATGCAGGCAGCATGTTAACCGGCACAAGATTCTCAAGTTGCAAAGCGTATCACTATCTGTTCATGGATAGAAATAATAAGTATTCATCAGCAGTTAAAACACATGTAACTGCATGAACACGTGTAATTTCATGCAGTTAACTACAAAAGATGATTCTCAGACAGCTACTAGTAAGTTATCAAAAGATAATTCTTAAGTTGCAAAAAGTATAAGTGAATTAAAAGAGATTCTAGGAGAACATAGGTAAACGTAAGCAGCATGTTAACTGGCACCAGATATACCCATTTCATCCTAGTGCAGCACCATCGGTTAGCATGATGGATGCACAACAAACAAACCAACAAAAAGAAGAAAAAACAAGAAAAAGGAGAGGGCTGTGGAATAATGTGGTCAAGTAACTGCAAACAATGTTACTTATACCTCATAGCACGATACAAAGGCCTATACCAAAGAACATAGGAAAGAGGGCATCCAAGTATTGCATAGATGATGGCCAAGAAAAATATTTTCACACCTGCAATTTGATAAAAAAGTAAAAACCAAATTACAATCAATTTTAACAGAAACAACACGCATGCCACAAATACTACAAAAATACTGATAGTATACTACAATGCATTCCCAAATAGACAACAAGCATCCAACAAGCAAATTGATGCTCACCTCCACCTCTAATCCAGCAAACAGTCACAGCAATTACATTCCATGAGAGGCACAAAACAATTCCTAAAAAACCAATAACAACAATTAGTTCTTTGGTATTGCTTGCTGAAACAATAAAGGCCTGTGCGAATGAAACTTAAGACATCCAATGTGCCTGATTCAAAGAAGTATTCATAGGTTGGAATTTTAATAAAAGAAGGCATGCCACGTATTGAACAAAATGAATAGCACACAGTCAGATGTGGCTTTGACCACAACGGGAATGGGAAATGGAGATTCACTTTTTTTCCATCTCATGTCCTCATCCCATCCAAGTTATGAACAGCTTTGGATTTGCTAAGGCAACAACATCAAAACATAACTATTCACCAATTCCGAAAAAAAAAGGGAAAAAACAACAACAACATGGCAAATGCAAATGGCACAGCAGAAGAAGAAGAATCAAGTTCTAAGATGAAGTATGATCACACGCATGCAACATGGGTGCTAAGGAACAGGCTGACAAGGGCCTCCGATATGGGAAAAGAGGATGAAAAAGAGAAGTGCATACCTAGCCAACTTGCAAAAGCAAGGTACTGCAACTTCTGAGCATGAACAGGAATTTCATTTGTAATGTCATGGTGAATAATTGGAAACAAAGGAGGCCAATTTTTATCATCTGTTGGTACACCAGCTGCATTGACAACATTAACTAATGTATTATGGCAAAATAATGATGCAGAAACGACTATAAGCAATTTCAATGTTACAAAGATTACCCCTAGACACAGCATCTTCCCTCCGTTTAATGTCCTGTGATGAATCGACAAAAAATGCCCCAGAACATTAGAGCTTATGTTTCAAAAGGGTATAGAGATACAAAATGGTGCATGTAGAATGAAAACATAATGGAAGAAACAATCATCACCAAGCAACGTGCACTTTTGGACCTCTTATCCATAAAGAAAAAATTTTAAATACAATATATTGGTTGAGTTTGGGAAATAGGAAAAGAAAAACAAAATTCCCCTCCTTTTCCACTTACTTTCCATAAAACTACCCTATTTTACAATCATTTTTTCACATATTTCCATACAACTACCCTATCAATTTTAACTGTATTCCATTTACTCCTAGCCATTCCCATCCCCCTCACCCCACCCCAGTTTTTGCCCTCTTCCCAGATGCAACCATTGTGTTTCAATCAGAATGGATGCTAGGCTGCTAGCATAGCCAACAAGGTAAAAATACTGATATGTAAGAGGTAAACTTTAGCATCAGGGAAGTTAACCTTTTCTCTCCTTTTCAAGTCTGCTTCCCAGGCTGCAAGGTCTCTCTCTTTTTTCTTAGGATCCTGCACATAAAAACACATCAATCACTTCATACATGAACCAACTTCAGTAATGTGTAGACTTCAATGTGCAAGAAATATCATAACTTTGAAAAATTATCATACATTCATATTGTCCAGAGGAATGTCAACAGTTGCATCATATTTGTGGCCAAAACCCAAAGGCTCAGTTACCGTCGGAGGAACACGGGACTTTGAACCAGGCCCTCCAGCATGCTGCAAATGAATTCCAGAATCAGAACTACCATGCACATTCACATTGAACAACCAAACATAAAAAAATGAAAAGACATTATTCTGTACTCAGAATTTATACCTGCTTTCAAATTATCAGGACACATATCTTACTCAATAGGCCAATAGAAATATATAGGGAAACAAAAATTATATAACAATGATTGTTTTCCACTATAGATTGTATCTTTTAAGGTGCACAACATTGTCTCTTATTAAGGTGCACAGATACACATATTATGCACAGACCATTGGTTTAGTTATGGGCTTTGTTTTATGTTGGGCTTAGCTTGTGCTATGTTTAGGGATATTGATGAGGTCAAAGTCCAATGTAATTTAAGCACTCTTGAGCAGAACGAAAGACACAATAAGCATGCTCATCAAAAGTTCTTTTAATGAGACAACGAAACCAGTCTACCACAGAAGTGCACTGAAACATAGATAATTCACATTTTCTTGCAACAGTTGAAGACAACGGTGCCTCTTTTTAAAATATATAGATATTCACTATTTTAGGTGTAATCGAAGGATGTACATAATAGCTGAAGCAGATAACAGTGTTCGAACAATGTTGACACATGACTCTCAGAGCCTTCTGATAATATTAAAGCTGTGGAATACAGCTTATGAGACAATGTACGCAAGCTTGCTGACATTGAATTACATTTTAAAGCCAAACTATAGCACGATTACAACTCCAGTGTCAACTTGGGTTCGAGTTGGAGAGGATACGAGCCTGACACTCTTTTTGAAAATTCTGACCGTTCCTTAAATCTAACCTTATTTCTAAAAACTTCAATCTTACAGATCGGATCGCTATCTAGGGTTGCCTAAAATGTGCCTTCAAATTTGTTTCAATAAAAGGATTATGTTAAATTTAAATTTTATTTAATTAAAATAGAGAATCTTTAAAATTCAGATTGAAAAATCAAATATAACCACATTTAAATAGATTCGTGTTACCTTTGTCCACAGATTGCTTATTAGCCAACCCTTGGAGATAAGAATGCCATTACATTTTTACGATGTAGTAAAAAAAGAAAAAACCTTCGCAAATAGCTATGTTAATGAAATTCCAATTAAGGAGTGCTCAAAAAATGAAAATCAAAATCAAAAATACATTTGTAGCATTAAATTCATATGACAAGCCTACCAAATCTACATTTTTCGGAATTCCAATTTTAAAGTTGAGACAGGCATGAATCCGGCACGTGACAAGACAGCGCTTGGTATTGCAGGCACACGTTCCAGTGGATCTACAGCGTCAAGGAGAAATGCAAGGGAAGAAAAAAACGGCCGTAGGGCAAAGCCGCCAAAAGGCAGAGAAAATACCGCAAAGGGATTCACTTCGTCCTCGTCAAAGGGATTGGGATCGCTGTGGCGATTCATGTCTTCTTCGGTTTTCGGATTTCTCCCGAAGCGAGAGCGACGCCGACGGCTTTTCTCACGCCTCTCCCTCCCTCGCTCCCTCTCCTCTTAATTCCTTTGCACCGACGGGAATTGCGGAGATGCGGTGGGTGCGGTTGGCTGCGGGTGGGAGTCTTGAGTGGGACTAGGAAGCTCTTCCCCCGTTTTATACCATGCGCGCAGATCTGGAGATAGAAACGCTTTCGGTGCGCCTCGCATTTTTTTTTCAAACCACTACACGCTTCGCGCGCTTGCAGCTGCTGTATGACTGGGCCTGCTATGGGGCCCACCAATGTCGTCCCGTAATCCTGGCCGTTAGGCATTAGTGATGATATCTACACGTATGATAATCTAAATAGGATAACAATCGTATTCATTAAATTTGTATGATTACGTACAAAAAAATTTCACCGTATTTATCGTAAAAATGCTAGATTTAGAGCTATCCATCATTTATTATAAAATTTAATTCATTCATTGTAGTGTGCAGTTTTTCAAGTTACATTTTTTAAATTTTATTTTTGAATATATTTAATTTGGCTAAAAATAAAGTGAATATGATTAACTTGTGATTAGCTTTGATAGGTATGGAAATTAAATGTTCTTAAATCGAAAACTGAGAATAATAATTTTAGATGGTGATTAACTAAGTAGAGATGATAACTCAATTAAAAGAATGTTTGGTAAGTGATAAAACGTTTAAAAATTTTGTCATGAAAGTTTTTGAATTAGAAGGAAATAACATGATATGATAAAAGTAATGATAAAAAGTAATAAAATTAAAATTAAAATAGATAAATTAGTTGTATAAGTAATTATGTAGAAATGATTGAAAAATATGATGGTTGTTAGAAAGATGCAAAAAAATGATAAAAAATAATAATTTTAGAAAACAAAAACATCTTATATTAAAAAGTTTTGGTTTTAAGAGTTTTTAATGCCAAATAAACATCCTTAGATTTTGAAGATAAATCTTATGGATACATTTAAACAGAAAAAATTTGTTATAGACGTATGAATATCTTTTTACGTGGACATAACTTTTTTTAGTTTGTTGGCTGTGTAGTTTGGCTGTGGATGAATGTCTAAGATTTTTTTTTTTTTTCCTTTCTTCTTTGGATGGGTAAATCCAATGTGGGAAGAAAGTGCTGACTGCTGAGCTGCGTGGATTACCGAAAACGAGCAGGTATTCGGAGAAAAGGAGACGTGTCCCAACGACACGTTCCGTACGGTCTGGTGCGCTTTTGGTGAGATTTTAAATTCGGATGCGCGCGGCGTGACCGCGTGACTCGGTAACTGGGAATCGAATTTGCGTAATTGCTCAGCAGCATAGACGAGGACAGCAGCACAGCTCTGTCGTACTCTTACCACGTATTGATATGATCTGGACCTTAAAAATAAAACAGAAAGACAATCTGAACCGTGCAAATGATAGATGCACGCGAGACCTGTTATCCAAGTTAGTCTACAAAAAGTTTCTCAAACGAGGGGCATGTTTAGTAAACCAAAACTTTTCCTTAAAAAACCTTCGGGTCTATGAGAATATTTTATTTTTAATTATTTCATCACATATTGCCGTACAATTATCTTAATTTTTTAATTGTTTGTACATATATTTATATAATTAACCTATCTATTTTAATTTTACTCTATTTATTACTTATCATTATCCTTATTATATCTAATCATTTTTTCTATTTTAAAAACATTTATAGTACAAATTTTTCATCCAAAAATTTTATCACTTTTCCAACATACTCTAAAGCTTTCAAATTTAAAATTTTTTGCTATTTTATTTTTAATTATTTTTTCATATTTTCTTATATAATTATTCAATTATTTTTGCATAACTATAGATATAACTAACTTATTTATTTTAACTTTCTTTTCTTTATTTTTCATTATTATTCTCTCACATCACATTATCACTTTTCAAATACACTCAAGATTCAATTCTTTCTTATTTTTTTATTATGTTAACCACCTTAAATTAGAGAAATAGGACAACGAGAGTATTGTTCCTTGTGACCATTTATGTCGCAAGTCCCCCACTTATGTGGTGCCCTACACACCAATCAATGGTTTCAACTTTTACATGGCTTTTAATAGAGGTGCAATTTGTGTCGGGTAAGCCTAAACTCGGCCTCAATAGTGTTAAAACTTATTTTTTGTAACCCGAGCCTAAAGAACTTGAACCCGATGTACTCAATTTGTAAATATAATAAGGCTTGAATTTCCGATTTTCTCTTTTATATTTATTATAAAATATATTATATACAAAATATTTTTAAAAAATATTTATTTATATTTTTTGTATTTTATATTTGAATACGTGCATGGCATATTGTATATTTTCATTTGTATTTATCTATTATTTCTATCATTTATTTTTACGTCCATTAATTTTCTTATTTTATCTTTTTTATGTTAAATTTTCTTCTAAAAAATTCTTTATATTGCTATATTTTTAAAAATTTATAATATGACTATATATTATTATGCTTACTTAAATGATTTATTACTATTATATGGGTCTGCTTGGCAACGGCAAAAACTCGGGTGACATTTTTACATTCAGAAAAACCTGTCGCATCACATTCGAATGGCGTCCCCTTTTTGCGCAGGCGCATTTACCGTGCTCAAAGTATTAAATGCTGCCGCAACGAAATGCATGGATATCTTGTTGGTGTGTGCGCACATGCGTTTGAACGAGCTATGGATCGCAAATCCCATAGGTGTGTGCGCACATGCATCTCAACGAATGCATGGATATCTTGCACATATGCGTCTTTCGCCCCAATCGTCGTTCCCAAAGACAGCGACAGCCTGATGCATCCATACCCTTGTTAGTGGCAGAGACGCGGACGACAGCTCGACACGACGGGTTTTTTCAAACGGGCCCCTGGCGTGAAAAGTTTTTTAAAAAAAACACGAGTTTTGGCCATTGCCAAACAGACCCTATATTTATATAAAATTCTAAACTTATCATTTAAATAAAATATAGATTCATCAGCTTAAATTTCAACTCAAAACTCAATCTGGATTCGATTTTCAAAAATAAAATTAAAATTTAGGTTTTATAAATAGAGTTAGAGTTAGAGTCATGGTTAATATTTTGTAAATAGTATTAAGATTAGGGTTGAAGTAAATACAAATTTCATAACCCCGAGTTGTACTCATTGATTTTAAACCTTGAATCTCGTTTTTATATTTTGCGTCCGTCCATATTTTGTAGTTTATGTTGGGTCTTACTTCTGCTTATGGTCATACTTCGCATATAACGAAAATGATTTTTCAAAAGAAGAATCTATGGGTTTGTAGTTTATGTTGGGTCTTACTTCTGCTTATGGTCATACTTCGCATATAACGAAAATGATTTTTCAAAAGAAGAATCTATGGGTTTGTGTTTGGTAACACGTAAAAAATCTATAAGTTAAAAAGAAAATTAATATAAATTTTTTCATTTTTCATAATTACTCAATTTTTTAGTCATTTCTTCATATTTTCTTATATTATTATCTTACTTTTAAATCATTTCTAGACATACAATTAATCTATCTATTTTAACTTTATTTTATTTATTCATGGTCATTACCCTTATCATATCATATCGTTTTTTTATTTTGATAATTTTTACATCAAAAACTTTTCATTCAAAAGTTTTATCATTTTTCAAACACAACGATTAATTTTTTGGTTAGTACTGATAGACCGCTGATATTACAATTTAGCATTTTTTTCACAATTCTCGCACCGTAGAAAATTTTTTATGTAAATACCGCCACCATATAAAGGAATTTATAAAATTTGGGAATGCATTTATGTAATTGGGTTATGTAAAAACAATTCCATGTAACCCCACTCAAATTTTAAGATTTCGATGTTTTGTACAAAATCCAATTCATTCATTTGTTTACTTAAAAGACCATGTTTCATCTAAATCAAATATATGCATAGACCACATTTGCTCAAAATAAGTACATTTATGTGTAAATTTAAAAAATGTTTATGTTTATTTATATATATATTGGAATATAATAATATTTTGTTAAATCATTTATCAATATAGGAATGATATTTTAGATGTTCAAGATGTTGAAAACAATACTTAAAAATTGATATTCATCGTTAAATAATTTTATTACGTTAATTTTACGTGTTTGTAAATTTGAGTTATATACAGTGATATTAGACAAACGAAAGGATTTTTATCATAATATGAGTTATGCAAAACGTAATATATGAAGTGAATTTTTCACCAACTATCTAAATATTAAAAATGATCAGGATAATATAAAAAAAGAGTTCTATAGAAGCATGCCCGTATAAAATTTCTAACATCTAAATATTAAAAATGATCAGGATAATATAAAAAAAGAGTTCTATAGAAGCATACCCGTATAAAATTTCTAACCTCAAATGAAGACCCGCAGTATGCAAGATAGCCCCATGGGTGGCAACTGTCGAACCCTTGCTAGCCCCATGGGCGGCAACTGGGTTACTACCATGTCACGGGCGTGGTGACCTCTAAAGCAATTATTGGGTCCGTTTGGTATAGGTCGAAATTTTAAATGAAAAGTTTTATGCATTGAATTTGTTTAGATGGAAGGAGTGAGATGACATGGTATGGGTAATGATAAGAAGTAGGAAAAAAAAATTAAGATATATTGGATAATTGTGGATAAACGGTTGAAAAATAAGATACTTTGTTGAAAGATGTGAGAAAATAATTAGAAATTTGAGAAATTAACGAGACCGGAAAGTTTTAGATTTGAAAAAAATTATAAGAATGCCAAGCACGCTCATTGTCAACTGCACCCTATATATTGTTACTGTTTATTTGTCTTTTCAATCGTCATTTAGTGCTTTTTAGCTACATATAAATCCATCCTTATTATTTTAATTATATTTTTAAAAATTCTATAAACATATTTAACTAGTCTTTTGATTTTGGTCGTGTCTCACAATTCACAAAAAAGAAAAAGAAAATTATATAAAAACGAAAAATAAAAAACTCCTTAAACAATCGGGCCATATAGACGCACTCACGCAATGTATCAATCATACGGACAAGTATTTTCCCTTCCAATTCATAACAATTTCTCTTCGTCTTGTTTTATTGTCCAACTATCGCTTGAGTAGAAAACAAACAAGCCTAAGGTGCAGTTTGGGCGTGTAATTTTTGTAGAAATTTTGGATGGTGCCAAAAATAGAAAATAAAATATTTTAAAAATTGTGTAAGTGATATAAAATAATATGAGTAAAATTGTAACAAATGTGATAGTTGTACCAAAAATAACTAAAGTATATAGGTAAACTAGAAAAAAATAGAATTGCTAGATAATTAAATTATTTACAATAGAATGTACAGAGGAAAGAAAAACCATGGAATACCGCAATCAGTTACCAAGGTGGGCTAGATCTAAAACCAACATGTTTATGTAGGCTATTAAAATTATATTGGATGATTTTATAAAAAATTTACAAAAACTGCATACAAATAGTCAAAATCATGCGAAAAAAGTTTTTCTAGAATGATAATAAAATTATTTTTCTAAAATGATAATAAAATTGTGGGTAATTGGCAAATACATTCATTTAGTTTGACCATAATTGTCAATATACTCACATAGTTTCGAAAATTACAAATAATCCTACGTAGTTTGACCATAATTGCAAATATACTAACGTCATTATAATGTCTTTACCTTGCTGTGCAAATATACTTACATTATTATGATGTTTTTACAGTACAATTATGACATGAGTATATTTGCAAAAATATGCTAGCTATATGAATATATTTGCAATTTCAAATTTAAGTAGATATATTTAGTTTTGCAAATATATCCACATAATTTACATATTTTTACAAATATATTCACGCCGTTACGGTGCAATAGTAGCGCCATAATGGTGTTAGTGTATTTACAATGATGGTCAAACGGCATAAAGGTTATTAGTAATTTCTGAAATTATGTTAGTATTTTATAATTTTGGTCAAACTGAGCCTGCATTTGTAAATCACCGTAAAAATTATAAAACTGCATTGCACTCTGAAAACACCCATGACCCATCCATATCAATACAAACTGACATATTTGATCCTCTTGCAACAGTCAACTCGAACATCTAGGTCTGATGCGGTTAGACGGTCGGGATGAATGCGACCGACCAGACCACCTGCATGTGGGACCCTGGTTTCCCTGGTAAAAAAAATAATTAAAAAATGAACAACTGTTCTCCCGTTTTAATTTTGTTAAAAATCTGATAAAATAAAGTAAATCAAGGAAGGTGCGTAGTTATTACTAATTACACACCGATAATACGTACTACGTGTTGTCGTCCACTGCCAACATGGACGGCCTTGTTAGGAGAATCCAGTAAGCATGTTAAATATATTTAAACTAAAAATTGTATAAAAAATATTTAACAAGAATAAAATAATGAGTTAAAGCAGCGGAGGCTATTGCACCTGAGTGCATTGTATCAGAGTCCATCTTATATATAGACTTTACATGGTTGCGATGAGTTTTTTTTTTTTTCTTTTTTTATGTTCGTCTGTTTTTTACTAAATTTTTTTTATCTATGGCTTTTAAATTTTAAATTTTTTTCTCACTCATAAGTATCTTATTTTTCAATAAATTATATATAACTTTTCATATAATTATTTTATTTATTTTAATTTTACTCTCCGACTATCTATTCACTGCTTGTCTTAAATCACATTATCTCTCATACTTCAAAAATTTTTGCCACCCCGGAATGTCCTTAGGGGGCGTTTTGGCTATAGGTTAAAAAATCTACACGTTCCCACACATCTCTTCGTAAAATTCGACATTTTAATTAACAGTACCCAACTCTTTCTATTATATATTTTAATTTTTTCAAATTTTTTTACATTTTTCCTCATAGATATTTTATATGTTTTATGTTTATTCTGTTTGCTAGAAATTACTGTCCATTTCAAGTCACATTACCTTGTTACTTTTTTCCCCCTTAAAATTTTCCAAAAAGTAGTCTCCGAACGTGTTGCTTTTTGAATATGTGCAGGGTGCCCTAGGCATTAGGTTTTCAGAAGTTCTTACTCTTCCACTAGATTTTTAATATGATTTGATAAGATTTTTAATATGATTTGATATCTTAATTAATTTTCTCACTACTATTAATTAGATATTTTCATCGATTTTTTTATAAGAATATATTTTAATCATTTTAACATAACTATTTATCTATTTGGCAATATGTAAAAAAAAAAATCGCTCATCCCACACATTTTTCATTGTCAAATATTCACATGTTAACTTGACACCTAAAATTTTTCGTGTTTCACAACTATCTTATTTTTTATTTTATTTATTTCTATACAACTACCAAAATTTCAAATTATTTTTATAAGACTACTCATACATCTAATATATTTATTTTAATTTCATTCTCTTTACTCATTATCATTTCATATTCATTATTTTCTCATATTTCAAAAACTTTTATACAAAAAATTTTTCATCAAAATTTTTATTACTTCAAGAACATTATCTTAATATATTTCCATGTAATTATTATATCTATATTAACTTTATTTTTACTCCTCTTAATTATTTTTATTGCACTATGCTATTCTTCTATATATATATTTTTTACTTTCATACTTCTAAAGTTCATGTGGAAAAAGGGAAAATAGAGAAAAAATTAGTAAAAAGACGTTAAATTTGATAAAGTAATGATATGATAAGATAGGAATAATGATTTAAAATGGCGAAAAAAGTTGAAATAAATATGATAGTTATTACTTCCTTTCACAAACTAAATTTATTAATGGAGACAAATATGAGTTTATGTTACGTAGTCAGTTAAGTTCGAGTGGTAGTCTACTACATTCGTATCATATTTGTGAAAGATTTATCATTGATGCATTTGATTGGGTTGAAAAAATATTAACAAAAACTTTTTACTCTTTATGATTATCTTATTTTTAAATTTTTTTATATTTTCTTATATAAACTATCATATTTTTCAATCATTTTCACACAATTGCTCATATAACTAACACATATATTTGTAACTTTATTCTTTTTACATCTCATCATTACCTCTATCATATCACATCATTTTCTATCAATTTGATAACTTTTACCATAAAAACTTTTCATCAAAATTTTTTATCTCCAACCAAACACACTTGCGTTTACTCATTTGTTAAAAAATATTTTATGTAATTTTAAATAATACAAAGCAATACTTATTTACATTTTAAAATCACATACCCATTATTTACATATAATATTTTTTACATTATTATATAAAAATACGAAGTATAAATTGCTATAATCTAATTATTAAAACTATTTATGTATTGCAATCACAATTTATAAGCCTATTTATATAAGACTTTCAGAAATCAATGATGTGCATATAAAAAAACTAAACTAGTTTTTTTACTTTGCAATACACAACTCCAAAAGGCACAAAATTCATTTGAATTTGAATTTATTAAGATAGATGTGCATATAAAATGTCATAGATAGAATATAATGTATACTGTATAACGATGTATATATTATATATAATTATACACTCATTTAATTACCTATATTAATACTCATGCACGTTGATTTTAGATACCTAATATATCTACCTTACCTTTGCCTTATTTGAGGGAACTGGTAATGATCTGTACCATGTTGATACCCATGAGTAATAATTTATATCCTATTCTACCTAACTTAGGATCAAGTTAGTAGGTATTCATTAGTATCCTACTTAAGTTGAACTCTAATTTACATGGTGAAGGTCTAAATGTACTCAGGTGTGTATTTAACCTATTTTTTTATATTTTTAAAATTTTTTTGTACAACTGTTTAGTCCAAGTGTATTTAACATGTGTATCAAGTTTTACCATATTCAAAGATTTGTAGATATTTTTAAGATTTTTAATTAAATAGTGGTATTTTGGTACTTTTAATAATTTTTTTAGAAAAATATAAAAAAAACTTTTTATATCCAAGTGCAGCTAAATGGGTGCACATTATCACACCTAAGTTTACATTCCTTCGTAGGGGAAAAAAAAAAAAAGCTTGCACGGCTAAGCAAAGCTCAAACTGCGTGCTTGCACTGGCTACGCCACGTAAAAGTTTTTGTTTTATTTTGCTTAACTGAGCGTGTACATTGTAAATAACTGAATACGTAGTGCGTACATTGTAAATAACTTCAACAATTTGCGTGAATTTGTAAAATTCTGATTAAAAACGGAAATAATGGTTGAAAATAGCGAAAGTTGAAGGGCCCGAACTGTAAAAATACCCCCTCCGATTCTCGAATTTAAAAGCCTGCAAGGCTGCAACTCTTCGCTTCCTTCTCCAGCCCCATTGTTTCGCTCTTCAGTCCTGTCGAGCCTTGACAGCTGGAGAAGATGAGCTTCGACGGCTTCGACGAATGGGACGAGAAATTCCTTGATCAAGCGATTCGCCTCGAAGAAGAAGTCATCTCTTCTCGAAATGAGACGCAGCCAGCTCCCGCCATTTCCCCTCCGCAGCTCCATCCTTGCCCTAATCCACCGGACACCTTCTGCGGGGACTTCAGTTTCTCCCCTCCCAGAGAGCTCTCCCAGAGGCCTCCGGAGACTTCCTTCTCGGAAATCGACTGCAAGGTGGTGGAGCTGCAGCAGCGCGCTCCTCCGAGGACCGGAGCGAGCCGACATTCCGTCACCAGCGCGAAAGAAAAGGAGATCGAGAGATTGAAGGTTTTAGGGTTTCTTTTCATTATACTTCTTCGTGTTTAATTCAAAAAATGGAAATCTAGAATCTTTAATCGAGTAACATGCCTGCCTTCAAAGGATGTTGATATGGTGGGCTGCTGAAATTTCCTCATTTCTTGACGATCTCAACCGCTGGATTCGAACCTGCATCTGGCCTGAATGGGGAAAGCCAAGAATTTCATTTCCTTGTTTCAAGATTTTTCACTTTTTATTGGGGGAATGAGTTCTTAGGCAAATAAGGTAACTTTGTTCTTTCGGTGCCCACTAGATCATTATTCAGGGATGTCATCTTGGTTAAGCCGTTGCGATCGAGTCTGATGGTTCTTTCCATTACATGACCTATTTGAATATTTCAGACGTGAATTGTCCACAAAACCAATGCTGAGAATACTAAGCGTACTTGTCATCTGTATTTCAACATCTAAAATTTCCTCTTTCTATTACAGAGGGAGTTGGGACGTGTCTCCAAGCAACTTAATCACCTTGTAAGTCTTTGCATTGCTTTGCATTATGATATTTGAAGAAGCGCAAATTGCTGAATTTCATTCTATTTCTCCACTATCATCGTAATGTCTTCAACCTTTTTAAATGTTTTTCCCCTTTCTTTGAGGCAAAGATTCTGAAACTTTATTATGAATTGCAATGATGAACTCAAGTGTTTTAAGTGGACTATTTTGGGGTTGTATTTTCTTGTTCTCGTTTCATTTTTTTTTTTCGCCTTTTTATTCTATCTTCCTTTCTTTTATTATTCTTTTTGAAATTTTATTGGCAGGAATATGAATCCTTGGAGCTTAAAAGGGACAGAGACAAGAAAGATGAGCAGCTAAAACATGCCTTTACCAAATTGGAAGCAAAAGATGCTGAGATACACTCTTTGAAAGGAGGGAATACGTGGGTAACTCAAATAACTCAATTCCCATTATTATATTTTTTGAAAGTGTGCATGTTGCTATGGATGTTGTGACCTTTTAAAATAAAAATTCTTGCGTACTTCTACATTGATATAACTATTCATGTTTCCTTCTTTTATTATTTTTCACTCGGCTGTAATGGCTCTTTTTTTAGCCTGAAACCTACAATGTTGCCTCTTCTGTACTATCATACCAAATGTATTTATTTATCATTTGTAGTGGTATTCTCCATATCTGGTACTCTATTTTTCTTTTTTTGGATGAGTCTTTTAATGAACATATCTTGATAATCATGGCCATAATCATCAGGCAGACCTTTTTACATTTGATTAGTGCATTCTCTTAGCTTTATTGCTATCACAAACTTTGTGGAGGTGAATGATTTTTATTAACATTGCTGATAATTATTCAGTACATAGTTTCAGACAGAAGAGTGCATCAATCATCAGTATGGATGGATACATGGTCTTGACATGCCTAGTTTTACTTTTCTATCGTATATAATTTCTTTTGACGAAGTCTCCCTTGTTAATACATGACCTTAAACCTATGGATCTAAATTAGAGACTGAGTGTGAATCCTAAATGAACAGGGCTAGTGAGACATTGGCGCACAGCCATTCTCAGATGCCTCTGCAGCCTCACTTTGCAAATGCTGCAGTCGGGGAGCTAGGCTCAGGGTACCCCAATCTAGCACATAAACATAATCCAGGTCCGATGTGGGCTAGAGAAGGTGCATCAAAACGACTATCTCGCAACAGCAAGAACAGTCTTCAACATGATCCTATACAAGGTGTTCCCATGGATGGATCATCTTCTGCCTCTGAGTTGAAGCGCCGCATGTTGATTGATTCTGGTGAGTCTTGGATTTGAGCAAGCTTGAATTCTTGTAACTTTATGTTTGCAACATTTGATGCTTCCTTTTCCCCCTTACATATCTGGTTTTCTCTGATGATTTTCAGCTGCTGTAACATCCAATGGTCACCCATATCAGGTATTGCTTCTATTAGTGACTGAACTATGTAAACCAGCAGACATTCCTTTTGATTTACTGATCTTAGGAGACTTGAGTAACATTATGACCTGTTTCATGCAGGAAATTATGTTCACAGAAAGGTCAGAGCCAAAATTAACTAGAGCTGTAGGAATCCAGACTGATGCCTCCAAGGATTATTCTGATTTCACAGCAAGGCACAAAATCTCTGCAGAGTGTGACCTTTCGGACAAATTGCTAGCAATCTGGGACACTAAATGCGACAACAGATCAGAAAGAAATCTCGTCTCCAAGTTACTTATGACCTGTCTACCAGATTTTTCCATGCTTTTCAGGTGCACAGGCATGTCTTCCAAAATAACTCTTAACTCTGTGGCAGATGAAAGTCTATCTGATAAGACTTTGCATTGTCAAATAAAGTCTGTTCAAGCAGTTGAAGCTGCAAAAGTTTCTCATCTCTCTGATGTACTAAATAAGGTAAGTACATATGTGGTAAAGTTGTACATGTTTGTGCAACTGTGACAGCATTCCTTCTATTAATGGGAATCTAAATAACCAGACTTGTAAGCATGACTTCACTTACAGAGGTTGTGGACCCACAGGTGGTATCCTTTTGTCTGGTTTGTGTACAAGTGTACACAATTTGCATACCCCTCATGGATCTCAACAGAAACAAAAAAAAGCTGAATCTAGTGTTCCATTTCTGATTCCCTCAAAGGCCAAGTTATGTTTTTGTCTTTTTAGAATGTGGTATAATTGGGATAGGATCATGAAGGATGTGGTTTTATGCCATAATTGGGTGGTCGAAAATTCGAGGCTTGGCTCCTCACCACCCCTCCGACTTGCATGGTTCTTCATATTTTCATTTTGCGTTATTGAAGAACCCATGCGCAATTTCCTAGAATCGTGGTCTGGTTTTGGTTGAATTTACTTCGGTCATCTTTGTTCTTGTTTTACATAATTTATTGGAATGACCTGCTATTTTTCCACCTTTTTTCTGTTTTTTTGGTGTTGGCAGGTAAGTAGTGGGATGCTGGAATTGGATGCATTGTTTGAAGCATTGCTTGGTGTTTGCAATCTGAAGAATGTAAGTATGATTTATAGGTTGTTTGGAGTGTTTTTACCATACATGATATGTGCCACCTCTTGCTTCATATAGTATCATGCGTACATGTGCATACATACGCTTTCCACAGGACATCATAACTAAATCCACTCTGGACGAGCCTTTCATTGATGTACAGCATATCATCATACTTTCCATCATGTGAGTTTCTGTTTCGGTGTATGAATCTTGGAGTACATCCATCAGTGCATGCATACGTGCTCTTCCATCATGCGATTTTTCATTTTTGATGTATGCATCTCGATGAAGCTTTCTAATAGAGAACTAAGGTGGGTATTGCTGTTGCCCAAGGACTATTAAAATCACTTGTTCATCTTCTCTTTTGAGAAAACAGATTATGCTTCTAGGCTTCAGTACATAGACTAGGTGTCATGCAGTTCTTTTCTTGTTTCCATATGCAACTTCATTATTGATTGCCAGAGGCTTGTTTTTACTCACTTGCCATACTGTTTCCGTGGCTACTTTGGTTTTGGTGCAGGTTGCTGTCGTTCATAGATCTCTTTGTATACTGCGTATCTTGTTACAGCACATACTGAGTTTCAACAAGAGACCTGATAGCAGGTGTACAGTGCTACTGCCTCTCTTTCACGTCATTTTCATGATTCTTCTGTTTTAGTATTTGCTTCAAATTTCAGATCTAATAGAGAAGTCTAATGATTAGAGCTTCTATTTTTGCTTTTAATGTTATCTAGAAGCATGCATTTTTCAACCCTTAAAGGAAGGTGGAAGGAAAGGAGTTCTGATTTTGATTATGTCATCTCCGTAAGAGACTGTCAAGTCATTTCATTTAGCATTGCAACTCCTTATATGTGATGGAAAAGAACATATTATTCTTTTCTTCATCACCTTGTTTTCATTCTTGTTTTGGATTCAACAGATTTATAGTTTTTTTTTTCCAAACTATAAATTAGGTACTTTATTCAAGTATTTTCCAATAGAATTTTCCTGTAGGATATCTTTCAAAATTTTTTTTATTTTTAAAAAAAGCATTTAATTTTCTGTGAATTCATCTACCTGACTCTGAACTGCTTTTTTTTTTTTTTTTCTTCCTTTTTGTGAGCGGATGCTGTGTATATGGCTGGAATGGCATGTAATTAATAACTATGTAATATGTTTTTGATGCCTTATGCTTATGCTTATGAAATTCAATTTGATTTTTTTCAGTGTAATCTGCTCAGGGACAATATTTTGGTTACTTCTGCTCAAAATCCCAGCACCCTCAAGGAGAAGAAAGGGGAAGGTGGAATCGAGTTTTCTGTGAACAATGATGAGACTTTATTTACACTGATTGCTAGATCGTATAATACGGAAAATCTAGCGAAGAGCAATGAGGATTTCCATAATAGCACATCTCTTTCTTCCATGCTCTGGGTGTCACTATTTGAGACAATGCAGCAGATTGTTGTGGGGAATACAGAAGAATGTTTACAAGTAGAAGCAACATTTATAATGAACTTGATCTTGTTGAGAAGTAATCCCTATACAGATAGAGTACAGTAAGTTCATTGTATTTATTTTCACATTTATGAAAAATATGCATTTTCTCCGCTAATATGAAGCAATTCTTATTAACACAGGTTTGGGTCGATTCCACTGTTTGAGGGTTTGCCAGTGCTCCTGCAGAAGGAAGCTGGTTCGCGTGTGCAGAAGCTAGCCGTGCATCTTCTTTTCCTGCTGTTGAATTGTAGGTATCATTCTTATTGTAAGCCTTTTTTTTTTTTTCCCCTTTTCTATGTCTGACACTGCTGATTGAGACTTGGAATGAAATGTCTTCTTTTATTTTTCCCTGCTCTGTCTTTGAGATAAACTGCAAATACTGGAACTGGTGTTGGTTTTTCTTAATCAATATTTGAAAAAACCTACTGAGAAAGTATAAAGCATGGCCCATTCGTTATGCTTGGTTGCCTTAGTGTACTGTCTAGATGATAGGTTTTTCATTTATCTGTCGTACTTGAACGTGCAATTCAACTGATAGTTTTCCCTGTTGTTCATAATATTTTCACTAAAGAAAAGCCAGTATCTAGAGTTTTTGATATTGTAATAGTAGAGAATAAATCTGAATTCATGACGTTTTACTCACAACCATTTTCTGGTGATTTATTATTGGATTAGGTGAGAGAACTCTCACTTCTATAAGGCTTTCTGTAGCTTCCTTGCCCCCTTCTTAGAACATGAAGTTTTTACTAGCATCCGCCTCATGTTCGCTGCATTGAACTCCAGGCCCCAAGCTTTTTAGGATGTTCTGCACTGGTCAAAATCTTGAGTCTGTGGAGGAATTTGATGCTACAGAAAATCCCCCCGTCTTTTCTGCCAATATTATGGATGGCTTGGCAGATTGCCTCTCTGGCAAAGTAAATAGTTCAGAGGTATGCTTTTCTATTCTCGATTGCCTCATGTGCTAATACTGGAAGTCCTTCTGGCTAGTCTCATTGGTTTATTTTACCTGTTTTCCGGCCACAAAAATTAATTATGGATGCTCATCACCTGTGACTTGCACTAATCATCGGCAATGTGATTTTATGTTTTCTTCTTCTTCCTTTTTTTTTTTTTTTGGGGAAAAAAAGAAGAGGCGGAGAAAATGCAACATGTTCATATGGTTGACTGTTACATGTGCTTTTCTGTTTGTCCGAAGGTCTTAAACGAAAATAAATTTTTCAGGAACTTGAACTGCGGAGACATGCTGTCATCGTGGTTGCTTTTATAGCCTCTTCTGGCAAATCCGGCTTTGAAGTTGTGCTAAATTCTGGCTCATCAAAGGGCATCTGTATTCTGGAGCTGATCGTGCAGATGTTGGCCTCAGAAATGGATGCTGAGGCTGCAGAGCCTGCTGAATTGCATGATATATGTGAAGGAAGGTAACAACAGCAGTTAAATTTTTTAACAGCTGCTTCAATTAGATGAAATTTTATCTGGGGAAAGGAAAAAGTCTCCCAAGAGGAATATCTGTTTCTCTTTTTATCATATGCATAAGTAAAATTAGGATGGCTTAAGAAAGTGGCATATCTAAAGTTCAAGGAAATCAATCCTCATGTTAGATGAGGAAATCTAGGATAAAATGAATTGAGGTTGCCTCTCTTTCTCTCTCTCTCTCTCTCTCTCTACTTTTTTTCCGTCAATAGGTGAAATCACAAAATCAGCTTTAATAATCCTCAAATTTTTCTTAATATAAATGCAGCCCCCTTAAAACCTTACTGTTATTTTCATTGAATGAACAATAAATTAGAGATCTCTTATCTGCTACATTGTCAAACATCCTACATCAGTGGTTGGATTTGAGGATCATTTAGTTTGCAGCAATCTGCAGGCTCAATCCCAGTTCGTAAATATCATTAGTATGAGCATTATTTCTTGAACCAGGATTTCAGTTCTGCTTACCTATCCTTGTACATGATATTTAGGTCATGTTTGGTAAAACTAAAAACTTTTCACACCAAAAATTCATTTTCCATAACTATTTTATTTTAAATTATTATTTCACATCTTTCTATACAACTACCTTACTTTTCAATCATTTCTATATAACTACTTATACGATTCACTTATCTACTTTAATTTTATTCTTTTTATTCTTCATCATTCTCTTATCATATCACATCATTTTCTCCCATTGTAAAAATTTCTACACCAAAAACTTTTCATCTAAAAGTTTTTATCATTTTCCAAACACACCCTTAGTAAAATATTTTATCCTCACATTGAAGTGATGCAATTCAAAATGCAGGCCTTGTAGGCATTCATCGTTGAACAATTCTGGCATGCAGGGCTTTGCTGATGAGGGAGGCCTTGATTCTTCTTAATAGACTGGCATCAAATCACGCCTACTCTGCAGCTGTCTTGGGCTTGTTGACACGCAATAGAGCAATAGCGAGCTTAACCTTTGATGTTACAGATAGAATATCTAAAAGAGGCATGGGATGCAGGCATTCAGAAGCCATCAACAGATCACACATGGAGGCTGAGGTTGCTGGCTTATCAAGGTTGTTCAGGACAAGGTTTTCCTCATTCCTAACAGGAAGCAGTAGAGGAGGCTCCCGTTGAAAAGCTGTTAATTGCTCTGACATTTCAGAAAGAGGAGGAAACCAATGGTCTTGAGATAGTTGGGTAGCATTTACACAGTCTGCATTCCAATCTTTGTAATATCTGCACGAGTACAGCGATCCTCTTTTTGTTTTATGTTTTTGTATTTACGGTGGCAACGATGGTTGCAAGCAATTGTAAATGTAAGACTGATTTGTGTACAAATATATCAATGTGGCCCAATGCAAAGGAGATGCCAATTTCGAAATTATCACGTTCCTCTGAAACAAGCCTAGGAAATATACATAGTGATTGCTAACAAATGGTTACTTGTTATGGCTTGATGAAAGGGAGTAGAGGCTTTTTCTTCTTTTTGATTAGTATATTTTACAAACATCTCAAACTTGTGTCTACTAATCTGGCTCTCGAGACATTCCAACGAATTTCACTACAATAATCTACATGTATAGCTAACAAATCTACTGAAAATCCATCTATGGACGCTCCTACTATTTGAGGAGACTTCACGCCTCAACGCCAGAGTTTTTGCCGCTGCCACCACTCAATCACGAGCGTGCCCAACTGTGGGGCGAGTGCTCGTACCACGCGGGTAGCACCCGCGCAGCAATGCTTCTTCTTCTTAAATCTGATAGGGAGAGGATCACACAGACCACCATGTTCTAACATTTCCATTTTATTTCTACGTATTTTGCTCTAAATCAGATTGTAAAACTGACAAATGGTCAACCGTAAAAAACAAAGTCTTAAGTCCATGTATTGAGATCATCGAAGAGAAAGCACGTCAGGTCTTTCTAGTGATATATTTTTCTCCTTGGTTTCCTGAGGTTTTCTCCAATGTTGTTAGAACTGAACCGGTAAAGGAGCTGGTCTGGTTCGAACCGGTTCGACCGGTTAAGCAAACCGGTGACGTCAGCATGACATATTTATAATGTCGTAAATATTAAATTATTTTTAAATTTTCAATAAATACATTGATAAAATTATATTTTCATAAATCCTAAATATATATGTTAGATTTTAAAAACAACAATATAAGTATAAAACATGCAAGAGGGACAGGAGCAGGCTGCAGTAGGGATGAGGGTAGGCCGCAGCAATCACACATACATATATATTATTTGTGCTTTCTAATAATTCTAAAAATCTTCATATAATTTCATATTAAATTCACACTTTTTGAGTATAAAAATGTTAATTAAATACAGATTTTATGTGAAATATAATGAAAATTATATTTTTCATAAAATCTTTAATTTTGCTATAAAACGGGTCATTTTGCAACTTTTTTTTGAAAATATAAAATTATGAATCAATAGGCTAGAAAATTTTAATGTTGAAATGTTTATTAGCTTATTAATATAATTTGGGCAAATTTATAAAATTATTTAATTGAAAAAATCATACATATATGACTACAATTATATTTTAAAATACGGGGAACAAAGGATATTATTGTATTTAGATAAATTAAATAAAAGAATAAAGTGAATTAAACTAAGATGATATATGATATTATTGAAATTATTTATCAAATAATTAATATTTAAATTCGGATTTAAATGCACCGCAAGAACACCGAACGACCGCGCACCACCAGAGCACCATTTCTGGTACTCCACCCCCAAATCCAGTTGCCGGCCATCTGCAATCAAAATCGAAACCCAAATCCAAATGACCGAACCCATTTCCAGCAAATATAACATTTCAAAACGTCATCTGACGATCATCACTTTTAGAAAAAGGTCGGGGTGCAAAAGGTCAAACCATGAAGAGAGCCTCTAATAGCGTCATAAACTCCCGCCTGAGTCCGCCATCTCTGTTTCCATCTCCCATCTCTATCTCCATCCCAATCCGTTTCATGCTCCATCGTCATCGATCATACGAGGTACTGGCTCTCAAACGTAAGAAATTGTATTCTATGGAATCTCCTCTTATTATGCCTCTGCCCCTGGTATGAAACCAAAAAAATAGATGCGGGACACTCAAGGCTTCAGTATCCACACACCAAACTCTCAGATAGAATGCATCAGAGCAAGCCGTAATGGTTTAAGTTGACCAAGCGGATGAGGATCCATTCATTTTAGGACCCATTTGCCTTTGTTTGATATAACAAAAGTAAAGAACTTGTGGATCTTTTTGATTCTGAAGATCGAGTGACTGATCGACGATGAGAGCTGCAGCAGCTTCTCCCGGCGCCGCTCGGATCAGATTAAGGTCGGCAATCGCCGATTCTGCTTTTCTCGGCGCCTTGCAGCACGGCTCCGATCGGCGGTCGCCCGTCAGCCTTTGCGCTCAGGTCCGGAGTTTTGCCCCTGTCATCAAACGGCAGATGTCTACGTTGGTGCGGAAGACAACGGGATTGCCGAACCCCTTTTTTTTATTCACGGAACTGCCGAACCGGTTGCATACGGTCGAACCGCGATGTCCGGTTCGACGGTTCTTATGGTTTAATATAATTAAACCAGACCGCATATAAACGAACCGGACACAGGACCGGTTCCCGGTTGAACCGGTCGGACCGGCCGGTCCGGTCCGGTTCTGACAACACTGGTTTTCCCTGATTCATCAAAAATTCTGTTAATGAATTAAAATATTTTTACGCAGCCAAATATTCAAATGGTTTTTTCAGATGTGCCAACCATGGGATATTTCCTCCCCACTTGCTACTAACATATGTTGTGTAAGCTAAGTGGATCACATACTATCTCAAATATCTATTATAATAGTCCTTAAAACATTCTTACAAATTAAAGGAGATAATCTACTCCTATCTAAGAATTTGGAGACAGCTCCACCTAAGAATCAAGAAGACAACTTCCAAATAATAAATGGGGAAAAAATCCCCGGATACCATTTGAACCCATGATCAGCTGCTGACTGGCTGTGTGGGTTATCACCAGGGTGGCACCTCTGGTGATAGCCGAGTGGAATTTTGAATTGTTGTTTAGTAGGCAGATGCAGTTGCATCGCTAGAAAGAATGGTGCGGTCATCATCATCATCAGTAGAAAGAACGGTGTAATTGTTGTTTAGTAGGCAGATGCAGATCATCAAAGAATGGTATCATCATCATCCTGGTTGTTGTTATTATTATGCTGTTGAAATATTGATCCATGTAAATGATGTCGTATGAGCCGGGGGGAAAATTGGAACAAGACAATGATAAAAAAAATTACAAAAAATAGGAACAACATAAAATTGAATTTTTTTTTTTCCCAAGAGAAGCCACCTCTAATCCAAGTCTCCATACAGTGCAAGATAAGGCTTTACAGAGATTTGGATTCTTTCCCATGATCAAGGAAATGAACTGCAAAATATGGGGGCTACAATTGTCCTATTATTCCATCAACCAGCAGAACCGTCCAATAGTTCAAAGAAAAAGGAAAAAAGGAAGCATGGTTGATGGTAGCGTTATGGGAAGGGGAATCAGGTGGGATGAGGTTTTCTGGATGTTGCTTAAGTGGAATCATGAAAGACTGACATTGCTTTAAAAAGAATCAGGCGGGCTGCGAGTTACTACCTTGCCTCACAGATGTTGCTTTATTGGAAGACTGAACTCCATTGAATCTGGAAACAGAGTAGCAACAGCCTTGGACCAATTGCTGGTGGCACCATACATGCTGTCAAAATTACCCTTTGGAACTTCCAATCTACTACTGGATGATTAGCCAGTCTCTCAATATTTACAAGTATGTTGAGGAAGTAGGTTTAGCCTGTTTGTTGGTAAAGCTTTCACGTGAAATGCTGGTTGGCTCTGGTTGAATAAGTTATTTAGAGAATCGTCAGTGAATCACACATAGTAGTAGACACCTGCTCATTCTCCTCCTTTGAACTTCTCGTCAGTGAATCACACTTAGTAGTAGACACCTGCTGATTCTCCTCCTTTGAACTTCTCATCAGTGAATCACACATAGTAGTCGACACCTGCTCATTCCCCTCCTTCGAACTTCTGCAATCTTGCCTGGTTGCTTCTGAGCTTCCTCTTAACTATGCTATTATTATCAACAATTTAATGAGCATCAGAATTGGTTGAATAAGAAGTGCAGGCTGAAGTTTTGATTCCGGATACAGATGTTCCCATTGTCATTCCAGTTCTTACTTTTGCTGGGATATAATGGTGGCACATGCCTTTCCCCAGTCACAGGAATTGCTCTCAGGACCCATTTACTGCCACTTTCTGAGAATCGATGTCAGCATCCTCACACTAAATCAAGAGTCTGATGGGGGAAGATATCAACCAGCTCTTTTTAATCTTGATCCAACCATTAGATTTTTCAAAAATCTGATTCCATCTCTGTTCATGGAATCCAGAACATTCCCTGCCTCTAATTCCTTGCCTGCGTGCTCATAAAGATGAACAGCTGCACTGAGAACAAATCCATCAGGTTTTACAGACCCGATCATCTGCTCAAAGAAAGATATCCCTTTTTCGACATGTCCATAGTACATGTACCCCCTTAGCATTGCACGACAGCATTGTAGATCAGGAAGCAGACCAGCTTTGATGATTTTTCCATAGACTCTCTCAGCAATTTCCATCAATCCCATATTTGTCAGAATTGAGAGGAGGTCACCGAAGTGGGCACACAAAGGACAAATTCCTTCCTTAAGCATAGTATCAAGGATTTCCTCAGCTTCAATATAATTTTGGCTCTTGGAATATGCACGAATGAGTGCAAGATAAGTGAAGGAATCTGGAGCATGTCCTTCATTCAGCATGGCCTGAAAAATATTCTCTGCTTCAAGATGACGTCCTATGTTGGCATAGACATTGATCATGGTATTGTAGCTGATCTGCATTTCACATGCATGCCAAAGAAAGAACCCCTTAATGCTACTACACCATTAAGCACTCCAAATTCATGGCAATAGCAATGAATTTAAAAATATTGTTCTTCATTTGAAATAAATCAGGCTGGATTAATTCACTAGCATTTTCATGCTACAAGGTAGCCACAAGCAGTTGAAAACATGAACAAGACATCCACAGAAAGAACATCATTAGAAAGGATCAAATTAATGATTGCATCCTTACTTCCTAAGTTATCTTAGGTACCACACTCCATTTTGAGATACAATAACATGAAGCATCGGATCAGTAATGTGTCAAAAGAATGAGGTAAAATCTTTAGCTTTCTCTTCATAGCCTTGCCTTTTGTGTCTAATAAGTTTTTCTTAACCGAAAATCACCACAAGATATTTCATCTTTTAGAATCAGCTGTGGATACCATATGCAGGTGAATTTTTGAATTTGACATCAACTGAGAAGTTGATTGTAACAATCCACAGAGAAACACATGAAAGAAGCAAAACAAGCAAGAGGAAGAATCCTCAATGCGATCTTTGCTTGAGGGTCGGAGAAAGAGGTTTTTCCCAACCCTCTTAGTTTTTCACAAATCCATCAAACCCAATCAACCACACCCTTTCCACAGTCAAATATCTCTCTTGCATCATCCTACATTTCAACGAAAATCCCTACCTATTTTGAATTGTCCACCCCTTCTCTGACATCATTTTTTCCTTCCATTTCCTCAAACCCTCCCCCTTAACTCTCTATCCAAACACATCCTCAGTAAATAAATAAAACTCAATATCAAAAGGCACTGCTCAACTCATCAATCAATTGTTTGCTAGTGAAACCTCCTGTTGCCATTAGCTTACTGGTTATGCTTGGAGTAACAAATTCTGCTATCATGTTATTTATTCAAAATGTCTTTTGCATAAATGTCTAGAAATGTGATACCTTTCCAGGCTTAATTCCTTCTTCCTGCAACTTCCTGAACAAGTGGGAAGCATCTTCACTCCTGCCTGAGAATTTATAAGATATTTAAATCAGCATTACCATATCTAGAAAAGAACTACTCATGATTCCTGGGAAAAAAGTGCATGGCAACAAAATTTGCAGTCTAAAATTTCTTTACAGAATGTCCATGATGTATACTAACAACTCTTGCTACCAGGGATGGTACATCCATAGTTTCATGGAAGTTGAGGAGTATGACCATGCAGAAGAAGATCACTTACCAGCTTTACCATAATAAAAAATCATATTAGTATAAGCTTTCTCATCAATGACACCAGAGCTGCATGCCATGTCAAACATGTTGATGGCCTTGTCCAGTTTTCCACTTCTGCCGTATACACTGCTTTCAAGAACCATGGAAGAATGTCACAATCTTGAAGGGTGAATCAAAAAGTTCTTCAGGCATGAGACTAAGTTACATTCTTTTCTTGTCTTATATAATTCTTGTTTATATCTTCTTCTTCTTCTTCTTTTTTTTTTTAGTTGATAGACAATGTATGCAGTAATTCCAACCTGATCATAGCACTGTATGTCCGAATAGAGGCAGCAATGCCTAAAGAAATCATCCGATCATATATGCTAGAGGCAATGTCCAATTTACCTGCAAGAATAATGTTGGTCCAGATGATGCTATACCCATAGTTTCTAAAATCTGCCCTCATGTCCTGTAAAAAGTTATTAAAAGGAAGAAATAATAAACATTGTTTGACCTGCTTCTAGCATTGCCTTTATATAGGTGTTATATGCAACAGTATCAAGCTCCACACCATCTGCAAAACATTTGAGAATACTATTTTCTGCTTCCTGGTACTTGCCTGAAATGGGTCCATCAGTTGTAAATATTTTAGCGAGAATGCCCAAACAAACAACATGACGTGATAATAGAATCTAAAAGCTACAAATGTGAACTCTTGAACACACAAAAGGGGATCATGGCACGACACGAATGCCACAAATCTGTCATTATTTGGATTTGACTGTAGTTGCAAGCTTCCCAATTCAAAACATTTAACGAAAAGCTATTCAATCACCATCTCTGTACAAAAAGAGCCCATGATCTTCTATTCCTGATACGGAACTGAGAATGATGGATTTGCTAATAGAAAACAGGGCATGGTATCATCCTCTATTCATGACAGATATTCAGAAAAAATTGTTTTCTATTCATGTTTCATGTGATCTATGCTATGATTGGACGAAATGCATTGGGAAGGAGGGGTGCCCCAATACCTAGGAATGAACGGGAAAATTCCATCCTCAAGAAATTGTCTAGACTGGTACGTGTAGACAACACTGGAATTTGTATGATGCTTCACAAAATTACATGCAGACGCATTAGAACTGCACTATTTTTCTCATTAACCCTGGCTAGCTAGCTTTGGAATGTGTCTGAATAGCCTAATTATCAAATATATTTCAGTAGTGCAGGATAAGGGATATTCAAGAGAAGCAGCACCGTTCATAGTGAAGCCTGAACTTACCATGATTTGTCAAAGCATTCACAAGAATACTGATAGTAATGGCATCATGACCATATCCCCTCTTGAGCATTTCTTCATAAAGGTGGTTTGCCTCATTAAATTTACCGCATTTTGCATACGCATCAGTCATGGATCGGTATACAAGCTTTCCCACTGAAGGGAAATCTAATGCAGCTCTGAATACTTCTTCAGCTTGGTTTAGTTGCTGCCTACTACCATAGAAACTAACAAGAGAAGCAACCGCTGCATCCTCAGGTTGGCAACCTAGATTGATTACATGGTCATATAGAGTTTTGGCTTCAGAAATATCTCCTGTCAAAATTAGGGGCAAAGAAAGAACAGTCAATAAAATCTATTTACAGCTAAAAGGAAAAAACATCAAGCCATTGTCTTCATCAATGAAACCTGAACTCCCCATGGAAGTTTTCTGAAATATAACTCTTAGAGGAACTTTAAGGTCTTGATACATCAGAATGTGTAATCCCCACACTTCTACTAGTTTGAACTTTGGACAGATGAGGCAAAGCATAGGCAATCTAGAAATGGGGCCTGTTTCACCACATCCTCCCCCGTGGCCAAGTAAACGGTCTAGACTAAAAAGGAAAAGCAGTATGGTTATTGATCAATTGGGCTATTTTTTACATTTTGATGCAGTGGAGTCCAATAGTTCCTCATGATTTCAATCAGTGTAATTAAAACCAGATCGGGGGTTGAACCTGTTGCCCAACCAATGCCCAGTTTTTCTGGTTTAACTGGATGATTCTTCCAGTTATATGGGTTCAACCAGTCAACTAGAGTATGGTTGGTCCCCAGTCACAGCCAGTCCAGTCTAGTTTTAATAATATTGGTTTCAATGCTGTCCTTAAATGCACAGGATACATAAACAAAAACCCCATTAAAGGTTCCCTTGCCTTCTCTGATTAACTTGCTTATAAGTCGACTGACTACTGATATGCCATCTGCATTCTCCAGCAGCAAATTCAATATATTGCTAGCATTTGGAAGATCATCATTCAACAAATACAAATTAAGCATCCGACCAAGAGCCACAGCATCTGGCTGCTCCATTGTCTTGAATATTTCCTCTGCTTGCTCAAATTTTCCGCATTTTCCATAAATGGTCATCAATGATGTCCGTATGAACTTGTCTCCAGCCAGTCCAATACTTTCCATCTCTGCTACCAATGCTTCCGCATCACATATCATGCCTTCTTTGCAGTATACTTTCATGACAGTCCTGTAAAGCTCCTCATCAAACTGTATATCATCTTCTCTCATCCTAGCAATGAATGCCTTGGCCTTTTCAAATAAGCCAGTTCTCATGTACAAATTGACCATGTCATTGCAGGAAGCTGCATCAGGGGTGCGAATTTCAGATAGAGCCTGAAATGCAATTTCAGCATATCCGACATCTTCTTTGAGCGCATAACATCTAAGTAAGGCAGAATGCGCAAAGCTAGAGAATTCAATATTTCTGGACTTCATAATCTCCAGCACATTTAAAGCTTTTTCATGAAACCCAGCATTCAGATGAACTTGCGCCATTGTTACATAAGTTTTCTCCTCGCTGAGGAGACCCAATTGCTCGATCTCTTCAAACGTCCTCACAGCATCCTCGTATAAACCAAGTTTACCATAAATTCTAACAAGTATACTGTAGATCACTTCATCAGCTGGAATCTTTTTCTTCTCCATGTCTAAGAAGAGTGAGAGAGCTTTGGAATAGTCTCCATGCTTGTAATACAGATTGAGAAGTGAGGCACACACATAATTACTTGGAACTATTCTGTGTGATTTCATTTCTTCATAAAGTTTCAGTGCTTCATCCAGGTTATCATTTTTAGCAACCAAGCGGATCAGAACACTATATGTTAACTCACCAGGTACATGTCCAGATTTTTTCATTTTATTAAAAATCTGAAAAGCCTCCTGTGCAAGACCTTCTTTGGCGTATGAAGTTATGGAAATGGTATAAGTGAAATGGTTGGGCTCCACCCCTGCATCAATCACCTCCTTCCACAACTGGATCACATTCTTATGTAGCCTTTTTTTCTGCAAAGATGAAATCATGAAATTGAACACAGAAACTGGCGGAACAATCCCTCGTGCCTTCACAGCAGTGTAAAATGTAATCATCTCCTTATGGCGTCCCCATCTAGCATACGTGCACAACATAGTGCCGCAAGCAACTTCATCTGGTTCGCATCCTGATTGAAGCATCTCCAAGAAGAGCCGCTCAGCAAGTCTGATCTTTCCTACCTGGCCATATATCCGTAGCACAATTGTGTAGACCATTACACAGGACCTGTAGCATAGCTGCCTTGTCCAAAGTGACAATCATGATGAGTTAAAAGGAAATCTCCTCCTGCTTCAATTAGTAGAAATGAATGTGCAATGAACACTGTCAAAATGACATGGTGTACCAAATACCAAACTCTAAGTTTCTCCATGCATGTTCACTGCTAACAGTTTTCAAACTGTGGTCAGAACAATATTTAAATTCGACAACCTGCCAACTTTTCTCAATTTCTTCTTCGTTTATCAAAAGTTACTAGTCTTTGATTTATTTATTAACGCCCACTCCCCATCAATTATTTATCAGGTAAATACAAGAGATAAATTTAATCATCAAACGCTAGGTTTCAAACTAAAAAGTTATATATATATATATATATATATATATATATATATATATATATATATATAAACCATTACCAAATCAAAAGGAGGAGAAAAAAAAAAGAAAACTACAGGGGAAACACACGGGCACACACAAACAAGGGTCAGTTTGTGGTGAAACAAGGGTCAATCCTTAGTGCCTCCGTCCACCCCACTTCACCAAGAAACAACTAGAAGCAATCATCACAATCAGTCAAAATCCATAATAAAATGCAAAATCAACCTGCTCAACCGTCAAGTTTCCAACAGAAACCAAAACAACGGGGGAAGCAGATGCCAACCTGCAATTTCATCCAAGCGAAAAAATCCCTGGCTTGTCGCCATCCCTTCTGCTCTTTCAGCACGATGCACATCTCCTTGAAAGTCAGCTTGGTGACAAAAGAGCTCATCTCTTCCCTCATATCATAAGACCCTTCCACCCGCGTCGCCAGGCTCCTCACCCGTCGTATCGCCGCCACGACGTGCCGCCCGTACAATTGCCCGTTGCGGTCGTCCTTCAAGAACTGCTCCATCTGCTCCGGCGTCCGCCGAATCCATTTGGGGGTCTGCACGTGGGAGCCTTGGTTCCTCCGCAGGACGCTCAGGTACATGGCCTTCCCCTTGATGATGCGGCGGGCATCGTCGTCGGAGAGTGGCTTTTTGTTCAGTTTGTAAGGCCTGGTGATGGGTTTGTTGCCGTCGCTGAGAGTCCAAGGGTCCGACCTGAGACAGCAACGTATGATTGGGGTTTTGGGGGATTTTGAGGAGCATGGGGAGAAGGGTTTTTGGTGGTAACGGAGCGGGAGAGCAGGCAGAAATGGAGTTTTTAGAGTCTCCATGGAATTCAAAAATGGGAACTTTCTGGCTCGGGCATTGCAGAAAGAAGAAGATAAAATCCTGAAGATATTTTTCTTCTTCTTCTTTTCTCCGAATAAGAAGATAAAAAAACCGAGATTTGTTTCCTGAAATCTTCCGGTTCGAGGAGAGAATCGCACAGGCTCAACGGTTGGCAACGAACACATCATCGAGAGGATCCCAGCCGTTGGATTTTCACTGCAGTGCTGGGGACCGCAAAACGGTTTTCTTTACTGGTTAAATCCTCTAACTTTGCAATATCATAGATTATGGCCAATGATCTTTTCAGACTGGTCTAAAATCCGTTCCAAAATCATATTTTTTTGAAATTTTTTAGTAAATATGTTAATCTAGTTATATTTAATCTATAAATTAAGTTTATATATATGTATTTATTTTGAATTTTTTAAAAATAGAAGTATTTAAGTCATCTTAAATAATTTAAAATGACTTAAATATTTATATTTTAAAAAATTCAAAATAAATATTGATATATTTTCAAAAATGGTAAAACTTAATTTATAAATTAAATATAACTAAAAATGGTCCAAAAAAATCGCTCATTTTGATTAGAACAGCGACCTTTAATTTTATAGCTTAAACTTTGTTAGTTTGCAAGGGCGTTTCTTGCAAATTTGCACTCACACCGCAACTAATATAGATATAATACTAACTGTTTCCTGTTATAAACATGCCCATGTGGTTCAATAGCAAAAATTTATAGAAGTTAAAAGCGTACCCGTGTGGTTTAATACCAAATTGTAATTATTCCCATGTCTTGAAGCCAAGGGTCCACTTTTAAAGAGGTAAAAAGAAATGGTGAAGTGGAGATTGAAAAAAAATTTTAAAATGAGAAAACGATGTGATATAAAAATAGATAATGATTAGAAATAAAAATAAAGATAAAATATTTACAAGAAATATATGAAAATAATTAAAATATGTAAGTAATAATAGACAAAGCGTGATAATTAAATTATCAAATTATCAAATTATATCAAAACATGTACAAACAAGAGTAAGACTTTTTTAAAATTTTAATAAGGGAACTCTTTTTTTTATGTAACAGTAAAGGAACTCTTAAGCTTTAAAGAAACGAAAATTCTACCATAATTTTTAAATTGAAATATATGAGATTTAATATGCACAAATTTTAAAGAGCTCTAATTTTTATATAACCTTGCTTGTCCATCTTGGCGATTCGTCAAAATACAATCTTATAATTTATTAAGAGAGTTTTACTTAAGAAAAATTGAAAATTTTTATTATCTTTAAAAGTTGTTTCAATAGGCTTTCATCAAAAAGTATTAAACGGGCTTGCCTTTCAAAAAAAGTATTCAACAGGCTTGAAGAGGACAGAAAAATAAGAAAAGTAGTATTAAAAATGTAAAAGTTATTTAATCAAAAAATGTAAAACGTGTATTTTAAAATGAGAAATTTTATTAAAAATTAAAGATGTTATCTTAGGAACGGGAAATCTTATCCCATTTAAGCCTTTGGACACTTTGGAACAGGCAAAAGTTAATATTAAGTACTAGTATTTTTTTTGACAGTATTAAGTACTAGTATTAAATTTAATTGTTTAGTTTGAAGCTTATAATTAAATATTTATAGGCAAAAGTTAATATTAAGTACTAGTATTTTTTTGACAGTATTAAGTACTAATATTAAATTTTAATTGTCTAGTTTGAAGCTTATAATTAAACATTTATGTTACTAAATGATATAAGCCAAGAACTTCAATTGAAATTCAAATGCAACAGTTTCATTACTCTTAACTATTTATATCATTTGTAATGGAAGGTCATTTTTATTTATTGGACTCAACATATTACAATAAACCATGATTTTACCTCTCCCCAACCTCATACAAATTATTTTCAGCCATTCAATTGGATCATGGACAATAAATATACACACATCATGTGGCTGCTTCATAATTAATGGACCCCATATGCCCCTGACTGTTTTTGGTAGCCAATAATGCAAGGTATGATGCATCATGTTCATGTCAACCACCCACCCACCAAGGTGTCATCATAATAGCCAGTTCTCTCCTTGTCTGATTCTCTTTCAAAAATTCCAGGCTGTTCCATGCCAAAGCCGATCATGAAATAGATCGGGCGGGTCTTGAAATTTTATGAAACATGTTCTACATATGAAGTGAATTTTCCTTAAACCTCTCCTGTAAAGTACACCTTTATGATGAAATAAAAAAACTTATTTTATTTAATATTATTTTTTATCATGTTATCAAAAATTATTTTAATATTAAATTTGAATGTGTTATACTTGCTTTAAAAGATATAATCATGTATACATGTGTATAAAATATATATTCGCGCATATAAATGTATTTATAAACTCATTGATTTATATGGAAAGAATATTTAAGATATATTGTATAAAATGAAATGAATTAACAGCTATGGAATCAAAATATTGAATTAACCAAATTTATTATATTTAAATGTTGACTTGGATAAAACTTAATTATTTCTTAGTTAAATAAATAATTCTACATGCAATCGGTGATGGGTGTTGTGGATTTCATATACAAATCTCATTGAAATACCTTTTTGATATAGTTAAAATATTTGTGACAAAATGACGCATGCCTTAAATCTAAATAAAACTATAAAAAATGCAAAAAATCGTTGATCACAACAACTTGCAGCAAGGGGTTTCAAAAGAGCAAAGCCTAATAATAAATTATTTGTCGTATCCTGAAATATGTGTTATTTGGGAAACACCAACAAAGTAATTAGAAATCCAAATTCTTAAATAGAATTTTTTTTTTTCAAAAAAAAAAAAAATCTAGATTCATTGAAATCGACTGCACACGCCTTCATGTTGGCCAACTGGTTACTGCCTCCCCCTGCAATATAATATTGCGTGGGATGCTTTCAACATGACAATTTCAAATCCTTCAAACGCTCCTTTTCTTGCTTCACTCCAGCCAAACATTCCTTTATCCTCGTGTCTCTTGTGATTCTATATAATATCGGACCCGTTGAATGCATTAATTGATGACTCTTGATGTATACACCCTACAGCATCGTGACCACAAAACAACATAAAGAGATCCAAATATTGCATGTGCAAATGACATTAAAACCAAGCCATCCAAAGTGCAATAGAAACATGAAATAATAGCGTCTAGATCTATGTACAGGATTGCAATATTTACTCTGAGTTCAACTTAAAATGGGTCACTAATTAAAAATTTTAAAGTTTTTATATGTCGATTTGATTTAATGTGATAATTTTTGCTTTTAATATTTTGATGATTGATAGAAAATCCATTTGCTTCATTATATTTACATATTGCTTTAGTTAAGAGATTAACTAACATTGAGCTACATTTATTTAAAAAATATACATTCATGTATAGATTATGAAAAGTGCTTACATCCATTCATATATATATATATATACATTTTAATAATATTTTAGATAGTTTATACGTTGAAAATACAACTTCAAATTTGATATTTAATATTAAACTATTTTATTATATTAATTTAATATATTTTTAGATAAGACTCATAGATAATAATATTAGAAAACTAAAATAGTTTCTATGATAATATAAATAATATTAAAAATAATCAATAAAATTGATACACATAAATCATTAAGTCCCTAAAAATATATGAGTTTATATAGTAGAGGAGTTCATTGAAGCAATTCTCTATTTTTTTTATAAAAAAAAATTTCTACTTGCTGCTAGGGGTGAAAATAAGGTCTGGTTGACCCATGACCTATCCTGCTTTGCTCTGCCCCAATTTTACAAAGGATTAGGGCAATAATTTTAATCCGATAAGGTGAGGTGGGTCAAGATTTTAGACCCATGTTTCAATTTCAATGGTTAAGGTGGGTCGATAATGTCTTAACCCGCATATAAATTATTTTTATTAATCATATAACTTATTTATATGAATGTAGTTTTATTAGATAAATATATTTAATTTTATGACTTATTAATGTGAATATAATTTATGTTGATATATATTTAATTTTATAACTTGTTTATATAGGTAAATTTTTATTTCTTAATCACATATATGTTGTTGAAATTATCTCATTCACATGATTTATCAATGAAATAAGATATGTTATCTATATTATTTATATATTATAAGAACGAATATTATTATTTTTGTAATTTAATAGTTTTAATTTAATTCAAAATTTACATCAATGTCTTTTTTTAAAGATTGATACACATATTTATTGAGGTTATGTTGTAAACAAAATTATTTTAAAAAATTTGCTAATACTTTATTATGACAATTGTATTTTAATCACTGAATAATTTTTTTATGGAGAATATAGAACAACATGTTATCCAAACTCCCTTTTAAAACTCAAAAGTAAGGGAAGGAGGAAGGATATAGTTGTCCTAGAATATTGAAGTATTGTCTTTAAATTTATCATATAAATAAATTTATATTGCCACTGAGGTCGTGCCTCAATGGTGCAGGACATGACCTCGTAAGTTGGGCGGTCCTGGGTTCGAATCTCCGCAACAGCATTCCGAAAGTGGTGGCGTTGCAAGTCTCTTCTAGTGTTGTGGGAGCCGTACACTGGTGGAACATATTAGAAATAGTATTAGGAAAAGTTGATAATTATAAGCAACATAACGACCGCTTCAATATCGTTGTTCTGAGAACTACTGAAGAAAGATAAGAGTCAGATGAACTTATTCCAATTTCCAACCCAATATAAAAAGTAGGATGAAACTGGATTTCTGAAGACGAGGTCGGGATCCTGCCCCTGTCTTCACCCGTACTTGCCACGCTGTCGAATGAATATGACGACTATGGACCACGGAACTCCGCCGGTGAGTCGACAAACGGGCCCGATCATGTCAGCGGCGACAGCAGGATGGGTTGGTGGCAATTAGTGCACGACAGCCCACATGCATCGGCTTGCATGCGGCAGACATAGGCATTGTCCAAAATTAAAAGCTTGAAATGGAAATTGTGACTCTTGGAAATAATAAACGGCTGTTATCCTAATAGATTTACTTTTATAATTTAATAGTTCTTATAAACATATTAATTTTTATTATCATTAGTTATACTTTCAGTCTGTATTAATTTTCTGTTACCCTATTATTTTATTTCTAATACTATATCCGTCTTCCTTCATAGGTTAATAATTAAGGATATAGTCTTGGATGTTTGGAATTGCTGCTGAATTCTCTGCATTACCCTTTTTTTCGGGGACTACTGTGGTGATTGATGAGATTTACATTAGATTAATATTTTGACGTATTTGTTTGCAATTCCAAAATTATTATTAAGATCAAACTTACATGTCTAACTGACAATATTGTAGACCATCATGTAAATATAAAGCCTTTTGACCATAATAAATATTCATTTCTTGGAACAGTAGAAAAGTCTTATTATTCTCGTGATAAGCTACTGTTGCTAAGAAAAACGAACGATTCTTTTGCGGTATCTTGTTGAAATTTCACGCGAATAAAAAAAAAAAAAAAAAAAAAACTAATAACTATATACCATATCGGAGGTTAATACTCGAGTTTGGGTATGAACCTTGAAACTCTTATGCATGCGCATACTTATACATTTGCATCCACCACCTAATAATAATATAGATGTTAACCATATTCTCCACCTATAGTTGGTACATGCGTATGAGGCAATTGTAATTCCCTGTATTTTATTATCATTTACCGCCGAGCTTTTTCTTTTCGGATCGTTAGTTATTTAGTATGGTGTTTATTTATTTGTACTCAATATCTCTATTTTTATATTATTTTTATTTCATCTTAATTATTATATGTTTTTATTTGATTATATTTTTATTTTTATTTGCATATAATCGTATTGCATGCCCTAGCTTCCAGCAGACCATAGGTGTTTTGCATTTTATTTCCCCTAACTTTGCATATTTTTTTTTAATTTGTGTGTTTCATGTATTTACTTTTTAAATTCTGCAAATTTACCCTTATTGTATTTTAAATCTAAAAGTTCTATACTATCAAAACACTTAATTAACGGCTCTTCTTTGTAAATAAAAAGTTTAAAATACTTTTATGACTTGGTTGAGTCAGCTTATGTTTATGAGTCAACTCATATATATATATATATATATATATATATATATATATATGGTCATGATGATTTTATATGACCTATGAATATAAGTTGATTTGTAAATTAAGTCAACTTAAACTTGCAAACAACACGATTTTTATTATGGCTAAGTTGAGCCTATTCAATATTCATTACATGAGTCAACTCCTTTAAAAGTAATATTATTATTTTAAAATTTGTACTAGAGTTACTCAAAGATTTTCCAAGCATTTTGGTGGCTTGTATCAAATATTTTCCAAGCATTTTGTGGCTTGTATTAATGATAGAATTTATAATATAAAGAAGGTAAACTTACACGGTTCAAAAAGCAAATAGATAAAATGCACAAGTCAAAAAGCAAATAGGCACAGTTAAAGGAACCAATAGGCAAAAAATCCATCAAACGTGCGAACCCAAAATTTCAAGTGGTACGACGGACTACCGAACCGACAAACCATTTAATTTATTCTTTTTATATCTCCACGGCTTTGGACCGTAAGCTTGCGGAAAAAAATAATAATAATAAAAAATAGAGTTAGGATGTCTGCATCGCTTAAGAATATTTTATTTGCAAGTCATAGATCGACCCAGATAATAATCGTGGCAGTGGATAGCTGACGTTTAAGACTATAATCTTACATGCATGCCCCATGGATTTGGATGAACAGGAATGGTTGCCCACTGAAAAATAATTTTTTTTTATCTGTAATTAGAAATAGCATTGAAAACGGAAAAAATAAGTTATTATTAAAAAAAATAAGAAATTATATGAAAACAAAAAAAGGGATTAAAAAAAAATCCATCTCATTCTTCTGTAATTCCATCCAGAAAATTAGACCACATGTCGATGTGATGGACAACGGCTGCACTAATTCTTATCATTTCTCTATAACGAGGTATGGTCCACCTAACACCGATATTTCATTTTTAAAAAATAATAAAGAAAAAATCGGGCTGCCCTTTCCATTGTTTATCCTTCCTGGGAGAGCTGAAAAGTCAGTCCAGACCGTCTAATAAATTCTTCCGTTGAGAAAACCTTATCTGGGCGATGATCAAATTCCTTAGGTCTTATAGTCAAAAAAATGAAAAATGAAAAAAAAAAAAAAACACATTTTAATAATCTTCTTGCGTTGGAGGGTCAAGCTGACAACAAACGGACTTCAGTAGAGAGTGGCAAACAAACTGGTTTCTTCCCTTCATCGCTGACCGAAGACACCATCCAAACCGTTCATAGAAAATGAACGGAATAGATATATTTACATGCATCATACATACTTGTTTAAAGTCCGTATGGGAAAATAAAATAAAAAAATATTTCTTTTATCTTCGCGGTGGTGATCGCATATTTACCGATTAGGTTGACCTGTGGGTTGCGTGGGGATCACACTTCTGTCCGCCAACTTCTTCCAGAAGATGACTAGTAATTGATCAAGCTACTTTGGTTTGGATTAATCCACACCGTTCAATTCTTAGGGCCCAATGTGGATGGAGTGCATCCAATCAGTATCAAAAAAATCAATTGATTAACATTAATTATGAAAGCAAAAAACGAATTAGCTGTCAATACCCACCCACAAGACAACTGAATTGCATGCATATGCCACAAATGACCTAATCCAGAAAAGCACAGAGCTCTTATTCCTAGAGCCAAAACGTATTTTATAGGTTTTTCTTTTCGGGTGTGTTTGTTTATTAATAAAATTTTTTAGCTAAAATTTTTTAAACAAAATTTTTTCACTTTTGTAGCTAACTTTTTTTTTTTTTTTTTTACATTTTATGTACAACTATTCTATTTTTAATCATTTCTACGTAATTACATATACAATTAGTCTGTCTATTTTAAATTTATTTTCTTTACTCTTTATTATTACCTTAATCATATCATATCATTTTTTCTCATTTCAAACGCTTTTATACTAAAAATATTTCATTAAAAAATTTACCACTTCTTAAACACATTCTCGATTTGCATAAATCACAGAATAAAAGAAGTAAAAACGTATCCATTTTATAAAAAAAAAACTGCATAATTATAGTATAATACCATCTTATCTTAAAATGTCAACATAACTAAAAATATAATTCATATCACATCTGAAATAACATATTCATGCACGACCGTCCACTTTTTTTTAATAGGCAATCAGTGATCCATGACTAAGGTGTACCTTATAAGAAAGTAACAAAGCTATCGACTTTACCTATCTTTAAGCTCTATACTTTATTATTTTAGTATCTTATAGACACTCTCTGTCATCCTTCCTAATCCCCTAAAAAAACAGATGGTATCCGGAGAGTCACCACCACATAAGACTCATGCAATGAAAGTACTTTGGAAGAATGAATCGGAGACACACTGCCACGTGTAGGGCAGCTATCGCCTTGACCAATAACACATCTAAAATGAGTCACCTTTTCCCATCCAAATAAAAAACGAAAGCGTTTTAAGCTGCTTTTCGGATCTTAAAACTGGACACTGCAGCAACCCAACAGGGCAGGGCCGCACAGGGAGGTAGAATATGTGAGAGAGACTTTGGGAAAGAATCCAATTATCCGACCGACCCCGGGATCGATTCTTTTACCAGCTTCGACCGTGTCTGATTCTCTCTCTCTCTCTCTCATAACTTCTACTACAATTCATACGTGGCAGAGCATCCGAAAGCCACAGACAGGCATAAGTTCTAATCTTGCTGTCTCTTCTGCTTGTGCTTCTTCTTCTCTCCCATCTCTCTGTTCTCTGCCTACTCCTTAGATTCGAAACCCATCTCAGAAAAAGGAAAAGATTTAAAACCCAAAAAGGAAAATCCTGGTTATGGTAACTGAGAAAGGTGTGGAACTAGACCGTCTCTTCTGCTGTTGCTTTTCTCGCATCTGCTCTTGTTTATCTGCTCCATAGATTCGAAACCCACGATTGCAAAAGGAAAAGATTCAACGCGCAGAAAAGAGAATTCTTGTTCTTGTCAGAAAGGATATTAGCGGAGTGCAAGAGAGAGGGAGGGAGAGAATGGTGGGGATCTTTTCTAGATTTTCAGGGATCAGAAGTGGGCATAGAAGGACACAGAGTGCAATTGTAAGTAGATTAATTTCAGTAGATTATGTTGGTGGGCGAAGTTCTTCTCTTCATCTATCCTTCCTATGTGTTTCCAGATCCTATTTATTTTGCTGGCTTGACTTTTGTCGTTGATTTGGAATTTTGGGTATTTGTTTTTATCTCAATGTTTCATTGATTTTCGGCAATTTCAATTAGTTTTATGCTCTAATTTTTTGTTTCCAAATCATTGGGCTGGCGGTTGATGATTTAGGAAAATGTTTCTGTTTTAATTGCATCTTCGAGTCTCTGACATTTGAACTTCTGCAACTTTAGGAGAAGATTTGATTTTTTTTTTTTTTTTTGTGTTGGATGTATGGCGCTCTCTCTCTCTCTCTCTCTGTTCTTGGAAGGTGTTTGCTTGATCCTAGATTTCTTCCTCTAGTGGCTTGTAAACTTAAAACTTGAACTCTATTGTTGATTTTCCTTGATATGGAGTATTTGAGTCTAGATTTTGCTTTTTCCTTTTGAAGTCATTCGATCTTTCTCACCTTTCGTTTGAGTTGAGACTTTGGTTGACTATTCAAGCAGCTTACATCAAGCGGCTGATTTATCTAAGAATTTTATTTATTTATTTATTTATTTATTTGCATATTGATTTTTTTTCCTTTTGGTTATCGACGTAGAAAGAAAAAAAATGCTTCAATTGCCTGAATATGATCTGTCGATTTTTTTTTGTTGCTATTATCATTATTATCTTCTTGATCAACCGCTCCAGTTATTCCTAATGACCGTCTTAACTTTTGATCTATCATGTTCCATCACCAATGGAAGGAAATTTGGTTGGCGGGATTCATTTTCGCCACCTTTCGGTTGGTCTTGGGTTCATGATTATTGGAAGTGACTGCAAAGCAACTGCTTCGGCTCCCGTTTCTTTCGTCTAAGAATTTTGTTTTACGTGTTTCTTTGTCCTCTTAGTCTCTGATCTGGTCCTTAGCTGTCTGAAGAAATCGCTTCCATGTGATTTTCGGTTGGCGCTGTGAGGAACTTCACTTCATTTGGTGGATTTGCTTTTCCTTGAACTGACAGCCAGTTGATGTGTGGCACAGGATGGAAGGCAAACAGTTTCAGCAAACGCGGAGACTGCAGCTTCTGCAGTTGCAGCAGCAGCAGCAGTTACCCATGGGATTGAAGTGGCAGTGGAGTTTAAACCAGTCGAACATCCAATTGAACCCATTGATAATAATCAGCCAATTAGATGCCCATTACCCGAACCTTCAATTCTAAATGTAAGCATACTATAACGTCTGTGGCCAGCATTTTGCTGTATATCATGATTCTGCCTTCTTCTCTTTCACGCAATGAAGAACTGACATTTTATTGCCTGATTTTGATTGCTATTCGCATTTCATCTATATTCTGCTTGTGATCTAAGCACCTGCTTCGTACATACTTTCAAGCAGCCCTTCTTTGTCATTCTTACCTACAGTCTCATCCAGCGTGAACAGCTAATTAACTGGAAAGTCAAGATGGTTTATCTTCTATAGGGCCTCAATGTTAAACAAATATGTTATCACATGTTTCACATTTGCTTATGTCCATATGTGTTTGTAGACCTTACCTCAACCACACAAAAATTACACGCCCACCCACCATGTTATAGGTCCATCACATCCTTTCTCTTCACATAAATGCAGCTGACAGAAGTATGGTGATTGTGCCCTTTTCAAGTGACACCGACTTGAGCCGGAATTCATGCTATGGGTGGAAACTGTGGAAACCCAGCTCTATTTCATTGAACTGGAAAAAAAGTTGGTCACGTGTCCCAAAATAGCAAGTCGACAGTGGTTCTATGTTAGGAAAGAATGGAACTTACATTGTCATGAAATAGTTGTGGAACCTGCAGTGATTTAGACATGAGGAACATGCATCGACCTTTTCTTGTTGATGCCGAAACACTGAGCTTGCCCCATTTTGGACTGAATTCTATTAGGTAGAAGCATTTTTTTAATAAGCATTTATGTATGTGTTTATTTGAAATAATCTTCTTTCATTTTTTGTTTAACAGAATCAATTTCTAGATTTTACTGTGGAATTCAAAAAATGGGTCTGCTAATTGCTCAATGAAACAATGGATCTCATATTCTCATTTTGTTAATACTAGTTATGCATTACAGACTCATCTTTGAATAGGCGTTTCTATTAATTAGGACTTTCAATTAGGACTACATTTAGTTTAGGTGACATATATGCAAGGTATTGAAGCAATCCTAACTGATGTTTTCAAGATTTGCTTTCCTGTCCTCTTTTCTGGTCTTAATACCAATTAACAACCTGGTCTTATACTGGTTTGGGTACAACCAAACAGATCACTTGCTATCATAACCCGTATAGAAAATCATTTTGAAAATGGCTTCAGCTTCAAAATTTGTCTAAATAGAGCACTTGCTATCATAAACCATATCCTCAAAAGAAATCATTTTAAAAATGGCTCCAGCTTCAAATTTTGTCTAAGCTTTTCCACCATGTAACACGGATCTCTTACACACTTTAATGGCTGTGGACCAAGTGCTCGGATAGGCATAACTCATCATGGATCTTCTTGCCAACTTCTTGAAGAATGATTTCAATGGTTTGGTGCGGGATCTAGTCTATGTGAACGAATCATGTACCATTTCTGAAATGTGGGTTAAATAGTCATCAATGCGGTCAAAAAGTTCGTCTCCCTATGCACAATGAAGTGCACTTTAGAGGCTGACACATCCCTTCTCTTTCCATGGTGAAAATTTGCAGTCCACAACAATTAGAAATAGCTGTCTTTAGCTATGATTTTATTCTGCCGAAGTTTCTTAATCCTTTTCTCATGCTCATTAAAACTCTCATTGCAGCTGGAAAGAACAGCTTGTGGCAAACAGATTAGCAGCTACCAGCACACAAATTACAAATCTACCACAAACGTTAGCTTAATTTTTATTTTTTTTTAAATTACTTTCGAATGATTTCTATAAAGAAATTCTTGCCTTCACGAAAGGCAAAGCCCTCCTGTGAAAGTTGAACCGTAGAAGTTAAAACTGGGCAGTAATATTTGTCGTGAAGTACCACGTCTTTGAAAATTTTGTTCGTGGTGTTGTTACAACCAGGATGGAAGAATATGGAAGGAACGGCTGTCAGCTAGTGTTCGAAGGAGAGCTGACTTGCCCGTTTTAAGGGAAGGAGTGAATTCTGAGCCTGAGGCAACAGCTGTGACAAAGCCACCACGACCGCACAGGTCTATCCTGCCATCATCTATTAGTGCACCGGAGCATGATCTCATCTACATGCTGGAAGAATGTAAAGCAGCAGGAGATCAGACATTCCTGGCATAGCATCTCATGGAGTCGAGGACATAAATATAGCTGCTTATTTCCTTTTTTTTGTCGATGCCTTTTATGTATTTGTGCTCCATGTATTATTTCCCCCTCATTTCTTTTTGAAATAGCCAGAGATTCTATTAAAATATAGGATGGAATAAAAAGAGCCCATGTCAAATGATCTTCTTACTGTATATGTGTTCTATCAGTTCGAATTGCTATGAAGAGGAATGGGAATTTTCGGCTGGCTTTAAATCAGCTTTTTTGTGATACTAGGAGTCATCTTTTAAAAGATATTTATATGTTATGGTACCAAGAGGAAAACATTTTCTTTCACAGTTTTAGTATCTCAGCTGAGATTTAGATGATTTTTGGTTGTGAGGGGCTATTTTTAGCATTCCAAGTTATATGACGGTTGTAATGGGCTGTGCACTGGACCCCACTTATGAGGAATTCCATTTGTGTGGTAGGTAGTGTCATTGGTTAGGTTGGTTAGCTTGGAGTGGGTTGAGAAAAATGGTTCAAGCCAACTTCGCTCCATTGCAAGGTAGGATTGGGCTGGTTGAGGTCAGTCTTGAGCAACTTGACCTGAATTTCAACTTGATTTATGTAATATTTATCATCACGATGATGAGTCCAACTGCATTTCGGCATTGTCTTTTAGAGTTTTAATCATGGGACGCGATCCAGTGCATGTAAAACTCATTTTTTTTTTTTTTTTGACAAAACTATTAATTTATGTATATTTAGAGTGGGTTTGAAGTGATAAAGCTTTTGAATGAAAATTTTTTGATATAAAAGTTTTTAAAATAAGAAAAAATGATGTAATATGATAGAGGTAATAAATGATGAATAAGGAGAATAAAGTTAAAATAGATATATTAGTCGTATGAGTAGTAATATAGAAATGATTAAAAAGTAAAATAATTATATAGGAAAATATGAATAAGTAATTAAAAAATCCCGCAGTTGCGGAGAGTAAAAAGTTTTCCATATAATAAAACTGGGGAAATGAGTGCATATTTTTTTAGAATTTCAAATTTTAATCATTTCTAACACTTTAAAATGATTAAAATATTTCTATGTATAAAAATTTTTAAACAAATATATATATACACATCTCTAGAAAATGATAAAACTTGTTATATGTATTAAATACATATAGATTAATAATTTTATAAAAATTCAAAAAAATAAATAAATTCTATACACGGGCGCATGGAAAGCCTAGTGTGCTTGAGTGCACCGAATCATAACCATTTAATCATTTATCGGGGAAATGATTTATTACAATCTTGAAAAAGCTATTCGTAAATTTATGAATAAAGGTAAAACAAGGGTAACCTTCAAAGCATATCTAAATGGCAGCTTCAAGTGAACGAGGGTATAAAACAGTGGTATCATAATACATTGTGGATACGCACATGTAGTTCCGGCTTGGAGTCCTGAGGGGAGCAAATGGTTAATGTGATGCAATGAAAAGAAGATTCGCAGCTTCAAGACGGGAAAATTGCGCCATAGACCCTCTAATTATGCGTATTAACATTTTGGACTCCGATGTTTGCGTATTAGCATTTTAGACCTCCAAAAGTTTCGACCTTTGCATTTTACCCCCCGTGCCCTCACGACGTTAAAAAATCAGCGTTTGGCCGTCCGAAATGACGAGAATACCCATGACAAAAAAGCAGAGGCCACGACACCAGACCGGCCACCTAGAAGAAACTGAAGGTAAAGGTAGTGAGCGGCTTCGGCCACAACATCCCAAAACTGACGTGCCCATCCGCAGCCGAAGCAGCAAGCAGCAGCGTGACGGTGATCAGCATGGGCAAGTACAACACAAACATCCAAGTGAATGTCGCAGAGCAGACGGTGACGGTGGATTCAAGAGTGGGTCTTCGGGATTTGATTAATAAGGTGGAAGACGGTGACGGTGACGATGGATTCAAGAGTAGGTCTTTGGGATTTCTCCTTCGCATTGCATGTTACTACACGATAGTCGTTTTTGCTGCCCTCTTCTCTTCTACTCTTCCTTCTGTTCCATCTCAAGGCTAGATTAGGCATGCTGCTGTTGCTAAACTTTTTGAATTAGACGGATTTAACTGCAAACGGATGCTGCTGATCATGATTGAAAATGAGTTTCAGGATGGCCATTTCGGTTGCATCAAAGCTGACTGGATGAGTGGCAGATTTGCAGTCGCTGGTTTCTGGTGGGTTAAAGGGAAGGGGTGACCTTGCCAGTTGATGAAGAAGAAAGGTAGCCATGGCTGTCCTTATGGAATTTTATGTCCGGTACTGTAAGGTAGGCTGATGGATTAGCAGCCTGATTGAAATCATTGGTGGCTACCAACTTCAACAGAGCAACTGCAGTTTGGGATTTTTTTTAGTTTCAAATTGGGGTCTACAAGCAGTTGAATTTGTTTATGAAATTTTTAGATGCTAGTTGCAAGGATTGTTACCATGGATGTCGGATTTGGTTTATGAGAAAGGAATGAGTTAGCTGTTGATTTTCTGGTGGTGATGAGATGGTGTTTGGTGGCAAGGTGGTGAAAATGACCGGGGTGCTGGTGATGGGCTAATTGGGGAATTTCCATGGATACCGCCATTTGTCATATTAATTGTTTTTAATAAGCTGAGGGCATCTGCCATTTGATTCAGGCTCTTTGGATGGTATGTGGATGGCTGCGCAAGGGGTGGAAATTGGATCCCTAATTTGGTCGTTGCAGAAATACAAATGACAGTATGTAAACCAAAAGCATGGAGAAATTTTCCAGCAACATATATGATTCAGGTTGAGCTCTGGTCTGCATACCATCTTCCATTCAGGATCAATATCCATGGCGACCCTTACAAACTCTTTGTCGAGGAATGGCACCCGAGCTTCTAGACCCCATGCCGAGGTTGCTTTGTTAGCTCTCAAGCAATCATACTGATGGAGGGCCTTTATCTACAGGGCAAGGATCATGTAATTAGATGACTGCAGAAATGAGAAGGAAGATTTCTGAACTAACTAAATACTCATTGAATGTATGCATACCTTGCGACATGTCTCACGGTGGAACTCTTCCTTGTTGGGTGCCTTGTGGAAATACAGGTATCCCCCCAAATACCTCATCAGATCCTTCACCAGAGAGAACCATCTTCACACCCAAGGATTTAATCTTACGGGATATGAGAAACATGGGTGTGCTTGCCCTGATGGTGGTAACATCATATGTTTCGATATGGTAGATAACATCTTCAATTGCATCAATACCATCCTGCCAAAAATCCCCACAATTATTTAACTACCACAAACATTCGATCCAAACTAGTTTAGCAACGGTAGGAATAGGATTACTGCGACGCATTTCAGATTACATTACCTTAACAGTGAAATGGAACTCTTGGTGAACAGTCCCAAGATAGTCTGCAACCTCCTTGGCAGCCTTCAAATCAGGTGATCCCTGACCAAAAGATGAACAGACCTTGGAGTTAAGGTCATTCCCTTTAAAATTACGAAAATCGTATGATGAACACAAGTGGTCCTTGCATCTACCTCAAGGCCAACACAGAAGGAATGGAGTTGTGCTCCCCATTGCTTGGTAGCTTTGGTGCCTGCCAGGTGCTGTGCAGTCACAGCAGCAACCAACGACAAATCAAGCCCGCCCGACAGCAGCACTCCGAAGGGGACATCCGTCATGAGCCTCTTGATCACAGCCTGTTGTAAACAGAGGTAAATTCAAGAGCAGCAATCGGGCAAATTTTACACATGTTTATAGATTATTAGACTACCAACAGGCAACCGGAGTAAGTACAATGAAGTAGACTAGAGCTTACATCTTCAAATGCCTTCCTCAAAACCAGAGGATCATATGCTGCTTGATGCTTCGGCTGCGGATGGGCACGTCAGTTTTGGAATGTTGTGGCCGAAGCCGCTCACCACCTTTACCTTCAGTTTCCTCTAGGTGGCCGGTCTGGTGTCGTGGCCCCTGCTTTTTCTGTCATGGGTATTCTCGTCATTTCGGACGACCAGATGCTGATTTTTTGACGCTGTGAGGGCGCGGGGGGTAAAATACAAAAGTCGAAACTTTTGGGGGTCTAAAATGCTAATACGCAAACATCGGGGTCCAAAATGCCAATACGCATAGTTAAAGGGTCTATGGCGCAATTTTCCCGCTTCAAGATAGGCAGGCACCAAGAATACATACATATGTATATACAGAGGCGTGATTCTTTACGTCCTGGCTAAGTCCTAGCCAACTGCGTCCACCCATTATCCGCCGTCAAATCTAGCGGGAAGGACGACAGCCGTGCGATGGAAAAATTGCAGGCGGCTCCCTGCGACTTTCAGCCGAAGGCGACAAAACAAAACGGAAAAATTGAAAAAACCCTCCTCCCACCCACTCCGCCTGCTTTCTTTCTCCCTCTCTCCCATTCCGCTTCCCTACCTCGCCCGATCTCTGTCCCATCGTCCGAGCTAGGGAGATCTATCTCCGTCTCCCTTTCCGCCACCCGACGTCTCTCTCCCTCCCTCTCCCTCTCCCTTTCCAGCGTCGAGTTCTCCCTCTCCCAGTAGGCCGCACATCTTCCGGCGACAGCAACAGAGCTGTGAGATTTTTCGCCTCTCTCCTCTCCGGTCTCTCTTCACCTGCTTTCTTTCTCCCTCTCTCCCGCATAAAGGTGGTGATTCTTTGAGAAAGTCTTCAGGAAAATCTGTTACAGAGCATCCACAAGTGGAAATGCAGAAGACAGATGATGGAGTTGGTGGTATTCTTAGAATCTTAGCTCCCCTGGCCCCACCATTTCAGCACCAAAAACAGACACTGGAACTGTTGAGATTGAGCTTCCACAGGTTGTTAGCGATCTTTTGGTTCTTGCCTTGGATCCTGTCCATGGTATTGAACGTAATGGTCCAAAGATTGTGCGCCATGTCTTCCTGAGATTTAGATCACTTGTCTACCAAAAGAGCTTAGTTCTGCCACCAGCAAATGAACCTGAGACTTCTAAAGTTCGTGCTTCCAAAACCAGTGTGAGCAAACCACTGCTGGAACTTGGAGTTGGTAATGCTGAGAGTTCTCCTGGAGGGGAGCGGATAGAACCACCTTCTGCTCTCAAATCATCAAAGCATGTGTCAAGGTCAGATGATCCCACAAAGATGGGCCGCAAACGAGGTCCTTCTGATCGGCAGCAAGAGATGTCTGCTAAAAGATTGAAGAAGTTGAAGGAAATGAAGGCACTAGTTGCAGAGAAAAAGGCCGGAGGCCAGAAGACAGTAGAGGTGCAGAAGGGAGAGCACAAAGAGATAATTCTGGTGACGAAGTCGGTCAAGCCAGCGGAGACTCCGAGGAAGCCGGAACCTGCAGCAAAGGCGGTGATGCAAATAGCATTAATGATTAAATTCCCGCCCAAAACAGCGTTGCCATCTCACAAACAGCTGAAGGCAAGGTTTTCTCGATTTGGTCCGCTTGATCGCTCTGGAATTCGGGTGCAGAGGCTGCATACCATGCCATAAAAAACAGCAGCATGTTTGAGTGTGTAAGCGTGAGATACTATGTCAAAGAAATTGAAGCACCGCCATCAGAAACGCCGGAAGCCAACCATCAACGGCGGAGGACGATCCTAATGATTCCCTGCAGCCTAAGCTTGGTGGCAACGAGTTCTTGAGTGAGCCAAGGACGGTGGTTCATTGCCTGCCACAGCCAGCTCTGCAGCTGAAGTCTTGCCTGAAGAAACCATCAGGCATTTTTCATCAACGGCACTCCCTGCTGCATTTTTCATGCATTTTGGAGGGAGAAATCGAGAGAAAAGGGGTCTCACCTGAATCTGGAAGGGAGTTCCGCCGATTGCCGGTGCAGAGAGGCTAGAGAGGAGAGAGGCGACAATGGGGAGCTGTCGACGGAAGGGAGAGAGAGAGAGAGAGAGGGCCGGCGGAGAACTCGATGCCGTGGAGAGAGGGAGAAAGAAAGCAGGCGGAGAGAGCTCGCGGGAGGCTGGTTCGTGGAATTCGCACGCTGCCCGCAAGGATGAGTCAGCAATTTTTCCATCGGACGGCCACGACTCATCCCGCCCAATCCAACGGCGTGCGGGCAGCGGACGCAGTTGGCTGGGACTTAGCCCGGACGTAAAGAATCACGATTCGTATATACAATGCCAAAATTCTACATTCCAAGCGTAAAGTTGACTCCGAGAATTTCCTTAGCTGGCAGCCATGTGTTGTGTTGGGTCTGGTGTTATTTTCAACTGCCACGCACGCCAGACTCTTTAAGGCCTTTGGATTCCTAACCGGTCCATGGCCTTCATATTCCAAGATGGGAGTGCCAGTCTTCCTACGGTTTCAGGATCACGCTTTGAGGGAAGAGCAGGACCTTATAAGGATTTGCATTATCGAAATCTAGAGCCAGAGCATTATCATATCTTACACCAGCTTAAAATAATGCACGCAAGGCGTTGCTTACTTCGACCGAGCGTCGTAAATTATCATTATTTTTTTCTGTTGAACTCCGTCCCGTTGCACAAAATCACAAGATTAAACCTATAAAATATACAATTTCACATCCAAACATGACCCTCCAAGATTTGAGAGCGTGGAAGTTATTATGATACCATTTGTGAGGTATCATCCGCTTTGCCAGGGGACTAGGTTTAAAATGGAAATTTTTTCTTATTTTTTCTTTTTTTTCCCGAACGTGGTAGAAAATGATGTCTGATGCAGACAAGGAATTACAACATCGAAATGCATTTGACAATGATCAACTACATCTCAAAATACTCATATTTACGTCTCTACCACTAGCTCAACTTCCATAACAACAGAGGCTCACACATTTAGAGATTAATCATGCATTTCGTGCTCGGACATGATGGGCTGAAGAAGCCACGAATGATTTCCTGACCCGATATCTATCGTCGGCTCCGGGATTAGCAACATGGCTGCCCCGACCGGCCCCGTGGTTCATCCATGCCTGCTTCTGCCATTTGGCCACATGGATAGCCTGCACTCCAATGGCTGTTTCGGCTGAAAAGAAGAAGAAGAGACTAGAGAGAAAGAGAGCTCTGAGAAACACCTTAGCCTCCATGCTCACTTGTTTCTATCTGCCCAGTGAGGTGGTTGTATCTATATATAGCAACATACCGGGCCGGGACCCACTACTCATACCAAACTTCGCTTGGACTTCACGTGAAATCATAGCACGCTCACCTCCAATTCAGTAGTTCTGATGGTGATTGGTTGGTTACTGCCTGTGCTTGCAATCATTTCAGTTGTAACATCAAACACCAAAACCCAGCAATCAGTTATAATCCATTGTGGGAAATATCAGCACGTAAAGGCAATCCACAAGGTGGGCCAGGTTTTGGGAATTTCAGCTTCCATGACAAGTGATTCCAACAGAGAGCAGCACGCGACATTTTGTAAATCGATTATTTATTTGTATTTGGAAACTAGTGCAGCAAAAAGGCCTTGTTAGCTCTCCTGGAAGAGGCAAATCAACAGAGCTTCCATTGTCATTAAAATTAGAGCTAAGATCGTGTAGCGATTTAACAATTTCTACTAGTAACCGTCCACCACAAACAACATTGAACGGAATAAGAGATCTCTGTTTCATTGAAAATTGAAAATTGTAGCCTAGTCACTATAAGTCAAGAGTCGCATAACTAATGACTGCAAGAGACAAAGATACCAAAATCCCCTTGACACTCAAATGGGGAATAAAACAATGATAACGGATAAGGAGAATAGAAAAAAAAAATAAGTAAAGCAGATAACTCACCTGCTTCCAGTAATGTGGGGGGTTTGCGGAGCACAGCAGGGGAAGAAGGAAGGAATAACAAAAAAAAAAAAAAGAAAAAAAAGTAAAGCATATAGCTCTACCTGCTTTTCAATAATTTAGAGAGGGAACCAAAAAAAAGGAACCAAATGGAAGCGATTCAGGAACCAAGTTGGGGTCCCTTCTCTTCACCAGCAAGCTTCCTTCTCTGCTGATGCTCAGCAACCTTGTAATCTACAACCTCACGAAAGATGGTTGCATCAAGCACGCAGTCCTTGCTTCCATAAACAGCTGCCTGAACACTGGCCATGAGTTTTGCAATCTCCCTGCCAGAGAACCCATCTGTTTTAGCTGCAGCTTCCCGAATAACATCATCTGATAATCCTTTAACTTCAATCTTCTGCTGTTGTCGTCTGAAAAATGGAAGCCAGCCACGCTTCTGATCACCTGCATGCATGATATATTTGTCCAGGTAGAGTTTAAGTAATTTAAATCGCTCCTCTTCCTTAGGAAGGGGAAATTCAAGAACCTCGTCGATACGATCAGCAACAGCAGCATCAAGATCTCCAGGCCGGTTGGTTGCAAGAGCAAGCACTATGTCCTTGGATTGGTCTCCTGTGCGGAAAAGGAGGGCATTGAGAGCACTTCTTTGTGCCTCGCTCATGTAGGTTTTGTTCCGCCTGTGAGTATTGTAAGGATGAGCACAACCATTCTAACAAACCCATCTACTGCACAAATGTATTCATAACTACGCCAAATTAAATGCTGATAAATCATGAAACTTCAAAACACCATATCTCAGAAACTATTCGTAGATACATCGCCAAGTACTGTTTTATGTTAAATGATGCTGCATTGTATTCCTCAAGATGCAACAAATACAAAAGGTGAATGGGAATGTAATACCCAATCCATCACTGAGTGAGCACAAAAGTGATTTGAGCTACCTAAATCAAGACTCCCCACCTATCAGGACAACTAGGAGCAAGGTTGGCACACATTAACAAAGCATTTGTTTTTAAGCATGCTAAAAATATGAACATGGATTCCTTCAAATACACACACACACACACAACATATATATGAGCATGGATAGTTTCCACGGAGCCCCATAGGAACTAATTAATGCTGCCATGCAATTAGCAGTCATGTTTTATGGTAAAATGAAACAGAAGGTTGGCAAATTTTCTTTCATTTTATTCTTTTTTTTTCTATTTTAGAAAAAATCCTGCAGATATGACGAATATTCTTGCTCCCTTCATGTTCATTTTGCTAGGCTCTTTAAAGGAAACTTGCAACCCAAAAGTATGATAAGCAGTTGTCTTTCTCTGACCAGGAGGTCTGCAATGATATTCCTTTCATGCTCTTGATCACTGGTTTGCTAATCCAGCAGCATGTAAATCGGATGGACAATTACACTGCAATATCATTTCTGGCTGTTGCATCTCAAGTTTCCATTGCCCAATATGGCTATAGGAATGAAAGAAAGCTTTGAATAATGCTTTGTATTATAAGTTATTGGATTTATCTCCGAATCCCATGCAAGCAAAACTTTTATAGTGACCTGCAGTTCTCCACAATTCCTTTTTAATTGCATCTTTAGGGGCCATTTAGTACACTTGAAAGGATTCAAATGCCATTCAAGAAGACTTTTCCCTCTCCAATTCTTATCTAAGGTGTATTGAGCTGAATGATCCCAAAAATACATTTCAACCTAAAACCACCACTCCCAACTTCTCTCTCCATTTTCCCTCATTCCTCAACAGAGCCCAAAATGATAAAATTTTCCAAAATAACAACCATGATTTCGATCTCAACAGTTCGAGACAACTCTGATTCTGACAGAACCTAGATCCATCAGATTTAGTGATTTACCCCAGTCCACTCCAACACATTGAGGATAAGGTACATTTCTTTCAGCATCATCAGCTGATCAGCAACTAAGTTGTGCATGTGATGATAGAATTCAGAATAAAATACTAGATCTTGTCAGATAAAGGTCACTAACTCGCATAAAAATGCATCGGCTTCATCAATGAAAAGCAGCAAACCCTTCTGAGACTTCTTAGACCAATCGAACAGTTGATGAATCTTGGTTACGGCTTGTGATCCCAATGGCGCTACATCTCCACCAGTCATCAATGCATAATCAAGCCCCTGGAAGTGTCAAAAACACATAGGATGAATGCCTTAGAAAAGTAAGACTTACATGTCCTTGTGAAAAGTAAATCTTCTCAGGCCCGGAGTTCTATCATACCGACAAATATCAACATGATTATAGAACTCAAAAGATCTTTGGTTTTCTCATCTAACTCCATCTCAATCTGAACACCCCAACTCAGTTGACATCATAAGGCACCTATGCAATACATATTCCCCTCTGGGAGTGACTGGCTAAAATCTGAACTAATTGGTTCAGCTCCTCAAGTACTTTAACCATCAATCTCTTCCAGAGGATGATACTCAGAAAAAATGTCTATTTCTGTGCCTTTGTTTGGTAGCCGAAGAATAAATGTCAAGTGACATAAGTAGGAAAAATAAAGGTGGTGTGGTGGAAGATGGGATAACTTAGATCTTTCTATCAGGATATCTTGGCACAGTTCGAACGGGAGGAATCAGATCAACATGCAGAAACAAAAACTTGACCACTCAAGATGTTTTTCAGGATCAATATTCGTTCTTAGATGCAACAGTTTTTTTACCCCAGAAACAACAAGAGGATGTGCGACTTCTGAATAAAATCATACATACAGATTTGCGAGCAAGTTCCCTAGCAGCCATAGTTTTCCCTGTTCCTGGAGGACCATAAAACAGCATGTTGCGAAATGGTGCCTGATGGGCTTTTGTGTTTGCAGTAGCACTTGCAAGATGTTCAATTCTTTTTTGAAGAGAAGGATTCAGTATAACATCCCCGAACCCATGCCCATTTCTGGAAGTAGCTCCTTTGTCAGATTTGGGGGAAAAAAAAGTCCTAGCACGGGTGAACAACCCAGACCATGGGTACTTTCCTCTAGAGGATTCCCTGATCAAGGATGGCTGACCTAATATTCTGTCAACATATCCCCAAACCACCCTGGCACCCTCCCTGCAAGAAGATGTCAAAGGTAACACCAAAATAAATAAATAAAAATTTAAAATTAAAATTAAAAAAAAAATGAGCCAAAACAGGAGAGGACGTAAACCAATGCCATAAAAGGCATAATGTTACTTTGAAAAAAAAAAATAGAGGAAGGAAAAGGGAAAGAAAGAGCAGACAATCCTTCGTCAGCTATCAGCTCCTAGAACCCAAAAGATACCTAGTTGTGTAGACACCAGCTGCAAGTGCTGTTACTCCACCAACAGCTACAACAAGCTTATTCTGATCTGTTAGTATAGCCCGTAAACCACCTGTGAGAAGTGGAAGAAACTCATGGTTACTTGCCTGTTGAACACATCACCCCAGCATGCAAGAGATAACCAGCCTTTGCTGATTTTTGATAATAAGGAAATTACTTAAGACACAGAACACAGCATGCATCTTTGAGAAATGGGCCGAAGCATTATAAACAAAACTTCAACATTATTTTATGGAAGCAAAAAGAGGCAAGTAGAAAACTTAAGTGAAGCCTACAAATGCTACTTCCCCTCTGATGTTAAGCAAATTTCACCATCCATCTACATAAACAATAAGCAAGTGAGAAACTTAAGTGCAGCCTACAAATGCAACCATCCCATCTTCATAGTCTATAGATATATTAAGGAGGACTCATTAAAAAATAAAGGGAAGAAGAAGAAGCTTCTTTTAGGCATGCGAAATTGAGTTTGCACCTCCTATATGTTCAAAAGTTGTGTTAATAGCCGCAACCCATTTCTCTCTCTCAGCATTTGCGCGCTCTACTAGCATCCTTTTATTTACCTCTTCAGCTAGTTTTGCTTCATGTGCTCTCCCTTCAGCCTCGGCAATAGCCTTTACCCTTATTGTTTCTCTCTCTATCTCAGCCTTTTCCCTCTCTGTTTGCCGGCGCTGGGCTTGGATCTGCTCTTCTGTTGCACGGCGAGCTTGCTCTAGCCGTATGGATGACTCTTCTTGCATTTTTACAAGTTCTTGATTCCTTGCTCTTTGACTCTCATTCTCTGCCTGTACAAAGAAAATAAAGGTAACACACAGCAACAAAATCCTGCCCCCAGTATAATTCGACGACAACGACAACAACCTGCATTCTCTTTCTAGCCAATTCATCCTCATAACGAGCCATTTGGGCTTTTGTCTGTGCTTGTTGCTGAGCTAATTTTTTCTGTTCTTCGTATACTACTCGCTGCCTATCCTGCAATAGGAGATTGAGAGAGAGAGAGAGAACCATGAAAGACCAGATTATTAAATAAACCTCATTCAGTAAGACCTTCATAAGTTGCATAAAAATTAGAAATTTGAATACAAGAGGTACGAAAAATCTGCCAAGCAACAATCATAAATTACACCCATTATTGCAATTTCAGAGCAAATACCTACAGAAAGATTTTCTCCTGGGTGACTTTCCTAGCAGAAAGGATCATAACCAGCCACCCAAAACTTGCTTCTACCTGTGATTAATCAGCAAATGAATATGAAAGTCCATGACTTACAGTTTCGTGCTGAGCTTGCAATGCGTGGAACTCTGCTTTCTTTGCTGCCAGTTCCGCCTGTCTTGTTTCTTCTTGCTTTTTCACCAATTCAAAAACCTAATAAAAAAATCACATCGGTAAGAGTTAGTTCTAATAAACACTGCAAAACTAGGAAGAACGGGACGCAGTCATTGCAGGTAACAACGCAGGCACCTTTTTCGCCTGCGATGACTTGTTGATCTCCCGCACAGCCTTAGCGCCTCGCTCGAGTGCCTCTGGGTCAAATCCAGCTGCTGTCGTGCGTGGGTTATCGTTCCGCGGCCGTGGCTCCTCCTTGGCAGCCGCCGCGGGCTCCGCCGGGGAGCTCTCCGACGAGGAGACCTGAGGAGAAGGAGCAGGAGACGAAGAAAAAAGAGGCAAGTGAAATGGGCCGTCGGCAAAAGCATGGTCGACTGACAGAGCGACCGCCGACGCCGCCATTGCAGACGCAATCCCTATGGCACGGGAAGCAGCCATGTTCTCCGAGCACTAGAACCCCAGAAAGAAATCGCTATTTCAGCAGCCCAGTATCAGTATTTCGACGAGAAGGGGTGAAGGCAGAAGGGTTTTGGTAGGGTTTTGCGAGGGATTCTGCTGCGGCTGCTGAACTGCTGCTTTTTTATTCGAGACATATGTTCGGGTTTAAGCAGTCGAGGGTCCAGACCGCCGACGTGGATTACGTGAGGTGCGTACCTTAGGGGTTTCATGCACTCCGCACTATGCGCCTCGGATTGTCTTTCTTAAGCTCCACGCCATGCTCCGCTTCCTAATTATTTTTTTGATATTTTATATAGATCATTACATCCAAATGTTACAATGAGGCACGTTCGCACACTACAGAGAGCAATTTTCCTAAACCCTCGCCCTAGAAAAAAAATTGTAAATCCCACGACAAGAGGACAATATTATGAGCCCCCGCACCATAGAGGACTAAACGGATATAAAATTCAGCCAATTATCTGCCACCCACCAATGGGGATGTAATCTTATGCTCCGGAGCATGCAGTGCAGCATGCTCCCGGGCGCATAGGAGCATGCTCCCCACCAATGGCATTCAAATGTACGCCGGTCCCAAATGGGACAGCGTTCGTTATCATGACGGCTCCAGCGTCATGGCTTCGCTTCCTAATTATTAAATGTGTTTGTTAAACACTTTCAATTTTTGGATATGAAAATTTTTTATTACCCACAACTATTCTATTTTAAATTAAAAAACTTTTCAATCAAGTTAAAGCATGACTTTTTCTTTTTTAAAATGTATGTTTGAGAACTGATAAGACTTCTGTTGATTCTGTTGAAAAGTTTTTTACGTGAAAATGTTTAAAATAAGAAAAAATAATGGGATTTGATAAAAGGAATGATTACGAGCAAATATAATAAAATTAAAATAAATAGATTAGATATATAGTTATATATAAATAATTTAAAAGTAAAATAATTATACAGGAAATAAGTGAATTTCCGGAGAAGTTATCTCATGTCACCAACATGCATCCAACTTTCAAGTCAAAATGGGATCAATACTTATATCGGTCATCGACTCATACCAAATTTGAAACTGCTTGGACAGAAATGATCAATGAGTATAACTTACATACCAATGCATGGCTTCAAAATTTATATAATGTGCGAGAAAAGTGGTCCCTTGCTTTTACCAAATTTGTGTTCACAGTACGGGTGCAACTCGGGCTCATAAAACTCGGGTTCACCTCAACCCTAACCCTAATCCTAACCCTATTTGTAAAAGTTCAACCATAACCCTAACCCTGTTTGTAAACCTCGAACCCTAACCCTATTTTTGAAATTCGGGCTCGGGTTGAGTTTCGGGTTGACATTCTCCTATTAATATGTCTTTGTTACTCATCCTATATATATAGTTTTTATCACAAACCTATTGTATAAAAAAGTTTAAAAAATAATTTATTATACGAAAGCAAGAAAAATTCAAATACTACTTCAGATTAGAAAAAAGAAAACCTGTTTTAAGCCTTCTCTTTGCATCGAGTAGAATAATAGTTTTATTTTTGACAACTTAGAAGTACAACCGTTTTTCATTCCGCAATTTAACACCAATATCACAACTACATACATTAATATTACCATCCAATTGTAAGATAAACCTTATCATATCAATTGTAATAAAGTAAAATCATCCAAAAACCACAAAATATCAAATCGAATAAGATTATGGGTGTGTTTGGGAATGGATAAAACTTTTGATGAAAAGTTATAGAGATAAAAAGTTGTGTGATATGATAGGGGTGATGATGAAGAATAAATAAGATAAAGTTGAAATAGATGGGTTTGTTGTGTTGGTAGTTGTGTAGAAATGATTGAAAAGTATGGTAGTTGTATAGAAAAATGTGAAAAAATGATTAAAAAATATGGTAGTTGTGGAGAGTGAAAAGTTTTAGATTGAAAAGTTTTAACTTGACAACTTTTTGTTGTTAACAAACACACCCTATATTAATTCAAGCATCCAACTCCAAATCACAACATCCATTGCTAATCTTGTCTTGCATATTACTTGACCGATCCATATTGATTTGATCACCTAAATATCACTTTTTTGTAATATATAAAAATAATTAGAAATTGTCCATTTCAGAGCAATAACAAACTAATGAAATAATTTTTTGGAATTGCAAAAAATATTTGAATGCAAGCATTTAAGCTATAGAAATACCGGTTCAAATGAAATAACCATTTACACTGTTTGAAATTTAAATGATTCTATATGTTGAGTAAAAATAAATATTTCTGAATATCAGTCCATTTTGTTTCTATTTATTTTATTTCTAACAATTAATTTTTAGATAATTAATGCTGTTTTCATTTGTTTATTTCTAAAAATTCATTCTACCTATATATAATCACATTACATACATTTTTCTCCTTCTCTTTTGATCTCATTTTCAAATAGGATTCCATTGAACCAGCTTTCAATAATTAATCATATTACTGTTAATTTGTATATTAAATAATAAGCAAGAATTTTTTCTAAAAAAATATCAAGGATAGAATTGTCACCGGCGTCAGGGACGAGGCGGATGGCAGAATGCAGGGAAGCAAGACCGGAAGGAGCAGTTGGCAGAGGTGCGGCCAGAGAAGAATGTTGGAGGGTTCGGACAGACGGGATTTCAACACTGTCGGAGAAGAAATGTTGGACTACTGGAGGGATCGGTCTTCGCCTCTTCGGACGGGAATCGAGATCACAGGATTTCGCAATGGGATCACAGGTTCAGCGGACGGCGGACGGGATTCGACAGACAGCAGAAGGCACACGGAAGACAGGATTCGGCAGATGGGATCATGACTTCGAGCGGGATATCGCAAAACCGAGCGGGAAGAAAGGGGAAAGGCAGAAAGTTGGAAAGGGCGGGCTGACTCCAAAGTCAAAATTGGAATTTGGAAAGCTAAACTCGTCTGATGCCTGCGGCAGTGTTGTTGTCTACCCATCTGACATTTGAACATATATAAGATAAGATAATTCATATATTATTATTATTATAATAAATATATATTTTATGTAAATAGAATTCGGGTTTGGGTTTGTCTGAACCCGAAACCGAGATCTATTAGAATTCGGGCAGGATTCGGGCCGTAAAAATGTTGAGTTTCAACACTACTTCTGGCCGGGTTCGGGCCCAAGTTGCACCCCGTTGTTCACAGCCAACATGAGAACAACGGGTCGAAGTGAAAGTGTGAATGCGGTATTTGACAATTTTGTAACTCATAGATCCAGTTTGCTAGATTTCGTGAATGGTTATGAAAAAACTGTTCAAATGCGTCGTGAAGATGGAAATCGTGCTGACTTTGACACTATCAACGGAATGCCGGTGTTGAAGACACAATGGAGTATGGAAGCGGAGATGGCAAAAATATATACATTAAAAGCATTTTATGAGTTTTAGGAGGAGATAGACAATAGCACTTACTATTGGGCTAAACAAATTACTCGAGATGGAGACGAGGAACATTGGCAAGTATACAGGCTTGGAAGGAATGAACGTGGCATGCGACAGACTATCTCTTGGAATTCAATGGGAGTTATGCATCATGTTCTTGCCAGAAATTTGAATTTTCTGGGTTTTTATGCAGACACATTTTCATAATTTTCAAGTTTAAAGAAATATTGTCCATGCCTCATCAGTACATTCTTTCTCGTTAGATGCAGACAACTAAAAGTCTATTTAAGCGGTCGTCACGTCCATCATCCTGTGATGCACAGAATGACCTAATTATACGTCATCACATTCTTTCCTCATCGTTGTCTTTCCTCAAGTGTCAGGCATTGCGAAAATATTCAATATACGAAGTTGTCAAAACACATTTAGATAGAGCAACAACAGAGGTGAATGAAATGATTGAAAAGGAGACAGATGAAGTTGGTGTTGAAGTTGTAGATGAAGGCATAGGAAATTCAACGCCAGCTGAGCCCGACAACTTTAATATAATTGTTCATGAAGGAAATATTGTAACGAACAGTGTGAGCAGAATTTCAAGCAATATCCTTGCAACACAATATTCCCAAGTTAGCAGTATGGGCCAACCAGAGAAGAGTTTAACAAAAGGAAGATCATCTAAACGCTTTAAAAGTCCCCTTGAGCAGTCAACTTTAGGAAGAAGATATTGTGATGGCTGCAGAAAATGGGTGATCGGCCATGACAAAAGAAATTATCCGGAATTAAAAAAAGGCAAGTGAGGTGAAATGATAATTTCTATTCAATATTTTGTTTAACAACTATATTTAAATGGATTATAATCTCCATGCATATTAAAAAAAAATTATTTGCTAACAGGTGACTGCCTAGCTTAACGGTGTATCCTTTTGTCGTACATTACATGTTTTCTTTGTTTTTTCTCCATTTATAGAGGTAAGAACTGAATTGATCATTTATTTTAACATATTTATATGCTTTGCTCGCTGAGATGTTTTAACAAATTCAAGATTCATGGTTTCCTTTTTGCTGGTTCAACTCTGAATTGGAAAGTTTGCTAAAAAATCATGTCCTTCTTTGTCAATTAGAACTTGTCCAGTGTTGAAGAATTATTAGACTGATGCTTTTTATTGAAACCTGGTGTAATCTCCATATTATTTATACTATTTCACGTTGTATGTTGTGGCATGTTCTATTTTATATGAATGTTGCGTCACTGCTTATATTTTTTTTTTGAGAAAATGAGTACAACAGTGCTTTCACACTAATGTCAAAGCAGTACAAGGCATGTTAAAGCACGATAAATAGAAGCTTTTTAAAATTGGCTTCTTTCAAAGCTCTGCTTCACCACTAACAGTTTAGAGGATATTAGCAACAGGACAGCAATGAGCTGCTACGGTTTTTACTTGATGGTTTGCATACAGAAGAGCTGAATGCCAGAAAGTCACTTGCTTCCACCAGTGAAGATGGCTTTGGATCCAACACAGGTTCCATCATTCATGATTCTGGATCCATCATTCTTGAAGCTGTGATGCTTCCATCACTTCATGATTCTTGCTTCCAACAGGAAAAGAGAAGTGTTCATTCAAAAACCATACAAAATTCTGAACATTTACATCATAATTTTGGAAATTTTGATATTTTGAACATTAGTCAGCATGTGAGAACACGCAAGATTGGGTCGAACAACTACCGTAGAAAATTAAAAACTTTCCAACTTATCTAAGCATCCTATGGCATACTGTGATAATTGGAAAAAAAATGCATTTGATGAGATTTCTTTGCAGTTTGTAAGAACGTAGATTTGTTACGTCTATATGAGTCCAGTTTTTGCAGTGTTGGCATTCAATATGAAATAAATTGACAAAAACTTGAATCAGTCACAATCAAAAAAGTGAGTTTACAACCAAGAAATTTTTTGTCCTTGTTTATAAATTACTCCCTAAAACATAATCACAAGAAGATAACAACACTGATTCTAATATATTCTACTCTTCATGTGGACGATAAAACCATCGGCCTGAATTTTTTGATGTCTTGGACATAAAGAGATCACAGAAGCCTTGCCCACATGGACACAACACTCAATCAACCTGATTACTTTGTGAAGAGGAAGCCATTTGTTGACGACCTAATGTATTGCCATATTAAGTAATTAATAAAAAGGAAGAGACAAAAGAATAATATACAATGCTTTCAATTCCTTGACAATATTACAACACAAAGACTTTTGCAATCAACGAGATAACACTACAAAACTCCAATTTGGGGTATGGTCGGCCCAGAATTACTAGCATTATATTTAATCGGGATTTCAAAGGCAGTCGTTTATAAAAATGGACATACATATAGTAACACATAGGTAGCTTGTTTGGCAAATCACATGCTACTTATTCTGTTTTCAAGTGGGATTTATAAGGCTGTAGAAATGGCCATACATGTCATCTAACAAAAGACTGACTAACAAGCCCACCGAAAGCCACCGGAATAGCTAGTGCAACATAACAAACACCCCACACTTCCAACACAAACATAAGTAAACTATACATTCATCCCACAATGACAGCAGAACAATTATAACCACTGCATCAACAATAGGGTGGGAAAAGGAATTACGAAGAAGATAAACTGACAAGAAGATTGACTGCCATAAATTGAAAGAAATTAACTAGAAATACATCTATAGCTCCGTTAACACTCACTGCTACTTGGAACTTGTCCGACGTCTGTGTTGTGATCTTCCACCCTGTTGTGTTCTACATAGCGGGTTGTTTTCAAAGCATTTTAACCAAAAGAACTCCAAAAATCAAAAGGCTAGCAAAAATAAAACGCAACAGCGAACTGGTAAACCAAAACTTGCTTTTTTGCACACTACATGTGTTGTTACTAACTGCAAGAAGCAACAAAAAACTAAATGGTCTAACAGGAATGATTTGAAAAATAAATCAGACGTGAAAAATTGGAAATCGGTAGTAGCCATACCTTTGAGGACGTTGCCGGGAGAGCTTGCCTGTGTTAACACGCATCGCAGCTTGTGATCTTCCACCCTATTGTGTTCTGCATAGTGGGTTGTTTTCAACGCATTTTAAACAAAAGAACTCAAAAAATCAAAAGGCTTGTAGAAAATAAAATGCAACAGAGAACCGAAAAACCAAAACCGTCTTTTTTTCACACTACATGTGTAGTTTCTAACTGCGAAAAAGCAAAAAAAAATCAAGTGGTCGAACAGGAATGATTCGAAAAAAATTTCGTAAGCAGCCATACCTTTGAGGACGCTGCCCAGAGAAAATGTAGAAACGATGCTCCTGCCCTTCACTTTCTCTCCACATTTGCTGTGAAATTTTCCGCAGCAAGGATGCGCTCGCCCTTTACTTTCTCTCCCGCAACTTGGCTGAAAATTTTCTGCAGAAGGACGCTCCCGCCCATGCTATCTCTCCCGTCTTTGAGTTCTCTCTCTCACCGCCACGTCAGCAACTGTGCTGTAGTTTCTGTAGGGCATTGAATGCAACCAGCTCCTGCTGCCTGATGGGCACAACTACGGATAGCTTTGTGAATACACGTCGTCACCCATGCATTAAATGCACAACCAGCGGCTGAGATGACATGAAAACTCATCCAACAGCTAGAAACCCATGTCGCATTATCAGAAAATATGCGAGGCATCGTATAAAATCGCGATCGTTTAAACATTAGTCACATATAAAAAGAATAAATGATTATATAATATCAAGCATTATAATATTTTAAAGCATACATGAATAGATATAAATATTTTTTACGATTTCCGTTGTTTTGCCTACATTTTATTTCTCTGAACGATCATTTTGGACTAGATTGGTTCAAAACACACTTTTTTTTATTTCGTTTAAATTTTTAAATAAAATTATTAATCCAGATATATTTAATTTATATCAATTAAATTTTATATTTTGGACATGCATATATATATATATATTATTTTTAAACATGATATATTTTAGTCTTGTTTTAATAATATAAATGGCTAAAATACTCTTGCATTTAAAAATAAAAAATAAATATCTACACATTTTCAAAAATGATAAAACTTAGATTATAGACTAATTATAACTAGAATAATAGTTTTATCAAAATTTGAAAAAACTATGATTAACATTTTTAAATAAAATTATTAATCTAGTTATATTTATAAAAAGTATAAATGATTATATAATATAAAGCATTATAGTGTTTTAAAGCACGCTTGAACAGATATAAATATTTTTTACGATTCCCGCTGTTTTGCACGCATTATATTTCGCTGAAGGATCATTTTGGACCAGACTGGTCCAAAACACATTTTTTTATTTCGTTTAAAATTTTAAATAAAATTATTAATTCAGTTATATTTAATTTTTATCAATTAAATTTTATCATTTTTGGAGATGTGTATATATATATATTTTATTTTAAACATGAGGTATTTTAGTCTTGTTTTAATAATATAAATGGCTAAAATACTCTTGTATTTAAAAATCAAAATAAATATGTACACATTTTCAAAAATAATAAATCTTGGATTATAGACTAATTATAACTTGATTAACAGTTTTATAAAAATCTGAAAAAGTATGATTGAAAATTTTAAATAAAATTGTTAATCTAGTTATATTTAACTTATATAAATTAAAATTTATCATTATTGGAGATGCATATCTATTTATTTTTTATTTTTAAACATGAGATACTTTAGTCTTGTTTTAATAATATAAATGGCTAAAATACTCTTGTATTTAAAATAAAAAATAAATATCTACACATTTTCAAAAATAATAAAACTTGAATTATAGACTAATTATAACTTAATTAACAGTTTTACAAAAAAATCTGAAAAAAAAGTATAAAATGATCAGGGCTCTCATATCTCTGGGTTGCTGGCCTTGCGGTTGTATGGAAGCGATGGGTCCTATTCCCATCCGCGGAGTCATCTGATCACACGCATGCCTGGCACACGTGCTGCCAATAAAAAATTACACGCGCGAGCGGATCTTCATCTCCTCAAAAAGATCTGAAGTCCATGATGCTGCCCTTTTTTTCATTATGGATCCCTTGGGTTGATTGGGCCCGAAGCAAGAGGGAGACAAGAAAACGGAGAAATCTGAGCGGACGAGGAAAATCGGAGGAGGAGAGAAACGAGGGGTTTTAGGGTTTTCTCCCTTGCTCTCTGCGGTTTCGTCTTCGAACTCTTTCCTTGACATTTAAGAAGCAGAATCTGGCACATGGCTGCTCTGAAATACCTGGAATCGCAGAGGGATGCGCAGCCCGAGCTGGCCGAATGGTACAATTCGCTTGCGGATCTCTACCAGAGGAAGCTCTGGCACCAGCTCACTCTCAAACTCGAGCAGTTCGTTGCCCTCGCCGTCTTTCAGGTCGGTTCGAATGGGATTTAGTTTTCTTGCTGTTCTTGCGATTGTTTCGTTGGATTCTCTGCTGTATGTTTTCCTGTATTTGGAGTGCTGGAGAAATTAGGTTTTGGTTGAGTTGATTGGCGGTGAGAATTGCGTTTCGTGGCGTTCTGTCCAGATGGACTGCGTGGGTGAGTTGTGTGATGTTTGGAGGGTGGGTTTGTTGCTAGCATCCGTAGATAGATAACAATGGGACAGATATGGACTTCGGGTTGTGCCAGGATGTCTGGTCAGTTGGATTTGGGAGTCGGGACGGATTGTGTTTGGTTGTAGTGTGTTCTGGTCGTCGAGTTGGGCAGGGATTTCTGGTGAGAGCGGACTACTGGATTTGGGACCCACTATGTGTTGGTTGGTTTGGTAGTGTTTTAGCTAAGGTAGGTTGTTCATCGGGATTGAGCTGGCTCTGGTCGGAAAGTAATGGTAATCTGTATGGTCATTCACTTGCCGTGTTTTTCAATTTAGGGGCTAACAGGCATATGCAGATCTGAAAGTTGGCAGAAGGTTTCTGGGAAAAATTTATTGATGAGAAGGTTGCCTCATTTCACCGTGTCTGGTTTCAGGTGACCATATATTTGTTATTAAAACTGCCACATTTTTCATGTGTCGCTTGTGTTGCTGACTACATTGCTTAGTTTTGGCAATTTGCTCTTAGCCAAACTTCATTGTTGCAAGCTTAGATAGAGAAGAGATGGCCATTTGGGTTGTTTTTGGTGCGACTTCTGCTTTCAGTCCTCTTTGGTGATTGCTTGCCTATTTCATTGGCTTATTGATTGGGATCCTAACTAATTCTGGTGTCAAGCTGTTATGAACTCCACCACACACACCCTAAACCCAAACGTACATACACACAAACAACAGCAACAGACTGCACCCTCCCACATAAAATTTCGTGTAAATCGTCTCATCTGCAATTTACATCTCATAGTTGTCACCATCTTCTGCATTGCATTAAGGGGTTCCAGCTGGGGGGGGGGGGATCGAAGGGTTATTAATTTTTTTTAAGTCAATGATTTTGCAATATGTGTTTTTTATTATTAGTTTTTTAAGCGTGCCACCTATATTGGTTGATTAGGTACTTGACAAAGGCGTATTTCAGGGGAAGTGTAATGAGGCCACTGCCTTTACCCATCATTTGAATGCTGGACTTCCCAGTTACATTACTTTATACACACTTACATCAGCTGCATAGGCATCTAAGTGGTGACAACAATATGTTTTGTTGATTCATGCATATATTTGTATTTTCAGGCCGGAGATGCTCTGATTCAATTATACAACAATTTTATAAGTGAGTTTGAGACAAAAATCAATCTGCTCAAGCTGGCACATTTTGCAGTAGTAGTTTCCAGACAATACTCAGAAAAGAGCACTGCCATTGCATATCTTGACGGTTTAATTGATAAGCTTCTTGCTGCAAGGGAACTACGGGTGGATGAACCTATTTTGTATGTGAAGCTGCAAATAGCCTTGTTCAGACTTGAGATGGGAGACCACAAAGAGTGCAAGAAACTTCTGGAAAAGGGGAAGACTACACTGGATAGCATGACTGACATTGATCCTTCTGTTTACGCTAGCTATTACTGGGTCTCATCTCAGTACCATAAATTCTGCAGGGAATTTGCAGAGTTCTATAGAAGTGCGCTTCTTTATTTAGCCTACACAACAGTTGAATCTCTTTCAGACACTTTCAAGCTGGTATGATCTTATGCTTTGAAAGTGGAACTCTATTGTTATGCTTTTATGCGGATATGAATTGATGTTTTGACATCTAATTATTTCTTTAACAATTCCTATTCCAACTCATCTCCGTTTGTCTCCTTAGGTTCCAGTTCATAAGTATATTAAATGTATGATAGCCTGGGAAATGGAAATTTTTGATAAATTCGAATTTCTTTGTGTCTGTATCAGCAAAACCTTCTTTTGTTTTGAGTTATAGCAACAGCTCCTTATCTTGATGCTACAAATTGTATGTCGTCCCTGGAGCACATGCATGTTCCTTTCATATACTTACCTAAACATAAAGTTGCTCCTGAAAGTAACCTCAGTGTCAGTTATCAACTCACTATGCTTTTGCAAACAATGTTTCCGTGAAGGAGAGAAATCTCTACTTGTTAATTCTATTTCATTGCACATTGAGGAACACAACTAAAGTTAGATTTATTGAACTCGTTGCTCAGTTTTTTTTTTTTTTTTTTTTTTTTTTTTTAAAATTTATTTGATAGATCCATCCACACTTCTGCTAGTGCTACAAAATATTGGGCGTTTGCTATTATGAACATCATGTCTATGGAACTAAGAAAAATCTGTTTCATAATTCCTTTTATGGAAATGGTTTGTTCGGAGCATTACATTTCACCTGGTTATCCTGTTCTGTATTTGGTTCTTGGGAGCGACGTAGTGATTCGTGTATAGATTCTTGACCAGTTAGCCTTGAAAGGCTTCTCTGTGCGACCACTTCTGTGTTCTCAAGTCCCACCCCCAACCCTCCCTCCCCCACCCCCAAGGATTGGTAGGATAAAATCAACAGATCTCACTGATAACAAGCTAAACTTTTCAGCTGCAAAAGTCAAAAGCTTGATCCGATTCCAGCCTGAATGTAGAAAGGGGATTTGGTTGGTAACATGATGCCAAATTAAAAGTTCTTACTATCAGTTGACAGCAAGATATTTGAAGAAAGGTGGCTAGAGAGGCCAAGAAAAACTCCTTGGGCAAGACCTCTAGTCCTTTAAGCTTCTATGACATTTGATGTTGCACGACTCTACTGAGTTAACTGTTGAAACCTATCTGATGTTGGTCCCTTGGATTCTTGAAAGTTCATACTTGTACGCAAATGCTATTTATCTCTGTTTACACTATCTTGACTTGATAATGCAAAAACGACAAATTTCACACTGGCCAGTGAACTATCGTTTATGTGTATAGTTAATATCATTTTGTGGCTTACTCTTTTGAGTGTTTCAGGACTTGGCATTTGACTTATCCCTTGCTGCGCTATTGGGAGAGAATATCTACAACTTTGGTGAACTGCTGGCTCACCCAATTGTAAGATGGTTTCTATCACTACTGTTGTCATGTGCTTACAACTTTACTCCACTGCTGCGTGTTATCTGAGTGGGATACTTCCATTCTCAGGCACTAGGAATGGAAAAGGAAAAGTGTGGCAAACTATTTCTTAGCTTGAACTTTGAAATGTGTATTTATAGATGTTTCAATTTAGGCTGCACAAATCTATTACTTTTTTTGGACAAAAGCAATCGACTGGTGCTAATTGGCAATTGCCCAGTGTGACTTTATCCGTTGTCAGTTGTTACAAGGTTATTTGGTCACCAGTGCAACAAAAAAATGAAAGGAAGGAAAGAGGAAACATATAATGTACTTGCCTTGTCTCTAGGCTTGAACATACACTTGCCTGATGAACTATTGAGCAGAATACAGATTTTTTTTAGCAGGCACTGGTTAGTAAGGGAAAGTTTTAGATGATGATATTTGTTGTAATAAATATTTGTATTAGTTTAATAGATATAATGTGGTTGTTTCTATGCATGTGTATTTGTTTCGATGCACGTGTGATAGATGCCTATCAGAAAAACCGAAAAAAAAAAAAGAGAATTTCCTCTGAAACTAAGTAGTCCTACAACTGACTTATAGGAATACATGACCATATATAATGTTAACTTATGATGATGGCCTATAACTGGTGTATAGGAACACATGACCATGTATCTGTATCGTAACTGTTTTTTTTCCTCTCTCTCTCTCTCTATAAATTATCTCGGCAGATAAAAATTCTTCTGGGGACAAAGGTGGAATGGCTTTATTATATACTCCATGCATTTAACTCTGGTGATTTGGTTCGTTATCAAGAACTCTGCCATGTCCATAGAGATGCACTTTGTTCACAGCCAGCACTGGTAGAGAATGAGAAGAAATTGTTGGATAAAATCAACATCCTGTGTTTGATGGAGATTATCGTCAGGTTAGTTGCACCCTTCAGCTGTTTAATTGACTTGTGTGCTCCTGATTGTATTTGTTGAGTTACTTATTGGTACCTAATGGCAACAGTTACACTTTTTAAAACATTATTATCTGTAGACTACCACTGAAAAAGGCATGCTTATCCCTTTGCAGCCGCACTTCAGAAGATAGAACAATCCCTCTAAAGGTTATTGCAGAGCGCACAAAGCTTTCCATAGAAGATGTGGAGCATCTGCTGATGAAAAGCCTCTCTGTAAGTTGATTCGATGATTGCATTTACTGCACTTTCTTGTAGCTGCTGTTCCATGTGGCCATTCATCCTTTTTTCACCTCTCTCTCCCTCCCTCTCTCGAGGGTGTTTAGTTTTTTGTATTTTTGTTGGTTATTATTTTATGGAGTTATATTTATAATGGATGTTGACGTTTATTGATAATTGCAAAACAAACACAAATTTCTCCATTTTTTGAAAAATGGATTATGGACTGGGCATTGTTGTTAGCTTATGTTATGACAAGACACATTTTGCTAATACTTGTAAGTGGAATGAGAGAATTGCCTCTTGTCAGCCACAGCTGTCAATTAGAAAAGGGTTTATGCTTGAGATTGCAATTCAGCGTTCTTCCTTGATGGGAATTAAAGACGGTGCCCTTTTGTAAATGTAAGACAAGTTGAAGTGAAAATAGATAGTGTCTGTTTTCTATTTTTTTTTAATGGTTGATCTGAGTTTTGAAGATAATTTCTTTTATATTTTGGGGTTTCCATCATAATTATTTCCATGAATTTTTTCTTCCTTGATTTTCAATTCTCTCTCTAAAAATTATCTAAAACTCTGATTATTTTTTCTGTCAATTGTTTTCCTGTTCTTGATAGGCAGGTTTTGCCCTCTTTTCCGCAGAAAATATTAATCTATCTTTTTGGTATTTATCTGTGAATCCTAGGATCTATTTCTTCAACTCTGACAAAGTGATTCATACCTACTTTAGTGTTCTGGTTTTATGCACTGTACGTAGGGGTTTTCCTCTTATCACAAAAACGATTGATTCGTGACCTCAGGTGTTGTTTGTGTGGCACTGCCAACTGGTTATTTGTGGTCAATCTGTTGCTGGTTCCTTTGTATGTTGAGCTCCTGTTTTCATTAAAAATAAGCATATTAGTGAATGTTTTACAGCCTTGAAATAGTTTAAACATCAAGCCTGACTACTGTTTGGATGGCACTGCTTATTCGATAAGATAACCATCTTTTAGTTTGCCTATCTTTCAACTTTGGTTTCCCAGCTGCTGATCTTCTAGTCACAGTTTTATAGGTTTGCATATTTTAAACATTAAACAGGAGGCCTTTGATCTTGCTCCCATCATGAAAGGATGTTTACGAGTTTTCAGATCACTTCAAGCTGTACTATACAAGTTTCCTTTACCTCCATCATGAACGGCTTTTACAAGTTTTAGGTCCTCCCTCAATTCGAACCGATAAATTGATGTACACTCCACACAAATTTAGTATTTTTTTCATCATTCTTACAATATTACATCTCATCTCATCTCATCTCATGTTACAAGTCAAGCCCAAGTATCCTTACAATTTTTCCAACTATCACCTGTTACATGCCCAAGTATCCTTACAGTCTTTCCCACTATCAACTTTTACATCAACAAGGGAGAAGACCAAACGCTTCGCGCACAAGAGACAACAGCTCCCACCATGGGATTCTATTCTATGATCAGCGGCACACTTGCCAATGCTGGTACTAACTGGGCTGTGGGTACGCTATTTAGATCCTTTTCCAACTGCCATCTATAAATTTCGACTGGTATGCCCCCTGCAAATCTCCTGGCCACTATTCCTATGATTAAAGCATACTTGAACCAGGCGGGCCACAATTCACGAACCTGTTGAACTGGTACTTGTACTTTTTATCTTAAGTGCTCTTTTTCGACAGGTTATTAAGTGATCTAAGCATCTATTATGATGCTACGTATGAGGAATATCATTGGAATGAATGGGTAAAAGTTCTTGACATACAAAGTGCCCATTTCAGCATTATGGGTGTAATGACATGAATGCTGCTCATAATTATTCTCTTGAGTGTTTAACTTATGAATTCTTGTGTTCTGTCAAGGCTCTAGCTGTTTGGATTTGTTTCCATGCTCAAAGATTTTGAAAATGACGTATGTTTTCTCTAAGTATTCTGATGGCTAATATGATGTTCGATCCTGAATTGTATGCATTCCCATCAAGCAATTTAACAGATGACCATGTTCTTCATTTGAAGGGTCATTCATGTACTGTTTGCAGTTTGTGAAAACAAATGCATTTTAGGTTCTGTTTGGTAATGGGGGTAGCGAGGGAAGTGAGGAATAGAATATTTTGAAAAAGTGCGAGAGTGATGTGATATGATAGGGGTAAAGTTGGAATAAGTAGAGTATTCGTGTGAGATTAAACTATAGGGGTAAAAATGAAAAAAAGAGTAGTTAGGTAGTTAAGATTTTAATTTTTTTTTTGGGGGAAGTATGTGAGGAGAAGTGGGCAAATGGGTTCTCCCATCTCTTCCGTTTACCAAATGCTGCCTCAAGGTCCATTTGGTAAGATGTAAAAAAAAAGTGAGGAAAAAATTCTGAAAGAGTTATATAGTGATGTGGTATGATAGAGTAAGTAATTAAGAATAAAAGGAACAAAGTTGAATAGGTAGGGTAGTTGTATGAGCAAATGTTAAAAATGATTATAATGTAAAGTAAAAATAGGAAAAAAGTAGAGTAGTTAGGCAGTTAAGAACTTAAGGTATGAAATTATTTCAAAAGGTGTGTGTAGAAAGGAGTGAGAATATTTTTTTTTAATAATAATAATAAAAATAATGGTATTACCAAACAGACCCTTAAATCTCCATTTGGAAATTGGGAAAAGAGGTGGAGAAGAATAAACAAAGTGGAAAGAGGAGAAGGAAGGACACAATTGCCACACCCTGGCTGAATGAAGGGTAATGATGGAAAATGCTGTGAATAAAGATAAATATTGCTTTTTGGATGAAACGACTGGGGGTAATATGATTGAAAAGATAGGTAAGGATCAGGAAAAATTATGGCAGTTGGAGTGGTTGAATGTCACATTAATTAAAGGGGCAGGAACAGAAGGGATAAAAAATTTCACCTGATTTCTCTATTACCAAAGCAAGTGCAACATTATGTCTCTGCCTTTCCAATTATTTAATTGTGACAATGTGTCCGTGTAGGTTCATCTTATTGAGGGCATAATTGATCAAGTTGAAGGAACAGTCCATGTGTTGTGGGTGCAGCCTAGGGTTTTGGGGATACCCCAAATCAAGTCATTGTGCAGCCGTCTGGATAACTGGATGGACAAGGTTCACACTGCTTTGTTATCTGTGGAATCCGAAATCCCTGATCTCGTCACCTCATGATTCATTGTTCTTGTTGGTATATTCCGTCTTCTGTAACAGTACGCAGCTCAAAGGAAGCGGTTAAGCTATCATGGCTCCCAACTTCAGGCCCTTCTTGTACTGTGATGCCTAGTTATATTTTTGTCCAAAGGGCTGGCTGGCATTGTTGCCTGACTGTGAGGCCTTTATTTTTTTTATTAAAAAATTTGAAGTGCTTCCCAAATTGGTGGTGGATCTTGAGGAAACGATTGATATGGGTTCTTTTCTTTCTTCTCCCTTGAATCATAGTCTTTTGTCATAACAATCTTTACTAAGGAAATCGATCCACGTTTTAGCTAGGAAGATACTGGAAAGTGAACATGCATGCTAAAAAGATTAGTTTTCTCATATGAACAAGAGCTTAACTGAGGGTTCAATGCTTGTACTTAATTTCTGGCGAACTTTACAAATGCATGAAGATTTGGATGATAATTGTGAGGCGAGTTGAACTGGCATCGCACGCGCTTGTCAAAAAAATCAGGGTTATAGAGGGCTTGAATGATAATCTTAACCTAGGTTATGGATGGCTTGTATTATAATCTTAACCTAGTATGCAAGTATCGTCCCGAGGTCGCGTTTGCTGGCTAGAAGTCTTCAATAGGAAATCCTGAATCGCGATTGATTCTATTGTGGAAGCCAATTGTAGCATCCAATTATCTCTGAAGGGGAAGTCCTATTAATGATTCTTAGGAAGCATTTGGTAAATGGCAAATGGAATGGACTGGGTGGGAATGAAAAAGTTAAAGGTATTAATTACCTACTTATAATTTTTCATTTTTAATTCTATATTTATATCATTTTGTTGCCATTTTTCATATAACTACTAAATCTATTTTCATATTACTCTTATCATGTTCATTCATTCTCATCATTTACATTTGTCTTATAAATAGTTCTCCCATCTTGTTCATTCATTCTCATCATAAATAGTTCTGTGAGAAAGCAACATTGATGTGAAAAGTGCCCTAGTGGCAGCTAATAAGGTTGTAAATGGGTAATTTGCAACTATATCCATTTAGTTTGATTAAAATTGTAAATATACCCACATGGTTTTGAAAATTGTAAATAACCTCCATATAGTTTAACTATAATTGTAAATAACCTATGCACTGCTATAACATTGTCGCAGTATGAGTATATTTGCAAAAATATGCAAATCATGTGAGTATATTTATAATTTTAGAAATTAAGTGAGATATTTAATTTTTGCAAAATAACTGTCATATAGTTTAGCCATAATTACAAATAACTCCTATGCCATAACGATACAGTAAAGATGTCATAACAATATAAGGGTTACTTGCAATTATGGTTAAATTATTTGTAAGTTATTTGTAATTTTTAAAATTTTGTGGACATATTTGCAATTTAGTTAAACTAAGTGGATATATTTGCAAATTACCAATTATAAATAGGATTATTTTAAACTTGTACTTGACTAATCAAACTTGATTTATAATAAAGTTGGATTAGGTATTTCTTTAAAAAGCTATATTATCTAGTTTAAAGTAAATGGATTTCCAAAGTGAATTGGTTTAGGTTAGAGAGATGATGCTCCACCTAACTCAGACCTAATTTTATATATTAATATAAAATATAATATATTGTTAAAAAATAATCATGAGGATCAATCACATTGAATATTATTGTAAAGTTGATATGTAGAATCATATAATAGTATAATACACTCAAATTAATTAGATATCATTATTTTGAAATAACATTAATTGGCAATTATATTGTCATATGACTTGTACATTGGAAGGTTTTCATAAAAAAATGATTTATTTTTATCCTTTAAGATAAGAATTTTATTTTCAATTAATTTATTCAAGAATTTTTTTAAAATATGATACTTTTGTTAATAAAAAATCACGAATTCTGAAATGAAGGCTAAAAATAAAATATTTAAAACTAAATTTCTTATATTTTCTTTTTTCAATTATCGGTTGCCACGATTTGTTACCTAAACCCATTCAGTTTTTACAAGTTTAATTTAGAATTTTTTTGATGTTTAAAAAATAGAATTGAACGTAAAATTAAGTTAAAACTTTTACTAATAGTGTTGAGAGGGTCCTAATCCGAGTTAACCCCGTCCAATTTACACCGTTAGTAGCTAGCGTTATTTTGCCTTATTTGGCTGCATGTTGTAGCGTTAAATTCGTCATTAGGAGATATTAAAAGAAAAGCTTAGTAGAAAATTAGAAACTGAGGTTTGAACTTGCAGGATGAAGTTAAAAAAAGGTAAAACAGACTTTTATTTAGTAGTGGAACAATAATAATAGAATTATTGGAGTAGACAAATATAAGGGGGAAGGAGGAAAATAAAATTTTCCCTTTTTCCACTTTTAAAACACATGAATTTAAAAAAAGACAACATTTCACACTTATATGCAAAAACTATGGCAAATTTCTCGTAGCAAAAAAAAAATAAAAAATGGAAAGCTTGAGACGGATAGACCCCTTCTACGTTTCACATGGCAGAACCGATTCGGACAGAGTCACACAGACCCCTGAATGCAGGGGCATTCAGTGTTGGCTACCGCTCTTGCTCATGGCAATGGCTACCGAAGGATTGGAAATGCTGAAACCTCCATCGACCACCAGGTCAAGCCCGCTGACGTAGCCCGCATCCTCATCACTAGCGAGGAACAGCGCTGCCCTCGCCACTTCCTCCGCCTTCAGCGTCTTCCCCTTTAGATTCCCACTCTCGCTCATCAACCTCTCGAACCCTTCTATCCCATCCTCCGCCACCGCCCCCTTCACGAATCCCGTCGCCACCGCGAACGGAGACACGCAGTTCACCCGAATCCCATACTCCCCCAGCTCCGCCGCCACGTTCTGCGCCAGCCCCACCACCCCCCTCTTTGACGCCACGTACGCGTGCTCCCTCATGCACGCGATCGCCGCCGTCGCGCTCCCTGTGAAGAGGATGCACCCACGCCGCGCCGCCGCCATCACCCTTCCCGCGTGCTTCGCGCACAGGAAAGCGCCGACGAGGTTGATGTTAAGGACTCGGAGCAGGGATGTTTTCTCGACGGTGAGGATGCTGGTGGTGGCGTGGTCGATCACCCCAGCGTTGCTGTACATGATGTCGAGCTTGCCGTGGTTGGCGACGGCGAAGTCCACGAGGCTGCGGACGTCATCCTCGTCGGACACGTCGCAGTGGAAGAAGGTGATGGCGCCGCCGCTGCCGTCGGAGACCGCGCGGCCCAGCTCGTCTTGGACGTCGGCGATGATTACTTTGGCGCCGTGCGCCGCGAAGAGGCGGGCGGTGCTCTCGCCGATGCCGCTCGCACCGCCGGTGATGATGGCGACCTTCCCTTCCAGCCTATACAATCAATAACACATGGAAGAATATTTAAAGAAACTAAATACACACACATAAAAACAACAGCTTGCAAATATTAATTTGGTTGAAAATGTACAATATTTTAAAATAGCTACGCATGTATCAATTAACGGAAATACATGATTAAAAATGTAATGATAATAATTGAAGAAGCGTAAATAGTATTTTATGAAAAAGAAATGAAAGAAGTATAACAGATCGGAATTGAAGACTACCTTTTGGCAACAGGAGTAGGCAGAGAAGTCATTTGGAGGCTTTCAAGTGGACTTTCTTTATTTCAACTGTAGGGATTGAGGGAAGGAGAGGAGAGCAAACACAGCTGTTGTTGTGATGGTGTCAGGGATGAGGGAATGGCTGAGTTTTATAGTGCCCAAAGAATCTTATCAGCCTGAAGAGAAAGACCATAACTACGTAGTTTAATTAGTTAATTAATTAGAAATTAGTGTCATGACACATGCATGCAAGTGGGATTGTTAATTACCTGATGACCCGAACCATCGATCACGGAGATGTCCCATCAACCAAAAAATACTAAATTTCATGATTATTTATTTTAAAATGTTATATATGATGATGCCCCAAGGAAGCTAAAGAAGATAGTGCCTTGATACTCTGACTGATATTAAGCAAGTCATGATTATAACAAATAAATTGAAGCCTATTTGGATAGAATTTATTTAAAAAGGTTACAGTACTAGACAGTAAATTATGTCAAGTAGTGGAGTGCTTCCCTCACATTAATCCAAAACTAACGAGCAATTAGTAGTTGTTTTCCGTTTATTATACCACAATTACATATTCAATGGTCGTATGGTCAGCAGGAACTTTCATTGAATCACAATTCAAAATGGAACTGCTGAAGGGGTGAATTAATTAATGGAGGCGTCTTTCATAATCATTGGACCCAGTTCCAACAACTGCATGAGAACGATTATTCAGGTTTATATTCTAGAGGATGGTATCAATTTATCTTTTTGTCTTACATCCGTGTCCATGATCTTAGGCACAGAGCTTGCAATAAGCCTAATTTTCACCACTCATATGCATTCTAAGGGCCTGTTTATAAATTAGAAAGAGTGGGAGAAAATAAAATTTGAAAATTAAAGGAAGATGAGAAATAAAGAAAAACAGTTTTTTTTTTTCTAAAAAAAATGTTTTATTTACGTTACTACCAACAAGTATCTTACTGGGAAATGTCTCTTGGAAAATAAATATTTGACTTATCTAAAACCCCCGGTTGTTAGATTCTGGATTTCCCCAGATGGACGGTTGTGATCATTGATTTCTTGTCCCAGAGTGCAGTCAATATATATATGTGTAGAGTACAGTTTCCTGCCATCGTCTTAATATTTTTTAATGTTCCAAATAAATTTTTTTTTTTTTTTTTTTTTTAATGTTGAGAATTGGACAGAGGCGAGGGCGGCAATTCAGTTCTGGTCAATTCGAGGGTGCGATTCAACTCTCGCAGGCTAATACCATCCAAAAAATGTCTACTCTACGGTGATTGGACCGAAATTGATATTGTGCTCGGATGGAAATTTTCAGCGTCTTGACTCAATTGGGTCAGAAAATACTGTGTTCGTATGGAAACTTTCAACGTCTTGACTCCAGATTAGGTCAGAACATTTTAATTTTCTGGAGAGCTGCTTCCATGAAGAAAATTTGCTCATTTGGCAGGGTGTAAAAGTAAAAGAAAAAAAAGAAAAAAAAGAAAAGTGTAAATGGCAATAATTTTTAAAAATTGAGAGAGTGAAAAATTATGTTGATTGGTCGATTTATATATATATATATATGTATATCGCAAATTGAAAAATTATGATTAATTGAGCTGGATTTAAGGTTCACCTCAAGCTGACAAGCTCTGACGTAGCCCGCCAATTCGCAATTCTGGCTCTATCCGAATAACGTGGGATCAACTAGAGAAAGAAGCCGAGAACAACTTAGACTTTGGGCTCATTTTAAACAGGCTCAAAAATTCGAAACGTGCCGGTTTCTTGCACACAGCTCTGTTTTCTTGGTTAATTCATGGATCGGAAAGAAGATTAAAGAAAAAAATTATGATAACCCAAATCCTTTAAAATGTGCAGTTCCCAACACTCAACAAAAAAAAAAAAAAGTGCCCTTCCCTACTAAGTTTGTGAATAAGAATTTTAACGGATTGGGTTGGACAGATTGGAGTCGAATCCTAACCTTAATTCATTTAAAATATTCCAATCTTAATTCGTTTATTAACATATTTAAAAAACGACTAATTTAATAAATGAGTTGATGGATTATATAGCAGACGACTTGATAGCCTAGACTTGGTAGACAATAAACTTACAGAGACAAGCAACATGGTATTTTTGGCATATGTAAAATGAAAATAAGACAATAATAGGAAAATAAAATTATGTCAGTAGTGGAAAGATGAAAATTCAGAAGGAAGACTTAGTGGGGGAAAATAATAAGGGAGTTTATATTTAGATAGATGACTTTAATAAGTTACACAAGTTAAATGAATTAAACAAGTTATAAAATCTCAACTGTAATCCGTTTATTTAATTAAATGGTTAAATAAGTTGGTGGATCATAACCCATTTATTCAAATATCCCAACCAAAACCCATTTATAAACGTGTAGGAGCGGTTTGACGGATTGACCATAATCATTAATATCCTAACACCCATTCTTGTGAACCACCGAAGAATCATTAATCAACCGCAGATTAGTTAGCAGGTCACTTGGGGGACTATTGTATATTATCCCCCACCAAGGTGGGTTCGAACCCATGACGTCTCCCTTGAGCACCAGCACGTTACCGGCTTACCGCGACGCCAGAACCGTCGTGGCGCCCACCTTTTTGATTGATGGCTTGAATAGGTTGCACGTCCTTCTTGATGGTGCTTGTGTGGGCGAGACACACAGTGCGAGTGTGGTACAGTAGCAGTAGTCAGGAGCAGCAGACATAGCAGATAAGAGAGAGATTTCCTGCCCATTATCTTATCCACAAGTTACTCTTGAGATTGTCTGTACTCCGCTTTCAATACTTCCATTCCGTGGCTGAAATTTAAAGCCCGCCTACATGTTTGGACAATATGGACCTCAAAAAATCCAGGAATGACTGCTGATTCTACTCTCTCCCCCCCAAAAAAGTCTTGGGTTTTTCCATTAATCTTCGTTGTTCTAAGCACTAAATGGATCTGGTGACTACTGTCCAACCTTCGTCAGGGATGATCTTCCCCCATTATTTATTTTATGAAGATTGTGGAGTTGCATGATGTTTGGTGACTTTCTGTTTGCAGCACTTTTGATGTTGATTTCATAATGTAATCATCATGACCAAGATGAGTTTTCATGTGTTTGATCACAGCATGGATGGGGATGATTATTGGGGTCATGGTGCAAGGACAATGTGAATAGATTGTAAAATGATTAGAGCTTCGGTGCTTCAGCATACTGAGCTTTTCGTAGAGAAGGAGAAGTCCAAGCAGATACCGCAACTGAAACAAAAGGAGCAGGAACGCTTCTTTCCAGTGCAGCAATGCAAGAACATGGATGAATTCAAGCAGTTCCATGCTCAGACCCTCAAGCTTGGGCTCACCCAGGATGCCTTCATCATCCGAAGTTTTATCAGTGCTTGTGCGCTCTCTGCATGGGGCAGCATGGATTATGCCCGCCGAATTTTCAACCAGATCGATGACCCCGAGATTTTTTATTTCAACACTATGATTAGAGGATACATCAATGACAACAACCCAATTGAGGCGATCCTCTTGTACAAGGAGATGCAGGAGAAGGAAGTGCAACCGGATGAATTCACCTACCCACCTCTTCTAAAGGGCTGTGCTCTTTTGTCTGCTCTTCAGGAAGGAAAGCAGATTCATGGACATGTTCTCAAGTTTGGGTTCCAATCTGACATCTTTGCGCAGAACAGCTTGATTAACATATATGGAAAATGCGCCGACATCGAGCTGTCACAGCGTGTGTTTGATCAGATGGAGTCCAAGAGCGTTGCTTCATGGAGTGCCCTGCTTGCAGCCTATAACAGAATGGACATGTGGAATGACTGTTTGAGACTGTTCGAGAATATGATTAGTGAAGGTCGGAGGCCAGATGAGAGCACATTGGTCAGTGTGCTCTGTTCTTGTGCTCATTTGGGTGTCTTTGATTTGGGGAGATCCATTCATGGATGCCTGATGAGGACATTTTTGGGTCACAACATCACAGTAGAAACCGCGCTGATTGACTTGTATGCCAAATGTGGGAGCCTGGAGAAAGCTCTCTGCATCTTCAATATCATGCCCAGCAAGAACATAATGACTTACGGTGCGATGATATCTGGTCTCGCGCTGCACGGAGAGGGCAAAACGGCCCTAAGCCTCTTCTTAGACATGATGGTGAAAGGAATTAGACCTAATGATGTTGTGTATGTAGGTGTCTTGAGTGCTTGCAGCCATGCTGGCCTGATCGAAGAAGGTCTTCAATGCTTCGACAGGATGAGGTTCAAGCATCGAATTGCGCCCACAATTCAGCACTATGGATGTATGGTTGACCTGTTGGCCCGTGTCGGGAAGCTCGATGAAGCTTATGATCTCATCAGGAGCATGCCCATGGCAGCCAATGATGTAGTTTGGCGCTGTCTGCTTAGTGCTTGTAGGGTTCACAACAACATGGAACTGGCAGAATTGGCTAGCAGACATCTGTTTGAGTTGGAGACGCCTAATGTTGGTGATTACACCCTCCTAGCGAATATATATGCTCAGAATCAAAGATGGGATGCTGTTGCAAGAGTGAGGGTGGATATGGTCTCTAAAGGCATAGCACAAACACCTGGTTTCAGCATGGTGGAGGTGAAGGGGAAGATGCAAAAGTTTGTTTCACAAGACATGTCACACCCCAGAAGCCATGAAGTGTATGAAATGATGCATCAGATAGGCTGGCAGCTGAAGTTCGACGGCTACGTACCTGATACATCCCAAGTGCTGTTCGACGTCGATGAAGAAGAGAAGAAGCGGCTGCTCCGTGGCCATAGCCAGAAGGTCGCTATTGCATTCGCTGTCATAACAACAGGGCAAGGTTCACCCATCAGAATAGTTAGGAACCTAAGAATGTGCAGCGACTGTCATACGGTAACAAAAATGATTACGAAGATCTTCAAGCGAGAAATCTCCGTCAGGGATCGGAACAGATTTCACCACTTCAGGGATGGGAGATGCTCGTGTGGGGACTACTGGTGAATGAAGTGGTCGTAGCCAATACTTGTAAACAATGGTTACTGACTGACTGCAAGACCCATTTTTCTGAATTTTTTTTTCCACCTCTGAGATGCCGATGTAAATGCCATGATTGCATTTTAGTTAAAGTTTGTAATCACTAAAGCAAACAAATTGTTTTAGTCCTGGTTTGGGAGATATTCCTTGAAGCATAACAGAGATTCACGTTCTGAGCCACCGTTTTCAGATACATTTTCTGCCATTCTTTTCTTGTGGGCAATCAGTTTCTGCAATTAGCGGGGTGGACTGTTTCAGCCGAAAAATATGAAAACAAGGATGGATCATGAATTTCCATGACCATATTTCAAGAGTTTCGGAATAAATTACAGGAACCAGTTTAATGGATTTGAAATGGGCAGCTCTTGATGCAGTAATATTCGGATATAATTACATAACAAACCTGTTTCTTCATGGCCTATTTTGCTGATGTGTTCCTTTCATGTTTCTAACCTGCTCTCTTTCTAATGCACTTTTCAATTACATTCAATGTGACAGTTTAACTATACTTGAAATAGTTATTTTGGCATTTATCTTGGAACATTTTTGAAATATAAGATAAATTGGAAAAATATAAATGCGACATCCAAAACTTAAGCAGGCTCTGGATTTTCGTAAAAGACTACTGAAAACTTAAAATCTATTTGCTTTATTTATTTTTGTTCTTAATCTTTATCCTTATTGGATTAATAATTTCTACTCTTTTTATCACTTTAAAAATCCATTTTATTTTAATACGTTTTTCACGTTTTTTTTTAATTTTCCAATTTTATAATATGTACATATAATGTTCTCATTTTTTACAAATGTATAGTGCACTCTTTAGTATTTTATCAACATGTTATCCATCCAAAACCCCGGGGACGCTTACTAGGGTTTTAGAACAGAGACAAGCAGTGCTGGATTCTTCCCTCATATCCCATCCTCTTTGTTCTGCGATCCATTATCCTGAAAACGGTCTTTTTCCGAAAATCCAAATGCTGCAGCAGCCACGAAATTGGCTGAAAAGCGATCTTTTTATGAGTTTCGAACGATTGCGAGGTCGAACTTGCGCAGAGAGCTCCGAGTCAGACGCAGGAAAACCCCGGCTTTCCATCTGCGCGGGATCGGCCTTTGGCGACGTATTCCACTTCTCTCACTCTCTCTTTGTTGAGAATCCCAGATGCTGCCGCGGGGAATCCTAATGACAGTTCCGACTCTGGAAACTCGATTCTCTTCCGGACTCTCGTTTTATCTGTATTCGAGAGCAACAGATGATAGTGAGATGGCGGCGGATGCTGGCAATGTCGGAGCGAATCCTCCATAACCCATTGCTGAAATCGCTTGATGGTCTGTTCTTTTCATCGAAATCCACGCCGAAGAAAGAATGCACAGATTGCAACGGCTCTGGTTTTCTTGCAAGACGCCCCATCCTCACTCCTCAGGTTTTAGAATCGACTCTCTCGCGCTGCCCTTCTGATATCCTCTCTTTGAGCTTTTTCTTGTGGTTTGCTCGCCAGCCGAATTATTTCCATGACCGCCGCTCTTTCGATTGCATCGTTCCGATCGTTGTGCGGCTCATAGGTAGGTTGGAATCTGTGAGGGGAATTATTGGAGAGTTGGAGAGAATTGGATGCCCCACAAAGGCCCAAACTTTCCTGGTTTTGATGAGAATCTTTTGGCGTGGGGGTTTGTATGGATTGGCTCTTGAGGCTTTTTATGAAATGAACGGCTTTGGTTTTGTTCCCAACACGTTTGCTCGGAACATGGCCATTGATGTGCTGTTCAAGATTGGGTGCACTGATTTGGCTCGGAAGGTTTTTAGAGAGACCCAGTTCCCAAATTTCTTGACTTTTAATACTGCTATTTGCAACCTCAGCAAGCTAAATGATTACTCGGCGGTGTGGGAGGTTCTCAGGCTTATGATGGGACAAGGTTTTTTCCCTAATAGTGGGACCTTTTCGATAGTCATGAACTGTTTCTGTAAGGCTGGGAGGTTAGTGGAGGCTTTGCAAGTGTTGGGCATGATGATTACTTCAGGGATTCAACTATCTGTTACCATTTGGAGTATACTGATTGATGGGTTTTGCAAAATAGGTAGGGTCAATTTGGCGAGTCAATTATTAAGAAATATGGTCGATAGTAGTAGCCTCTCCCCGAATATTGTAATATACACTTCTTTGGTTAAAGGATTTCTCGAGGCTCGAATGTTTGACGAAGCATTTGATGTATTGGATGAAATGGAAAGCCAAGGATGTCAGCCTGACCTTGTGCTTTATAACGTGTTAATTGGTTGTCTCTGCAAGGTTGGGATGTATGGTGAGGCAATTGATGTCGTCAATCAATTACTTACGAAAAATCTAAAACCAGATTCGTATACCTTTAGTTCTCTGCTCTCAATTATATGCTCATCCAGGGAATTCGTTTTGTTGCCAGCATTAGTTAGAGGTCTTGATGTAACAGGTGATCTTATGACTTGTAATTCCCTTCTCAATGTCTTCTGCAAGGCTGGCTTCCCACTGAAAGCTGTGGCATTCTACAATAGTATGATTGATAGAGGTTTTATACCAGATAACTATAGCTATGCTGGATTGCTAACTGCACTTTGCAGAGCTGGGCTTGTTGATTATGCAGTATTTGTTTATCTGGGGATCATTGCAAATGGTTCAGGTTTAGATGCTCATGTCCACACGGTGGTATTAGATGGGCTAATAAAGGTGGGGAAGTTTCGTAGAGCAATGGGGTTATTTAGAAAGGCTATTGCTGACAATCAGTCTGTTGACTCTGTCACGTATAGTGTTGCTATCAATGGGCTTTTCAAGGAAGGGAGATTTGGAGAAGCTTGCAAGTTGTTTACTCAAATGAAGGAAGGTGGTTTCTCACCAAATACTTGCACTTACAATGTTATGCTCTGTGGCCTCTCTAAGACAAGAGATATGAATGCTGTAAGGTGGTTGGTTGAGGACATGGTAGAGTCAGGCATTCAACCAGACTCCACGTCATTCAATGCATTGATTGGTTTTCTGTGTATATCACGCCGTGTGCGGTCGGCTCTTCATCTTTTCATTGAAATGTGCAAATTGGGGTTGAAGCCTAGTGAGGCTACTTATACCTCATTGGTTCAAGGTCTACATCAAGTTGCAGGAGTTGATTATGCATGTTTGTTATTGAAGCATTATCTGAAGGATGAGGATGTTGTATTTGTAGACAGTTCAGTTTCCGAGCTGTATGATATGCTGCTTTCACTTGGTGAAACCTCGGGAGTATTCAGCTTTGGAAACCTGTTGATAAATGGTTCCGAGATTGAAGAGAAGAACAGGGAATGTGTACTTTGTGCATAAAAACTACAAGCAGTCAAAACACTGTTGTGCCCTATTTCATGCATAGAGCAAGCCACTTTTTATGGGTTAAATACTGGAAGCATCCCAAAGGTACTACCAAATGCCCTGAACTCATTTCAGGTTCTTGTTTTTATAATTTTTCTTAAGATTTAGGGGTTTCTAAAATTCCATAAAATGGACCTATAGATGAGAGCCATTACTTAAGTTGGATGCACAATCTGGAACTTTTTATCTTGATTGATTTCTTTTGTTTCTTTAAATAGATTTCTATAACAGCCCTAAGATCAGTCATTTTATGGGAATAAAAAGCCTTGTGCATTGTGATACATGTTTACAGAATTTTTTTGCTTAAACAAGGATGCTGACATGGATGACTGCCATGATGTTGTGTGTGGAATTTTATAAGCATTCATTGGGACTTAGCCCTAGTAGGTAAGACAGTAGGATTAAACCATTAATGATCAAGAAATTGCAAGATTTTTTATGACTTCAATTTTTGGAGTAGAGAGGAAGAACTGGACCATTTGGAAGCCACGAGTTTGCAATGGTTGGTACTTGGAAACTATAAAAGGGCATATACGGAAGTCCAAAAAGATGTGGTCATGTGGATGTTGGCTGTTGCATACAATTTTAAACTTTCAATATCTATTGTTTAACTGAGAAGTTTTAAACAGAGGAGACTCCAGGACATAGTTTGTTTAGCTGTAAGTTGGTAGTGATACCCATATTCTGATCATGGTGAACCGAATCCATCTTGTCAACCTTCCCATTGAAGCTTCGAATGTTTTGACTCTTCTTTGTTGTCTAAAAGAGAGTACATTTGGAATCTTATGTCCAGGGCAATAGCATTTGCTTCAGACATGGACACTATATTCTACTCGGCATGTTAGCTATGCACCAAAGCTTATCTATTGACTGATATCATAATGCTTGGTTACTAAACTTTGATTGCTATTATGTTGTCTACACACACACAGAGAATCTTTCCTGTGCATTTGCCTGTACTATAATTAACGCTGCGTTTAGCTCAAAATGGGACCCACATATACTTAAATGTATTGATATTTTATACAATTATTCATTCATATATAAATTTTATAGCAAACTGTTTATATGTTGAAAAAACAACTTTAAAGTTGTTATTTATATCAAACTATTTTATTACGTTGAAGTTGTACCATTCTTAGATGCGGTCCATACATATATCCAATTGGAATGAAAATTGGTATGATAATAAAATACATAATTTTAAATTCAATGGTGAAGTAGATTATAATTTTATGATCACGTGGGGCTCATTTTAAAGCAATTGCACCGTAAGTTTGGTGCAGGGAAGCTGCACTTGAATATTTCTCATATATATATATATTAAGTATCTTGGCAGAATGGTCTCCTGACGGTCATGGTCTCCTGAAAGTCAATACCATCCACGGTGGCTTTCACTTTTCAGCTTATTGCAGTTCATATATGTTTAATGTTATTTCCGTCTACATTGAATGCCGAGAAAATTTCACGCAAGTATGAATGCTGCTTTTGTCACAATTTCCCGTGGAGTCTTTTGGTTTCAGGTGACAAATAGTTCGATTCAGCATTTACTGTCTAATATTTTTTTCTTTATTCATGGGGTTGTGAAAGAACTATTTAGATGTTTGATGGACTACAGAAAAAAGCTGTTTCTTATAGGTGCCAGTTGGGTGCAGTGATAGAGACTGACCAGATAAAGTTGCTTTTGCAAATCCAACTCAGCAAAATTTTCAGAAGGTAATTGGGCTTTTACTTCAGTCGACCGTATCCTTTGGATCATTGGAAAATGTCAACCATATGGGTGCGTATGGTAAGGTTAACAGTGGGAGGGGAAAAGGGAAACATGATTTCCCAGGTTTTCCAATTTTTGACCTACTTTAACTACCGTACTTTTTTCATTTCTACCCCTATATTTTAATCATTTTCTCACATAACTATCCTATTTATTACCACTTTACCCCTATTATATCATTTCATCATCACAATTTTCAAAATTTTTCCTACTTTCCCCTTTACATTACCAAATACGCCCTATTTTTGAATCATTGTCCTCAATCTCTCCACTCAAAAAGCTTATTCTAAACATTACCATTATCTTTTATCCTTGTCATGTACTATGTCATCTTCATTCTTCTCCTTAAATAATTTTCTGACTTGCCTATAACATACTTTTACTTCCCTTTTACCTTTGCTATTCCAAGCTTAAGAGACCCATGAATTTTTTTTTAGCATGCACGAATATTTGCCATTTAAATCTTTTATCTGAAAGTCCTGATCAGTTATTGCAATGTAGATTTTTGTAACACCATTCTCATTGTTAAGGGTGTGTTTGTTTCGGATATAAACATGTCAACCAAAACTTTTCAATCTAAAACTTTTCACTCACCATAATTACTCTATTTTTTAATTATTTTTTCACATTTTCCTATACAAACTACTCTACTTTTCAATTATATTTACACAACTATCCATACAACTAACCTATCTATTTTAACTTTATTCTCTTTACTTCTCATCATTACTCCTATTATATCACATCATTTTCTATCAATGTGACAACTTCTACCTCAAAAACTTTTCGTCAAAAGTTTTACTCCCAACCAAACACACCCCAAGTATAAAACTATCAGAAACAGTTCAGTTTTTCATTTGCTTATTGAGGTGCCCTTTGTGGACAAATTCCATGTGCTGTTTGTGGTTTCATGTGGGTGATTAGACACCTGCTTCTTTTTTAAGTTTGAATCTGTCTTAATTTGAAGGATGACATTTTGTAACACTGTTTTGGATGATTAAAGATGTTCTAATTTTTGCTTTGACTCATTGCCGTGGGACTTGATGGCTTGCTGTCTTCTGCAGTTGAGTGGTTCATGCTCAATCCGCTTGGTTGTTTTCCTAGAAGACCAGAGAGGTCTTTGGTCTCTGCACAGGATTTGATGCAAATGTAGCTTTTCTATCAGTCCCTCGATCCCTTCTTGTGGTGTGTTATTTTATCATTTGCTCACTCTTCTTCTTTGACTGATTCTTTTTTGTGATTCTTGCCCTCTCCGTGGATATTACATTTAAATCTCTTTAGGTTAACAACGCTTACAAAATTTCTATTCTTTTAAATTTTCTCTACAATATCGACAATCAGTGCTGTTACCATGTTAATACAGGTCTGTTGTCATCATATGTTGTTTATATCATTTGAAATCATAAAAATTTTTGGACCTTTTTATCTTGCACATGCATCCAAGAGAGACATCAGCACAGCAGAGTGGTGAGCCGCTGGTGGTTTGTTTAGTTTTGGAAGCACATCCCACCTAGATTATTCAGCGGTATTGGATTAACATTGACTTGATCAGGGTTTTTTTTTTTTTTTTTTTTTTTTAATGTTTTTGTCTTTGCAGATTGGTGCTTAACATTTTAAACTTGGGCTTGCAGCACATGTGGGGGCTGTCAATGATGTCCAGTAGTTAATAGTTTCAAGTCCACCATGTATAATAAGATCTAAGCTGACAATTATCAGTAATGGTTGCCTTAAATTCTCAAAGCTACTCTAATCAGAAGACTACATAAATCACACCATTTGAAACTATGTATAATCAGATGGAAAAAAAATAAAAATACATAGGTTCGTTCAAACAGGCACTGACATTTTATTAAGTTCTACAGATTTGTCATTTCTAGAAAAATACTTTGAGAGAATTTATTGATGATTGATTTCGTGTACCATAAATAGAAAAGAATTTCAATGAATTCATGTCTATTCTTAAGTAATTTCAAATCTTGTTGCTCAGATTAATCTTTTAAATCTGAATGTTCAAGTTTTTATCTAACAGGTCGTGTTAAGAATGATGACTAGCTTGAAAAATGTCATGGCGAGACCAGAGGCAAAAAGCTTTGTTGAGACTTCAGTGGAGCCATGCATATCCTACTGCTGAGAATCTGCTAGGGATTTTGTGCATCTGGCTTCTCAGTCAAACATGTACCAAATGCCTTCCGCGGAATGGAACTTGAGTGTGAAGATTCCCATCAGTGTTCTAAGAAAGAGGAATACGAAAATTTTCCTTTACATGCTAAGTTCTTTGCTGGATGGGGATCTGTTTCTTCAGTTTCTCTACATTGCATAGAGCTCTTGTGCTGCCGAAGGGATCTGATGCGTAGCCTCCTTACCGTTGCTTTTATTACAAAGATTTTTGTCTTGATTTGCACACATTGGTGATAAAATCATAATCCAACTGGTCAAATAATTTAACATCATTTGTTTTATGATGGTGCCAAAAATCAGCACAACTGGAATTTCGGGTGGGCCAATTTTTTTTTTAAAAATACATATAATCATGTAGAAATTTTGAAAAACATTTAGATTCATTAATGGATTCGTTAGAATGTTATAATATTTTATATAACTATTTTTTCATGTAGGGACAATGTTTTAGATGATTTAGATGTTGTATCCGCAACATGAAAATTAATATAAATCAAACAATTATACTATATTGATTTTACACCTTCTAAGGTTGGGGTTATGAACTCATTTGATTTTGTTGAAATTTGTTATCCTTGTTAAATAAATGATACTAAATGCAATAAGTGGAGTTAATTTTGATTTTATCATCAAAATGAGTTCCATCTAGCTATCTCACATCTTAATTTGGGTGCAACATGGTGCATTCTAATATATGCCCTTGATAATATATGTATTTTTATTGCCCTAAAATGGTTTTGAATGAAAGTTTAGATGGCTCACAGCAAATATGAGCTTAAGATTATCTAGGGATACTTTTTAATATGTTGATGCCAGCATTAATTGTACGTAAACAATCCTCAATATCTTGAATAAATTACTATGAATTTGTGATAGTTTCAATATTATTTGGCGTGCTAAGTACAGGAAATGAACTTGTCGTTAAACTATTGATTTTTTTGATTGCTGAAAGAATGTGTAGATATATGATTAAATACTATACGTTTTAAAGTATTCTTCTAATCCAGAGAACGAAGTGATAGAACTTTCGTAAATCAATGTTAAGTAATTTCTCTATCATGTACATGATTTTATAATTTCCAGCTGATAGATGTCTTTGCTTAAAATGATTCTATATATTCAAAAGCAAAATATTGCTTAGCCTATAATTTTGACAATGTCTTTTTTTTTATTATTATTATTGATATTTATATACACTACGACATCTGATATTACGATTAAGTATCTTTCACATGCTCACACCATGGATGGATTTTCTTTAAACAACCCCAAACATGTGAGAATCTGTATATACCTATTACCAGGAAAATGCAACACTTGCATAGGCACGGGGACTTGAAACCATGCTGCTGCTATGGCATCCAGAGCACGTACACTACCACCAGGTCTGAGCCGCGGTGGCAGCAATCTGTCTTTTAGCTTTTACATGATCCTGATTTAGCTGGTATGTATTGCACGTGTGAAAATGGGGGCATTATGCGTTTTCTGCTGATTGGACACAGTTGAAAAACCTTCATAATTTTGAACCATAAACGAATCAGTAACTTATTTTCGTTGGCAGAATTCACTAATTATTATGAATCAGAAAATGGTTATGGTATTGCGAAATTTGGGACTCGCTCTTTCCGCGTGGTGTATGCAGAAAACGGAAAACTTGGAACTGAAGTAGGAAGCCGGTTGCATGCCCTTGAACTTTCAACAGTTCGTCAAAAACACGGGGGCTATGTATGTACGCAACCCTGCAGGATCCCGCGGTAATTGGAACTTGGAAGATCCTTATTTCTCAAATGCGCAATGGGGAATGTCCCAATCAAACTATCGGATTTTATTTTTTTAAGTTTAATTTTCTTTTCTGCGCCACATGCTTTTAATTATGCCTCCGTAAGTGTAACCACTTAGAACTTGTTGGACCTAAGGTTCGAAGCCTTGTGACAGTTAAATCCAAAGCTGTGAACCTTGTAACACCGTAAAAAAAGGTTTTCCTGAATGTCTTGCTAATTAAGTTGTCCACACCTAATCAAGGTGATTGTTAATATCTTATCTAAATATGTATCAATAAACATAGAGCAATGTTCTTGTTAGCATAAGTTAAAAAAAACACTTTTTAGAGTAATTTTCTTAGCCTAAGCTAACAGAATCACTGTTTGTAAACGTAATATATGATTTAGATTTATTAAAGGTACCGTGGTTTAGGGAAACAAAGTTGTTCGATACTTTTTTTTTTTGATGGTATATATTTACATACATCTCAACACATATTATACTGAAGATCACATATTATATTGAAGATCTGAGACATTCTTGCAAATCTGGAGATACACATAACTCCCTCAAAGAAATCTGGAGACACAGCTCTACAAAAGAATTAGAAAGACAGCTTCTAACAACCAACCGGGAGACCACTGCTCCCACAACCCATTTTTGGCCGAAATCCCGAAACGGGATTCGAACCCAGCACCGGCGCACGCAAACGCTCCTGACAGGCATTCAGTGACCAACCGAGCTGTGCTCGGTTGGTAAGCTGTTCGATACTTGAGTAGGCATAATTGCAAATGATTTAAAGATTTTCTTCCCCAATAACACTTTTAAAAATTATTTTATGCATAAGACTTCAAGCATAATACTTATCCAACTAAATAAGAATTTTGAAAGTACTTTTGAAAGGACTCATATTTTATACATCATAATGTATTTTATATTAAAACACATCATTCATTCATTTTTATAATTAGTTATGCTTTTGATTTTTCTTCGTAAGCATGTTTCTTGAGTGTATTTAATTTATATAACAAGTTTTGCCATTTTACAACATATGTTTATATTTATTTTTTGATTTTTTAAAAAATCAAAAATTTAAGGGTTGAAAACTGAATTAAATGTCTTTGAAATATATGGTTTTAAAAAAATAAAAAATAAGTAAAAATATTGTAAAATGACAAAACTTGCTGTATGAATTAACACACTTGAAAACATATTTATGAAGAAAAATAAAAATATATAACTAATTGTAAAAATAAATGAATCATGTATTTTAGCCTAAAATACATGATATATATATATGGGAGTTGTTCCGTTGCAGCGCAACTGCACCGGAAGCCGCACCGGAACAGCGGTACATTTGATCAAAAGTAGGCCCCATACATATTAGAATGTACTGAAACTTTATACAATAATTTATCCATATATACATATCTGATTGGGATGAAAATTGGTATGATAATAGAATACATTATTTTAAATACAATGGGTGAAGTAAATTATGATTTTATGATCATGTGGGGCCCATTTCAGCGATGGTGCACCGGACTGAATATTTCTGTGTATATATATAGGAAGCTACACCGGAACAACTGTACATTTGATCAAAAGTGAGCCCCACACATATTAGAATGCAATGAAACTTTATACAATCATTTATCAATTTATCAATATATAAATTTTATAGCGAATGGTTTACATGTTGAAAAAACTACTTTAAAGTTGTTATTTACATCAAATTATTTTATTACGTTGAATTTGTACCATTTTCAGATGGGGCCCCATTTACATATCTCATTGGAATGAAAATTGATATGGTAATAGAATATATTATTCTAAATACAATGGGTGGAGTAGATTATGATTTCGTGATCATGTGAGGCCCATTTCAATGTCGCTACACCTGAATATTTCTGACATATATAATCAGACTCCCTTTTGAAATAGCATTTTTGGGCCATCCACCGAGTGAAACGGAACCTTAGAAAGTGTGAAAGGATGTCGAATCAGGGATTGACAAACACAACGGCCATAAATCAGAAAAAAGAACAACCGCAGCCGTATTAGCTGCCCAGTCAAAATTTTTAATAATCCAAAGGAAGATTGAATGCACCACGTACACTTAGTTTCAGTACAACTGGATGTACTTAGCTCCTTTTTTTTATACTTTTTAAATAAAATTATTAATCTACGTATTTAAGATATAAGACAAGTTTTACCATTTTTGAAGATCTGTAAATATTTTTTTTAGATTTTTTCGAAACGAGACTGTAGCTGAGTACACAGTATCGTGGTCCTAATCCAAATGCAATTTTCTGACTGACATGAGTTGTGCAGTGGATCATTCGGCAAACATCTGGAGAACCAAAAAGCTTAACAAAATACGAGATTAACTTGACAGGAGGAAGATATTGCCTTCGGTTGTGTTTGGGAATATAAGTGAGAAGTATGAAAGCGAGAAAATTTTTTGAAAATTGTAAAAGTAATGTAATATGATAAGGTAAAATGAAAATAAATCGGATAATCGTATAAAAAATGATTGAAATATAGAAATGAAAAAAGTAGAATAGTTAAGACATAAAATGATTGAAATACATTAGGAATTGGGCTTCCCCTTCTCCCCCCTCCCTCTTTACTTCCCTAAACATCTCCTTAGACAGTTCACCTACTCCTTACCTCCTCCAAAAGATTAGGAGGGCTTTTTTAGTTTTTAGTTTTTATTTTTATCTCCAGAATAGCAGTAAGCATTAGTTGAAATCTAAGTGGAAAATCCTCAACTGCTGCTTACTGCTCCAGTTGCGTGCGTTCTTGTTTGCCTCTGGACATGCAGTGTGCATGAGCTTTGTTGTTGAAGAAGAAAAGAAACATGAAACCTTGTAGCCGTATATAATGCCAAGATCTAATCATAAATTAGCCATTCGAAATAAGAAGAAATACAGTCGAGATTGTCACGCAGCAGTCATTCATGGAAGCCCACCTCATAGCAATCCTGCTAATGGCCCTTGTCTCGTCTGCATTCACCAGTGATGACTGCCTGAGAGACGAGGATCTCCACGCTGCAAAAGCCCAGATGCGGACCGCCCAATATTTCACCTTCATCACACTGGTGAATATGGTGCAGGAAAATTTAACAGCAAACGTCACCTTCTTGATGCCCCATGGTCAGATGATATCCAATGCCACGATGACCACTGATGGGGTCCTTGACTTTGTGTTGGCGCACTCCATACCTTCGCTCTTGCTCTTCGATGACCTAAAGCATTTACCCACTGGATCCGTAATTCCAACCAGCAAGCCAGGTTTTGTGCTTCGCATCTCTAACAATGGCAGGAGCAACTATTACTTTAACAATGTCCGACTTGTCAGCACAAATATCTGTATGCATGTATCCACAGTCAAATGCCATGGCATAAATGGAATTCTCTGGATGCCGCAACCTCATAATAACCTATCACAGAACTGTTCTAGTCATTTAATACCTCAACCAGAAGCTCCGCAGCAACCGCCAACTCCATCAAATGAAACGTCTGGAGGTAGATCTGATGCAGCCACGATGCTTCACAGAGGACCAATCAGTGTGATTGCAGCCTGTTTGATGGTATTAGTCACAGGACTCATATAAAGCATAGCATGCTTTATATGATCAGCAGATAGGTGTGGTTGCCCGCATCAATTCCAGTTATCTCACTGAATTCAGGAATTTAAAGCTATCATTAGCATTGATCCCTCTTTCAAATCAGATGAGGGCATTCATTAGTTCTGACAAACCAACATATTACCAACTAATGGATTGAAAGGCATATTGTGTAAAGAGTAACTTTAATAGCAGTTCCAGCTGAATTATCAGACTAAAAATTTTACAGCAACAAAAATAGGTTTCTGAACATTTTTCTCTACCTGCATCTTAAATGCAACCATAGATCTATCCATGAACCACACATCCCTAGAAAACAAGCCTGAGTAGTCTGGAAGGATCCATTTCTTTTTAAGTTCTATGCTTGTCTTTTTGCTGCAAAGAAGATGACGGGTCGGCAGAAATTCAACAGGGCATAAAATTAAGCAGACGCTCTTGACTATCATTGCCACCATAACCTCAAAATACCACTGAACTGACTCTTATGAATAGATAACACCATGATATTACTTTCTAAGCAGAATATCTACATTGTCCTGTCATAAACTGGAAAGAAGATGGACATGGAGTTAAGTGTTTAATAACTGAAATAATGAAAGGTAGAAAAAGTTCGAATTAGTAGAATAATGTATTAAAGTTGTGGGACATTTCACTCATGTCTCATGATTGCCGAAGCTGTCTTAATTGATACACACGGTTTTCTTACATGTCATCATTCTCATGGCATGGTCCACCAATTAACCCTGCAAAGTTCATGCAAAGTCATGCAAACTTTACAATAGTTTCAGTGTTCATGGATATGCATCCACCACAAGCCTCTCCAAGTAATATATGTATAACACAGAGTAAAGAACACGAATGAAAAATCTCTCCTTTACTTTTACATTATGAAGTCATACATACAAGGGAATACAAGTAACAGGCAGTTCAAAGAATACAATGAACAATCTCTCCTTTAATTTTACATTAAATTAATCAGCAAGTAGTACATATAAAAGATACAGGCAACAGGCAGTTCAAAATTCTAATAAATGGGTCTAATCCTATGGGTCTGGCTTAATCTTCAACAGTTAAATATAACCTGACATGATAATTATTAACATGTAATTTGTGGTAATCAAGATAATCGAGGTATGCAATGATGCTGCAACCTAGCAACAATCAACTAAAGTTTCAATTGTTACAGACATGCTGCAGAAGGGTATTCAGATAGGATATTGCTATTTACATCCTTCTGGAGACATGCACACTTCTCCCTCTTGCTGGTAATAAAAGCAGTATGAAATTCAGGCTGTTCTATTACCAATGATGGAAAGAAGTCATGCGTCTGTCAGATAGGAATATAAGCAGTAAGTCTCAGAATTTTAGATGGCTAAGTTATGCTGAAGAAATTTGTATTAAGCAGGTTTGGTCTCAGTGACCACTCAGTCAAATATCTGTTTCCCCTGTTTGCTTGTCTGATTCCAAATTTCCGTTATGATTGCCATGGCCTGGATGCTTGTTGTGAGCTTCAAATCTTGGATCATCATGTCCTCTGGGGATTTCCCCTAGCCTCTCCTGCAAAATTCCAGAGTTTCTATAATGCATTTCTGGAGGTCTGCAAAACCGGTCGACACAGCAATGAACAAAGAAAAGCATGTCAACCTTGAGAGAGGTGTTCTCAACAACAAGCTGCTCATATTCATTCCTCATGCGACTTGCTTCTGACTTAAGAGCAACATTTTCCTCTTTCAGAACTTCTACATGATGTGCCAGCTCCTCGCACTCAGCCTGACCCAACAAATGTCAGAAACAAAATGCCAATTTTCTTGATCCAGCTTCAGAGTATTATTTTTTCCATTTTAATCTGAAAAAAATGAGACTAGGTAACAACCAAGATATAATCTTTACAGATGTTGTCTAATCATAAGAACATATTTCCATTAAATAGACACTTTGGAGATTGCGAAATTTCGTTAAATTCCTGGGATTTTAATCTCATATCACCCAAGTCCCTCAGTCTTGAACATCGTGTCTATTTATTAGTCTTTTTTCTATTCTTAATGAAGTAACAAAGGTGACTCAGTTTGATTGAGGCATCCTCACAGGGTGATTGACAAAGATGCTGCATAACCACATGAGAGATGGTTGGATGAATGGTAAGATTTCATCCTTGTAGGTAGGAACAGATTAGGTGCGTCAGGGCCTGCCCAATCCTAACATGGTTAATGACGGAGAATAACCATCAGAAGACTTAGAAGAAGTTTGCCGTTCAGTAATCAGGTCTCCATTTTCTGGCCCAAGCTCACATCAGCCTTCTGCTTCACTTTAGTTTGTGCCAGAGTTTTCAAAAACCCAAGTCAGTAGCCCCAATCTATTTCCTGAGCAGGCCACAAACAAGGCCCATATCTGACCTAGTGACTTCTAGCAAAGCCAGTTTTGGTCCATATTGAGCTCAAAAGCAGACTCAATAGAGCAAACTCGGATATTTACATACCAACAAATTCTGAAGAGGCAATGACCAATGTAAAAGCATTTTTTACCTGTTTACGCAACCTGGATCTGCGTGCTGATTCTCTGTTCGACTGCTTTCTTCTTTGTCTTTTAAGTTCTCTTTCATCCTGACATTCAGAAATCAGCAGTCACAATTCACAAACTAAACAAAAACATACACACAAAATAAGATCATAGCATCAAAGACAACAACAAAACCAATGGAAGAGAAACAGAAAACTCAACCATAAATTTCTAACTTTGAAACTGAAACCCAGAAGCACACCAAGTTTTATTACATATGCATTTATATATGCTTTGAAAATAGATAAAACACTTAAATTCTGTTCAAAAACAATGGATCTGCATACTGCACAACAAATGGAAGCATGGATATGTTAATTTGAGTTCATGGTAGTCATTTTGACTGAGAGTTGGACAATTATCTGTATGAAAGAACACAGTAAAATGGTTTTTTTTCTTTTATAAAAAAAGAACACAGTAAAATGTACACACTGATTTTTAGAGAAGTTATTGAAATACGGAAACAGTACAATAAAATGGATTATCTATTTATTTCTTTTCTCGATGGTCTTGACAATAAGACATTCAAGTTGAATTCAGAAAGTGCATGATTAGAAGAAACCTGCAGCCAGTGCTCTGATGGCTCACGGGGTCCAGCAAGACCAGCGGGTGCTATTGAACCTACAGCTGGTGGGCCTGGAACTTTCCCACGAAGCAAAGGCATTGGTGATGCAGCTGATCCACCCCAATAATCTATTCCAATGTTTAAGTTTGTTGTAGGACCAGCAGCACTTCCCGGACCACCGGGTGTTGCTATTGACATGTTAGGCATTGTTTGATTTGCACCATTCTGAGAACCATGCATGGCATTCTCATTCTTGGATGCTGCAGCTGCAAATCATAATTACAATACATTACGTTATATCGAAATCATGATCCGAAAGATCGGAGCCGACTGAATGCACTCGAGTGTTTTCAGCCTCAGCGCACCCATGTGTTTTCAGCCTCAGTGCACTGGGGTGCGTTTCACCTATTTTTTATTTTTTTTGAAAATTCTTTTATAAACTGTTAATTTAGGTGTGTCTAACATGTGTATCAATTTTTATCATTTTTAGAGACTTATAGATATTTGTTTTTGATTTTTTAAAATCAGTGGCATTTTCCTAATTCACAAATTATAAAAATGACACTGATTTTAAAAAATCAAAAACAAATATCTATAAATCTCCAAAAATGGTAAAAATTGATATACATGTTAAATACACCTAGATTAACAGTTGTATAAAAAAATATAAAAATAGATTTTTGCACATGGGTGCACTAGATTGAGACCCTAAAAGATAAAAAAAATAAAAAATCTTTAAAATCCACCTCCCAGAGAATCTTGCCCACCACCATTCTTCTCTTGGATGTCCTGCAAATGATCAGTGGGAATATATTAAGAACTGTGCTTGCACGCAACTAGGCAGGCGTGATGCTTTATGCATACAGAAACAATAACAACTTCATCAGAACAAGCATGTACACTGCCACAGCCCTGACTATATTGGTCTCAATGAAAGTTGAAACTTGTCACCATAATAGGAAATTCCTTCCTCCAGCTAATTTGGAGCTAGCTTTAGAACTAGTGTCCCGAAATTTTTCTCCATTTCTTGTTATATCCTTACTAAATCAGCCAATGAATCCAGCCATTCTGGACACAACTTAAGCCCTTCTCTTTCATCTTGAGATCATTTGATTTAAACCAAATTGTTTCTAACTGTTATAAACTTTGGCAAAATTCTTAAAAGCAATTGCGCCGGGTGCAACAGTCACCATTATGACCATAGCCAATGCAACATTTCTGTAAATCTGTTGAGAACCTCCTCTTTTTCAAAACGTTGATGCAGATAGAGAGATGGTATTTCCACCATTAATCAGAAGGTTAGTTAGTGTTAAATAATTGTTTTCTACATATATGTGGGTCAACCACATGCATTTATTTCTAATTCTATAATCATCAGTCATCCTTCGAGAAAAATTCCATAAATCCTATCCACAAAAAAGGATGATCTTAATGTAACTGAACACATAAAAAATACAAAGAAATAATTGGCAGAAATGACAAATAAGGATTAGTTCTTTTTTACTGTAATAGGAGAAGAAATAATTCTGCAAGAACAAATAAATGAAGCCATATTATAAATAAACAATTATATATAAAAAAGGAGGCATGTCCAATGCATGAGGCTTCAGCCAAAGACAAGTCAGGAGGGTATCCTGTAAACATACTTAAACAAAACACAAGTCAATAATGGAAGATCACCTTAGCAAAAATCAGCAAAAATTCCATGCCTTTATCTAGCAATGTATTCTGTAGTGCCAATGCGTGCAGTATATAGTTGATGATGCCATGAAAAACATTTGCACATTCCCTAGGCACATCATTTGTGACATCACAAGATGATTATAATTTTTATTCAAGGAAATCAGCTCCAGGCAAACATTCTAATATTTACATTTTGATTCCCATTAAGAACAGTGACAATATTGCTTCCTCGCAGATTCTAGTAGTAATTATTTGAATGTTTTGATTTGAATTCCAGTAGCCAAACACAGTTAGAGTGACTTACATTTTGAGAGTTGGCATCACTTCCTTCGCTTGAACCTTCACTTGCACTATCACCACTGCAGATCTCAGGTTTTGTTTTGTAGTCGGCACTTTGTTGAATGATAGAACAAAAGAATTAAGAAGCTAGGAACATAATCTTGTTGCAATCAACAATACCTTTGAGAGATAAATCCATTCCCAGATGGTCCAGATGTTTTGCCCAGTTCATTAGTTTTTCCAGTAAGCATATTCAAGCTGCCTAAGCTACCTTTAGATCTCTTCATGGAACTTTTTCCCTTGCCTTCAGACAACTTCCCATCAATGTCCACACCCTGGTAAAACTAAATACAGTCAACTAATAGGAAAAAGGACAAAGTTATATATCATTCAACGAATGTAGAATGGCAACAGGAATAATTAAATAATTATGGTAATATGTAGAAACCTCAGCATTGCTATTTGGAGAAGGCATTGCATATGGACTCAATGGATGTGAACCCTGGTTCGAAGTTTACAAAATCAAATTAGCAATTCTAGAAACAGCATGTACAAAACCAGTTTTATGATCGTTTTTTAAAGGGTTATAGAGGCCATTTTAACACAAATTAACAATAATGGATGCAATCCTGGTTCAAAGTTTACAAATCAAACCAATATTCAGTGATTCTACAAGCAGCATGTATATGAATCCAGTTTATGATCTTCTTCTTTTTTTTCTGAAGGTTAGAGGCCATTTTAACAAAAATAAACAAGAATACGTAAAATCATGTATGCACATGAACAGTACCGGTGGAATGGATGGATGGCCATATAGCCCGCCGTGAGGATACATTGCAAGATATGGAGGTGGTGGGGTCCCATAAGGTGGCATGAATTGCTGGATAGAGATTAGTGTCAGAGCAAACCCTCTGCCATAACAACAATTCTACATGTAATCATCCTATGGAAAAACCGAAGAGGTCAAAAGTTATGACCTGAGGTCCCCACATGTAAGGATGATGAGGTGTCGGACTTGATACCACTGGTGAATGGAAGAACCCATGTGGTGGAACAGGAGAAAATGCCTATTGTATTAGGGGGAAAAAAAGAAGAAGCTTGATGAGTGCACAAAAAACATTTGTCAAGTGAGGAATAACAAAACAGTATAAACAGTCCAATTTTCCTCCAAACAGCAAAACAAAATGCAACTTTTCTAGCATGAACCTGGAACCCGGTCCAGTCAGGATACGCCATTGGCGTGCTGGCTGTTGAAGTCTGCTCCTGCAAAACAGAAAATCTTCATGAGCCCTGGTGAAACAAAAAGAAATGACACCTACCTAATAGGCTCTCACCCATCAGAAAATTCACACTGCAATAGAGCAACTACCAACAAAATGCAAATTCAGTAAGCATTGATCCAATTGACCCGGGGACAAATTTGGGCAGCCCCCAAGAGTCCTCCGCAAGGCGCAATGGACGATTTAATTCAAGAACTGACAATTTAGCGGGGTTTTGGACAGTTACTCGTATGACTGAATCAATCAGATCAACGGTCTACAGGATCACCAAAGAATAACAGTGGTGCAATGCGAAATAAAAATCACGCCCTACGATATGACGTACTCCGTGCATAAGATCCCTAAAAATTCACATGCAAAACTGAACCTGTGATGCAGACGTCGTCGTTGCGGCCCCTGTTTTCGACGCCTTCGCCGGCGACGCATCGGTCTCACTGCCGCCCATGATTCGTGTCCAAACCGTTTTCGATTATGATCTAGACACGCGTGAATCAGGCATCAATTATCCGCCACGTAGTCCAATTCTCTGAATTCAAGAACAGGACAAACCGGATTCTACATTCTGCTCTCATTCACGTACGTACTTCACATGAAGAACGAATAAGAAAAGAACGAGGGAGTAACGATTGGGCAATCGAAGGCGGAGAAAACCTAGAAAAGGGAGGGATCAGAGAAGAAACTGGAGCGGAGCGATGGATAAAGTTGAAATCAGAGATCTGAGCCTTACATTTGATAATTAAGACAGATCTTTGCTTGGATCGGATGCGAAATCAGGAAAAAGAATGGTGCTTCGGCGCGGGCGTTCTTCCCTTTCTCTCACGATTGTCCTCTTCAGCTGCTGCAGTTCCGCTGCCGGCCAGGCCAGGCAGGCCAGCCCAGGAATCGGGAGTTCTCGTGAAAGCTATACTGGGCCGTCTTTAACGGGCCCGATCTAAACTCTTACTTACTGGGGCCTATGCAGGACGCAATCGCCGTACACGTGCGAGGGTTTCTTTTGCATTCATCCCCTTGAGTTTTCAAAATTGCACATATTTGCCGTAAGTTTGGTAGAACTTCAAGTTTCAGAACTTTGCAAAAATGGCAACTGGAAGCATGGAATGCCAAAATATTCTTCTAATACCTTACATATGTATCTTGATTCTTGAATCATCCCTTTGAAGTTCTAAGAGTCTTTTTTCATTCAAGAAAGTGACCAAAAAGGCAAAGAAACCCAACTAAGCTTTACAACTTATGTAGGATCTCGGTAGGGTTATTAAAAGGGCATTTTGGTCGTTTCACCGCATTGCTTTGCTTGAAGTGACAGCTCCATTTGTGAAATGTAAGTTTTACATGATAAAGGTGCTTTTTTATTAAGGTATATTTACGTCACATTTCAACTCATATTATATTGAAGTTTGAGATAATTCTTACTAATTTATAGAAGAAAATAATAAGTTCCTAAGTAACAAAGGGAGTCATATGTTCATAAATATTAATGGAAAGATAAAGACTCGAAAACTATAAATACCCGGATTCGATACTGTGACCTCCGTTAAAAGAGTTTTGACCACCCGCAGTATTCGCTAGTGGTTATAAAGGTGCTTTCAGTATGTTGCAGAAGTAGGCCAGAGTGGGCAAAAAAAAATCTCCTCATTTATTCATATCTGTTTTATATGATTTGACATCCTATTATCTTTCAAACGTTATCTTCAGGTTTCAATTATTTCACATCTTTATGTTTCAATTATTTCACATCTTTCTATGTTTGACAACTCTTATATTTCAATTATTACACTTATTATATTGCGCGACATTTTTTAATTTTTAAAAATTCTTTTGCAAATATTTTCAACTTTTACTCCATACTACCCGCACCATAATTTGCGGCCTTTTTTAACCCACTAATATTCGACTACAAACAATCCTTAATTTACTACGAATAAAGGACATCAAACATCCCAACATCAATCCCATTTTAGGAATGCGGATTAACAAAGTCTACAGACTGTCCATTTAAAATAGTCTGCAGAGCCTGCACGTTCCAAGTTCTTGCCTAATGCCCACCTGCTTGGATGTATTGAAAAGCGTCTCCTGGCATGGCACCACACATCCACGGTAGGGGTGCAAGTCGGTCCGGGTACCCCCGGGTAGGGGTGGAACCTACCCTTACCCGTTTTTTAAAAACGTCTACCCTACCCTATTTTAGACTGGGTCGGTCCGGAGCCTACCCTACCCTATTTTTTCAAGTGCGGGTCGGTTCCAGTTCGGTTCCAAATCGGTTCCTAATTTACGTCTTAATCCAAGCCCCACCCCCATAAAATATTTATTATTGCAAAAGTGATTGAATTGATGAAAATGGAAAGGAAACAAAAAAAAGAGAAAAAAATGCATGGACCACGTAAGAATATGAGAATGCTGATTCGTTCGGGAAAACACCAAGAAAAACACAACAAATTAAATTTTAATTTAGGGATACCTATCACTTCACGGTTCCTCTAAATGTATAATATTTGTATTTTATTACCTTTAGGTTTTGTATTTGCAACTGTCATCTCGAGTTTTCAAAATGTATGGTTTTGGTCGCCCCACGAATTTAAAACGTTTTTTCTAAGTGGCCAAAAAAGTTCCAACCTAATAGGATAGTCCTTTTGAGGTCTGAAGGGACCAAAACATATGATGCGAGATGATGCGGGCAGAGATGAGGGCAGCTCTGCCAGATCGCCGCTACCGCGAACCGTGAAGGGCATCTGTGCCGGCAGGGAGGGAGAGAGAGGGAGAGAGAGAGAGGGAAAGGGAGAGAGGGAGAGAGGGAGAGAGAGGATTGTTACTGTGGAGGGGAGGCTACCTGTACCGGCGCCACTGCCGATCTTCCGTCGCCACTACCGACCTTCTGCCGCTCGCCATAGATCTGCGTTGCCGATCTTCTGTTGTCTGCTGTTGCTGAGGAGAAACGGGGATGGCTGCCGCCCACCGCTGCCGATGAGAAACAGGATGGCTGCCGCCCGCGAGGGGAAACAGGATCGGGATGTCGGATGGGGAAGAAATTAGGGATTTAGGTTAGGTATTATAAATATATAAAATATATAATATATAATATGAAATCCGGGTCGGTTCCGGGTACCCAGAACCGGAACCGACCCCCACCCGAATTGACCGGGTATTTTACCCGAGGAACCGAACCGACCCGATTTAGGGTACCCAACGGGTCGACCCGCGGGTACCCTACCCAAGTTGCACCCCTAATCCACGGACTATCCCAATCGCACACCTTTTTCTTTTTTCTTTTATGGTACCTGCTTCCTCAATCCTCATCTTAGGGCCTCTTTGTACGGCAATGCCTCCATGCCACTACGTGAAATGTTAATGGATAACTTTTTGCAAATTAAAAATTAATAATTTTCAGAATAAAGTAGTAATAATATCTTTAAATCCTCCAACATGCATTTTAATTTGGTTGTCAAAAAGCATGGCCACATGGGACGCTGGTCGTATGCTCCCGGGAGCATACAATGCTCAATGCTCCCGGGTGCATACATCTATTTTTTTATTTTTTTTACAAGATTGTTAATATATGTGTATTTAATAAGTGTATAAATTTTTACCATTTTTGAAGTATTTTAGATATTTATTTTTAATTTTTGAAAATCAATGATATTTTAGGTAATTTAAAATTACTAAAATGCTACTCATTTTTAAAAATAAAAAATAAATATCTAAAATACTCTAAAAATGGTAAAAATTGATACGGATGTTAAATATACTTAAATTAACAGTTTTATAAATAATAAAAAAAAGGGGCGTATGCGCCCGGGAGCATTGAATGTTGTATGCTCCCGAGAGTATACGACCAGGACCCGGCCACATGACCCGTCCAAATTTCCAAATTTTGACAATTATATAAATCCTCTTTGAAAATTATTTAAAAATTGGAAGTACAATTAATTTTAATAGTTGCCCCCCAAAATAATAATATGCCCTTTTGTCTTAAATAGAAGCAAAGCTATATGACCCACTCAATTTTCAAAATATTTTTAATTGATTTAATTGCAACGAGACTAGGTTTAATTCAAATGAAATATGTCAATGAGCCACATTTGCTAAAAAAATGTGTATATTTATGTGTAAAAAATATTTAGATTCATTCACATATGTATTAAAATATCGTAATACTTTATAAAATCATTTATCCACGTAGTAATGATATTTTAAATGGTTTTCTTCTATCTAAATTCCTTTATTTTAATATTTTTATGATTGATTGAAAATTCACTTTTGTCTACTGTAAATTCTCATGAAAACTCTTTAATTTATTTAGTATCGATGTGCATGACTGTATTTACAAACATGTCCCAATTTGTAGCTGGATAATTATAATCAAAACAAGGCTGGCAGTTTTATGTCCCAATCAAGTAGTTCTTAGATCTTAGCCTAATCTTTCTAAATCACAATCGGCGAGCTAACTTTTTTGGTTAACCTTCTACCAGCCAACGCGTGGACAACCAAAGTGTGACCTTCACTCATTAATTTCGGTCAGCCAAGGGTTGCGGTTCAATTAATTCAGTTGACCCTGTTAATTATGCTGATTTGATTTTGAATTCAAAATAAACGACACTATCAACAACCAAAATCATTTGTTTTCATCAAAAATGAAAACATGATAGTTAAATTTTTGTAGGGTTACCCAACCATTAAGAGAAACAAAGTGAAAATTTTTTGTCTAAGGGGAATATTTCAATCTAGTAGCTTTGGTGTAACCGTCAGTTTGTGACACTATCTGGATGTTTGTTGCTTTCATTAAATCGAAACTAGCTGTTGCCATAAAAAAATAATAACAATAAATAAATGAAACTAGCTGTAAGCCTGTATTACTCATTTTCATGGGCTTAATCATACCCGCAAAAATCATATTAATTGGATGCACAAGTTGGTAGTATAAAATGCTATTAAATTGTATTACATATTTGAATATGACGATTACATGAATGATTAAGCATGTAAAAATTAATAATATGAATGGTTCAATTTAAAAGATGGGGCTTAAGTGTGTTTCCGGGCATAGTTCACTGGAAACACATGCTGTTTTCATGCAAGCCACTTGAGGTCGGTCCAATCGGAGCTGAGATCATGTCTTTCCTCCTCTCTCCCTCCCCTCCCCATTTATAATTAGCAAAAAAAGATAGGATAGGTGAAAATTTTAACTAGACCGGGTTTTTATTGAAATATTTCCAATTATACATGGAAAGATTTTTAATCCAGCATATTTAGATCGAGTAATTATAATTTTGTAATGTATTTCGAGCATTTATAGCGATGGCCTTAAATATCTAGCCATTTATAAGTAGATGATAGCAAGTAAGATAGCAACTTAATTTAGATCTGATTAAAAATATTTTTTAGGCTTAAAATAAAATATGGGATTTGTTCTCCGGTGAAAAGAAATTACAGGGCATGAATAATGTTAAAATAATTCAAAAATATAAAAAATTAAAAATAAAATTATTGTGGGAGGAATATATGCTGTAGGATGCCTTCAAAGATAGGATTTCATAAACATGAAATTTCCATTTTCCTCCTGGTTGAATCACGCCAATACATAATTTTTGTATAACTAAAATCTTATTTACCGGCACATTGGGAAGATCTATATATATATATATATATATATATATATATATATATATATATAGAAATAAAAACGATATCAACCACAAAAGTGAGTAAATTTCAAAGTGAAAAGTGAACAATAATTTAAAATCTATAGAAAATTATTATAATCAATAATTGGGATCACCCAAACATCGACCGCATATGTACAGAGTTCAATGCACCATCAGAGCACCATATGAGGATGAATTCGCCCCGACTCCGGAGCACCCGGACGACGATATCATTCCGACCGTTCGCTATCGATTGCCTCATTAGATTTTTTAGCATCTGATCATCTAAATCCTCGAAACATGAAAATTTTGACTGTCTTCTTCCTCTTCGTCCCTAGTGAGAGTCACTCGATCTGCTCCTTTGTCGACCCATTCGCCGCAATCAACCATGGTCGCTGTCTTCTTTGTCGGGGGTGGGTAAAAAACCATCTCAGCAGAAACCCCGTTATTGTTAACAACAAGGTTTCAATCCAAATCCACAACATCCAGCCACGCTCGATCTATCCCCGGTTGCCATGACCGATGAAAATAAAAACCACCCGCCTCCGGCATCTTCTCCAATTCCGGTGAATCCCCTTGTTATCTAAAACTCACCAGATTCGGTATGGATGACTAACAAGGCCATCCATATATATCTCAAGCATTAGCCGTGCTCGCCCTAGCGATTGAATAGTAAGAAACGCAACACAACAAATTGGACTATTATGAACACGAGCTATGATGGCTGCTGCTCGAATCCACCTAGCCTTTTACATATCAACAGCTCTCATTTGCTCTCTTCGTGTTCTTCTTTATCTTTTAGTTTTTCTTAACCTCTTTTTGTTGAGTTTTCCAGAGAAGATAGTACATAGTTTCTGCCTTCAGTTATCCTCAACTAGTGATTGATCACTTCTAGAATCTAGATGACATATTTTCCTTATTTCCTTTTGAAACTCGAGCCATAGCCACCCGGTGTTTGAGTCTACCAGAAGGCGGATTAACACCAAGTAAACTCAACACTATCTTACCCATGTCAATTATTCTACTCATAAAATCTCAACTTCGACCACTTACTACGTTTCAGGACCATAGGACTTTCTCTGCTCATATTGTATTTATTCTGCTTGAGTAGTTGAATTTAAACTACCAAGTTAATTTGCTGAGTCAAACTCAATAGATCTAGTCCTACTATTTTTAAACTTCTCATGGACGAATGAGATAATTGACTCACTAAATTCACTAAGTTTAAGATAGAGGATCAACTCAATAAATTAAACCTAGTCAATTCGGCCTTATTATTCCTAAATTTCTCGCGTATAATTAAGAGAACTGAGTTTTCTTAATAAGTCACTAATTCAATTACCAAGTTAATATTATCTGTCTTCCTTAAGTTTTCCATGATTATAAGGAAAGTCTAGGTAGTCAATCACTTATTTCTTTGATCTCTTTTAACTCCCAACATAGTCAATTCTTCCAAAGTTACATCATAAAAAAATCAAAATTTCAAATCCACGGGCCCATCTAGAATACTTCGATAGGATGAGGATGGAATAAGAATATAGGATGAAAAGATATTTTGGTCCGTTTGGTAAAGAAAATAAGTTGATGATTTCATATACGACTATTCACATTCTGCTTATCTGCTTTTGCAGGAAATGGAAAAATTAGATTGTTATTTTTAAAAAATTTAAAAATTTTATTTCATCTAAATCCCATTTACTTCGCCTAATAACTTTAGTGCTCTTAAACATCAAGTCCCGCAATGCATACGATCGATGGTCCCTAAAAAGTACAATCTTAATATGAGTTAATGCATCTAAGTTTGAAATCTTCATCATACATTGCATTTTTGCTTTTAATTAGATATTTTCTTCCATATTGAAGATATAATTACGATGATGTTGACATGCAATGTAAAAATGAAAGTTTTCTAAATGTAATATAGGGTATTCAACTGACAAAGATGATATGAGAGTGCTTGTATGAAACTCCCTCTTTATGTAGCTCATTTCATTTTTAAAATCTTGACAGTTGATGAAAAATTCACTCTATCTATTGTGTTTAATGTCATTTCTAGTATCCTATAAATCTTTTTATTTCTTAATTTCACTGTATATGGGTCTCATCTATAAAAGTGTGAAATCAACGTAATAAAATAATTCAATATTAAAATATCAACTTTAAAGTAACTTTTTTAACATCTAAACCATCTAAAAGATAAATAATATGTGGATGACTGATCCTATAAGGTATTATTAGATTCTAATACATATGTGAATAGATTTAAGCATTTTTCTTAATTTAAGCATAATTGTACTTATTTTTAAGCAAATGTGGTATGTGCACGTATTAGATTTGGATGAAATTTGGTTTCCTAGCTAAACAAATGATGTTAAATACAATAAATAGATTGAATTTTTCACCAAATATCGACATCTCGAAAATGAAAGAAATTATACAAAATACTTCTATATAATCTAGTTACATGGAAGCCTCTTCCAAGATGATATATAAATAAGATCGAAGTTCATTTTCATTTCAACATCGAAATGTAAATTCTGATTTCACTTCGCTAACGTTGTTTGATCTCTCTTATTTTTTTCTTCGAGTAGAAGCATATCCTCTAATTGATAACTTCTCATTCCATTGCCAATCAAGCTGAGCTTCAAGCTTTCTCATAAATGCTGATCCCACAAAAAACGCCAGAAACAAGGAGCAACACGTTGCAGCTTTTGGCGACATGCCCTGTGGTGATGACAGCGAATTTTAGGTGGCGTGGCCGGCTGTGGCTGGTGGGCCTCACCGTACTGTCTCTCTATCCACCTCAGTGGGTGCATTTCACATTTTTTTTATATATATGTTAATATAGATATATTTAACATGTGTATTAATTTTTACCATTTTTAGAAGCTTTTAGATATTTTATTTTGGTTTTTTAAAATCAGTAGCATTGAAGTATTTCATAAATTACGAAAATATCACCCATTTTAAAGAATAAAAAAATAAATATCTAAAAGTTTTCAAAAATAATAAAAATTAATACACATGTTAAGTACACCTAAATTAATAGTTTTATAAAAAAAATTCAAAATAAAATATAAAAATAGATTTTTACACCTGGGTACACCGAAGCTCAATGCACTTCGGTTGCACTGGATCCAGACTCATCCTTTGGGGTCAATTAATGTCCACTAATACTAGCTAATTAAACAAGGGAAACGTTTGAGTGCTGCTAACACTTTTGGCTCACTTAATGACTAAATCAAAATCTAATTTGCTCAATCTATTCAAAGTTATCTGTTTTATTGTAACACTAAAAATTATTTTATGGAGAGTTTTGGGTGTGATATTACTGCTTTAAATAGTTATAGTTATATATATAAAAAAATGTAATTCACTAGCATCCTATCAAAATACACTATAGTATTGTAACAACCTATAAGATCCATGGGTAATGATTTAATATATCTAGCTCTATACAACCCGTTAGTTTTTACTTGATACCTTCCTTTCTAAATCTAGGTCATTTATTTTGTTTAATATATTTGTATTATTGGTCCACCAACAATAATTTCATTAGAAATTTATATTTTGTAAAAATTGAGCATTTTTAGAAGTGAATATATAATTACTAGTTTTTCAAAATTTTGTTATACATATAGAAATACATTGGTGTTTCTACTGCCACCAAAGCCTTCATTATTACTATCTATTTTGCATTTAATTATTAAATCAAAATCAAATTCACTCATTTAGTTTAAAATAATTTATTTCATTTAATATCAAATTGTTTTAATCAAAATTTTGAGTGCGTCGTACTTACTTAAAAATATTTATAATCTTATGTAAAATATAATAATTAATTAAATCCGTTTGCTTGGAATACTATAATAATTTATATAATAATTTATCCGCATAAAATATATATTAAATAGTAGCTTTGAAATAGACATATAAAAATAAACAATTGTTCTACATTGATTTTATGATTTTAGCGCTTTTGTAGATAAAATGATGCTCATGCAAACAATTGGATGAAACTCGATTAATTTATTAAAAAAGTAATCTTAAATGTAGTCAATGAATTAGATTTTGATTTAATCATTAGCAAAAATGAAGCTCACACAAATATTTGATTGGATGAAACTTAATTTCTTCATTGAAAAAGTAATCTTAGATACGATGAGTGAATTTCTATTTAAATGAACTAAATTTTGATTTAATCATCACGCTGAGTCTGGAATGGGTAATAAATATTATTGTTATAAGCACTATAGAAATATTTTCCTATGTATATTATATAAAAGTTTTCAAAACATATAATTTTCAATCATAAATTATACACATGAATAAAGACGATAAATAATCTAAATTTGAAATGAATATTTTAAATAAAAACTAAGAGGGTATATATTGAATCACGACTCATTAATTATTTAGATTGAATTTGGGGTAAATTAATGATGACGGATCTTTGCTGCACTCATGATGTATAAGCTAACCATCATTTCCCCTCTAATTAATATTGTATTCTTTAAATATATATACATATTTTTTTTATTGGAGAATATTTTACATCATATCTCAATTCATATTACATTCAAACCCTGAGACAATTTTAACAAGCTTACAATGGAAGACGACAACAAGCTTCCACATATCAAGTGGGGAGACCACTAGCTCTCATCTAAGTATAAAGGGGGACCATATGCCTCCACTACAAATTTAATTCAAAATCTCACGAGGGATTCGAACCACGCACCGGTTGGAACGGAATTCCCGTTCCGCTATGTAGTGTTTGAATTGAAGCCGGCCGATTTTTCACGTACAGACGAAATTCAGCAGGCACAAGCGGTTTGAAGCGTATAACTCGTCAAACCTGTGGTAGTAGGTTTTGACTCGTGTTAGGTTATCGTGTTCTGTGGTGGTTCATTGCACTTCACCTGTCTTCTAATTTGGGTCACCATGCAATGTTTTATTATTTTTAGGAAATTATTAAGTTCTGATTCGATATCGTAAAATTATCATATTTCAAAGACCATTACAATTATAAAATTAATTAAGTAAACTTTAACTTCAATTCAAAATTTTTATTTAGAGAATGTAACAAGTTTTAATTTATCACGGTCTACATAGAATTCCAATTAAGATAATTTTAGCTTAATTTATAAACGTAAGAATATATGAAAAACATATAATGGATAATTTAGATTTGATTAATTAAAATATCTAGATATTAATTAAAATAAAAATTCATCTGCAAGAAATTTGATTTTTTGCCAACTATTTTTGTTGCAAAAAGGTCCAATTAATTTGTTGTTATAGATGTCGTCTTGATGTAAATACTTTGGATATATGATTGCTTGCAAGAAAAGTATTACTCATTTAGTGGCAAATAATTTGTGGCGTAAATGATTGAGCGATGAAAAATTCTCTACAAATGAAAATAATAAAGTTTGTTGCTTATAATTATTATATGCAGAAAAATGTTTATTGTATATAACGAAGATGATTTTTTATTGCTAATAGTGATGCTTGACCTTAAACAATTGTGAGATGGAATTGAAATTTTTTTAGTGAGCAGAATTATTTTTCAAGGAAAATTTTGCGTGATCTTGAAAGCATTAATTCCAGCCCTGAAGGTGCGTTTGCGTATGCTAGCTACAATTAACGTACCGAATGAATATCCTGTTCCAACATTTCATTTATCATAATTTATTTATGTGAGTATTTAGATTTAATCTAAATTCAAGAGGTATATGATTTCATTAGAAAAATAGTCAGTCATACAAATAATTCAGAAGCGTTTAAGGTAACGAAATTAGGGTAAAGAAATTAGATGAAGATGAGTTACCACCATGGGTCCATCCTAGTGGTAACGCACGTGACTCATTTTGTTGAGGTCACTTGTTTGATTCTCGGCATGTGCATTTGGATATTTTACTTCTCTTCACTTTAATAGAATGGAATTTGGATGAAGAAATTAGATAGAGATGGTTGTTATGAGTTGAGAAACGAAAGAATGAATTGAAAATAAAAGTTATTAGAATTAAAATAAGATAAAATAAAAATAAAAATAAAAATAAGATCATTAAGTATTACTAATAGAGAACTTATATAGGAAATAAAAAATAATATAAAAAAGGAATCCAATTCTCATCTCATTAAATCCAACGCGAAGGTGACAAACAGGCACTTGGTTCTCCATTAGTAACCAAATATTTGGCTGCCAAAGAAAATCCTTAAGCCCATTTGCCGTCGACCATATCATAAAACTTTTCTTATTTGTTTTCATGGTCGTTTGTAAGTAGTATTTAAATATAACGTTTTACAGTTAAAATTTTTGCTGCAATAACAACGATGTGTTGCCGTAGTGTGCACTAGAATGACCTATATTGTAGGAAATTAAATTTCTTTGATGATATTTCAAAATTAAATGGAGTTGGTAAAGAAACGGGGGTTGCTAAAACAGCGTGACTGCTGGAGCAGGGGTAGGTAAGCACAAGGCAAGGCAAGGCAAGGCAAGGGAGAGGCAATCTCTGAGTTCTGAGGTAGCACGTAACGCCAGCTGCAAAGGACATTTTCCAAAAGAGCACTCAACAATTGCATGCCACATGCCAATAATAATATTCGTTGGCTGTCTGGGAAATTAAGGGCTTTTTGGCCTTAAGGTAATATTACTACACAATCAATTTGGAGCTCCTCTTTACTGCACTTATTTCAGCTTTCGCTTTGATTTCGCTTTGAAAATTTAATGTAGTATGGATAAGCTGAGGCATATATTCTCAACAAGTGGAACATTTAAATGCTTTGGCTAACAAAAAGTGAGACTAAACAAACCCTAAAAGTTTCTGCAGTAATAGGTAAAGGAGAAATAAAAATTTTAAAAATGAGAGAATTATGTCATGTATTAAGGGGAAATGACCAGTAGTAAAAAAATAAAATTCAAATAGATAAAATAATTGCATGAAAAATATTTGAATTGCAAAATAATAATAGAAAATAGAGTAGGTTGTTAAGATGTAAAATTATATTAAAAGGTGTAATAAGCAAAGTGAACACTTTATCTTTCATATTTTACTAAAAAACCTTGCAGGAGAGTGGTCTAAGGTGTACATGATGCATATGTGCATGATAAAAAGATTCATAATAAAGAGGAATGATCATGTTGGCTTGGGCTAAATAAATGTGTGTTTGTTAAGGGCAAAAAAATGTCAACAAAAACTTTTCAATCCAAAAATTTTCACTCTCCATAATTACTCTATTTTTTAATTATTTTTTCATATTTTCTTATATTAATTACCCTACTTCTCAATCATTCATATACAATTACTCATACAATTAATTTATCTATTTTAACTTTATCTTTTTACTCATTATCATTACCCCTATTATATCATATTATTTTTTTTTATCAGTTTACAACTTCTACCTTAAAAACTTTTCATCAAAAATTGTACCCCCAACCAAACACACCCTAAATGTCTTCTTTAGCTCATCTCAAAAAACTCAATTACAATATTTTTATTTTTTCATACACTTATTTATTTAAATAAATTTAACTTATAAATTAAGTTGCACCATTTTTGGATACATGTATATATTTTTTTGAGATTTTAAACATAAAAGTATTTTAAATACATATATACACATAAATATTTAAAAATGTTAAAAAATATATATACATATTCAAAAATAGAAAAACTTAATTTATATATTAAATATACTTAGATAAATAAGTGTAAGAAAAAATAAAAAATATTATAAATATATTTTTTAAAGTGAGTGAAACGAGACATTTACTTAGGACTAACTAACAGATTAAAAACAAGCTTTTGAAACAAGATTCGAGTTCGGGGCGCTCTAGACTGTTTTAAGATGACAGTTCTCGGAGCGCGTTACGTCAAGATCCGATAGCGTCATCAAATGCATAGGCGACAGGTGAGAAGAGGCGACGTGTACAGAACAACGTCTAAGGGCTGTCCCAAGTCGACGTGTACAGAAAAACATCAAAGGGCTGTCCCAATGCAGACCGCTGTAATCCGCATTCATATCCACGACTGGGTGATGATGGGTTCGGGATTTGCACATGATACAGCTGGACAAAGCTTGCGCTGTGCTGCCCTTTTGGTAATTAATAAATAATAGTGATAGTTTTTTTTACCTTTATTTGAGTGGAAAGGACAAAATATACCTAATTTATCAATGCAACGAAGATTAGAAATATTAAAAAATGCCCATTATTAATAATGATCAGATCTCTTGAATTAGTCATTGAGTTATTAAGGAATTGAATTCAATAAATCATTGTCATTGATGGTAATGACAAAAAGTTTTTACCCAGGAACGAATTTCTTCCTTTTTTACGTCTGAGTTTAATTATTTGATGATTGATAGAATTATTTTTCTCTCTACTAGTATATTTTAATTTTTTATTTTCAATTATGTTCATAAGCTTTTATAAAAATATTTAATTTATCTTAAATTTATTTATTTTGATTTTAATTATCACTTCACATTCTATCGTATCCATGATCATTGTCGATGATGGTAATGAGAAAAAGTTTTCACCAAGGAACGAATTTTTATTTTCTCCATTTGATTTTAATTATTTGATGATTGATAGAATTATTTTTCTCTTTGTTACTGTATTTTTATTTTTTGTTTTCAATTACGTCCATAAGCTTTTTATAAAAATATTTACTTTATCTTAAATTCATTTATTTTGATTTTAGTTATCATTTCACATTCTATCATATCCATTTCCCCTCTTCTGTGAAATAATTATAGTTCGAACTTATTCTATAAATTTAATAATTATATTCCAAATTAATATAAATACTAAGCATAATTAATGGGAAAAATACTAGAAAAGATAATTATTCAGTATAGCGGGTATGTTTGTCCTTTTTTTCGTATTTTAAAATATTTTTCTAAAAAGGACGTGTTTGGAAAAATTCAAGAGGTCTAAATAGCATGAAGAAATGAAATTAGAATATAATAATGTGTATTGAAAATAAGAAAAGTTTTATTTAAAATTTAAAAATTTTCATTACAATTAAACAAACTATTTTGAAAATCGAAAATCTAATCTCATCCATATTTCATTCAAGCCTCTTAGATTCCTGGGAACATCTTCTTAAATTATTTATTGTCTTTAACACATTTGTTTTGTATTTAGTATTTTATACTTTACAAGGATCCTTAAATCTTTTAATTCAATAAAAATATAAATAATTCTTGTAGCTTAGAATGGCCTAATCTTGAAATGGATGGATTGAATATTAATAAAATAATTTCAAATTTCTATAATGTATATAGGCAGGTAAGAAGCCCTAATGCACCACATCAACCGATCCAAACTCGGACTAGGGAGGCATATTTATGAAGTTGGTAGCCGTTGCATTACTTGGGTGAAATTTCTTTGGTATTCTTTGGAGGGGTAAAAAATTATAACATCAAACATACCATCAATAAGAACAAATAAAATAAAAGTTTTAGAAAGAAAAGATAGATAATTCAAACAAAAAATTATTTTTTAATCGATATTTTTATACAAAGTGACAGCCAATATTACAATCAGACTCATTCATAATCCTCACACTATGGAAGAACTCATTTGCAAATGTCATGCCATGGAAGAAATTTTTCTAAAATATCCTCATATCAGGGAGAATCTTGTAAAAAACCTTCGTATGCCAAGGGGACTATACAAATAAAGGGAAAATTGCGTCATAGACCCTCTAATTATGCGTATTGGCATTTTGGACCCCGATGTTTGCGTATTAGCATTTTAGACCTCCAAAAGTTTCGACCTTTGCATTTTACCTCTCGCGCCCTCACGGCGTCAAAAAATCAGCGTCTGGCCGTCCGAAATGACGAGAATACCCATGACAAAAAAGCAGAGGCAACGACACCAGACCGGCCACCTAGAGGAAACTGAAGGTAAAGGTGGTGAGCGGCTTCGGCCACAACATCCCAAAACTGACGTGCCCATCCGCAGCCGAAGCATCAAGCAGCAGGGCGACGGTGATCAGCATGGGCAAGTACAACACAAACATCCAAGTGAATGTCGCAAAGCAGACGATGACGGTGGATTCAAGAGTGGGTCTTCGGATTTGATTAATAAGGTGGAAGACGGTGACAGTGACGATGGATTCAAGAGTAGGTCTTTGGGATTTCTCCTTCGCATTGCATGTTACTGCACGATAGTAGTTTTTGCTGCCCTCTTCTCTTCTACCCTTCCTTCTGTTCCATCTCAAGGCTAGATTAGGCATGTTGTTGTTGCTAAATTTTTGAATTAGACGGATTTAACTGCAAACAGATGCTGCTGATCATGATTGAAAATGAGTTTCAAGATGGCCATTTCGGTTGCATCAAAGCTGACTGGATGAGTGGCAGATTTGCAGTCGCTGGTTTCTGGTGGGTTGAAGGGAAGGGGTGACCTTGCCAGTTGATGAAGAAGAAAGGTGGCCATGGCTGTCCTTATAGGATTTTATGTCCGGTACTGTAAGGTAGGCTGATGGATTAGCAACCTGATTGAAATCATTGGTGGCTACCAGCTTCAACAGAGCAACTGGAGTTTGGGATTTTTTTTTAGTTTCAAATTGGGGGCTGCAAGCAGTTGAATTTGTTTCTGAAATTTTTAGATGCTGGTTGCAAGGATTGTACCATGGATGTCGGATTTGGTTTATGAGGAAGGAATGAGTTAGCTGTTGATTTTTTGGTGGTGATGAGATGGTGTTTGGAGGCAAGGTGGTGAAAATGACCGGGGTGTTAGTGATGGGCTAATTGGGGAATTTCCATGGATACCGCCATTTGTCATATTAATTGTTTTTAATAAGCTGAGGGCATCTGCCATTTGATTCGGGCTCTTTGGATGGTATGTGGATGGTTGCGCAAGGGGTGGAAATTGGATCCCTAATTCGGTCGTTGCAGAAATACAAATGACGGTGTGTTAACCAAAAGCATGGAGAAATTTTCCAGCAACATATATGATTCAGGTTGAGCTTTGGTCTGCATACCATCTTCCATTCAGGATCAATATCCATGGCAACCCTTACAAACTCTTTGTCGAGGAATGGCACCCGAGCTTCCAGACCCCATGCCGAGGTTGCTTTGTTAGCTCTCAAGCAATCATACTGATGGAGGGCCTTTATCTACAGGGCAAGGATCATGTAATTAGATGACTGCAGAAATGAGAAGGAAGATTTCTGGACTAACTAAATACTCATTGAATGTATGCATACCTTGCGACATGTCTTAAGGTGGAACTCTTCTTTGTTGGGTGCCTTGTGGAAATACAGGTATCCCCCAAATACCTCATCAGATCCTTTACCAGAGAGAACCATCTTCACACGCAAGGATTTAATCTTACGGGATATGAGAAACATGGGTATGCTTGCCCTGATGGTGGTAACATCATATGTTTCGATATGGTAGATAACATCTTTAATTGCATCAATACCATCCTGCCAAAAATCCCCACAATTATTTAACTACCACAAACATTCGATCCAAACTAGTTTAGCAACGGTAGGAACAGGATTACTGCGACGCATTTCAGATTACATTACCTGAACAGTGAAATGGAACTCATGGTGAATAGTCCCAAGATAGTCTGCAACCTCCTTGGCAGCCTTCAAATCAGGTGATCCCTGACCAAAAGATGAACAGACCTTGGAGTTAAGGTCATTCCCTTTAAAATTACGAAAATCGTATGATGAACACAAGTGGTCCTTGCATCTACCTCAAGGCCAACACAGAAGGAATGGAGATGTGCTCCCCATTGCTTGCCAGCTTTGGTGCCTGCCAGGTGTCGTGCAGTCACAGCAGTAACCAATGACAAATCAAGCCCGCCCGACAGCAGCACTCCGAAGGGGACATCCGTCATGAGCCTCTTGATCACAGCATGTTGTAAACAGAGGTAAATTCAAGAGCAGCAATCAGGCAAATTTTACACATGTTTATAGATTATTAGACTACCAACAGGCAACCGGAGTAAGTACAATGAATTAGACTAGAGCTTACATCTTCAAATGCCTTCCTCAAAACCAGAGGATCATATGCTGCTTGATGCTTTGGCTGCGGATGAGCACGTCAGTTTTGGGATGTTGTGGCCGAAGCCGCTCACCACCTTTATCTTCAGTTTCCTCTAGGTGGCCGGTCTAGTGTCGTGGCCCTGCTTTTTCTGTCATGGGTATTCTCGTCATTTCGGACGGCCAGACGCTGTGAGGGCGCGGGGGGTAAAATGCAAAGGTCGAAACTTTTGGGAGTCTAAAATGCTAATACACAAACATCGGAGTCCAAAATGCCAATACGCATAGTTAGAGGGTCTACGACGCAATTTTCCCCAAACTAAACTTGCAGTTGGCAAGTGTTGAATTCACACCAGCAACATCAAAGGCATCAATATGAAACTTCAAAATATAATTATCAACTCAAAACATATTACTAGCATTAATTCTTTTGGGTGGGGCTAACCTATAGTGTCAGACTCTATTCTATCCCGCTATGCTTGCAGAGATGGTCTCATGAACATCGAAAGCTTGCAATTGCGATGATGTTGGCACAGTCTATGTAAAATAGCTCCGCCATTTTAAGTTTATTATGGCATTTTTAGGTAGAAATTTTTGCAAATATGTTTATAACGTTTGACTAATATGACATCTATATTGAAATTGTAAATATATTCACTAAGATTATATAAAATTACAAATGTATTCATTTTGTTAGGACTATTAAAATTTTTTTGTAAAATAATGATACTACACTTTAAGTCAAATAATATACTTGCAATTTTTAAAAATGTTGTAAATTTACCTAAAAAATCTAAAATACTAATATATGTAAAAATATATAAAATAATTAAATACCAAATATATCTACAATATCTGAAAAAATCGTAAGTTTCTCACTTAAGTTAGACAGTATTATCGTCATTTATAGAAAAGTGTAATAATGTCCAAAACGAAAGGTACACATTTGCAATTTTATATAAATCTTATACGCATATTTATAATTTTAGTAAATTTAAAGACATGGATGCAATATTTGTCAAACTTTGTATGCGTATTTGCAAAAATCTCATTTAGGTCAAAACTAATTGTATTAAACATTTTTATGTACTTCTCTTTGTGTGAAAAATTCGTCTGATTGAACAGGTCAGCATATAGAAATATTAAATTCCCTGGCTCTAAATAGGTTTTACTAGTTTTCATTACTAGGATCAGCGAATTGCAAACCAAGATGATTTTTACATACATTAACAAATGTAAAAAATAATGCGATTAGCTGGGATCTAGGAATGACAATATCACCATAAATTCAGGTGAAGCGGCGACGTAGAAAATTTTACTGTTAACACTCATCAGTCCCACTGAAATTTTTCTCATTTATTTTCCTACAGAAACGGACGTAATAATAATTACTTCAGTTGGAACTAGTTCACACGTGCTGCGCACGAAGTCACACCTCTAACATAGCACGGAAAAGGACCTTATGCTTAGTAATGCATGATGAAATTAGAACTGCATTAGACCCATTAATAGCATGACATTCCAACAAATAAAGAAAGGGAATTAGTGACGGAGCACTGTATTTCGAGCATGCAACATGGCTTATTGTTCGGATTTTGGAGAGAATATGAAGAGGGGCAAAGAAAAACGAATGTTAGGTGGGCGTTGATGGGAAAAAAAAGCCTGTTTTTCTTGAAAGTGAGATGGGCGTGCTCCTTCCTCCACCTCATCTTTCACAGCTACCACCTCCTCACTCTATTTCCTCTTAACTACCCCTTCACTCCATCTCCTTTATTTATTGCCATCGCTTTCTCTTTCCTCTGTCTGCCCTCTCTCTCTCTCTCTCAAACACCCACATACATTTGTATTTGTGGGTGTTTTTTCATTCCCGTTTCCGTCTTCCCCTTGGAATCAGACGCAGAATCTTGTTCTGTGAACTGGGCTTTTGCTGAAATTGCTACTTCTGCATCAAGTTTCTTGCAAGTTGGGTCTTTTGGGTTGGTACAATATCTTGACTCTGAACTGTTTTCATATTTGTGTGCTCTGTTTCGCCCTGTTTGTACTGTTTACAAGCCCATCAGAAAAAACCATGCTGTCCATCGCCTCTCCCGACGCCCAGCCTTCCATCCAATCCCCCATTCCACCCCCTCAAACCACACCGGCGGAAGCCTTCACGTTCCGGTCGAGGCTTCCCAACATCCCAATCTCCAACCACCTCCCCCTCCACACCTACTGCTTCGAGAACCTTTCCGAATTCTCCGACCGGCCCTGCCTCATCCAAGGCTCCAATGGCCGAATCTACTCCTACGCCGAGACCCACCTCATCTGCCAGAAAACCGCAGCCGGACTATCGAAGCTCGGCATCGGGAAAGGCGACGTCGTCATGATCCTCCTCCAGAACTGCCCCGAATTCGTGTTCGCCTTCATGGGCGCCTCCATGATCGGCGCCGTCACCACCACTGCCAATCCCTTCTGCACCCCGGCAGAGATCTTCAAGCAATTCTCCCGCTCCTCCCCCAAGCTGGTCGTAACCGTATCGTCGTACGTCGACAAGCTCCGGGGTGACTTCGGCGGCGGCGAGAAGTTCCCCAGCTTCGGCGACGAGTTCACCGTCGTCACCGTCGACGGCCCACCAGAGAATTGCCTGCATTTCTCGATTTTATCTGAAGCCAACGAGCAAGACGTGCCGTCGGTCTCCATCGATCCCGAGGACGCCGTGGCGCTGCCATTCTCGTCGGGGACGACGGGGCTGCCCAAGGGCGTGGTTCTGACGCACAAGAGCCTGACGTCGAGCGTGGCCCAGCAAGTGGACGGCGACAATCCCAACTTACATTTGAAGCAGGAAGACGTTGTACTCTGCGTCCTTCCCCTGTTTCATATCTTCTCTCTCAACTCGGTTCTGCTCTGTGCTCTCCGAGCTGGCTCCGCCGTGCTGCTGATGCAGAAGTTCGAGATCGGGGCGTTGCTGGATCTGATACAGAGATTTCGGATATCCGTTGCGATGGTGGTGCCGCCATTGGTGCTGGCGCTGACGAAGAATCCGACGGTGGAGAGCTTCGATCTGAGCTCGATCAGGCTCATCTTGTCCGGAGCAGCTCCCCTTGGGAAGGAGCTGGAGGACGCTCTCAGAAGTCGAGTTCCCCAGGCTGTCCTGGGCCAGGTATGCTGCTGTTTTCCCATGATTTTGCTTGATAATTTCTTCTTTTGAATCAAGATATTTTTTTAAAAAATATGTATATATTTCAAATTAAAAAAAAGAAACAGAGCTTCCTATTTCATTTTCATTAGGTCAGAGGAAATAATATGATATAATATAGATAATAATATCAAATGAAATAAATAGGAAGTGATAAATTTTTTAAATGGAAAGATCCAAAGCTGTAGTTAAAAAGTCATAGATACTTTACGATGGAACAGCAATACTATTGAAGGATTAAAAAAAAGTCATTTTTCCTTAAGTTTGGTAATGGGCAAATATAGGAGCTTTGGCACGGGAGGGCAGCTTGATATAGAGGGACTTCATTATTATTCGAGAGGGACAATCAACTAAAAGTAAAACGGTATTCTAAAATATTTTGCAAAAGTTTCGATAAAATTATAGCATTTTTGAAAATTTTCGATACAAATCATCCATCATCACATTTTGATGTTTTATAAGTTAGAAGATTATTTCGATTATAAAATATATGTCATTTTTTATTCAAACTTGTTGCCGGAAATCTTATGAATTCTTATTTATAATGATTAAATAATATTTTTAATGTTATCGAAAAAATATTTTTAATAAAATAATGGGATTCATTTTATACTTATAACAAATACACATAATTCCTCTTATACTTATAATATTTCGTAAATTCCTTTTATACCCATAACATTTCACCATAAATTCCTTTCATACCTCGTTAAAACCACCATTATCTAACTCATTGGAAAGACGATTTTACCCATTTAAAATTTTTTAATTGAGATAATTTAACCTTAACATGACTCAATTGATGGTAGTAAATAATTAATATAAGATATTAAATAACTTGAAAGTCAAATTAAGATTAATTTATTTTAATTAGAAAAAAATTTAAAAGAACGAAATCGTCTTTTCAATAAGATGTATAATAGTAGTTTTAACGGTGTAGTATGAGAGAAATTTATGGTAAAATATTATGAGTATAAAAGGAATTTACGAAATATTGTAGATATAAAAGGAATGATATATATTTATTATGGGTATAAGAGTAATTATCACTAAAATGATCTATTAACGTATAAAAATATCTACAGCAATAATTAGGATGCGGAGTTCATTCTCTCATTTCATCTTCGTAAAGTGCACTTTCGTTGCGTTCCGTGTCAAAATGCAGAGCCGATGACAATGGTAGAGCCACGTGTCTGTCTACTCACCTCGAAACAGCGCCCAGTCTTCGTACACGTTTCATGGACCTCAAGCCTTGTTTTTTCTGGTGGTTGTTAGAGCGCCGACTTGATCCTGCGGCGAGGGGTCAACTCGGGTCGGTTCCTTAACGTGAATCGGGTTGACCTCGGATCCGATACTAATCCGAATTCATATATAAAAAACCTACCCATATCAAACCACACAAAAACCTTTAGAAATTCAATTATTTTTTACATCTTCTTATATAATTATTCTACTTTTTAATCATTATGACACAACTATTTATACAATTAATCTATCTATTTTAATTTTATTCTTTTTATTATTTATCATTACTCTGATCATATTAAATCTATTCTCCAAATTCAAAAGTTTTTATATTAAAAAATTTTCATCCAAAAGTTTTATAATTTTCCACCCACACTCTTAGTTTATTTTAAAATTCAAGTTATCTAAGTGAGTTAACAATTCACTTAATGATTCTTATAAATTCATTGTATCATTTAGATAACAAGTATCTCTATTTTGCAACCACGCCCCGTAGCACAATGGTAATGCACTTGGGCATTTATGCTCCCTCAGTTCCAAGTTCGACACTGGGATAGAGCTTGTCCCGGGTCGTCGAACAAGGGTGTGTTTGACAATAAGAAAAAAAATGCCAAGATAAAATTTTTCACAATTCATAATTATATTAATTTTTAATCATTTTTTTATATCTTCTATATAACTACCATATTTAAAATTATTTCTACATAACTAACTATACAATTAATCTATCTATGTTGACTTTATTCTCTTTACTCATTATTATTATCCATACCATATTATATCATTCTCTTCAAATTTAAAAATTTTTATACTAAAAAATTTTTCATCAAAAAGTTTTATCGCTTCCCGAATATACTTATAATTTATTATATGAATAGTTAAATAAAAGATATAAAATAATTAACCAACCAACAAATTATTATTAAGCTATTAAGTGTTAAATCTTAAAATATTATTTCAAGACCATCAATTATTGATTAATTTGCATTTAGCAATGATAAGACAAGAACTGAAATTATTTAACCATCAAAACCATTGTAATAAACTTCTAAAAACCTGCTATTCACGGAAAAATTTCAAATTAAAACAATAAATAATGAAATATGTATTGAAGTAATTTTTAGGTTAAAATATTTAAAATTTTATTTCGTAGGTTATTTAGATTTTTTGCATTTAGTAATGATAAAACAAGAACTTAAATTATTTAACCATTAAAAGCATTGTAATGAACTTCTAAAAACTTGCAATTCACAGAGAAATTTCAAGTTAATATAAATAATAAACTATTTATTGAAGTTATTTTTAGGTTAATATTTAAAATTTTATTATTTGGGTTATTTAGATTGATTTAGTTTAGGTTTTGAGTTATACTGTTTGGATTATCGTCGACCTAAACTAAATTAAATGTGATTCAATTTGGGCTAAAACCAAATTAAAAAAAATTCTAAAATCTCAAAAGTACCGCCAAATTTATTTAACTTTCGGATCTTTTTAGGTTGTTTCCGGCTCTGCATAAACTGAGTTATACCTATTTCAAACCCTCCGCCGCTCTGACCATCAATATGATTTTCGTTTTTTGGGTTGAATTTTTAAGGAGCTGAGACTACTGTGAAATTTCCGTGACAAACACTTAGGGCTTGTTTGGCTCCATTTTCATGGCAAATCGAATTGCTGACGTATTACGCATAGAAACATCTGAGCCGTGATTCTCATGTTGTATCTTAGTCGTGTGCGATCAGAACATCATTATCTACTTATATATTTCTCCTTTCGAATCTTTCCTATATATCTTTAAGCTATCGGTGCACAAATGTCAAATGACAGCGTTTTCTTCATCAACATCTTAAAAATAATTTTAAATCATTTCTTGTTGCATAGAAGCTGATCCCTTCTTAAAATAAGAATATGATTTGGTGTTAGAGACGGATTATTTGAATGGTCGTCCAATAATAGGTGCTGATTTGATTTGATTCTAGAGATCTTAATTTCAGTCAGTCAAAAAAATCATGCCGCACGCATCAGTCATTAATATAGGAAGCATGCAGGATCTGAGAACCGTGACCGTAGATTTGCGGGTTATCCCATGGCCAATGGCATGCAGTATTCATACCTACCACCGCGCCAGTTGTTGGTGCTAGCCCTGGACGTGATTCTCTCTCTCCCCCCAGCCCCACGATCAAAGACATGACTTTTAAATGAATTTCCAAAGATTGATCAGCTGACTTACGGTCCACCTCTCATCGTCTTGTATTTCAAGTTTGCACAGCAGTCTCGAAGGAGCCCTGACTTTTCAATACTCCTCCTCCCTCCCTTCTTTCATGAGAAGTTGCATTTCTTATAACAATTCAATATTAAGTGGACTGAATCTTCTTTTTTTTTTTTTTTTTTTTTTAAAAAAAATTTCCTTTCTGTGTTTTGTCAATGAAAAAAATGATAGCCAGCACACGATTCATGTGACCGGCAAAGAGTCCCATCTAGGATGAAAAAAATTCAAGCTTCGAGCCTCAATAGCTGAAGTTTATATTCTATTTTCTAGAGCAATGTTTACATTATCGAATTTACATCCTTGGAACTATAATTGCAATATATATTTGAGTTAAATTGTAAATACAAATAATTAGAAAAAATGTTAAGGTTTGCAAAATAAGACTTTGCAAAATAAGGCTCCACATCTATGGAACCTCCCTTCTATGTAACCTTTTTATTTTAATATTTTAATGACTAATAAAAAATATACTTCATTTTTTTATTCAATATCATTTTTATGATCATAAAAACTCTCATTTGTTTAGTATTATGTAATTGGGCTCCATCTATAAAATATTTTAATAAATAAATAATTTTTAAGTATTATGTTTAATATACAAATCATCTAAAAATATGATTATCGTATGGATAAATAATTTTATAAAATATTATTATATTCTAATATATAGATGAATGAATTTAAATATTTTTCTTAATTTAAATACGAATATCTTTTTTTGTGCAAATGTTGCTCATGCACATATTTGATTAGGTTGAACTTGGTTTCCTAATTAAAAATGTGAGATTGAATAGAATGAATGGATTGAATTCTACATTAATCATTAATATCTTAAAAGATAAAAGAGGTTACACAAAGCTAAAGCCGTGCAAAATATATTCCCTATGTACATTTTTGTAAATGATTTGGCATTTTAATGGTTTAACAATTGTATTTTAAATCGTTTTTTATATCTTTCTTATCATAGTACTTTCCTAATTTTCTCTTGGAACTTTTTCTCCATTCTTTAAACCCCAAACTCACTTGTATAATAATCTTATTTACATTACAACTTTTGACATTTCTAATATAATTTGTCACATTCCGATATGTGATAAAATGTTTTATCCAATCACCTCATTCTATCTATGTATCATTTCATCATCGTAAGCAACTTACAGAAAGGGTGTGATTGGGGGAGGATGTTTTAATGCAACGGAATGCAACAAAATTTCAATGCATCGGGCTAGGAATTTTATTTTTTCAATTTTTGATAAAATTCTTAATCTAGGTGTATTTAATCTATAAATTAAGTTTTAATATTTTTGAAAATATGTATATATTTTTTATTTTAAAAAACACGGAGGTAATAGTACTTTTAAGTGTCTAAAATATCCCTATTTTCAAAAAATAAAAAACGATATATAAAATTTTTTAAAAATGATAAAACTTAATACATGAGTTCAATATACCTAGACTAAGAGTTTTATAAAAAAATTTCAAAAAAATTAAGAATAGAATTTTTAGTTGGATACATTGAAGCAAAACTCATGTTTAGAAAATGATAAAACTTTTAATAAAAAAGTTTATAGTGAAAAATTTTTAAAATGTGAGAAAATGATGTAATATAATAAGGATAATAATGAGTAGTAAAAGAATAAAATTAAAATAGATCAGTTAGTTGTATGGGTAGTTGTATAAAAAGTAGGATAATTATATAAGAAGAAGCGAAGGAATAATTATAAAATAAGATAGTTGTAAAGAGTAAAAGTTTTAAATTAAATTTTTTTAAATGTTAACAAATACTTTTAAGGTAAAAAACAAAACAATTAATTTTTTTGTAATAAAAAAGATGTAGTATTAGAAAAGTAAAACACTTTTATAGGGTCAATGCCATTGAAAATTTCAATCGTTTCACTCTATTGTGAACTCAAAATAAATTATAATATCAATCATAAATTAAAGAAAAACGAAATAAACAGACCCTTTTTATGAAAATGATATTTATGATGAGAAAAATGGAATTGTTAAAAAGTAATTGGAATTTTGTTTTCTAAAATAATTGTCATTCTTGACTCTGTAATTTGGGAAAATTTTGTCCATTTCGCTTTTACAATTCTACCTTTACATGATTATTTATTTTGATCATTCATTAAAAAAACGTGGGTTTTTCTGACAGGGTTATGGGATGACAGAAGCAGGGCCTGTGCTTTCCATGTGTCTTGGGTTTGCAAAGCAGCCATTCCCAACCAAGTCCGGAGCAGCTGGCACCGTGGTGCGCAATGCTGAGCTCAAGGTGGTTGATCCTGAAACCGGTTGCTCCCTCCGCTACAACCAGCCTGGAGAGATCTGCATTCGAGGTCCCCAAATTATGAAAGGTAATTAATTAATTAATTACCCATACTTAATTTTGTTAATTGATTTATGGGCGGACCAAACTACCATGGATTTTATTTATTGCGAAATCTGATCAACTTCGAATTGTATCCTTAATAAGCCCAAATGTTTTCATACTATGTCCAAGGGTATAGCTGGGTGGTATACATCTTCCATTTTCAGAAATGTGGCCTCCTGCCAGCAAATTTTGAAAAAAAAAAAATACTTTCGTATGTTTAAGGGTGTGTTTGTTAATAAGTAAAAGTTGTCAAGTTAAAACTTTTCAATTTAAAACTTTTCACTCTCCACAACTACCCTTTTTTTAATCATTTCTTCACATTTTTTTATACAACTACCCTACTTTTCAATTATTTGTACACAACTACCAACACAACTCATCATCATCATCATCATAAGCCATTTCCCACCTATGTGGGGTCGGCTGCATGGATTCTGTTACGCCATTCTTGGCGATTTAAGACTAAATTTTCAGTAATATGTAATATTTTTAAATCTTGTTTAATTACTTCCATCCATGTTTTTTTGGGTCTTCCTCTCATTCTTCTACCACTTTCTACTTGGATAAACTCTGTTTTCCTAACCGGTGCTACTTCAGGCCTCCTTTTAACATGACCAAACCATCTTAATCTATTTTCTCTCATTTTATCATTAATTGGTCTCACTTTTAAGTTTTCTCGAATTATTTCATTCCTAATTTTATCTTTTCTTGTTTTACCACTCATCCACCTTAACATTCTCATTTCCGCTACGCTCATTTTTTGTATATGTTGCTCTTTAACTACCAACACAACTAACTTATTTATTTCAACTTTATCCTATTTATCCCTCATCATTACCCCTATTATATCACATCATTTGACAACTTCTACTCTCTACAACTTTTCATTAAAAGTTTTACTTATTCCCAAAACGTAAATATGTAACCGTAAAAAAATGCTTTCCTACTTTCTTATCAACGTTTAATTATATGCAATTTTCTGGTTAATTCGGATTTTATACTTGAGGAGAAAATTCGCCCAAAAATGAAAATTCAGAATATCGTTAATGCTCAAATTTTGTAAATTAAAGCCGCTACCGATGATTTTATTTGCCATTTTTTGTAGGATACTTGAATGATCCAGATGCAACTGCAAGGACCATTGATGTGGATGGTTGGTTGCACACAGGCGACATCGGTTATGTGGATGATGATGATGAAATATTTATTGTTGACAGAGTAAAAGAGCTCATCAAGTTCAAAGGCTTTCAGGCGAGTAATAAAAAGCTCACATGACAACGGAAGCATGTCCGTTTTAATTTGAATATTCTTCTCATCGTTATTGTTACAAATATATAGATATATATATATATGTACCAATATTCACTCATGCATATTTTACTTATTATCCTTAATTATTTTCCAAAATCATTATTTTACTTTTTTATGACTAATTATTACCCTCTTTCCGATCATTCGTCAAATAAGATATTCTAAATATTGACGAATTATAATTTCTAAATCCATCATTTTCAAGCATCAAATGAAGCATTTCCATTTCCCATATCTAATCCATTATTCCGTTTTACAGACTTTTCTCTACACCAATTCGAGTAGCTAGGCCTTAAATGCAAGTGTCATGTCCAAAAGTTAATTCAAGAAATGTGCATATGATGCAGGTGCCCCCAGCTGAGCTTGAAGCTCTCCTACTCACCCATCCATCCATAGCTGATGCAGCTGTTGTGCCGTATGTGACATCTATACTAATCTAATTTCCATTTTAACGAGATAAAATAGCTTTTTTTTCACAAAGAAAAGAAAGAGAGAATACATATTCAATCTCCATGCATTCTATATGCAAGGATTTTCGCAAAATAACTTTTATAACTCAACTTCGGGTGGGAGAGAGAGAGAGAGAGGGGCAATTAAATGCCATTAATTTTTGGTGGGCATGGTATGCAGGCAAAAGGATGAGGCTGCCGGAGAAGTTCCAGTAGCATTTGTGGTTAGATCCAAAGACTTGGAGGTTACGGAGGAAGCGGTGAAGGAATTCATAGCCAAAAAGGTAAGGCTATAAATAAAATCCGATGCTAGCTCAATATTATTATTGATTTCGTTAATTAAAAATTTTTAGCTCGTTACATCTATAATTTTTAATTATAACCCACAGATATCATAACCCTTATATAAATTCTGTTAATTGATCTCATTTTCATACAAATTTGTAAGTGTACATATGAATATTTTTATATGTTTGAAGCAATTAGAGCATAAAGGTAAAAACGGTATCACTGTAAAAAGTTCATTTTTAGCGATCGTTAATGAAAAATTAAATGTCTCAACCTCTTACAATTACCAAAGAAGCATTCAGTTTGCCTTTTTTTCAAACAAAAGCCGCACCCGTTCCACATACTCCTTTAAATTTTTTTATGCTTGATGGAAAATTTAACCCATCCATTATTTTTAAATCATTTTTTATCTATTTTTAAAAAATTATTTTTTATCTAGGAGACTAAGTTTCATCTAAATTAAATATATGCATGGGCCATATTTGCTCAAAATATGTATATTCATGTGTAAGCTTGAAAAAATGCTTAAATTTATATACATATATATTAAAATATAATAACATTTTATAAAATCATTTACTTATATAGAAATAATATTTGAGATTGTTTACATGTTTACAATACAATTTTAAAATTGATAATTAAGTTTAAATAATTTATGACATTGATTTTACACATTTGTAAATGAAGCTCATGCACATCTGGATAAATAAAAAAGTTTCTAAAATATTATAAATGAATGCTAAACGAAATAGATGAAATAGTTTTTTCATCAGCCATCAAAATATTCAGGGGTTACATTAAAAAAAAAAAGATTTCGTAAAAGACTCCCGAACAAAAGCTTGCATTAAAATTTTCCTATTGGGTTGCCACAACACAAATGCAACAAACTTTTAGACAACAAAATTTTTTAAAAAGTTTTTAGCTACGAATTGCAACTTTTTGCAACAGATTATCAGGTAAGAAAAAGATTTCTCGGGACTCGTTTGATTCTGAGGGAAGAAATTATAGAAAAATTAAAAAACGTGATTAAGTGATGTTATGGAATTAATTATTATGATTAAAGAGAATAGCTATAAAATAGGCAAGGCGGTAATATTTAAAAGAAATTGAAAAATGTAATTCCTAAGGGTGTGTTTGTTGATGGGTAAAAAGAGTAGATAAATTATGGAATTTTTTTTTAAAAGAAGAGAATGATGTTACGTGATAAAGATAATTATTAGAAATAAAGAGAATAGGTAAAATAGACAATAGTAATATGAAAAACGTAAAAGAAAATATTGAAATTTTATCTAATGCTAAGAGCACATTAATTAAAGCAAGAAGAGATGTAAGGTAGCTAAAATGTTAAATCATATTAAACTAATTGAAGAAAGTGATAAAAATTTCTTCCCCTTTTTCTTTATTAACAACTGGTCCTCGTGTGTACAACAAAAAGGTCCTTGTGTTTTCATTTATAGAACCCCCTTGTCCTGTTATTAATAATTACTTTTCAACGCATTAAATTATATATAATAGACAAGCAGGGCCCATGCATGGATTCCTCGCCCAATGTCACATCTACCAGTTGTAGTCATTCGCAGCAATTTAAAGATATAGGGACCACAATCATCAAGTCGGAGTAAGCTAATTACTTGAAATCCTATTCAATTTTTTTTTTCCATTTCATTTTTCAAGCAATTCAAAATCAAGTATTGTATGTGTTCATTCATTATATTTTTTTTATTTTCTAAGCATAATAACTAATTTTTTATAATAATACTACAAGTAATATATTTCCATGAATGCTTGCATGATATGTTAAAAAAGAAAGGTGGTAACGTTTGCTTCGCTGTTGTTGTATGACAAACAAACAGGTGGTATTCTACAAGAGGTTGAACAAGGTGTACTTCGTCCACGCCATCCCAAAGTCTCCCTCAGGAAAGATTCTAAGGAAAGATTTAAGAGCCAAATTGGCTTCATCACCATCGTCATAATCAAATCATCCCAAGCAGAGAAATCTTTCAGGCAGCTGTGATCTGTTGTACGTCAAGCCCCTTCTCTCTCCCACCCCCTCTAGATTTGTTGTTGTTCAAGCACTATTCCCATCTCATGATCCATAATTACATTCCTAAATTCGTGTATTGCATTTGAAACTTTCTCATGACAATTAGCCAATAAAGTCTTGTGCCTATAATTTTTCTAGTCAATTGCAATTCACTTTTTTAGAGCACTGAGCATAACAAGTAAAATGGGGGGAACTCCAAAAACCAAGAAAAAAAGATGGAATTTGGAAAAAAAAAATGAGACTATATATAAAAGACTAACTAGAAAAATAGGGATAATGTGATTATTGGATCGATGAAATTATCGGAAGCAAAATGAAGCACCAAGCAGGCCTTCGTTCAATTTAGTAAGCATGGGCCTGAATTAATTTCAAGGGTAAAAACGAGCTCGGCCCATCACTTCTCTACCCCGCTCTTCCATGCACGCACGAATTCGCACCTCCGATTGGCAAGCTTGTGTTTGCAATTTACGCGTTCAACGCAGAAACCTTGTTTTTAGATATGAGTTCCGAACAGGCTCCATTGCTAATCTTGACATTTCCAAACAGCAACGGAAAGATATTAAATGTTTCACACAATTTTCCTAAACGAGGGGTTTATCAGGTTGACCACTTGCCAATATAAATTAATCTTCAGTTAATCAACTTTTGTACGTAAGTTGTTTGCTAATTATAGCACATAATAAATTTGTGGCTTGGACAGCCACTTTAATATTTCCTGCATGCATCTAATTTTGTGGAGATATGTGACAATGCATTTATATATACCGTAATTTATGGCGCATTTAGCTTAAAATAAGTCATACATGTATTTAAATATATTAATATTTTATACAATTATTTATCCATGTATGAATTATATTTTAGATAATTTATATGTTGAAAAATAACTTTAAAATTGTAATTTACATCAAACTATTTTATTACCTTAATTTTGTATCATTTTCAAATGGAACCTGAACATATATCGAATTTAGATAAAAATTGGTACGCTAATAAAAAAATAATTTGAAATACAATAGGTGGAATATATGCACATTTTATGATAATGTAGGGCCTAATTTGATGCAAATGCACCGTAAGGTACTAGACAACTAATTCAATGCAGCAGGGTGCATTGAAATTTCAATGCACCCGACTGCAAAACTCCATTTTTATATATATTTTTTGAAACTCTTTTCACACAAATGTTAATCTAGGTGTATTTAACATGCGTATCAATCTTTACTATTTTTGGATATTTTTATATTTTTTTGAATTTTTAAAAATCAGTGGCATTTTTTAATTTAAAATTACTAAAATACCTTTGGTTTTTAAAAATCCAAAAAAAATTTAAAATTCCTCAAAATTAGTAAAAAATTGATACACATGTTAAATACACTTAGATTAACAGTTTTATAAAAAAATTTCAAAAAAATATAAAAAATGGAGTTTTGCAACTAGGTGAATTGAAATTTCAATATACCCTATTGCATTGAATTAGTTGTCAAGTTACTATGTATTTACATGCACTAGAATCTCTCTCATTCGTGAGTTATCATCTACTTTAGCCTATTAGGATTGTTTGCATTTTAGACTTTGTAAGTTTAAATATTTATATTTTATACTTAAAATTTTTTATATGTACATTTTAGATCATAAAGAGTTTTTATTTAATGTATTTTAGTACTTTTCTATTAATGGGTGAGTCCATTATTAGAATTACTCATGAAAAGTATCCTAATTAAAATAGTAGTCCTTAAATTTAACTTAAAGTCATATATACGGTATTCGTAAAGTTGTTTTATATTTTTATTAGGAATCATGACAGGAAGGACTCCTTTTAAACCTAGAATTATAGGTTCTTTTTTCATATACAAACATAAGTGGTTCTTATCTACTATGAGTATCATAGGGAGAGGTGCTGACGAAACGTTACACTTGAAAATTTTCATATATATCCTTCGAACGGAATCTACAGTGATAGATTCAAATACACTTCATCATCGCATGATTTTTAACATCTGCAACTAGTCCTAATCAAATATTTTAATTCTTTGTATGCAAGATGGAGTGAGCTCATGTATTTATTAATTTAAGTTGGATTAGTATTAAGCTTTAGTTTCCGCAATTAAATTACATAGATTATGTTGTAGTTTAGTACTACTTACGCCTTTTAATCGAACTCTTTGAATTTGTCTTTAAAATAATTTTTTATTAAGTCTTTAAAATAGTTATACATGTAAGTACATGAGAAATTTAGAATGCGTAACAACGTCTATCGTATACCGAAAATAAAGTATTTCGCTACACTAAAATATATTTTTTTCAATCCTTATTAGCAAGGAAAAATCTTTATTAGCAAGACAAATGCATAGGTAAGAAGAAATTTATTGCTAATGATGGTACTTTTATAGATAAAATTTTTTTCTTGCTTATAATAATATTTTATCAATCAAATTAAAACTTTCTTACTTAAACACAAAAATCATGAATTATTGGCCACCAAAAATTTTTAGTGGTTGCTATATAGAATATGCCACAAATGATTAACAGCCAAAATTTTCTTTAACAACCAGATTTTAACCTTTTACCAAAAATGAAAATTTTTATGGAGGCTTGATTATCCGCGTTCGGATTAAGAGACCGGAAACTTTTTCCGTCTCATGCTACACCATGCAAAAAGATTTTGATATAGTGCGCCAAATGCATTTTGTTTCGGTGCACCTAAGCGAAAAAATTCATTTTTAATATTTTTTGAAACTATTAATTTGAGGATGTGTTTAGCAAACTATAGAATTATTTCTACTAAAATTTTTCAATCTAAAACTTTTAACTTTATGCAACTATCATATTTTTAATCATTTTTTTATTTTCTTATATAATTGTTCTATTTTTTAATCATTTTTATATAACTATCTATACAAGTAACCTATTTATTTGAACTTTATTCTCTTTATTTCTCGTTATTATCTCTCTATTATATCACATCATTTTCTACCAATTCAAAAATTTTTATATCAAAAATTTTTTATTAAAAATTTTATCATTTCCCAAACATACTCTAAGTGCCCCAAGTAGCCAGCCTTTGCATGCTTTGAGCTAGATAACCTGGCAAAATACTATTTGAAAAAAAAAATACTTTTTAGGCTACTATATACAAAGAGAGGTCAGAAAATGCTAGAATATAAAGTCTACTCGAAAATGATCTTGTACATTAATGACAACCTTGTGTATTATATATAAATATTTATCATTTTCATGCAGGTTCGCATATATTTAGTTATATAACAAAATTTACCATTTAAAATTTTTTTTTATGTTTTTTGTAAAATTTCAAAAATTAAAAAATTTCTCTAGTCTCATTCTCCTTCACATATGAAAATGGTAAATCGATGAAATGGGCATATGCCGATTTTATTAATTTCTAAAAATTAAAATAAAATAGAAAATAAAATTTAAAATTACCAATTTCTACAGAAAATTTAAAAATGTATTCTTTTTTATGGCCGCTTGTATTTAGGGGTGCAACTCGGGTCAGGTTATACCGGATTGGAGTGAACCCGAACCCTAAGCCAACTGGGTTGGAGTAAACCCAAACCCCAACCCTAAGAATTTAATCCGGGTTCGAACCGGGTTCATATTAGTTTTGGTTTGGTTTCGGGTTAGAATTCGGGTTACCAATTTAAATCATTGTCATTCATTAATTTAAACAATTTAAATCAATTAATTACTTAAATTAAACCATTTGACTGAAATTCATAAATTAATCTAAAATTAAATAATACATTTTATTATTATTCCATTCAACATTAACTAACTCATCATTATTTATTTATTAATTCTCCCTTTTCTTACTTTATAATTTTAGGTCATTAATAAAATGATGGCCCAAAATTTTCATTTATATATTTCACGTACTTATGGGTTGCAATCTAAAAATTGCGGGTACTACACCTCCCTATCCGCAATGCTAACTGATTCTCTTCGGATCGGAGAAAGCCTTAGGACTTGATCTTCTTTGCTAGTCTTGTCATTGCCTCGCTGGAGACTTGGAGAGGAGGAGGGAAATCGAGCGGGAGCAGTCGCTACTCACTGGATGCTGGTACATGCGGGCAGTCGTGCATGCTCGATTGCTCGTTATTCATTTTTTACTCAGTCACACTTACACGATCTACTGATACACTGGCCACCTATATATTAATATTACAAAAAAAACATGTATAATTTATGAAAAAATTATATAAATTACACCGGGTCGGGTTTTGGTACCGGGTTTGTGCGAACACAGTTTTGGTTTCGGGTTTCTACGGGTCGGGTTTTGGTACCGGGTTTGTGCGAACACAGTTTTGGTTTCGGGTTTCTACGGGTCAGGTTGAAATCGGATTTATTATGAAAAAATCTAAAAAATAAAACCCTTTTTTTGGTTTTGGTACCGGGTCTGGGTCGGGTCGGGCAGTTCGGACCAACCTGGTACCAAGTTGCACCCCTACTTGTATTGCGCCTACGGGAGCCATGCAGAATCAAAACGCATCTTATAAATGATACAAAAATCTAAATTTTATTATGCAGGTCGGGTTAGGTCACATTGGTTAGGACATGGTTCGCCAACTGAACCGAATTTCAGGCTTCAAGTCAAAGCTCTCATAATCGAAGGGCCAAAATATTTTCCCAACCATCGCATATACGGTCGGGTTTGGGTTCATCCAACCAAATCAACCTTAAACTTGAAAGAGGCGTACTTTGCAACCTCAGAAAAAAGAAAAAAGAAGACAGGCATACTTTGCAAATACGTACCTAAACTGAGAGATTATTTATAATTAGGAAAATTATAGAATCTATTCCTTGCACTCTTCATAACTAAAGTGTCTTCACTACTTAATAACAAAAGCTAGCCGCCCTATTAACCAAACAAAAATGCACATGTCAACATGCTTAAAAATCCCTTATCTAATTGATATATAAGGACAAAGAACCCACAGGTTTTCTCTCTTATCTACTTCAATCGATCACGACCGTTCATGTGCGTGTGGCCCACAACTTCAGATTCCTGATAAGACTATTTTTCGGCCGTTTGTTTAGTGCCTCTTTTGACATTTTCTTTGGTTTCTGTACTCCGAGTCTTCCCATCACTGCCTACTCCCTAGCTAAAACTGTTCTTGGCATCGAATGCATGCCACGGTAATCCGGCTGGAATATGATCCGCTGATACTCCGCTAACGAGCTTAATTAAGCAGTAATTGGGAAAATGAATTATGACTTTACTTCTGTCATTAATTCTATCAGTTTCAATTCTTCAAGAAATACTAAATTCTATTATTTAAGTAATTTAAAATTTGCAGCTATTTGAATCGACCCAAATTGACAAGCCCATACCAACCTATCTTGGCTCGATTGGTCACGGCATCGGCCAAGCGAAGTCGTGGTCGGGGGTTTAAACCTCATTCGGCCTCTAGTGCGTGTTCTGCTCTCCTTGGGTGCGTGAGAGCTATGAGTATTATGTGTGACGAGCTTTGGTCTACTTTTTAATAATTTAAATTGACATAATAATTTATAAGATTTCAACAGCCTAATATATAATGTGACATGGAAAAAATGTAGCATTGTAAGTAAGAATCATTTAGAATAATTATAAAAAATCGACAAGCCCATTTTTATAAGACTTAAATTTAGATAGTTTTTATGTGTGCATTTTGCTTTGGTTTTTGACCCAATTTAGGAGGTCTGGTATTGTAATTATTGAGAGGTATGCTGATAATCTCTACCCAATATTCTAAGTAAGTTCATTTGGGATTTGACATGGGAGTGGCTACATGTAAATCTTTTATGCTTGAAGTGAAATCTACTTTATTTATTATATTTAATAATATTTTTTTAATTAACAGACTAAGTTTTATTCAAATCAAATATATGTATAGCCGACTTTTGTTACAAATATATATATATATATTAAAATGTAATAATATTTTAAAAAACCATTTATCTAAATAGTAATTGCATTTTAGATGGTTTCTATATTAAAAATACAACTATACAAATTTGATATTTGACATTAAATTATTTTATTACATTAATTTTGCATATTTGTAAATGTAACTCATGCACAGTGACAATAAACTTCTTTTTGGATTGAATATTCATAGTTATTTCAATTGGTATTATAATTAAACTCTAAGATATCCTTACAAATTTCGTATATTGTTCTAACAAACTTCCAACAGCATCACTAATTCTTTATATAATGGATACTTCCACAATACTAATGTGGAGACTACTTGCCACCACTTGCCCAGCAGTGAAATTTACACGACCAGCATTCCAACTAGTGTCTACCATTTGAATGGCTTGAAGTCGTACCACTGTGCCCGAAGGCGTTGCGGCCAGTGTTTTGAAAACCGGACCGAACCGGGCGGTCGGACCGTGAACTGGTCACGTCCCGGTTCGTTACTATTACTGGTCCAACCGCGGTTCGACCACCGATTCGATCCGGTTGAACCGGAAAAACCGGGAACCGGTCACAAAACCAGTTCAGTGACCAGTCCGGTTTTAAAAACATTGGTTGCGGCTACAATAGACACTAAATACAATTGATGTAGTAACTTTTTCATTAAAAATTAAGATATAAAAATAAAAGAAATTATATAGACGAAAAGTTTCATTGAATTATAACCCGGCTAGTTTTATCTTAGTACTTTTCCTGTGAAAAGAAATTTTACGAATTAAATATTTAGTGGGGAAAGATCACCACATGGCGTGCATCATCCAAATAGTTTATTTTATTTGTATTAAAAATGATCTTAATAGTTTAAAATTCACATTTTATCTCTTTTTATATTGCTTTGTTAACCAAAATCTTTGACTTGAATTATTTTTTGTAGTGAGTGAAATTTTGAATCCTATTTAAACATGATTTTAAATGAACCCATAATTACTTAAAATGGGTCCCACTTTGCTCTAAAAATAAGGAGAATCCTAAAAAATCATGGTCAAGATGCGATCAATAATCAGTGTCTCGAGCTGGGCTGATCAAAATGATACAATCTCCTTCTTCTCTCGCATCCCATGCGAGCACGCATACGGTTGCATGTGACTCTTTTGATGTACTTTCTATAGGAGTACTTCGACGTATGTATATATGTCAGATGCAATGCTCTTGCTCTTGAAGAGCATTAAATTAATGTATTGATCAATCATCCACAATTAATTTGGATGGTAATCTTTGATATTATTAATAATCAATTAGTAGCTATTTTGTTTTGGCACGGAATCGATGCATATATCCTTGTCAGTATTACCAAGGCTGGAAAATGACGGCCATTCCATAATAAGTGATGATATTCGACCAAACACTTGTAACCTTACAATTGCATGTATGCCATCATCGGGTCTCCATCAATATTCCTTTTCCATATATGCTAGGCCAGCTGGAAGAAAAGGGTTGGCATCAAGAGGTCAGGGTGAGCGGATGGCCCACCAATTAAAAGCTGAAAACAATAAGATTAACCAACCTTAACTTACAATATATTTAAAATTTTAAAATTTATAGATGTATAAATTGTTTCCACTAAAAAGATAACCTCTTTTCATTTAAAATTCCTGCTTCACCGAATTTTTTTTCCAAATTTTAAAGAGTTTGATTAAATATTTTTCAAAATTTGAAGGAGCAAATTGTTCATCGACTCCAACTCTCCTTTGAAAAGGAGTGGCTTAATTTTACTTTATTTTTAATAGAATGGACGCGAATTTGGATCATATGATATCATATTCACCTTTCCATAGTTAACTATCAAATCTCTCGGTTAAAACCCAATGTTAATTAATTAATAAGCGACAAGATGCCTGGAATCACTCTAAGAAAAAAATTTTATCTTAATGAAATATTGCATATTAATCTGTCTCGAGAATATTCTCCATTATAAAATAAAATTTTAACCACTAAAAAATAATCTTTTAAGATTCATATAATTATTTTAAACTAATAACATTTTAGCAACGACCGCATAATTTTAGGGTCGATATATATATGTGCTAGTTGTTTATTTCTCAGCGTAAAATGTGCAACATGATACCCATAGGGACATTTGGCCTTTTTGCCTGCCCGCCTTTCTTTTGATCCTTACCATCCACATGGTGGGGCTCACTTCGGATCGTCGATCAATACCCAGCTATGATTGGTCCGCTTTTGTCAGCGCTGACCATCTTACCGTTGAGTAGCCACGCGAAGGATCGAAAGTTCAGACGACGATGGACAGCCGTGCACTATTCGTCGCAATGAACCAAAGAGATTCGTTCCCACGCTAGTAAAAACCAACGACGCGGAGCGGCAGTCGCCAGTCGTCACGGACTCACGCGCCGCCTGTGCCTTCCACGCGGATTTCGGCCTTTTCCCATTCCCACGGGCGGCGGTTAGGCTCTAGTTGGATGAGGCAACCCCCAATGTAAACCAAAATTACCATAATAATAATAATAATATCCAACGAAAATAACTCAGTGCGCATCGTCACCTCTCCATTCTTTATTTTTTTGGGATTCATCCATCGTAATTTAATTAAATTTCAACCAGCCAATATTTAGATGCATCGAAACAAAATTTCTTTTAATTAAGAGAGGTGATCCGGTGCGGCCGGATGCACGGCTGCCCCCGTGTGCTCGACTAAAAAATTTATTTTTTATTTTTTTATAAATACGTAGAGTTAAGTGTATTTAATCTATAAACTAAATTTTACTATTTTTTATGCTTTAAGTATTTTTTATTTTTAAACACAGTGACATTTTCATAATTTTTTTATTTAAAAATTACCAAAAATGTCACTGTATTTAAAATAAAAATACTTAAAAATATCCACAAAATAGTAAAATTTAGTTTATAAATTAAATACACCTAACTCTATATATTTATAAAAAATATTAGAAAATAAAAAAAGGAGTCCCACGTCCGGCCGCACTGAATCAGTCCTCTTTAATTAAATTTGCAAGCACCACAATAATAAATTCGTACGCTGCAGTTAATGAAATTTGCGTCCTGATGATCATGTCTCCACAAATGTTTTAGTGAAAATCATTTCTCGTTTTTGGCCAATGAATACATGTTCTCCTGCGTAAATGATTGTTGAAATAATCATAGCATCAACACCCAAATAATAGCAATAATAATAATTATTGATTACATGTCCGAATAATGGTAGGTGGGGATATACACATATAATCTTGGAGTGCATGGTAGGCCTGCTTGCTTTTCACATGCAGATCGATGGGGCCATGCGAGTGCCAAGGTTTGCTGATTACACACGCTTGAACAAGCATGAGGCATGCTAATATTTGTTGGTTGATTAGTATATACACCCTGTTGTTGCTTAACTAATTAATAATTTCTTGTTTTTAATATTTAAAAAATATTTTTTAGATCTAAATTATTCTCAATATTCTTCTACATATATTTATTAATGTCAAAATATATTTATTTGAACATTTACGCTTATAAATATTTATCATCGGCAAAAGTTTCCGATCAAAATAAATTTTAACATCATAAATATATCAACGTAGAAAAATATTAAAATCATTTAGATTTTAAAAAATATATTTTTTAAATATATTATACTTGGTAACTAATAATCCTGTTGTGTATGATCATTAACCAGGCTTGTTTCCATCCACAGGGATAAAATTATATTTGGGTAGGCTGGTTAGCTAGCGTATATATAACATGTATATGCGTTTGTTAATTTCACATGCATGGACCATCCATCACTTAATATACTAATTATGTCACCACTTCTTGTACCCGATAATGCCGGCGCATTTGTAAACAGATAATTAAATTGGGAAGTCAAAAGTGGCACATGAAATCATGCAAATAAGGAGCCCTTTTCCACTCATCCCTTCTAAGTGATTGTTACGTACAATATATGCGACCAGCTACCTTGCTAGCTAGACCATCATAGATAAGCAATATAAGTATGAATACTAATATATAATTTTTTTTTCAATCCATAACTTAGGCACAGTGTAATATAAGTATAAATAGTGTACGAGATTTGTTAACTACTAACATTTTTATGAAATTATAGAAAAAAGAAAGGATTAACTAAATTGATACTACTCACAATTAGCGCAGGTGATAGAAGACATGTTTTCTTAAGCATGTGACCTAGGTTTGAAATATGATGTGGGAGCTTTGCATCCCCTTTAATATTTTTCTGAAATTTTATTTGAGTCGAAATTTTTTGGTTTTCTTATATTATATAGAGAAATTGTCTCCATTCAATTCGTAGTTTCATCCGGGATATACTTAATTGGTATTTTTGAAATTTTTTTCAAATGAATGAGTACAGTGAAATTAAATTGGTGAACGTGGATTTACTGAACGGTTGGCTACTTGAGATAGCTCTAATTTATGATAAACTTACGTAAGATGTAACAAAAACAAAGGATATATAAATTGGATTTAAAATTTTTTTAAAATATGTAAGTGGATAAAGTAAATTGCGTTCCACATTCTATTGCAAATTTGTTCCACCAAAAATTTCATCCATGGTGTGGAATTAATAATGGAATTCTGGGAACTGGAGAAATTCACGTATCTCACACCTATAATATAAATGGTCCACAAGATTAACACATAAAGTTGCAACAATAATATAGTTACATAAGTGGAAGAAATGGCCCACATAATAGACAGAAGAAACCCAATAGCTGGATTTCCATTTGAATGCGGACCACCTAACCTTATTTACAAAACTAATTAACCATATTATATATAATGCATGTAGGAGTTGATGGAAATGTGGGGACATGGAATAATACGAGTACAAACTCAAGTCTTAGTAGAAGGTAAGTATCTAAGAACCATATACATATCTTGTTAATTACGATTATAATTAATCATAACTAGTTACTAGCTATCCACCGCCATTATTATTGTTAATTATATTGGATGAGTCACAATCTCTAAAGTAGATTTTTATTGTTTTCTATTTTGGCTTGCTTCACAAGTAAATGAAAGGATTTTTGGATAAGCATGCATCAACAAGCTTTTACTTTAGGACATGTAGGACCCATATATATGCACGGGTTAGCAACCTAACCACTATTTTATTTACCGGCCGCTTCATAGTTTTGGACCACCCGCAGGAAAGATCCCCATCGCATTTATTTGGGAGGTTTTATCATCAACTCCCAACACTTGAAAATCTAAAAAATTACATTGAAAATGTAAAATATTTATATAGATTATAACTGAGGAATAAAAAAAAAAAATTAAGTTGTTATATGAAAATTATACGCGAAAATTATTCTTTCGGAAATACACATTCTCAGGGAATTAACAGAATTCGATTCCGATGCCACACTGCTGATCAGGTCTCAAATCTGAATAAAGCCACTTCATAGGGCCACCATGACATGTTTAATAAGATCTTGTACTTCAATCATTTTCATTGAAGGTTTATATGGAGTTCCATAGTTTAAAAAAAGATGTACAAAATCATGTTTTAATTACAAAAACATTTAAATAATTGATAAAATTCATAGTTAAAAGGTCGCCATTCACTATAATCATAATTTATTACAATTTTTATTAATAAATTCCATTCTATGGACAGAAACATATAAACCCAGCATTTGAAAAATATTAAATCTTCTTCGAGATATAAAAATTATTTACGATAAATAATTGTATGGATTTTAAAGTTGTGTGAAAAACTATAGTGGAGATGCTTAATTACATTCTCATTAATAAGCGTTCAGAAAAGGCAGGCTTCTAGATAGGAATTTTATTTGCTCGAAAACACCAAAATTGCACACGTGTCCGAAAGCTTATCCATTCAGAAAATTATTTCCATTATAAATAATAATAGATTTTTTTAAATTAAATTCCGTTTTCTCGTTTTTTTTTTTTTTCACAAAATCCGACGACATCGCGGGACGATAGAAGGAAGCGGAGGGACCCGATTGGACTGAGACCGGATGCGGACCCACGAACGCGGCATCACATCCGCGCGGCGGGTGAAATCCGAAGACGAGGAACGCAAGCGGACGGCGGAGACCGGATGCGGACCCGAAGAGAGCGTGAGAAAAAGGAAGCGGAGCCGCGGAGTAGGAGAAGAGGGTGCGCGGATGATCCGCGCGTGAGAAGTGGGGCGAGGGAGAGGCGAAAAACAACGGTGGCACATCTGTTATTAGCTCAAAAGGCGGAGGTCATTCCCTCCCCAGAGCACAGAAACGGTGGGAGCCAGATCAACCGTCTTTGTCCTCCTCCATCTTCCCTATTTCATCCCCTCTGCCTCCTCTCTCCCTCATATATCCATATCCCCGAAGGAGAGAGAAAGAGGGCAGAAGGACACACAGAAATGGCTCTCTCTCCTTCCGTCGTAACAACGCCCCTTTCTATCCTCCTCTTCTCCTTTCTTTCCGTCGCGTGCGCAACCACCCTTTTCAGCAACGTCTCCACCCTCCGTTACGAAGACGGCTACAGCGACCTCTTCGGCGACTTCAACGTCGCAAAGTCCTCCGATGGAAACAGCGTCCGACTCCTCCTCGACCGTTACTCCGGTATTATTATTAATTTTTATTTTTTGGGTTGGTTTTCTTTCCATTGCTACCGTCATAACGGCAGTATGCGTGTAGGGTCGGGATTCATCTCCAAGGATTTGTACTCGCACGGGCTGTTCAGCGCGGCCATCAAGCTGCCGTCGAACTACACGGCGGGCGTAGTTGTGGCGTTCTACGTAAGTTGTTATGGTTGTGTTTTTTATGTTTTTCTGATGGAAGGAATGAAATGAATTGATGAGTTGGGTGGGTTGTTTTGGGGTGCAGACATCGAACGGCGATTTGTTCGAAAAGACTCACGACGAGTTGGACTTCGAGTTTCTGGGGAACATCGAAGGGAAGCCGTGGAGGGTGCAGACGAATCTGTACGGCAACGGCAGCACCAGCCGCGGCAGGGAAGAGCGCTACGTCCTGTGGTTCGACCCCTCCAAAGAATTCCACACCTACAGCATCCTTTGGACCCAAACCAACGTCATGTAAGCTACCACCCTTAGCTTCCATCCACGGCTCTCTTCTGACCATCCGTCTCTCATGATCCTTCATGGATGGGCACCACCATCCAACCCCAACCCTCCCATCTTGAGGGGTGGGCCCCCCTCATCCGAGCATGCATGCATGCACGGGAGGAGGTTGCTTGTGGTGAAGGATAGCCCTGTCGTGTACGCATTTGTTTGGAGAGGAGCAGTCAAAAAATGCATGCTGCTTTACCAATCCAACCCGCCCTTTGGAGGGGGGGAAAAATTCAATGCATGCATGCCTGTGCATGGGCTGTTTCTTCCACCCCAGAAAAGTCTGATAGGCTAGCTAACCACCCTCTCTCTCTCTCTCTCTCTCTCTCTCTCTCTCGCTCTCGCTCTCGCCCTTGAAATTTGAAATGCTAATTGGGTGTTGATCACGGGCGGCTGCTGCAGATTCTACATTGATGACATTCCAATCAGGGAAGTGGTCCGCAGCGAAGAAATGGGGGGGGACTACCCTTCCAAGCCCATGCTTCTCTATGCTACCATCTGGGACGGATCCACCTGGGCCACCTCCGGCGGCAAGTACAAGGCCAACTACAAGTTCTCCCCCTTCGTCTCCGAATTCCGCAATTTCATCCTCCAAGGCTGCAAGGTAGACCCCATCCAGCAGCTCCCTGAAGCCAAAGCCAATGCTGCCGCCTGCACCGAGGCCGACTCCGGCGTCGCCACCGCTGCCTACGCCCAGCTCACCCCCGAGAAGCGCCGCGCCATGCTCGAGTTCAGGACCAAGTACATGGCCTACTCCTACTGCTATGACATCATCCGCTACCCGGTGCCGCCGCCGGAGTGCGTCATCCTGCCGGAGGAGAAGGAGAGGTTCAAGGACTCTGGCCACTTGAAGTTTGGCATCCACCGCATCACCCACCCCCGCCGTTCGAGGCGCAGCCGTAGAAGCCGGAGCCGTAGCCGCAGTCGAGCTAGTTCAGCAGCAGCTGTCTCCTCGGGAAGCCAGGCTGACATGTGAGCTGCTGTTCAGGATCGATCATGCACAGAATATAGAGATGAAGATGATTCATAGACTGTTGCTGGTCCTTGTGTTTAAGTGCTGTGGATATATAAGATTTTTATCATTCTTATATTATTATTGTTATGTTTATGACCGGGAAAGATTATTTTGGTGCAAATAATATTCATTGATTTTTGGTTTTTTTACTACTTCATTCTAACATTTGCGTTATTGCATCGTCCTTTTTTAAGATAATGTGTTGTTAGTTCTGGGACTATGTTTGGACAACTGAAAAACGAGACGGATGTGAAACTATGGAGAAGAGAAAGAAAAAGTAGATACGAAATAAAATCTGTAAAAAAAAAAAAAAAGCATAATTGAAAATAAATAAACATGCAGAACATTTAAAATAAACGTGTTTTTTTAGCTGAAATAAACATTTAAAAGGGAACGTGATGCTAAAAAGGTATGTAGATGGCGACAAACAATGATTCAAACGAGTGAATATATTTCGAAAACATGAACATAATAGAAAAGTATCAAGATAATGATTGAAAAGTAAAAATAAAATAATATACAGATAACATTTAATTTGTTTTTCTTCGCTATTAGAAAAAGGAGATTTAAGTGGCCAGGTTTTAACCATGATTAAATTCTTTAGTTGTTGAATACATATATATTCACCAGCAATGCTCGATAATTTCTTTATTCTTTTTTTTTTTTTCTGATGATGAAAGATAATTTCTTTGCTACAACTTAAGTAGCTGTTAGCAACAACCCTAGTGCCGAATGTTGCAAAAGTTGGCTACATGTTTTTCTTGTAGCACTAGAGAATATTTCAATATCTAAAGTAAATGATGTATAAAGGTAAAATATAGAATTTCCCTACATTTTTTGCTTGTAATATATGAAGGACATGAAAGATAATAGAAAGGTGTGGTATAATCATAGGTAATTCCAGTGTATGACTTTGATATTCAATTAATATTTTAACTAACTTTTTTTTGGGTAGCCAGTTAAAAATGAGTGTAACAGGAATCTCTCAGATGGGTTAAGGTGGAACTGCAGCCCAACCATTGGCTGCTAACCAAACCTTTATTTAATTTGGGTGGTTAAAAAAGCAGGAGGCCTTTCAGTTTTTGGTTATATATGGAGGGAAGGTAGACGGAGCACTGCTCTGATCTGAACAACTGTGCAGTACATGACGGTTTCATCTATGGCAATGCAATTAGCCAGAGAGGATAGAACCAACTCCTTTTCGAATTCTGAGGCTGGAAATCGATTCCATGCAAAATCCAACCTTTCCACCGCCCTTTGTCACGTTAAACGTGCATCCACCCAACGTAAAATTCCTTCCACTTATTATCAGCCGTTCAGTTTTCTTGTCAGTACATGTGCATGCATGACCGTGAGCATGCAACTTTTTTCTCCATCTTGATTTTATTATGGGCAACGTTGACAAGGCAACACCACGATATTGTATATGTTATGTGAACGGCTTAAATCGCTAATTTATTAATGAACCCACTATCTATCTAGGGTGAGGAAACATGCATACCCTCCTTCATGTCACATTCTTTAATTCAGGGATTTCGTTGATGGACAGGAATTCTAGGGAATCCCTTTGAATTTTTGTGTTCTTTTTTTTTTAAAAACATATAGGTTGATGAAAATACCAAAGTAAGAATATAACGTTCATGTGTGATTGACATGAGCATATAAATGGTGTACATGAGTTAAAATTACAAAGTTTGAAGTTGAGTTTAGTCATTTATCTTGTTTACCTCTCCCACAGAGTATTCCTTCTCAGGTTGTAAGGTCATCTAAATGTGCATGATACGATAAAAAAAAAAAAAAATAATAATTCTATTATTCACAGAAACATGTGTTAATTTTAAATAAAAATCTAATATATCTGACGAATCAATAGGAAGAAAAATTTAAGAGATTTACATTCGACAGTAAGTTCTTTATATATACATATAATTAATGGCAAGTTCTTTTAATTTGGAAGTCTGGCTACATACAAGGGGTGTTCAAACCATAAAACAAAAAGAACCCACTTGAATTCAAATGCTGTATTCTAGAGGCGCACACATCATTGAATCAGAACCCTTTTTATTTGCTAGCAATGAAGGGTACATGATTCCTGGTTCCTGAAAGAATGTTTTCCCTTTGCAACGCAACGAGTAATTAAAATAAATAAATAAATAAAACTCTACCAATCGATTGGCGGGCCATGTTTTTTTTTAATTAAAATTCAAATGTTTAAATGATTGCAATAGTCGAGAATTTGCTTATGGGGCGAAGGAACCTACGTTACTACTTATG